>CM037882.1:10593404-12993404 GCA_021292165.1 Shinisaurus crocodilurus
TTACAATTTTTTTCTGGATTTTTTCTCTTACAACAACCCTTTGAGGTAGGTACAGCTGAGAGTCTGTGACTGACTCAAAGTTACCTAATGAGCCTTATAGCATTTATTGCTTCTCGAGGGAGGGGATATTGCAGCATATCTCCCTTTTCTTCTATTTGAACCAGAGAAGTAGACTTTTAAGAGTCTTACTTCTTTTTTGGTTTTCCACCTAACATTCTGCTGGTACCAAAGCCAATATTGGCGGAAAGCCTGTGTTTTTTTTTCCATTCCCCAGAGACTCAGCAAATGCCAGGAGAATTGGGACTACATTCTATTGTAGCCCTTAGTTTACACAATCCATCATGACTTAACAGAACCATTTCTCATTATTTTTCAAGAAGTCAAGAAAACTTTTGATTTTATTATTATTTTTTAATCTGCCTTGTTAAGAACAGAACTGCACGTTACTTCTCAATATATATTTAAAGATACACATTTTCTTTTTTTTTTGTTTTGTTTTTTTGACACTGCTTTACACAACTTTCTTTCAAATAGCTTTTTTTTCAAAATCTTTACTTCTTATCACATCTTTTACAACTTTCTTTTGCCTGCATAACTTGGGCAGAGAGGGTTTTATTTCCTTTTCTATGCCCTTCTTGCTTGCAATTCTAATGTTTCTTTTGCATCTGCCCTTGTCCAACCTTTCTTCCCCCCCCCCCCTTCTTCAGGGCAGAGGGGACAGTTTACATGCCTTTAATTAATCATCTCTTTTTTTTTTCAAAAACCTTTTGGCTCCACTCATTGGTGAAGCTCTTGAATTTTCTGTGAAAAATAGTTAAGCATTTCTTTTTGAGCTTATCTTGCATCAGCTGTAGTCTCAGAGAAAAAGCCTGCCTTGATCAGGGTTAGACTCTTTCTGACCTTTTAAAGCTAACACAGTTCAATTCTCAAAAGGCACTAACACTTTGTTTATGCTCAGAAAACCTGCATTCTCAATACTCAGACTCTCTTAATTACAGTTCTTTAAAAAAAACACTTTAGTATTGTTTTTTCGCTCTAGTGGTTAGCTGCTGATTCTCTGGGAGAGTGAATGGCCAATTCTTGCATACCAGGAAACCTGCAGTCACTTGAGGGTTTTTGTTTGTTTGTTTTCAATCTTTGCAATTCGTGGCTGCTAATCTTCTCACATCTCTAGTTTGCCATACAAGAGGGAGCAACCTCGCATTTGCATAACCAGGAGCAACATTTTTTTAATCTTTGCTTACTTCAGAGATTCAACACACACTCAAAACAAAATAAAAACCTTTTCAATTTACACCATCAACTAGCCCCACTTGGAAGAATAAACATTTAACTTGAACATAAACCTTCTTTTTTCTTTTTGGCTACATACATGGCTTGCAGTAGCCAGAATCTCATTTACATGTTTTTTCTTCCCCCCTTTGAGAATGTTTTACAAATGGATATCACTAAAGACTCATTTTGCTGGGCCCTCAGGATCTATCCTTCTAAACAAGCTTTGTTGTTGTTTTCACCGGTACAGAAATTGTGCTGGAGATTCCGCCGACAACTGCAAGCACTCTCCAAATGTTTTTCAATTGCTTGAGTTCCTAAAGCACTATTTTACCATTTACGAGTATGAAGCACTTTTTGTCTGGTGAACCTACTTCGGAAGGCTTAAGGTACCAATCATCCAATTGTTCTTGGAATCTGTTCTCTAGGGCCACCAGAAGGTCTCTCAGGTTTCATTTTTCTTAGGACCCATTTTGGGCCAAGTACTTCTCCCTCTGCATGGCCATTCCTCAGTACAAAGAGTTTGCCACTATGTCTTTGACAAAGTCTTACTTCTAGGTAAAGAGGCAAATTCTTGGAGTACTATTGCTAAAGGTGCCCCTTTTGGAGCATTTTGGTTCCCACCTATGATGTACTGTGGCACAGAATTCTACCTTTTGAGCTCACTTTGTGTGTGTGTGTAGTGCTTTGGTTTAATTCACAAACAGGCACACAACATTCACATGTCACTGGATCATGGGAGGGGGGGTTCAATCAGGCCCACTTGCTTTTGAAACTCTGCCGCAACAGAGATCAGGGCGTCTTGACCTGATTTAATCCCAGATCTTGTTCAGCGACTTATATGCATTCATCAGCAGGGAGGTTTGGAAAGAAGGGGGGGTGTCCCTGTCTGTTGATTCTGGTGGGACTCGAACCCACAATCCCCAGCTTCAACAGCTTATGAATTCTAATAAGCGAAGGAGAGAGAGATGGGCCTGTCTGTCTTTCAACAGCTTATGAATCTAATTCATGCACACAGACATTTTCACACGCACATGTATACTACCCTTATTGAAGGTTTCCCTCTTTTCTAAACCTTAAACCTTTCAACATCAATAACAATAACACAATATCAATAACACAATGCAACAATCAAGAACCAGAAGAAAATGAAAAGGAGGTATTTCAATTCATTTTTTGCCCATTTCTTTGGAGAACTGTTTGATTTTGCTAGCAGCTATAACAAATATATATATATATATATATATATATATATATATATTCATTTTGGAACTTCTCACCTCTTAGTTCAGATCTGAGGAAGTATGTGCTTGGGTTAGGAGCACACTCTTTTCCTTTTCACTAAACACAGGACTGGTGGAGACTCCAAAAAGGCACCAAAACTTTGCGTATGCTCAGGAACTCTTTGCACAAAAAGCTCACAAACATTTTTGTTGTTGTTGTATTTCTTTAACACAACACAGGGTTCTTTGAGTACTAGTACTTCTTGCCATTCCTAGATCTTGTGTTTGACTTTTAATCCATTATGAATGTGATTAGCTAGTCTGTGCTTTTTCTGGGCCAGGGCAGGGTCTCTTTCCAGGCAATCATTATGTGTGCCGCCCCCATCTTGCACTCCTTTTTAACCATGGGGTGGGTTTGTGCTGGCCACCCCACTCCCATGGATGGCCACTCTCTGCCTTGCACAGGGTCTGGAGAGTTTGGCGTTTAAGTTTTCGCCCGTAGTCTCTCCCAAACCCTGCTTTGAAATTCCTTTCCATGCATTGAAGCTGTGTCCTTGGGACGCTGCTTCTCCCCCGCCCCATTCTCTTAATTCTAAGACCAACAACAAGAACAGAAACAGAAGGGTGGGGTACGGACAGGAGAGTAAGGGGTCTCTCCTGTTAGACGTTAAGGGATTTCACACACACGCTCCGCTGACCCGCGGCCCCGGACGTTCCACGGTCACCTACGGGAACTGCAGCGGCATTCACACTTCACCACACATACCAACACATTCCCTCCCGAGATCTCTTGTATTCCTTTACCAAAAGGGAGGCCAGTTCAGCCTTTTTCAGCTGCCTCGTAGGCCCAATCCTTTATTCCTTTACCCAAAAGGGAAAGAACCAGTTCAGCTTTTTCCAGCTGCCTCGTAGGTCCAATCCCCGGAGGATGGCCAATCCTCCTCCCCTTGTTCCTATTCTCTCCTGTAGGAACCCTAGAGTATACTCGCCTGTTCCGCCGGTCCGGCCCCCTTGGTCCTAGTTCCGCACCGAGTTTTGTTGGTTCTTGGAGTCACCGTCCGACCGCTGCTCCGTCAGGCCCCCTGTTCGGATTCCCTCACAGCCAAGTGCTGTGATGCGCGCTGGGAGCTCCGCAAGGCCTCTCCTTAGGGGGCAGCGGTGGGCTGTGCCCCAAGCAAGCTACAAAGCTTCCTTGCTGTCCCTTCGTGGTTTGCCAGATGAAGTGGTCACCTTTTACCTCAGACAAGGACAACGAGGACCAACTCGGGTTATTGGAAAAAGGTTTATTGTGCACAATAGGTCCTGCGGACTGTGTCGCAAAGCAGAACCCCGGGCGGGGCTTTTACAACCACTTTTATAGCATACATAAGTCTGGTCATTTGGCAACAGTTCTTTACATTGGTTAGCAAGGTCAAGACAAAAGGGGGCTGCTTTAGGGGAGGGGGATTTCCTTACAAGGAGACAGGAGGATGATCTTACAATCAAGCAGCTGGTAGGTATTATCTGATCTTGGTCACGTAGGCAGGGTGAGACAGCAAAACACCTCAACCCTTTTGAATCAACATAGCCATTGCCACAGTCATTACCCTGGCAATCTGTCTACATGCCTGGCTAGAATCTCTTGTAAGATTTTCTTTTAACTATTTCGTTTCCTTCAGAAGGGTCACCTCCTTCTCAAGTCACTTCTATCCCTCTCTGCCTTTTTGCACCTGCCTGTGTCTTTAGGCTTTTTCTTGTTTCGCTTGGGGTATTTTTGGGGAGAACCCTGTTAGAAGTTCTCTGTTAACAGAGTGAGCACATCGGAATTGCCCTGTGGGCCCTTAATCCCACATTTTGTGTGTCCCAGTTTCAGGGGACAACAGGCAGAGGCTGTAGCTTAGTAACAAAAAAGATCATTAAAGGTTTATTAAGAAAAGTACATTTAGATAGAATTAGGTCTTAGGCTTTCCTATCTAGAAAGCCATGTGCTCAGGATGAGCAAATGGGAGCAGCAGCAGCATGACTGCTCAGGTAGAGAACAGGAAGTAGGAGAGACCACAGAACAAAGACCCCCTAAGAGTATCAGCCTATAGAGCAGGGCTCTCCCAACCTTGGGTCCCCAGATGTTGCCGAACTACAGCTCCCAGAATCCCTTGCCGTTAGCCATGCTGGCTGGGTATGCTGGGAGCTGTAGGCCAGCAACATCTGGGGACCCAGGGTTGGAGAGCCCTGCTATAGAGGCAGCAGGAAGAGTAAGAGTCTGCTAGAGTAAAGAAAGCAGGTATCCCTTTCTGCTTTACTCCCAATGCCCCTAGTGGTCATTTGGGTGAGATAGGTGCAGTGCAGAGCAGAGAGACGCTGCCAAGGTCCAGTTTCCAATGGCTCCCTTCCTCCCTGTTCTTTTGTAGTCCTCCATTTGGAAATTCTAGATTCGATGGGTGGTGGTGGGTTAACGTTGTTTATCTCCATCAGGGGTGAGGGGAGGGAGACGTTTGAGAATCCCGTGGCTTTCCCTCCTGCGCTGAAGTGGAGGATCTGGGACTCCTGCGATATAAATCTCTTACTGGAGGGTGTCATGAAGCAGTTCAAAGGTAATGAGGATTTTATACTGGGCGTTATATTGGTCTAAAGGTGAGCATGGCAGGCTCTTAATCATAGCCACAGGGGTTCCATATGGGGGTTTGGACTCTGAATGGGCATCGTTCCTGAATTTTCAGGGTATTTTCTTTAAGTGCCAAGTCCTTTCATTTATGAGGGTAAGTGACAAAACATATAAGCAACTTTCTCCCCAATTGAAGTAAACATCCTTCTGCCTTCCAGTGTTCTGGCCTGTGGGTGAAAAGCTCCTGGGATAACTGACCAGCGCTGGGCAATTATTTTTGAATTAATTGTAAAATTAATTCTGTTCCTGTTTTAATGTTTAGTGTAATTAAAGAAAATGTAGAATTATGCTAGACCATAGTTTAGTGCAGGCTGGGGAAAGTGTGGCCCTCCAAATGTTGCTGGACTGCAACTCCCATCAGCCCCAGCCAGCAAAGCCAATGGGGAGGGATGATGGGAATTGTACATCATCATCTGGAAGGTCACATGTTCCCCATCCCTGTCCTTGCTTGCTTCAGTAGCTTCCTTAACACTGCTGGATAAGCACCCCACCGTCCTCTTGGATGTGTGTCCCCCCCATCCTTCCTAATCTGATGTATACATCCTACTTGAGCTTCCATTGTTAAATAGCCTTGCAAGCATCTCGGAGAGATCTGACTGCATAGTTAAACTCTGGAATTTTCAACTGCAAGATGTACTGATGGCCACCAATTTGGATGGCTTGAAAAGGGGATTGGACAAATTCATAGAGGAGAAGGCTATCAATAGCTACTAGTCCTGATGGCTATGTGCTACTTCCAGTATCAGAGGCAGTATGCCCATGTACACCAGTTGCTGGGGAACATGGGCAGGAGGGTGCTGTTGTACTCATGTCCTGCTTGCGGGCTTCCCATTGCAGCTGGTTGGCCACTGTGTGAACAGAATGCTGGACCAGATGGACCCTTGGTCTGATCCAGCAAGGGCTCTTCTTATGATCCTCTTGACTCTCCCTCTGAACTTACTTTTAGCCGCTCCTCTCATCTTTGAGAAGTTTCCTCTTTCAGAGTTAAGCCAAACTGTTCTGGGCCCAAGGAGTACCCGGACTGGAGGCCTCCTATGACCCCCATACTGGCTGTCCTCAGCCTTCTGGAGGGGCCTCTAAAGGCCTTAATGTAGGTTCCCTCCTTTGGGTTCCTACTTGTGCACTGATCCTGATTCCAACCTATGAGCCACCACTGAACCTGCCAAACCACAAACTGGGCACACTTTATTCACAAGCAAATTACAGTTTGTAAAGAGGATTTCCCCCTTCCATCAGATTTGTTTCAGCTTCTGCTAAATCCCTTGCCTGAAATTAAGGTGGGGGGGAAGATGCTATGTTCTGAATGGATATTCTTGTTATCAGATTTGTTGTGGGCATGATGGTGTGGAGGTTAAACTTTCTACCCCTTTGTATCCCCAGATTCTCTGTTATATGGACTTGAACTGCAGAAAGGTAAATGTCCAATTGAGGACCAAATCTACAGGAGGGGTGGGGACTGGTGAGAAATTTGGTTGGCTGTATTGTCATTGAGGTTAAAGGAATCCTTGTCTTGAATAGCTCAGTCCTGCAGATTTTGGAAGTATAAATAGGAACTACAAGTAATGGGAAAGTCTCTACTTGCTTTTCACATGTAGGATGGATGGATGGGGGCAACAGGTTCTGCTTCCAGCTGTCCACATTTATTTACTTATTATTTCTTTGCAACATGTGTCTGCACGTGCAAGTGTTACGCGCATAGGCATGCCTCCATGCGATTAGCAACTCTTGAGCGTTTAGGACATGGGTGTTGAACATCTTTCAGCCTGGGGGCCAAATTCTATTTCGGTGGGTGGGGCTGAAGACAAAAGGGGCGGGGCCAAAGATACCAGCCTATTTTAGCTTAAAGCTCTTACTGCTAGAAACTAAGCCTTTGGCGAGGCATTTCAGCCTTTTAGAATGGGGGCGGTGGGGGGAAACTGCTAAAATGATAGGTGGTTGGGGGGAAATAGGGTGGGGCCACCTGGAGAACCTCAGCAGGCTGGATTTGGCCCCTGAGGTTCTTCACTCCTGGTTTAGGCTCTGGAACTAAGTTGGTCTCGATGGTGTGACCGCACTTGAAATAATATGTACAGTTCTGGTCACCGCACCTAAAAACAGACATTGTAGAGTTGGAAAAAGTGCAGAAAAGGGCAACTAAAATGATCAAGGGGCTGGAGCAACTCCCCTATGAGGAAAAGTTACAACAGCTGGGATTGTTTAGCTTAGAAAAAAGGCGAGTAAGGGGAGACACGATAGAGGTGTACAAAATGATGCATGGTGTGGAGAAAGTGGACAGGGAGACACTTTTCTCTCTCTCTCTCCAAATACTAGAACCCGAAGGGATCATCCCATGAAGCTGCTTAGTGGGAGATTCAGGATGGATAAAAGGAAGTACATCATCACACAGTGCATAGTTAAACTATGGAATTCACTTCCACAGGATGTAGTGATGGCCACCTATTTGGAGGGCTTTAAAAGGGGATTGGAGGAGAAGGCTATCAATGGCTACTAGTCCTGGTTGGCTATATGCCAACTCCAGTATCGGAGGCAGTATGCCTCTGTACACCAGTTGCTGGGGAACATGGGTGGGAGGGTGCTGTTTCACTCATGTCCTGCTTGTGGGTTTCCTGTGAGCAGCTGGTTGGCCACTGTGTGAACAGAATGCTGGACTAGATGGACCCTTTGTCTCATCCAGCATGTCTCTTCTTATGGTCTTCCAGCTGAACCTGCTTATCTTCTCTTCCCTCATCTCTCTCTCTCTCTCTCCTATCTATCTGTCTATCTATCTGCAACAGCAAATGTTACTCTGGACCCAGGCACAGCGAATCCCCAACTCTTCCTGTCCAAGGATTGTAAAAGCGTGCGAGAGGGAGCTGAAGTTCAACCTCTGCCTGACAATCCCGAGAGATTCAACCAACGTGCTTTTGTGCTGGGACGTGAGGGGTTCACAGCAGGCCGGCATTTCTGGGATGTCTCCGTTGGAAGTGAAGGGGAATGGGCTGTGGGGATCGCCCGGAAATCTGTGCAGAGAAAGGACTATGTTAACTTCAGCCCTGACGGAGGGATCTGGGCCGTGGGGAAGTGGGCAGGTGGCTACTGGGGTCTCTACTCCCTTTTCCGCCCTCCTCTGTCCGTGCAGGGGGAGCTCCAGAAGATCCGGGTGTCTCTGAATGTTGCTGGTGGACGGTTGGCCTTTTTGGATGCCGACAGAGGGACGCTTCTCTTTGCATACTCCACCGTCTCGTTCTCTGGAGAGATTCTTCAGCCTTTCTTTTGGCTTCACAACGAAGCCTGGCTCGGTCTCTCCCCATAAGGCGATCAAATCTGCCTCACAGATGCCGATGGTATTTTTTCTCTGGGCCAGGATAACTGATATAAAAATCCAATATTTATTAGCCAAGAGCACTTCTTAAAGCTCTTTCAAGGCCCCTAAGCAAGCTTCCTCTCGCAGTCACCAGAACTAACCAAATGGGAGTCTGCTTTTTCCTTTCCTTTTCCAGAGTTCCCTCTTCCCACTGCAGCTTAGTTCTGGAAGGGACTGTAATAAGGCATGTGTTTGGTGGCTAGAAGTACTTTTTGTTGGCTTAGGCTGATATCCCAACTACAACCTTCTCCGGACAGAGGCCGCCTTGCTCCAGTTATCCGTGCTCCGGAAACCTTGGTTGGTTCACTGCCAATGCGTATGCGTTGTGCATGAGGCCGCCTTTGAACATGGTCCAGAAACTTCAATTAGTCCAAAACGGAGTGGATGGGGCATGTGTATATATTATGCACATGTGTGTTTATGGCACACTTCTCCATGTAAATAAAAATGGGGCCATGGAGGAAAGCAGTGAGCATGCACAATAATATAAGGAAAGTAAAACCCATACTGGTCTGTCTACATCTATGCTGAGTAATCTATCACAGCAAGTAGACTTACGTCAGGGTCCCTTAGGTGTTCTGTGGAGTCTCTCACGCTGGTCCAAGGCAGACAACTCAGAATGGGCATTTTGCCATGTTTTATTGCTGTCCAGTTGGGTTGACTGTGGCAAACCTGTTGACCAATGGACAGAGGCTCACATACACAGGCGGTGCCGAAGGGCAAGCAGCAGCAGAATTTACCTTGGGGAGCTGAGAACTGGTAAGGATGTGGCTCATCCTCTCCTGTCAGACAGCCGTGTTTATTCAGAAGGGATGCTGGATCGGATGTGACTGGAAGGGTGGTACAAAACAGATGCTTCCAGCCAGTATATGGGAGATTTAAATTGTCAGACTTCTCAGGTTCAGGCTTCTTGACATTTAAATCCAAGTCTATCCCCCCCCCCCACACACACACACACAGTGTGTGTTTGTCTGGTCCCTTTTCTCAGCACTAACTAAAATGCCTTAAGATGAGGATTGCTCTTCTCCACACCAGGACTAAGCCAGCAAGCAGAAAGGAGCTTCAGTCCACTCCACTCCTCCCTCTCCCCACAATTCACAGACAGGCTTCCTGCTTCTCTCTCATCTCCTTTGACCCCTTTGCCAAGAATGTGTTGTTGGCAGCTTCCAGGAACATTTTGAAATGTGCTGCCCAGAATCCACTCTCTTCCCCTGGGAGGCTGCTCTCCCGAATTCCAGGTGTGAAAATGGACTCTGTGCATGCTCAGGAGCTTTCTTATCTAATGGTACTTTACATGCCTTAGGACTAAATGCTGGCATTGACTGGGGCCTAATGAGCTACATCTCTCATTGAGCCCTGCTGTGCTAAGGTGTGTGCACTTCTTCAGGTATTTTGTGTGTCCTCTTGAGTGCTGTGGCTTCGTATATTTGTGCCTTGAGCAGTAGTGTGGTGTGGCAGCTGGAGCCTCAATAGGCCCCCTGGAAGTCAAAGATAGCTCTACCAAGGGTTTCTGACCACCTCCTAGGACAGGGATGGGCAGTGTCGGGGGGGGGGTGTATTGGACCCCTCTGGGGGCACACCACTCCCCTGCCACAGCCACCATCACAACCAGAGGTGGCTGTGCTGCAACCAGAAGTCGCTGTGCAGCTGCATTTCCAGTGGTTCTGCTGGGAAACGAGGGGTAGGGAGCTGTTTGGTGGGCTGTGTGTGTCGGCAGGGGGAGGGGGCTGCAATTCTGCTGGGAAACGGAAGGTGCTCCTGGTGCGCTTTGTTTTCCAGGAGAATCGCTGGGCATCCGGCAGCAGCGGTGGGGACCGTGCCATGGAGGCAGGGCCCCCAATGACTGTTGCAAAACAACCCCCTGGGGTGGGGCGCATGGTCCCTCTCCCTGCGCTACGAACCCGGTTGTATGATAGTGCGCCGTAACACTATGCCTGTATGTGTGAATGCTCTTGAAGCGGCTGATATGTTAATAGAAAAGCCAATGTGAGTGCTGATGTCTTGCTCAAATAATAAAAAAAATGGTTCATGGAATAATAGTGAATTTGGGACAACAGGAAGAAAGAGATTTCTCATTCTGATTATCGAGTAAGAAAAATTATTGTTACCTATATTTGCTGTAGAAGAAAATCTGAGGTCTATTTTGTTTTGTTAATTGTTATATGTTTGATATTATGTGTTTGTTTTATATAGAAATAAAATAAAAATAATAATTAAAAAATTGTACAATGACAATCGCTGGACAGGCTATGCTATGGCCAAGGTTGAAGCCAAATGGGATGTGGGTCTCGCGGTCTTAAATTAGAACGAGGTTGATTTGTTTGCCTGTTCAGCTCACTTCCCCTGTTGCTTCTCCACCAGCCCCCTGGGAGAGATTAGCTGGGTAAGCCAACTAGAGATAAGAGAAGGGAAAAGCTGCTAACCAGCTCTTGAGCCGTTTCCAGGAAGAGAAACAGGGATCGAGCAAAATCCGAGAAACGAAAGTACCCGTAGCTCTCCCCCTCTCATTGTCTTTGGTGTGAGGCAGCCATGGCTGCTGCTGCTCAGAGCCCCATTCAGGATCTCTGCAATGACTTGACTGGAGAGTGTAAAACGTCTCTTTGCAAGTCAGTTTAACACAGCTTCTTCCTTAGGTAAGGACTTTATTCAGTAAATTAGAACATACAATAAACAGATTGTACAAAAGTGCTTACATTCTTAGAAGTAAAGGTTCAGCTGAATGCAGTTGCATAATTAAAATCCACAGGCAGAGGCGGTAAAAAATTTTTTGTCTTCCCAGAGTTACACAGCTTCATCTTAAAGGCCAGAAAAAAAACCAAACTCTCAAGCAGCTAAATAACAAGGGAAAGAGAAACTAACCAATCACACTGGGCTGTGCCACATAACATGCAACTAGAGCTAGTATAACTAGCCTGTCTAGAGCAACATACCGGTACTCTATTCTAAAAGGCAGATTGTGAATCTTACACAAATCTACTAACTTCTGTGGAGGCAGCATGGCATCAGCACTGGCAACCTGCTCTCCAAGCTGGGATCCACAATATGGTGCTGACAAGTGCCAGTGAGCCCCATCCATCTCCTTTGGTGCCTAGCCAGGCACAGAAACCATCCTGATTTAATTTTGTGAAGAAAAGAGCCTTTGGGGGTTCCTACAGGCGCGCGCACACACACACGCACGCTGCCTCATGGGTCAACCAAGTAAGGCCAGTTGGGGGGCTGGGAGGAGGCAAAATGTGCATAAAGTATCGGATGGGACATGGCACCTGAAAGTCTACGGCTTTTCAGATGCAAATGTCATGAGTCTCCCTCCCCTGCCTGGCCAGGTGAAGTGCATCATGATTGGCTAAGAAGCAGAAAAGCTACAGGAAGGAGGAGGGGAGGGGGAAAGAGCTATTTCCCAACGTGTGGGTTTTTGTTCTTTGTCTTTGGTCATCGCGTGGCTGCCGGCTGTTGGAGCAATGGCGGTAAGCCAAGGAGAGGCCCAAGCCTTTGGGTGGCCTCAGGATATGACCCCAGGTAGCTCCTGGTGAAATTAGCTGAATGAGGGCTCTGGAAAGGCACGCCTTGTGGAGGGCTACCCATCTCGGACCTTCGGGTAGGTGAATTCGTCCTCCCGGGCAGCGAGGCTGTGCTGAATCTAACCCTGGAAGAGAACTGACCCCCAGGTAACAGAGTTGTGTGCCTGGGAGATATTAAGGAATCAGGTTTTGTTATTTTGCAGCTTTACTTTGTACCAAAGTGTCTCTATTTTGTGCTTCTCTCATTTCCCACCTTTTGTTGTAAAATGCTACCAGAATAAACCTTTCTTGGTTTTACCCCACATGGGTTTTGTAGTCGCTCTGCTTGGTTCAGTAACTAAATCCAGGTTATAGACAAAGGCAAGTCCCTGAACAGAGATTCAAGTAGGATTGCAGACAGCTGAGGCTGGCAGTCTGGTACCTTGAGATCTCTGGGGGTCTTGGGTCCTTTGGGGTAGGAAAGGGTGGGGGTGTGGTGGGTCAGCCAGCCCCCCCTTCTTCCACAATTTTGTTTTAAACAAAAATCTTATTGGTGCATAGTCTCCAATTGCCCAGAAAATGCCAGGGCCCTCATGAAAACCCTTAAGCCATCACAGCTCCTCACTTTGTCATGCAGAGTCCCGAATTCCCCTGCCTCCCGCAACTGCAAGCTACTTAAAGGGGCCATGGGCAAAATTGCAGCTAAGCTTGCAGTTTTAGCTTAGCTACAATTTTGTCCATGGCCCCTTTAGGATAGCTCTGCTTAGGCTCGAACAGCCACAGTAAGCAGGGAGGGAACAGACCCTGCTAAGCTGGGAGGACCAGGTGAGGATGTGTGTGAGTGTGTGCCGTGCACGCTCTACCTGCTGCCTCTGCTACACGTTGCTGTGGGAAAGGGATTAGCTGGTTGAAAGCCTGGACCGAGGGAGAGGTGAATGAGGGAATTTATCACATGATTCCTATCTGTATTGCCAAAGATTTTATTTCATAACAGAGCTGACTCTTTGTCTCTAGCAGGTGAGGTTACAGAGTTACACTTCCCCTTCTCTCTGAAGCTCCATGTTTGGGTGTGGAGTGGGTGGGTAAGCTTCACCTGTTGAATTTGTGCCAATCCTGACAATTTTAAAACAAAAATAGATTGCCCTGCAAGCACTGGACCCCCCCCCCCGTAAAACACCAGATATCAACAATTAAGAATGCAAGGTAAAAAAATATATTACAAAAGCCACTTATAAAATATTATGAAATGTAATTATAATATATAAGATTTTGTGTGTTTCCTCTAATAACTTTTGTACTTGACCATGCCCTTTCGTTGGCTGGCCATACCCTTGGCCACACCCTCATGTTGCCTGGCCACACCCTCTTGCTCACACCTTCATGTTGCTTAACCATACCTCCTACAAGTTCATGTGTGTGTCCCTATTTTCATCTGTGAAATGTTGGAGGGTATGTTGGTGCAGACCCATACCCAAGTTCTGCAACCCCTGAAAGTAAGACATTGATAGTCTTGCTAAAAACCTGTGTTATGCTGCAAGAGGTCTGTTGCCCCCATTCCAGTCATAATGTAACATGAAATACAATGTGGTTGCCAGTTGAGGTATCATTACTTTACAGTCAGGGTTTCAAGCCCCAGGGAAGCCTAAATACAGTAATACCTTGGATTGCAAGTAACTTGTTTGAGAGCATTTTGCAAGACAAGCAAATGTTAAAATATTTATTATTATTTTTTACTTGATATACAAGCGATGTCTTGCAATACAAGTACAGTAGTACGGCTTAAATTAAAAATCTCTGTACAAATTTTTTTTGGGATTTCGTTTTGATATAAGAGTGTTTTGGATTACAAGCACGTTTCCGGAATGAATTATGCTCTCAATCCAAGGCATGACTGTATGTAGGTTTCAACTTTTCAGATGTCAGTGCCTAACACATAGATGTCAAGGGACATGGCCAGAAGAAGATGTGACCTTGGGGGAGAGCCAGTTGTAGCCCTGCTCCCTGATAATCCTGTGAGCGCCCCTTCACATGAGGAACCCTTTAATAGTCCCAGGGTTCTGAGGACAGAACTGTGGAACTCTAATGAAATACAACCAGGCCACTTTCTGATGACAAACCCCACCCCCTACTGTGAATTTGGTCTTCCTTCAGTCCCCAAAATTTACCTTTCTGCAGCTGAAGTCCAACCCCAGACTATCTCAAACACCCACCACTCTGTAGTGCATTATATAGGGAGTATTTTCCTTGGGCCAAATGGGAAATTTAGTCCCTTTATCAATGAGTCACTAATGTGCTGCAAGACCTTTGTCTGGTATATTCATGTGTTGTCCTCCGCATCAGCAGACCATTGTGAAAAGAAGAAACCACTAACTGATGAGCACTCTGTGTATGGCTTCAGCTTGTTCCCTGCACAACACCCCTGTTCCCCCCAAAAGATTAAAGAGGTGAGCACAGAATTTCCCCTCCCTAGCTTGTGTTGGGATTATGTTACTCTTGGATTGCCCCAATATCTAGATTACACAGAAGCATGCATTTAAACACTGAGAAACAGTATGCTATCTACTATGAGAGACCTGGTTTGGATGACATAACAGCTCACCATGGATTAATTAATCCTCAGGGCACCATGGCATGGACTGTCCACCTTTAAGAATGTGCAAGCCACAGCCAGTGGTTGGCATGGCTTGTTGCATCATGCAAAACCATCTCAGGGTGTTAATTGAGGGTTAAATAACCATTGCAGAATCCATGGTCTGTTTTAGGGTTGCGCAAGAGTTGTTTAACCCTCAAATCACCACCACCTGCCGAGTTTGCATGACACGAGGTGGGGCTTGTGTATTCAAAATAGTGGCTGGTGCAGGTAAATTAACCCATGATGGGCTGTCATATCACATGAACTGGCCCAGAGTGTTGGATTTGGAGTAGAGAGTTCTGGGTTCAAATCCATGATCAGCCACGAAGGACAAGTGAGATATAAATGTAATAAATATATAAGGCAGATGAGATGCCTGTGTGGAAACGAGACTAGAATGGTTTTGAGCTTGAAGTGCAATGAGAAGAAACATCTTTAAGAAAGTATAGATCTCAACAATGTTAATGGGGGATGGAGATGAAAGCCCAGAGTTAGGAAGGGCTCATGCACTGTGGTAGGAACTGGGAGAACAGCTGCAGTGGGGCCCATTAAACATGCCAAGGACTTCTCTACATGAGAGGTTTAACCCACTGCTTTACTGAGCCTTCTCCTTCTGTTTTCATTGCAGGGGGAAAAGTGCGTCCTTTCCATACTCCCCCCCCCCCCAGGGTTTGCATTTCTCTGCCTTTCTATATATTCTATTAACCAACCACAAGATGGTGATGTGATATAACTGCAGTACAGCAGAATTGCGACTTTACACAAGGCTTTCATTCTGGTTTGTTCTGGTTTGCAATTTAATAGCTGACTTTCCTTGATCTAAAAACCCAGTGAAAATGGCTGGAAAACATGGGAGAGGCTCTGGAAGATTACAACATTGTGAAAAGGCCCCACAAACTTCCATGAGTGAGGGATTATGAGCGCACAATACATGCCTCGTGTAGAGAAGCCAAAAGCAGGGAAGTCATTGGAGCATAAAGTTCATGGCTTTCGATATCTTTATACTAATGCTCATAGTATGAGAAATAAACATGACAAGCTTGAACTCTTGATTCAAGTAGGTAAATATGACTTAATAGGTATAATTGAGACTTGGTGGGGTGAGTCCCATGAGTGGAACATAGCAATTGGAGGATAACTTGTTTAAAAAGAACAGAAGCCATAGAAAGTGTGGAGGAGTTGCACTATAGAAATGTATACACCAACACAGAAATTCAAGAGAGTGAACATGGTGGCCCTTTTGAAAGCATCTGGGTTAAAATAAATGGAGGAAGGAATAAAAGCAATACTGTGGTGGAGTCTACTACTGAGCAACCAAAGAAGGAGAAGATGTGGGTGCTGCTTTCCAACAGCAGATATTACAAGAAAGCAGGACATAGTAGTAATAATGGGGGACTTAAATACCCTGATATCTGTTGGGAGACAAACTCTGCCAAGCATGACATCTCCAGGAAATTCCTGACTTGCCTAGCTGACAACTTCCTTTTTCAGAGGGTGGAGGGATGAATGAGGGGATCAGCCATCCTTGACTTGATTCTGACCAATAAGGAAGAGTTACCAGTTGAGGAGGTGAAAGTAGCAGGAACTTTGGGAGAATGCGACCATGTAATAATTGAAACTAAAGCTGAGTGCTGTCAAAAGTGTACTTTGGACTTCAGGAAAGCTGATTTGAATAAACTCAGAGTGGTGACAAGTAGGATTCCATTTACAAGGATATAAACACCTACTTACTGAAAACTAAGGACGTGAAACTACTTCTGTCTTCTGTGTGTGGAAGCCATGGCTACTGCTGGGAGTCCCTTCCAAGATCTCTGTGAGGAAGCCACTTGTTCCATTTGCCTGGATTATTTCAGGGATCCAGTGACTGTTGCAGAATGTGGGCACGATTTCTGTCAGGCCTGCCTGACCCAGTGCTGGTGGGAATCAGACACACAGGGCTCCTGCCCCCAATGTAGAGGATCCTTCCAGAAGAGGAACCTCAAGCCAAATAGGCAGCTGGCTAACTTTGTAGAAATTGCCAAGAAATTCAGAGGTCAGGAGGTAAAGGGGGCAGAAGGGAAGCGGCAAGTCTGTGAGAAGCACCAGGAGCCCCTGAAGCTCTTCTGCAAAGACCATGAAGCCCCCATCTGTGTGGTGTGTGACAGATCCAAGGAGCACAAAGATCACCAGGTGGTTCCTCTGGAGGAGGCTTCCCAAGAGTACAAGGTAGGAAATCAATGTAGATCCTGATGGGGGGGGGGGCTATGGGTTCTTCTTGGGAGGTTCTCTGTAAAGTCACTCCAATAAGAAATTACTGGGGCCAAACTATTTATTAATTTATTACATTTCTATGGCCAAGCTCCCTGGGAGGTTCACAGCATAAATGCAATGAACATGTTTTTGTTATGCAAATAGCAGCCTGAGAAGACTCAGGATGGTGGAGAGTGGGAGTTTAACTACCGTATTTCTCTTCCTGCCACACTCTCAACTATGGGTTATGTATATACGAACACAACACGGGTAGGCAAAATGACCAAGGGGCTGCAGCAACTCCCCCTATGAGGAAAGGTCACACTGTTTGGGACTGTTTAGATTAGAAAAAAAGGCAAGTAAGGGGAGACATGATAGAGGTGTATAAAGTTAGGTATGGTGTGGAGAGGAAAAGTGGCCTCATGCCCTCCCAGATCACAAGTGGCCCTCCAGTTAAGCAAACGGACACTCCCCCACCCAGAGAGAATCACTAGTATACTCTCTTCCCCCCCCCCCCCATCTGGCTCCACACTAGAGCTGCAATTGGGGAGCAGGGGCAAGATGGTATAAAGAATCTCTCTCCCTGCTCTCCATCTGCTGCAGCTGCTTATCTGATCTCTCACATGCTCCGCTCTCTCCCTCTGCTGCAGCGAGCAGCAAACTGTGTGTGTTTGTGTGTACTGTAATCTTTATTGTATAGAGCCAAAGGCCATTACAATGAGATAAGATTCTGCGGAATTGTTTATGACCAATACAGAAAGATTAAAAAGTAAAACAAATCATATAATATTGTTAAATAGAATACAGGATTTCCTTCAATTATTGGGCATACTGCCAAGTGCCACAGTCCGTATGTGTGTGTGTGTGTGTGTGTGTGTGTGTGTTCGTGTTCAGTGTGTATGTTCAATCTCTTCCTCTGTGCTCTGGATATTCCAACTGCAAAACCAATGGGACAGAAGCACTTACCGGTAAGTGTGTGCTTAAAGCTCATTGATTGCACATGTTCACTAAGTCTTTGTACTTTGTGATTGTTTTGAATGAGGCCAGGGAGACTCTGAACTTTCTCAGCTCTCAAGAGCTTGAGGGGGAGGAGCTGCAGGCTCTCTGCTTATTATATCTCCCCCCTCCCTCCACTTGTAAGAGCTTCTTAGATATCATGCACAATCTCATCCCTAAAAAACCTCAGGACAAAGGGAAGCTGTCTTTTGGGAAGCATCATGTGTGGGCTGGGCTGCTGGAGTCCCATGTCCTTGCCAGGGCTATTTGCCACCCCATGAGTCCCTGCCCTTTCTGCCATTTTTGCACTGTGGTGACAGCGGCCTTGGCACACTACCAAAATGGCCGCTGGTCTCTTGGGGTTGGCATTCCTTGCAGGCAGGACTGGGACACGATGCTCCCTTGCCATTTTGGCTCTAGGGAAGGCCTTGAAATAATGACGGGGAAAAATTCCTTTTCAAAATTAAAGACCTCTCCAAAAGCAGTTAGCTGAATCAGAGTTTTGACAGGTTGCGGTGGTGTGGCACCTCCCCCATCCCATCTCAGTGCATGTTAAGCTCAGACTCCAAGTAGATGTAGTAAGATCATAAGAACATCAGAAGAGCCCTGCTGGATCAGACCAAGGGTCCATCTAGTTCAGCATTCTGTTCATACTGTGACCAACCAGCAGGGCCGGTGCTACCATTAGGCCAACTAGGCAGCTGCCTAGGGCGCAGGGCTAAAGGGGGTGCCAGAAACGCCTTGAAAAAAAAATACAGCGCTCTCAAGTGGGAAGGTGTGTGTGCTAAATATCTGATCTTGCCTAGGGCACCAAACTGCCTTGCACCGGTCCTGCCAACGAGCTGCCCACGGGAAACCCACAAGCAGGACAGGAGTGCAACAGCACCCTCCCGCCCATGTTCCCCAGCAACTGGTGTACATAGGCCTACTGTCTCTGATACTGGAGGCAGCATGTATCCATGAGGACTAGTAGCCATTGATAGCCTTCTCCTCCATGAATTTGTCCAGTCCCCCTTTCAAGCCTTCCAAATTGGTGGCCATTACTACATAGTGTGAATTGTTCAACTCCTCTTTCTCTCTCTCTCTAAACCAAACATGAACTCTTGTTCTCACTTCAGGATCTGATCCATCATCGCCTGGTGATTCTGAGGAAAGAGAGAGTAAGAATTCTGGCATATAAAGCTGACAGAGAAAGGGAAAATGAAGACCTGCTTGTAAGTATCAATATTACTAGGAAGGGAACAAGTACTTCAACCAGTATGTGTAAAAATGCAATGTATAATGCAGAGGAATCAAACAGCCCAAGGCAGCCTGGCTCTGCAGAATATGTTCTATTATTATTATTATTATTATTTGCAATTGCCTAACCTACCATAACAATTGTTAATGAAAGGGCATTCTGAGAGTGGGCCCTTGCTCTATTATTGTAATTTGAACTGCTGCTGCTAGCTTTGCTGTTTGTTTTTTAATCTGTAGTTTTAAATCTTATATTGTATTTATATTGTATTTTTTGGGTTTAACTGTTGTATACCACCCAGAGAGTTTCAGCTATTGGGCGGTATAAAAATGTATTAAATAAATAAATAACTCCGGCTACTGTTTCTTCCCTTTCCATCCACTTCTTGCAGAAGCAAACCAAAGCAGAGAGGGAAAAGACAGTGGCCCAGTTCAGACAACTACGTCAGTTTCTGGAAGAACAAGAGAAGCTTCTGCTGGCCCAGATGGAAGAGGTGGAGAAGGAGATTGCGTGGAAAAGGGATGAGCACCAGGCCAGACTCTCAGAAGAACTCTCCTCTCTTGAAAGTATCATCTGGGAGATGGAGGAGAAGCATCAGCAGCCAGCGAGTGAACTCCTGCAGGTAAGATGGTGGCAGAAACAGCCCAGGATCTTCTCCAAGGGGAAAGCAGACTGCAAAACCTTTATGCCTCCTTCGTCTAAAGAAGGAAGGGGCCCAAGGCAGGCTCTGCAGACCCCCCTAGACAGTTGGCTACCATGAGGTGGTACCTTTAAGAGAATTCTTGCCAAAGCAAAGGTGGGGAAATTGACATCAGAGTAATCTTGCCTACTGGTGTTGCAAGTCAAGAAGGCAAGGTCTGATCTGGCTTTCCTGGGCTAATCAAAATTGCAAATCTGTAGCAGCCCTCGGACAGGCAAATGCTAATATAATAATTCATGCATGTGCCAGCCCCAAAGTGATGTCCTCAAAGCAGGACTAAATCAATATCCAGGTGTAAAACGGGGAGTTTCTCAGTGTTGCAGCTGTTGCCAGACACCCCAATATTCTGCTGTTTTTGACATGAAGGCTTCATTCCTGCTTGGGAGAGCACAGGAAAAGTCTGCCATCCTGAAAGCCAGGCCTGACACTCAAAGCAGAACGGTGCACATGATACAAGTCTGGCGTGATCATTTCCCCCCAAACGTAATCCTCTGACATCTTTCCCTCCTTGAAAATCGCTTCAAAAATCTGCAATTATCCACACTGGGGTTCCAAATGCAAACCCAGGTAAATCTACTCAGCAGCTTGTTAATTTTTTCCTGCCTGTTTAAGCTGGGAGGAAGGATCATCAGTTAGTTTACTCTAGAAGAAGCACACATTGTAGTTTCAATGAGCCAGGATAGACAGATTTTAATTTATTTATTTTTTTTCCATGGCTTGAGTTTTAATAATTAAGCCCAAATTTGGGACATATAAGCAACACCCTGACAGCCCATAAGGGAAGGGAGGAAGCTGGGTACCTTGTAGTGTAGGCAGGGGGGAAAGGTTGCTTGGAGTGAACACCAACCCAGCAAGGTTGGCTGCCAACCCTCCTTACGTCTAACTAGGGATGTGTGAGGCTCGACACACCAAACTCCGTCACACCTAGCTGCTTCCCCATCTCGACTCGTGTTCTCCTGAACCGAGTCGGGAAGCAACTTCTGGGTTCCCAGCGGTGCACTTTTTACATAGAAAATGGCATACGATATGTTAAAAATGGCCACAATTTGCACAAGTTATGCAAATTGCGGCTGCTTTTAATGTATCTTACGCCATTTTCTACGTAAAGAGAATGCCCGGAACCCAGAAGTCCACCGAGCGGCTCGGCTGGTGCTCGCTTTTGGCCCGGCTCGGTGGGTGTGGTGGCAGAGCTCACTGAGCGCTCAGCGAGTCGGGTGGTGGGTGGATTGCCCGCCACTACGTCCAATGCAGCCTGATCCAGGGGACTCTTAGACCTTACAGGACACTCCTAAGGCTTGTGAAACAAGGGCCCAAGCCAGCACTCTCTATTTCAAAGCCCCAGGCCTGAAACCTTAAGCAGTTGCAATACCTGCAGGTGGCGTGGAGAGCACATAATGCAGGCCACATGCTGAAGCTAAGCAGGTATGAGCCGGGTCAGTGCTTGGATGGGTGACTGCCTGGGCTGCCCACATCTGTTCTCCTGCATTGAGCAGGGGGTTGGACTCGATGGCCTTATAGGCCCCTTCCAACTCTACGTATGATTCTCAGCATGTCTGAGCGTGGAAAGCTAAGCAGGGTCAAGCCTGGTTGTTACTTGGATGGGAGACCCCTCCTCTAGTTTCCTGCATTGAGCAGGGGGTTGGACTCGATAGCCTTGTAGGCTCCTTCCAACTATATGATCTATGATCTATGACTCATTATGAAGGCCTATTAGAATAGAGCACACACATCAGAAATCACAGGGTGAAACAACCAAACTGACTAAACCTGTCTATACGTACCAGCCAGCGGCACAAGTCTTCAGTAGAACAGGACCTCAGAGAGGAGACGATCCAAAGCAGGCAATGGAAAGGGCAAAATGAAACCAGTGTGTGCAGGAGTCATTGGGTCACCTTTTGGTAGATGCCCTGTTGCCAGTGTTAAAAGGTGCTTTAAAAAGAAATGCTTGTTCTAAGAACATGCACAAGTTTGTACATGTGTCTAGAGGAGCACACTCGGCAACAGTATCGCCATCCAGTAATGTTACATGCAGGAGGCAGGAGCATCCAGGATGAACAGGACTGTGCATTTATCCTTATATACTGTAGAGTTGGAGGTTTTCTACGCAATGTTGATGGAATCTCTTACTGTTTTCACCTCTCTGCTAATGTGTTTTGTCCTAATGCCTCCCAATCAGGAACTGTTCATGCCCTGCTTATGGGCTTTCCAGAGACATCTGATTAGCCATAAGAAAGCTGGTCTAGACAGACCCATGCACTAACCCAGGAGGGCTGCTCTTATGTGCTGCTCCAGGGCTGGAAACATTGTCACTGTTGGCATTCCTCTTATTTGCAAAGGGATATGTTACCTTCCCAGAGTATTTTTTTTTTTTGCCATAAAAGAGACCCAAAATTGTCAGAGTGACTGTGCCTAGAGAAATGGGTCAACACAAAGAAATGAAGTGGGTACCTCTCTTTGGCTCCCAGCACATCCCCCAACCCCCCAAATACATGTCCCTGAACATACACATCAGCTCCTCTGTCTTGTGAAAGCCTGAGACTTTGGCCAAGGCCTCTTTAACTCCCATGGTGGGAGGTTATATCCATTTTCCTTAGTCCTTGAGTGGAGGGTGCTGTGCAGAAGCATCACCAGCTGAACATGAGAGCGCCAGAGGGCATCTCCACAGACCGGTGTGTGGCAGGCACTGAGCACCCTCTTCCTTCTCTCTTTCCCCCTGTAGGATGTGAGAAGCATCTTGCAGAGGTAAGTGGATCCCACTCATTTCTATTGGTGCTGGGTCTGGGAAGGGTCTGGGTGGCATGGGAAGAACATGGGGGTGGGTGGGTGGGGGAATTGTCACCTGTAGGCTTGGTTTTATTAACTTTTTGTATTGTCATTTTGAACTGTACTTTAAATTTGGTTTTTAATCTTTTAAACTATATTGTATGTTTTTATTGTTGGTTTTTTATGTATAAATTGTTGTGAACCACCCAGAGAGCTTTGGCTGTGGGGCGGTATAGAAATGAAATAAATGAAATGAACATTTTTCCCTCCCCCAGCTTCAGGGAGGATTGCAGCTAAGCTCTGAGGGGACAGGGAGGTGGGGGGGCATGACTCGTCACTGCCCCTGCTCCTCCAAAGGTCCTGGAACTTTGACCCTGAGAGCCTTGACTCCACTCCGCGCTGGACTTTGGGAACAGGCAAGGGGGGTTAACTGAAGGCAGAGAGCAGCACCATGGACAGGGCCTCCTCTCACCTCGCCCAGGCATTCCACATCCCGAAGAGAAGCTGCGGTCAGGCACACTGGAAACTTGCACAAAACAAGGGAAACAAGAGCCAGTGTGGCGTAGTGGTGAGAGTGTTGGACTGGGACTCGGAAGATCCGGGTTCTAATCCCTTCTTGGCCATGAAACTCACTGGGTGACTTTGGGCCAGTCACTGACTCTCAGCCTAACCTATCTCACAGGGTTGTTGTGAGGATAAAATGGAGAGGAGGAGGAGAATTACGGTATGTAAGCCGCCTTGGGTTCCTTGCAGGAAAAAAGGGTGGGGTATAAATATAATAAATAAATAATAAATAAATAAATAAACATGGTCCTCCAGTCTCCTAGGCAGAGAACATGAGTCTCCAACATCTCACAGATAAAAGCAAGGACTTGCGTTTGAAGTTGTAGCAGTCCTGTTCTTCTTCCCCTCCATCACATATGACTGAAGGCTCTTCTGTGCTTACAAAACACACATCCCGCCCCAAAACACATATACAAAAACCCCACAGGCCAAACATCCCCCCAAACAGTCAAAACTCACATGCCCCACACATCCCAAAACACAGGCAGAACACACACACTAACTCTAACCCTAACTACACACAAACAAAACACCCATCTGCACAACTCACCCCCAGTCACACCCACTTGTGTGCTGCTGAAGGGTTCTGTGGGAGTGAATCTGGCTGCGTCCCCCCAGAAAGGTTGCCCACCCCTGCTCTAAGCTTTCTGCAGGTTTCATTTGCTCCCTTCGGGAATACTGGACTGGATGTGTGGTGGGTTACTCTTGTTTTTCTCCCCCAGGAGTGAGAAGAAGACATTTGATAATCCAGTGGCTTTCCCTCCAGAGCTGAAGTGGAGGATCTGGGACCTCTGTGATATAAATCCTCTTCTGGAGCGAGTCATGAAGCAATTCAAAAGTATTGAAGCATGGTTGCAAGGATGATGTGCTGGGCATTATTTTATTTAATTTTGTTGTGGCTACAAACATAACAGCAGTAATGCTTCTACTTTGGCCTGGCTACCGTTTAATTTTCCTCCAAGAAAACATCTTTTGCATTTGTTCCCCATCCTTCCAGTCTGGAGAGGATGTTTGTTGTTGTTGTTGTTTGGAGGTTCTCACATTCTGCTTTGGGTTTTCACCATCCAGAATCCTTTGATATCATCCACAAACTTGGCAGCCTCAATGCTCACTCTCTTGACTGAATATCACTCATTCATAGATTCAATAGCAATGGGACTCCTCATACATCTTTTGGGGATCCCACTGCTTATCTCCATTGTGAGAACTGTCCATTTATTCCTCTCCTTCCTTGTCTTTAAATCAGCACTGCAGAATTGTTTTGGGGGTGGGAGGTGGGCAGATTGTGATCGGCGGGGTGGATGATGTCAGGGGCCCTGTCCGTGTCCCTGATGTCACCCACCTTGTTTTTCTTCATGCTGGAAGGATGCACCCAACTGTGCCTCCTCCCATCACAGAGAAAGAGACCCAGGCCACCCCCCACCCACCCCCACACAGTGCTATCTCTGATCTGATGCGGGGCAGCCAGGGGGCCGGGACTCACCTGCACAGGAAAGAGCAGCCCTGCCGCTCATTGCCCCCCCCTGCTATCTCCAAACTCAGATTGGAAGTAGAAGTGGGGATGATGGGTGGCAGGCGTTGGGACCTGCCCCCACTAGAGAGCAGCCGCACTTCCCTGCACTTCTTCTCACACTTCTATCTGAGTTTGGAAATAGCAGCAGGTATGAAAGCGCCCTATGATATCACCCCCCCTTGTTTTTCTTCATGCTGGAAAGAAGCATGGATCAGCCTCAGTAAGTATTTCCCATAGCAGAGGAGACTGTGAGACTGTAAAAGCTGCAGCTGCAGGGCCAAACCTAGATTCTAACAAATGTTGCAATTGCAAGTATGGCCATTCAGCCATAGTAGGAAAATCGTATTTGGCATGCAAATGCAAAAATGACAAAATCCCATCATCAACCCCCAGTAACTGATTGAAAGTAAAAATCAACTTATCCATCTAAGTCCACCACAAAAACCTTTTCTTACCAATTTTTAAGTCTGGATTTTGCCATCAAATCAATTTAGCATGTGAAAATGGATGAAAATGTAATTGACATGATATTATCCACCACACGTGTCTAGCAGCCGTAACTGTGGAAGGAACCCTATCCATTTTAATATGGCAAGAGCCCAATGCCACCCATTTGGAAAGAGGATCCAGACAAGAAGACTCCAGAACTGATCAAGGTGGAAAATCCAATCAAAGTGGGAAAGACCAAAACAAGTCAAATGTTATGAACTGATATTTTTGTTAACAAGGTTCAGTATTAGTATGATGGTGCGCTGCCTACGTAATCTTTATATATTTTCCCTTCCCCAGATGCCCTGCGAGCTGGATCACAGCTGCAGAAAGGTAAATTTCCTTTCCAATGAGGACCAAGTTCACAGGAAGGATGGGGGATTAGTCAGAAATTTTGCTGGCTGTATTTCATTCGGGTTAAACAGATCTGTTCTTCATATGTTGGAACCTAAATAGGTTAACTATGAGTAATCAGCTGCCCTGATAGTGATGTTTGGGCTCTTCATATGTACAATGAATGCACAGACAGTGGGTGAGGGCAACAGGCTCCTCCCCTCCGTGCTTTCCATGTTTTCAAATGCATTTTTGCAACATGTGTCCATATATACAAGTGACTGTGCATAGGCAGGGCTCAATACGGTTGGGAACCCTGAAAAAGCAGAGTATGTGCAAAGAGTCTGAAGAGCAGGGTTATACAGCTTATGTGGGAGGAGATCACTTCCTATCTACAGACATGACTTGATTTGTTTTCCACATGACTCTGTTACAGAAGCACTTCTGGATCAGACTAGGGGTCCATCTAGTCCATCATTTTGTTCCCCACAGTCGCCAAACAGATGCCTCTGGGAAGCCCACAAACACAGCTTGAAGGCAACTTCACTCTGCAGTAGCTTCTCCCCAGCATCTGGTATTCTGAGGCAGGCAAATTTAATCTGCCCCCCCATCCATTTTCCTTCTCCCCCCCCCCCCCCCCACTCAACAAACACTCTCAAAATTCTGTAGGTTTTGGAAGCCACTGAATACAAGTCCTTGTTGGGCTGTTTTGTTTGTTTTTTTAAAAACACCTTTTACTTTAATTTGCAAACAAATATACTTTTATGTAAGTGGGAGACCCTGAAGAATGAAGAAACTACCGCCTGACTTTTCAGTCGCCCTGTTTCATAGGAAGCAGCCTCATAACTAGTCAGGCCATTGGTCCACCCAGCTCCGCATTGTCTACACTTATTGACATTCTGCAATTTCAGGCAGGAGTATTTCCGAGCTCTACCTGGAGAGGCCACAGAAGATTGAACCTGGGACCGTTTGCATGCTAAGCATGTGACCTACCCCTGAGCTATGGCTCTTCCTTTCACTTCTAAAAGGATAGACCTGGGATCACCAACATTTGTTATTAGGGGGAATTTTATATCACGTGCACCCAAATTCTCAAAGCGGTGAGAAGTTCCAGGGGCACAGCGCTTACTCAGGGTTCAGTTTCCTTTATGAAGAAGGTCATTGGAGGCTTATTCACATTTTGTTTATTATACTATATTTTTTTCCTTTACTAAGCAAAACAAAAATTGGCAAAAAGTTTAAGATCAGTTGCAAAACTGATAAAAGGGATTGGAAGGAAGAATCAGTAACTTGTGATGAATCTTATGTGGAAGGGGCAAGTAGGGAGGGGATGTGGCTGGTTACCATGGAGATGGGAGGGTATTGAGGGGAGCGGGAGCTAGGTCATTCAGGGTGGTCCGTATGGAAAGAGGGAGGGAAAGTGAGGAGAAGTTTTGGAAACTGGTTTTGGTAGCTGTAGTGTTGATTCTGCGTTGAGCATATGAGTTATTTATGCTGCTGCTTTTCTACTGATTTTTTAAAAAATATTCCCTGATTTTAGAGGGAATCTGTTATTCCTGTGAGGTGTTAACACTCAAGACATCCGTCATTGTCCCAGAGGATTCTGCTCATCTTCTCTTTTCCTCCTCTCTCTCGATCCCCAGCAGCAAATGTAACTCTGGATCCAGACACAGTTCATCCCTGGCTCATCCTTTCTGAGGATCATAAAAGCGTGAGATGGGGAGACACATTTCAAGATCTGCCTGACAATCCTGAGAGATTCAACATGTATTCATTTGTGCTGGGACGTGAGGGATTCAGAGCAGGCAGACATTTCTGGGAAGTCAGTGTGGGAAGTGAGGGGATGTGGGCTGTGGGGGTTGCCAGAAAGAGTGTGAGGAGAAAGGGGAAGGTTGACTTTAGTCCTGAGGAAGGCATCTGGATTGTGAGGTATTTTGGAGGTGCATACCGGGCTTACAACACCCCTCATACCTCTCATCTATCCCTGAGTGGGCAGCTCAAGAGGATCCGGGTGTCTCTGAACTGCGATGAAGGGCGGGTGGCCTTTTACGATGCTGATAGAGGGACCCTCCTCTACACCTTCTCTGGGATCTCAGTCTCTGGAGAGACCCTTCTGCCCTTCTTTTGTGTGGTCAGAAGAGCCCACCTTAGGATCTCTCCTTCAGGCAGTTAAGGGCCTTCCTCACAGGCTGTCCTCTCCAGACCAGGGAAATTCATCTAAAAATCAGACCTTAGTCGGGGGCACATTTTTTACTTCTGCAAAGGCTCCCAGAGAGGTCTCCCATCACAGTCACCAGAATAACAGGAACTAAAATGGTGCCTGATTTCCTCCATCCCTTTCCTAGCCTTCCCTCTCCAGCTTCTTAAGGTGATAGTAGCACATTAATGCCATAAACAACCCGGATCTATTCTCCGAAATGACACAGCTTCCATGAACCTCAATTCTTGTTTCATTTCTCCTTTTCCCTTCTCTCCCTCCCCATACGTCCCACACTAGCTGTTAAGCTGCAAACAAAAGAAAAGAAAAGAAAAACCAACAACGGCTGCTTCTCTGACATGTATCTATTCACAAACACCCTCCATCCATTGTTGCTCCTTAGGGAGCCTGATGTGACGTTTTTGCCAAAATACCTGTATTAAAAAGATAAATGAATAGCAAAGGCAAGGTGCAGCTCTGCAGCCGCACGCTTTAAAATTGCTGCCTGAAGTGCACCTGGGAACCGTGGAAGGTGATGAGACGTCATTGTTGCAGGCTCCTTGTATGGGAAGGAAACATGGCCGCCCTGTGGGCCCAAGGGGGGGGGAGGAGCAGCAGCATTGTGTTTTTCCATAAAAGGACTTGGAGAATGATGGAATGTCATCATGTACTGTTGTTGTTCCCAGGATGCAGTTTTAAAATACATGGCAGAGCAACTGTATTGGAGTAAAAAAAAAAATTTTTTTTTTAAAGACAGTAAAGAAGATAGAACACCTGGTAGGATTTCCATGTGTCCTGCTTTACAGATGGCAGCCCTCTATGTCAACTGGAAGAGATGTCCTGTCCAAGTCCGGTTTAAAGATAAAGCTACCCAGGAAGAGAGAGCAGGGGCCTTTAACTTACACCTGATCAGCAGACTGAGCAGGCCCACAGTTCACCTGGGCTGGATCCACACCTAAGGTTTATTGAAGGTTTATCACTGCTGTGACTTGCAGGGCACACAGCACACTCATTTTTCAGTGCCAGTCGCGGTAGTCCTGCGTACGGTAATCATTTTTTGTTTCTTCCTGAATTTCCTGGACTAGGTTTATCACGGTTCCCCACCCAGTTATTGCGGTTCACTGCCACAGTACATGGCTAGTGTATGCTAAACTGGCGCTGTTGTTGCCTGGCCGAGGTGTGGCCACAAAGTGTCATCACCGGAGTTAGCCACTTACTGTATTTTCAAGGGGTGGGGGAAATGCGGCATTACGTGTGTCTCCCAAACTGGTGGGGAAGAGAAGTATCTGCCATTTGTTGTTGTGTGGCAGTTCAACTTCTTCCTTGGAAGCTCTTTAATTTGGGGTGGGTGGGTTGTAAATGTTCCTGCACACCTCGGAGGGGTGGGAAACATTCCAGGTTTGTCTCCCCAACCTGTATCAGGGGTTCAGCAAAGCAGAGATTGCTTTCCCACCTCTCTCCCCTCACAACTTCTCTCTCTGCGGGCTTCACCCTAACCCTGTGGGATGGCGGCAGCAGCAGCAGCAGCAGGAGCACACTTCTGTTCCTTCTTTTTTCTTTGTTTTAACAGCCGCTTTTGAGCGTGTATCCTGTGAGTAGTGACTGCGGAATGTGAATATAGCAGTACCTTTCTGTTAACTTGATGATATACAGGGTAATGTAGATCCAGCCCTGGTCACAGCCTTGCCTACTATGTAAATACAATATGTGCTGTTTTTATATTTTAATTGTTGAATCATTTTAAATATGCATATACATTAACAAATGCAAATATTATGTAAATCTGTGTCCTCCTTTGTCTTCCATTTTGGTGATGGATTTCATCTATTGGTCTGCCACAACATCCATGATCAAGAGGGCATGGCCAGGCAACCAAAGGGCATGGTCAAGTACAAAAGTTATTAGAGGAAACACACAAATCTTATTTATTATAATTATAACATTATATATTATTTTATTAGTGGCTTTTGTAAAAAAAAATTTAACCTTACTTAAAGCTTTAATTGTAGATATCTGGTGTTTTTCATGGGGGGTGGGGAATCAGTGCTTGCAGGGCAATCTCTTGCTTTTTGTTTTAAAATTGTCAGGATTGGTCCCAGCATTTTCAGGGCAGTTGGAGGAGAAGAAAAGGAGATGCAAAGGAGGGGGAGCTTTTGGGTGGGGGAAAATACAAAAAGACACATTGGGGTTTTGAGCCCCTTCAGCGTTTTGCTCCAACACCTCTACAGTTCTGGTTTTTAAGCACAAGGAGTACAGCTTTGTTGTTTGTTATTGTGGAAAGGCCCCAGTTTAAAGCACTTTTTGGGTTCTATTCACACAATTTAGATTTAAACAAACACTTAAACTGGAATAATATTACAGAATTTAACTAACTTGAATTAAGTTAAAACAAACAGTGCAATCCTATGCAAAGTTACTCAGAAGTACAAATGTCTTCAATGGGTCTTACTTACAGGGGAGGGGGGCTGGTCAGAGGCAGCAGGTAGAGCGAGCTAGTGCGTGTACACACACACACACACACACACACCCTAGGTCTGTTCCCTTCCTGCTTAAAGGGGCCATGGGCAAAATCACAGATAAACTGAATAGCTTGCGGGAGGAGGCAGGGGAATTCATGGCTCTACATAACAAAGTAAGTAGTTGTGATGGCTTAAGTGTTTGCAGGACTGTCCCGCAAATTCGGTTGCAATTGGAGAGTATGCAGTAACACACAGGCCAGATCAGCCTTCTCACCCAGGATTAAATTGTGAATGAGTGTGATTTTATTGTGGGCCAACCTGGCATTAAGCAGCAGCACCACAAGACAGGTGGGCTCAGTGGATGAGCTACCCAGTACATGATTGCTATGGGAATGGGGTAGAAGGGGAACACTGTATAAACATCTGTAACTCATTCTACTCTGATGTCCCAATCCCCTCCTCCTGCCATATCTCCTTCTGCCCCAAGTCACTGGAATAGCAGTACGACCTGCATGGGTCCCTGTGTCAGAGTTTTAGAAGCATATCCTTACCACACCATAACTTCCCACACACTCTCAGCACCCACTCACAGCTCAAACATGCCCTCAACCACTCAGAACCTCACACACTCCATACATCCAACCAATCACACACAGCCATCCCAACATAATCACAGATAACAGCTTGTGGTTATAACCAGCCGCAGGTCACATATAGAACATCAGGCTTGCCAACCCACCAAACCATGTGGAGAACAATTGAAGACATATTTCCTAGCCATTCAAACCTACTTCCGCTAGTTCATGGTCACTCCATCTCTCACCTGGAGTGCTGAAAACACTCCCCCCCCCCCGCTCTAGCTCCCTCCTTGGGCAGAAGCAGCAGCTCTAGCACACAAAGTCCCTCTAACCCCTGTCTCTCACCTAGAATGCACAATAGCTCATTAACTCCAGGAACACCTCCCCCCCCCCCACACAACATGTATTAAACTAAACAAGCAAGCAAGCAATCAAAGGAGAGATCATGAAAGTTAGGGGTGCCCTCGCTCTTGTGGCATCCTGGCAAATCAAAGAGACATGCCCCCTTTGGCATCAGCCCTTTTGAGGATGTCCCTGCCGGGCCGGTGTGGTGCCACACTATTGCTTATAACTCTCAGGGGCTTGGAGACCTTAAATGGATCTGCCTCCCTTGGTGGTTTCTCTGGCAGGTGTTCTCACTCAGCAATTGATGTCAGGATTACAAGGGGAAATTACTTGGAAGTGTGGGGGCAGTTGCAAAGCAGTAAGGCAGTCCTCTTCCCCCATCTCCAGTTCTCCTCACCAGTCCCAAAGTGCAGTATGTCCAGTCCAGCATCCTACCCAGTCTAGCGATCTTACGCAATAGTGAAAGTCGGGGGGGGGGAGCTGGTAAACGCATTACAGCAGTCATAAGGGTTCAAAAAAATAAATCCATTTGGTGAGTTGATTGGGGTGGGGGTGGGGAGTTTCCTTCAGTAGCCAGCATACCCAGTGTACCAACTGCAGAAAAGGTGTGGCAAAGTTGCCTGGGATACCTGGCAGAGTGAACCGGGAGAACAAGCCATGGCTAGCCCAGTCATCTGTCAGGAATAGCCATGGTGGCTTATTTGCTCGGTGGCTCAGCATGATGTGGGAACCCACCAAGTGTCTAGCTGGCTCTCAGGGCTAAATTACATGCGACGCTAAATGCATAGTGTGTTCATGTTCATAACTTTTTATTTAAATTTCATTTAATCTCCCACACAGATTCTGAAGGGCTTCTCTACACAGGGCCGGATTAACATAGGGGCGATTGGAGCGGCCGCTCCAGGCCCAAAGCAGACAATAGGCCCACAATATAGGGACACGCAGGATCTGCATTACAGGATGCAGTAAGCAAGAACTGTTGTTCTCAAATTAGCATGGTAGGTTTTTGCATTTCAATCACTGTTACTACATTTCTTTGAAGCACATGGGGGCTTGCTAGGGTCTGTAATATTCAGATTTAGAAGGGACCTCTCTCTCCAGCCTCGAGCAAAAGATCTTTCTGATTCGCAGCTCAATTGTTCAAATGCTAGTTTAACAAAAAAACAAAAACAAAAACGAAACAAAGCAACAAGAACAACACAATTATTCTTGTTCAAGCAAAGCTTCCTGGCTTTTTGTTGTGGCTGCTTTTTCTTTTTTAATAAATAAATTTGGGGGAAATTGGGAAGACCCTTACTGATGAGCTGCAGGAGTTTTTGAGTTTTGGCACTTCAATGGTAATTAAAATATTTAATTTGTTTTAATATAAAATTGCGTCTTCATTTTATTTATTTCAAAAGGCCCACCAAAATCCTCAGCACCAGGCCCATAATGCTCTTAATCCAGCCCTGCCTATCCCCCTCCTCACCCCTGCCCTCTTCTAGGTGGGCCCAATTATGGCCATCAACATGACAGGGATGGGGACTCGGACTCGAGGACTCGACTCGTGAGTCAGACTGAGTCCCCCCTCTGACTCGACTCGCACTCGAGTCCCAATATTTTTAATGGGACTCGAGACTCGACTCGGGACTCGAGACCCGACTCGGGACTCGAGACCAAGGACTCGTCAACATCCCTGGGCTGTTGACGAGTCCTCTGGCTGTGCCAGAAGGAGCGTGATCACCAGTGAAGAGCGCATGGAAGCGAGGCGCGCCGCTGCTTGGCCACTATGGACAGCTACCAGGAGCGCAGCCCCAACCATGTGTTGAGATTTATTTTGATTGATGTGTTGTTGTGGGGGGTTTGGGTTAGGGTCAGACATTTTGGGTTTGGCTGCCTCTGCCTGCCTGTTTAGGGTTCCCTGCCTCCTCTGCCTGCCTGGTTATTTTGGGTTTGTCTGCCTGGTCTGTTCTTGCCAAAATCAGCTGCAGAGTTTTGAAATAAAAAGGCACACTTGTGCCTAGAATTTATTTACGCCACACATCTGAAGTAGCCTTATTTTGTTGGGGGGAAACCCCATTGATTTTAATAGGGACTCGTGGAGTCAGTTTTGGGAGTGACTCAGGACTCGTGACTCGTGAGTCACCATTTTGGACCAAGGACTCGGACTCGGACTCGAGACTCGGGTCCAAAGACTCGTGACTCGACTCGTGACTCGAGACCAAGGACTCTTCAACATCCCTGCAACATGAACCGTGAGCCTGCGTAGGCCGGCACTGTCATTCATTCGTGCTCATGTCGCTTGCAGCTGCCACGGCATAGCCAGTCTCAATGAGCCCAGCAGCTGGGGGCATGCAGGGTGCCCTGGTGACCCAGTGAGGGGTCTGACAGGAGCCAGGTAAGAGATGGTGATCCCTCACATATAGATAGGTAGTTGGGTACACTGCTGGGCAGATGTCCCCTGGGAGCAAGTTCTACAAAGTGGGAGCCACAATGGACAGTAGTGCAGTAGTGTGTTGGCCCTCCTGGCTTCCCGTAGCAAGAAGTGCCTGATTCTGCTCTCAGGCCTGGTGCCTTCGTTTCCTCTTCAGTCTTGCCTGCAGCAGCCTGTTGCATGGCCCCTTCTCAGTAAGCATTCATGATCAAAGTTGCATCCTCTGGGTGACTGACTGCCTCTTCATGATCCACTGCAAATAGTATTAGGGGATGGGAGTTGATCTAGAGGAACCCAAAGGATTCCTTCTATCTGTTTCAAGAATGATTTCTAAAAGATTTGTAAAAGTAGAGTTATCAGTGCCCTGAGGCAATATCTGTTAAGACCTGACAAAGGACAGTTTATAGCCAGTAACATTCGAGTGTCATGTTTCAACAAGAGCTAGGATGGTTCAAGATCGTATAGGACAGGGATGGACAACCAACCTGCAGTCCGTGGGCCACAAGCAGCCACCAAAGGACTTTATGCAGCCCTCCATGACTCACCACCACCACTACTGAACTTGCCACCACTGATTTTGCCACCACTGATTTGCCCCCAATCCTGCCATCATCCATTTTGCTCCCCTGTCTCACCCTGCGTCTCCCACTGCTGGTCCCCTCCAACAATGCCGAGCAGCAGGAAAGGAGTGATCTCAGAAGTGGGATCCCCAGGGGTTGGGAGAGGAGGAAGCACACGTCACAACACGGTGTATTGGAGACTCTGCAATGGAGACTCACTCTCACTGCAGGGACTGTGCAGCAGCTGTTCCCCAGCAGGCATGGCCTCTTCCTCCTCCTCTAACCACACCCTCACCTCCTTGGCCCCTCCTTTTCTGCCCTGCCTCATTAAATGAAAACAAGTCTTATTTATTTATTTATTTATTTCATTTATTTCATTTATTTCATTTATATACCGCCCCACAGCCGAAGCTCTCTGGGCGGTTCACAATACTTTATACATAAAAACAACAATAAAAACATACAAAATAGTTTAAAGAATTAAAAACCGAATTTAAAAACACAGTTTAAAATAACAGTACAAAACCCAATAAAACTGAGTCTACAGGTGACAATCCCCCCCCCCCGTGCTATTCCAAGCTCCTAACTAAATGCCTTGGCATAGAGGAAGGTCTTAACCTGGTGCCGAAAAGATAGTAAGGTTGGAGCCAGGCGGGTCTCAGTGGGGAGCTTATTCCATAATTGGGGGGCTACCACCGAGAAGGCCCTCCTCCTCGTTGCCACCAACTGAGCCTCTCTTGGAGGTGGCAATCGGAGGAGGGCCCCAGATGTTGAGCGTAGTGTCCGGGTAGATTGCGGTTGGGAGAGACGTTCCATCAGGTATTGTGCTCCTAAGCCGTGTAGGGCTTTATATGTTAGAACCAGGACCTTGAATTCGGCTCGGAAGCATATTGGCAGCCAGTGCAAATGGGCCAGAACAGGTGTAATGTGCTCAGACCTTCCGGTCCCCGCAATAAGCCTGGCTGCCGCATTTTGCACAAGCTGCAGCTTCCGAACAGTCTTCAAAGGCAGCCCCACGCAGAGTGCATTGCAGTAGTCTAGTTTAGAGATCACCAGAGCGTAGATTACTGAGACCAGGTTATCCCTGTCCAGATAGGGGCGTAGCTGGGCCACCAGCCGAAGCTGGTAGAAGGCACTCCTTGCCACTGAGGCCACTTGAGCCTCAAGTGACAAAGATGGCTCCAGGAGCACCCCCAATCTACAAACCTTCTCCTTCAAGGGGAGTGCAACCCCATCCAGAACAGGTTGAACACCCTCCATCCAGTCAAAGGAACCACCCACTAACAGCATCTCAGTCTTGTCTGGATTGAGCCTCAGTTTGTTAGCCCTCATCCAATCCATTGTCGCAGCCAGGCACCGGTTCAGCACATCCACAGCCTTACCTGCTGAAGATAAAAAGGAGAAATAGAGCTGCATGTCATCAGCATACTGATGGCAATGCACTCCAAAACTCCGGATGATCCCACTCAGCAGTTTCATGTAGATATTAAATAGCATGGGGGATAAGACCGACCCCTGAGGAACCCCATACTGGAGAGTCCATGGGGCCGAGCAACATTCCCCAAGCACCACCCTCTGGAGCCAGCCATCCAAGTAGGAGCGGAACCACTGCAATGCAATGCCCCCCACCCCCAACTCAGACAGCCGCTCCAGAAGGATACCATGGTCGATGGTATCGAAAGCCGCCGAGAGATCCAGGAGTATCAACAGGGTCACACTCCCCCTGTCTCTCTCCCGACATAGGTCATCATATCATACAGGGCGACCAAAGCCGTTTCCGTGCCAAAACCAGGCCTGAACCCCGACTGAAATGGATCCAGATAATCAGCCTCATCCAAGAGCGCCTGGAGCTGGTTGGCCACCTCTCGCTCAAGGACCTTGCCCAGGAAAGGAACATTCGCCACCGGCCTAAAGTTGTTAAGATCTTCCGGGTCCAGAGAGGGTTTCTTCAGGAGTGGTCTCACCACCGCCTGTTTCAGGTGGCATGGGACCACTCCCTCTCGCAAGGAGGCATTGATCACCTCTCTGGCCCAGCCGGCCGTTCCCTCCCTGCTAGTTTTTATAAGCCAAGAGGGGCAAGGATCCAGAACAGACGTGGTTGCACATCTTATAAATATAAAATGGGAACTGTGATGATTACAGGCAGTGGAGGCTGGTAACTCCAATGTCAGCAGGGGTTTGTATCCGCTCTGGATTTTACTCTGAACATTTAAGGAGCTATCCATGGTGCTCACCTTTATCCCCAAAATAGCTTCAGAACCATGGGTAGCTACTTAGGTTTGGAGTAAAGTCCGGCGCAGATACACAGCCCCGCTGACGTTGGAGTCACCAGCCTCCACTGATGATAGGGCCACATTTGTTGCCCTGTGTTAAGGGTGAGATGGGTGAATCACATTCCCCCATTATAACCAGAAGCTGCGGGGGGGGGGGGGCAGTACATAGGTGCAATAGCTTATATGTAGAAAATGGCTTAAGAGATTGATCGAAAACTTGAGTGTAGGGGAGGTAAGTTTGAGAGATAAATCCTGAGGTAAGAAATGTGCTTATTTCTGGGAGGTTAAAATTTGACAAGTGACTTGGAGCAGTTTGACAGGATTTGTCAGTCATTCCCCCCCCACACACACACACACATAGATTTTGCTGGGGTTTGACTTTCTCAGCCTAGAAGACCTTCCCACCTGGGAAGCTGGTTGTCTGCATTGGGCCAGTATGAGGCAGGATAACCTAGACCTACTTGGACAATCAGGCTGGAGTTAATCTCTCCCACCTATGCCCACTGGGGTACTGGGTTCAGCATCTGGGTAGACTTGAGGGCTGTGGAGTGGGGTTGCTGTAGTCTACAGGAGCTGAGGAACACAGATGAACACCAGAGGAACACAGATGAAGAGAAAGATGACCACCTTTTGGTTTTTCCCTCCTAAGTGAGGCAATATTTATGCTTTACTCTTTTGAAATCCATATCAGGATTGGTTTGATGAATATGATCGTGAGATTAAATATATAATTGACCAAAAAACAAAAGTTTTCCAAATAAGAAAACAAATCTACACCAGTGCAAAGGCTGAGGTCCAAAGAAGAACAAGAGAACTTAAGAACGCTTGGTGGAAAAAGAAAGCTCTAGAAATTCAACAACTTGCAGAATCTCATGATGCACGGGGCTTTTTTAAGGCCACAAAGGCCATTTATGGACCAAAAACCTATAGTACAAACCTTTTACAATCAAAAGATGGCACCAAACTCTTAAAAGACAAAGAATCTATTGCACTGCATTGGAAAGAGCATTATTATGATCTTTTAAATCGTAAATCTAAGGTGGATAATGAGATTTTTTTGCAAATCCCACTAAAACAAATTAGAGAGGAACTCGTAATACTCGCCACTTTAGATGAAGTTATAAAAGCCATTAATCAAATGAAGAATAACAAAGCTGGTGAACCAGATGGGATTCCTGCTGAAATATTTAAAGAGCCCCCCCCCCCCCGAACTTGTACAACATCTTCATAAACTCATTGGAAATATCTGGATAAGAGAAGAGATCCCAGAAGACTTCAGGGATGCCATAATTATCAATCTCTTTAAGAAGGGTGATAGAACAGACTGTGGAAACTATCGGGGCATTTCTTTCTTAGCTACCGCAGGTAAAATATTTGCTAGGATTCTTGCAAACCATCTTCTATTTCAGAAGAGATCCTCCCTGAATCTCAGTATGGTTTCTGCCCCTCTAGAGGGACAGTGGACATGATTTTTACGTCAGCTCCAAGAAAAATGCCGGGAGCAAAATCAACCCCTTTATATGGCATTTATTGATTTGGCTAAGGCCTTTGATACTGTAGGCCGAACGGCTCTCTGGACTATCCTTATGAAAATTGGATACCCCAATAAATTTGTGAATATCTTGCGACTTCTCCATGACAACATGACGGCAACGGTTTTGGACAACAATGGCTCTCATGGTGCTCCATTTAAAGTGGGATCAGGTGTTAAACAGGGATGTGTTATCGCCCCAACATTATTTGCTCTTTTCATTGCTATGATTTTACATCTTGTCGAGGGGAAACTTCCCACTGGTGTGGGAATTATATATCGAACAGATGGAAAGCTTTTTAATCTCAGTAGGCTGAAAGCAAAAAGTAAGGTAATTACAACCTCTGTAGTGGAACTTCATGTGGAGGAAGGGTGAGCTGGCTGGCCCGCCAGACCCTCACCCTTTCCTCCCTGCAAAGGAATCCCAGCGCTTGCCACCATGTGGCCCGGAAGGGGGGGCTGGCTGGCCCGCCAGACCCCCAACCTTTCCTGCCTGCAAAGGAACCAAGACCCCCTGAGATCTCAAGATACCAGATTGCCAGCCTCAGCTGTCTGCAATCCTACTTGAATCTCTGTTTAGGGACTCGCCTTCAATTTCTGTAACCTGGATTTAGATACTGAACTCACAGAGTAATACAAAACCCATGTGGGGTAAACCAAGACAAGGTTTATTCTGGTAGCATTTAAACAACAAGATTAGGGGAAATGAGAGAAGCACACAAGAGAGACAGAGAGACACTTTAGTACACAGTAATAGAGCTACAAAACAATAAAACCTGATTCCTTAAGATCGCTCAGGCACACACCTGTTACCTGAGGGTGTTCTCTTCAAGGGTTAGATCCAGCACAGCCTCGCTGCCCGAGGAGAAACTACTCCATCTACCCGCAGGTCCAAGATGGGTAAACTCCCACAAGGCTTGCCTTTCACCAGAGCCCTCAATCCAGCTAATTTTACCAGGAGCTGCCTGGGGTCGGTTCCTGAGGGCCCCTCGCTGGCGCGCTGCCATGGCTCCAACCAGGCACGCTACCAAAAAGACTAAGACAAAGACACATAGGCTACACGTGGGGAAATAGCTCTTCCCCTCCCCCTTTCTGTAGCTTTCTTGCCTTCAGCCAATCAAATTGACTTTCACCTGGCCAGGCAGGGGGAAGGAAACTGGCCAGGCAGGGGGAAGGGAACTCCTGAGTCATGGCTCGAACCATCTACATATGAAAGCCCTAGTCGTCTAGGCGCCACCCATGCCATCCGAGGCGCTTGCCTCCTCCCAGTCCCCACCTGGTTCACACATGAGGAGGCGTATGTGTGTGTGTGTGTGTGTGTGTGTTCCTGCATGCATGCATGCAGGAACCCCCAAAAGCTCCACACTTCAGTATGCTGATGATAATGTGGTCTTAGCACATCCAGAGGATGATCTCCAAACTATCCTAAATGCTTTTGCAGAAGCATATGAAAAAATGGGTCTCTCACTTAATATAAAAAAAACCCAAAGTGCTTTATCAGCAAGTGCTTCATCAGCAAGTACAAGTTAACCCTTTGGTGATGCCATCTATCCAGCTTGGAGACCTCCAGTAGCCATGGCTGCCTCCCCCTGAAGACAGAAATAGTTTCACTTTCTTTCTCTGACTGGGTGTTTCCCTTCCTGTAAATAACGGAGGCTCCCACATGATCATCAGTATGCAAAAAAGATGGAATAAGCTGGAGGAATACGCTCTTGATAAAGGAAATTATTTTTCAAATGAGTAGTAGGCGATCATTTGTGACCGAGTAAGATTGTCTTCTAGGATAACATTAAATTACAAAAAGAAAATTATAAAAAGAGCAAATTCTAAAGAAGATTGTGTAGACTCTAGCGATGGGTCCGTACGTGACTGTGGAGGCCAATTCTAGATCCACACAGCTTCCCACAGTGAGGACACAGGTTACCAGATGGAAGATGGTCCTGTGAAGGATTCGTTTGACGTGCTTTTCGCTTAGCACGTTTCTCCCTTTCACCTTGCACTTGGGCTTCTTCAAAGTCCATAGAACCTTTGTGAAAGGCCAACCTCCAGTTAGATCGTTCATGGGCCAGAGCTTCCCAGTTTTCTATGTTTATATTGCATTTTTTTTAGATTAGCCTTATGAACATCTTTAAACCTCCTATACTGACCACCGATATTCCGCTTTCCATCCTTGAGTTGGGAATAAAGTAACTGCTTTGGGAGACGGCAGTCAGACATTCGAACAACATGACCGGTCCATTGAAGTTGGCGTTGAAGGATTATTTTTTCAACACTAGTAGTCTTTGCTTCTTCCAGTACACTGACATTTGTTTGCTTATCTTCCCAAGTAATTCGCAGGATTTTCCGGAGGCAACATTGATGAAATATTTCAAGGAGATGGAAATGACGTTTATAGATAGTCCATGTTTTGCAGGGATACAATAAAGTTGGTAATACAATGGCTTTATAAACCAGCGTTTTGGTCTCCCTACAGATACCCCAATCCTTGAACACTCTACGCTTCATTCGAGAAAACGCGGCACTTGCGGAGCTCAAACGATGCTGGATTTCAGTGTCAATGTTAGCTGTAACAGAAAGATAGCTGCAGAGATAGAGAAAATGATTGACACTTTCCAGTGCCTGGAGTATTTCAAGGATCCAGTGACCATTGCAGAGTGTGGGCACAACTTCTGCCAAGCCTGCCTGACCCAGCACTGCAGTGAGACTAGGAGAGTTGCCTCCTGCCCTCAGTGTAGAAATCCCTTCCAGCAAAGGAACCTTAAGCCAAATAGGCCACTGGCAAATATTGCAGAAATAACCAAGAAGCTCAGTCTTCAGAGGGGAACAGGAGCCTTTGTGAGAAGCACCAGGAGCCCCTGAAACTCTTCTGTAAAGACCATGAAACCCCCATCTGTGTGGTGTGTGACAGATCCAAGGAACACAAAGGACACAAGGTGGTTCCTCTGGTGGAGGCTTCCCAGGAGTACCAGGTAGGAAACCACTCTGCAGCAGCTTGATAGGGAAGCAAGAATAAAGAGCATGAAAAGTGTCTTGCACAACCCAAGGCTCTGGAGAAGAATGGGGAAATCTTGATGAGCTCCACCCCTCTCCTCTGCCAGGATCTTGCCTAGAAGCTACTTGGAGAGGCAGAGGTGAGAAGGGGATGGGAAGGGAGCCATAGCAAGGTGGAAGAGAGGCAAAAAGGAAGAACCAGCCAGTGAGACAAAGGAGGAGGAGGAGGAGAAAAAAGAAGCTCACAAAATTCCCCAGGGGGCTGGAGTAGCTCAGTGGCTTGGGAGAAGGAGTTAATTTTTTTTAACCTGCTTAAAGAGGGGCTGCTTAGAGGTGGCCCTTCCACTGGTGGGGGTGCCACTGAAGGGGGTTGCCCCATTGTGGGGAGCTGCTTTGGTGTGAGATGCAATGGTGAGGTACACACCTCTAAAATCTGGTTGTCTGGCTTTTGTGATTTGTCTGGGGGGCAGGGGGGCATGGCAGCTTCTCTTTTTGGACTTTGTCATGTGCCTGGCAGCAAACTGTGGCAAACTGGGGGGGGGGGGGGCTGGGCCCTGCCCCCAATTAGTGTGGAGACAGGTAGAGGCATTGGGAGGAGGGCAAGCCAGGTTCGGGGAACATGGCCCAGACAATTAATGGCAGTATCGTGTTCCGGCCCTCCGCCCACCCACAGGCTTGGTGGTTGCCCTATCAGCCTGCCCTCTGGTCTCCCGATGCTGCTCTTAAATTCCAGTTTGGGTCAAAACAGGATCTAACAGTGGATGAGGCAGGATAACCTAAACCTACTTGGACAATCAGGCTGGAGTTAATCTCTCCCACCTATGCCCACCGGGGTACTGGGTTCAGCATCTGGGTAGACTTGAGGGCCGTGGAGGGGGGTTGCTGTAGTCTACAGGAGCTGCATCTTTCTCCCCCAGGCTTCTTGCCCATTTGACTACTCTTCTGGAGTGTTTCCACCTTGTGCTGGGCCAGTGGGACAAATCAGGGATGCTGCTGGTTTGGGCAGAATAAATATTTTCTTCAGGCACCTGAGAACATTCTCTCTTTGGTTTTGTTCAGCCCACCACACTGCCCTACATTCTCCCTACTTGAGATGACAGAGGTGGACTTGGGTGTGCTCTTGAGGTTCCCAAAAATGATGGTTCTGTGGAATGCCAACATTCATGCGGAGGGTGTCTTATCTGGAGCAGCTCAGGTTTTTATGGTCTTCATGACAACCATGGAACCATCGATACATGTCATCGGCCCAACACTTAAAATCATAGAATAGTAGAGTTAGAAGGGCCCTATAAGGCCATCAAGTTCAACCCCCCGCTCAATGCAGGAATCTCCTCTGAACCCTCTCCAGTTTGTCTACATCCTTCTTAATGTGTGGTGCCCAGAACTGGATGCAATACTCAAGATGAGGTCTAACCAGTGCTGAGTAGAGGGGAACTAGTACTTCCCATGATTTGGAAGCTATACTTCTATTAATGCAGCCTAAAATATCATTTGCCTTTTTTGCAGCCACATCACATTGCCAGCTCATATTCAGCTGGTGACCTACAACAATTCCAAGATCCTTCTCACTTGCAGTATTGTTGAGCCAAGTATCCCCCATCCTGTAACTGTGCAGTTGGTTTAGAATCATAGAATCATAGAAAAGTAGAGTTGGAAGGGGCCTACAAGGCCATCGAGTCCAACCCCCTGCTCAATGCAGGAATCCAGGTCAAAGCATCCCTGACAGATGGCTGTCCAGCTGCACCTTGAATGTCTCCAGAGTGGGAGAGCCCACCACCTCCCTAGGTAGTTGGTTCCATTGTCTTATTGCTGACAGTCAGGAATTTTTTTCCTGATGTTTAGGTGGAATCTGGGTTCCTGTAACTTGAGCCCATTATTCCGTGTCCTGCAAACTGGGATGATCGAGAAGAGATCCTGGCCCTCCTCTGTGTGACAACCCTTTAAGTACTGGAAGAGTGCGATCATATCTCCCCTCAGTCTCCTCTTCTGAAGGCTAAACATGCCCAGTTCTTTCAGTCTCTCCTCATAGGGCCTTCTTTCCAGTCCCTTTATCATCCTTGTTGCCCTCCTCTGAACCCTCTCCAGTTTGTCTACATCCTTCTTAAAGTGTGGTGCCCAGAACTGGACGCAGTACTCAAGATGAGGCCTAACCAGTGCCGAGTAAAGGGGAATTATCACTTCACGCGATTTGGAAGCTATACTTCTATTAATGCAGCCCAAAATAGCATTTGCCTTCTTTGCAGCCACATCGCATTGCTGGCTCATATTCAGTTTGTGATCTACCACAATTCCAAGATCCTTCTCACTTGTAGTATTGTTGAGCCAAGTGTCCCCCATTCTGTAACTCTGCATTTGGTTTCCTTTCCCTAGGTGCGGCACTTGGCATTTATCCCTATTAAATTTCTGTTGTTCTCGGCCCAGCGCTCCAGCCTATTGAGATCGCTTTGAATTTTGTTTCTGTCTTCCAGAGTATTAGCTATTCCACCCAACTTTGTGTCATCTGCAAATTTGATAAGCATTCCCTGCACCTCCTCATCCAAGTCATTGATAAAAATGTTGAAGAGCACTTCTGATGATGAAGATGATGATGATGATTATACATTTTATAAATTAATAAAAATATTGAAGAGCACTGGGCCCAGGACCGAGCCCTGTGGTACCCCACTCGTTACCTCTCCCCAGTTTGAGAAGGAACCATTGATAAGTATTCTTTGAGTCTGATTCTGTAGCCAATTGTGGATCTACATGATAGTTGTTCCATCTAGCCCACTGTTAGCTAGCTTGCTAATCAGGATATCATGAGGCACTTTGTCGAAAACTTTGCTGAAGTCCAGATATATGATGTCCACAGCATTCCCACAGTCCACAAGGGAGGTTACCCGATCAAAAAATGAGATCAGATTAGTCTGGCAGGATTTGTTCTTGACAAATCCATACTGGCTTCTAGTAATCACTGCATTGTTTTCAAGGTGCTTGCAGACTGACTTTTTTATAATCTGCTCCAAAATTTTCCCAGGGATTGATGTCAGACTGACTGGCCTATAGTTCCCAGGTTCCTCCTTCTTGCCCTTCTTGAAGATGGGAACAACATTTGCCCTCCTCCAGTCATCTGGCACTTCACCTGTCCTCCATGATTTCTCAAAGATAATAGACAGTGGTTCTGAGAGTTCTTCTGCCAGTTCCTTTATTACTCTAGGATGCAGCTCATCAGGCCCTGGAGATTTAAACTCGTTCAGAGTAATCAGGTGCTCCTTGACCATTTGCCTATCAATCTCAAGCTGCCATCCTGCCCCTTCAGTCTGCACTTCAGGTTTGCCAGGGGGGTCATAGACCCTCTTTTGGGAGAAGACCGAGCCGAAGTAGGAATTGAACACTTCTGCCTTTTCTTTGTCTTCTGTTATCAATTTGCCATCCTCATTGCGTAGTTGAACCACCATTTCTTTCCTCTGTCTTTTACTGTGCGTGTATCTGAAGAAAGCTTTCTTGTTGTTTTAGCATCCCTCGCTAACCTTAGCTCATTCTCAGCTTTAGCCTTCCTGACACTATTCCTGCAGTTCTGTGCTACCTGCCTGTACTCTTCCCTTGTAGCCTGGCCTTCCTTCCACTTCCTATACGTGTCCTTTTTTGTTTTCAGGTCATCTCTGAGTTTATTGTGAAGCCACATTGGCTCCTTCTGTTGCCCTCTGCCTTTTTTCCTTGTGGGAATTGTTTGCAATTGTGCCTTTAAAATTTCCTTTTTTAAAAACTCCCACCCATCCTGGGCTCCTTTTCTCATTAGAGTCGCTTGCCATGGGACCTTACTTAACATTGTTCTGAGTTTGTTAAAATTGGCTTTCCTAAAATCCAGGGTACGTGTTTGGCTACACTCAGCTTTTGCTCCCCTTAGAATCAAGAACTCAAGTATAACATGGTCACTTTCCCCTAGAGTTCCCGAAACTGCCACTTTATCCACTAACTCGTCTCTGTTGGTTAGAATCAGGTCAAGGTGCAAATTTCCAATGAGGACCAAGTTCGCAGGAAGGATGGTCAGAAATTCAGTCAGAAATGTGTCTGGTTGTATTTCATTGGGGTTAAGCAGACTCTGCAACTTTCCATAGGCAAACTATGAGTAATCCGCAGCCCCGATACTGATGTTTGGGCTCTTCATATGTGCACTGAATGCGCAGACAGTGAGTGATGGCAAGAGGCTCCCCCCCTCCATGTCATCCACACGTTCAAAGGCACATACGGGTGACTGCATAGGCAGGGCTCGAACACGGTGGAACCCCAAAAAAGCAGAGTTCCCCATCATGTGGAGCCCCGGCCACCCTGCCTTCTCTTACAAACAGCAGCATCTCACAGGTGAACATTTAAAGGCAGAGAAGAGCCTGACTAAACCAGACATTTGTTGTAAGTGCACAGAGTCTGAATGCCATTCTAGGCCACCCCCCCACACCTGGCTGTCCCCCCTTGATTTACTGTACTCTCTGGTGGTGGCAGCAGCGTGGGCGGTGAGGTTCAGCAGCATGGGCTGCCTTTTTGTGACTCTTCCTCACCAAGCCCTGAGTGGGGATGGGCGAGGAAGAAGCATGCAGCGCCAGTGGGGTCTGCCTAGCCGCCCCCTTCTCAAGCATGAGGAGGGTGTATGGCTGACCCCTGCCTTGCCCCCTTCCTACCGCTGACTGTGGCGCCTGAGGGTATGACAGTCAGCGATAGAGGGCCCAGGCCCCAAAACACCCTTTTCAGCATGATCCTCAGGGTTTTCTTGGGGAGCTCATGTGCCCCTGGCTTATCCACACTTGGAAAAGTGAGGGCAGCCCAGGGGCACATTAATCCGCACAAAGATTCTACTGCAAAGGGTCCTTCTGAGACCCCACACCCTTTTCTTAAAGCTTGAAAAGGGGTTTTGGAGGCTGCTACAAAGATGCTTTTTGGCACGTACAGAGATTGGGCTTCTCTACACGAGGCATGTATTGTGCGCTCGAGTTCCTTCACTCACGGAAGTTTGAAGGTCCTTTTCACAACGTCGTCATCCTCCAGGCCCTGTCCAGTGTTATCCAGCCATTTTCACAGCTTTTTTTAGAGAGAGAGGAACTCTGGTATTAAAATTTAAATTGAAACATACTGGAACAAACACCTTGTGTACAGGGGAAAACTCGGTATTGGGACACTGCACAGGCCCTGGAGGGCAAATTGACAGTGCAGGCGTGAGAGGAAGCCAGGGATGTTGAAGAGTCCTTGGTCTCGAGTCACGAGTCGAGTCACGAGTCTTTGGACCCGAGTCTCGAGTCCGAGTCCGAGTCCTTGGTCCAAAATGGTGACTCACGAGTCACGAGTCACGAGTCACTCCCAAAGCTGACTCCACGAGTCCCTATTAAAATCAATGGGGTTTTTTCCCAACAAAATAAGGCTACTTCACACTCAGAGCAGCCACACAGAGTAATCTCAGGTCCTTCCTCTGCCTCTCCCAAGTACGCAACACATCAATCCAAATAAATCTTGACACACTGTTGGGGCTGCACTCCTGGTAGCCGTCCATAGTGGCCGAGCAGCGGCACACCTCGCTTCCATGCGCTCTTCGCCGGCAATCACGCTCCTCTCCACTCCTTCTGGCACAGCCCAGGGATGTTGACGAGTCCTTGGTCTCGAGTCCCGAGTCGAGTCTCGAGTCCCATTAAAAATATTGGGACTCGAGTCCGAGTCGAGTCAGAGGGGGGACTCAGTCCGACTCACGAGTCGAGTCCTCGAGTCCGAGTCCCCATCCCTGGAGGAAGCACAACAGGGACCTGTTCTGGGAGCTTTTGCAGCACTAAGCGGAGCAGAGCACACTCTTGGTGATGGGAAAAAGATCCACCACAATCCAAAGACGAAGCGAGCCTGTTGAAATTTGCCTGCCTGGTGACTGATGAGGCCTTGCATAGTTGACATGGTGGGAGATGGTGAGGAGAGGCCTGAGAAGTCCTCCAGCTGAGTCCGAGCCCCCATGGCCTGGGAAAGGACCCCAAGGGGCCTCTATGGTGGTGCCTGGAGCCAAAGTGGCTCCTGCTTGACAAATAGTGAAGATCGCAGGGCAAGAGAGACTAACTGGTTCCTGGGGAGGTGGGTGGCGAAATGAAAGTGGAAACTTCAGGGAAGGGGCTGGAATTTCTTAGCAATTTCTCCTGTGGTTGTGGCTAAGAGCCAGACTCCTATTGGGGCCATTATAGCATCTGGTATCAACATCCTTGCAGCCATGCTTCATTACCTTTCAATTGCTTCGTGACACCCTCCAAGATGGGATTTATGTCACAGAAGTCCCAGATCCTCCACTTCAGAGCAGGAAGGAAAACTGCAGCACCTGCAAGCTTCACCTTTTCCTCTTTCCTGGTGGAGAGAAACACTGTTCACTCACCATCTATCCAATTCAGAATTCCTATATGGAGTAAAAGAGAGGAGTGGGGAGAAAGAAGACAACAGAAATCCCAGAGGCACAAGGAGGTACAGAAAAGCAGAGAGGGAGGGAGATGCACTGGGCAGAAGACTCCTCTTTCTCTATACATGACCTGGGAGACAGAAAGAGACAGGGGTTTGCTGCTATTTTGTTTCGTAGCTTTGGTCTTCTAGGAACCTTTCTAGGAAAGGGAAGAAATTTATTCAGTTCACATTTTAATGCAAACTTATGTAATTTCACACTTTCAACCAATAAGCCAGCATTCCCCAACCTGGTGCCCTCCAGATGTTTAGGACTCCAACTCCCATCATCCCCAGCCAATGGTCAGGAATGCATGCTGGGGGCTGTACTCCTAAACATCTGCAGGGCACTGGGTTGGGGAAGGTTGGCTTATTGGTTTGAATCCCCCCCCCAACTGTCACAGAGTAAAGGAATATAAAGTATCATCTACAAAGAGATTTATTTTGGTCTTCTCCTTAGTCCCTATCCCACATCTATTCCTATCTTCTCTAAGTACATTTGCTAAAATCTCCATTACTGATGCAAACCAAATAGGAGAAAGGGGACAACCTTGTCTGGTTCCTTGACGTAGGTAAATTTGCTCTGTTAGACCGTCATTTACCACTCACTACTGATGTAATATTTTGTGAATATCATTAACTACTCCTCTAAATCTCTCTCCAAACCCCATAGTTTTAATTAAATTTTTTAATGCTGGCCATTCCACGCAATCAAAGGCTTTCAAAATCTCTAGCGCTATTACCCCAGCTCTCAATTTGTTTTTCTTTATTAAGTATATTATATTTAACACTCTTCTTGTTAAATCTGCCATTTGCCTTCCTTGCATAAAACCACACTGGTCTACCCCGACATATTTAGTAATAAACCTATTCATCCGTCACGCTAATACTGCTGTTATTAATTTTGTATCTTGGTTTATTAAGGAAATGGGTCTATATGAGCCTGGTTCTGTTAGGTCCTTCTCTGGCTTCAGGATTAAAATAATCTTAGATTGCTTCCATGAAGAGGGGATCGCTCCCCCCTCCAAAATATTATTAAATAAAAATTTTAATCTAGGAACTAACATTTTCTTTAAAACCTTATAATATTCAGCCCCTAAATCATCTAGTCCGGGGGTCTTACCATCTTTCAGTTTATTTATGGCATATTCTATTTCCAGTTCTGAGAATGGTTGTTCCAGAATTTCTCTATCTTCATCCACTAATCTTTTTTTTAAATGCTTTCCTATATACTCATAAATCCTCTCTTCCATGCAATCCCCAGCCTTATATAATTCTGAACAGAATTGTGAACTATTTTTAATTTATCCTCAGTGGCGTAGCGTGGGTTGTCAGCACCCGGGGCAAGGCAAGTAATTTGCGCCCCCTAACCTGTGGATTTTAGCACTGGAGTGTCTTCCACTAGATGGGCCCAAAGGCAAGACCCAGTGGCCAAGGCGAGCTGGAAGGCGGCTTCCACGGGCGCTTCGGCCCGGCGCTTCGCAGGACCCAACGGCGAAGGTCTGGGCGAAAGACGCACTTGGCACCAATCGCCGCAACCCCCGGACATTTTCTTCCCCCCCCCCAAAGGACACGACTCGGTTTGCTCCGAGCAATTTAAAAAAAAAAGGCGCTTTTGCAAATATTTAGATAAGCACAGGACGACTCAGCACTAAGCCAACAAGGCAAGTGGGCCGAGGGGGGGGGCTCCTGTTTGCAACTCTCCGGGTGCCCCCTACCTAGGCAGAAGGAGGGTGCCGGGGGGGCTCCGGGCGCCAGTGACATGTTGGCAGGCAGCGTGCCGGGGCGCCTCCTCCGGGGCAGAGGCTCGCTCCCCGCGCAGCGTGGCGAGAAGGCCGGCGGAGGGGAGCGGGAGCGGCGGCGGCGGGCGGGCGGGCATCGCAGCCATTTCCCGGCCACCCTCTTCGCTGCCCTATCGATTATGCAGATGGGCCGATCAATCTGCCCTCTGCTGAGCCGAGCCGGGCGTCGAGGCACTCCTGCCTGCCAGGGCGAGGCGAGGCAGGCAGCAGCCCGTCCACCCGCCGGACTCTCCGCCGCGCCGCGCCGCGCCCGCGCCGCGCCGCTGAAACGCGCCCAGCCCGGGCAGCGTCGCCTCCTTCGCCGCCGCCGCCACCTGGCGGGGCGCCTTCCCCTCCTGCCCGCGTCCGGCCCGAGGCACCTGCGCGGCGAGCGACACAAAGTTTGCTGGGGGACCCGATCCAGGCGGGGGGCCGGGCCGGGCCAGCCCCATGCAAAGCAGTCCGGGCGGGGCGGCAGCAAAGTTGCCACTTACGCGGCTGGCTCCCGCCTTCCTTCCTTCCAGCAGCAGGAGGGGGAGAAGACGACGAGGAGGAGGAAGGATTTATTTCCAAGTGGAAATAAAAGTTTTCCCCACCTTTCAAGGGCGCATGAATTTAGTAGTAGTAGTAGTAGTAGTAGTAATTCACATACATAATGTGACATAAAGCGAAAAACAGGTCGCTGCCCCAAGGAGTTAACAGTCTCTAACTGGGCGCAATCTTATGTGTGCTTAGACAAAGAAAAGTCCTACAACTCCCAGCACGCCCCTGCCAGCATATAGGGTGCAACCATGCTGGCTGGGGCATGCTGGGAGTTGTAGGACTTTTTTCTGTCTTAACCCGCATAAGATTGCGCCCCAAGCTTGCAGGGGCAAGGGTAACAGTAGAAGAAGGAGGATTCCTTCCTCCTCCTCCTCGTCTTCTCCCCCTCCTGCTGCAGCTCCGGCGAGGCGGTTAATCCCGGGAGGAGGAGGCGGGGCTACAGATCCCATGAAGGCTGCAGAGAGAGTGAGTGAGCCAGGCAGGGGCAGAGAGCTGCGAGTGCGAGCGCCCCCCCCCCAGATGTTGCGCCCGGTGCGGCCGGCCCCCCCTGCACCCCTCACGCTACGCCTCTGTTTATCCTTCATTAAACCATGTCCCTTCCCTTTTTTTAAATCCTTGATTACCCCCACTATACTTTTTTTATTTTTTTATTTGTGGGGATCTTGCTAGCATTTTAGCTGATACTCTTTTAACAATTGAAAATCCTATGGAAAATATGGATAGGATGGAGAATCACTTACAGGAGTTTGGGGAAGTAACGGGGCTACAGATTAATTGGGATAAGTCTAAGATTTTGTTCTTTAATTATAGTAAAAGAGAAGAGATGGAAATGTGTAGGGGAAAAAGCAATGTTAAGATTAATAATGTAATTAAATATTTAGGAATTGTAATTCCAAAAGATATAGATAAATTGGGAGAACAGAATTATAGGAAATTAAAGAATGAGGTTAAGAATAAAATAGAGGAGTATTAAAAAATTGGACTTTCCTGGTTTGGTAGAATAGCTATGATTAAAATGAAGATTCTGCACAAGATTAATTTTTTATTTAGGATGATACCGTTTTCAGATAAGGAACTGATAAGGAACTGAGAGCCAGTGTGGCATAGTGGTGAGTGATGGACTGGGACTCAGGAGATCCGGGTTCTAGTCCTGCTCGGCCATGAAACTCACTGGGTGACTTTGGGCCAGTCACTGACTCTCAGCCTAACCTACTTCACAGGGTTGTTATGAGGATAAAATGGAGAGGAGGAGGAGGATTATGTAAGCTGCCTTGGGTTCCTTGCAGGAAAAAGGTGGGGTATAAATATAAATATAATAAAATAAATAAATAAGGAACTTAAAGAATGGCAAACATATTGTAATGGAGGGGAAAAGTCTAGGATTACTAAAACAAGATGGTATAAAGTGCAAAAAGAATGGGGTTTGGGTCTTCCAAACTTGAAATGGTATTATATAGCTAATCAATTAAGACATACACTGGCTATTATAGCATGGCCTAAAGAAATAATGTGGTTGGCGTTAGAAACATCTGAATTACGAAATACTTTGGAGAATATACTTTTCCTGAAAAATAATAATAAATGATAAAAAAAACACACATTGACAACCCCTTTTAAAGAAGTTTGTTAGAGATTGGAGTATTCCGAGGAATATATTCATACCAGGGATTTCTCCTTTAACTCCGGTGGTGGCTCTAAATTATAATTTTCCCGAAAATTTATGAGTGGATTTGGAGGGTATATTAAGAGAAGAAAGGGTTATTAGATTATCGGATTGGGTGGAAAAGATGGGGACTAGAGACCAAATACTGGGAATTGTTGGGAGAGAGTGTCGTAGTTAAATTGATTACAGTTAGAACAGTGGTTGAAGTAGTGGGAAAGGAAAACTGAGTATGAGAGAGATTTAACCAAATTTGAAAAGATTGTTATGTCTAGAGATGGTTTAGTCTAGGGAAAGTGTCAAGAAGAGGGATTTATACAGGTTGATTCAAAAAGCAGAAGAACAAGATGACCATCTAAAGACAGTATGGGATAATGAATTTGAAGAGGTGACCTCGAAGGTGGGCTGGAACAATATATGGGATAGACTGATTGTGAAAGTTATGTCAACTGGGATAAAGGAGAATTTCTATAAATTAATATGGAGATGGTACCTAACTCCAGTAAGATTAAATCGAATACATGACAATTGCTCCACACTCTGTTGGAGAGGATGTCAGGAAATAGGTACAAAAGCTCATATGCGGTGGAGTTGTAAAAATGTACTGGAATTTTGGTGAGAGGTTTTTACAGAAATATCAGAAATTATTGGTATTAATCTAGAGGTCCGTCCTAAACTTGCATTGTTATCAATAACAGAGAAAGTTACTTTTTCCCAAAATACGAATTAATTGCAAATTTGTTAACAGTGGCTAGGTGAATGATTGCGAGGAAATGGAAGGTTCAGCATGTCTTTCTAATTACTGATTGGTATAAGGAAGTGATATAGCTCTAAATGAGAAATTAACTTGTAACAAATGTAATACAAGCGGGGTGGTGGTGGTGCACCTTATGATTTATTGTACTCAGTTTTAGTTGTATGTTACTGTTATATTTTTTATTTTGTTTGCAAAAATTAAATAATAATAAAAAAGGAAATAGAATTCCCTAAACATTGCTTGCCCTGAGCCTTCCAGTCCGAATAGCTTAAAAGGGAGAGAGCCAATTCCACGCCAGGCTCTCTCGTGTGTGCATCAGCCTGTAAACAGGGGTATGACTTCTAAACTCATTCATTATTGCTCTGTTCCGACAACAGGATCCAACCCATGAACAATCAATAGGTCAAACCGTTAAGACGAATGCTAAGATCCCTAGCAGTTTATTGCAAAGTCGAACAAGTTTTAATTAATTATACTAAGTCTAAAGTAATGGTGTTTTCCAGGAAAAAACTGAGACATAAATGGCAAATAGACAACCAGTCAATTGAACAAGTGACGTTCTTTAGATATCTGGGCATGATCTTCCAAGAAAATGGTTTGTGGCACATCCAGATTAAAAATGCCTCCGCAAATGCTCAAAGGAACATAAAAGCAATTATAAGATTCTTTTACGGAGAAGGAGGTCAATATATCCCCACAGGTATTCAGGTATTTGTAGCAAAAGTGATATCCCAACTGCTATATGGCTCACAGGTGTGTAATTATAAAAATATTGCCCCCTTTGAAGTCATACAAAATAAATTTTATCGTACTCTGCTGGGGGTCCCATCCTGTGTGCCGAATACAGCAGTTCATTTGGAGGTCGGACAAATTCCAGTTAACGCCCGGATATGGATTTTAAAGATTCATTACTGGCTAAAGTTGATTTTTCTCCCGGTAGGTCTGGCACCCTTGACTTTAACAGATATATGCCAGACAAAATGGAAACTCTCATTACAAGAGAAATTGAGAAATCTAGGGTTTACAACACAGGCTTTAATAACCCTAGGATATGAGAAAGCCAAATCCACAATCAAGCAACGAATTTGAATTCGATGTCGAGTTGCAAGTCCATGCATGTGGAATGGCCAGGTATACTCAAATTAATGATAATGGGAGGGGGTTTACTTTGGCGAGATATTTATCCAAGCTAGATATCCCCAAATTCAGAAAAGCTTTTTCCCTGGCCAGATTCAATGTCCTACCTTCTGCTCTATTGCAGGGTAGATTTGAAGGCAAACCATATTCTGAGAGATCATGCCCATGTGGTCTGAAAGAAGTGGAAACGGTCACTCACGTTTTTCTATTCTGCCATTTTTATAGGGATATACGTACTATATTTATTAATCCAATTAAGCAGCAAACCCCAAACAATTCTGACGACCATTACTTAAAACATTTACTAGGGGATCGAGAACCAAAGATCTCCTTAAATGTACCGTAGCTAAGTTTTGTGCGGCTGCAATAAAACTAAGGAATCAAGTCATTAAGAAATCAAATATATAATGTGCTAATATGTATTTTTTAAATTAGCAGTTAAGGTTTACCTTACCTTATATGTTTTTATTGTTTTTATATTTGTATTGATCTTACTGCTCTGTCTTGTATCTCTGGTCTGTGACCGAAATAAAATTTATCTATCTGATAGGTCAAACCAGGGTGTTGTGCCTGTTAGGTTTTGCATAGGCAGAACGAGATTACCACCTGACATCAGGATTATCACCTGACATGGAGGTTGTCTCTTGAGGTGAAGTACACAGGGTCTTCAGTCACCAGACTTAGTCTCAAGGTGATATGACTCAGCAGTCATGTGACGAGTTTAGCAGTAAACATGTTGATGAATAGGTTATACAACTGGGGTGAGTAATATCCTATTTATAGGTACAGGGTTTGTGGTATAAAGGCTGACACACTTGTTGACAGCTTCACTTCTTGCTTGCTTGCTCGTCTCACTCGACTTGTCTCTTGTTCTGGACTTCACTTCATCTAGCCTTACCACTGAGGTATTGGATTTGTATCTGCAATGATGCAGTGAGTAAGAGATGCATTGATTGCCTTAATCCCATGTAATTGGGTCTTACAAATAAACTCCTTAATCTTTATTAACTGCTGTTATCTCCTCCTTCCGTCTGCATGACTGAGACTGAGGGTCACTGGCTAGGGAAGCTTTTGAACCCGGGTCAGTCCAGCTCTCACAGTGCCATCCTCTTTTGGCTGAAACTGTGAGTTCACATGTACCCAAAAACAAATCCCCTTCCCTCCTGCTCGGTTCCCATGAAATATTTTTCTTTCCACACTCCTTGCATTGATATGGTCTCTCTCTCTCTCTCTCTCTCCCATCTCCTTTCTTTGATGGGAAGTAAGGTTTGAGGTCCAACTGAAGCTATTTCCACACTCCAATGCATGTGTATGGTTTCTCCCGTGTGAGTTCTCCAATGGTTACTAAGTGTTCCACTATCACTGAAGCACTTTCAAGTTTCAACATTCTATGCATTTATATGGTTTCTCCCCTGTGTGAGTTCTATTATGTCTAATAAAGCTAGAACTAAAAGTGAAACTCTTTCCACACTCCACGCATTAATACAGCTTCTCCCATGTGAGTTCTTCGATGGAATGTACGTGTATTTTTTTGACTGAAGCTCTTTCCACACACCAGGTACTTATATGGTTTCTCCCGTGTGAGTTCTCTGATGGGAAGTAAGAGTACCATTATGACTAAAGCTCTTTCTTTTTTAAAAGAATTTTTATTAATCATAATTAAAAACAAACACATACATGACCAACAACAAACAAAACTAAAATGGACTTCCAATCTTCTTCCACAGCATATAAGCAACTATAAATTAATCTTTAAAATTTTCTATTCCAACATTTAATTCTACTTATGGCAAAAAGAGAACACTAGAGGTCTCACCCTACAGATAAATCTTAACCGTTTAATTGTATAACCAGCATTTATATGTAAACCAACCATGATTTTCACTTATTATTGTTTCCAATTACACATAAAGCATATGAAAAATTCCAAGCATAAAAAAATAACTATTCCCTACTTAGTAAGTAAGTAGCCACATGACTAGAGTTTTCAATATTCTTTTTTCAACTCTCTCAACCAAAACTTCGGACTAACACAATTTTAAAAGAGGCCCTTCAACCCCCTTTTTTCTAAGTAACATACCACAAATTTTAAACCCATTCATATATCTCCAGACAAACCAAATACATTACAATTATGACATCCTTAATACTTCCAAGTCAGCATAAAGCATAAAATTTTTTAAACCCCAGATATTTCCATACAAACCCAATACATTAATAACATAATATTTAAAATCAGAGTATATTTCAAGATCAGCAAATGAAACAATATTCCAAACCCTTTATGGATAAAGTCAATCTATTCTGTTGCTCTGTGGGTTCTTGCATTCCAATTTAAAATGGCTGGGGGAAATACGTCAACCATCTTCTTTCCAACAAACGACATCACACTCATTTTCTGGATTATTTCTTTCACCAATTAATAATATATTCAGCATATATATGTAAACCAATGCATACTTAACCCTGATTCTCCTTGTTATTGTTTGCAATTACACCTAAAGCATATTAAAAATCCCAAGCATAAAAAAAATAACGTAACCCCAAAGTTTTCAATATTCTTTTTTCAACTCTCCAACCAAAACTTCTAACCAACCCACTTTTACCTTAAGCTAAGAAATGAGTCTCAATTTAAAAGAGACCCTTCAACCCACCTTTTTTCTAAGTAACATACTACAAATTTTAAACCCATTCAGATATTTCCAGACAAACCAAATACATGACAACTAGCAAATCTATACAACATCCTTAATACTTCCAAGTCAGCATAGAGCATATACAAATTTTAAACCCCAGATACAAACCCAATACATTTATATATTTGAAATCAAGAGTACAGTAATACCTTGGATTGCAAGTAACTTGGTTTGAGAGCGTTTTGCAAGACAAGCAAATTTTTAAATATTTATTTAATTTTTTTTCACTTGATATACAAGTGACATCTTGCAATACAAGTACTGTAGTACGGCTTAAATAAAAAATCTGTACAAATTTTTTTGGGGGGATTTCTATTTGATATAAGAGTTTTGGATTACAAGCACGTTTCCAGAACAAATTATGCTCTCAATCCAAGGTATATATTTCAAAATTAGCCAATGAAGCAATATTCCAAACCTTTTATCGTTCCCAGTAAATTCATTACTCTCTCTTTTATTTCCCCTTCCCTCTGTCAAATAGATAGTCCTTAAAATTCAATCCAAAAGTAAAGGATAAAGTCAGTGATTTTTTGCCCGAAACTCGTTCCACACACCATGCACTTATACGATTTCTCCTGTGTGAGTTCTTCAATGTTAAGTAAGTGTTCGAATAACACTGAACTTTTTTCCACACTCCATGCATTTATACAATTTCTCCTGTGTGAGTTCTTCGATGTTAAGTAAGTGTTCGAATAACACTGAACTTCTTTCCACACTCCATGCATTTATACGGTTTCTCCCCTGTGTGAGTTCAATGATGTTAGTAAAGCTTGAACTAACACTGAAGATCTTTCCACACTCCATACACTGATACGGTCTCTCCCATGTGAGTTTTTTGATGGAAGTAAGGCTTGAACTATCAGTGAAGCTCTTTCCACACTCCGTGCATTTATATGATTCCTCCCCTGTGTGAGTTCTATGGTGTAAAGTAAGCCTTGAACTAACACTGAAGTTCTTCCTACACTCCATGCATTTATGTGGCTTACGTAGGCCTGTGGCTTACGCTGGATCAGCTTGTCTGAGCGTGGAAAGCTAAGCAGGGTCAGGCCTGGTTATTACTTGGATGGGAGACCCCTCCTCTAGTTTCCTGCATTGAGCAGGGGGTTGGACTCGATAACCTTGTAGGCTCCTTCCAACTCTATGATCTATGAAATCTATATGGTTTCTCCCGTGTGAATTCTTAGATGGGATGTAAGCCTTCCACTATCACTGAAGCTCTTTCCACACACCATGCATTTATATAGATTCTCCCCTGCGTGAGTTCTATGATGTTTAGCAAGTTTTCCACTTTCACTGAAGCTCTTCCCACACTCCAAGCACTTATATGGTTTCTCCTGTGTGAGTTCTATGGTGTAAAGTACGATGCGATCTCTGACTGAAGCTCTTTCCACACTCCATGCATTTATATGGTTTCTCCCCTGCGTGAATTCTTAGATGGGATGTAAACCCTCCACTATCACTGTAGCTCTTTCCACACTCCATGCATTTATATGGTTTCTCCCCTGTGTGTGTTCTATGGTGTAAAGTAAGGCTTGAGCTCCGACTGAAGCTCTTTCCACACTCCAGGCATTTATATGGTTTCTCCCCTGTGTGAGTTCTCTGATGTTTAGTAAGGTTTGAGCTCTGACTGAAGCTCTTCCCACACTCCATGCATTTATATGGTTTCTCCCCTGTGTGTGTTCTATGGTGTAAAGTAAGGCTTGAGCTCCGACTGAAGCTCTTTCCACACTCCAGGCATTTATATGGTTTCTCCCCTGTGTGAGTTTTCTGGTGTAAAGTAAGGTTTGAGCTCCGACTGAAGCTCTTCCCACACTCCAGGCATTTATATGGTTTCTCCCCTGTGTGAGTTATCTGGTGTAAAGTAAGGCTTGAGCTGCGACTAAAGCTCTTTCCACATTCCATGCATTTATATGGTTTCTCCCCTGTGTGAGTTCTCTGGTGTAAAGTAAGGTTTGAGCTCCGACTGAAGCTCTTTCCACACTCCAGGCATTTATATGGTTTCTCCCCTGTGTGAGTTATCTGGTGTAAAGTAAGGTTGGAGCACACACTGAAGCTCTTTCCACACAACAGGCATTTATATGGTTTCTCCCTTGTGTGAGTTCTATGATGGTTAGTAAGGCTTGAAATATAACTGAAGCTCTTCCCACACTCCAAGCACTTATACGGTTTCTCCCCTGTGTGAGTTCTATGGTGTAAAGTAAGATGCAATCTCTGACTGAAGCTCTTCCAACACTCCATGCATTTATATGGTTTCTCCCCTGTGTGAGTTCTATGGTGTAAAGTAAGATGCGATCTTTGACTGAAGCTCTTCCCACACTCCATGCATTTATATGGTTTCTCCCCTGTGTGAGTTCTATGGTGTGATATAAGATGCGATCTCTGATTGAAGCTCTTTCCACACTCCATACATTTATATGGTTTCTCCCCTGCGTGAATTCTTAGATGGGATGTAAGCCCTCCACTATCACTGTAGCTCTTCCCACACTCCATGCATTTATATGGTTTCTCCCATGTGTGAGTTCTATGGTGTAAAGTAAGGTTTGAGCTCCGACTGAAGCTCTTTCCACACTCCAGGCATTTATATGGTTTCTCCCCTGTGTGAGTTCTCTGGTGTAAAGTAAGGTTTGAGCTACGATTGAAGCTCTTTCCACACTCTATGCATTTATATGGTTTCTCCCCTGTATGAGTTCTATGATGTTTAGTAAGGTTTGAGCTCTGACTGAAGCTCTTCCCACACTCCATACATTTATATGGTTTCTCCCTTGTGTGAGTTGTTCGATGGATAGTAAGTTTTGAGCTCACACTAAAGCTCTTTCCACATTCCAGGCATTTATACGGTTCCTCTCTTTTGTGGGTTCTGTAATGTATATTTAACTTTGAAGTATTTTTGAATATCTTCCCACACACTGCACACTTTTTGCATTCCTTTCCTTTCTGATCCTCTTGCGAGATTAGGGGTTCCTGAAGTTCACCATGAGAAGCAGAGGATTTCTCCTTCCCTTTCATGGTCTGGTTTCTCTTCTGATTTTTTCGTTCTGTTTCTAAAATAACTCTTTTCTCGCTTCGTGCTTGTTAATGACCTGGAACATGGCTCCCGGTATTTCTCATTGTCCTGCCCGGCATCTGTTTTGGTGGAAGAAAAGAAAGAAAAATAACATCCTGTTAGGAGTTTAAGGGCAGTAACCAAAGCTCCCCAGGGATCTTGCCCAAGTAGCAGCTTCTCTGAGTTCCATATATCTACGAAATTTACCTTTCCTCTGTGGCTTTGAACAAGCTGTCTAGCTGATGGGCAGGTATAGAGGGCCTGGCGAGCTTCTGGACATTAAAAAGCTGATATGCCAAAACATAAGAGCATATCTAGACACTTTCTCCAACATTCCTTCATGGTTTACTACCACATATAGTTGAACTTCATAAATATTCCAATGAGAGTTCAACAGAAAAAGGCTCAGGGTTACTATCAGGCTAGACAAGATTGATTCTAAATCTTTTCTCTGAAAAAACAACTCCCATCACAAAATTTACTACTTCAGATCTAACTGTACAAACCTCCCATTACATCAGTGTTTCAGATTTGATAGTGTATACTGTGGAGAAAGCCTGCACACCCACAGTGACATGAACCCCGTCATAGTTTCCCCTTAGTGACCACACGGAGTTTCCCCTGGCAATCCCTGTCTGCATAATCCCCCACCAGGGGGAAACAGGAGATGCAGGTCTGGCCAGACAGGTATACAATAGGGAAGGGAACACCTACCCGAATCCACAAGAAGAAGCATGGACCATCAGGAAGTGCAGGGCAGTCTCAAAGAGCTGCTAAGTATTCTCAGAGGGCATGATAAGCCCAAAGGCGCCACCTGTTGCTGGGCAGGAATAAGCCCACCTGATCGCAAAGGGGCAGGAATAAGCCCACCTGATCACCCAGGGGCGGGGAGGTGGCGTGCAGGGTAGAAAACCCCTCTGCCAGCTCCTCAGGTTGTTGGTAACACAAGTGGGCTGACAACTTCCAAGTCCAGCCCGGCTGGGACAAGCAGTTCTCTTCCCCGAGCACTGGCAGGTTCGGAGTCAGGCTAGAAGCTGGAAGGCATAGAGTCTTTGGTCTAAGGTAACATTGCTGCAATACGCTAGCCTGGGGACCAAGTCATTCAGCTATTTGTGGTCACGACCTAGTTTTGTGTACGTTGTAGTATTCCTAGAAGTCTATTAGTTCCGCTCCATTAACCTATTGTGAAGGAAGGGGGGCTGGCTGACCCACCACAACCCACCCTTTCCTACCCAAAGGCCCAAGACCCCCAGAGATCTCAAGGTGCCAGACTGCCAACCTCAGCTCTGCAATCCTACTTGAATCTCTGTTCAGGGACTTGCCCTTGGCTATAACCTGGATTTAGCTGAACCAACAGAGCAACCACAAGCGCCATGTGGGGTAAAACCCAAGAAGGTTTATTCAGGTAGCATTTTACAACAAAAGTTGGGAAATGTGGGAAGGGCACAAAATAGAGAGACGCTTTGGTGCATACAATAGTAGAGCTACAAAATAACAAAACCTTATATCCTTATAATTCCTTATATCTCCCAGGCACTCACCAGTTACCTGGGGGTCCGTCTGCTTCAGGGCTTACCTCAGCCTGGCCCTGTCACAAGAGGAGACCACCGCACCCACCCTAAGGTCCAGGGTGGGTGGCCCTCTTCAGGGCTTGCCTTAGCCACAGCCCTACCACAAGAGGAGACCACCGCACCCACCCTAAGGTCCAGGATGGGTGGCCCTCTTCAGGGCTTGCCGTAGCCACAGCCCTCATTCAGCTTTGTTCACTGGGAGCCCCCCAGGGTTGGTGGCGGAGGCCTGACCGGAGTCATGAACCTGCTTGCAGCTTGCTGCCTAACAACCAACAACAACCAGCAGCCACAGCTTGGCAATATAGTTCTTCCCCCCTCCCCTCCTCCTTTCTGTAGCTCCGCTGCCTCTAGCCAATCAGGATGAACTTCACCTGGCCAGGCAAGGGGGAGGGGTGACTCATGACTAGTGGGCTTCTGCATCTTGCATATGAAAGGCCACTGTAGACTAGACCAGCTTTTCAGGACTTTCAGGCGCCATGCTTTATCAGATACTTATGCACATTTCGCCTCCTCCCAGCCCCCAGCCAGGATTACCTGGTTTACACATGAGGAGGTGTGTGTGTGTGTGTGTGAGTGTGTGTGTAGGAACCCCCAGAGGCTCTTTTCTTCACACCTATCGTAAATAAAGCGTCTACTCTTTGCTGTGAATGGACTTGTGTGCTTTTTAGGTAGCAGCTGAGTTTTAATCGCTTAATATCCCCTTGACGGGCTATATCTCAGTGCCGGTTGACCCGTTAAGTGCCGAACTCACGCAGAAGACCCGGTTGCTGGTCTTCCACATATATAAAAAAAAGTGTGAAAACACCACCGTGATAGAACTTTCTTTTATCTTTTTTAAAAAAAATTTTTTACAACTTTTTAACAATACATGTTCAATCATTATATTTAAACTTTCTTTTATCTATTTTCGGAATTTTTAACATTTTTTTACAACACATATTGATTTAATATTTATATAAACTTTAAAAACTTTTCAATAATCAAACTTTACAAACTGTTCACTAATCATGCTGTAACACAGAGTATACATCATGTATAATTATATTCAATGGTAATCACCCCCTTATCTTATAATTATATTCAATGGTAATCACCCTGAAAGATGTATACTCTGTGTTACACAGATAAAGTTTTAAAGTTTTTAAAGTTATACGGACCATTTTACTTAGGATGCGTAAAGATGAATAGATGAATAGACAGATGGGACTAGACAAAGCTTAAGTCAGGGCCGGATTAAGAGCATTATGGGCCTGGTGCTGAGGATTTTGGTGGGCCTTTTTAAGGAAATAAATTAAATGAAGACGCAATTTTATATTAAAACAAATTAAATATTTTAATTACCATTAAAGTGCCAAAACAGAAACATATTGAAAATATTTCTTTTTTTGTAAACAATAAGCTTGTTAACTCAATAAAACCTGATGGAAGTGGGCAGTGTCCGTGAAAGCTTATGTCAGAATGAATGTGTTGGTCTTTAGGGTACCACAAGACTCTCTTGTTGTTCTTGCTGCAATAGACTAACACAGCCCACCCCTTCGGGAATTATGCAGACTGTTAGGCAACAATGTACACGAACCGAGCTCTTACTCAGCTGCCCCCCCCCCACGTGCTGTATGGAGAGAATGCTATTGACCTGCCTTACAGGGTTGATGTAAGGATTACAACAGGGGTCCTCAAACTTTTTAAACAGGGGGCCAGTTCATTGTCTCTCAGACTGTTGGGGGACCGGACTATAGTTTAAAAAAAAAAAAAAGAACGAATGGATCAAGTAAAAAAAAAGGACCTGGGTCATTTTTTTTCACTTGATAGGGGTGAATTTTTTTTTCTTAAATGGAAAGTTATTATAAATTAATTATAATGTTAACAAGTGATTAAATGGAGGATGGAATGTTATTTTGATGGCAAAAGTGGGTAGAAATTAATGATTTATTTATTTATTTATTCCATTTATACCCCGCTCTTCAGCCAGAAAAGGCTCTCAGAGCGGTTTACACAGATTACCGGTAATAATAAGACATTCCCTACCCTCAGGCTCACAATCTAAAAGACGTGACACAAAAGGAAAAGGGATTGGGGGGGAGGAGGAAGAATGCCAAACATTATATTGGTGCCTGAGTTTGGCATTCTTCCTCCTCCCTCCCAATCCCTTTTCCTTTTGTGTCATGTCTTTTAGATTGTGAGCCTGAGGGCAGGGAATGTCTTATTATTAATATGTGTAAGCCGCTCTGAGAGCCTTTTCTGGCTGAAGAGCGGGGTATAAATGCAATAAATAAATAAATAAATAATGATTAAATGGAGGATGGAATTTTATTTCGATGGCAAAAGTGGGTTTAAAAAATAAGAATGTACTACCTTTTTTGCTGTCTAAAATTGAAATACATTATAAAAGGCTACCTACAAATTATAAGCGTGTTTTGCTTTTGTCTGGCTGCTCTGTGTGTGTGAGTGCTTTGTGTGGGGTAAACTGAAATACATTATAAAAGAGTCCCTGACTCTCAGCCTAACCTACCTCACAGGGTTGTTGTGAGGATAAAATGGAGGAGGAGGAGGAGGAGGAGGACTATGTAAGTCGCCTTGAGTTCCTTGCAGGAAAAAAGGTGGGGTATAAATATAACAAATAAAATAAATAAATAAAATAAATGTGAAAAGGCAGCAGCGCCTGTATGGGAAACAGGTGGGCAGGCAGGAAGAGGGCACTCTGAGGGAAACTGAGGCAGATGCCGGGAAGGAGGGAGAGTACTTTGAAGGAAGCTGAGGCAGAAATGGAAGGAGAAAGGGAATAGAAGGGGGGGGGGGACCCACTTTGTGCCTGCCTGCCTGCCTGCCTTTCTTTTTTGCTTGTTTCCCCTCGAACTTTGAGGGAAACTGTATGCAAACTTTGAGGGAAACTGAGGCAGGAAGGAAGGTGCTTTGGGGGAAGCTGAAACAGGAGAAAGAGAACGGAAGTGTCTGCGTGTGAGGGGGGGCATTTTGTGCCAGCCTTGCTTTCCTTTTTGCCTCGGTTTCCCTCAGGGAAACTGGACAAACATTGAGGGAAACTGAGGCAAAAAGAGAGGGAGACGTAAATGGATAAACTTGGAGGGCGGCGGGAGGGGAAACACTTAAACGCCCCCGCCCCCCCTCCCAATCCGAATCGAGGCCGCGGGCGCTTTCAGCGGTAATTAAGTGTGTGGTTTGGCCCTCAGAGCGGTGTTTGAAGAACCCCACAGTTCTATAAGGCGAGTTAACCTGCGGGGAAATTAGTTGCCCAAAGGCAGCGGGTGGAATGTCAAAACGAAGGGGAGAAATTTGCCTTTTGCAGCGCCCAGTTTAATAACGTGGAAGGGCTGGAGGCGGGTACCTGGAGCACTCTCACTCCCGCCCACCCCTCGTCCCCTCCGAGCAGCTCAAACAGCTTTCAGGAGGGACATTTGGGACTAGGAGTCCTCGTTGCCCACACAACTGCTCGAGCCCAGCGAGAGCAGCTTGACGCGCTTGAAGTTGCAGCTGCTGACGACGAGGCCGGGTTTCTCCCGGGGCTTTGCCGCCTGTCACTCGCGGCCGAGACGAAGAGGAGGGGCCAGCAAAACGAAAGGGAAATCTGACGCCGGACGAGTCCCCAAGACACAGGAGGAGGAGGGAGGAGGGGGAGGAGGAGGAGGAGGGGGAGGAGGAAGAAGGAAGAAGCCGGAGAGGGTCCGTCCTCTACCTGGCTCTCTCCATGAAGCTGTGGCCGTGGCTCCTCCCGTGCCTGCTTCCCTCCCTCGCGGATGGCGCCTGCCCCGAGCCTGCCAGGGCAGGAAAGGACGGCAGTGGCAGCGCAAGGCTCCCTGGGCCTATTTTCTGTTAGGGGCCTGGAGCTTCCGCTCCAACAGCCCCTAGCTTAATCCGGCCCTGGCTTAAGTAAATAACAAACAGACAAAAAAAAAAAGCTGGCCTTCAAAAAGGCCAGCTTCTGCAGCCACTAGCTTAACTGAAGTCAACCTCCTATGCCTTGCTTCCAAAGAAATCTCCAGAAGTTTGCTTAATGACCAGGAAGTAGCAGAAATTAGTTCAGGGCTGAAACTCCTATGGCCGGTGAAGATAAACAGGGTACACGGAGACAAAACAAACTTCGTGTGATATAGTTTTCCGGTACTAAGGCACTACAAAAGTTTTGATAAAAGCATAAGCATAACTAAATATCAAGGATAACGCTCCAAAAGCTAAGAAAAAAACACAGTTAAACAGGACTTAAAAGGACTTAAAAGGGAGCGTTAAAAACAAACTGTTGCTCAACTGTTGTTGAGAGAGAGAGAAACTGCTCAGAAATATTCTCCTCCACATACACCAGTGCTAACAGCTTGGAATGTGACTTTCACCCTTTGAATTTCATGGCTTTAATTATTATAAACTGCCTCAAGCTTTGGAGGAGTGATAAATGGACCACATAAATTAAGTGGTGCAATCCTATGCATGTTCAGACAGAAAAAAAGACCTTCAGCTCCCAGCATTCTGAAGCCAGCCCAGAATGCTGCGAATTGTAGGCCCTTTTCCTGTCTAAATATATAGGATTGTACCCCAAGCGGTATTTCACTGTCCCATCTCATTTTCCTTCACTCTCTCTTTTTACAGATGTTTGATCTAGAAAAGGCCTGATGTTTAATGAATTCCCCTCAGTTCCTTTAATAGTGGCTGGAGACTTTAATGCACGTATGGGCTCAACTAATCAGGCCATTGTTAAGGTTTTAGGAAGTCCAATGGAGTTATGGGATGCTCTAGAAACTCGGAAATCTAAAGATACAAAGATCAACGACTCTGGCCTTGCCCTTTTTGCATTAGTTACTAAATTGAATCTAATACCAATTAATGGCTCTCAATTTGATAACTCACAAGGAGAATATACCTACATAAGCAATCTTGGTGCAAGTATTGTTGATTATGTGATGATTTCCTATTTGTTTCGACTATCAATTTTGTTTTTCTCAATAGATTTAGTAGTTGGTAGCGACCACCAGCCTCTTAAATTCCTTTTGCAGTGGCCCAATAGTGTGATTATAACTTCTGATACTTTTTCAAATTCTGACCAAGCACTATTGACATCAGATAAGCGGATTAAATGGAATCCCTTATTACAAGCAGATTTGGAACAGAAACTTTATTCAGAAGAATTATTGAAATTAAGAAGTGATTTGGTCCAAGTGTCTAATATTGAATCAGCAATACAGTTATATGTAGGACTAATAGATGCCCTTAGACCCCTCCTTTTAAAAAAAAAGGCACTTTCTTCAGGCAACTATCAAACCAGAAGGGGTAATGCCTGGTTTGACGGGGATTGTAGGAATTTAAAAAGACAGATGAGGAAAGTAATAAGATCTTATTGTACTAGTAGTTCCCCCACAATTCCCCTACAATTCTATGAAATGCGTAGGGAGTATAAAAGGTTAATCAGGGGGGGAAAAAGGATCTATTATGAGGAGCAATGGAAGGAACTAGGTTTGGCACTCCTGCAAAAGAACCCAAGTAAATTTTGGGAGATACTTGCAAGATTGGAAAAGAGATCGGCCCCTGTTCTGGAAGGAAATATTGCTAAAACTGAATGGGAAAACCATTTCAGGAGAACATTCAATGAGTCTAATCCTTCTAGCCCTTCTTCTGGGGCTTTAGTCGAATGTAATTGGGAACGTTGTTGGGAGAATATTTCAATAGATAGGGCCAAATAATTAATTTTAAGACAAAAAAACGGCAAAGCCCCTGGAGAAGATGGCCTTCCACCAGACATCTTTACTACATTCCCTGATTGGTGGGCTCCAATATTTGCATCACTATTCTCCTTAATCAACACCACTGGGACTGTGCCCCCCAGTTGGTTATCAGCTATTGTGGTTCCAATCTATAAAAAGGGCCTAGGAGTGATCCAACAAACTATAGGCCAATCAACCTATTGGATGTTCCAGGGAAGATCTATGCCAGATTTCTCCTAGAAAAATTGGAGGGCTGGGTGGAGGATCATGCTTTGCTCGTCCCAGAACAAGCAGGTTTCCGACCAGGTCGGTCAACTTTAGATAACTGTTTTATGTTGAAATACATCATGGATAAGTATTTGGCTGGAATTGTAAAACATGTTTATGTAGCTTTCATTGATTTGAAGGCTGCATTTGATTCTATTTCACGGGAACGCCTTTGGAGTAAACTACAATTAATGGATATTGACCCACAGCTTTTAAAATGTATAATGACCTTATATTCTGGGACATCCCTGCAAGTTAGAATTGATGGAGGATATCTATCTGATTTTGTACCAGTCACAAAAGGAGTGCGACAAGGGTGTTTACTTGCACCACTTCTTTTCAACTTGTTTTTAAATGATGTAGTAGAGTTTTTAAGAGGTGACTGTTATTTCCCAGTTAAAGTGGGAAATCGGAAGTACTCAATCCTCCTTTATGCGGATGATGCCATTTTGATTTCATGTACCCAGGTGGGCTTGCGTAGACTGTTGAACCAATTCAGTTTATATTGCAGAAACGAGCTTCTTTCTATCAACTACCAAAAAACAAAAATCATGATATTTGGTAAATCCAAGAAAATTCTTAACTGGTCACTAGATGGGAACAAAGTGGAGCAAGTGTCCTCTTTTAAGTATCTTGGTGTGGTTTTCCAGTGGACGGGGGCATGGTCCCTACAGGTTCAGTCAAACACCCTGCTAGCTGGAAGAACATTAAATGGATTATTACGATTTTATCATACAAAAGGGGGTAATTTGGTCCAGCCCATTTTAGAAATATACAAGACCAGGGTTTTGCCAAAATTATTATATGGAGCTCCACTATGGGCTATGGCCAATTTAGATCCACTAGAGAGAGCTCAAAATAAATTTTTGCGTAGACTGTTGGCAGTTCCTGTTTCTACAAAACTAGAATTGGTTCGTGCAGAACTGGGTGTAATGACCATAAAGGCTGAAGCCCTCAGATTAGCCTTGCTTTTTTGGTTAAAAATCATTTTTAAGCGGGTGTCAGAATTTATTTTGGGGTTATTAGAAGAGATGGGTCAAAACTCATGGAAGCAAAAGATGCAATTGGCTGTTATGAGTCTGGGATTCTCTACTTCTTTTCTTTTAACTCAAGGATATGATAGAGCCAAAGTGATATTGATTCAAAGACTTAAGGACACTGAGATGCAATCCCAGATTGCTGGGATTATGGTCTGTCAGTCAAACATTTTTTATGCCTCTTTTATCCCATCATATTTATCCCTCCCAAAATATTTGGTAGACTTGCCAAACATTAAAATGAGGGTAGCCTTTACTCGGGCAAGATTAAATGTTTTTCCTTTGGCTGATTGGGTGGGCCGTCTTAAAGGGATTCCTAAGAAGGATAGAGTATGTGATTGCAATTCAGTATCAGTTGAAGATATAACTCACATACTCTTACAGTGTTCAATTTATAATGATCTTAGAATTAAATATATTTCTCCATTGATAAAACCATTGAAGGGACGGTCATCATTTGCAAAGGTATGTTTCCTGTTGTCTAATGTTGACAAGTATATATCCTATAGAACATCCAAATTCCTTGTAAATGTTTTACAAATGTATACTGTAAAAACCTAATGTTATACGGGAAGTTATTTAGTTTCTGAGGGTCTGTTGACTGGGTTTTGATCGTGCGTGGTGGCGGATTGCTGTGATGCAATAAAGTTGTTGTTGTTGTGATGCTCCCTTCATGCAATTCATGCGTGAAGGGGACTCTGACAGCCATAAATGTGAAATTTTTAATCATATTTGTAATGATGTCACTGTTTTAGCCTGTCTGTATGTGCATATGTATGCTTTTTAAACTTTGGGTATCCAATGTTTTAACCCTTTTTTCCCTTTTAATTCACCTGTACTGCTGGCCCCAGCGGGGCGTGCCACAGCCTGGTTGGCTAGTGCACATACAAATAAAATTGAATTGTTGAATTGAATTGAAGCCAGCCCAGAATGCTGCGAATTGTAGGCCCTTTTCCTGTCTAAATATATAGGATTGTACCCCAAGCGGTATTTCACTGTCCCATCTCATTTTCCTTCACTCTCTCTTTTTACAGATGTTTGATCTAGAAAAGGCCTGATGTTTAAGTTCTAAATATCTTCCCAACCTGAGGGGTGCCAGCAGGCACACCTTCACTCATCTTACTTTTCAACCATATCACATCCATACTAGTGTTGCTCTAGCAATACCTTCTGATATCACCCTTTTAAAACAGGGCTGGGCACCTTGTGGCCCTCCAGATGTCTTGGCCTACAATTCCCATGATACTTCAGCATTGGCTAAACTCGATGGGACTTATGAGAGTTGCAGGCCAAAATATCTGGAGGGTCACAAGTTGACCTTCCATTTTCATCAATGTGGGTTTTCCCAAAAATTATGAAATTCTCCAGAAAATTTTCCAATGATAGGTTCATTTGCATAGAAAAACATTAAGTTTACATGGGAAACACTATGCTGTCACCCACTCATCTCTAAACACTGGTCCACTACAGTTGCTGGGGCACGTTCAGCTGCGGTGTCACAACTTATTAGTTCCATTTCACTCTGAGACATATATGTACTTCCATGATTTCATAGATTTCATAGATGATATAGAGTTGGAAGGGGCCTACAAGGCCATCGAGTCCAACCCCCTGCTCAATGCAGGAAACTAGAGGAGGGGTCTCCCATCCAAGTAGATATATATGTATTCCCTCACACTTGCTAAGCATAATTATTGGAAAAACATTAACTACAACTTGGAAACTGTCACACTTGCCTAACATTGTATTTGCCATTGGCATGCATTCATTGTTACTACTGAAGTTAAGAAATGAAAACTATTTCTGCAGAAATATAATGCAGCAGGAACTGTTCCGTTTGGGAAATTTTTCCTCCCCACATCATGGCCCTGCTCTAAAAGAGGAGTGGGCATGTTTGAAATTGCAGCAGGGTCATAAATGTCATATGCAGAAATGGAATTCTGAGCTTGACCCCTTCCACAAGTCAGAAATAACAAAGAATCTAATCCAAAACCTCTGACCAGGATTCAGGGAAATGCAGCCACTATCACCTCTCAACACCACTAATGCCATTGCCAACCACACTCCTTAATTCCTCCAAACAGCTCTCAGGTTAACAACCTTCTAACCTTTTAATATGCTCAGTTAGCCCAAATCCAAATGAGGTTACCCACTTCGTTTTATACCTGAATTCCGATTTGACCCCAGGTCTCTCCAGTCATAGTTCACTGTTCTAATATTAAGCAATTTCTAAAATAATAATAATAATACACACACTCAGACACACACACACACACACACACACAGAGGCTAAAGTCCAGGGCCTGCAGCCCGGGGTGGTGGCTTCCAGCCAGAGGATGGTGGATGATGGTGGCAGTGGCAGTCAGGCCTTGCGCCAGTGCACCCGCATGCCAGGACCCACCAGGGATGACACAGCTTGCTGCCACATCTTGTCATTCTTACTTACTTAAAACATTTTATAAGTAAGCATTATATGATCAGGGGGCAGCCGAGAGGCATTTCTCTGGTCATAGATGCTCATATCACTATTTTTACTTTTAAAAGAGATGTTCCTTTTCTAAAACAGAATTCCCAAGTCAATGTGTTTAGCGTGGGAGCAGCAGAAACAAACTCCATTTTATTCCTCAAGTCATGATGGTGCTAGATAGAAGTGTGTTTAAAATGGAAAACTGCACATGCTCAAAGTATCTTCTTTTTTTTTTTACACTCTGCAAAGAGGGTTTTTGGGGTGGAGGGCAGGGTTGCTTTAAAGATATCAGTAATGTAGAAACAGTTGTAAAGCACAGAATGGCTGTGTGTGCGTGATGAAAAGAGAAAAGTTAGTCCTGTGCTTCACAAAATAAATACTACACATGGTAGTCTAAAGCGCCCCTCCTCCCCACCCAGAGACACCATTAAGTGCAGGGTCTAAACTTACCTGGCTGCACCACTGCTCTTTGATCTCAGAAAGGCCCGACTCATAGGATTGTTTTGTGGATTGCTCAGCTATAGTCCGAAGTCTCAGTAGCAGTATCGGGGTCTGCCGCGTATATTTTGAGGCACGGGGTGAGGCTGGACATGAGCAAGGCTGGCACCGGCAGGGAAGAACCGCAGCCTCAGCAGCCAGTCCTGCAAAACGAGTTAGATTGATCTTCACCTGTACAGCTGGAAGAGGCCAGCCAAACTCTCCAGGGAACATCTGGAGAAGCCCCATTGAGCAGAGCAGCAGCTGAGGATCCGTTTCTCCCTCCTCTAAGCGCCCACGGAGTCCCAAGGCTCCACTCTCTGGGTAGGGAAGGGAAACTGACAGGGCCGCTGCAGGGCAGGGAAACCAAAGATGGCTTTGCTCCAGTTTCGGAGCACAGAAGCAACTGATACCTATCCATTCCCATCAACACCAGGGCAGCCCCACGGCAATGCGCCAGGGAGACTGCAGAGATCTCCGACAGCAAGGGGGGGGGGGGAGACGGCGCAATGGAACCTCCGGGATCCACCCACTCTCCGTGGGATATACGTGCAGGTTTTCACCCCCCGCCCCCAAGCTGCTTCCTATGCACTCGCTCCCCCGCCCCCCTTCGATCTCACTGAGACTGGATTGATCCCCGGGGCGGAGGGTCAAAGAGGATCCTGCCATAGAAAACCGGCGGTCTTTGGGCCCCATTTTGCAGCCAGATTGCATGGATCGAGCCCCTTGCAATGATTCTGCGAGGGAAGTGGGGGAGGGGCTCTTTCTGCTTTCCCCCAACGCCCCCCCCAAAGCAAATTCTTGGTCCCACCTCCTCCTCCTCCTCTTCCTCCTCCCGCAACACCCAACTTCGCTCTTCGTCCTGCCTTCCCCTCTCCGCGCCTCAGCCTCCGGCTCTCCCCAAGGAATCTCCCGCCTCCTCCGTCCCGTTCCCGGAAGACCGAGGGAGGCGCGCTCACAATTATCTTCCCACTAATGCCATTTCCTGCCCCTCTTGCAACTGGAGCTCAGTTCCTTAACCCTTGGAGGACTGAGTGGCAGGAGCTGTCTCCCCCCCCCCCCGTTTACAAGCCTGGTGGCAACTGCATTCCTTGCGCCTTCACTGCGATTCTGTTGGTTCCTGGCTGCTGATTTTGCCCCCCAGGTCGAAGGGAAAGCTGGGAGGGAACCCTCCGGCGGCAGGGGAGAGGGAAAAGCCAACTGTCCTTCTCCTCCTTCCTCAGAAACAATGAAAGAGAATCATGTGGTTTGATGGAAGCCCTGTAGCATTCTTCCTTGGACCTCCATGCGTAAGGTTCCCAGCTGGCCACATCCAGACCTGCTTGACTTCAGGGCCCCCAGTCAGATCTCGAATCTGCAGTCTTCTCATTAATAGACAAATAATGTGGAGAAAGCCAACCTAAGCCCCCTGCCTGACACACAGACACTCACCAAGAAGGGGGGAAGGAGACGGGGGGGGGGGGGGAGACAACCAGTCTCCACAGATGCCAAAGGGGACAAACAACATCTACATAGAATCACCCCAGGGGGGAAGGCAGGAAGCATCACCAGGTTTGTCAATGCTCTTGCATATCAGCCCCATCTACATAAGACTTGAATACCTCTCCAGAGCAGACGCTTCGGCACCCCTAAGAAATGGCCACTCAACACCATAGGATGGGACCATTAAGCAAGTGGCTTCAAAGGGACCCCATTCCACGGGGGGGGGGGGGAGGTGTCACCCCACCTGACCCAAGAGGCCGCCCCTCAGGGAGGGTGTCAACCCACCTGATCACGGAGGGAGGGGCTACCTGAAACACCAAGGTATAAAACACCCTGCACAAGGGAATTTTTTGTTGGACCTGATCAGCACTCTTGCCCATGCCTGGGGTAAGGGAACGAAGGATCGGCAACCCCGGGTAGCAGCACCTGGCGCACTCCAGCTAGCTGGAATCACTGGCCGCTTGGGTTGACCGGACCCCCGGGAAACCAAGCTGAAATCACGCACAAGCCGCTTGGGTAGACCGGGCCCCGCCGGGAACCCAGCTAGCCCCTTGGGTAGACCGGGCCTCCGCCGGGAACCCAGCTAGCCGCTTGGGTAGACCGGGCCTCCGCCGGGAACCCAGCTAGCCCCTTGGGTAGACCGGGCCTCCGCCGGGAACCCAGCTAGCCGCTTGGGTAGACCGGGCCCCGCCGGGAACCCAGCTAGCCGCTTGGGTAGACCGGGCCTCCGCCGGGAACCCAGCTAGCCGCTTGGGTAGACCGGGCCTCCGCCGGGAACCCAGCTAGCCGCTTGGGTAGACCGGGCCTCCGCCGGGAACCCAGCTAGCCGCTTGGGTGGACCGGGCCCCGCCGGGAACCCAGCTAGCCGCTTGGGTAGACCGGGCCTCCGCCGGGAACCCAGCTAGCAGCGTGTGGTTGACCGGGCCTCTGCCGGGACCCGAGCTAAACTAACTAGCTGAGAGCCCTGAAATCACGTTGTCCTTGAGGCTTTTGCTTGCTACTTTGTACCGTACTGATAAGCTGTATTGCTGGCGTGGGTCTGGGTTTGTGAAGGTCATTTTGTAAATAAACTTGTTTTCTAAAAGATACTTTTGTGGCTATAAGTTATCCCTTTGTTCTGGGCTAAGGCGAGGCGCTGGGGACCTCGGAGAAGGCCCGCCCCAGCACCCGCTACCCCCTTAGCATTGAACCCGCGCAGAAGACCAGGTTGTCGGTCTTCCACTAATAAAATTTGTGGAGTGCAGCCGTATCATTTTCCTTATGTAACTTTCTAGCTGTCTGTTGCTGCCCATCCGTGTCTTGGAGGCCCCGGTGTCTTAGAGGGCCGTGGCTCAGTGGTAGAGCACGTGCTTTGCATGCAGCAGTGCCAGATCCAACCCCCCCCCCCCGCATCTCCAGATAGGAAAAGGAAAGAATCCTGCCTGAAACCCCGGGGAGCCACTGCCCATCAGTGTCAGCCATACTGGGCTAGGTGGACCAAGGGACTGACGCAGTATAAGACAGATTCACGTTCTTCCACCATTATGTCAAAGAGGCCCAGATTTCGGGGATGTCGATCTGAGAGCCCTTTACACCCAAACTGAATTAAAGAAATTGCCCTTCACTCAAGGCATGTCGATTTATGGGATTTGCTGCCACAAGGTGCGGTGATGGCCATGAGAATGAATATCTTTGAAAAACAGTTAAACCAGGCCATGCAGGAGCATAAGCCTATCAGTGGCTACTAGTCATGACAGCTATATAATAGGGTCACCCATGGCGGTAAGGTCCGGGGAGAGGAACCAGACAAAGAACGATCCAAAACAAAGTCCTCAATGGCAGAACAGGCGGAAGATAATTACGGTAAACCTAAATTACAACGGCTGTGAAGGCGGATGAAGGCTGCAGCAGAGAATGGTTTTCCAATCGTCAGGGTAACCGTGCCATTGGATCACTGCCGTACTCTGTCAAGTTTGTGTGGTGATTCGTTGTGCACCAATCTCCCCACATAAAACAGTTTCACGCACAGGCGTCTTCCAACCCAACCCATCCAACCCAACCCAACCCAACCAACCCATTGCCAGAGTCTACACAATCTTCTTTAGAATTTCCTCCTTTTATCCCGGAAGACAATCTTACTCGGTCACGAGTGATCGCCTGATGATGATACAACCCCCATATTCAGAATCAATAAACCACTGAGTAGGGGTGAGTTTGCTTAACACATACCTTTACCCTCATTTATTTTTTATTACACTCATGTCCCAGCTTTTTTTCTCTTGCAAGGAACCCAAGGCAGCCCACACGGTCCTCCTCTAACTGCAGCCGGAGCATCTCTTCTTGCTGCTGGAGCATCTCCTGCTGGTGCCTCATCACCTCCCTGGTTTGGCACCAGTTCAGCAGGGGGAGAAACTCCTCTTCACCTCCCCCCACAAGGCTCCACCAGCTGCTCCATCCCCTGGGTCTTCTCCAAGACTGGTGCCTGCGCCGCCGTCCCCCTCTCCTGAGCCGCCGATCGAAGTGAGGGGACCCCACTGGCTGCATCCCCCTCCGGGAGACAGGAGTGTGACAGCTCCCTCCCTGATCCGGACTGCTCTTGCCTCTGTCGGCCACACCCTCCACTCCATCTTGGAGACGTGATCCTCCGCACCTGGAGTCTTTGGGGTTACCACCAGTTGTTCCTCACTGGGGTCACTCATACTCATGCTATGGTCTGCTGAATACTCCCTTCCTGCAATCAGCTAGCCCCACTGGTCTCTAGTAGTTCCGTCCGTTAACTACAGTTGCGCAATGATCTCACCGCTACCACCATGTGAAAGACCAACAACCGGGTCTTTTGCGCGAGTTCGGCACTGAACAGGTTAACTGGCACTGAGATATTGCCCTTCAAAGGGATATCTAGCGATTTAACCCCAACTGCGACCTAATAGATCACTCCCAACCATATTTAGAGCAAAGAATAGACTTTTATTAATGGAGCAGAACTAATAGGCTTCCAGGAATACTACAGCATAAACAAAACCAGGTCGTGACCTAACAGAACGGAAGTATTCAATTCTACGGGCTTAGCGTATTACAGCAAGAGAGTACCTCGCACCAGAGACTCTACACTTACGGAGTTTACAGCGGTTCTGCATAGCCTGACTCCGAGCCCATCCGTGCTCGGGAAGAGAAGCAACTTGGGCTAGCCGAAGCTAGGGTTGAAGATGACAGCCCATCCCGTGTTCCCAACAACCTGTTTCGGGTTGGCAGAGGGGTTTTCTACCCCCATCCTCCCCCTCCCCACCCCTTGCTGATCAGGTGGGCTTATTCCTGCCCCTTGCGATCAGGTGGGCTTATTCCTGCCCGGGAAAGGTGGCGCCTCGGATTTAGGGGGAATACTTCGCAGCTCTTTGAGACTGCCCTTTACCTCCTGATGGTCCAGGCTTCATCTTGTGGATTCAGGCCGATGTGCCCCATTGAGGATATGTAGATGGAGTCACGTATTCCCTGTCTGGCCAGACCTGCATCTCCTGTCCCCCGGGTGGGGATTATGCAGACAGGTGTTGCCAAGGGGGAACTATGTGTAGTTACCAAGGGGAAACTCTGTCAGGGTTCATGTCACTGTGTGTGTGCTCAGGCTTTCTCCACAACTTTCAACTTTATCACAATTCATCATTTTATTTTTTTAAAATGAATTTGTTTATATACATAACAAAACATTATAGCTTCAGATAAGGGGTCTCAGTGAAAATGTTATCATGGTAATATGGGCAATAAGCACAAATGCCTCTTCACAAAAGCATGTGCCGTTTGCTTAAGAAGGGTGGGGTTACAATGCCAGATCTTTCCATGGGCTCCCGTGTAGATTCCATAGATAGAGTTGGAAGGAGCCTACAAGGCTATCAAGTCCGACCCCCTGCTCATTGCAGGAAACTAGAGGAGGGGTCTCCCATCCAAGTAATAACCAGTCCTGAGCCTGCTTAGCTTTCCACACTCAGACAAGCTGAGCCAGCGTAAGCCACAGGCCTGTCTCTGTGTCACAACAGGTCATGTTTCAGCTGTGCTCTGTAATGCATACTAAATGAATGGATACCAGATCGCATAGAAATTGTCCGGTAGTGAGTTTCTTTGTGTGTGAAACTGTTTGGTGAACTTCTCCATTAAAGCAATATTCCACACTCTCCCGGTTTACAAACCTTGTGGCTGCATTCGTTGCACCTTAACAATTCGTATGGATGGCTCTCTCTCAGACTTCCATGTCACTGCTACTTCTATCCACACAGTTACCCGAAAGAAAGATGTAACTCTGTGTGGCGGAAACTAGCAATTCTACCCTCAAAAACAGTGAGTAGGCCTAAGGCTGGAGAGACTTGAAATCTCACTGGCCTTAGCAAAAATTTGACCTGAACAAGTTTGTGAGGTGACCGTGAGGCAACTCCACCACATGTGAAAGAAAGGGCCCACCTCCAGCACAGCAGCCTAGTATTCTTATCTATATAGGTGCTCTTTGGGGGCATGATATGGCACCTGTTCAGTACTTTGTCAGTGCTTTCTTCTACCCTAGCTGAGGTTGAATTTAATGGTGCTAAGGTCCACAGCAACTAGCAGCCATCTTGTGTGAGACAGTTACTTTTAAATCAGTTTCCCATGCCAATTTTACTCCTTCTGACACCCCAACTGCCAGGCTGTTCAGAATCTTAAGACATTTTGACACTAGCCCCCTTGTGAGTCTATTACCTTCCCATGCCTTGAATTGCTCAAAATAATCTTGGTTATAGAGACAATCCATCACTTAAAATACATGATGAACCAAAGCTAAATATTCAAAAACAGAAAAAGCAACAAAAATATTAACGACATGTTTACAGGACTATTTCTTTATCTTAACTGCTGCAAATGTAGCTCTTTCCATACTCCATACACTTATACGGTTTCTCTCCTGTGTGAGTTCTTTGATGTACATCAACTTGTTGTGAGCATTTTTTTGAAGCTCTTTCTACATTCCATACATTTAAATGGTTTCTCACCTGTGTGAATTCTTAGATGTAGTTTAAGGCTTGAGCTCTGACTGAAGCTTTCCCCACACTCCATAGTTTTCTATGGTTTCTCCTCTCTTTGTGGAGCTTTTGGGGTTCCTACATACACACACACGCACACGCCTCCTCATGTGTAACCAAGTGAGGCCAATCAAGGGGGCTGGGAGGAAGCGAAAGGTACATAAAACATAGGATGGGGCCTGGCGCCCGGAGGTCTGGAGGAGCCAGGCTGAAAGCGTTCATATGCAGATGTAATTCAAATAGTTCAAGTCATGAGTTCCCCCTCCCTTGCCTGGCCAGGTGAAGTTCTTTCTGATTGGCTGAAGGCAGGAAAGCTACAGAAAGGGGGAGGGGGGAAGAGATATTTCCCAAAGCCTGTTTTAGTCTTGGTCTTTGTCCTGGATCGCGTGGCTACCGGCTACCCTGGCTATTGGGGATGGTGGCAAGCCAAAGAGAGGCCCCAAGCCTTTGGGGGGGGGCCATCAGGATCCGACCCCAGTTAGCTCCTGGTGAAATGAGCTGGATGAGGGCTCTGGTGAAAGGCAAGCCTTGTGGGAGTTTTACCCATCTCAGACCTGCGGGTAGATGGAGTAGTTCTCCTCGGGTAACGAGGCTGTGCTGGATCTAACCCTTGAAGAGAACACCCTCAGGTAACAGGTTGTGCCTGAGAGATCTTAAGGAATCAGGTTTTATTGTTTTATAGCTTTACTGTGTACTAAAGTGTGTCTCTCTATTTTGTGTGCTTCTCTCATTTCCCTAATTTTGTTGTAAGATGCTACCAGAATAAACCTTGTCTTGGTTTCACCCCAAATGGGTTTTGTAGTGCTCTGTGAGTTCAGTATCTAAATCCAGGTTACAGAATTGAAGGTGGGTCCCTAAACAGAGATCCAAGTAGGATTGCAGACAGCTGAGGCTGGCAGTCTGGTATCTTGAGATCTCAGAGGGTCTTGGTTCCTTTGCCAGTAGGCAAGGGTGGGGTGGTGGCGGGTCAGCCAGCCCCCCCTTCCGGGCCACATGGTGGCAAGTGCTGGGTTTCCTTTGGAGTAGGAAAGGGTGGAGGTCTGGCGGGACAGCCAGCCCCCCCTCTTCCTCCACACTCTTAATTAAGGCTGCCTTGCATTTAAGCACCAGTAGCCACAGGTGACAAAGAACCGCATGCAGGGAAGTCAGCAGTTTGGCAGAGGAGGGATGGAGTGCTTAGTCCCTCCTCTGCAGCCAGTACAGTAAAGCGGGCAGCGGGGGAGGAGAACCTCTCTCTGCCGAACAGCCAAATTCCATATTAGAAAAGCTGGGTGGGGACAGACATTCCAGTGGTGGGTGGAGCCAAAGGCAAAATGGGTGAGCCAAAAACACCTGCATATTGCAGCTGAAAGCTCTTCCTGCCAATAACGAAGCCTTAGGATAGGCATTTCAACTGTTTAGAATGGGGGGAAACTGCACAAACTCCAGGGGAGAGTGGGTGGGGCCAGTGGAAGTGGGTGTGGCCTACTGGGAACTCCAGAGGGCCGGATTGGGACCCTGGGCCTGACATTCTGCTCCCCTGCAGTAAACCCAATGGGCTGCCAGAGGAGGGAAGCCCCCTCTTCCGCATGCGGTGGGCTACTGCAAGAGAGGTGGAGCCCTCTCAGCTGGATGAGTTCTCTCGCTGGCTGCAGAGACTTCTCCATGTTCTGGATGATGCTTTCATGGAAGGAGGAGAGCTCCCTGGAGAACTTGGCCAAGAGTTCCTCCCTTTTCCACGCAATCTCCTTCTCCACCTCCTCCACCTGGACCTGGAGAAGCTTCTCTTGTTCTTTCAGGAATTGACGTAGCAGTCTGAACACAGCCACTGTCTTTTTCTTCTCTGCTTTTGTTTGTTTCTTCATCAAGCAGGTGGAAAGAGGAGAAAAGCAGGCCAATGTCAGACATATAGTCAACCTTTGCAGCATGAGGAGGCAGCACCCAAGCATCGTGTCTCTGGGCTCGCTGCTACCTTGTACCACAGACCTCTCCCACCCCCATCCCCAATTGTCCTGTGTATCTTTTTAAATAGTGGAGGCCTGATTGTTGTCCCTTCATTTATGTTTCTTACATTTCTGACTACCTGGTTTATATATTCAGCTGCCATAGCTGTATGGCACGTGTGCATATGCGTTATACATGAATGACATCTGCCCCATCAGACAGTGTTCCCCACTCCTTGGATCTAGTGTCTCTCTGCATTCTGGACACCACAGGCCTAACCCATTTAAACTCATATGTTTGGGGGCCAGTAAACTGTATCAGCAGCACCAGTTTCTGGTATACTGGAGATTCTTAGAGCACTTCCCTCCCTTTTACTTCCAGTAGACTGACACACTGGGCAAGTTTGCACAACACGACAACGCACCCAGCAAATAAGCTACGCAGAGTGGGTTGTCCGTGGAACGACCCATGGTGTGCCTAGCAGATGACCGAGCTCACCGTGGGTTGTTCGCCCCCCTCAGTCCTCCAGCAGGTGTCCCAGTGTCCATCCTTCATGGCAGAACCCGTCTTCTCTCCCCGTCACTGCTGCAATCGCTACCCCTAGCACCATTTTTTTCTGGAGCTTCAAAAATCTGCATTTGGGGGTTCTATTTTTTTTTTTAAACAAACATTTCAGCCCCCCAAAATGTGCACAAATGTTTTTGTAATTTTTTAAAAAATTGTCAGCGTTTTGCAGTTGCGCAAATGCACTCTTACAGATATTTGATATATGTAGTCTTGCCTGGTCAGTGTCATGTCTGTGTCAGCTGTCAACGGGAGCAAAGTGCCTTGGGCAACAGGCAAGGAACAGGGCAAGATGAGAAAAGGGGGTGGGCTCAGGATCTCCCCTTTCTGGAGTACCCGGAGACCTGGGGAGGTGTCAAAAATGTGGCGGGTACTGAGAGTTGTCAGGGCTTGAAATCCAGATTACCTTGCTAAGGGGAAGATCTTGTGGCTACCCCCCTTTTTCCCCTTCACCAGTGATTTTCAATTGACAACTCGGCAAGTGTGCGCCAATTAGACTATATGCAGTCTCACCTTGTCAAGTTCCTTGCCTGTTGCCAGCTGCACTTTGCTCCCTTTGACAGCTGACACAAACAAGGACATTGTCCGGGCAAGACTGCATATATCAGAAACGCGCATGAGTGCACTTGTGTAATTGCAAAAGACAGACAATTAAAAAAAACAATAATGAAGGCATTTGTGCACCTTTCTGGGGCCAAAAAAAAGGTGTAGAGCCAGTGACAGTCACTCCAAAATGGTGCTTGGGCATCAGTGGAGGGACTGTCACGGGCTGTCACTAGCAGTGGCACAGGGGAGATTGTGAAGAGTGGCAAGGGACTTTTGCTGCTCCAGCTGAGTGGCTCAAGTTTGAACAACATGGCATCCTTTCGTGGGTCCAACAACCCCTAAAGCCATGGGTTTTCAGGGTGGCTTGTTGCCCAAAAATAAGCCACTCTGCCGGAAGCGGTCCAAGTTCGCATGACATGACAACCCACTGTGGCTAGTTACTCATGATGGGTTTCTGTGTCTTGTGGGTGCTGCACAGGAAGTGCCAACAGGAACTAAGGAACTCTGGGACTTGTAGTTCTTGAAAGAGTCTGTCCCAAAGGAAGTCACACTTCTCTCTCCCCCCACCCCTGCTCACCATGCTTGGGCCATGTCGTTGTCACAAAGTAGATAATGAGAACTCTATAGGAAGGGCACTTCTAAATTTTCAAATAAATTACATCAGCATCCAGGCAGGGAAAAGCATCCGGTCATTCCAAATAATAGATGTTTTGAGAAGCAGGGCTGCCTTGATGCTAAAGAGTCTTTCTGTAGTTTCTGTTCATTTTCAAAGACATTGGCTCATTTACTTTGTACTTCTTGGTAATGTAACTCTTACAAGCATGTCTTGGCTTTCTTTTTCTCTAACAGCTTTATATTCGAGAATGTGCCTTTGCTTTTTCCTCAGAAGCGCCAAGCAGCTAGAGATCAGACCCTGGAGAGAAAATAATAATTCAAGTTTGGTTCCTTTTTTGAGGTTTACTTTTTAGAGATGAAAATTGAGAAAGAGAAGCTGAACAATACACTTTCACCCTTCACTGCTTCCTGGGTGTATGACAAACGCAACCTTCCCCATGCTTTCTAGAAATGCCTCTGAAGAAAGGATATAACCGGACCTCAATAGGCACCCAAATCTGCATTACTACACATCCCAGGTTGGCTCTCCCCCTTCACACACTTTCAGGGCTCAGCCTTATGTTAAATAGGTACATGCAGGAATCACCTGGAAGACACAGGAACAGGTCATCCCTGGCATTGATTGGTCAGTTTGAATTTCCTTCCCTGGGAGTTGCCCAGGCCCGTAGGCATACACTTGCTTGTGAAGTCTTCCTTTGTCTTTGAGTGGCTGGCAAAGAGTCAAGACTAAACTGTGCTGTCCCAGGTGTTTCCTCACCCTGCGAGTTGCTTTGGTGAGTTATTCTTAGGAACATGATGAGTAAGATTTAGTTTATTTATTATTATTTACAGCATTTTTACCCTGCTCTTCAGCCAAAAAAGGCTCCCAGAGTGACTTACACAGATTAATATTAGACAGTCCCTGCCCTCAGGCTTACAATCTAAAAGACATGACACAAAAGGAAAAGGGAGTGGGAGGGAGGAGGAAGAAAGTTAAACTCAGGCACCAGTTCTTAGTTACAATTCTTAGTTATTTCTTAGTTAGTTGGCTAATTCTATGTTTCATTTTTATTTTAAAAGTAACTTACCATTTCTGTAGTAGCTGTAGTCTCCTTGGTTCTTGAATAAATGTACTCAGTTGTAAACTGGAGTTGATTTAGCGCACAATCCTATGCATGCTTAGACAGAAAAAAGTCCTACAACTCCCAGCATTCCCCAGCCAGCCAGTTGTAGGTCATTTTTCTGTCCAAACATGCACAGGATTGCACCCTTAGTTATTTTGCCTAAGCCCCCGAGGTGTTGAACCTCTTTCTAAATGTCTTTCTAGGACATATACCTGTAATTTCCCTAACAAAATATAGGGCTGACTGCCAATGACGGAGAAATCCTCAATGGATTCAAGTGAGTTCAGATTTCTGTGAATCCAATCTACTGATTCCACAGCAGATCAAGCTTGTTCTGAGTCACACGGACTCTGAAGATGTGCGGATCTCTTTTTCTTCTTCTTCTTTTTAACCGGGGGGGGGGGGGGGGTTTGCGGGTTGCGCAAATTTGTACTTATCCCTAAACATCCCTAAAAAAAAGCCAATTCCATGAATGAGCAGATGACAGAATGAAAGACGCCTGACAATCCATGAAACACGGATGGAACGAATTTAACAAAATCCATACATCCCTCTCTGGCTGACACACTTGGCCACTATTTATGCATCTAAGATTCTTATACCCTGTCCTTCTGCCCAAAGCAGCACAGAGCAGCTTACAATATTAGCAAAACAGGTACCAATATAACAGGTCTAACAGGCATAAAATCACACTTCCACATTAAGACAATTTAAAGCACAGCAGTAAAGATCTAACCAAAAAATACCAAAACCCACAAGTCAAGATCCCAACACTTGTGTAAATAAAAATGTCTTTAAGGGTGCAATCCTATGCGTGTTTTGACAGAAAAATTCCAACAACTTCCAGCATGCCCCAGACAGATGGCTTCAATATCACCTGTGGCTCATGCTGGCTCAGCTTGTCTGAGCGTGGAAAGCTAAGCAGAGTCAGGCCTGGTTATTACTTGGGAGACCCCTCCTCTAGTTTCCTGCAATGAGCAGGGGGTTGGACTCGATGGCCTTGTAGGTCCCTTCCAACTCTATGATATATGGAAAAAAATGCTGGCTGGCTGGGAAATGCTAGCAGTTGTAGCACTTTTCCCTGTCTAAACATGCATAGGACTGCGCCTTAACTTCAGTTTAAAAATGGTCACAATGAGGGCTAATTGCACTTCTACTGGGAGGGAGCTCCACAGATGGGAGGCTGCCACTGAGAATGATCTGCTTCCAGGGCCGGCGCTACCGCTAGGCAAACTAGGCGGTTGCCTAGGGCGCGTAGCTGAAGAGGGCGCAGAAACGCTGCGCTCCTCTTTGCTGCCGGCGTGCTCCTGCCCCGCCCGGCCGCCGACAAAGGCACCACCAGGTCAGTGTGGGGGGATTGCGCCCGGAGGTAGTGGTGGGGACGAGCCTGGGCGCCGCCCCCCGCAGCCGCCGGACCCCCCCGCCACCTACCTTCTCCGCTCCGCTTCTGGAGCCCCGCCCGCACTCTGTTTTGGCGGGAGGAACCAGGGCAACAGGGCTTAAACAGCCCTGTTGCCCTGGTTTCCCCGGCCAAAAACAGAGTGCGGGGGTCCCGTTGCATCACTTCCTCCTCGGAGGCGGCAGCCAGGGCGGGGGGAAGGTAGGTGGGGGGGCTGTGGGGGTGGCAGGGGGGTCCGGCGGCTGCGGGGGTGGTGGCTTGCAGAGCAGGGCTGCTTTGCTCCGGAGCCCCCCCCCGCATGAGAGGGGGGGCGCTAAATATAATTTTGCCTAGGGCGCCAAACTGCCCTGCACCGGTCCTGTCTGCTTCTAGCCCACATTTGCATTTGCACTTAAACATTAAACAGGATACTGACTGGGTTCGCACAACATGCTAAACCATGAGGGCTTATAAGCCATGGTGGCTGAGTGTGTTGAGCAAACTCGCAATGACTTTGTCAGGGTGGCTTAAGTTTGGGTTATTATTATTCTTATTTATTTTATTGCTATATTGCCCCATAGCTGAAGCTGTCTGGGCGGTTTACAGCAATTATAAGCCATCCTGACAAAGCCATTGCGAGTTGCAGAGAAAGCTCCCCAACCTTTCCCCCATAATTTGACCACCCACTGGACAAGGGAGTTTCCTGGGGCATCATACTCTTAACATGGCTAGGAAACAGTTTCAGCCACGGGGGGTCCTTTGCTTGCACATTTACCAAAGAGCAGGGCTAGAGCCAATATAGTGCTAGTCAGGAAATTCCCAGCACATCCATCCCAGTTCTCTGAACATACCCACTCTGTGATCACTACTCACGTGTTGTATTAGATCAGCCTTCAACAATATGGTGACCTCCAGATGTTTTGGACTACAACTCCCACAATCCCTGACCCATTGGCCATGCTGAGTGAGACTGATGGAAGTTGTAGTGAAAAACATCTGGAGGGCACCAGCTTGGGGAGGGTTGTATTAGATCGAGGGATGTACAGATTTTATTAAATCCATTCCGTCTCTGTTCCATGGATTATCTGCCATCTTTCGTTGCATTGTCCACTCATTGACAGAATTGGACTTTTTTTGTACGAGAATTTCATTCATTTGCGCGAATCCCACCAAAAGTAAAAACCAGCCCACAAGTCTTCAGAATCTGCATGCCTTGGAAAAACTGAGGGTCAGAGTCAGAGACATCTGAACTCATTTGAATCCGTTGGAAATTTCTCGACATCCCTAAATTTAGATCTTTGCTGAACTTACAGGCAACCCTGCAATTTTGGCCCCCTGGCGGATGCATGCAGAGGAGCACCCTTTGGCCCAGAGAGCCATCAGTGGAATGTGATCCAGACGTTGCCTCCTGCTGGATCATGTGAACAAACTCACCACAAGTACATAAATATAGAAAGGCAGAATGAACAGGTAATGAGTGATTGCTTTCAGGAAGTGCAGTAACAGTTGTGCAAGAATACAAGAAGAACCCAAGAATGCAGATGTAGCTAACTTTATTTTGTGCAATGACAATTAAATTTTAACAATTTTAACAACAAATAGAAAATCCACATTTTGAGCATATAAATAGTTTCTCTCCTGATAGACTATAGGTATGCTCAAAATGTGGCAAAAACCTCTGTTAGCAAGTAAACTATACTATACACAAATAACATGCTTAGGCTCTCCCCGGTCCCCTTTAGTGAATAAGCCTGACCTCCTTGCAATAGACTCCTGCACTGAGCAGTAGGCTGAATTGGATGACCTTACAGTAAGGTACCATCGAACTCTAAAATTCTACGATTCTATGTGAGAAAAATGTGTAAAATATCTTATAAATTCTTTAACAATTTAAGGGGTTTTTTTTCTAGCCATAAAACGATGACATAATAAATAGTCCCATCATTCCGTGACATCATAAATAGTTCCATCATCCCATGACAACTTGTTATGTGACATCTTCATGCCATTGTAGTGTTTCTTGTATCCAACTTCTGAAAATAGTGAGATGTTCCAGGGGCCATGCTACAGGCTTTCCTGTCCATCTGGATGAAATAGCAATGAATACTGTGACTGATCAATATTAATAGATGAAGAAGAACAGGACAGAACAGACTTTTAAAACATATCAAACCCTCTCTCAAAATGTGAGAAACCCAGTGAAATTGGCTGGCAGTAGGTCGAAGACTCACAAAAGGAAATGTTTCTTCACACGCCGCCATAGCCAAATTACAGAAATTACCGTACTTCTGCAAGGCATGCCTAACCTATCTCACAGGGTTGTTGTGAGGATAAAGTAGAAAAGGAGGAGGATTACTATGTAAACCGCCTTGGGTTCCTTGCAAGGAAAAAAGGCGGGGTATAAATATAATAAATAAACAACAACATATTTTAAACCTATGGAGAGGGCAATCCTATGGGCCCTAGATAGCATCTGAGGGGCCATAGAATAATTTGGATTCCCAGCTCCAGGGTCAGAAACGGCTCTGACCTCAGAGTAGGGAATCCGCACTGTGATCCCCCTCCCCCTCCCAGCTGGTGCGGAAAGAACCTTCTATGTCAGATAATTGTTGGACAAAGAAAGGGGGCATTTTGGTGGGCAGGGAGGGGAGGAGACTGGGGAGGCCAGCATACAAAGTATCCTGAGTCTTCTCCAGCCTCCTTTCCCTCCCCCTCTGTAATTTATTTATTTCATTTTTATACCTCCCAAAAGCTGAAGCTCTCTGGGCGGTTCACAGCAATGAACAAGGTGAGAGGGTTCAGCCCAGCACCCGCCCCTGAAAATGCAAACGCAGATAGCATTAACTTATTTATCATCATCATCATCATCATCATCATCATCATCATCATCATCATCATCATCAGGACACCCTGCTGGTGAATTTTTTGGAGTTAAAAAAACAAACCTGCTCAGTGTGAATTTAATATAAAGAATCCAACAGCTAATTGATCAATGCAGCCATCCTCAACACAATTAATTGGAATTAGGTTTCACTTATCTCAGTGGGACCTACCGTATCTCTGATTAAATGTGGATGGGACCAGGCTACATTTGCAGAGGGGGTTTGAGGTTGGTGCCTCGCACACGTTGCAGTCATGATATGCTTTCTGTCCAAGGCCTATCAAGCAATGAGCTTTCACTGTTGATGTGGGAAGATGGATTCCCCCCCCCCCCCAGCAATCAACTCCAGCAGTCCAGCAATGTCTGCATCTTAACAGCTGCTGCAGGACTTGTGAGAATCGGAAGAAGGAAAAGGGAATATGGAAACCAGAGTTGGTAGTCGTGGAGGTTGTGCCCTTTATGAGAATTGACTTGTGCTTTCAGGAGAAGCTTTTGATGTGCCATCGCCCTGCCTCATTCACGTAATCGTATGGGAGTCCAGATGATGTCATCATCCATGTGTTTTCCCATCACTACTTCCGTGCATTCTGCACTAGCTACAACTTCCAGACCAGCCTGAACCTGAAGGGCAGCCCCACATGGAGCACATTGCAGTAATCCAGCCTTGAGATTACTAGTGTCTGTACCATTGTGGCCAGTGTATCCCTGTCCAGGAGAGAGAGGCCATAGCTGGTGACCCAGTCGAAGCTGGTAAAAGGCACTCCAAGCCATCACAGTCACTTGGGACTCCAGTGACAATGATGGATCTAGGAGTAGCCCCAGACTATGAATCTGATCTTTCAAAGGGAGTGCACCCCATCCAGAACAATCAGCCTATCTCCGAGACTCAGGAACAACTCACCTACAGGGCTTCCATCTTGCCAGGATTCAGCCTGAGTTTATTGGACCTCATCCAGCCCATCACTGAGTCTAGGCACTGATCAGATGTCAGAGGGAGATAGCACGGTGTGTCGTCAGCTTATGGCACTTGGCTCCAGATCCCCTAGCTCAATTGCCAAGGGGCCGAAGAATAGTCACCCAATGTTACTCTCTGAAATCGACCCTGCAAATAAGACCAGAACCACTGTAACACAGTGCCTCCAGTGCCCAGCCCACTTAAGTCGATCCAGGAGAATACCATAGTCGATGGTACCAAAGGTCGATGAGAGATTGAAGCAGAATTGACAGGGTTGCACTCCCCGTCCCTCTCCCTATGAAGGTCATCCATCAGGGTCCAAGTAACCCCATTGTCATGGTCAGAACATTTCCTGGTGAGATTTGAACTCACAGCATTACTTCCCTCCTCCAGGGTGGGGGGGGGGAGTTGTCTTTTAGCCTACTCATCTCAGAGCAAAGACCAAATCAAGGGGATGCCCCACTTCATGTGTTGGGCTGATGACAAACTGAGACAGTCCCATGCTTGTCATGGAGGCCATGAAGTCCCAAGCCAGAGCTCCAGAGGCAGCCTCAGCATGGAAATTAAAGTCACCCAGAACCACCATCCTGGGTTCCTCTGGCAGCTCAGTCAGGGAGGCCACTTGGCAGCAGGGTGGGCGGCCCACCAGCAGCATCCCCAGCCTGTCTCTCTGGGCCAGCACCAGGTGCAACCCCTCAAGGCCTGCTCCAAGGTGGGGTGGTTTCCTGGTGAGAGAGATGGAAGTTCTGTGAACCACGGCAACTCGCCCCTGCCCCAGCCCGCTTGGATCCAACCCTATCTCTTAACTATGCAGGGTACATGGGGCATCCATTCAATATAAGTATAATCAATAAAATAAGCCAGGGCTCATGAAAGATGACGCATTTATTTGCTTGCCTGTTGGGGTTCTCTTATCGCCCTTCAAAGGCATTTCCAGCGCAGTTCACAAAGATACAGACTAGACAATGAAATGATGGCATCATGAACACAGGTCACTTCTCAGTCATAAGACGAATGATTGAAATGGCAGTTCAAATAGTATAAACATTGTTTAAAAGGCCCGAGGGAATAAAAATGCCTTTGCCTGGCCCTGAAAAGATGTGAGCAGCCTTCCGCCTTCCTCAACCTGGTGCCCTCAGGATGTGCTGAACTACAGCCCCCATCATTCCCAGCCATCATAGTGCTGGCTGGGGATTATGCGAGCTGTAGTCAAAGACATCTGGAAGGCACCCTGCTGGGGAAGAGTGGGTAAAAGTGTTGGTGCCAAATGAGCCTCCCAGAGGAGAGAATTCCACAAACGGGGGGGCACCACCACCAAGAAGGCCCTCTCCCCAGCCCTGCATCCTCTGGGCAAAACCACCCCATGGAGACTTTGCTTTTCCCCCTCCAAGGTTCACCAATCAGGGCTGCAAGATCCATCAGTCTTTATAGTGACGTCTCCCCAATGGCAGATCTTTGTCACACTGGACTTCTGATGTTGTTCTGGTTTCTCTCCAAAACTAGTAATCCTGGTTTGGAGGGGGACCCCAACAGATCCTCTATTAGATTTGACTGTCTTAGGGAGCAATTGTGAGGTGGGGATTAAAAAACCCGGAAAACGGAGCTGAGCAGTTGCCTTTTTTACCCAGATAAAAGAAAGGGATGAGGGTCTCTCCAGAGAATGAAGCTGCTGAGAACGCAGAGAGCAGGGCTGCTGTATCAGCGTCGTAAAAGGCCACCCGCCCCCCAGCACAGTTCAGGGACACTCGGACCCTCTTGACATTCTCACTCAGATTGGTGAAATCAGGGACGCGGTGCTCTCCCGTACACTTCCCCGCAGCCCAGATCCCTGACTCAGCGCCACATTGGAACTTGCCCTTCCTCCTCACAGACTTTCTGGCAACTCCCACAGCCCAGTCTTCGCTATTCCCCACAATGACATCCCAGAAATGTCGGCCTGCCGAGAATCCCTCACATCCCAGCACAAAAAAATAATGATCAAATCTCTCAGGATTTGTGGGCCGCTCTTCGCATTTAATTCTCATTTTCACACGTTTACGATCCTCAGACAGGAAGAGTTGGGGATGTGCCGTCTCTGGATCCAGAGTCACATTTGCTGTTGGGAGTGCCAGGAGGAGAAGAAAGAAAAGAAAAATTAAGCAGAATCAGCTGAGAAGGCCGAATTAAGTTCCGAGCCTGAACAGGATCATAGGAATCACCTTCCCTCTAAAAACCGATAGCACTTCTGTGTGCTGCATTCAAAATCAGGATGCTCTTCTTCCCATTCCAGGGACCGTGTCCCAAAACCTCAGCAAAAGATGGTGGCAGGCTACTCGAGGACATAACATGCCCCACATGTAGCCATGACCCGAGTTTTATTTTTTTATTTTTAATTATTCCACCTCTCGACTTCCGGGTGAACATGGCATTTTTAACGTCTCACAGAAATCTGTGGGACAGCCGTTACGGCGTTCCTGGCCAGAGAACTTCTCTGGCTGGGGAATCTACTTCTGATGAAAGAAGCTAAGATTTGATGTTAGCTCCAAATTATCTCATAGGTTCATAAACTGCTTTCTGTCTGCTCTCTGACGGATAGATTTGCAGCTTGCGACCTGAGGTGGGGGGAAACGGCGCTGTATTCGGAGACCGGTTCCTACCGATCATTAGAAGCGTACATGCTCACTTCCAAATGAAGGTTTACATCTGGACTGGCTAATCTAAGGAATCTTTCTACAGCATAATAGGATTTATAATTAACTGTGAGTAGACTACGGGACACATCTGGGAGGCAAAAAAGTTAATGAAGAGATAACTTGAAAGGAGGTCTATTAATCTTTTATGTGTAGCAGTTTGGAAGTGCCTTGGGAAATATAAACAAGGGAGAATGGTTTCGTTGGAAGCATTTATGAAGCTATGGGACAAACTGGAAAACAAGTTTGATCGTTTTTTGTAAACGAAGCAAGAATTGAGAATTGGTACGTAAATTTAAAAGTGGATCTACCACATGAACAAGGGAAATTGGTCAATTTCTCAGGACCAGCACAGGAGAAGAAAGAAGTAAATAATGATTTTGGAAACTTACCAGAGATTCACAGAGGCTTTGAAGTTTTAATTGGTCTGAACATGTTCGAAAAGAGGATTGTGACGCAGTTTCTCAGGAAAAAAATGGCCAACGCATTGTTTCAAGCCGGAATGCAGGAATTCATGAAGCATCAGTACAGACCAGTGTTCTCCAACCTTGGGTCCCCAGATGTTTTTGGCCTACAACTCCCAGCATGCCCCAGCCAGCAAATGCAGTTGTAGGCCAAAAACATCTGGGGACCCAAGGTTGAATAACACTGGTACAGACTGACTCCATTCCTCGTTCAAAAACTGGAACTTAATGACTATCCGTTTGACAGAGCAAAGTGATAAGCAAGAGACTATTTACATGGTTTTTACTGGGAAAAGATAAAGGGTTGTTGTATACTGAATTACTTGTCTAGTTTGAAATATATATACTTAAAACTTTTAGTATGTTTTGTTTAGGCTTTGATGCATTAAATGGGAGTCTTTTTTCCCTTTCTTTTTTTTTTAAAGTAAAAAGATGGCTTACGTGCCTTTTCTGTTTTGTTAGCTGTCACTCTTTTTTTTTTTTTTAATTTTTAAAATTAAACGTGAAGGAGTTTCTGTTGGATGGATAGAAAGAAATAAGGAGCAACTGTAATAAGACGTGCTGGTTAGATGTTTTGGTACTAGAGAGTTGGGGGGGGAAGTATTAAAAATCTTTGTCATGTGGTTATTTACTAAATAGTTTATAGTTACTTTTTATTCTTGGGATTTTCAATATGCTCCATCTTGGAACTGGAAACAATATTAAATGAAACTATAGGGTTTTTTTGTTTGTTTATCCATAAATGTTGAATTTAAAGTAGATTAAATAGTTGATCTATATTTGGGGTGGGTGGAGACCTCTTGTGTTTGTTCTTTTTTGTTCTGTTTTTTTTGCCATAACTGGAAATGATTTTTGGTTAATAGAAAATGTTCTAAGAATAACTGTGGTTGCATATATGCTGTGGAGAAGATTGGAAGTCCATTTTAATTTTGTCTATTGTTTGTTGTATATGTGTTTTTGTGTTGTTTTTTATGATTAAAATTCTTTTAAAAAAAAAATTATTCCACCTCTCCTACCACTAGAAGTGGCTTATAAGATAGAAATACCAATGAAATAGTTAGTGCTTGAGTGGGGGTGGGGAACCTGTGGCCCTCTAGATGTTGCTGGACATCAGTACCCATCAGCCACAACCATCATGGCCGATGGGCAGGGATGATCGGAGTTGTAGTTCAACAACATCTGGAGGGCCACAGGGTCCCCACTTCTGGGCCTGAGAAAGAACTGGGTGGGAAGGAGAGACCAGGATCCCTGCTCCCTTGACCCCTGGGGTGTGTCCTGGCCTTCTGGAACATGGCTCAGAGGGAATCACGGTGCCGCAGTCCTGATGGGCAGAGAGCAGCTGCCTGGTTCTGCCCTCTCCAAAATTTGTTGTTGACATTGGAATTAGCACTGGGGCAGACCCACAATCCCATTTGGCAACACCTGAAAGCAAGATATTCGTAGCCTTGCTAAAGCCCCTCTTAAGTTGCAAGGGGTCTGTCCTCCCCATTCCTTTCATGTGGCACAGAACATACCATAGAACGCAATTGTCTGCTGCGGGATAATTACTGCACAATCCTGGTCCCAGCTAAGCCGACATGCGTAGGATTCCAGCCTGCAGACGTCCACACCTAACAAACTGTGCAATTGTGGGGTTGGAGCTAGCGGTGTGGTCCTGCTCCCCAGTGGGGCCAAGAGAACCACTTCACATGAGGAACCTATTCACGTTTCCAGAGTTCTGAGGACAGAACTGTGGATCTCTAATGAAATACAACCAGGCAACTTTCTAAGAAGTCCCTCCTGTGAATTTGGTCCTCTTCCATATCCCCAAATGTACCTTTCTGCAGCTGAAGTCCAGATACCAGCATGCCTGTGGAAGGAAATGAAACAGATCAAGTACCATAGGATCGCTCTCTAAAAATAAAAAATAAAGATTTTTTTAAAAAAAAAATCTAGAAAATGCAATTCTGAGCTAAGGTTGCAAAGACCTTTCTTCAATGAATTTAAATTCACTTCTTAAATGACACTCAAATTCTGCATTTTTCCCAGCCCTCTTAACATTTCAAGTGCCCGAGAGCCTTTCACGACTGCATTTGAGCCAATATAATGTCCAATATAAAATGCTTTTGGCCATTCTCCATTACCTTTGAACTGCTTCCTGAGGCCCTCCAGGAATGGAGTTATATCACAGAATTCCCAGGTCTTCCACTTCAGCACAGGAGAAAACTGCCCCATCCCTAGAACCGCAGGTTTCTTCTGCTTCTCATCATACCTGGGAGAGAAACCATGTTAACCCACCGTCCATCCAGTCCTAATGGAGAAACAGAAAGGATTGGGGAGGGAGGAAAGAGAAAGCACAGGCAGGCAGGAGAAAAAAGGGAGAGGGAGAGAAATGGTTTGGAAGGGACGCTCCGGGCCAAAATACACGTGAAACTAAACAAGCCACTAGGAGGCACATTGGGATTGTTTGTTTTTTAATGGACTTAGCTGAATCATACCCAATTTTCATCAGGACTGCAGCATGCAGGGAAAGAAGTTTAACTCTCCCCACCCCCCAGCAGTGATGGGGGAAAAATCAGCCTCCCCATGCTGCTATTAGCCCAGGAAAAATCAGCCTCCCCATGCTGCTATTAGCCCAGGAAAAAAGCTCCCATTGGCATCAATAGGAACTTCTGTGGGGGAGGGGCTAACAGCAGCATGGCTGGATATTATATTACAGTAATACCTTGGATTGCAAGCATAATTCGTTCCGGAACCGTGCTTGTAATCCAAAACACTCTTATATCAAAGCGAGTCTCTGGCGGGCGTGAGCAGGGCTGATTTCGGCCCGCTACACCCACTCGAGGCGAGCGGTTACATCCCTACGTGACTACTTGTCTTGCAAGACCTTGCTTGTTTATCAAGTCAATTTTTTTCAAAATAAATTGCTTGTCTTGCAAAACGCTCTCAGACCAAGTTACTTGCAATCCAAGGTATTACTGTACTGCTACTACTACTACTACTTACAGTTAGATTCCGGAGCGGTGAACAGTAAAAAGACAAAAACAGATAAAATAAACAAAAACAGCAATTGAAAACAAAGTAAGAATTACAGTGGTAGTTGGAGAGCAGGGAAGGCTTCCTGGAACAAGGAGGTCTTCAGCAGGCACCAAAAGCAGCACAATGTCAGAACCTGCCTGAGCTCCAGAGGAAGGGAGTTCCACAGAAATGGAGCCACCACACTGAAGGCTCTTCTCCTGGTGGACTCCAATCGGGCCAAAGGTCCATGAGGAACCACCAGGAGCATGCCATCTGATGACCTCAATGACCGAGTAGGTTGGTACAGGAGGAAGTCCTCTCTCAGGTAACCTGGTCCCAAGTTGTCACATAACACGTTTCCCCATAGACAACAAGGCATCCATACTAGGTGCTTCCAGACAGAGGTCTCCAAGAGCCACCAATAAAAGGGCATTGCGCTACTATTCCGTCTTGTCCTCCTGGACTGATTTTGTGTGGGGGAAAAAAAGACAGAAGAAACAGTGGAAAAACAAGGGAGGGCTGCAAATTGAAGATGACAATGTCTTAACCCCTTGAAAATTCCATGAATGAGGCAGGGTGATTGCACAAGAAAACCTTTATATGGGGGAGCTTCCGGACAAGGCTTTTATCACGTATTCGCCCTGCCTCATTCACAGAATTTTACAGGGGGTGCAGACATTGTTGTCTTCAATTTGTAACCCTTCCACATTTTCCCTCCACTTCTTCTGTCTTTTTTCTTATCACAGAAAATCCACCAAAGAAGAAAAGGCAGAATAACTGTGCTACGCCTTCTGATTGGTGGTGCTAGAATCCATCCACCTGGAAGCACCCACGGGCGTTTAATCTGGAATTGCCACCATTTGTTCACTTACTTTTGACATGTGGCATCCAGATTATGGCATTCCCAGATCACAGTTGTGTATTTATTTATTATATTTATACCCAGCCTTTTTTTCCCTGCAAGGAACCCAAGGCGGCTTATATAATCCTCCTCCTCCTCTCCATTGTATCCTCATAACAGCCCTGTGAGGTAGGTTAGGCCGAGAGTCAGTGACTGGCCTGAAGTCACCCAGTGAGTTTCATGGCCGAGCGGAGACTAGAACCCAGTTCTCCCGAGTCCCAGTCCAACCCTCTCACCACTATGCCACACTGGTAGTGTAGTGATTATTTCATGATTATTTCATTTCTTTCCTGGAGCTCCTTTGTGATTTTTCAGCTACAGACAGCAATGCGCCAAAATCTCTTCCTGAGTGAGTAGTTTGTAGTGCAACTGTTTTGTGCTATGTGTGGGGTATGTGTCCGTCCAGGGATGTGTGTTGGGAAAGGGTCATCTACCACATTGCTCCACCTGCTTCTTCTGCCCAGCACCTCCTGCTTCCAATTCTGTCAGTATTGTGCCTCCATTAAGTCAGACGGAGACCGGCCATGCCAGAGTGTGTTTGGGGTGGGGCCAGGCACGTGCAGCCTGACCCAGTTGGGCTGATTTACCAATCAGCGCCTGCTCAAAAGGCAGGTCCCAAACGCACATCAGACGCTGGAAGCAATTGTTTGCTTATACAGCTTCAGCCAGACACCCTGACACCCCCAAACTCAGATTTGTGCCTTTGAACCTCGGAACGACCTTGATGACACCTTTGCCTGCTCCTGAACTGGTTTGGGTTTGCTGATTTTCAGGCACATAAATTTTGGCTTCGACCCCTTGGGACGGTGATTAACGATGATGGCTTATCTTTGAACTGGACGGATTTACTACGGTCAGACTTACAACTTGCAAGTTGTCTTTTCTGTCACCATGATTTTATTTTATATTTATTTGGTGCTATGCTTTCATACAGTTAAGAGTTGCTATTCCGCTATGGCTGTATTCTAGGGCTGGACCAAGAATTTTGACCCATGTTTCCGCCACTGCATTTATGAGGGGGAGGGGGAAGAAAATCTTCCTGAAGTCTGGATGGGGGTTCAGATATTGGACTGGGGGAAGGCGAATGGTAGGTTGAGAAGAGGGTACTTATTTATGAGGAGCCAAAGGGCTCCCCCCTCCCTTCTTTAAACGTTAAACGACCAAATCCACTGTTCCCAGGGGCAGTTTGAGTGTACGTGGCCACCCCACTGTTGAGCACTGTGAAAAGCTAATCACTAATGCCACTGAAAGGACAATACTTGAAAACGTGATTCCCAAGGAGCATTCTTGTGGGCGGCAGGAAAGATGGCTGCCCTCACCTTGGACCACCAATTGAACGTCTTATGTCACGATCCTTTGCTGTGAAAATAAGGGTACTACAAGTTCAGCACCAGCCCTGTTTTCACCTGTGAAACACTGGAGGACATGGGTGTCCCTCACTCTCTCCCCAGGAGGCTCCAAGGGGACCATGATCTTTGCCTGTTATCCAGTCTGTTGACAATTGTGAAGCATGAAGAGAAATGAGTGGGATCCACTTACCTCTTCAAGGTGCTCTTAATATCCTAGAGAGGAAAGAGAGAAAGCGGAGAGAGCTCAGTACCTGCTACAAGTCACCTTATGGAGACCCCTCAGTCCCTGGTGGGTGATGGATTCTGGCAGCTGGACACGAGAGGGCCAAAGGCCTGCCAAGTGCAAACTGTTCAGGGACTGGGGAGGGGTGAATCTTTATGAAGTGGGGTGATAATCTTTGAGACAATTAGTTCAGCAGGCAAAATGGAGCCATTTTAGAGGTAGGGGAAGCGGAGCCTGGTAGCTTACCCAAACACAGAACTTGAAGCAAATAAGTGGGTATTATTGGCCAAGACAAACAAAATATTTCGCCTTTGAAATGTGCAGCAAAACATCTTGCACACAGCCTGTGTCCAGTTGACAGACAAAGCGTCACGCAGGATCATTTTCTCCACCTACACGCTGCCATCCACCATCTTGGCCTGCAGGACATTCTGCCTCGCCGCTGAATCTCTGCCTACCTCTCATGCACCACTAGGAAGCTTCCTGGGGCTGTTCTAGGGAAGGAGTAGATCACAGTTGGGGAGCGTGTGGCCCTCCAGATGTTGCTGGACTGCAACTTCCATCATCTCTCACCACTGGCTAGTGATGATGGGAGATGCAGTCCATTAACAGCTGGAGCGCCACACATTCTCCAGCCCTGCCAGAAATACTTTGAATGCAACCCTGTGCATGTTTAATCAGAAATATGTTCAGTGGGGCTTGAACTCTAGCAAACATGTTTTGGATTGCAGCCGTAGGCAGCAGCTATTTCTTTTCCCCACAAAGGGCGCCCCATTTTCATGCATGCATAGGCTGGACCAGGGATAGAGAACTATTTGGTCCCCCTGGATTACCGCCTGGGGGCTAGATGCCCTCTTGAGACAGACCCAAAGCGCCTCCCCCTGACATCATAGCAGAGTTTCTCCGTGCAGAAAGAGGCAGGAGCCAGCACTCTGTGTCTTGGATTTTTAGGAAAGAGCTGGTTTTGCTTTACTGGAATTGCTGGGAAGGCTAACCCACCTCTCTCAAAACAGTATAGGATGTCTTATTATGAAATGCAAATGCCCATTGTTTAAAGATAAATAGTTAAGAATTTGAAAATGTAAACAAGTAAAAAGTAGTCATTGTATTAAAGGGATGGCACACAAAGACACATTAAGAAGGATGTAGACAAACTGGAGAGGGTTCAGAGGAGGGCAACAAGGATGATAAAGGGTCTGGAAACAAGGCCCTATGGGGAGAGACTGAAAGAACTGGGCATGTTTAGCCTTCAGAAGAGGAGACTGAGGGGAGATATGATCGCATTCTTCCAGTACTTGAAGGGTTGTCACACAGAGGAGGGCCAGGATCTCTTCTCGATCATCCCAGTTTGCAGGACACGGAATAATGGGCTCAAGTTACAGGAACCCAGATTCCACCTAAACATCAGGAAACATTTCCTGACTGTCAGAGCAATAAGACAATGGAACCAACTACCTAGGGAGGTGGTGGGCTCTCCCACTCTGGAGGCATTCAAGGTGTGGTTGGACAGCCATCTGTCGGGGATGCTTTTACCTGGATTCCTGCATTGAGCGGGGGGGTTGGACTCGATGGCCTGGTAGGCCCCTTCCAACTCTACTTTTCTATGATTCTATGGCTGAATCCGTAACATCCATGCCTCTCTCTGCATGGAGAAACTCAGAGACAGTCCCTCTGTAGGAAAAGGCAGCAGTAGGAAAAGGCAGCTGCTGGGATAGGAAACCTACACTGTTATCTTCAATCAGTGACTGGAGATAAGAGCAGGGTTTCCTCTCCCCATGCTAGAGAAACTCTGCCCTTCTTGATGGCTGGGAGAGGGGGCAGAGCATCTTCAAGCTCTGCAGGCCAGATGGGGAACCTCCCAGGGCCAGATTAGGTACGTGGGCCAAAGTTTCCTCATCCCCGTGCTAGACCTTACCTGCAGGAGGTCGAATGACAACAGGTTCCATGAACACTAAATAGAAGCCTCTAGAGCAGACTAGTCCACAATAAGGCAAATACATGATTCTGTTCCTCCTGTATGCTCACGTGCATAAGAGACCTGTTCACCAGCATTCCTTGTGCAGGTGGAGGAGGCCAACAAAAGCTTGCAGTCAGCCTTCCCCTGGAGAATGGCCTGGGCTGTTTCTGCCACTGCCTTACCTGCAGGAATTCACTCGGTGGCTGCTGACACTTCTCCTCCATCTCCTGGATGATTCTTTCGAGAGAGGAGAGTTTCTCAGAGAGTCTGGCCAGGTGCTCATCCCTTTGTCTCGGGATCTCCTTCTCCAGCTCTTCCATCTGGGCCAGCAGACGTTTCTCTTGCTCTTCCAGAAACTGGTGCAGTCGCCTGAACTCAGCCACGGTCTTTTCCCTCTCTGCCCTTGTATGCATCTGCAACAGGTAGACAGAAAGAAGAGAAGAACAGGCCCAGGGTTGGGGATATGATGAGCCTTTGCAGCAACAAGGAGGTGGTGATGACAATTCCATAGGAAGGGTACTTGTGACGTTTCAGAGAAATCATCTCAATATTCAGCAGGGAAAGAGTTCCTTAAAAGACTTGCAGAGACCCTCCCTTAGAATTGCCTTTAATGTACAATTTATATGTAAACCATTCTCAAGGACAGGTATCTTGAAGAGTGGGCTGACTGTTGGTTGTTTTTTGTTTGCTTGTCTTACTCTTGCTGCACTTTTATTCAGTTGTAGTTCATGTATTTGTTTGCTTCCCAATAATAGAGATACTTACAAGCAGGACTTGGCTTTCCGTTTCTGTGTCTGCTTTGTTTTCTAGAATTTGCTCTCTATACGTCTTCAGAATCTCTAGGTATGAACAGATATCCTCCTGGACAGAAAACAAAAGTTCAGGTTTGGTTGCCATTTAAGAAAAGGTTTACAATATATAGATTCAATGATTTAAAAATAATTGAGAGCCAGTGTGGCATAGTGGTTAGAGCGTTGGACTGGGTCTTGGGAGATCCGGGTTCTAGTCTCCACTTGGCCACGAAGCTCACTGGGTGACTTTGGGCCATTCGCTGACTCTCAGCCTAACCTACCTCACAGAGTTGTTGTGAGGATAAAATGGAGAGTAAGAGGAAGATTATGTAAGTCACCATGGGTTCCTTGCAGGGGAAAAAAGCAGGATATAAACATAATAAATGAATAAAATAAATTAAAAGCCCTGCCAGTTTTAGACCAGAGTTAAGGGTATCTCATGTTGGCTCAAGCTCCTCCACAAAGCCAGGAAATTGGAATCCAAGGCTGATGCCTTAACTGACGTGCCCCGTGATCAGTGACGACGTTGTGCCATGTCACAAATTGTGCTTTTTACAACTTACTCCCCAGACACCCACACTTTTCCTTGGTCTTTCAAGCCCAAATGATGATGTGCCTGGGACCAGCAAAGCTGCCCCATGTTGCCCTGGTCCCACATTGCCTTATGAAGGATCTGAGCCTTGCTGTATTGCTAGAGGAATCTCCTGTGAGTTGACCCAGGCCTGATTGTTGCTTACATCACTATTTTAATTTCCTGCCTGGCAGGGAGCCAGCATTCTTTACCAACTGAGCATGCTCAGTCCACATTGGGCTGTTTTAAGGTGTGTGTCGCCCCCCCCTCCCGCCCTCTGGGCACACAGAAGTTTGCTGTTAGCATGTAACTATAATGGAGAATCTGGAGAGAGCTTTCCCAGAAGAATCCCCCGCAAACTGCAGAGGGATTTCCTACCTTGTACTTTGGGGCAGCCTCCTCCACAGGAATCACCTCGTGATTTGCATGTTCCTTCGATCTGTCGCACACCAGACAGATGGGAGCTTCGTCGTCCTTGCAAAAGAGTTTCAGAGGCTCTTGGTGCTTTTCACAGACTCTCCCCTTTCCAGCCGCCCTCTCCCCACCCTGAAGCCTGAGTTGCTTGGTTAATTCTACGACGTTCGCCAGATGCCGGTTGGGGATGAGGTTCGCTTGCCGAGCTCTTCCTCTGCACTGAGGGCAGGAGGCCTCTCCGCCCGACTCCCCCCAGCACGGGGCCAGGCAGGCTCGGCAGAAATTGTGCCCACACTCTGCAATGGTCACCGGGTCCGCGAAATACTCCAGGCAGATGGGGCAAGTGGCTTCCTCGCAGAGCTTCCCCACGGGGTCCCCAGCGGCAGCCATGGCTGCCTCACACAGAAGGGGAAACAACAGAGTTACTTCTTTCGCTTTCTCTGTTTTCCTTCAGCAAATGGGCGTTTCCTTCCGGGGAATGTCTCCGGAGCTCTTCTGAAGGGAAATCAACAGCATGCCAAAGGTGGAACGAGCTGGAACTAGAGCAGTTCTGAAGCTTTCAAAATATTTTTTTTTAAATTAATGTGTTTGTGGGGTGGGGGAGCTTTGGAGGAGAAATAGCTTTCCAAAGTTTTTGCTCTCTTTGAATGGCCAACAAAAGTGTACAACGTTTTATAGCAAAGTGTGACGTAGTGGTGAGAGTGTTGGACTGGGACTCAGGAGATCTGGTTTGTAGTCCCCGCTCAGCCATGAAACTTACTGGGTGAATTTGGGCCAGTCACTGACTCTCAGCCTAACCTACCTCACAGGGTTGTTGTGAGGATAAAATGGAGAGGAGGAGGATTATGTAAGCCGCCTTGGGTTCCTTGTGGGGAAAAAGGCGGGGTATAAATATAATAAATAAATAAAGGGAAGGCTTTCTGGGAAACACGGGGGCAGCAGCACCTCTCCTCTCTTCAACCTTTTAAAACAAAACACAGAAAACTTTCCAGCTGCTTCAAATGGAACTGGCCTCCAGGCAGTGGAAACTGGTGCCCACTGGAACTGGTGGGGCAGAGCCAAGGGCTGGAACCCATACCACAGAAAGTTGAACCTGAGCCACATTAACTTTAAGCTCACGCCTGCCAACCTGTGTGTGTGTGTGTGTGTGTGTGTGTGTGTGAGATGCATAGTACCACAGAAAACCAGTCTTTAGAAATAGATCTGAGTTAGCAGTGACTGACCAAGAAAAAGATCTTGGGGTGGACAGCTTGATGAAAATGTCAACCCAGTGTGCTGCTGCTGTGAATAAAGCAAACTCCATGTTAGGCATAATTAGGAAAGGAATTGAAAATAAAACTGCCAATATAATACTGCCCTTATACAACCAACCACACTTAGAATACTGTGTACAGTTCTGGTCACTCCACCTAAAAAAGGATATCGTAGAGTTGGAAAAAAGGGCAACTAAAATGATCAAGGGGCTGGAGGCTGGAGCAACTCCCCTATGAGGAAAGGTTACAACACCTGGGATTGTTTAGCATAGAAAAAAAGATGAGCAAGGGGCGACATGATCATAGAATCATAGAAAAGTAGAGTTGGAAGGGGCCTACAAGGCCATCGAGTCCAACCCCCTGCTCAATGCAGGAATTCAGGTCAAAGCATCCCTGACAGATGACTGTCCAGCCGCACCTTGAATGCCTCCAGATTGGGAGGTGTACAGAATTATTCATGGTGTAAAGAAAATGGATAGGGAGACATTTTTCTCCCTCTCTCAGAATACTAGGATCCAATGCGGTTATCTCATGAAGCTGATTGGTGGGAGATACAGAAGAGCTAACAGGAAGGACTTCTTCACACAGCACATAGTTAAAGAATGGAATTGGCTACCACAAATGTAGTGCTGGCTACCCATTTGGATGGTCTTAAAAGAGGACTGGACAAATTCATGGAGGAAAAGTGTGAAGGACCACCACCAGTCCTTTGCTGCAGAACGGGAGATCTGTGGCTTTCACTGAAAACCTTGATCTCACCACCGGCAATCCTGTACTCGGCTCAGACCGTAAACACTGGAATTTAGCCCTGAGTCAAAGAGAAACTATATGTACTCTGAAAGTAAGTTTATTAAAGGATTAGTCAGTTACAAATTGGAAAGGGAGATAAGGGGAGTGAAACTGACAGAATGGAATAACTGTACCTCTGTTACACACAGTCAGAACTACAAAATAACAACCGAGAACCTATGCTATTCTAAGCTAACAACAGAGAGTCTACACTAGTCTAAACTAGCAACTGAGAACTTACACCGGCGTACCCAGGCGCTCCGCTTGGGAATTGAATGTCTGGGCTGGCCTGAGCCGATGACCCGCTCCATGCTTCCTCACACCTTGCTTCCAACAAAGCCCAGCAGCCACGGCTGTTTGTATATCACTTCTTCATCCACCCCTCCCTTTCACCAGCCCAGCCCCCTTGCCCAAGCAGGGCAAACTGGTCCAGCCAGGTGGGAAAGGCAAAGAGATTCCAGGTGCCATTTAGGGTGCTTGGGAAAACCATCAAGGGTACTGGGAGAACCATTGTGTGTCTGGGGAACTATTTACATTTTGATTGTGCCAGCAACTCTGCTGGCTCTTCCTGGCCCCCTGCTTCTTACCAGACCTTCTACCCTTGGCCAAGATTATACATGTTTGTGTGGTGTGGGTGGGGTGGTGGTGAGATGCATGCAACATCAGGCTTTTTCTCCACAAAAAGGCTATCAATGGCTACTGGTCATGATGGCTATATGCTACCCCCAAGATCAGAGGCAGTATGCCCATGTACACCAGTTGGTGGGGAACATGGGTGGGAGAGTGCTATTGCATTCATGTCCTACTTGTGGGTTTCCCACAGGCAGGTGGTTGGCCACTGTGTGAACAAAACATTGAACTAGGTGGACCCTTGGTTCTTCTTATGTTCTTATGAAAGAAAGTGGGACCAGGGGAAGGGGCTGAGAGGGACCCCAGGAAGGCTGGATTTGGACCCTGGGCCTGAAGTTCTACACACCTAGCCTGAGGCCACCCAATAGGATGTATGGTAGAGTGGGGATCTGAACACAGGCCTCCCAAGTCCAAGATGCACTACACACCATGCTGGCATTCAGCATTTAAAATCATACATCTGTGTGCTAGAATTTGAAGAAACAGGTGGCAATTTCACAGGCAGAACAATCTGGGGAAGGGGAAAACATGGATCGCTTCTTTCTTTCAGGACTGTAGAGTAGGATGGCCAGAGAGGACAAGATTCCTGCATTTTGTAGCTTGCAAGACCAGTTTCACCTGCTGAAATTCCCTCTTCTACACAACACATTAAACAGATGACAAATTTTAAAGGTGCAGGAGCCCTGTCTTTTTGCACAGGTCACCCTAATTGGAGAGGGAGGAATTTGGGTGTAGAGACACACACTGCATGCATCAGTTTCCCCTACTGCACAAGGAGCACATGCGCATCGGAAGTCTTGCGTGAGAAGAATCCTACCAAAAGCCAGAGAGAACTTGGCAGGATCCTGGACCACTGTTAGGTGAGCCATGGGTGAAGAGACTAACAACACAATCCTGTACATGTTCTACTCAGAGGTAAGTCCCTCTCAGTTCAGCAGAATTTACTCCCAGGGGCTATAGGATTTCTGCCTAAGCTTCCCATAGGGATGTTATTTAAGGGTTTATTTAAGCCATGGCAAGTTACAGCACATGCAGACAGCCATTTTGAATATTTAACCCACAGCGTGGGAGGTGCCATCATTTGTCATGTCATCCAAACCTGGGCAGCAGGGGTTGTTTGAGGGTTAAACAACCCTCAAATAACCCTGAAGCAGACTGTGGGTTATTTGAGGGTTGTTCCCCCCTCCATCAAGCCATGCCACCCAGGTTTGGATTACACGGCAAGGGCTTGAATAGACAACCTGGCGCACACACACACAGCTCATCATGGTTTAAGTAAGTCATGGTGGGTGCAGTGAGCATGCAAACCAGGTCAATGTCTGCCTGGTTCAGCATTTAAGGTGCCCTGCTGCCTTTGCACATGCAGATTTGTGAAACACCCTTCAATGAGCTGGGTTCTCTTCCATTGTCTTTCTAAGTGCCTAAACCAGGGGTCTGCAACCCGCGGCTCCGGAGCCGCATGCGGCTCTTTCAAACCTTTGCCGCGGCTCCGCTCTGGTCTGAGACTCCGCTGGCCGCCTGGCCTGGGCGCCTGTCACTTACCGTATTTTTCGCACCATAAGACACACTTTTTCCCCCCAAAAAAGGAGGGGGAAATGTCTGTGCGTCTTATTGAGTGAATTCTGGGGGGGAAAACCAAATATTTTTCCCCCTACCTTCCTCTGCGTGCCTCCAACCGGTCCAGTGGAAGACAGGAGGAGGGCTCCTGCAGGGAAAAAAACTTGGCAGCGGCAGCGGCACCCCCCCCCCCCGGAAGCAGGGACTCAAGGCTGCCTGCTCCGCAAAAAACTTTGCCGCCGCCTCACATATGGCCTGATTCTGTTGGTGGGGGCAGCCCGATTTCGCTCTTCTTAGCGGCGCGGAGCGTTCTCCACGCCGCTCTAGCTGCCGCCGCCGCCGCCACCACTGGAGTCAATGCTGGAGCCGCTGAAGCCGCCACCGCGTCACATCCAGCTGCTTCGGCGCGCTGGACCCCCGCGCTATGATTTTGGCGGGGGAACTTTGGCGGGTCGGGGGAACTTTGGCGCGGCAACAGCACACACCCCCCCCAGGCAGCAGGGACGCGAGCGGGTGAGCGGCAGAAGAGAGGAGGGCTCCTGCACGCGCCAAAGTTCCCCCCCCCCGCCAAAAACATAGCGCGGGGTCCAGCGTGTCGAGGGACCAGCGCGGCCGGCTCGCCGCGGAGAGCACAAGCAGGCGAGGAGGCAAGTAGGCCTTTGGCTATCCGGGCATGCTGGGAGTTGTAGTTGTGCAACAGCTAAAGAGCCCCAGGGTAGGGGGAAGTGCTCTGTTTCCCAATCAGGGTGCCTCCAGCTGTTGCAGCTGCCCCTTTTGCCCCACATTAAAGACAGGCCTGAGTAGCACCCTCATCATCCATCAGCAACACCCTCCCCCCAGCAGTAGCACCCCCATCATCCACCAGCAAATCCTGCTGATGGATGATGAGGGGTGCTATTACCACATGGAGGGTGTTTCTGGTGGATGATGAGGGTGCTACTGCTGGATGGTGCTGATGACGGGATGCTACTGCTTGGGGGGGGGATGTTGCTGGTGGCATCCCATCATCCACCAGCAACACCCCCATCATCCGTCAGCTGATAATTTCCCCTACCTATGACCCAACATAATCCACCAGCTCTCGCTGGTGGATTATGTTGGGTGCATAGGTAGGGGAAATTATTACATTTTATATGTGGGGCACAATGTCACAATGGTTTTGCGGCTCCCAGTTTTTTTTTTCTTCGGAAACGGGTCCAAGTGGCTCTTTTTGTCTTAAAGGTTGCAGACCCCTGGCCTAAACTGACAGTTGGAGACATTGGGGTGAGCAGCTCTGGTAGCAGATAATGGGTGTGGCTCCTATATTCCAATGCTTCTCTGTCTGACTGTCTCTCCGGAAATCCTTGTTCACATCTTGTATGATAAATTCAAAAGGCCTCCCTAACTCTCCCATTGTTGTTCCCCAATGATTTGCTGGTCATTGGGGCAGAGAATACAAGTAAAGCAAGTTGTGTGCTTCCAGTCTTTCCACCTCTCTACCATGCTTTGCAAACTAAAGATGACTCCATTGGTAAGCAATCTATTGTGACCTGGGTTGGGAAAACACGTTTTTATTAAGCGTTTCGTTGCAAAGGGCAGGCAGGCGGGGGTGGGTGGGACCTAAACATTCGGACCTTTCCATTTTCAGAGAAATGTTACTTCTTCGGTTGGTAGTAAGCTTTATACTCTTGGGGCAGAATCCTACTTTATTGCTGTTAAAAAAAATTACAACATGCAAAGCAAACATTGGTAGAGTCATAACTTTTGGGGTTGGAGTGAAAAGTTGGTCTGTGTGCTAGCGCTAGCCAGAACTAAATGAATCCCTGGCCTTCTACACACAGCAGCAGAGTCCTCCCCAGCACAGCAGTTAGCTTCAGCCTTCCCAGTAGCATTTCATTTCAGGACCCAGGAACCACACTGTAGCCAAAAACAGTTCTATTCTAACTGTTTTATTAACTTATAACAAAGTATCACTACATCTACTTTCCATTCCATATACAGAGTCCATGTGCAGAGTACAAAGCCTTGAAGGTACATCCAGCTCAGCAAAAAGCATGTGCAGCTCAAAACCATAAAAGCATGATACATATGGCCGAAGCCATTACACATCATTAGCCTATTTACATCACATGACATTTCTGCCTCACACCTAGTATTCTCATGCCTAGCAAGGCCGCAGGTAAGAATAGCTTCGTAAACACAGAAAGTTCCGAGATAAGCAGTAAAACAAAACAGACGCGACACAGCAAGCTATTTTGCTTTACACACTAACAATAACAAGGAATCAGAAGAACATGCAACACTAAAGAACAAAATCAATTTAGATAGATAATGAAGATGTCGTAGATATAACGTAGATATATTATGAAGATGTCTCTGTATCTTATGAATTTGGAGGTTCATCCTCACAGGAGAGCTTGCGAGGAAAATATCTGAAAATACCATACTCAGAGAGACTTTGCCCATGTGGCTCAGGAGAAGTTGAATCCATGGGTCATATGTTTTTACGTTGTCCCTTCTATACTGAAAAGAGGACTAAACTTATTCCCCCCTTTTTAGAGACTTTATTACATTTGCCAGATAAGACCTGTATAAGAAAATTGCTGGCTGATGATAGTCCTAACATTACAAAACAGGTAGCTAAGTTTTGTGCCTATGTGGTTAAAATCCGCACTAAATATGAGCAGAAGTAAAATTGTTATTATATTATCTAGTTCTATCTAGTTTTAATCTAATATTGCTTCCTTTTAGTTTTTATTTTTAATATTTATGTTAAATTTTAAATTTTTACTTCTTGTATTTTAATAGATCTTGTTATGCACTACTGTAGCTTTGTATGAGTCTATACGATTCTGTATAAATTGGTTTTGGTCTATGACATTAAATAAATAAATAAATAATAATAAAAATCAATTTGAACACTTTTTTTCATCCGATCAAGCAGACCCGGCAGGAACTAAGGAACACTATCACCGAGACCACCCCACCAGCAGCAATATATGGCAACATGTGAATATGTACATTCAGTATGCAAAATATCAGCTTTCCACTGAAAGTACAGCACAAGTGTTGTACTGCACTGATGTGGAAAGTGACATTTGATTAGTACTGCATATACAAAGGACAAGTAATGAATGTTAGCACAGCCTTTCCCAACCTTGGGCCCCTGAGGGGTGATGGTCTACAACTCCCACAATCCCCAGGCCAGTATAGCTGGCTGGGAATTATGAGAATTGTAGTCCAACACCTCTGGAAGGCACCAGGTTGGGGGCAGGGGAAGCTAATTTAGAGTGGTATTTTATTTGTCACATATACATTCATAATCTAGATTTTGTTGCATTCATCATCACCATCCATATCTTCTAGTAAAGTAATTTCCACCTCCGAGTCCTCATCGCTGGAGTAATATTTACCCAGTTCCATGCGTGCTTCATCGTTTGCTGGCGGAGGAACATGCTGCTTTGGGATCCATGCACCGTTGGCTCGTATAAACGCCATCATAGAAACAGTCTTTGCCGCTAGCTGAGTCCTGAGTTTGGTGACGGCGTCCCCAGCTGCTGAGAACACATGTTGAGAGGCAATGCTGGAAGGAGGCCAGGAGAGAACTTTCGCCGAAGATGGCCACACTCTTATTTTTTCTTCCCAGTACTGTAGGGGATTGCTCTGCAGGAGAGAAGCAGTTGTCGATAAACTGTCCCAGGTATATGCATCCAACTCCCAGCATGCAATTTCATAGGCATTATCATGCTGTGGATCAATGGCTGCAGAGTCATTTCCAGCAGTTTCAAGCATGAAAGCCAATAGTTTGTAATGGAGAGAGCCAGTCTCTGCCGTGTTACTACAGTTCTGTTTATTCAAGTTTTCCTGATCAAAGAATGTCTGTCCCTCTGATGGTGATTCAGCAGCAGAATTTCCTTCTTCAACACCAGTTAGGGAGATGCTGTGGTCTTTCTGGTAGAAATGAATGCATTTCTGAAAGATGCACTTCTGCAGAGTCCAGAATGGGTGGTCCACGGTAGTAGCTGCCTTGTTATTTCTAATGCCATCTCTGAACTGTGGTGCCAGAAATGTAGCTGCCAGGTACTTCACATCCCTATGGATGGAAGTGAGGTGCTGGTTTGAACATACAGTAGCTCTGCAAGCAGACGGTTAGCAAAACCTACAGTGGGGTTTCGCACAATGGGGTTTCGCACAAAGCTTACTCAATGTGGTGCCACATTTATGGAACATTTTTGTCCAAAGCCCCCGCTACAGCCTCCCCCACCATAATTCAAGTATAGGGTGGGTAAGTAAAGCTCAGAGGGCATCAAGGAGTGATTAGGGAATTTGACATCCCCCAGGAAGTGAGCAATTCTAATGGTGACCTCTTGGCTTCAGTGAAAACTCCTGTACCTTTGGTGTCTCTAGAAAAAAGAGAGATTTCCACTGGAGGCCCTTTTCCCAATCCCATCCTCCACCATTTCCTAGTTTGAGGCTGAATTTGGCTGCAAGCAGGGATGAACCTGCAAGGGGATCAGAGCACAAGGAACCCATTTGGAAATATTCCTATGGGCTCCCTCCCATCCATTTTGTGGTGAGGGGCTGACCAGGACTAGGCTTCCCTGGGCAGCCACCAGACCTAGTTTGGGAAGGGTAAGATGACCCTCGAGGAGTCAGGGACTGTGGTGCCTCACTGATGCCTTGTTCATTCTGTGGGTTTCCCATTCAGCCCCTCTAATACTGAACCCGTGTGGTTGAGTGCCAACAGAAGTAAGCCAAAACAGATCTACTGAGAAACAAGAGGGAGGCATCAGCATGCTCAGGGGAACGCTGAGATTTGTAGAAGTACAATACAACATTTGTACTTCTACAAAGGGTGTTGCGACAGAGAAAGAGGAAATGCATCACCAAAATAGTGGACAAAACAGCACACAGATTTACATAAAATGTGCATATACTAATATATAGGAGTTTGATGCAAATTTAAAAAGAATTACAACAATTTAAATATATATACAATACATATTTTATCCAAACTTGGCAAGGCTGTGACTAGGGGCTTATCTACATAAGGGGTTTAACCCGTTGCTTTACTGAGGCTTCTTCTTCCATTTTCATTGTAGGAGGAAAAGTGTGTCCTTTACACAGGGTTTTTCCTCCCAGCGTTTGTATTTCTCTGCCTTTCCATATATTCTATTAACCAACCACAAGGTGGCACTGTGGTATTGTTGTAGTATAGCAGATTGCAAAAATACAGAAGGCTTTTATTCTGGCTTGAAATTTAAAACCTGACTTTCCTTGCTCTAAAGAAACCCTAAAAAATTACTGGAAAACACTTGGAGAGGCCCTGGAGTATGAGGACGTGGTGAAAAGGCCCCACAAATTTTTGTAAGTGAGGGAACATGAGCGCACAATACATGCCTTGTCCAGAGAAGCCCTGGACGAACTGTGGGCCTGCTTGGTCTGCTCAGCGGCAAGTTGCAGGCCCTGCTTTCTCCTCTTTGGTTTTGTTTTTTTAAAAAATATATTTTATTTATTTATTTTTAAATGAACACGCAAAAAGAACATAAACCCACAAATCCATATAACTATAAAGTGCACCCGTCACCACGGGGCCAAAAAATAATTCTAACCACATAATCCATTATTAATCTATATTCGAAAAATACATCATATCTTGACATGGCTTACTCCCTTTTCCCTTTACTAAAACATAATCTAAAAATGGTCCCCATATATCCTTAAAATTATTTTTCTTTAATTGTCCCTTTTTACATTTAATACTACGTTAATTTATCATTTAAAGCAATATTCCACACCTCTTTATACCAATCTATAATTAAATACTGATGTTGAACTTTCCATTTCCTTGCTATTAATAATCTCCCTGCCGTTAACAAACTTACAATTAATTCCTTTATCTCTTGAGAACACAGAAGTTTCTCCATTATTGATAACAATGCTAACTTTGGACAGACCTCCAAATTAATGCCAATAATTTCTGAAATTTCTACAAAAATGTTATTCCAAAAATCTAAAACGTTTTTACAACTCCACCACATATGAGCATAAGTACCAAGTTCCTGACATCCTCTCCAACACAATGGAGCACAATTACTATCTATTTTATTTAATCTTACCGGAGTCAGATACCATCTCCAAATCGTGTTTTTTTAAAATTCTTTTATACTTATTGACATATTTCTTAATATACATCTGCCCCAAATATTTTTCCACCCCGCGTTCGATATCTCCTCCTCAAATTCCATTTCCCATATCATCTTAAGATTATCTTTTTGCACTTCAGTGTTTTGAAACATTTTATATATCTCCTTTGTTAACCCTCTGGAAGAAATGTTCCCTTCTTTTTTTTTTTTTGGTCCAATTTTTTTATTTCTATATAAAACAAACACATAATATCAAACATATAACAATTAACAAAACAAAATAGACCTCCGATTTTTCTTCTACAGCAAATACAGGTAACAATAATTTTTCTTACTCGATAATCCAAATGAGAAATCTCTTTCTTCCCATTGTCCCAGATTCACTTATTATTCCATAAATCCACAAACAAACAAATCATTATTTTCCAGTCTCTGCAAAAAGTCAATTAGAGGTTTCCACTCAATAATAAATGCAGATGTTGTCCTTTCTCTAATTAGTGATGTAAGTTTGGCCATCTCTGCCAGCTCCAGCATCTTGACCAACCATTCTTCTATCGTAGGCACTGCTGGACCTTTCCACTTCTGTGCATATAGTAGTCTCGCTGCCGTTGTCATGTATAGAAATAAAGTTCCATATCTTCCTTCTAGCTGACTGTCCATTATTCCCAATAGAAAAGCCTCTGGTTTCAATTGAAAAGTAATCCTTAAAATCTTTTGCATTAATAAATGAATTTCAACCCAAAAACTTTTAGCTTTCTTACATGTCCACCACATATGATAAAAGGTTCCTTCCTGTTGTTCACATTTCCAACATATATCTGATGCACCGCTATACATTCTAGCCAATTTCTCCGGCGACAAGTACCAACGATACATCATCTTATAAAAATTCTCTTTAAGACTAGAGCATAAAGTAAATTTCAAACCTTTTAACCACATATTTTCCCATTGTGTCATTAGTATATTATAACCAAAATTTTGAGCCCATTTTATCATACATTCCTTCACTTGCTCTTCCTCAGTTTCAAATTTCAACAAAAGCTTATACATTCTTGAAATAAGATGTTCATCATTTAGACATAATTCCCTTTCAAAGTCAGATACCCTCTGTTCAAAATCATACAACCTTTTATCAACTTTAAACCTTTCTACCATCTGTAAATAGGAGAACCATTGACATGTATGACCTTCTTTTATCAGTTCTTCTCTTGATTTTATTTTACATTCATCTTGTGAAAAATTCAGCAAATCACGATATGTCAACCAACTGTATTTACTTAACATTTCTCTTCTATGATGGGCTTCTTGTGCTGATAGCCACAATGGTACTCTCTGACAAAACCTAGGTTTATATTTATTCCAAATTTTCAAAATGGCACTTCTAACACAGTGATTATTAAATTCTACATTCACTTTAACTTTATCATACCACATGTACCCATGCCATCCAAATCTCAAATCATATCCCTCTAAATCTAATAATCGACTATTTTTCAACAAAACCCATTCTTTGATCCATACTAAACAACAAGCAGCAAAATATAACTTCAGGTCAGGTAGACCCAACCCCCCTCTTTCTTTTGCATCCTGTAAAATCTTAAACTTAACCCGTGGCTTTTTCCCTTGCCATACAAATCTAGATATATCCTTCTGCCATTGTTTAAATGATATTTGCGATGTCACAATAGGAATAGTCTGAAACAAAAACAACATTCTAGGTAATACATTCATCTTGATTGTGGCTATTCTCCCCAAAAGTGACAATTGAGCTTTATCCCATCTTTCTAAATCTTTTTTCATTTCATTCCAAGACTTTACATAATTATTTTGAAACAACATACAATTCTTATTTGTTAATGTGATACCTAAATACTTTACTTTCTTTTCAACCTTAAAACCTGATTTATTTGACAATTTTATTTGATCTTGAATTTTCATATTTTTTGTTAATATCTTTGTCTTTAGTTTATTAACCTTAAAACCAGCTACAGCACCAAACTCCTTCAATTTAACCATTAACGTTTCTATTCCTTTCAGAGGATCTTCCAAAGTTAACACCAAATCATCTGCGAAAGCTCTCAGCTTATAAGACTCTTTTTTAATTTTTATGCCTCCAATTCTATCATCTTGTCTTATATCTCTGTTCAATATTTCAAGCACAAGAATAAACAACAAAGGTGATAATGGGCAACCTTGTCTTGTTCCTCTATGTATTCCACACGGTTTCGTCATATCGCCATTGACAATTATTTGTGCTGTTTGTGAAGTATAAATTGACTTTATCCATTTTATAAAGTTCTCTCCAAAATCCATTTCCTTCAGTACTTTAAATAGAAACCCCCAATTTAAATTGTCAAACGCTTTCTCTGCATCTAAGAAAATCAATGCAGCATGTTTTTCATTATGCTTTTCCAAGTATTCCAAAATATCTAAGACTGTTCTAACATTATCCCTCAGCTGTCTTTTAGGTAAAAAACCACATTGATCTTCATGAATAAATTCTTGAAGAATTATTTTTAATCTTTCTGCCAATATCATTGTAAACAGCTTGTAGTCATTATTCAGTAATGATATTGGTCTATAATTTCTTGTTAAGGTTAAGTCTTGTCCCTCTTTAGGTATTAATGTTATATTTGCCTCTTTCCATGTCTCCGGCATCCGGCCTCCTTGCAAAATAGAATTCATCGTTTTTTGTAAAGGTTGTATGAGTTCATCTTCAAATCTCTGATAGTATTTACCAGAAAGTCCATCCAGTCCTGGCGCCTTTCCTGGTTTAATCTTTTTTATAGCACCCACCAATTCACTTATTGTTATAGGACCATTCATAACATGTCTCTGTTCCTCTGTAATCTTAGGTAACTTTTGTTTTTCAATATATTCATCTATTTTTTCTGATGAAACATTATGTCCTTTATATAAATTCGAATAATAATAGTAAAATGATTTTTGTATCTCCTTATTGTCTGTTAATACTTTATCGCCCTCTTGTACTTTTATTATCATTTTCTTTTCTCTTTCTTTTCGCAATCTATAAGCCAACCATCTCCCAGGTTTGTTTGCAAATTCAAAGTTCCTCTGTTTCATATAATTCAATTTTATTTCCATTTCTCTTGTTGTTACCATAGATAACTGTTGTTGCAACATTTTAATCTGTTGGAAAATATTTGAGTTTCCTGGAGAGATCTTTAATTCTTCCTCCTTCTTTTTTATTTCCTCCAGAATTTTTTGCATTTTCTCTTGTCTCTTGGCCTTAAGTTGAGTATTATATTGTATAAAATAACCTCTAATAAAAGCTTTACTTGCATCCCAAACCATTCTCAGATCTGTACCCTTATCTAAGTTAATTTCAAAAAATTCTTTTAGTTTCTTTTTACAATCTTCCAACACAGCTGTATTTTGTAATAACGTTTCATTTAATCTCCATCTAAATACAGTGGATTTTCTTTTGCAAACCATAGTCACAGGATTATGATCCGAGAAAGTCTTTGGTAAAATCTCTATTTTAGAAGTTTTAGTAACAAAGTCTTTAGTTCTCAGGAACATATCTATTCTCGACAATGATCTGTGTCTCTCAGAAAAATAAGTATATTCCCTTGAATCACCATTCTTTTGCCTCCATAAGTCCACCAGTCTCAGATTTTCCATCAGATCAAAAAGGCTTTTTGGGAGTTTTCCTTGATATCTTGTAATATTTCTTTCTGAAGTTCTATCCATTTGTGGAAGCATGACCCCATTCCAGTCTCCCATCAAACACCAACTTTCATATGATAAATCCATTAGAATATCCATAAGCTTCTTATAAAACACCGCTTTATCTTGGTTAGGTGCATAAATTCCCACCACCATTGTCTTAAATCCATTTAAGTTGACTTCTACTCCCACAAATCTACCTTGTTCATCAGCAAATACTAATTTTGGTTTTAAATGGGATTTAATATACAAAACAACTCCATTTTTCTTTTTAGCATGTGCCGAGATAAACTCTTCACCTAATGTTTTATAGACCAAATACTTTATATCTTTTTTCTTGATATGAGTCTCTTGTAAACAAATGATGTCTTGCTTTAATTTTTTCAAATAGTAAAATACTTTTTTCCTCTTTTGAGGGGCATTTGCGCCATTAATATTCCATTAAACATTTGTAATCCATAATCAGTAGAAATTTAAAATATACATATATATATTAATCTTAATCTGTGCCTGTGGCCAAGGCCATCCTTTCTTCTCCCCGTTTCATCTCCTCAAAATCTCTTTTAAATCTTTCTAGGAAATCTCTGGCTTTTTGAACTGAATTCAGCTTGAATCTCTGATCTTTGAAGGAAAAAACCACACCTTCTGGAATCTCCCAACGAAAAGCAATCTTTTTCTGTTTCAGCAATACAGTCAAAAAGGCATAATCTTTCCGTTTACGTAAAAATCTAATAGGTACTTCTTTCAAAACAATTATAGAATTATCCTCCTCCTTCAATCCTGTAGCAAAATGTTTTTGAAGAACCTGATCCCTTGTATTCTTCCTAACAAAATGAACCATGATGTCTCTTGGTACTCCTTTATTTCTGGCATAGGCAGAGTTAACTCTATAAATCTTGTCAAGCTCTATTTCCATATCTCCTTCATCCAAGGCCAGAAAATCCGCCAAAATTTTAATCATTCTATCTCTAGTATCCTCTTCTTCCTTCTCTGGGATATTTCTAAATCTCAGACAGTGTTCATTTGCTCTCAGTTCCAGTAAGGACATGTGATCTAGCTCCCCTTCAACTTCTCTGGTTATCACTTCAGTTTTATTCTCTAATATTTCAACTTTATCAGCAATCTGTTTAACCTCACCCGAGATTTGCTTTACTGACCCATCCAGTTTTTTAACTGCATCAGTCATATCCATTTTCATTTTCAAGATCTTTTCATCCATACTTTGCTCAAAGGCATTAATCCTGTTTTCCATCTTATCCATCCTACTGTCCAGTTTATTTCCCAACTCTTCAAATAAATTCTGAAGTAACTCTGGCGTAACCATCTTATCTGAACCTAGATCCAGAGATGCTTTCCTACTTCCTGAACCTTTTTTCGCAGCCATTGTATAATACAATCGAAGAGCCAAGTTTAAAAAAAGAAAAAGAAAAAAAGTGAGGAAGAGAAGGGGGGGAAAAAACCCTCCTCTAGTAAAAGCTCAGATTTCAAGGCCTCTTGAATCACATCTCTAACACAGCAGGCTTAGACTTCTTATCTGGTTGTTATGGAACTCATGAGTCATAAGTCATAACCAAAACATCCAGCAACAATCCCACAGCAGCCATCTCTTTTCTAACAACTTTTTCACAGCCAAACTTTCGTCAATAATAAAATTATTAAAAATGCAAATAGTGAGAAAGGATAGTCATAATAGAATACCTCCTTTCTTCTTCTTCTCCTTAATTAACTTTTTGCCCGAATTTTTTAGCCATTAAAGCCTCCAGCGTCTTGTGTTCTTCGTAACCTCCCTTCTTTTTAGTCCCGGAAAAAAAGGAATTATCTCACCATAATATAGTCCTTAATTGCTGTAGTAGGAAACTCCCTTCGTCATAGATAGTTTGTAATCCATAAATCATTGGGAAATGAAGATTTTTTGCAGGCTAAGTGTCTTTTAAAGCTCTGATTAGCGGCTTGAGCAAGATGTAGCTTCCACCCCCCCTGACCGGTGTAGTGTCTCCACTGAACAAGCCTTCGCTTAAACAGTGAATACACAAATACCGATCGCCCGGGGTGTCTGTGGTTAATCTCTTCGTTCTCCCCAATAAACTGGGGTGATTTATGTCAGCTGAAATTGCTTCCAGCTGGTTCTTTACCGCTATCAGCCTCCCGTCTTCCGAGAGCGTCTGCCTGCCGAAAAACCTCACCCGGAAGTCTCCGAAGAAATGTTCCCTTCTATAAGTTCTCTAGACAGCACTTTTTTTTCATATCCAGTGAGTTCCCTCACATACTCATTTCTCTTCTTCCATTTCTTAGTCCACTGATCTAATTGCATTAAATTTAACCACAAAATTCTACCTGACCAAAATGTTTCAATTATTTGTTGTCTAGACTCAATTTTTCCCATCCAATCCATTAATTTAATAACCTCCCCCCCCCCTAAATAAACCTTCCAAATGCTGTGCATTTTCTGGAAAATCCTCCATTGCTACTACTGGGGTTAACGGGGATATCCCTGGTATAAAAATTTGTCTATTACTGTTACATCTTTGGTTTCTATTATCTTTAAAACAGACTTGGACAGGGCAACTCTTCAAATTGAGGATGCCTTGATACAGAGGGCAGTAAAGCAAGACACATGGACAATCTACCAGGTGTTTTATCTTCTTTATATTGCCTTATTAATACATATATTTTGGCTAAAATGCCACATCAGGCTCCCTAAGGAGCAACCAGGGATGGAGCATGTGTGAGAATACACACGTGTCAGAGAGACAGTTTTTGTGATCTTTGCTTTGTTTGTTTTGCATCTCAACAGATAGTAGAGGTCTTGTGGGGAGGGAAGGGTCATCATGACATTAATGTGCTACCATCATGCACCCATCATGACATTAATGTGCTACTGTCTCTCTAAGAAGTAAGCTGCAGAGGGAAGTCCTGGAAAGGGAGGGAGGAAATCAGGCACCATTTCAGTTCATGTTGTTCTGGTGACTGGGACTGGAGGCCTCTCTGGGGGCCTTTGCAGAAGTGGAAAAAGTGCCCTGGACTAAGAAAGGCTTGATATTTAGATCAATCTTCCTGGTCCGGAGAGGAGGGCCTGTGAGCTGTACATATGCTAATATATAAGAATTAGATGCAAATTTTAAAAGAATGACAACAATTTAAATATAAATGCAATACATATTTTATTCACATAGTTGACAAGGCTGTGACTAGGGGCTTGTCTACATGAGGGTTTTCACCCCTGGCTTTACTGAGGCTTCTTCCATTTTCATTGCAGGAAGAAAAGTGTGTCCTTTACACAGGGTATTTTCCCAGAGTCTTTTTCTTTTTCTATATTCTATTAACCAACCACAAGGTTGCATTGTGATATAGCTGGAGTATAGCAGAATTGTTTTTTGTTTTTAAAATTTTTTAAATATGAAATACACCAAAACAAAGAAACTCCATAGAAAGAAAGAAAGAAAGAAAGAAAGATGAAGGAAAGGAAAAAATAATAATAATAGAATTTTCTTACACTGATTTAAATGGATCCATTACTATAAATATGTATGAAATACATATCCATACGTTTCAAAAAGTATGTAGTAATACAATTATCAATAAAAATAGTTAACTTGTGCATAAACATCAGAAAAAGCAGGCCAAATATCCATGTATTTATCCAGGGCTTTTTTTCTGGTGGAACTCACCGGAACTGAGTTCCAGCACCTTTTCTTCTATTAATTGCATTACAATTTAATCGCCATCTACTCCCGAGGAAATGTAATCCAAGAGTTCTGGTACCTTTTTCTCCAGAAAAAAAGCACTGTATTTATCCATCCGCAGGTGGCATCTAAATACCACCCACTCAAACGTTGAAAGCGTTATTAGGTTCTCAATCCATTGTGTTATAGGAGGTGAGTGTTTATCTTTCCAGTGTTGTAAAATCGGTCTTTCAGGCTGTCAAGAGGGCACGGAAAATCCATATGCTTTGTCCTTGTGATAAATTCCATACAGCAGGTATATAATTTAAAACAACGTGTGTATCAGTGAATATTAAAGAGCATTCTAATACTAGATTTATCCATACTATAACCTCAACACAAAAAGAAGCAACCACTAGGCATTGCCAAAACATATGTGTAAATGAAGCATTCACAGTATTACACCTCCAGCAGTTAGCTGTTTTAGACAAACCCTTATTAAAAAGGCGTTGTGGTGTCCAATAAACATGAAACAAAAGTTTTTGCAGAATAAGATGTAACCTAAGATTCATAGACCCTTCTGAAACAGACGCAAAAACAATGTTCCATTGATTAGGCAAGATATGACCCTCTAATTCCCTATTCCATTCATCTCAGGGCCGGTGCTACCATTAGGCCAACTAGGCAGCTGCCTAGAGTGCAGGGCTAAAGGGGGCGCCAGTCAGAAGCAGCAGCGGCAGGAGGAGGAGGAGGAGGAGGTGGAGGAAAGAAGAGGGAAACGTGTGTGCGTGTGTGTGCGCACGCGCGTGCAAAACAGGGGAGGGGGAGGCCCTGGAGCTGCCTGGACTCAGCACCACCACCAGTAGCAGCAGCAGCTTCCGAGAATCGAAGGACCCAGCAGCCTGGTGGGGCTAGGGAAGGCTGGGGGGGCGTTATTTGGGAGGGGAGTGCAGGGGGAGGCAGAGATCCCCCTCCCCCAAGCCCTGGTTTGGTAACAATGTTGCCAGAAGAAGAATGTGGCAAGCGCTGCCGCCACGCGCCACCTCCACCTCCCGCCACGCCGAGCTCCCTACATTGCATTTGCTTTCCCCAATCTTCGGCGCTGCTGCTAGTGCAGCAGGGAGAAGAAGAAAAAATATGGATCCTTCTCTTCCGAAATTATTCCTCGGGCAGCGACCGAAAACAGGATCTTTCCCCCTCCTCCTCCTCCTCCTCCACCACCACCACCACCCTTTCTCCCTCCCCTTCTTTCTCTTGTTCTCTTTCTTTCTTTCTGTCTTTTTTTTTTTTTTTAATTGCTCGCTGCCGACTTTCCCTTCCTGTTATTTTCTAGGCACACACACGCGGGCGCAGAGAAAAAATGGGTGGGAGACGATTCCTAGAGAGTGAATCCTCCGCTCCGAGGCAAAGCCGCTGCGGCTGCCACCTGCGTGTTTCTGGCATCTGTGCACGTCAGAGGGGGAAGCCACGCGGACTCTCATTCCCACGTGCAGACTTTCTGCCCAGCTCAGCTCCAACCTCAGAAGTGAACCAGTGGGGGAGAAAAGCACTTAGGTGCACTGGGAGCTGCCTTGCCCTGAGTCAGACACCACCACCCCCATCCATCTAGCCCAGCATTGTCGACACGGACGGGCAGCAGCGGCTCTCCAGGCTTTCAGGCAGGATCCCTTCCGAGCCCTGCTGGAGATGCGGGGGGGGGGGGCACTGAAACTGGGACCTTCTGCATGCAAAGCGGGGGCTCTACCCATGAGCCATGCCCCTTCTACATGAAGCGAGGGAGCGCAGAGGATGGAGGGAGTTGAGCTCCTCTCACCGGCCCACTCCTTTCTGTGTATAAATAAATAATAATTGACCCTTTTGGGTGGGCGGGGCAGTCATGTGCATACATCTGGCTGGGTGACCGGCCAGATGGGTGATTAACGGGGGGGGGGCGCTAAATATCTGATCTTGCATAGGGCACAGGGCCGGATTAAGATAGGGGCTATTGGAGCTGCAGCTCCAGGCCCCTACCACAAAATAGGCCCACAATAGGGACACGCCTCTGTCCAGCCTGCTCCCCGGAGGCTTGCGGGCCGCTCGCCCCACCCCGCCGCGCCCTGCCGCCAACAGGGCGGGGCCAGTCCAGCTCCGCCCCGCCCGCCCGGCCGCCTGCCTGCCTGGCTCCGCCCCCTGCCCTGCCCGGCCGGCCGTGCTGCCGCTTGCGGGGGCCGGGGTGAGCGGGTGATGAACGCGTTGGCCAGCCACCTCCGTCGCCCCGTGGCACCGGCGGCAATCGGGCAGCGCGTCCCGGGCAGAGGCAGAGGCACAGCGCCTGCCCGCCCGCCCGCCGCCGCCTCCCCCCTCTCCGGCCGCCTGCTCGATTTGGCCTTTTGCGCGCTCTCTGGGGCCACGCTCCGCGGTATGTTTTGGCTGCGTGGGATCCCTCCGGGCAGGCGGCGCCTTCCGAGGGGCGTCTCCGGGGGCGAGGGTGTTGCGCGGCGGTGTTGCGCGGGGACGGGGGAGGCCCGGTCGGTGTGTCTCGCAGTGCGCTGCCGGCCCGCTCCACACGGAAGCCCCACCGAGGGCCCGAAGCGCGGGGGCCCCTGTGGGGGAAGCGCCGTGACGCAGTCTGGCCAGTGCAACGGGCCCGAAGCCAAAGGCCGGCGAGCGAGCGAGGGCGGGAGGGAGGGAGGCGGCCGGCCTTGTCCGCAGCGCCTTGCCCCGGGCTCGAGAGCGGGACTTGCTGTTGCGCGCTGGCGCTCCCCCCTGCAGGTGGGCCAGGCAGCCGGGCCGGCGTTTCCCAGGGTGGGCCCCGCTGCTGCTACTGCTGCTGCACGGCCTGTTTCTTTGCCTGAACCTTCAAACACTCCCTGATCAAAAGATTGCTCCGCAGGAGGCCACCTGCTACCCTCCAGATGTTTTGGACTACAACTCCCATAAGCCCTAGCTAACATGACCAATAGTCGGGGCTTATGGGGTTGCAGCAGTGCAAAACATCTGGAGGACCCCAGGAGGCCTGTTCACTTGCCTGACACCCCCTCCCCCTTCTCACTGACCTAGCCCTAACCCCGGCCCGGTTAACAGCAGGGCTGAGAGGGCTGTATCAGAAATATGCACTCTAGCAGCTGATAGTCTACGTTCCAGAGCCACTACACTAGTGTCAAAATATCCTGAAGATCTTGAACCCCTGTTTGCAGACGAAATTGTACAGTTTTCATCTATTTTCAAAATGTACCAATCTTCCACTGCAAATCAAGACATTCAGGGGAGTCAAGAAACACAAATGTACAAGTTTATGATTGCACAATCTCTAGTCGGTGCATTTCCAAATACATTTGTGACCCTCCGCATGTATTTGTGTTTAATGGTCAGCAACTGCAGTGGTGAGCGTTCATTTTCAGCATTAAAACGTGTGAAAAATGAACTAAGGTCTTCCATGGGTCAGGAGCGTTTAAATGCGCTCTCTCTGTTGTGCATTGAAAATGGTTTGCTGAACGAGCTTAATCTTGATTCTACAATTGAGGAATTTGCAAGTAAAAAAGCAAGAAAAGTTAATGTGTAATTTTATTTTAATCTACCAGCTTGATTCATTTAGTTTAAATGCAGGTTAGAGTTCAGTGAATAACCTGTTTGTGTGTTTAAAACTAGTGGTTGCTATTTATTTCAAGAGTTACTCTCTGCACCATAATCATAACGCAGGCTGTATTGATTATGATGCTTTAATAATAATAATAATAATAATAATAATAATTTAAGGAACAAATTTTTATGAGCCAAACATCATACACTTATATTTAAATTGTTTATATGGTTTATGTTTATTTAAAAATGGTTGTTGTGAATGTTCTATTTATAACGGTTTTATTGAGTTAACAAGCTTATTGTTTACAAAAAAAGAAATATTTTCAATATGTTTCTGTTTTGGCACTTTAATGGTAATTAAAATATTTAATTTGTTTTAATATAAAATTGCGTCTTCATTTTATTTATTTCCATAAAAAGCCTCACCAAAATCCTCAGCACCAGGCCCATAATGCTCTTAATCCGGCCCTCATAGGGCACCAAACTGCCTTGCACCGGCCCTGCCCCTTCCCCCCAAAAGGTATTTTCCATATCAAAGAGGCTGCGTTCCAGCCAATCCCGCATTTGGAGCCCTGGGTGTGTCATCTCGTTTCCAGGAAAGGAAACACAAATACCACATTTGCAGAAAGCAAACAAAGAAAACGAAACTGCTCCTTTCTCGCGAGCGAGCGTGAGGCAGCCATGGCAGCTGAGGGGCTCATCCAGGATCTCTGCGCTGAAGCTACTTGCCCCATCTGCCTGGAGTATTTCGAGGATCCAGTGACCACAGAATGTGGGCACAGTTTCTGCCAAGCCTGCCTGAACCCGGGCTGTGGGGATACAGACGCACAGGCTTCCTGTCCTCAGTGTAGAGAAACATTTCTGCAAAGGAGCCTCAAGCCAAATCGGCAGCTGGCTAACTTTGTAGAAATAACCAAGAAACTCAGCCGCCAGGCGGGAAAGAGGGAAGATGAAACCGGAGGAGTCTGTGAGAAGCACCAGGAGCCCCTGAAACTTTTCTGTATGGACGATGAAACCCCCATCTGTGAAGAGTGTGGCAGATCCAAGGAGCACAAATACCACGAGGCGATTCCTTTGGAGGAGGCTTCCCGAGCGTGCAAGGTAGGAAATCACGCTGCATTTTAATGGGGATGGGGAAATATTGTGGATTCCTTTTGGGTGTTATTTGTAGATTCATTCCTATAACAAACCCTCTGCAAGCGTTTGCCTGCTCGTGTGTAGGGCTAAAGTGTGGAGGGGGATTCATGCACACCTCGCTTCCAGTGAGACGGCTCTGTAATCGCATTCAGCTGAACGCGCTTAGAGCTCCCACGGTCGAAGACTCGAGGCACGGATCCTCATGTATTCTGGATTTTTACGGTGGATACCACAAAAATCACCATCAACGCACAAATCATAACTCTGGCCAGGGATTGCACCTGTAATTTCTGTGCCTACGCGGTGGAAAACCATGGATCCTCATGGGATCTCGTTGATTTTTATGGGGAAATCCCCCAAGCCACAGTTATATTGCAGATAACATCTGCTGTTATAGGTGGATCCTTAAAGTAATGGATCTGGCACTTTTTGGGACCGCCATGATGCAAAAACCTGGATCCAAGGCATGGATTCTCTGCATTTTTACAGGGGATCCCTCCAAAACCACAGTCATATCACATATGCCTCCATGTACTGAACCTTAAAATCCACAGATCCAGAATGTTTTGGTACCACCAGAGTGCAAGAAAACATGGATCAGAGGCACTGATCTTCATGAATCCTCATAATTTCAACATGGGATCCACATGAAACTATGCTCAAATCATAGATCGGTTGTGTGTCCATATATATATATATATATATATATATAAATCATGGATCCTGTACTCCATGGTGCAAAAAACTGGAGCGAAGGCACAGATCCTCATGGATCCTCTGCATTTTTACAGAAGATCCCCCCAAAACTACTGTAAAATCACACAACACATCTGTGCCCATGGACTGAACCATAAAAATCATGGACCACACACTTCACATAGCCAGTATGGCATTAAAATGTGGATCTGGGGTGTGGATCCTCAGGACACCCCCCCCCCACTACCATCACATCACAAAGCACATCCTTGCCCACAGATTGTGCAGTAAATATGACAGATCTGCTGCTTTACGGTGCTGCCGTGGCACAAAACACAAATCTGAACCACAGATCCCAATGGATCCCCTGGATTTTTATAGGACATGCCCACAAAACTACTGTTGAGTCACAGGTCACATCCAGTGCCACTGACCAAACCATAAAAATCATGGATCCCATGCTTCACAACCATGGTGCAGAAACATGGACTTGGGGAATAGATCCTCTGTATTTGACAGGGGATCACCCTCCCCAAATGAGCATCAAATCACCGATCACATCTTTTCCCATGGATTGCACCAGGAAAACCACAGATTCAGTGATGTCACTGTGCCTCCATGGCATGAAAAACATGAATATGAGACATGCGTTACCGTGAATTCACATAATTTTTATACAGATCCTCACAAAGCCACTATAAAATGAGAGTCCACATCCATAGATTCTGTGCTTCTTGGAACTGTCCATGTAGAAAGCCATGGTTTCAGGGCACAGATCGCCATGGATCCCTTTGATATTTTTTTTACATGGGCTCTTCCTCCAAACCAAGGTCAATTATTTTGATGATTTAGTCTGTGGTGGCAGGGGTGATCTGTGATTGGATGGTGGTTTGGGATTTAGCCCATGTAAAAATCATGAAATCAAGAGAATTCTTTTTTTTTTTTTTTTTTTTTTCATTTCTTGGATCTGGCTTTTACTTTCTTCCATAAGGGGAATAAGGAATTACATCCCAATAAGCTGAAAATATAATGGCTGAAAAATTGTGCAATATACCGTACTTTTATGGGTAAAATTGACATAATTCCCCAAATGTGTTTGGCTCCTAGCAGGAAGTCCTTCTGTGCAACATGCCCCCTCGCTCTTGGAAAGTTCTTGAGTCACAAGGCAAAAAGAAAACAAAAATGTGTTTCCCTGCTCCAGTGTATGAGAGTCCTATATCAAGCAATTTCTGGATACGTATATCCACTGAGGGTGCAGGGGATATCTCAGTGAATGTTATGCCCAGACTCCAACTGGATCTAGCAACATATTTGTAGGCTGCTATGGGATAGAGTGCCTTCCCAAAATTCGTTTGCTTATGGGGCAGGGAGCAAGCATATTATTCAGCTCCCCTCCACCTCAGGGAGCCTAATCTGAATGTTTTGATTTCTGTTCAGGCTGAGATCTGTAGCCGGATGGAAATGTTGAAGAAGAAGAGAATGAAAGTGCTGTCATATAAAGCAGATGCAGAAAAGGAAACCCAGGTCCTACTTGTAAGTGGCACTGTTACTAGGAAGTGGGCATGTATCATCATCATCATCATCATCATCATCATCATCATCATCATCGACAATTACAGCATCTAACATGTGAAAACCTGAATATGATATGCAGAAGAGTCAAGAGCCAGGAGGATGCTCTGCTCCTCAGCATATCTGATGTGGGATGGTCTGATCTCCCAAAGAAATTGTTCATGCAAAACTCTTCCCCCTGCTGAATGTTGAATTGAATATCTGTGATAACATACAACCACCTTTTCTAGATAATTCTCTTGAAGCTGTAAAGACCGCCTGTACTCCTGTCAGTAGCCAGCTTTTCTCCTCTTTCTATCTGCTTATTGCAGAAGCAAACCAAGGCAGAGAGGGAAAAGACGGTGGCTCAGTTCCAGCAACTGCACCAGTTTCTGGAAGTACAAGAGAAGCTTCTGCTGGCCCAGATGGGAGAGGTGGAGAAGCAGATCCTAAGACAAAGGGATGAGCACCTGGTCAGACTCTCCGAGGAACTCTCCGCCCTTGAAAGTATCATCTGGGAGACAGAGGAGAAGTGTCAGCATGCAGCGAGTGAACTCCTGCAGGTAAGGCAGTGGCAGAAACATCCCAGGATCCTCTCCAGGGGAAGGCTGGCTTCAGACCTTCCTCTGCATCCTTCCCCTACACAAAGAGTAAAGGGGCCCAGTGTGTTTGGCACTGAGAAGCAGCCCTGTTACATACAGGAATGCCCAAGATGAACAGGACCATGCATTTCCCTTCATGTTGACCTAGAGGAGTGTTCTCCACTGCAAGGCCACCGGTGGCTGCCAAATGCATGGCCAGCCTCTCCCACTCTCCCCACCTCTCTCTCGGACTGGACACTGAGGCTGTGCAGGGCGGTGGCTGCTGGCGCTTCCCTCCCTGAGCAGGGAAAGTACTTTGCAAGAGCAGGGGTGCACTGGTTGTCTGCTGGTGCCCCTGGGCTTGCAGGAGTCCTCCTTTCCCTCCACGGGCATGGAGGGTGGTGTTGCTGCTGCTCCTCTCCCAAGCAGGGACAGCACTTTGCAAGAGCAGGGCGGGTAGGTGGAAGACCCTTTGGCCACCTGTGGCTTATGCTGGCTCAGCTTGTCTGAGCGTGGAAAGCTAAGCAGGGTCAAGCCTGGTTATTACTTGGATGGGAGACCCCTCCTCTAGTTTCCTGCATTGTGCAGGGGGTTGGACTTGATAGCCTTGTAGGCTCCTTCCAACTCTATGATCTATGAAATCTGTGAAATCACCTGATGTACATTGAATAAACCGATAAACCTGGAACCCCTGCTTCCGGCCTGGGCTGCTTCCAAATGACACAGATCAGCACGCCGGAAGCAAGGCATGTGCATCGGATTGCAGCCTAAATCACTCTTGCCCAGCCTAGTGTCCTCCAGATGTTTTGGACTACAACTCCCAGTATTGCTGACCATTGGCCATGCTGTCTGGGGCTGATGGGAGTTGAAGTCCCAAACTTTAAGGTAAGTTTTGCATTTGATTCTTCTGTGTTAAATTTAGAAGTAAGTTAATACGGCACACTCACTGATTTATTTATTTATTTATTGGCCCAAGTGGCTCCCACTTGAAAAAAAATGAAGGTCACTGAACTAGAGGTTTCTATATAATGGTGGAATATCTTGCCATTTCCACCTCTCCTAATGCGCAGTGTCCCAATGCCTCCCAGTTAGGAACTGTTTATGCTCTCCTGAGGGGCTTTCCAGAAGCATCTGTTTGGCCACTCTTAGGAACAGAATTGTGTGCTCAGTAGAAACATCCTTGTCATCTTCCTTCAAGGCTTCCTTCTAATGTAGTCCCTCAGAGCTGGGACCTTTTGTCACCATTGGCATGCCTCTTATTTTTAAGGGGTTATGCTACCTTCTGAGAGTATTTTCTTGCCATAAAAGAGCACCAAATTTATCAGACTGACAATGTTCAGAGAAATGGGTTAATACAGGGAATAGGATAGGTAGCCCTCTCCAGCTCACAACAAAGCCCGCATTTTGAAAATACCCCTCCCTTAACATCCACTACCTTCTCTCATGAAGGTCCAAAGGCTTCTTTAACCCTCTTTGAAGGAAGTTATACCCATTTTCCTCAGTCCTTGTGTGGAGGTTGTTGTGCAGGAGCATCGCCAGGTGAATGAGAGAGGGCCAGAGCACATCTCCATGGAGTGGTGTGTGGCAGGCGTTGAGCTCCCTCTTCTTTCTCTCTTTTCCCATCTAGGACATGAGAAGCACCTTGCAGAGGTAAGTGGATCCCACTCATTTGCATTGGTGCTGGAAAGGGTCTGGATAACATGTGGAGAACGTGGGCTCTCCAGGCTCCTGGGGAGAGAATGAAGGTCTCCAGTGTGTCACAGATAAAAAGAGGGGTCTGCTTTTGAACTTGCAGCACTCCTATTCTCCCTCCAAGGATCACAGCCAGAGCTCTGCCCCCTTCCCTCAGTCTCAGAGGGCTGAAGGCTCTTCTCTGTCTCTTTCACAGAGACAGAGAAGAGCCTTTTTACTCTGTAACTATTTTACTCTGCAATTGTTACAGAACAAAACATAAAGGAACATCCCAAATGTGCGTATAAATCTCTCAATGCATATTAATATGCTTCCCCACTTCTCTGACTGGGGAGAGGTTCCAGGGGTGTAGTGCTTACATGGCTTTAGTTTCCTTTGAAAGGAGGTCACAGGAGGCTTTGGACGCTTCGTAATATTTGAGTTCATTTACAGATACGCTGGCTGAGCACAGGTGAAGGCAGAGCATGTGCTCCAATGATCAGCCAAAAGCACTGCCCCACTTCAGACTTCCTGAGAGAGGCACCCCCAAAAGTCCCCAAAACTGATATCTCTCTCTCTCTCTCTCTGTCTCAGTGGGCCGGTTCACAGGTCATGCTAAGCCACCCTGGAGAATAAGCCATGGTGGTTCACTGAACAACCCACATTACTCCCAACAGATGATTGGGATGTGCAGCAGCTTGGCATGGCTTATTTCCCCCTCAGTCCTCCAGCCTGCTTCCTGCATGTATCCCAGTGTCCTTTGAGTGGCAACCCATCTCATATCCTCTTCCCTACAGCAGGAAACTTTCCCGGGGCCCCTCCATACTCTGATTTCGGAGCACTTACTTCACTCACCACCTCCCCCCCCCCCCAGTGCTTCAGAAGTATACAAATGGATTTGTAATTTTTTTAAAAATCCCCCAGTCCTTCACAAGTACTCAGATTTGCCGGTCTGCAATGTGCAGTCTCACCTTGTCAATTTCCTTGTAAATTACCTACTCTGCCACTTCTCTTGATAGCTGTGATGTACAAGGAAATCAACAAGTCGAGACTGCACATAGCGGACAGGCTCATCTGTGTACACTTGTGAAGGACCAGGGGGGAAATAATACTCAAAGAAAATACAAACGCATATGTGTACTTCTGAAGTGCAAGTGTGCAGGAGCGAATGACAGCTGCTAGAAGACAAGGCAGGGTGAAATTGACAAGAACAAATGTTTTACAAAGACATTTTATTTCAAGCACTTTTGAACAGGCTTCAATGTTCTTGTCAATTTCATCCTGCCTTCTCTTCGAGCAGCTGTCCTTTGCTCCTGCACACCTGCGAAGGAAGGTGCGGGAAGGGCTGCCCCACCCCCCAGTCCTTCACAACTGTGCACGAATTAGTCTAGAATATGCAGTCTCGCCTTGTCAGTTTCCTTGTATGTTACCTTTTCCACTAGGCCGCTCCCTTTGACCGCTGAAACATACAAGTAAATTGACAGATATCTCTTCCACACTTGCAAAAGATCAGGAATAAATAAATAAAATAAAATAAATTTAAAAACCCATGACCCCATTTGTGCAATTCTGAGCCACCAATATTTTTTTTAAAAGATCGTGAATGAGTGATGGTCCTTCCAAGGTTTCAGCATCAGCAGAGAGGCAGTTACTGGTGAGGGAGGCTGGAGGTGGCACTGGCAAGATCGCAAAGAGAGGCACAGGCTTTTTTTGCTGCTCTTGCCAAGTGGCTCTGTAGCCGCTTGGGACAAGCTACGGTGCACGTTTGGATGTCAGAACAAGCCACCCTGAGAACAAGCTATCCTCAACAACCCTACCACAAGGCATGGGGGTTCTCATGTTAGTTTGTTGATGAAAAACAACCCACACTGAATCACCTGCACCAGGTTTGGACATCACAGTAAGCCATGCTGACAGTATCATGGCCCACAACCCACTGTGGCATGCAAACCCAGTCCCTTTCTGAGTCTCTCTCTCTCTCTCTCTCTCTCTCTCTCTCTCTCTCTCTCTCTCTCACACACACACACACACACACACACACACACTGAAGTCTCTGCTGCTTCATACAGATACATTTAGACTACTATGGCCCATTTTGCAAGTAATGAAAAGCCACTGTGGGTGAATTTCCCACCATGGATGCAATTCTCCATGGGGTTTCTCATTGTGGCAGTGGCTGCCATTTTGAATATTTGCGGCATGGTGGGGGTGTGCTGTAGCTTCTCGTTAGGTGTGAATGAGGGTGGGTTGTTTGCACGTAACGGGAAGGTATGGCATGCCCCCACCATGCCCCCAGTATTCAAAACGGGTAGCCACCACAACAAGCAACCCTGTTGGGAATGTCACCCTCAGTGTTCTCCTTACATGTGAACCAATCATTGCCTTTAGTTGAGAGGGGGGAAGAAAGGGATGACCCTTTTCAGGACTTTCCAGGTGTTTCCTAACCATACAGAAGCCATACACCGGCCATTTAGCCAGCCATCTCCCTAACCAAAGATGTGCCTGGGAGCTTTGCCCCTGGCTTTCAACATCTGCAGTCATTCTGGCCCCCTCCCCAGCCATCCCACAATAATATGAATATCTTTGAATGTCAAACTTATTTCACCCACTACAGGCTCTTCCTCAGAAAAGTATAAAATTCCCAACATTATTTTAAAACTATTTAAAATCCAATCACTCACAGTATTCATTTCTCTGAACACATTCCACTATATTAAAATGCTATGTGGATAGCAAGTCAACATTATTTTTCTCCCCCAGGAGTGAGGTGAAGGAGACATTTGAGAATCCAGCGGTTTTCCCTCTAGAGCTGAAGTGGGTGATCTGGGAATTCAGTGATATAACTTCCTCTCTGGAGGCTGTCATGAAGCAATTCAAGGGTAATTATATGGGCATTATATTGGTCCAAATTCCAATATGGCAGGCTGTTAACCAAAGCCATGGGGGGAACTGTGGGGCTTGGCCCTAGCATAGAAATAACAAGAAAAGGGATGTAAAAACACAGCTGTAAAAGTCAACGTAAGCTGTTCAGTTGTAAAAGCCAAAGAAAGACAAAAAAGAGACAGCTGCATCCTTGTTTGTAGTTCCAGAAACATTTCTTTATCAAGGGAAATTCTTGGTTTCATCCAAAACTTCCAAATCTTGCTTAGAACTACTTGTGCCTCACTCACTCATGGAAGACTAAGTCCTCCATGTTATCCCCACTACCCTGAGTGGAGTGGCTCCCTCCATGTATGGATGACAGTTGGGCCTTGTCGCAGGCACATCCCCTGATTGGTGGGCAATACCAATGTTTCCATGGATATGTGACCCCTATTCTTGCACTGGTTTGAGATTTTTCAAACATTGTATTTTCCTGTCCCTTCCCAGGCTGAGCATATAGAGGATATGGTGGCCATTCTACTGGCAGAGCAGCAATGTATCTCCCTCCACATGCACATAATTGTAGTATTGCTCTGTTATTTCATTCTGTTCTTCATGTGATTTTAATGTTTTCAAATATTTGTTGTTTAATTGTTTTCATGTTTTGTTAAGGGGATAAAATATCTAAAATATTTTTTATAAGAAGGCCAAAGTTTCACATTTGAGTTCTTTCAGGGCCTGTGGACATATATCTTCTGGACCCAGGGCCTTGTTAGTTTTTCATCTAACAGTTTGTCCTAGAACTTTAGCTCACATCACTCTTTTTGACCCAGTTCTTCAGATTTGAAACTCTTTCCCCTTTTGGAGTTAAATGTGTGAAACTTCGCTGGTCTGGGCAGCGAAGAACCCCACGTTTGCTGCCCTCGGCTTATTGGAGGGGGCCTTAAGGCCTTAGCGGAAGTTCCCTCCTCTGGGTTCCTGCCAATGTACTACTCCTGAATCCCAACCTATAAGACAAGCCAGAACCCTCTCAGACACTAACATGACAAATTTGCATGGTTTGGTGACAATCCTATGTTTGCTTAGCTGCGCATTAGCTCAATTGAACACTGTGAGATTTATTGAGTAAACATGCCTAGATTGTGCTTTTATTTGCAAGCAATTTACATTTGTGAAGATTCCCCCTCCCCCAGCTTTGTTCCAGTTTCTACTTATTCCTTTACTTGAAAGTTTGAAATAGGTGCTGTGTTATGAACACAATTTGTTGAAGGCACAACAGTGTGGCGCTTAAGCCTTGTATATTTTTGCTTCCCCAGATGCTCTGTTATCTGGACTTCAGCTGCAGAAAGGTAAATTTCCGATGCAGGACCAAATTCACAGGAGGGACAGGGCTGGTCATAAATCTGGCCAGTTGTATTTCCTTGGGGTTAAGCAGTTCTGTCCTGTACATTTTGGAACCATCAATAGGTTAACGGGGAGTAGTGCGAAAGTCAACAGAGCTATAGTGGCATTTCAGCTGTTCATGTGTATTGTGACTGAGCACACAGATAGTGGGAGATGGCAATTGGCTTCTTTCTCCCACCCACACATTCAAGTGCACACCTGCGACATGCATCTGCATGTACAAGGGAGTGTGCATAGGCAGGGCTCTGTGCAATCAAGAACTCTGAAAAAGCAGATTTCCCAGTCGTGTGGTGCCCTGGATGCCCATGCATGCTTGTACATGCAGAAGCATATTGCAGATCTATGTCTGAAGATGGAGTTGGCAGGGAGAGAGCCAACCCCTCCCTGCACATTTGTTGCATGTATGAAGAGCCTGAATGTGAGTGTAGTTCAGTTCCTACATATATATTATTTGATTGGTTTTCCACATGACTCTTTCACACAATCACATCAGACCTGGAGCAGACCAGGGGTCCATTTAGTTCAGCATTCTATTTTCAACAGAAGTGAAACAGATGCCTCCAGGAAGACCGGGGCTTTCGGGGGAGAGAGAGCAGAAGGAAGGAAACTGTTAGCTTTTGTGCATGGGGGTGGGGGAGGATTTACAGGGCTAAAATGGCTGAGTTGGGAGTTTTAAACCCTCATTTGCAGTGGTCCCAATCCAGATCAGGGCCCCACATGCCTATTCTAAAGTTTAAAAAACAGATAGGATCCGCTGCACACTATGTATTTAATGCAGCATGTAGTTTAGCTCTTAGATGGCTTGGTGGACAGATTGGGCATGATAGGAATATTTTTTAATTTAGAAATTGGTTTGGTTCACAGCCTCAAGGAGGGTATTTATTGTGGGGAAATCCTGGAAGGAGAATAACATCCCAGTCCCGAATTCAGTGCAGGGATGCCGTACTGGCTGGAAAGTGAATATGATTCCTGGGTTGCCTCTTGGATCAGGATGCCAGTCTGTGTCTCCACTGATTCTGCTTATCTTCTCTTTCCTCATCCCCCCCATCCCCAAACAGTAAATGTAACCCTGGATCCAGACACAGTGCATCCGCAACTCATCCTGTCTGAGGATCGTAAAAGCATCACATGTGGAAGCCAGCATCAGGATCTGCCTGACAATCCTGAGAGATTTGACCAGTATCCTGCTGTGCTGGGACATGAAGGGTTCACAGCAGGCAGACATTTCTGGGAAGTAATTGTGGGGAGTGAGAAAAGGTGGGCTGTGGGGGTTGCCAGAAAGTCTGTGAGGAGGAAGGGCTGGGTTGAGTTCAGTCCTGCAGCAGGCATCTGGGCTGTGGAGAAGTGGGATGAAGGGTACCAGGCCTCCAACTCCTCTCTTAATTACCCTCCTGTGACCCCAAGAGAGACACCCAAGAGGATCCGAGTGAGTCTGAACTGTGCTGGGGGGCAGGTATCCCTTTTTGATGCTGATACGGCAGCCCTGCTCTACACGTTCACAGGAGCCTCGTTCTCAGGAAAGGCCCTCCATCCCTTCTTTTGGCTGTTGCAGGAACAAGCCCACCTCAGGATCCCTTAAGAAACGCAAGTCTGCTTCACTGGCCCTGGTGGTGTTTCCCTCCAGACCAGAATGATTGATCTAAAAATCAAATATTGGTTTGCCAAGAGCACTTTTGATTGCTGTGCAAAGGCCCTTTGACCGGATTCATTCCAATCACAGTCAGCAGAAATAACAGGAATGGAATCCTGCTTTTCTCCCTCCCTTTCCCAGAGTTCCTTCCTTCCATCAAAGTTTTGCTCTTCAAGAGAGCAACATCATAAATGGTATCATTTATGACCTCAACGTCATAAATGGTATCAGAGCCATTCTAACAGGTCACGGCCCCCATTACCTCCAATCCTAGTTTCAGTTTTCCCTTTTTCAGGGGTGTTGTGGGCAGGTCAGGGACATAGTGCTGCCACGTCTCCCAGAGAGCAATTTGCCAACCTCTGCTTGCCAAATAAATAAATAAATAAGCTGAGCAGAGAGAGAGAGAGAGAGAGAGATATTGGGGGGAAATGGTTTGAATTAGTCCTGATGGAAACGGTTCACTGGTCTATCAAGTCACTTTATTTTTTTGTCAAGTAGTCACTCTGATAGCCCTACGACTACTCACAGAACTCTGATATGAAACCCACCATCACATTATTCACCACTGCCTCCCGCTTAAAACAGATTGGGAGTTTTGAATCCAGGTCGCTTAGCCAGGCAGCAGCTGTGGCAGTAGCCATGTGTACAAACACAGCACCTACACAGCGCCCAGCCAGGCTGTGATGAAAATTGCTTGCTAAGGGGAGATCCAGACTGCTGCAGTTCGGAGGAAGCAGGCACAGGGTAGCTCTTAAAAACTTCCTTACTCATTATTCTTTTTTAAAAGGGGTGCTGGTGGGGGTGGCAAACCCAACCTCCCCCCCCTCCCTGCAAGAACTTCTCTCTAAACAAAGAATAGGTACCCAGCTTTGCAGTACTCCACACACCTGAGGCTTGGACTCTCACCAACCGACCCCCCCACCCCACTTTTATGTTAAATTAGTACATGCAAGCATCAGGTGGAGCATCCATGATCAGGTTCTCTTGAGCTCTCAACTGGTTAGTTTGAATTTCCAACCTATGGAAGTTCCCACTCCTATAAAACCATAATCTGATTGTGAAATCTTGCCTTCAAGCAGCCGACAAAGTGCTTCTCTACATGAGGCATTTGTGATCCCTCACTCATGGAAGTTTGTGGGGCCTTTTCATGATGTCATCCTCCAGGGTCTCCTGTGTTTTCCAGCCATTTTCGTGGGGGGGTTGGAGCGAGGAATGTCAGGAATTAAATTTCAAACCAGAACGAAAGCCTCCTGTATTTTCACAACTCCACTCTACTGCAGCAGCTATACCACAGCACCACCTTGTGGTTGGTTAATAGGATATTTAGAAAGGCAGAGAAATACAAACCCTGGGGGGAAAAAACCTGTGTAAAGGATGCACTCTTTCTCCTGCAAAGAAAATGGGAGAAGCCTCAGTAAACCCCTCATGTAGAAAAGCCCAAAGTGTTGAGACTAAACCACATTGCAGAGTCCAAGGTGCCTCCCCCATTGTAAATTATGGGATTCCTGAGAAGGAATGGGGTATAAGTTCTTGATGGAAAAGTCTTACCTAGTTAATTCTATGTTTCATTTTATTTTAAAAGCAACTAACCATTTCCGAACTTCTCTCTGCTTTGTTCTGGAATAAATATGTATTAGAAACTTGACTTGATTTAGGGTTTTTGTGTGTGTGCCTAGCCTAAGGTTAGTCCTGCAGATTAACCTACTTTTCATGAGGACCAAAGGAAGCTCTGGAGAAGGGGCCTCTCTCCCTGGGCCTGGAGTCCCACATGTCCAGGCTAAGACAAGGGTGGTAGTAGCAAATACACCTAAACAGACAACAAAGGGTGTGTTGCAGCTGGCCCTAACTCACAGGGCTGGAGTTGCAGACTCCCATTAGTCACATGGGGATGGGGAGGGAAAGGTGGGAAGGGGGATTGTTGAAGCCTTAATCTCATTGGTTCACATGCATATTTTTAAAAATCTACTAAAGGCACTCAAGTTGGGCATTCACAGTTTCTGGTCTGCAAATATTCCCTGAGCCTTCATTGCTGGTTCTTGGTGGGCTTTGCCCTTAGTGGTGCCATTAGGACAGGACTTCGAAGCAGACGTCCAGGGCCCTCTCAGCAGAATGAGCAGGAAGGTCTCAAAGTGCAGCCAGGGTGGCTTGCCACATTTTGAAGTAATACACACCTCACCATCAAAAGAGGCCCCTGTAAGGCCTCGGGTCAGGAGTCTCAAATGACCTAATTGCATCACTGATGCTCCCTGCAAGCTTGTTGCTCTTCCATAATCCCCAAAATATTAATTAAATGATAGCATCCTTCACAGTGTCTCAATTCCCAGCTTTGTTAGGTAGGTTACATTAGCATGCATGGCTAAGGCTTTAAGTGCCACATTTATTTTGAAACTTTCTGAGGCCCAAAGTCCTATGCAGCATCCAAAATGTCACAAAATAAGGAGCAATGACAAGCTTTTGAGTTCCCCAGAAAATGTCACCAAGCGGAATGTTAAGGAAAGCAAGTGGGGAGGAGAGAGAAAACACGCTGGCTTGATGTTGAAACCATGAAGTCTGCATTGGTCAAAAGTTCATTTTGGCAGCAGTCTTAGAATGATTATGGTTACAGAACAGGGGTGGGCCACTTCCATGGGTCAGGGGGCAGCATTAGCCCCCAGACTCACCTGGGGACTGCACCCCTTCTACCACAGCATCACTGCAACTGGGTGGTGCGGCAGCAGCGGTGAGGAAAAAGTAGCCTCATTTTAAAAGTTCAGAGCAGCAGTTTGCCACTGAAATTTGGTGGCCAGCAGGAAAAGGAGGCTGTTTTTGTCCCAATGTAGGTTTGGAGCTACTATATTAGGGCCCACCAAATGAAGCCAACAGGCAGAATCCGAGCCAGAGAAGACTGCCAGATGGGCCCAAGAACAGTCTTGTGGAAAGTGCAGGACAGAGAAAAAGTGGGCAATCACACCTACAATGTCTTTGGTGCTGAGTCTTCCAAAAAGCAAAAACCCAGCCCTGCTGGTTCACCCCAAAGGTCCATCTAGGAATCATAAGGAAGACATGAAAGCAAAAGCCCTCTCTGTTCACATGTGCTCCCCATGCACATGTGCACCCCCTTTAAACAATGCACTTGACCAACATCTATATTTGGGATCTTGAACCTTGAGCTAATGTGGAATTACAGAATAAACTTGTACCAAAAGGGGAATTCAGTGAACAAATACAGACCAGAAAATTAGATAAAAGGAATATATATATTATTACAAAGTGTAGAAATATTAATACAGGAAAGAAATATATTTTTTAAAATTTATTTATTTATTATTTTTATACCCCGCCTTTTTTCCTGCAAGGAACCCAAGGCGGCTTACGTAATCCACCTCTCCACTTTATCCTCACAACAACCCTGTGAGGTAGGTTAGGCTGAGAGTCAGTGACTGGCCCAAAGTCACCCAGTGAGTTTCATAGCCGAGTTAGGACTAGAAGCCAGATCTCCGAGTCCCAGTCCAACACTCTAACCACTACCCAAGTGAGGGAGAGATCATGCAAAAGCCCTGCATCCCAATGTGGGGAAGCATGTGTGTACCCAGGAGACCAAAGCACAATGGAGAAACTTTGAAATATAGTGACATGGGGTTATGGGCAGCACAAGCCAGAGAGTAAAAAGGAATGAAAAAGAAAACAGAAAACGAAGGCATCAAAATGCAGCTGATATAACCTTTCCTCCCATGTGTGTGAGGGAGGGAGGGAGGGAAAACTTTTCTTCTGGGGGGAATGTTTCTTTGTTTTAGCCCTTTGCAATAAGAAGTGAGGGTGAACAAATACCTGTAGATTTTTGGCCCTTACAGGAGCTAGAGAGGAGAACCTTTAAGTCAGAACTGGGCAACTTCCAGTAGTTGAGTGGCTGCACTGTCCCCTCAGACCCCACTGGGGGCTGCATGCCAGCCCCCCACTGAAATTTGGTGGTGGAGTGGTGTTGGCAAGAAAGGGGCTATTTTGCTTTAAAGTAAGGCATGCAGCAGGCGGGGCGAGACTGGGCACCACAGAAAAGGTCCAGGGGCCCACATGCGGCCCATGTGTTGCTCACCTCTGCTTTAAGTGATGCATTTCCTCAGGTTCCTGAGTAACATAATAAACACAGAGAAGGGAGAGGAGCACCAGAGGAGGACTGGAAGAAGGGCAAATGAAGCTAACTTGTGCTAGGGTTTGGCTCCACTGGAGCAGCCAAGCTTAAGTTGAATCCCCCTAGACTGAATGCCAATCCAGACTGAACACTATCTCTTAGAAGGGAATAATAGGTTTGCAAGATGAGATTCCCTAAACAAAAGGTTAATCTGTAGGGACAAGACCCTGACTTTCCCACCAAAGAAGTTTTCCTCTACAAAATCACCACTAATGCAGGAAGACAGTCATGAACACAGCTGTAGTTCCCTAACCCTAACGGCTGTTAATATCTATCACTTGTATCCCAATGATAGAGATACTCTGTGTTGAGTTCTTTCCCTCACTAGGGGTTTTTCTACCCAGGGCTGTTAATCTGCTGCATCTACTTTTGGTTTCATCACAAAATTGTGATCTGAGCACTACATGAGGAGCATTTCCTATCCTGCTTTTCCACTACATAACCTCTAGGTGGCACTGTGATATAGTGGAATGATGCAAATACACAAGTGGAAACAGCGTTTTCTTTCACTTTCAGAAATAATACCCCTTTCCCCCTTGCTCTAACGAAACTTGTGGAAAGTGCTGCTGTTTACAAACAAAAGCGAAACTGTAGTGTCAGGTCATCATCTAAGAGCCTGTAATCACATGAGTAGAGAATGATGAGCACATGATAAATGCCTTGTGTAGAAAAGCTTCATGGCCTTGGCTAGCCAGTTACATTAGGTGTGCCTTGGATGGCTTGGCTGCATGAATTATCCAGCAGAAAGTTTTCTGGAGGCTCCCCACCTAATGCAGAAGAGGTGGGATTTATTCTGATGTGACTACTAGAGAGGATGACTGACTCATGCTGAGACCTTGCTTTCCCTTGTACTCTTCAGACCTCATTTTTGGCTACCACCCCCAGGCAAAGTGACTTCTCTATGAGCCAAGGTCGTAGGTATTCTAGAAACACACAAAATAGCAGTGCAGCTGAACTCCTTGATCACATATCCCATTGTTTGTCTCCTAGTATTTGGCGTGCAGTGGTCCACTCACTGACTCTGAAGCTGCAGGTTCTATTTAGCTAGCATGGTCAATACCCATCGATAGAGATCTGCCTTGCCTTCATCCCCCAACACAGCCTTTCTTTCCACAGTTGCACCAGGTGAAGACACTATTCTTCACCCAGGATTTTCATTGATTGTTCTATCTGGCGCTGCTATTTTCTGCTATAATGGGTTTTTTTAAAAACCCAAAAAACTATTTATTGTATTTGTATCATGGATTGTTATTTAAAAATTATTCTTATGGAAACCATTTTTGCAGGGTTTTCACATTTAAAAACCAACACAAAAATACCATAAATTAAAAAAAAAAAAAAAGGTCCATCACTCTAGCCAGGTAGAAAGCTGCACCCTCGCCCACCCCACGAGCCGTCTGCAGTGGTTGTGTCTTTATACTTCAGACTTTGGATTCACATGTGATCAATAAAAAGGTGCCTTAATCAGTTGTTTCACTCTGAAGAAACCAGAGATGCCTCATTACCTTTTTATTCATACAGGCTTCTATTCCCACAGGTTCTATTTGGTTCTGGGGTGCTTTTTTTACTGTGTCTCTGTTTTACTATTTGTTTCTATTATTGTTGTTTAAAAGCCTTTTAATAGAAGGCTTACCTTAAATAAATAGGTCCTATATAGGCCCTGGTGCCCTCCAGATGTTTTGGACTACACTTCCCATAAGCCCCAGCAAGCATGGCCAATAGTCAGGGATTGTAGGACTTGTAGTCCAAAGACCTCTGGAGGGTGCCAGGTTGCCTATATGGGTTTTTGTTCAACACAGGTAGAAACCCCACCCTCCCTTACCCCAGAAGCTAATTGCAGAGGGTTGGGACTTTGTCCTTCAGACTTGGGACTCATAAATGATAAAGAAGGTGCCTTAAGTAGCTCTTTTACTCTGCCACAGCAACAGGCAGGAACAGCAGCAACAGGAGCATTGGGGTGCCAACTGCCAAGGGTCCTCAAACCTGTTCTTCATTGTGTAACCCTGTGACTCTCTCCATGCATGAAGAGGAGGAAATTTACAGTCCACAAACAAAGGAGAGAGTCTGTCATGTGACTTCACAGAGCCCATCCATGATTTCCGCTTGACACACACAACCAGGGATGTTGAAGAGTCCTTGGTCTCGAGTCACGAGTCGAGTCACGAGTCTTTGGACCCGAGTCTCGAGTCCGAGTCTGAGTCCTTGGTCCAAAATGGTGACTCACGAGTCACGAATCACGAGTCACTCCCAAAGCTGACTCCATGAGTCCCTATTAAAATCAATGGGGGTTTTCCCCCAACAAAATAAGGCTACTTCAGATGTGCGGCTTAAATAAATTCTAGGCACAAGTGTGCCTTTTTTTTCAAAACTCTGCAACTGATTTTGGCAAGAACAGACCAGGCAGACAAACCCAAAATAACCAGGCAGGCAGAGGAGGCAGGGAACCCCAAAAAGGCAGGCAGAGGCCTTTGTCTTGGACAATTCAACTGTAGAACTGGTCAAGAAGAGACCAGGCAGGCAGAGGAGGCTGGGAACCCCAGACAGGCAGGCAGAGGCAGCCAAACCCAAAATGTCTGAAAGGTTGCATTTTAGAAAAATGATTTAAAAAAATAAACTTGCTGTACTTCCTAAAACTTATCCATGTTGCATTTGAGGAACATGATTTTTTCTAAATGTTTGGCCCCCATTCTGGAACGGTGAGGTCTCATCACAATTCCACCCTCACTGAACACCCGCTCCACTGGTGATGAACTTGCTGGAACCAGAAACACACTCAGAGCAGCCACACAGAGTAATCTCAGGTCCTTCTTCTGCCTCTCCCAAGTACGCAACACATCAATCAAAATAAATCTTGACACACTGTTGGGGCTGCACTCCTGGTAGCCGTCCATAGTGGCCGAGCAGCGGCACACCTCGCTTCCATGCGCTCTTCGCCGGCAATCACGCTCCTCTCCACTCCTTCTGGCACAGCCCAGGGATGTTGAAGAGTCCTTGGTCTCGAGTCTCGAGTCCCATTAAAAATATTGGGACTCGAGTCCGAGTCGAGTCAGAGGGGGGACTCAGTCCGACTCACGAGTCAAGTCCTCGAGTCCGAGTCCCCATCCCTGCACACAACTAGCAGGTAATTCTTACATGAAGGTTGGGGAGCCTGGTGGATTGAGGAGAATAGCATCCAGCCACGGACCACAGTAACCGTGCTTGGAGCCCCCCCACCTCTTTCCCTGACATCTGCCCCACAACAAGAACAGGGATCAGCTAGGTGTAATGAGAGGAGGAAGAGGGAGGATGGTCTGGGAGTTATGGGAAGGGTGGTGGCTTGAGGGGTGAAGGATGCAGGGGTGCGCAAGTAGGACGTGGGGAGGGGATGTCGGCTGGGGCAGCACGGGAAAGGGGCATCAGGCTTACAAATGGGGGACTTCAGGGGATGGTAATATCTGAACTTTGAATCATTGTCCACAGCCACTTTCCCTGCAGACCAAGTCCCCTCTAGCTAACATAGAATTCACTTCATTCATTTCAAAGGGGAGATGACCAATGAATCAACTGAGAGCTCTAGAAGGATAATAGATGTAACCATACTTTCATTACAGCCCTTAAAAACCTCCTGTTCTGAGTTCTTTTGCTATCTTCTGTAATTATTATATTACCAAGGAGCAATTCCATGCTGTCATTTTCAGAAATCATCCTAAGCACCTTGATTCAAAAATCTCCATTCTAGCCTATTCTTTGCATTGCCTAAATCAGGGGTGGGCAGAAGGTAGATCTCCAGATGTTTGGACTTCAACTCCCAGACACCCCTGCCAGCATGGCCAGTGCCTGGTGTCAGGAATGCTGGGAGTTGAAGCTACCTTTACTAATATACCTTTACTGGTATATTTCTGCTACATTTACTAATATTCAAAATTCAAAACCCAAAATTATTAATTCACTTTCCCTCCTCTTCAAGAAGTCCACAAGGGGTTTCCAGTCTTTCATAAATGAGGATAATTTTTTCTCTCTGATTGAACAAGTCAGTTTCCCCATCTCTGCTAAGTCCAAAATTTTCAACAGCCAACCTTCTATGGTAGGTATTGCGGCATCTTTCCATTTTTGAGCATAGATTAATCTTGCTGCTGTTATGTTTATATTGAGTTAGTTAAACCTCATTTACAGTGGTTTTCAGACTCTAACGGGGAGCTATCTGATGAAGTCATGAATTAATGATGAAACAGGAGATACAACCGGATTCCTGTAATGACAGTATTAGCCATCAACAGCTACTTTTTATTATTATTATTATTATTATTATTATTATTATTATTATTATTATTATTATTGTGAAGAACTCCCACCCAGGGCTGGATTAAGATAGGGGCTATTGGAGCTGCAGCCCCAGGCCCCTACCAGAAAATAGGCCCACAATTATAGGGACGCGCGGCACAATTTTCCCCCCCTTCGAGTTAGCTCTGATCGTTATCATTCAGCATAATTAATGATTTTTTCAAGATTAGAAAGGTGTTCTAAGCACATATGCATTACAGGCTTGAGGCAAGACCTAGCAAGAACTGTTGTTCTCAAATTAGCATTTCGGTAGCTTTTTGCATTTCAATCACTGTTACTACATTTCTTTGTGTGAGAACTTCTTGCTGAAGCACATGGGGGGCTTGCTAGGGTCTGTAATATTCAGATTTAGAAGGGACCTCTCTCTCCAGCCTCGAGCAAAAGATCTTTCTGATTCGCAGCTCAATTGTTCAAATGCTAGTTTAACAAAAAAACAAAAACAAAAACGAAACAAAGCAACAAGAACAACACAATTATTCTTGGTCAAGCAAAGCTTCCTGGCTTTTTGTTGTGGCTGCTTTTTTTTTTTTAAATAAATAATTTGGGGGAAATTGGGAAGACCCTTACTGATGAGCTGCAGGAGTTTTTGAGTTTTTGCTCCATCAAGCGACCCCTCTCTGCCCACCCGCCTCTAAAATCTCCACCATGACTTCTGCTCGCTATGGGACAAACCTCTGGGATGGTCTTTACCTGCCGCTGGTCCTGATGGCCCTCCTCTGCACAGGTAAGGTTCAAAAGTTTGACTCTTTTGATCTGCAAGTTCTCCTTCTCCTTCTCCTTTTTTTCTGTAAAAGGGCTTTCCCTCTTTTGTGAGCCAAACTGAACGTAAGGGCTGTGTGTTTGTGGGTGTGGGTGTCTGCCTTTTGGGGGTGTTGATCCTCCTGCCGCCTGCAAAATGTCACCTGCTTGGCTAATACTGTGTGTGTGTGTGTGTGTGTGTGTGTGTGTGCACGTGTGCTTTCATGGGGAATTGTGTGGCATTTTAAGTTTTATTTTGAAAAAACCCAGAGAACAGAGTTCACCAAATATCCCTCTTGGATATTTTGGACTACAGTTCTCATTTGCCTCAGGCAGCATGGCCAGTGGCTGGGGAAGATGGGAGCTGGGGCCCCAAACATTTGGAAGGGCCCCGGTTGGGGAAGACTGCCCTAGAGGTTAAAAAACGTGGAGGTACTTATCATCAACGATATGTGATGAGTTTATTGAACTGATTGGTCAGCAAGTGCTGCAGCAAATCATAAACGAGATAAAAGAAGCCAAATATTATTCAATTTCTGTTGACTCCACCCCTGACATAGCACATTGTGATCAACTAACAATTATATTTCGCTATGTACTACCTAGTGGTCCAGTGGAGCGTTTTACGAAATTCATTCCAATGCACGGACACACTGGTATGGAGCTAGCAAACATTATTTTGCAGTTCATGGATGAAAATGGAATTTCCATCAAAGACTGCAGGGGTCAGTCTTATGATAACGGATCTAATATGAGTGGCTGGCAAATATAATGGTATGCAGGCCTTAATTTGGGGAAAAACCCCACTTGCTGAATACATTCCTTGTTGTGCACATTCACTTAATCTTGTTGGACAAAATGCCGTAAACACCTGTCCAGTTGCAGTTTCGTTCTTTAATTTTGTGCAGCAGTTGTATTGTTTTTTTTCTGCTTCAACTCATCGATGGAATCTGTTAACAATAGTTTCAAACTACGGTATGTGGTATACCGACATTAAAAAGGTTATCTGATACACTGTTGGTCTGCTCACCATGATGCTGTGAATGCCTTACAAAAAGGCTATAGTACTATCAGAGATGTCCTTTCAAATATTATGAATGATGAATCCACAAAGGGAGAGGACTGTTTACAAGCAAAGGGCCTAAATAATGTCATGGATCAATTGGAAACTGGAATAATGGTTGTTGAAGTATGGTCTGTCATTTTACCAAGGTTTCACAGAACCAGTCAGTGTCTCCAAGATGCAAAATTAGATCTGCATACAGCAACAGACATGCTGAACTCTCTAAAGGATTTTGTGCAGTCTCTCCGTTCTAGATTCTCTGAATTTGAACAGCAGGGTAAAAATATTTCCGGCTGCGAGGAGTACCAGCTACAACGTGGAAGGAAAGTGAAAAGAAATAGGAGGTGGGACTATGGTGATGCAGAAGATGCTAATGCTGATATGACACCCTCTGAGAGGTTTAAAGTGCATACCTTTTATCCTATAATTGACCAATTGACAGAATCACTGAGGCACAGGCAAGCAGCATACAATATAATTCAAGAAAGATTTGGATTTCTATCAGAAATATGCACTCTAGCAGCTGATAGTCTACGTTCCAGAGCCACTACACTAGTGTCAAAATATCCTGAAGATCTTGAACCCCTGTTTGCAGACGAAATTGTACAGTTTTCATCTATTTTCAAAATGTACCAATCTTCCACTGCAAATCAAGACATTCAGGGGAGTCAAGAAACACAAATGTACAAGTTTATGATTGCACAATCTCTAGTCGGTGCATTTCCAAATACACTTGTGACCCTCCGCATGTATTTGTGTTTAATAGTCAGCAACTGCAGTGGTGAGCGTTCATTTTCAGCATTAAAACGTGTGAAAAATGAACTATGGTCTTCCATGGGTCAGGAGCGTTTAAATGCGCTCTCTCTGTTGTGCATTGAAAATGGTTTGCTGAACGAGCTTAATCTTGATTTCTACAACTGAGGAATTTGCAAGTAAAAAAGCAAGAAAAGTTAATGTGTAGTTTTATTTTAATCTACCAGCTTGATTCATTTAGTTTAAATGCAGGTTAGAGTTCAGTGAATAACCTGTTTGTGTGTTTAAAACTAGTGGTTGCTATTTATTTCAAGAGTTACTCTCTGCACCATAATCATAATGCAGGCTGTATTGATTATGATGCAATAATAATAATAATAATAATAATAATAATAATAATAATACTTTAAGGAACAAACTTTTATGAGCCAAACATCATATACTTATATTTAAATTGTTTATATGGTTTATGTTTATTTAAAAATGGTTGTTGTGAATGTTCTATTTATAACGGTTTTATTGAGTTAACAAGCTTATTGTTTACAAAAAAAGAAATATTTTCAATATGTTTCTGTTTTGGCACTTTAATGGTAATTAAAATATTTAATTTGTTTTAATATAAAATTGCGTCTTCATTTTATTTATTTCCATAAAAAGGCCCACCAAAATCCTCAGCACCAGGCCCATAATGCTCTTAATCCGGTCCTGCTCCCACCGGTTCTCTTACCCCAAGGCAAAGAGAGCGGGGCAACCAATTCTTCCCCTTCTCTCTGATTGCCTTGAGGCCCAGCAATTACAGAGCTTCTGCCCTTGGTCAAGGTACTGAATTTAGCACTGAATCAATAGAGAAAACTACTCACACTCTTTAGGATTAAAACAAGGTAAATTTATTAGGATTAAAAAGGAATAGGTAAAATAGGTGGGAAAAGGGAAGAGAGGGAACAAACACAGAGGTACCTTGATACACACAGCAGAGCTACCAAAACAACAAAGCTACTTCACCTACGCATACCCAGGTCAGCCCACTCCGCCAGGGGGTCGATCTCCACAGGGCCTTGACAGCAGCCCTACCCGCCATGCCCAGTTACCTCATCGCCCAAGATCTCACCTAATGGGTTTCAGCTGTAAATCTCTCCTGCCCTCTTGATGGGCCCCAGCTGTACATTCTTCTTGCACTCCTGGACAAATGGCCTTGAGGGCGAGGCGCAGCATCTCCCCAAGATAAGGGAAAGAGCCTTCTGGCCCTGGGAGTATGGTACAACTACTTCTACTGGAAAAATTATTTCTACAGTCAGCTTACTATTTACACTGGCCTCTCTAAAGAAAGAGCAGGCCTCCTAGCTTTTTCTTCACACTAATATATAGGAATTAGATGCCAATTTAAAAAGAATGACTACAATTTAAATATAAATACAATACATGTTGTATTCACATAGTTGGCATGGCTGTGTGACTACGGGTTTGTCAACATGAGTTTATTTTTTTAAAATAAATTTAATTAGTTATTATAAACGACATACGAAACTATAAAACAAAAACGTACAACTAGAATAAATCATAAGGTGCACCACCCACCCGCCTAGGGACCTATTATTATTATTATTATTATTATTATTATTATTATTATTATACATTTATTTATCGCCCTAATATACTTACAACCTCTTGATCAATTAAATTCCATATTCCAAAAATATAACATATCCTGACAAGGCATACTCCCCTTCCCCTTTATTAATACATAGTCTAATAATTGATTCCATATATCCATAAAATTATTCTTCTTTAACTGTCCCTTTTTGCATTTGATACTACAAATTAGTTTATCATTTAGTGCTATATCCCAAACTTCCTTATACCAATCAGTTATTAGAAAAACATGTTGTACTTTCCATTTCCTCGCAATCATTAACCTAGCCGCAGTTAACAAGTTTACAATTAGTTCCTTCATATTTTGGCCACAAGTGACTTTATCGGTTATTGATAACAAAGCAAGTTTAGGACAGACCTCTAGATTAATACCAATAATTTCCACTATTTCTGTAAAAACCTCTCGCCAAAATTCCAGAACATTTTTACAACTCCACCACATATGAGCATATGTACCTATTTCCTGACATCCTCTCCAACAAAGTGCAGAGCAATTGTTATCTATTCCATTTAATCTTACTGGAGTTAGGTACCATCTCCATATTATTTTATAGAAATTCTCCTTTATCCTAGTTGATATAACTTTCACAATCCGTCTAACCCATATATTGTTCCAGCCCACCTTCGAGGTCACCTCTTCCAACTCGTTATCCCATACTGTCTTTAGATGGGCATCTTGTTCTTCTGCTTTTTGAATCAATCTGTATAAATCCCTTGTTATACCTCTTGTTGAGGCATTCCCTTCTAACCCATCTCTAGACATAACAATCTTTTCAAATTTGGTTAAATCTCTCTCATACTCAGTTTTCCATTTCCACTTCTTCGACCACTGTTCTAACTGTAATAAATTTAACCACGACACTCTTCTTCCCCCAACAATTCCCAGTATTTGGTCTCTAGTCCCCATCTTTTCCACCCAATCCGATAATCTAATAACCCTTTCTTCTCTTAGTATACCCTCCAAGTCCACTCTTAACAACATGAGTTTAACCCGTGGTTTTACTGAGGCTTCTTACGTTTTCATTGCAGGAAGAAAATCACGTCTTTTACACAGGGTTTTATCCCGGAGTTTGTATTTCTCTGCCTTTCTATATATTCTATTAACCAACCACAAGGTGGCACTGTGGTATAGCTGCAGCATAGTGGAATAAAATACAAGAGGCTTTTGTTCTGGCTTGAAATTTAATACCTGACTTTCCTCACTCTAACCCCCCCCCCATGCAAATGAGTGGAAAACACGGGAGAGGCCCTGGAGGATGAGGGCATGGTGAAAAGGCCCCACAAACGTTTGTAAGTGAGGGATCATGAGCACACAACACATGCCTTGTCCAGAGAAGCCCTGGATGAACTGTGCGCCTGCTTGGTCTGCCATATCCTCATTTCACAGATGAAAATAGGGACCCATATGTGAATTTGTAAGAGGTATGGTTAAGCAACATGAAGGTGTGATCAAGAGGGCGTAGCCAGGCAACATAAGGGCATGATGAAGGATATAGCCATCCACCCCAGGATGCTCTAACCCAGGGCTCTCCAACCTTGGGTCCCCAGATGTTGCTGGCCTACAGCTCCCAGGATACCCAGCCAGCATGGCTAATGGCAAGGGATTCTGGGAGCTGTAGTCCAGCAACATCTGGGGACCCAAGGCTGGAGAGCCCGGCTCTAACCATTCAAGGGCTCTGACCACTCTGAAGCCACTTTGATCTCCAGACCCATGATGATTGCTGTTGTTGTCATTATTATTATTGAACCCTCAATATGCATGGTGCTTTACCAAGTACAGTAATACCTTGGATTGCAAGTAACTTGGTTTGAGAGCGTTCTGCAAGACAAGCAAATTTTTAAATATTTATTTTAAAAAATTTGACTTGATATACAAGCGATGTCTTGCAATACAAGTACTGTAGTACGACTTAAATTAAAAATCTCTGTACAAATTTTTTGGGGGGAATTTCATTTTGATATAAGAGTGTCTTGGATTACAAGCACATTTCCGGAATGAATTATGCTCTCAATCCAAGGCATGACTGTATAAGAGAACAGTTCCCTGCCCGAAACAGCTTACAATCTAAAATGTAATATAGAGGTGACAGCAAATGGTAGGAAGGGGTAAACTTGGGAGGAATATGCAATTATTTCAGTCAAACATAACTTTCAGCCTACAGGCCTGCAGGAAACTTCTAGTTTTAAGATCTCTCTCTCCCTCTTTAAAAATGGATCCCTCAATGGTGGCTTTGTTCTCATTAGTAGTTGGCCAAAGAAATAATAATATTTAACATTTAGATATCTCTGAGCATGCAAAGTGGTTCACAGGCCCACCCTGCAAGCTCCTATTTTCTCCACTCAGAAAATAACATGTGGGCTCTATTAAGAAAGAAGAAGAAGAACACTATGATTGAACAATAATGCCAGAATTATTATTTGGCCTGAGGTAAAAGAAGTCATTAAGAGGCTTCTAGCACCAACAGTGTCTCTTGAGTCCTTAAGAATTGTCACTAAGCAGTCTTTTGAAAACTCCAAAGTAAATATTAGTAGTCCCTTCTGTGCAAAATATCCCTTTAATAAACTATTCGTTTAAGGCATGGCTAGCTGGGGAATGCTGGGAGTTGTATGACTCTTTTTCTGTCTAAACATGCATAGGATTGTGCCTCTAGTGTTGGTTCTCATTTCACACCTTAGCCTCATACCAGGCGGTTTTAAAGTGTCCTAACAGAATTGGTGGCAGTGGAAAGGGTCAGCACCATGGCTTATATCTTGTGGAGAAAGCCAGAGCACACACAGTGTGAACAGACCTTTGCCCAGTTTTTCCCTTTGTGAAAACAAAGGAGGATCACGGCAATAACTATAGTTACAAAAGCCAAGGCCACTGTGATCAAAATAATTCCAATAATTCTTTTAACTTTACAAATTTCTATTCATTACAAATGAACATTGAATACAATGTATATATTTCAATTTTTTGTATATATTTCAATTGGCAGCACTATAAGACCTGTAAGAACGAGGATAATGGAACATATTTCTAGAATTAAGAACAAAATAGTTGAAGCACCTCTAGTAAATCACTTCATGCAGTTCCATCCAGATAGCACTGAATTTAAATTTGCAGTGCTACATGTGGCTGAATCTGGCAGTCGTGAAAGTATTGAAAGGGAACTGTTAAGGAAGGAAGCCTTCTGGATCTTTAATTTGGAGACTAAAGCCCCACAGGGACTCAATGTAAATCTGGAATTGTCATGTTATTTGTAATGGTGCCAAAGGAAATGGGAGGATTGAGTTTAATGCTGTTCTTTTACGAGTCAAATGTTGTTCTTCTTTTATAATGAGCTTGCTGTTCAATCAATATTGTTTATGATGACTGGGGGTCTGCTAATGTCTTATGTATGAAAAAGTCGTGGCAAGGGTTAATGGACATGTAATGGGTTAATAGCCAGAAAAGAGTATAAAAGTAATTGAAAGTTTGACCACTAGAGGACTCTGGATGAATACGTTAATGGGAAAGCAGTACGCTGACAAGAAAAGTAAGTTTGCGGGAGGGGCCTCTGGAAGGAAGGTTTGGTAACGTATGTTAGCTTGTTGTAAAATGCTTATTTGTGTTATGACAAATTTCTTTATGTTTAGAACAAAATATGAAACTGTAAGCAGTCCAGGACATTGGATGAATTAATTTTGTTTAAAGTAACATTGAGGAAGTATCCCTGAGGAAGACAACGAAACGGGAATACAAACCGGTTTCCTGTAGGACTATAACATCAAGGTGACAACGACTACATATAACCTGGTGGTCTGTTAACCATTTGTAAGAAGAGAAAAGAAATAAGAAAAAACAACGGTGGATATAGGAAGGACTTTATCCTGGATAGCCAGGACTTTTGAAAAAATTGAAATAATTGTTTTGAAAAAAATGAAATAATTGAAGCAATTGAAAAAAATTGAAATATATACATTGTATTCAATGTTCATTTGTAATGAATAGAAATTTGTAAAGTTAAAAGAATTATTGGAATTATTTTGATCACGGTGGCCTTGGCTTTTTGTAACTACAGTTTTTCCCTTTAGCTGACACGCTGCATCCCCCCCCCCTTTCTGCATAATCTTCACCTGGGGAGGTAAATGACTGAACCAACTTGTTGTACGTGACCACCCCGGCATAGCCACATCTGCATACTCCCAATGGGAGCAATCACACTACCCTCAGGGTCGAGCCAAAACACCAAGAGGTGAGAAGCAGTCTCAACGAGCTGCTGAGTACCCCAGATCACCCAGGAGATGCCTGCCCAAGAGGCGCCATCCCCCTGCAGGGCACAATGGGCCACCTGATCATCAGGGGCGGGGTAGGGGGTCGAGGGAGGGTTGAAAACCAAGTACACAGGGACCAGGTGGTTGTTGGAAACTTGGTGCAGACCTGCACGGACCCAGTCCTCGACTCCAATCAGGACCCAGCACGATCCAACCCCGGGCACGGTGCCCAGAGACCGACTATGCAACCCGCTACGGCAGATTAGAGAGTCAGATTCTCTGATGTAAGGTGACTCCTGTATTCGTGCAAAGCCACCTTGTATGCAAATTGAATACTTCCATTCCGCTATCTATATTGACTGTTTTGTTTATACTGTGAAATTCCTGTAGTCTATTAGTTCCACTCCATTAAACTCTTTTGTGACCAGATTGCAGTTTCCTTGTATGTCTAGGGGATTTTGTGTCAATATCACTTGCGGCTAGAAATAAAGTCTTGGGAAGCCGCGTACAGGGCACAACTTCAGTGCCGGTTAACACTTAAGGTGCCGGATCCGCGCAGCGGACCAGGTCCGGTCCGCCACATATCTGTAGGCATATTCAAAGATGTCTCTTTAGCAGTTTGGAAACCATCTAGCTGCCTGATTGGACTAAATGCTCCTCCAATCACACATAGCAGAACTATACATGATTGGATTATTTACTTTAGTGTAAGCGCACACAGCCCCCATTTGGATTGGGACCAAGGTGCTCCAGGTGGGTTTTTTCAAGCTTTCCTGCTCCCATTTTTATCTCCAAATTCCACCCCCACATGGGGGGGTTTTTTAAAAAAAAACAACCCTCCACTGATTCCAATGAAGTTATTTAAAAAAAAAAAAAACCCATTGTGGGGTGGTGAAGGTGGAATTTTGAGATGGAAGGGGGAAAGCTTAAATCTGCCTCCCTCCCTCCAAATTGGGGTTACACAATCTTACACTAAAGTAAATGATCCAATCACTGGATAGCTCTGTTATGTGTGATTGGATGAATGTTTTATTTGGCCCCCAGTCCTTCATATAATATAAGCAGTCTTTGCCTTTTAAGCATCTTGAAGCTGAAGGGATAATTTTATTTGCAGGCTTTCCCCTCCATTCATCCCCATGAAATGCAAGCACTGTAAAGTAAAACTGCTACAACTTAGAAACGCAAAACAGATTTAGTATTTCCTGTTAAATACAGCTTTGCAAGGGGGAAAGATAATTGTTTTTCCCTGGCAGCAAGCAAATATATGTTAACATTTAACATACCCTTCCTTATGTCCTGCACGCTCATGCTGCTGTCGCTACTGCTGCTGCCGCTGCCCCTGGAAGTACATTCTCCTCACATTGCCCTCGCAACCAAAGAGACCGCAAGCCAAGCTGCGCCCGTGCAGATCTTTTCACCTCCACGACGACCCCGGTAAAGCGAAACAGCTACTCCTCCCATCCACCCTGGTTTTGAAAACCATAAAGAGAAGTGGGAAAGAAGGGCTGGTTCGAGGTGCCTGAATGGAAGGGAAGCGAGTGAGCCGGCAGGAGGGCGTGGCGTGGACAACCCAGTTGCACGTGAGGCCCCCCCTCTGTCAGTCAATTAGTCCGAGATTGCGCGGCTGGGGAGACGGCGCAGTGGCTGCCGCCTCTCGGGAAATTTGGGACACAGCGTGGCAGGGTGCAAAACCGGGATGGCTGAACTGTGTGTGGGACTGTCCCACCATTTTCGGGAAAGTTGGAGGGTCTGGTGATCAGCGGCAAGTTCCAGGCCCTGCATTCTCTTCTTTGGTTTCTTTTCTCTGTAAACCAGACGTGGACAGGGCATCTCTTCAAACTGAAGATGCCTTGATATCGAGGGCAGTAAAGTAGGACACATGGAAATCCTACCAGGTCTTTTATCTTCTTTATTGCCTTAAAAAAGAAAGTTTAAGTCCAAAAGAGCTGCTCTTCCACATATTTTAAAACTGCATCCTGGGAACAACAGGAGATGACAACATTCCGCCATTCTCAAGTCATTGTCTGGGAAAGCACATGGCTGGACCCCCCCCCCCCCATGGGCCAACAGGGCAGCCATCTTTTCTTCCCCTACATGGACCCTGCTGACCACAATGTCCCATCACCCACCATTGTTTCCAGGGGAACTTGAGGTGGCAGTTTTAAAGCATGCGGCTGCTGAGCTGCATCTTGCTTTTGCTATTCAATTTTTAATTTTATTTTTATTTATTATATTTATACCCTGTGTTTTTTCCTGCAAGGAACCCAAGGCAGCTTACATAATCCTCCCCATTTTATCCTCACAACAACCCTGTGAGGTAGGTTAGGCTAAGAGGCAGTGACTGACCCAAAGTCACCCAGTGAGTTTCATAGCCGAGTGGAGACTAGAACCCAGATCTCCTGAGTACTGATGGAGTGGTCACCCTTTAACTCAGATAAGGACAACGAGGACCAACTCGGGTTATTGGAAAAAGGTTTATTGTGCACAATTGGTCCTGCGGACTGTGTCGCAAAGCAGAACCCCGGGCGGGGCTTCACAACATCTTATATAGCATACCTAAGTCTGGTCATTTGGCAACAGTTCTTTACATTGGTCAGCAAGGTCAAGACAAAAGGGAGTTTGCTTTAGGGGAGGGGGATTTCCTTACAAGGAGACAGGAAGATGATCTTACAATCAAGCAGCTGCTAGGTATTATCTTATCTTGGTCACATAGGCAGGGTGAGACAACAAAACACCTCAACCTTTGTGAGTCAACAACAGCCATTGATGGCCATTGTCAGTCATTGCCACAGTCATTACCAGCCATTGACTACATTCCTTTTAGTATTAGTCATGACCCTGGCAATCTGCCTACATGCCTGGCTTGAATCTCTTGCAGGTTTCTTTTTCTTTTAATTATTTCGTTTCCTTCACCAGTCCAACACTCTAACCACTACGCCACATTGGCTCTCCCATTTACCTTGTTAATAGAGGTATTGTGGCTAAAATGCCACATCAGGCTCCCTGACCCCGAGGAGCAACCACGGATGGAGCATGTGTGTGAATACACGTGTCAGAGAGACAGTTGTGGTTTTGGTTTTTGCATCTTAACAGCCAGGGATGGGGACTCGGACTCGGGGACTCGACTCGTGAGTCCGACTGAGTCCCCCCTCTGACTCGAGTCCCAATAATTTATGTGGGACTCGAGACTCGACTCGGGACTCGAGCCCAAGGACTCCTCCGCCTCCGCCTCCGCTCTCACCTCTGCCGCCGCCCTCACCTCCTCCTCCTCCTCCTCCTCCGTCGCCGCCGTCGCCATCGCACGCCGCATCACGCCGCCAGTGCCGTCGCTCTGTTTTTGGCAGGGTTGCTGTGGTTCAAAAACAGAGCGCCGTCGCTAGCGGCGTGACGCGGCATGCCACGTCACGCCGCCAGCAACCCCGCCACAGCAACCCCGCCAAAAACAGAGCGACGGCGCTGGCGGCGTGACGCGGCGTGCTGTGTGCTACGGCGATGGCGACGAGGTCGACGGCGGCAGCGGAGGCGGAGGAGGAGGAGGAGGAGGTGAGGGCGGCGGTGGCGGCGGCGGCGAGGGCGGCGGAGGTGGAGGTGGAGGTGAGGGCGGCGGCGGCGGCAAGGGCGGTGGTGGCGGCAGCGGTGGCAGAGGCGAGGGCGGAGGCGGTGGCAGAGGCGAGGGCGGCGGTGGCGTCGAGGTGAGGGCGGCGGCGGCGGTGAGGTGAGGGCGGCGGAGGTGAGGGCGGCAGCAGCAGCGGCCCATGGAGGGAGCAGGAGGGTCTCCGCGGGAGGAAGGGCAGCTCTTCTTCCTCTCGCGGAGACCCTCCTGCTCCCTCCATGGGCTGCCGCTTTGGGAGGGACTCGGGACTCGGGACTCGGGACTCGAGTCACCATTTTGGACCTCGGACTCTAGACTCGACTCTAGACTCGGGTCCAAAGACTCGGGACTCGACTCGGGACTCGGGACCAAGGACTCTTCAACATCCCTGTTAACAGCTAGTGCAGGTCTTGTGGTGGGGGAGGAAGGAAAGGGAAAAGGAAAACTGACACAAGAATGGAGGTTCATGGAAGCTATGCCATTCCTGAGAACAGGACTGGGTTATTTATGACATTAAGCTGCCACTGTCTCTTTAAGAAGTAAGCTGGAGAGAGAAGTCTGGGAAAGGGAGGGAGGAAATCAGGCCCCAGTTTAGTTCATCTTGACTGTGAACTAAACAACAGCCTCTCTGGGGGCCTTAGCAGAAGCAGAAAAGGTGCGCTTGTGGAATAAAGGTTTGATTTTTAAATGAATCTTCCTGGTGTGGAGAGGATGGCCTGTGAGGAAGGCTCTCAGCTGCCTTAAGGAGAGATCCTGAGGTGGGCTGTTTTTCCACGTACATAGAAGAAGGGCAAGAGGGTATCTCCAGAGAATGGGACCCCAGAGAAGGCGTAGAGGAGGGTCCCTCTGTCAGCATCATAAAAGGCCACCCGCCCCTCATCACAGTTCAGACACACCCGGATCCTCTTCAGCTCCCCACTCCCGGACAGAAGAGGGGAATGAGTGGGGGAGGAAGCCCAGTATGCACCTACAAAATACCGCACAGCCCAGATCCCTTCCTCAGGACTCCAGGCAATCAAGTACTTCCTCTTTATGGACTTTCTGGCAACCCCCACAGCCCAGTGTTCCCCACTTCCCACCGTGACTTCCCAGAAATGCCTTCCTGTTCTGAATCCCTCATGTCCTAGCACACACTCCCTTGCAACGAATCTCTCAGGACTGTCAGGCACGTTTTGTTCTTTGTCTTCACATCTCATGCTTTTATGTCCCTCAGACAGGATGAGCCTGGGATGAGCTGTGTCTGGATCCAGAGTTACATTTGCCGCTGGGGATGGAGAGAGAGGAGAAAAAGAGAAGATGAGCAGAATCCTCTGGGACAATGGCAAATGTCTTAAGTGTTAAGACCCCACAGGAATCACAGATTCCCCCTAAAATTAGGGTATAGGAAATCATCTCCGACTAAAAACAGCAGCATAAATAACTCTTATGTGCAAAGCAGAATCAACACTACAGCTCCCATTATCAATTTCCCCAAACCTCTCCCCACTTTCCCTCCTTCTTTCCTTCCTGCCCACCCTGAATGACCAAATTCCCCCTCCTCTCCATTCCCTCCCGTCTCCCTGGTAACCAGCCACACCCCCTCCCAACAGGCTCCTCCCACATAAGGTTCACTGCATGTTATTGATTTTTCTCAAAAATGTCTAGCTCAAGCCCCTCCTGTCATTCAAGTCATCTTATAAGAAGTAAAAACAGAAACTTTCCCCCAAACAACGTGTTTTCGGGTGCTTCCAGATCAGGCTATTATCCACCATCACCCTGACTCATTCAAAAATATTTACGGGAGATCCAGATGACATTAGGAGGGTTCGCATGGCACACTGGCCCTCATTAGCATTTTGGCTAAAATTCCCCTGTGCCCAACAGACAATCGGGCACAGCGGGGTTAGGGTGCCCCTCCCCCCCAGTCCTCCCCTCGGTATCCCAGGGGACACTGCGGGAGCATGGAGGGGAGCAGAGTGGGGATGACAGTTGCTGGAAAGTGCCCAAGCATCACTTTTCAGCAACTGTCAGAGGATCCCCTTGCTGGGCACAGCCGCCGCTCAACTCAGCAGCACTGGCAGTGCCCAGCAAGGGGAGGGGGGACGAAGTGCGTTCTCCTGGGTCTCCCAGGAGTAAGCCCTTGAGAATGTGCACCCTCCTGCCCGCACAATAGGCAGAGATGCATTCTCATGGGCCTCCTCCCGGGTACACACCACAAATGGGCAGGGGGGGGGAGGGGGCACCTTCTTCTGGGTCTGCCCAGGAGAACGCGCCTCCTCCCAGCAGCCAGGTTTTTTTTACACTTGCTTTTGTAAAATAATCATGTGGGGAAATAATCAACAATTATCTCTAGATAAGAACTGAACTCCTCCCTCATAAGTCCTAAAATGGCGTTCAGACTCTGGGCACTTACAACAAATGTCTGGCTTGATCAGGCTCTTCTCTGCCTTTCAATGTTCGCCTCTGAGATGCTGCTGCTTGTAAGAGAGGGCAGGGTGGCCAGGGCTGCACATGACGGGGAACTCTGCTTTTTTGGGGTTCCACAGTGTTCGAGCCCTACCTATGCAGTCACATGTATACGTGGAGACAGTGTTACAAAAGTGCATTTGTACGCGTGGGTGATGTGGAGTGGGGGAGCCTCTTGCCATCACTCAATGTCTGTGCATTCAGCACACATATGAAGAGCCCAAACATCAAATTGGGGCTGCGGATTACTCATAGTTGCCCTACGCCTACGGGAAGTTCCAGAGTCTGCTTAACCCCAATGAAATACAACCAGACACATTTCTGATGGAATTTCTGACCATCCTTCCTGTGAACTTGGTCCTCATTGGAAATTTACCTTTCTGCAGCTGTATTCCAGTTTGTAGGGCATCTGGGGAAGGAAAAATATATAAAGATTAAGCAGCACACCATTCTACTTATAATGAATCATGTTAACCAAAATATTAGTTCATAACATAGTATATTGTGGAGAGAAAGCCTGCGGCAGTCCTCCACTCATATATTTTGAGAAAAGGATCAAGTTAGAAACTGAAACAAATCTGGCAAAGGGGGAATCCTCCCGGCAACTGTACATTGCTGGTAAAGAACAGCACAATCCGATGCATGTTGACTCAGTAAGTCGCAATGTGTTGAATGAAACTAAGCATGTATCTTACTCCATGCTAAGAGTACAAAGGGGTGCAGCCTAAATCAACAGAATTGGCCCTTTTAATATCTTGGAGGGTTTCCAAGCTTCACATTTAGCTCCAGAAGAGGAAACTTTTCAAAAGATGAGGGGAGTAGCTAAAAGGAGTTCACAGGGAGAGATCAAGAGAGTCAAGGCAGAAGAATGAGGTCAAAATAGAACTGATGAGAATCACAAGTCAGTAGCCACGATTCCTGCTCCCCCGTTCCCCTGCTCCCCACGGCCACTGACACTTTGGTGGTGGTGGGAAGGGGGGAAACCTCGGTGCCCCCACGGGGTCCCCTGGGATACCCACAGGAGGACCAAGCGGGGAGGAGGCGGGCACAGACCCACAATGTGCCCAATTGTGTGTTGGGCACGCCACAGGTCAGGGGGGAACAACCCACACTGCGTAGCTTATCATGCAGTGTGGGTTGTTGTGTCATCCTAACCCACCCAGTAACTGGGTTGCATGGCATGAGAACCTATCATGGCTTGCTATCCGTGATCGGGTGTTGTGTCACGCAAACCCAGACCGATTTCCTCAGGGTGGCTTGTGCATGGGCAACAAGCCACCTCAACAATCCATGGGCTATTCTAGGGGTTGTTCTGCACACGATGGGTTGTTATGTCATCCAAACCTGGGTGACCGATCCCATCATGGGTACGGGAAATTGACTACTGAACCCCATAGTAAGAGCGGCAAAAACCCTTGCTGCTTTCACCATTGGGCTACTGGGCGGCACTTGGGGGCCTCTGGCACTGACTTCCCCCTGCCCCGCTGGTGCCCTGAGCCATTTTGGGCTCACCACAGCTTTCTTTTCCCTTTAAGCTCATTTTTCTTTTTGGAGATTGTGAAAGCCGGCTGTAAAGCTGGCTTTTGGGATCCCTGTTATGAAAGCTACAAGCAGTCCCTTCAAAGTGCCCCAGCAGCATGTTGGAAGGAGCTGTACGTGGTTTCCCAACATGTCTTATAAAAAAAATTGTTCTCTGAAATTTCCACAAATATTTGTGAAAAATTAATTTTTAAAACATTGTTTTAACTCTTCTTGCACAACTACAAATGTTCACAGCTGTGTGGGTTCAGAGGTGGGGAGCCTCGCTTGGGCAATGTGCAGGGGGGTCCTAGCTGGCAAAGTTGAGCAGGTACCCACTCTGGCATTGCCCATCAGAGGCAGCAAGTAAGTTGTTTCTTTTGTTTGATAGCGCTGTCGAAGTGCAAGCTATCAAATATAACGAAAGGCACGAGTGCTCTTTAGCTGTGAAAATGGATTTACAACCTCTTCACAGAAACATCTTCATCTGCTCCCTTTAGTTCCCACAAGGGTACACATTTTGCACTTTGTTCCAAGCCTCTAGGTGCTCAGGAAAGTGCAAAAGTGCATCCACCCCCTTTTTCTAGGGACAAAAGAGTTTTGACAGCTTTGACCGCATTTTGCACAAGCTGCAGCTTCTGAACAATCTTCAAGGGGAGCCTCAGAAAAAGTGCATTGCAGTTATCTAGTTGAGAGATTACTAGAGCATAGATTACTGAAACCAGGCTGTCCCTATCCAGATAGGGGCGTAGCTGGGCTGCCAGCCAGAGCTGGTAGAAGGCACTCCATGCCACTGAGGCCACTTGAGCCTCAAGTGACAAAGATGGCTCACTACAAGCTACGAACCTGCTCCTTCAAGGGGAGTGCAACCCCATCCAGAACAGTTTGAACACCCTCCATCTCATCAGAGGAGCCACCCGTTTACAGCATCTCAGTCTTGTCTGGATTGAGCTTCAGCTTGTTAGACCACATCCAGTCCATTGTCCCAGTCAGACACCAGTTCAGCACATCCACAGCCTCACCCACCGAAGATGAAAAGGAGAGACAGAGCTGCATGTCATCAGCATACTGATGGCAACGCAATCCAAAACACCAGATGATTTCATGTAGATGTTGAATAGCAAGGGGGATAAGACTGACCCCTTAGGAACACCATACTGGAGAGTCCACGAGGCTGAGCAGTATTCCCCAAGTATTTATTTATTTATTTATTTATTATATTTATTTACCGCCCATCAGCCAAAAGGCTCCCTGGGCGGTTTACAAGAAAAACAGGATAAAAACAATACTCTTAAAGCAAAAAATATCATTAAAATAGAAATACAATATAATACAAATACAATTAGTTGAGCCTTGACAGTTCTGCTGATCCTTTTATGCCTTTTATACTGATGTTTTTTGCTGCTGTCTGGGTTTTTTAAAATTATTATTGTTAGCTTCATTTTTATTTTTTGTGATTGACTTGCAAGCCTTCATAGAAAGGCGAGAAAGAAATGTTCAGGCCCCACATAAACAAGAGGAGTACAACCTTCTGGAGCCTGCCATCCAAGTAGGAGCGGAACCACTGCGATATGGCCCCCCCCCCACTCCCAACTCAGACAGCTACCCCAGAAGCATACCATGGTTGATAATATTGAAAGCCACCGAGAGATCCAGGAGTATCAACAGGGTCATGCTCCCCCTCCCTCTCTCCCAACATAGGACATCATACAGGGCAACCAAAGCTGTTTCCATGCCAACACCAGGTCTAAACACTGACTGAAATGGATCCAGATAATCAGTCTCATCCAAGAGCACCTGGAGCTAGTTGGCCACCACCCACTCAAGGACCTTGCCCAGGAGAGGAACATTGGCCACCAGCCTAAAGTTGTTAAGATCTTCCGGGTCCAGAGAGGATTTCTTCAGAGTGGCTTCACCACTGGTTCTTTCAAGCAGCATGGGACCACTCCCTCTCGCAAGGAGGCATTGATCACCTCCCAGGCCCAGCCCGCTGCTCCCTCCCTGCTGGATTTTATAAGCCAAGAGGGGCAAGGATTCAGTATGGATGTGGTTGCATGAACCTGTCCAATTCACCTTGTCAACATCCTCGAGCTGTACCCACTGAAACTCATCCAAGAAAACTTGACCAGACTGTGCTCTGGGTATCTCCTTTGATTCAACTGCTATAACATTGGAGATGAAGTCCCGACAGATGCAAGGGATTTTTTTTCCTGAAGTGCCTAGCAAATATATTGCAGTGGGCCTCAGACAGGTCCAGGATGTCCTTGGGGCAGGCATATAATAGGCCCCAGATGACCCTAAAAAGCTCCGCTGTGCATCAGACAGAAGACTGAATAGAGGCAGTAAGATGTTGTTTCTTTTCCGCCCTCACTGTCCTTAAATATACCTGACTATAGCTACATATCAAGGCTCAACTGCATCCACTAGGAGTTTTTCTCCATCTGCACTCAAGCCATCTCCTATTTTGTTTCATTGCTCTCAGCTCCAGGGTATACCACAGAGGTGTACAAGCTCTACTACAGAGAGGGTGCTCAGGAGCAATCATGTCAACAGCCCAGGTCATCTCTGTGTTCCAGTTGCTAGACTGTGGCTTCTTAGCTGCAGATCTTGAGTTACACGTAAGTAAGTGAGAAGTGAGAAGTGAAACAGGTTGGGGGAAGAAATTGTAACTTCACATAGACTCTGGGGTGTGGCCTGTTTTTCTTTGTGGCAACCACCATTCCCTCTACCCCAACAATGTCTAGAATGACAGTGAATTCTGGGGGAAAGGAAATGGTAGCCAGGCTGCCAAAATGGTAGCTTTGCTGCTGTTATCACCATTTGTAGCAACAATAAATGAAATGAAATGAAATGAAATGAAATAAAGAACTGCCACAGTCACTTGTGCTCTAATATAACACCCAGCATGTAACCCACACAGCCATACTTGATTACCTTTTAAATGCCTCATGGTTCCCTCCAGAGAGGTATTTATATAACAGAAGTCCCAGATCCTCCACTTCAGCTCTGGAGGGAAAGCCACTGGATTCTCAAATGTCTTCTTCTCACTCCTGGGGGACAAAAACAAGGGTAACCCAGCACACATCCAATCCAGTTTTCCCGAAGTGAGCAAAAAGAAACTGCAGAAAGCCTGGAGCAGGAGTGGGCAGACATTTCAAGGTATGAGGCCACATTGGCCCCCGCAGAACCACCTGCTGGCCGCACAAGTTTGCATGGCTTCTGGGTCATTGTCTTCTCATGCCATCCAGGCCCTTCACAGCCATATGGAGCACCTCTAATGGAAAAGAGTGGGGTCCACTTACCTCTGCAAGGTGCTTCTCATGTCCTAGAGGGCAAAGGGAGAAAGAAGAGGGAGCTCAGTGGCTGCTACACACTACTCTATGAATTGTGCTCCGGCCCTCTCATGTTCAACGAGATGATACTGCACAGCACTCTCCACTAAAGGACTAAGGAAAATGGAGATAATCTCCCACAATGGGGGTTAAAGAGGCCTTCTGTTACATCTCTGGCTTTCCACAAGAGAAACAAGCTGATGTGTATGTTAAGGGACATGTATTTGGGGGACTGGGGGCTGTGATGGAAGCTAGAGGGGCAACCTATTCCTCTCTCTGCATTGACCCATTTTTCTGTGCACAGTCAATTCGGTGTTCTCTTTGATGGCACGAAAACACTCTGGGAAGGTAAGAGGGATGCCAGCAATGATAATGCTTCCCCCACCCTGAAATAGTATGAAAGATGACACCAAGCGCCCATCTAGTCCAGCATCCTGTTCCCAAGAGTGGCCAAAGAGATCCTTCGGGGAAAACCCATAAGCAGGGCATGAACAGCTCCTAATTGGGAGGGTTGAGGATACTGCACATTGCAGAGAGGTAAAAAACACAAGAGATATTCCATCATCAACATGACCAAGGAACCTCTAGTCTACACCAAGGTAAATGCACTGTCCCATTTGTTGTGAATGTTCCATGTCAAGCCTCTAGGGGGCTTCCGCTGACTGTGAAGATTAGTGCAGAACAAAGCAAGCAAGCAGGATTTCTGCCTAACAAAGAAGTGACCAAAGTGCTATGGCCAGGATTTATCAATGCAACACACAGACATAACACTGTTCATCTTCGATATTCCTGTACATAGCAGAGCTGACTCTCCGTACATCAAACAAACTGGGCCCCATTACTCCATCTGTACTCAATCTGTGTAAACTGGTGAGAGAGCTTCTGCTACTGGGCAGTATAGGGCAGTATAGAAATGTGAAAAATGAAATGAAATATACTTGAAGGAGGCACACAAAAGTTATCCAGCCAACCTTCCCCTGGAAACTTCTCCTGAGCTGTTTCTGTCACCATCCTACCTGCAGGAGTTCACTTGCTGACTGCTGACACTTCTGCTCCATCTCCTGGATGATACTTTCAAGAGAGGAGAGTTCCTCTGAGAGGATTCCCATATGCTCATCCCTCTTCTTAGCAATCTCCTTCTCCAAGTCTTCCATCTGAGCCAGGAGACATCTCTCTTCTTCTTCCAGGAATTGGCGCAGTTGTCTGAACTGAGTCACTTTCTTTTCCCTCTCTGCTTTTGTTTGATTCTGCAACAAGAAGATGGCAAGAAGAAAAAAGGAGGGTAAAGTCAGGAATACAGTCAGCCTTCAAAGCATCAAGAGGCATATAAGAATTTTATAAGAAAGGCACATTTCACAGACCTTAAACCAACATTCAATAGAGAAAGAGTCTCCTAAATATGTACCACTTTCGGAATGGCCTTTCATTAACCATTTTTATAGTAGATCAGGCCATTCCAAATAATGTTCAGTGGTACAAGTAGGTAATCTAAGAGCCTGTACTTAGTGGTCTTATGCCCCACCTTATATAATCATATTAATTCAGTTGTGGAGCACACAACAAACATGTCTCTCCTTCCCCCCACCTTCCACCATTCCATAGTTGTACAGTCCTTGCGTCTACAAATACTTTTACATTCCTTACATTGACCTGGTTCACAAATAACAACACGCCATGCTTTAATTAACAACAAACCATGGTTTCTTGAATTGTGAGTTGACATTAACCACAAACAACCGATGAAGAGAACCCATTCTTTGTTGGATTGTGAACTGTGGGTTGTTTAAACCATGGGTTGTCATTACGTGTGAACCCAGATTTCTGGGTTGTTCATGGGTTCAGCCCAAGGCAGTGGGTAAGAGTGGTAAAAAAAAAAAACCAGCCTCTTTACATGCCAGTACTGCAGTGCCACAAGGGCAGTTGGGACATAGGGAGGGAACGGGCAATGGAGGAGGGAAACAAACATTCTGTTCCTGACTCCCAGCTGAGCAGAAGCACAGGAGAGGCTCCAACTGTTTTTGGGGCTGCATAGGCAAGCAGGCTCCCAGAGAATGAGCGAACAGAGTGAGCAAACAGGGAGAGCAAACAGGAGTTTGGCAGTGGAGTTTGGCAGTGGAGGTCAAGGGGGAGGCCCCTAAGAAATTTTCTAGATTGTTTGTTTTGTTCTAGTAACATACACTTATAGACCAGGGGGACTCTGTTGTTAACATTCAAGGAAGGCAGGACAGGGCACCAGCCATTCCAGTACGAAAAGAAAGGCAGAAACAAAAAGGGAATAGAGAACTATGGATGGAAAAGACTCTCCAGTGGTGGTGACCTGCAATGTGTGTGCAATGGTTGCTTTCCTGCCTGAGATCAACATGGCCTACACATGCAACAAGTGCAAGCTGGTCACGCTGTTGGAAGAAAAGGTCAGAGGACTGGAGCAGCAAGTGTCAACCCTCAGGAGTATAAGAGAAAGTGAAGAGTTCTTAGACAGAACGGTGGATCTACAGCACCAAAGCGTAGTACAGGAGCCAGAAGGGCAACAGCAGGATGAGGCAGAGTCGGAGAATGCTGAAGCAAGGGAAAATAACATAGGGGGAAATCCCTGGAAAAGGGTGACTGTTAGGAGCAGAAGAACTAGAAGACATTCTGCGCCTGTGGAAGCAGTGGAGCTATGGAACCGCTTTCAGGTACTTGAGGACGAGAGCGGAGGACAGCCTGCAGAGGATGAATTACCGGGCACCCAATGTGACAGCGAGCAAGAGGCTGAAGGTCAGTCAAGTGGAGGCAATCAAACCAAGGCCTACAGCAAGAGGAAGAGAAGAGTACTCGTAGTGGGAGACTCCCTCCTGCGGGGGATTGAAGCTGAAGTATGTCACAAAGACCCATGGACTCGCCAGGTGTGCTGTCTCCCCGGGGCACGGTTTAAAGATGTGACAGAACAGCTGCTGAGGCTCATAACGCCCACTGACACATATTCCTTTCTTCTTATCCACATGGGTACAAATGATACTGCCAAGCGGAGTTACGAAGAAATCACGTCAGACTTTGAAGAGTTGGGAAGGGAACTCAAGAACTTTGGGGCCCAGATAGTTTTCTCAACCATCCTTCCAGTACTTGGAAGAGGAATAGAAAGGGAAAGAAAAATGCTCCGAGTGAATGACTGGCTACGAAAGTGGTGCCGAGGTGAGAGATTTGGATTCTGGGACCACGGGCTACACTTCCTGGAAGATGGACTGCTGGCAAAGGATGGGTTGCACCTCACAAGGATTGGGAAGCATGTGTTTGGGCACAGCATTAGGAACTTCATCAGGAGGGCTTTAAACTGAATCCAACAGGGGAGGGAGACATAAACTCAGGGGTAACAATGGAGGAAGGCCTCTGTGCCACAATGGAGAGAACAGCTCCAGCGGTGCCCAATTATAGTCTACCACAAAATGTAGGAAGAAAGTCGGACCATAAAGCACATAGTCTTCAATGTCTCTATACTAATGCCCAGAGTATGGGCAACAAACAGAACAAACTTGAACTCTTAATACATGAGGGCAAATATGACTTGATAGGTATAACTGAAAGTTGGTGGGATGACTCCCATGGCTGGAATACAGCAATTGAAGGATATAACTTGTTCAAAAAGAACAGAATCAACAGAAAGGGAGGTGGAGTTGTGCTGTATGTTAAAAATACGCATCTCTGCACAGAGATACAGGAGGATGAGCTTGGCAGCCCCATGGAGAGCATCTGGATTAAAATAAATGGGGCAAAGAATAAAACGAACATGGCGGTTGGAGTCTACTGCCGACCACCCAATCAAGGAGAAGACAAGGATGAAACTTTTGAAAAGCAAATTGCCTTTGTTTCAAGGAGGCATGATGTAGCAGTGATGCGGGACTTCAATTTCCCCGATATCTGTTGGGGGACAAATTCTGCCAAACATGGCCCCTCCAAGAAATTCCTGACCTGTGTTGCTGATAACTTCCTCCTACAGAAAGTGGAGAAAGGAACTAGAGGATCGGCTATCCTTGACCTGATTCTAACCAACGGAGACGAGTTAGTGAATAAAGTGGCAGTTTCGGGAACTCTGGGGGAAAGTGATCATGTTATACTTGAGTTCTTGATTCTAAAGGAAGCAAAAGCTGAATGTAGCCAAACGCGTACCCTGGATTTTAGGAAAGCGAATTTTAATGAACTCAGAACAATGATAAGTAAGGTGCCATGGCAAGCAACTCTAATGAGAAAAGGAGCCCAAGATGGGTGGGAGTTTTTAAAAAAGGAAATTTAGAGGTGGGGACGAACCTGCCCGAGGGGCCGCCTCTCCGCTGCCTCTCCTCTCCGCGGTGGCGGCCCCCCGCCTCATACTTCTGAGCTGCATGGAGCTGTTCTCCACTCCACTCGAGCTGCCGGCGCCAGCCGCACTGGTCACAGCACGTCACTTCCGGCACTCCAGCGCCGGCACGCTGGACCCCTACGCTACGTTTTTTGTGGGGAAACCAGGGCAACAGGGCTGTTTAAGAGGCGAGCCACAGAGAGGCGAGCCGCCGCTGGAGCAAGGTAGGCCGGCGCGAGCTTTGCGCGGGTGTGAGTGGGGGCAATTTTGGCCCACTACGCCCCACGAAGCGATATGGAACAAGCCTAGGCACAATGGCAAATAATTCCCACAAGGAAAAAAGGCAGAGGGCAACAGAAGAAGCCAATGTGGCTTCACAAAAAACTCAGAGATGACCTGAAAACAAAAAAGGACACATATAGGATGTAGAAGGAAGGGCAGGCTACAAGGGAAGAGTACAGGCAGGCAGCACAGAACTGCAGGAATAGTGTCAGGAAGGCTAAAGCTGAGAAAGAGCTGAGGCTAGCGAGGGATGCTAAAAACAACAAAAAAGCTTTCTTCAGATACATGCATAGTAAAAGATAGAGGAAAGAAATGGTGGTTCAACTACGCAATGAAGATGGCAAATTGATAACAGAAGACAAAGAAAAGGCGGAAGTGTTCAATTCCTACTTCGGCTCGGTCTTCTCCCAAAAGAGAGTTTATGTCCCTGGCAAACCTGAAGTGTAGACTGAAGGGGCAGGATTGCAGCTTGAGACTGATAGGCAAATGGTCAAGGAACACCTGATTACTTTGGCTTCCGGGTGAACATGGAGCTTTGAAAGCCGCACAGAAATTCTGTGGGCAGCTGGCACAGCGTTTCCTGGCCAGAGAATGTCTCAGGCTGGGGGATCTACTTCTCATTAGAGAAGCGAAGATCTGAGGTTACCCCCAAATTATCTCATAGGGTCATAAATCGCTTTTTGTGTGTCTTATGACGGATAAATGCGGTGGTGACCTGAGGTGGGGGAAAACGGCGCTGCTTCCAGAGACCGGTTTTACCGATCATCAGAAGTTTGCATGTTCGCTTCCAAAATAAAGGAGTACATCTGGAGTGGCTAATTGGAATCTTTCGGCAGCAGAGTGGGATTTATAATTAACTGTAAGTAGACTATGTTTATCTGGGAGGCGAAAAAGATAAGAGAGGAAACCTGAAAGGAGGTCTATAAATCTTATATGTTTGGAAGCGTCTTGGAAATATCTATACGCAAGGCAAGATGTTTGCAGTTGCAGCATTCTTAAACCTGTGGAACGAAATGGAGAGAGAAATTCTAAACAGATTGGAAGTAAGGATCCAGGCTTGGAACGTAAATCTGAAAGTGGATCAATCAGAAGAACAACGTAAGACGGATTTCTTTACAGGACCGGCAGAGGAGAAGACAGAAGAAGTAAATAAGGACTTGGGAAACTTACCAGAAATTCACAGAGACTTTGAAGTTTTAATTGGGTCGAAGTGGCATGAGAAGACAGTTCAGGAAGAAGTTGTGACGCACTTTTTAAAATCTAAGATGGCGGAGCCGGAGATCGGTATGCAGGAGACCACAAAACAACAGAACAAGCTGATCGGTATGCAGGAGTCCACAAAACAAAAGAACAAGCTGATTTCATTCTTGGTTCAAAACCTGGAACTTAATTAATATCCCTTTGACAGAGGAAAGCAATGAAAGGGACTATCTTCATGGTCTTTTATTGGCAAAAGATAAAGGGTTGATGTATACTGAACTATATGTCTAGTTGGAATATAAATAATCTTTTGATTTTAAATATTAATGGCAAAGGTAAAGGGATTGCTTATATGACTTATTTGAATTTTAAATATTAATGGTGATGTAAGAGAAATTATTATAATTAAGGTATAATTATATTTGGTCTGTTTGGAAACATTTATTTAAAAAAAATAATAATAATTTGTTGTTGTTGGGGGTGTTGTTTTGTGGAGGCTTTGAAGTATTAAAGGGGAAGGTCTTTTGTTTTTTTTGGTTCTATAAGTAGCATGATGGCTTATGTGCTTCTGCTGTTCTGTCAGACGTCACTTATTTCTTAATTTTTTAGACTTATCTTTCTTTTCTTTCCTTTAAAAAAAATATATCTTGGAGATTAAAAGTGAAGGAATTTCTGCTTAGATAGAAAGGAATAATGAGTAATTGTAATAATACAAATGTGTTGATTCGATGGTTAGGTACTAGAGAGTGCGGGAGCGGTGGAAATATAAAATGCTTTTGGTATGTGGTCATTTGCTAATTAGTTTATAGTTACTTTTTACTTTTGGGATTCTTAATATACTGTATTTTGGAATTGAAAACACTATTTAATGAAACTATAGGTTTTCTTTTTTGGAGTATCTATAAATGTTGAATTTAATAGATTAAATAGTTGATGTTTATTGGGGGAGAGTGGAAACCTCTGGTGTTTGTTCCTTTTAGGGTTCTTTTTTGCCATAACTGGAAGTGATTTTTTGTTAACAGAAAAGATTTTAAGATTAACTGTGGTTGATTAAGCTGTGGAGAAGATTGGAAGTCCATTATTGTGTTTGTGTTTGTTTTATTATGAATAAAAAATAAAAGTTGAAAAAAAAAAAAAAAAGGAACACCTGATTACTTTGAACGAGTTTAAATCTCCAGGACCTGACGAACTGCATCCTAGAGTAATAAAGGAACTGGCAGAAGAACTCTCAGAACCACTGTCTATTCTCTTTGAGAAATCATGGAGGACAGGTGAAGTGCCAGATGACTGGAGGAGGGCAAATGTTGTTCCTATCTTCAAAAAGGGCAAGAAGGAAGAACCTGGGAACTATAGGCCAGTCAGTCTGACATCAATCCCTGGGAAAATTTTGGAGCAGATTATAAAGAAGTCAGTCTGCAAGCAACTTGAAAACAATGCAGTGATTACTAGAAGCCAGCATGAATTTGTCAAGAACAAATCCCGCCAGACTGATCTGATCTCATTTTTTGATCAGGTAACCTCCTTTGTGGACTGTGGGAATGCTGTAGACATAATATATCTGGACTTCAGCAAAGCTTTTGACAAAGTGCCTCATGATATCCTGATTAGCAAGATAGCTAAAAGAGGGCTGGATGGAACAACTATCAGGTGGATCCACAACTGGCTACAGAATCAGACTCAAAGAGTGCTTATCAATGGTACCTTCTCAAACTGGGGAGAGGTAACGAGCGGGGTACCACAGGGTTCGGTCCTGGGCCCAGTGCTCTTCAACATTTTTATTAATGACTTGGATGAGGAGGTGCAGGGAATGCTTATCAAATTTGCAGATGACACAAAGTTGGGTGGAACAGCTAATACTCTGGAAGACAGAAACAAAATTTAAAGCGATCTCGATAGGTTGGAACACTGGGCAGAAAACAACAGAATGAAATTTAACAGGGATAAATGCCAAGTGCTGCACCTAGGGAAAGCAAACCAAATGCACAGTTACAGAATGGGGGACACTTGGCTCAACAATACTACAACTGAGAAGGATCTTGGAATTGTGGTAGATCACAAACTGAATATGAGCCAGCAATGCGATGTGGCTGCAAAGAAGGCAAATGCAATTTTGGGCTGCATTAATAGAAGTATAGCTTCCAAATCACATGAAGTGATAATTCCCCTTTACTCAGCACTGGTTAGGCCTCATCTTGAGTACTGCGTCCAGTTCTGGGCACCACACTTTAAGAAGGATGTAGACAAACTGGAGAGGGTTCAGAGGAGGGCAACAAAGATGATAAAGGAACTGGAAGCAAGGCCCTATGAGGAGAGACTGAAAGAACTGGGAATGTTTAGCCTTCAGAAAAGGAGACTGAGGGGAGATATGATAGCACTCTTCCAGTACTTGAAGGGTTGTCACACAGAGGAGGGCCAGGATCTCTTCTCGATCATCCCAGTTTGCAGGACACGGAATAATGGGCTCAAATTACAGGAACCCAGATTCCACCTAAATATCAGGAAAAAATTCTTGACTGTTAGAGCAATAAGACAATGGAACCAACTACCTAGGGAGGTGGTGGGTTCTCCCACTCTGGAGGCATTCAAGGTGCAGCTGGACAGCCATCTGTCAGGGATGCTTTGACTTGGATTCCTGCATTGAGCAGGGGGTTGGACTCTATGGCCTTATAGGCCCCTTCCAACTCTACTTTTCTATGATTCTATGATTCTAAACAACACAGAGTCTGAGAAAACAAACCATAGTTGTTGTTGTTTTTATCGTCTGTCAGACAAACCCTGGGTAGGGCAATGCTGGTTAGGGTCAGGGTGACATACTTGTAAACAAACACCATTTTGTTGTAGAAAAGGGTAATATAATTTTCAAGCAAAAATAATGGGTTTCATTATTGCTTCAGCTAGGGCTGGACCATTGTGTCATTATGCTGGTGGAATGGATCCCCCCCCCCACCGCATGGTCTTCCTGGGGACCCACCAGAGATGATTTGAAGCATATATAGGGAGCTGCCTGGGGAGGAGAGGACAGGGAATTCCCATTGAGCACTGGAAGTGCCATTGTCTCTGTAACCATGAGCATGCCCCTGACTATGAAAGAGTTTTACAATATAAGAAAGGATGCTGCAGCAAGCAGCGCGTCAGCTCCAGTGAGTCCCTGTATGCCCATGCCAGCCCAGGTGCTGCCACTGGGACTGTTTGCTGCTGCTCCCATCACCTGCCATTCTCTGGGTTGGTCATCCCCCTCCCTGAGATATGAGGCCCTAGACTTTGCCCCCAAGGTCCAGCCCTAGCTGAAGCAATAAGCAGGGCTGCCTCGAGGCTGTTGATTCTTCTGCATTTTATATTACATTTCCCCATATTATTACTACTTCAAATACTTCTTTCCTTCAAAGTAATTTTGACACTTACAAGCAGGTCTTGGTTTTCCTTTTCTGTGTCTGCTTTATATGCCATAATTTTTTCTCTCTCCTTCCTCAGAATCTCCAGGTGATGATGGATCAGATCCTGAAAAGAGAGAAAAGTCTTGATGGCTCAGAGGAAGAGAAAGAGGAATAGAAGAATATGCAAGTTCCCTCCCATCCATTTTTTAACCTGGGGGTGGGGGGAGCTCTCCGGTGCCCTCTTCATCCCATTGTATCCTTCAAATAGGGTACTACATCTAATTGGAGACTGAGTTTAACACTCTGCTTAGATGAGATGGAAGGGGAGACAACCCTGATAGACCTCCGCTGGGCGGCAAGTGGAGAACTCAACAGAGGCAGAGTGAGAGATAGTGTTTCTTTGCTGCCTTCACTGCCCCTGAATATACTTGACCATAGGCACACAGTTCAGTGTGAGAGAGCACATGCTTTGCTCTATGCCAAGTTCGATCCTTGGCATCTCCAGGTAGGTCTAGCAAAGGATCCTGCCTGAAACCCTGGAAAGCCAATGCCAGTCAGTGCCGACAATACTGGGCTATGTGGACCAATAGTCTGACCCATGATAAGGCAGCTTCCAATGTTCCTATGATTGCATCTGCTAGCAGTTTTCCTCCATCTGAACTCAAGCTGTCTCCTATGTTGTTTCATCACTCCCAGTGCAAGGGCATACAATGGAGCTGAAAGAGCTCTACTGCGGGGAGGGTGCTCAGGAGCAATCGTGTCAGCTGCCCATATCATTCCTGCATTCCACAGATCGAACAGGGTTTTGAGAGGAGAGCCAGCAACATCAGCTGGGAAATCCCCCAGAGCCCTCTGGAAACCATTCAGATCCATTAGCCTCTGGGTGCAGACCATCTTAATAGGTCCAACACCCTTGCAGAGTGGAAAAGCTGCTGTTAGTTTAAACCACAGCAGGAGGTGTTCTGATCAAAAGAACCGATTCAAAGCCCCCCACCTTCAGATCACCATCTCCGTGGCCAGCTGAGAAACCAAGTCTAGAGTGTGCCCTGCTTTAAGCGTTGGGCCGATGACATGTATCGATGGTTCCATGGTTGTCATGAAGACCATAAAACCTGAGCTGCTCCAGAGAAGACACCCTCCACATGAATGTTGGCATTCCGCAGAACCAACATTTTTGGGGACCTCAAGAGCACACCCGAATCCACCTCTGTCAACTCAAGTAGGGAGAATGTAGGGCAGTGTGGTGGGCTGAACAAAACCAAAGAGAGAATGTTCTCAGGTGCCTGAAGAAAATATTTATTCTGCCCAAACTGGCAGCATCCCCAATTTGTCCCACTGGCCCAGCACAAGATAGAAACACTCCAGAAGAGTAGTCAAAGGGACAAGAAGTCTGGGGAGAGAGACGCAGCTCCTGTAGACCACAGCAACCCTCCCTCCACGGCCCTCAAGTCTACCCATATGCTGAACCCAGTACCCCGGTGGGCATAGGTGGGAGAGATTAACTCCACCCTGATTGTCCAAGTAGGTCTAGGTTATCCTGCCTCATCCACTGTTAGATATTTATTTATTTATTATATTTATACCCCACCTTTTTTCCTGCAAGGAACCCAAGGCAGCTTACACAATCCTCCTCCTCCTCTCCATTTTATCCTCACAACAACCCTGTGAGATAGGTTGGGCTGAGAGTCAGTCACTGGCCCAAAGTCACCCAGTGAGTTACATGGCCGAGCGGGGACTAGGGCCCGGATCTCCTGAGTTCCAGTCCAACACTCTCACCACTATGCCACACTGGCTCTATTTTGACCCAAACTGGAATTTAAGAGCAGCATCGGGAGACCTGAGGGCAGTGTGATAGGGCAACCATCAAGCCTGTGGGTGGGTGGAGGGCCAGAACACGATACTGCCATTAATTGTCTGGCCCATGTTCCCCAAACCTGTCTTGCCCTCCTCCCAATGCCTCTACCTGTCATCAGTCTAATTGGGGAGGCAGGACCCTCCAGTTTGCCATAGATCCTCTCTCCCAGGCACATAATCAAGTCCAAAAAGAGAAGCCACCATGCCCACCCACACAAACCACAACAGCCAGCCAACTAGATTTTAGAGGTGTGTACCTCACCATTGCATCCCACACCAATGCAGCTCCCCGCAATAGGGCAACCCCCTTCAGTGGCACCCCCGCCAGTGGAAGGGCCACCCCTAGGCAATCCCTCTTTTTATGCAGGTTTAAAAAATTAACTGCTTCTAGCAAGCCACGGAACTACTCCAGCCCCCTGGGGAACTGTGTGAGCTTCCTTTTTCTCCTCCTCCTCCTCCTCCTCCCTGGCTGGTTCTCCCTTTTTGCCTCTCTTCTTCCCTGCTATGGCTCCCTTCCAACCCCCTTCTCCCTTCAGCCTCTCCAAGTAGCTGCTAGGCAAGATCCTGGCAGAGGAGAGTGGGGGAGCTCATCAAGATTTCCCCATTCTTCTCCAGAGCCTTGGGTTGTGCAAGACACTTTTTATGCTCTTCATTCCCCCTCCCAATCAAGCTGCAGAGTGGTTTCCTACCTGGTACTCCTCGGAAGCCTCCACCAGAGGAACCACCTTGTGTCTTTCATGTTCCTTGGATCTGTCACACACCACACAGATGGGGGTTTCATGGTCTTTACAGAAGAGTTTCAGGGGCTCCTGGTGCTTCTCACAAATGCTCCCTGTTCCCCTCTGAAGACTGAGTTTCTTGGCTATTTCTGCAACACTTGCAAGCTGTCGATTTGCAATGAGGTTCCTTTGCTGGAAGGGATTTCTACACTGAGGGCAGGAGGCATCTCTCCTAGTCTCACTGCAGTGCTGGGTCAGGCAGGCTTGGCAGAAGTTGTGCCCACACTCTGCAATGGTCACTGGATCCTTGAAATACTCCAGGCAGATGGGGCAAGTCGCTTCCTCACGGAGATCTCTGACACGACCTCCAGTAGCCATGGCTGCCTCCCCCTGAAGACAGAACTACCGTAGTTTCACTTTCTTTCTCTTACTGGGTGTTTCCCTTCCTGTAAATAGTTGAGGCTCTCACATGATCATCACCATGCAAAAAAGATGGAATAAGCTTTAGGAACAGCCTCTTGGCAAAGGAAGTGTTTTTTCGAAAGAGTAAAGCATAAATAATGCCTCACTTAGGAGGGGAAAACCAAGAGGTTCTGTCATCTTTCTCTTAATCTATGTTCCTCTGGCGACTGAAGAAATTGGTCTTTAAATAAGCGTTTGTTTCTGTTGATGCTTAATTTAATTCAGCAATCGTTAGTTTCCGTTCTTTGTGTTTTCCTCTTTATCTTTGATGTTTTTAGTTTGATAATAAGGTTGATACCGGTGTTTTAATGATCAGTTATTGTTTTTATGTTTTTTGGATTGGAAAAGGGGCGCTGCTCTTCAGACTGTCACCCTCCAGAGCTGAGGGTGAGAAACATGCCAAGGGAGAGGGAAGGGCCTAGAATGCTTCTCTTCCACCTCAAGCATTTGCTTTATTTAGGTTCAGGACACCGGAATAAGGCTAAATTTTCCTGTTGCGGCAAAACGTCTGGTTTATATATTACAAAGTGAGTTCTCCGAGGAACAATATTGCCACCTTGTGACTAGTGGAAGAAATGGCTCAGGTTTCTTCTGCTTCTGGAACAACAGTGGCAGGAGGAACTCACCATGAACTACTAGTAGGTGACACAACAACACCCCCTCATGCACAAGGTTGTACGAACATGGGTCCATGCGGCGGGTTTACGTCGCCTTGGCTCCTACCTGGTTGGACAGATCCACCCCAAACTTGGCACGCATACTCCCCATCACCCAAGGACAAAGACTGGCGGGTTAAAATCTAAAAAAAAAAACCCTTGCCATGCCTGTACGGTCCAAAATAGATGAGAGCCAATGGCATCGCTTGGAATGCTCCCAGGGGCCATTCAGGAGGCATTATGCAAATAGCTCCAACCGGCACATAGAATGTTGGTATGCACTGCCTCCACAGGGGCCCAATCAGAGGCGGATATGCAAATCTCTCACAGCAGGGACAGCAGGGATTTGATTGCGTAATCCCGGGGGGGGGAAGCAGGGATTTCATTGTGTAGTACTGGGGGGCATAGTTGCATAGTCCCGGGGGCGGGAAAGCAGGGATTTCATTGTGTAGTACCGGGAGGGCACAGGGAATTCATTGTTCTGCAATCCCGGGGGAGGAGGGGAAGCAGGGATTTGATTGCATAGTCACGGGGGGGGGGGGGAGAAGCAGGGATTTGATTGCATAGTCCCGGGACACACACACAGGGATTTCATTGTGTGGTCCTGGGGGGGGGCAGGGATTTCATTGTTGCATAGTCCCGGGGGGGGGGGGGGAAGCAGGGATTTCATTGTGTAGTCATGGGGAGGAAGCAGGGATTTCATTGTGCAGTCCTGGGGGGGGAGGAGCAGGGATTTCACAGCGGACAGCTACCTTAAGGAATTTCGAACAAAGAGTGCCTATAGGAAAAGGGCGACCCGGGCAACGCCGGGTAAAAAAAGTCTGTCTACTATATAAAAGTGAATGTTTGTCCGTTTGTTTGTACGTTCGTACGTGGGTCTGTGTGGCGAGTTTGCGTCGCTTTGGCTCCTACCCGGTTGGCCGGATCCGCCCCAAACTTGGCACGCATACTCCCCATCACCCAAGGACAAAGACTGGCGGGTTCAAATCTCCAAAAAACCCTCGCCGCGCCGGTACGGCCCAAAATAGATGAGAGCCAATGGCGTCACTTGGAATGCTCACAGGGGCCATTCGGGAGCGGTTATGCGTATCGCTCCATTGACATTTAGAATGTTGGTATGCACTGCCACAGGGGCCCAATCAGCGGCAGATATGCAAATCTCTCCTATGTCCAAACAGAATGTTCACATGAACCGCAGCCGGGGCCTACATGCGGGGGGGGGGGGGGATTTCCAGCAAACAGTGCCTATAGGAAAATGATGATCCGGGCAACGCCATTGTGTAGTCCTGGGGGGGGCACAAAGGGATTTCATTGTGTGGTCCTGAAGGGGGGGTGCAGGGAATTCATTGTTGTGTGGTCCCGGGGGGAGCAGGGATTTCATTGTGTGGTCCTGAGGGGGGGGCAGCAGGGATTTCATTGTGTAGTACCGGGGGGGGGGAGAACAGAGAATTCATTGTTGTGCAGTCCCAGCCATTGTGTAGTACCCGGGGGGGGGGGAGCAGGGTTTTCATTGTGTTGTCCACAATGAGACGACGACAGGGAATTCATTGTTGTGCAGTGCCGGGGGGTGGGGGGGAAGCAGGGATTTGATTGCATAGTCCGGGGGGGGGGGGACATCCCGGGTATTTCATTGTTGCATAGGTCCCGTTGGGGGGGGGAGAAGCAGGGATTTCATTGTGGTAGTACCGGGGGGGGGGACACAGGGATTTCATTGTGTAGTACTGGGGGGGGGGACACAGGGATTTCATTGTTGCATAGTCCCGGGGGGGGGGGGAAGCGGGATTTCATTGTGTAGTACCGGGGGGGAAGCAGGGATTTCACTGGGTGGTCTGGGGACACACACAGGGAATTCATTGTTGCATAGTCCCGGGGGGGAGGGAAGCAGGGATTTCATTCCGTAGTACCGAGGGGGGGGAGCAGGGATTTCATTGTGTGGTCCAGGGGGGACACAGGGAATTCATTGTTGCATAGTCCCGGGTGTGTGTGAAGGAAACAGGGACTTCATTGTGTAGTCCCGGGACCGCAGGGATTTCATTGTGCAGTCGCGGGGGAAAGGGAGCAGGGATTTCATTGTGTAGGCCAGGGGGAGGGGGAACAGGGATGTCATTGTGCAGTCCTGGGGAGGCTGGCAGTCCCGGGGGAGCTGGGAATTCATTGTGTGCTCCAGGGGGGGGGGGCAGGGATTTCATTGTTGCATTAGTCCCGGGGGGGAGGGAAGCAGGGATTTCATTGTGTAGTACTGGGGGGGGGGGCATTGTTGCATAGTCCCAGGGGCGGGAAAGCAGGGATTTCATTGTGTGGTACGGGGGGGGGGGACACACAGGAAATGTTGGAATATGGAGTCTCATATTCAGGTTTGCCTTCGGGCAATGAAGCAACAGAACCACAGAACCGGCAGGCATGATCAAGGTCATACATGAGCTCATCGTCACCTTTAGCCCAATGTAGTGGGTGTACAGTTTTTTCTGTCTTCAGGGAATTTGGAGCAGGGGTCATGATAGATTGTTTTCAGCTGGGATTACATCATTGTATGGGTGCAGCTGGCATGACATCATCTATGGGTGTGACTGTACAGAAAGGTATATAAGGTGTGCAAAGTCTCTGTGTTCTTGTTGGGGGAATAAGGAGTTAATTGTATTAAGAGTAATTGAATAAGAGCATTCTGTAAGAATTGAGATAGTTTATGTATGTCTAGACTGTACTTGTTTTTGTCTGACATACTGTTCTCTTTCACTTTTGTAATTAGCACTCTGTATATGTTCTGTTCCTGTTTTGCAAGTCTTAGTTTAGTAAACCTTTGTGTTTAAAGAAACAGACTTGTAGTTTTGCTTTTTAACCTACTGGCCTAGCACTCGCTTCTCACGCCACAATCTCTCCACTAGCAACTTCTGCAGCTGCTGGGACAAAGTTGTTTAACTTTGTTCCCCCCCCCCCCGGCGGCTCAAGTTTCCAACAGGAAATCCATTGTTGTGCAGTCCCGGGGGAGGGGGGAAGCAGGGATTTGATTGCATAGTCCCGGGGGGGGGGCGGAAGCAGGGATTTCATTGTCTGGTCCCGGGGGGGGGGGGGATTCATTGTTGCATAGTCCCAGGGGGAGGGGAAGCAGGGATTTCATTGCGTAGTCCCGGAGCGGGGGACACACAGGGATTTCATTGTTGCATAGTCCCGGGGAGGAGGGAAGCAGGGATTTCACTGTGTAGTACTGGGGGGGGGGCAGGGATTTCATTGTTGCATAGTCCCGTGGGGGGGGGAAGCAGGGATTTCATTGTGTAGTACCGGGGGGGGGGGAAGCAGGGAATTCATTGTTGTGCAGTCCCAGGGGAGGGGCGAAGCAGGGATTTGATTGCATAGTCCCGGAGGGGGGGGCAGGGAATTCATTGTTGCATAGTCCTGGGGAGAGGGGAAGCTGGAATTTCATTGTGTAGTCATGGGGGGAAGCAGGGATTTCATTGTGCAGTCCTGGGGGGGGGGGAGCAGGGATTTTACAGCGGACACTGACAGCTACCTTAAGGAATTTCGAACAAAGAGTGCCTATAGGAAAAGGACAACCCATGCAACGCCGGGTAAAAAAAAGCTAGTCTACTATATAAATGTGAATGTTTGTCCGTTTGTCCGTTTGTTTGTACGTACGTACGTGGGTCCACGTCGGGGGGGGGTCGTGTCGCATTGGCTCCTACCCGGTTGGACGGATCCGCCCCAAACTTGGCACGCATACTCCCCATCACCCAAGGACAAAGAATGGAGGGTTAAAATCTCCACAAAAAAAACCCTCGCCATGCCGGTTCAGCCCAAAATAGATGAGAGCCAATGGCGTCGCTTGGAATGTTTGCAGGGGCCATTCAGGAGGCGTTATGCAAATAGCTCCAACCAGCATATAGAATGTTGGTATGCAGTGCCACCACAGGGGCCCAATCAGTGGCGGATATGCAAATCCCTCCTACGTCCAAACAGAATGTTCATATGAACTGCAGCTGGGGCCTACACGAGGGCGGGGGTGGGGGAATTTCGAAGAAGCAATGCCATTGTGTATTCCGGGGGGGGGCACACAGGGATTTCATTGTGTGGTCCTGCAGAGGGGGTGCAGGGAATTCATTGTTGTGCGGTCCCGGGGGAGGGGCAAAGCAGGGATTTGATTGCATAGTCCCGGAAGGGGGGGGAAGAGGGGATTACATTGTGTGGTCCCTGTTGGGACATGTAACAAAACAACAGCTGTGGCACAAGTGTTTTCATTTGGAAAGGTACGGGATGGCTAGAAAAACAATCATGTTGAGTCTGACACTACTATTCTATTCTCATGGGAAAAGTAGGTGGGAAAGAAATATGAGCTGATCACATGGTTTGTACTTTCTGATGACGTAGTATGATTGTTAGGTTTCGTTTCCTGTAACCATTGTAGTAGAGAGAAGGATTGCTTTCTGTGTGTTTCTTCTTGTCTCTTCTCTCTAATGCTCTGACTTATTGCAATCATGTAATGGAGTGTGCTAGACTGGACTGGCTATGCACTGGCTATGCATTATAATCTGCAATATAGACTGTAATTTAGGAGATTGTATTTACTCTGATATAGAATAAACAGGTAGTAAAAACCCTGTTGTGGATTCTATGGAAGTCATTCCTAATTACAGTTGAGCTGACAGGACGAGCAAGCTGCAAGTTGGCTGTAATCCGAGACGCTTGGCAATGCTGCGTGGAGGAGGGAAAGCTGAATCTCTGTGTGAACTACATGGGCCAGTTACACACATGAGACAAAGGCTATATCTTCCATCTCACGCTCTGCTGTATCCACGTAGGCAGACGGGCCTACAGGGTGGATTGTAAGCCATCAGGGCTGGAGCAGTTTTAGCCCTTTCAGTCCCGACTCCCGGGGGGGGGGGGCGCAATTCATTGTTGCATAGTCCCGGGGGGGGGGGGGAATTCATTGTGGCATAGTCCCAGGGGGAGGGGAAGCAGGGATTTGATTGCATAGTCCCGGGGGGGGGGACACACAGGGATTTCATTGTTGCATAGTCCCGGGGGGGGGGGCGGAAGCAGGGATTTCATTGTGTAGTACCGAGAGATATGCAAATCTCTCCTACGTCCGTCCAAACAGAATGTTCACATGAACTGCAGCCGGGGCCAACACGGGGTTGGGGGTGGGGGAATTTCGAACAAACAGTACCTATAGGAAAATGATGATCCGGGCAACGCAATTGTGTAGTCCCGGGGAGGGGGGAAGTAGGGATTTGATTGCGTAGTCCTGGTGGGGGGAAGCAGGGATTTCATTGTGTGGTCCCTGGGGGGACGACGACAGGGAATTCATTGTTGCATAGTCCTAGGGGGGAGGGGAAGCAGGGATTTGATTGCGTAGTCCCGGGGGGACACACATACAGGGATTTCATTGTGAGGTCCAGGGGGGGACAGGGATTTCACTGTTGCATAGTCCCGGGGGGGAGGGAAGCAGGGATTTCATAGTGTAGTACTGTGGGACGATGACAGGGATTTCATTGTTGCATAGTCCCGGGGGGGGGGGGGAGCAGGGATTTCATTGTGTAGTACTGGTGGGGAGGGAAACAGGGAATTCATTGTTGCATAGTCCCGGGGAGAGGGGAAGCTGGAATTTCATTGTGTAGTCATGGGGGGGAAGCAGGGATTTCATTGTGCAGTCCTGGGGAGGGGGGAAGGAGCAGGGATTTTACATAAGACAGCTACCTTAAGAAATTTCGAACAAAGAGTGCCTATAGGAAAAGGATGACCCGGGCCACGTCGGGTAAAAAAAAGCTAGTCTACTATATAAATGTGAATGTTTGTACGTTTGTACGAACATGGGTCCAGTGCGGCGGGTTTGCGTCGCCTTGGCTCCTACCCGGTTGGACGGATCCACCCCAAACTTGGCACGCATACTCCCCGTCACCCAAGGACAAAGACTGATGGGTTAAAATCTCCGAAAAAGCCTCACAGCACCTGTACGGCCCAAAATAGATGAGAGCCAATGGCGTCGCTTGGAATGCTCGCAGGGGCCATTCAGGAGGCATTATGCAAATAGCTCCAACCGGCATATAGAATGTTGGTATGCACTGGCTCCACAGGGACCCAATCAGAGGCGGATATGCAGATCTCTCCTACGTCTAAACAGAATGTTCACATGAACCACAGCCGGGACAGCAGGGATTTGATTGCATAATCCCGGGGGGGGGGAGGCAGGGATTTCATTGTTGCATAGTCCCAGGGGGGAGGGGAAGCAGGGTTTTGATTGTGCAGTCCCAGGGGGGGGCAACACGGGGTTGGGGGGGGAATTTTGAACAAACAGTGCCTATAGGAAAATGATGATCCGGGCAACGCCATTGTGTAGTCCTGGGGGGGGGGCACACAGGGATTTCATTGTGTGGTCCTGAAGGGGGGTGCAGGGAATTCATTGTTGTGTGGTCCCGGGGGGAGCAGGGAATTCATTGTGTGGTCCTGGGGGGGGGGGGAGAACAGGGAATTCATTGTTGTGCAGTCCCAGCCATTGTGTAGTCCCGGGGGGAGCAGGGATTTCATTGTGGAGACGATGACAGGGAATTCGTTGTTGTGCAGTGCCGGGGGGCGGGGGGAAGCAGGGATTTGATTGCATAGTCCCGGTAGGGAAAGCAGGGCCAGGGCTTGCATTGTGTGGTCCGGGGGGGGGCAGGGAATTCATTGTTGCATAGTTCCGGGGGGGGGGGGAAGGCAACAGGGATTTCATTGTGTAGTACTGGGGGCGGGCACAGGGAATTCATTGTTGTGCAGTCCCGGGGGAGGGGGGAAGCAGGGATTTGATTGCATAGTCCCGGTAGAGAAAGCAGGGGTTTCATTGTGTGGTCCTGGGGGGCGGGGGGCAGGGAATTCATCATTGTTGCATAGTTTGGGGGGGGAGGAAGCAGGGATTTCATTGTGTAGTACCGGGGAGGGCACAGGGAATTCATTGTTGTGCAGTCCTGGGGGAGGGGGGAAGCAGGGATTTGATTGTGTAGTCCCGGGGGGGGAGGGAAGCATGGATTTGATTGCATAGTCCTGGGGGGGAAAGCAGGGATTTCACTGTGTGGTCCGGGGACACACACAGGGAATTCATTGTTGCATAGTCCCGGGGGGGGGGGAGCTAGGGCTTATGGGAGTTGTGGTCCAAAACATCTGGAGGGTAGCAGGTGGCCTCCCGCGGAGCAATCTTTTGATCGGGGGAAGGTAAGCATAACCGTTCCCCCCTTTTTGTAATAAGGAGTACAAGAGGAGCCTCCCCCCCACACAGTTTTGCCACCACGACTATCATAAACATTTTGTACAGGGACACTTGGCAAAGGAACCTGGGCAGCAGTCAGGTCTCTGCCCTGAGAATCTTGCAAAGGCAATCTTAACAGCAGCAGGGAGGAAGAAGAGGGGGTGCCAGGATACATGGGAACATGGGAAGCCTTTAACCAAATTAGACCTAGAGAGACCTGGGAAAAAAACACAAAAAATGGGGTGGGAGAATTTGGGGGGGGGGGAGAAGGAAACCCACCCTTTTTCCTCCAGGGATCTTTGGAAAAAATATTTCCCCCGTAAATTTTTCTGTACCCCCCTCCCCACACAACCAGGGCCGGATTAAGATAGGGGCTATTCCGGGGGGGAGGGGGAGAAACTCACCTGCTTTGAGACACACACACCCCTCCCCCCGTGTTGTTTCGCCAGCTATCAGCAGCACCCCCTTCTGCTACAGCCCTTGGGGCACAGACGGGGCATCTCGCAGGTCCCCGGCGGGAAGAGCCGCTGCCGCCGCCGTGAGGGAGCCACTGCCTGGCATCTCGACGCAAGGGCAAGGGCGGCAGCGCGGCAGCGGCAGCCGCCAGCAGGCGGCGGCGCAGCTCAGGCGAGTGGGCGTGCCGCGCGCTGCAGGGCCGGCTGTGGGCCTATTTTGGGGTAGGGCCGCCGCTGCGAGGGAGCCGCTGCCTGGTGTCTCGACGCAAGGGCAAGTGTGGTAGCGCGGCAGCAGCAGCTGCCAGCAGGCGGCGGCATGGCTCGGGCGAGTGGGCGCGCCGTGTGCTGCCGGGCCGGCTGTGCGCCTATTTTGGGGTAGGGGCCTGGAGCTGCAGCTCCAATAGCCCCTATCTTAATCCGGCCCTGAGTATAAGATCTATTGGACAGCTTAGAATGTTTTGTTTTGTTTTGTTTTACACTAGAGGGGAACAGTTTAGAGCAGTTAATACACCCTGCTCTAAAGGTCTTTGTTGTTCAAATTACAGCTCAAATGCTATATGGGGCAGAAATATGGGGAGAAGGAGCCAGGTCTGATTTGGAAGTTCTGCAAAATAAATTCATGAGGCAGCTACTCGGGCTTTCCTCAGGGTCCCCAGCGACTCATCTCAGGGCTGAAGTGGGTCTCCCTTCAATCGCAGCTAGAATTGACTTGTCCCTTTTTAGATATTGGCATAAGAAAGTCTGGAGGACCATTCTATTACTAAGCTCTGCGGGCTAGAACATTTCAGGTCTGGAGGATGGGCACAGCAATGCCAGGATAAGCTACTGGCCTACAATCTCTCCATGGAAAAATATTTCTATTTTAGTCCTTATGCGCTCTGGCATCATTGTTAAAAATCCAATTCCAATCAAGAAAGGGCAGCCGTAATTGGTGCACGGTTTTCTATCTGGTATTCCCAATGTAAGGTTAATCATGCAAGGGCACATTATTTGGAGTCACTGACCTTTGCATGGCTCCATAGGGCCTTTGCTGAACTTAGATTCCTGCAGATGCCCTCAGCATATCTTGAAGGGAGAGATCATGGCATTCCACGCACAGAACGAAAATGCATACTTGGTTGTGACCAAACTGAACATGTATATCCCACTATTTAATGTTTTCCCCCTGGCATGAGGAGCCTAGACAAAAGTTTTCAGCTGTATGTGGATCGAACATCTCAGGAAGTGACAGTAGGACATTTAGCAGGAAATAAATGATTTATTAAATATTCAGTAGCTAAATTTGCATTGGCAGCTAAAAAGCTTTGCCCCCTCCCATGTGTGCCCTGTGAATTGAGATTGTCCTAGGAGACTGTCCTAGAAATGCCTCTATCATATGAGGTTTAGTTAATGGTCATAAAATTGAGAGCCGGCTCAGTATTGAGTCACAGTTATGGAACATTTTTGCCCAACCCCCCCCCCCCCAACATGCTGTGGCCTGCTGTGGTCTTCCTTGGGCTTGACATAACCATAAGTGAATTGTTATTAATTATATCTACCCGTAACACCACCCCAACAAGGACTAAGCATGCACAGTATGGAATGCTGAGTGTCAGCGGAAAAAGAAAAGCGCTAAAGTGTATTGGGAGAATGGAATTTATTTACCGGTATTTTTATTTTATTTATTTATTATATTTATGAATCGCCCATCTGGCCAGACATCCAGCCACTCTGAGCGATGTAAAATGCAATAAAATACAAGGGGGACACACACACACACACACGCACACACAGTATAAAACACAATTAAAACAGGAGGGGTGGAGGACATGGTGTGGCTGGCTGGAACACTGAACACTGGAACACTCCCCAGGCACTGGGGAGCCTGTGAGACCAAGAACACACATGCCAAGAAATCATGGGAATCCCAATGCCACTGATGTCCAATTCTCTGTGCGTTGGATTGCAACCCTTGCCCTTAAAATACTAATGAATTCCCCGGGCTTGTGTGTTGAACTGGCCTCAGATATTAAATGCTTGCTTGTAAGCCTGTGAGAGGCTGGGACCAGCAATGGATGACAAGAGGGGGCATTAAACACCCCTCATACTCGCACCTGGTTTACATAGCTTAATCTGATGTAAAGATTTTTGCCACTTATTTACATGGACTTCCTGCAAAATGTCCCAAACTGGTTAGAAACATTCCCGTTTCCTGGGTCCTTTGCACAGTGACAACATAATGCACAATTGCAACCAAAGAAGACTAAAGGTGGTCCAGTGCTAGCCAGGGAATTTGCTCCCCCCATGGATGCCCCCTCCCCATGAGTTCCTTCAACCCCCTGGGAGAAAGGACAGGACGCAAACAATAAACAAGTGGGAGCTGCAGCAAAATGTTGCAGCGTATGCGCCTACCCCCCCCCCCCGCCGCCGCAAGAAGAGTGCTCTCCTCTTCCAGTGTCAGCTGGCTAACCATGCAGACCAGTTAATTCCACCAACTCCAGCAGAGTTTATTTACATATATAAATAGAAATAAGAGACGGATATAAGGGTCTTGTATATTTTGAACCAGAAGAGGGAGACACAAGGAAAAGGAAGTTAAACCTTTGATATGAGTGTGCATCTCAAATTAAAAACTAGGCATGAACCAAACATTCAGCCCTGTGAAAGTTACAGGGTTTGCATATGCTAATATATAGGAATTAGATGCAAATTGAAAAAGAATGACTACAAATTAAATAGAAATACAATACATATTGTATTCACATAGTTGGCATGGCTGTGACTACAGGCTTTTCTACATGATGAGTTTAACCCGTGGCTTTACTGAGGCTTCTTACGTTTTCATAGCTGAAGGTAAAGTGCATCTTTTACACAGGGGCTTTCCCTGGAGTTTGTCTTTCTCTGCCTTTCCATATATTCTAGTAACCAAGCACAAGGCACCAGGGCCGGTTCTACTATTAGGCGAACTAGGTAGCTGCCTAGAGCACCGGGCTGAAGGGGGCGCCAGAAATGCCTTGGGGGGGAAATACAGTCCGCGGTGCGCCAGATAAGTTATATATGATAGCATGGTATAACCCCTTCCTGCCCTAAGCACTCCCCCTCGCTTTGCGGGCTCAGGGCTTCCGCTTCTTCCTGCCGGGGCTGCCCTCCTCACGGCTCACCTTGGCTCCGCCCCCTCTCGCTTTGGCACCGCAGCCCATCGGGGGTTGCCTCTGCTCTCCCCCCCTCCTTCCCCAATCCCTTCCCTTTGCCCTCCGGCTCGCCGCCCGGCAGAAACTAGGCCCAAGCCGTCAAGGTTACTATGGAGCAGCACACACTCCATAGCCTGCAAAACTCGCTTCGTTCTGGAGCGAAAGGTAAAAACGGACCGGGGTTTCGGCGCCCGCGTGCATCCTACGCACATAGAGAACTGGATCCAGGCAGGCTTCCGTGGGGGTAGGGCGGATGAAGGAAGAGCACTAAATGGGACGCACACGGGTTGGAGGAAGCGTTACACACACCCATTCACACGTATACTTTTTTTTTTTTTTTTTTGGCACCGCAGCCTCTGCCTCCTCCCCGCTCCCCGGCTCCTCTCGGCATTGCCCTCCTGCCGTGGAAGATGGCGCTGAGCAGCCAGGTCAGTCAGTGTGCACGGAAGGGGGTGACGGCGAGGCGTTGAACCCCGACTCTAGCCGTTGGGGGGTTGTGGAGGAAGTGGGGTGGGAAGATGGCTCAACCCTGGGGTGGGGCAGGTAGGCCGTCGGTCAAAGGGTGCGGGGAAGGAGGAGGAGGAGGAGGCAGAGCTGGTTGTGAGGCGAGGGGGGCGTTGGAGGACGGTAGCGCATCCTCACGGGAAGGCAGTGCTTGGAGTGTGTGTATGTGTAGACAGTGGGGGCAAGAAGTAGCAGGGATGGGGACTCGGACTCGAGGACTCATGAGTCGGACTGAGTCTCCCCTCTGACTCGAGTCCCAATATTTTTAATGGGACTCGAGACTCGACTCAGGACTCGAGACCAAGGACTCGACTCGAGACTCGTGTTCCAAAATCGTGTTCCTCAAATGCAACATGGATAGGTTTTAGGAAGTACAGCAAGTTTATTTTTTAAAATCATTTTCCTAAAATGCAACCTTTCAGACATTTTGGGTTTGGCTGCCTCTGCCTGTCTGTCTGGGGTTCCCAGCCTCCTCTGCCTGCCTGGTCTCTTCTTGACCAGTTCCACAGTTTGAATTGTCCAAGACAAAGGCCTCTGCCTGCCTGCTTTGGGGTTCCCTGCCTCCTCTGCCTGCCTGGTTATTTTGGTTATTTTGGTTTGTCTGCCTGGTCTGTTCTTGCCAAAATCAGCTGCAGAGTTTTGAAATAAAAAGGCACACTTGTGCCTAGAATTTATTTAAGCCACACATCTGAAATAGCCTTATTTTGTTGGGAAAACCCCCATTGATTTTAATAGGGACTCGTGGGAGTGACTCATGACTCGTGAGTCACCATTTTGGACCAAGGACCTGGACTCGAGACTCGGGTCCAAAGACTTGTGACTCGACTCGTGACTCGAAACCAAGGACTCTTCAACACCCCTGAGAAGTAGTTGTGATTTCTGCCGCCCTCCCCACATCAAGTTGGGATGTTGCAAGGAAGAGGGTGGGTGCCCGCTGGAGGGTGGTGCTTGAGGGTGGGGAGAGGAGGAGGAAGAGGGGATCCCCCATGTCAATTTGGGATCTTGCAGGAAAGAGGGTGGGTGCCAGCCAAGGAGATGGGGTTTGGAAAAAGTGGTGCTTGCAGGGAGGGTGGTGATTTGGGCAGATGTCCCTATAGGGCAGCCTTTACCTAACCTAGCACCCTCCAATGGCCATGCTGGCTGGGAATTATGCGAGTTGCAGTCTACCATATCTGGAGGGTGCTGGTTTGTGGAAGGCTGCCCTTCCACAAGGCAGTGTGGTGTAGTGTAGAGAGACAGTGGTGTAGAGAGACAGTGTGGCGTAGTAGTGAGAGTGTTGGACTGGGACTCGGGAGATCCGGGTTCTAGTCCCTGCTCGGCCATGAAACTCACTTGGTGACTTTGGGCCAGTCACTGACTCTCAGCCTAACCTACCTCACAGGGTTGTTGTGAGGATAAAATGGAGAGGAGGAGGAGGAGGAGGAGGATGTCAGCCGCCATGAGTTCCTTGCAGGAAAAAAGGCGAGGTATAAATATAATAAATAAAATATATGGTAGAAGAGGTGGGGAATAAAGTTGCCTAAGGGGAGGGCGGGTCCAGAGGTTCAAGGGAAGGATGTGGTTTACGCTGGCTCAGCTTGTCTGAGTGTGGAAAGCTAAGCAGGGCCAAGCCTGGTTGTTACTTGGATGGGAGACCCCTCCTCTAGTTTCCTGCATTGAGCAGGGGGTTGGACTCGATAGCCTTCTTGTAGGCCCCTTCCAACTCTATCTATGAAATCTATGAAAGTATTTCTTCTGATTGGTGCTGCTGCCTGGATGAACTCACTGGATGTTCATTCCCTCTCTTTTAACGAATGCCCAGAAAATCTGGGACAAAATTGCAGGAGGTGTAAGTACCTCAACAGCATTTTTTTCCTCTGAGAAAGGAGTGAAGAAGGAACAAATTCTCAATTCTTATTCTGGTGAACTAGGGGATTCAGACAGAACCATGTACCTAAAAGAAAACAAGTGCTATTGAAATTGTCAAGACAAACCTAGACATTTTCTCAAGTATGTGAGTTGCTAAGGTAGGGGTGGGCAGAAGGTACATAGGTATCAACTAGTAGATTACTGGGTTTTTGCAATAGATCACTGGATGGCCAGCAAGAGTTTGATTGCCAGTGGCAAAACTAAAGGCTCTCTAACACACACACCCTCAGGCTGTTGGAATCCTTGATCTGTAGTAATTTGTGTGGTACAGTGAGGAGTTGCAGATACAGTAGGTAACTTGCTCTGCCCCCTAGATATAATTTTGCATCTAGCTCCACCCCACCAACCATTATCTTGAACTTGACTAAAGTGTCACACATGGCAGGGTACACCTTCAATCTGATTTTCTAGACTGGGTGGGAAGGAGGTAGGTGTTGCATCTTCTTTAGACATTAAAGAAATGGTTTGCCAGTTTGCCAAGAAAAAGGCAAGGAAAATTTATTTATTTATTTATTTTATTTATACCCCGCCTTTTTTCCTGTAAGGAACCCAAGGCGGCTTACATAATCCTCTTCCTTCTCTTCTCCATTTTATCCTCACAACAACCCTGTGAGGTAGGTTGGGCTGAGAGTCAGTGACTGGCCCAAAGTCACCTAGTGAGTTTCATGGCTGAGCAGGGACTAGAACCCGGATTTTAAACATGAAATTTTAAACATTAAATGTAGTTTCTGTCACACTTCACCCAGAATTTTTCTATATAGCAAATTGGTACTACATCAACATGTATTTTATGTATGTTTGTCAATGTTTATGATAATAATTTTTTTAGGTTTTGCCAATTGACTTTTATTTCATAATGGGCATAGGGCTGGAGGGAGGGGAGGGCTCAAGTGGGAAGGGGGGGCGCTAAATATCTGATCTTGCCTAGGGCACCAAACTGCCTTGCACTGGCCCTGCAAGGCACTATGGTATAGCTACAGTACAGCAGAATAAAATACAGGCGACTTTTGTTCTGGCTTGCAATTTAATATCTGACTTTCCTTTCCTCACTCAAAAAAAAACCCCTGCCAAAATGAGAGGAAAATACGGGAGAGGCCCTGGAGGAGGAGGATGTCGTGAAAAGGCCCCACAAACTTCTGTAAGTGAGGGAACACGAGTGCACAACACATGCCTTGTCCAAAGAAGCCCTGGACGAACTGTGGGCCTGCTCAGTCTGCTGATCAGTGGCAAGTTCCAGGCCCCGCTCTCTCTTCCTTGGTTTCTTTCATCTTTGAACCGGACTTGGACAGGGCATCTCTTCAAATTGAGGATGCCTTGATATAGAGAGCAGTAAAGTAGGACACATGGACATCCTACCAGGTGTTTTATCTTCTGTATTGCCTAAAAAAAAAGTTTAACTCCAAAAGAGCTGCTCTTCCACATATTTTAAAACTGCATCCTGGGAACAAACGGAGATGACAACATTCCACCATTCTCCAATTCATTGTCTGGGAAAGCACATGACTGCCCTGCCCCCAATGGACCCACAGGGCAGCCATCTTTTCTTCCCCTACACAGACCCTGCTGACCACGATGTCTCATCACCCACCACTGTTCCCAGGGGCGCTTGAGGTGGCAACTTTAAAGCGTGTGGTTGCTGAGCTGCACTTTGCCTTTGGTATTCATTTATTTTGTTAATACGGGCATTTTGGCTAAAATGCCACATCAGGCTCCCTGAGGAACAACCATGGATGGAGTATGTGTGTTAGTACATACGTGTCAGAGAGACAGTTGTAGTTTTTGTGGTTTTCGTTTTGTTTGTTTATATTGTTTTTTTGCATCTTAGCAGCTAGTGGAGGTCTTGTGGGGAGGGAGGAAAGGGAAAAGGAAAACTGACACAACAATGGAGGTTCATGGAAGCTGTGCCATTTCTTAGAATAAATGTGGGTTGTTTCTGACATTAATCTGCTACTGTCTCTTTAAGAAGGAAGCTGGAGAGGGAAGTCTAGGAGAGGGAGGGAGGAAATAAGGCCCCATTTTAGTCCATGATGTTCTGGTGACTGGAGGCCTCTCTGGGGGCCTTTGCAGGAGTGGAAAACATGCCCTTGACTAAGGCAGGCTTGGTTTTGGGATGAAACTTCCTGGTGTGGAGAGGATGGCCTGTGAGGAAGGCTCTCAGCTGCCTTAAGGAGAGATCCTGAGCTGGGCTGTTTTTCCACGTACATAGAAGAAGGGCAAGAGGGTATCTCCAGAGATATGGGACCCCAGAGAAGGCGTAGAGGAGGGTCCCTCTGTCAGCATCATAAAAGGCCACCCGCCCCTCATCACAGTTCAGACACACCCGGATCCTCTTCAGCTCCCCACTCCCGGACAGAGGAGGGGAATGAGTGGGGGAGGAAGCCCAGTATGCACCTACAAAATACCACACAGCCCAGATCCCTTCCTCAGGTCTCCAGGCAATCAAGTCCTTCCTCTTTATGGACTTTCTGGCAACCCCCACAGCCCAGTGTTCCCCACTTCCCACCGTGACTTCCCAGAAATGCCTTCCTGTTCTGAATCCCTCACATCCTAGCACAAACTCCCTTGCATCGAATCTCTCAGGACTGTCAGGCACGTTTCGTTTTTTCTCTCCCCATCTCACACTTTTATGATCCTTGGACAAGATGAGGTAAGGATTTGATGTTTCTGGATCCAGAGTTACATTTGCTGTTGGAGACAGAGAGAGGAGGAAAAGAGAAGATGAGCAGAATCCTCTGGGACAATGACGGATGTCTTGAGTGTTCACACCCCACAGGAATCACAGATTCCCCCTAAAATCAGGGGATATGAAATAATCTCAGGATAAAAACAGCAGCAAAAATAACTCCTATGTTCAAAGCAGAATACACTACTGCTCCCCAAACCACTCCTCACTTTCCCTCCCTCTTTCCTTCCTGCCCACCCTGAATGACCAAATTCCCCCTCCCCTCCATTCCCTCCTGTCTCCCTGGTAACCAGCCACACCCCCTCCCAACTGGCTCTTCCCACAGAAGATTCACTGCATGTTGTTGATTTTTCTCAAAATGTTTAGATCAAGCCCCTCCTGTCATTCAAGTCATCTTATAAGAAGTAAAAACAAGAACTCCCCCAAAACAATGTGCTTTCGGGTGCTTCAAGATCAGGCTATCATTGCACCATCACCCTGACTCATTCCAGAATTTTTACAGGGGATCCAGATGACATTGGGTGGGTTCTCATGACACACTAGCCCTCATGGGAATCTTAGCATTGTGACTAAAATTCCCCTGTGCCCCACAGAGAATCAGGCACAGCGGGGTTTGGGTGCCTCTTCCTCCCCACTCAGTATCCCAGGGGATGCTGCACGAGCACTGGGGGGAGCAGAGCAGGAATGACAGCTGCTGAAAAGTACCCAAGCATCACTTTTGGGCAATTTCATAGATCACAGAGTTGGAAGGAGCCTACAAGGCTCTCGAGTCCAACCCCCTGCTCAATGCAGGAAACTAGAGGAGGGGTCTCCCATCCAAGTAATAACCAGGCCTGACCCTGCTTAGCTTTCCACGCTCAGACAAGCTGAGCCAGCTTAAGCCACATGCTCCCCTTTGCTGGGCCCAGCAAGGAGAGGGAGGACGAACTGCATTCTTCCTGGGTCTACCTGGAGTAGGTCCTTGAGAATGTGCCTCCTCCCACCCGCAGGATAGGCCAAGGTGCATTCTGCGGGGCCTACTCCCAGCTAGACCCAGCAGAATGTGACATCCACACACACAGGTGGGGGGGGGAGAGGAGGCACCTTCTTCTGGGTCTACCCAGGAGTGGGTCTATGAGAACGCGCCTCCTCCCACCAGCCAGGTTTTTTTTACACTTGCTTTTGTAAAATAGTCATGTGGAAAAATAATCAACTATTATCTCTAGATAGGAACTGAACTCCTCCCTCATAAGTCCTAGAATAGCATTCAGACTCTGGGCACTTACAACGAATGTCTGGTTTAGTCAGGCTCTTCTCTGCCTTTAAATGTTCGCCTCTGAGATGCTGCTGCTTGTACAAGAGGGCAGGGCGGCTGGGGCTCCACATGACGGGGAACTCTGCTTTTTTGGGGTTCCACAGTGTTCGAGCCCTGCCTATGCAGTCACATGTATACGTGGAGACGTGTTACAAAAGTGCATTTGTACGCGTGGGTGATGTGGAGTGGGGGAGCCTCTTGCCATCACTCACTGTCTGCGCATTCAGTGCACATATGAAGAGCCCAAACATCAATATCGGGACTGCGGATTACTCATAGTTCCCCTTTGGAAAGATCCAGAGTCTGCTTAACCCCAATGAAATACAACCAGACACATTTCTGATGAAATTTCTGACTATCCTTCCTGTGAACTTGGTCCTCTTTGGAATTTACCTTTCTGCAGCTGTAGTCCAGGTAGCAGGGCATCTGGAGAAGGGAAAATATATAAGGATTAAGCAGCACAACCTTCTGCTTATAATGAATCATGTTAACCAAAATATCTGTTCATAACATAGCATGTATTTTGAGAACAGATCAAGTTAGAAACTGAAACACATCTGGCAGAGGGGGAATCCTCCTGGCAACTGTACACTGCTTGCAAAGAACAGCACAATCCGATGCATATTGACTCATTAAGTCCCAAAGTGTTCAGTGAAACGAAGCATATACCTTACTCCCGTGTAAGAGTACAGGGAGTGCAGCCTAAATCAATCCACACTGCGTAGCTTATCATGCAGTGTGGGTTGTTGTATCATGCAAACCCACCCAGTGACTGGGTTGCATGGCATGACAACCCATCGCGGCTTGCTACCCATGGTGGGTTATTGTGTCACGCAAACCCAGACTGATTTCCTCAGGGTGGATTGTGCATGGGCAACAAGCCACCTCAACAATCCATGGGCTATTCTAGGGGTTGTTCTACACACGATGGGTTGTCATGTCATCCAAACCTGCATGGGTATGGGAAATTGACTACTGAACCCCATTGTAAGAGCGGCAAAAACCCTTGCTGCTTTTGCCATTGGGCTACTGGGCGGCACTTGGGGGCCTCTGGCACTGACTTCCTCCCGCCCCTCTGGTGCCCCGATCCATTTTGGGCTCACCACAGCTTTCTTTTCCCTGTAAGCTCATTTTTCTTTTTAGAGATTGTGAAAGCTGGCTGTAAAGCTGGGTTTTGTGATCCCTGGTATGAAAGCTACAGCAGTCCCTTCAAAGTGTCCCAGAAGCATGTTGGAGGGGCTGCACATGGTTTCCCATCATTTTTTATAGAAAAAATTGTTCTCTGAAATTTTCACCAAAAAATATATTTGAAAACTTTTTAAACTATATTTGGGCAACTACAAATGTTTGCAGTTGTGTGGGTTCAGGGATGGGGAGCCTCGGTTGGACAAAGTCGAGCAGCTACCCACCCTGGCATTTCCCCTCAGAGGCAGTAGGTAAGTTTTTTTTTCTTTTGTTTGGTTGCATCTGACAGCTGTTGCAGTAGGAGCTGTCAAAAATAACCAAAGGCATGAGTGCTCTTTAGCTGTGAAAATGGATTTACACCCTCTTCACAGCAACATCTTCATCTGCCCCCTTTAGTTCCCACAAGGGTACACATTTTACACTTTGTCCCAAGCCTCTCGGTGCTCAGGAAAGTGCAAAAGTGCACCCCATCCCCTTTTCCTAGGGAAAAAAGAGTTTTGACAGCTTTGACGGTAGCTGCCAAAACTCAGTGTCCCTTTAAAAAGGAGGTTTTGAGTGGGAAATGGGTGGTTTAAGGTTGGGACATATGTCTGTGCATGTCCCAGTCCAAAAACTCCATTTCCCACGTCATAAAATTTCACTTCTACACATTTAAAAACTTAATTTGAACATGACTTAAATAGCAAAGAACAAGGTAATAAACTCGACTGGTTGAAAAGGTGACATAACCATGTACTATTTGGAGCTGTAAAATGCCTCAGAATATATGGCAGCCTTAACCTGGCACTGGGCAGGCCTCGGTGGGGAGCTTGTTCCGCAGTTGGGGGGCAACCACAAAAAAGGCCCTCCTCCTTGTTGCTGCCCTCCAAGCCTCCCTCATAGGTGGCAGTTGTAGGAAGGCCCCAGATAGTGAGCATAGTGTCTGGGTAGATTGTGACTGGGAGAGACATTCCATCAGGTATTGTGGTCCCAAGCCAGGTAGGGCTGTATAGGTTAAGACCAGCACCTTGAATCAGGCTCGGAAGCATAAAGGCAGCCAATGCAAGCGGGCCAGAATTGGTGTTATATGTTCAGACCTCCCGGTCCTGGTTATTAATCTGGCTACCACATTTTGCACAAGCTGCAGCTTCTGAACAGTCTTCAAGGGCAGCCCACAAAGAGTGCAGTGCAGTAGTCTAGCTGAGATTACTAGAGCATAGATGGCTGAAATCAGGCTATCCCTGTCCAGAGAGGGGTGTAGCTGGGCAACCACCCAGAGTTGTTAGAAGGCACTCCATGCCGCTGAGGCCACTTGAGCCTCAAGTGACAAAGATGACTAAAGCAGGACTCCCAAACTTCAAACCTGCTCCTTCAAGGGGAGCACAACCCCCTCCAGAACAGGTTGAACGCCCTCCATCTCGTCAGAGGAACCACCCCCTAACAGCATCTCAGTCTTGTCTGGATTGAGCTTCAATTTGTTACCCCATATCCAGTCCATTGTCACAGTCAGGAACTGGTTTAGCACATCCTCAGCCTCACCTGCTGAAGATGAAAAGGAGAGACAGAGATACGTGTCATCAGCATAACGCCAGATGAACCCATTCGGAGGTTTAATGTAGATGTTGAATAGCAAGGGGGATAAGACTGACCCCTTAGGAACACCATACTGGAGAGTCCACGAGGCTGAGCAGTATTCCTCAAGTACCACCTTCTGGAGCCATCCAAGTTGGATCAAAACCACTGCAATATGGTACCCCCCACTCCCAACTCAGACAGCCGCCCCAGAAGGATACCATGGTCGATGGAATCGTAAGCCACCGAGAGATCTACGAGTATCAACAGGATCACACTCCCCCTGTCTCTCTCCCGACATAGGTCATCATACAGGGCGACCAAAGCTGTTTTTGTGCCAAAACCAGGTCTAAACACTGACTGAAATGGATCCAGATAATCAGTCTCATCCAAGAGCACCTGGAGCACCTGGTTGGCCACCACCCACTCAAGGATCTTGCCCAGGAGAGGAACATTGGCCCACCAGCCTAAAGTTGTTAAGATCTTCCGGGTCCAGAGAGGGTTTTTCAGGAGTGGCTTCACCACTGGTTCTTTCAAGGAGCATGGGACACTCCCTCTCGCAAGGAGGCATTGATCACCTCCCAGGCCCAGCCAGCTGTTCCCTCCCTGCTGGATTTTATAAGCCAAGAGGGGCAAAGATTCAGTATCGATGTGGTTGCATGAACCTGTCCAAGCACCTTGTCAACATCCTCGAGCTGTACCCACTGAAACTCATCCAAGAAAACTTGACCAGACTGTGCTCTGGGTATCTCCTTTGATTCAACTGCTATAACATTGGAGATGAAGTCCCGAAAGATGCAAGATATTTTTTCCTGAAAGTGCCTAGCAAATATATCACAGTGAGCCTCAGATAGGTCCAGGATGTCCTTGGGGCAGGCATATAATAGGCCCCGGATGAGCCTAAAAAGCTCTGCTGCGTGTCAAATAGAAGACTGAATAGAGGCAGGGAGATGTCGTTTCTTTGCCACCATCACTGCCCTTAAATATACTTGACTATAGATACTGTGGAGAAAGCCCAAAATTCAGTACACACACGCACACACATCTTTCCCCAAAGGAGGGGGCCAGGGGAGGAGGGATGAGGTCACCAGGGAGTAGCCAGACAAGCCATCAGCCCCAACAAAGGAAGACCTCGGCAGAGATCCACAACCGTCCAGGAAGGGCCATCAAGGACCATCAGCACAAAGGGCAGCCTCGAAGAGCTGCAAAGGTTTCCCTACGTCACCTTCTTCCCGGGCAGGAATAAGCCTATCTGCACGAAGGGGCAGGCATAAGCCCCCACCTGACCTAGGGGGCGGGGGGAGAGCGGGGAATCCGGGGTAGAAAACCCCTCTCCCGTCCCGGTTCGGGTTGTTGGGAACCACGGGGCCAGATCCTCCTAAGCAACAGCCGCCCAGGCACTCCGTTCTCCGCTAGGAAGCGCCGATCGAGAGCTGGGCTGAAACTGATCCGGTTGCTGATCCTTCACATGGTGGCAGGCGACGGGACAATTGGAAACCACATTTGACGGTCGGAACTAACGGAACTTCGGGCAGGCTAGTAGGTTGCTGGGGAGCGCTCAGAGCAAGGAAAAATGAATAGTCTGAGCCAAGAGCAGGTGGAGCTAGCGAGCAGCCCAGAAACCCCAACCCAGACCTCCACAATGGAGTGGGTGGTGCGGCCAAAGACGGCAAGGCAGGAAGGGGGGGAAGCCCCCTCACCGTTGTTAGGAGGGCAGGGACCCAAGCAGTGGGGTAGCCCCAACCTTACCAGTAGCGGCCGGAGAAACGAAATAAGGGACCCAGAGGCGGAAGAAGACCTCGGCAGAAGGGTTACTGACGGAGCCATGGGGGGAGGAGGGTTGGATGCCCTCTTTCCCCAACTCAATTGGCAACAAGCCAAGGAGTTGATGCAGCATCAACAAGAGATGCTACAGATGCAGCTGGAGTTGGCCAGGCTGACCAGGGGCACCGGACAAGGGGGAACCCCTGCATCCCAGGGTGGGGGCACCACAACCCCCAAATGGGACAAGAAGCAATTCCCCACCTACCAGTCGGGACAGGATGTACTGATCTTTTTCACCCTGTTCGAGGCTGCCTGCGTAGAGCAGAAGGTGCCGGACAACTTAAGGATGTCTGCCCTGAAGACGCAAGTCAGCGGAGAACTGGCTGATCTTCTGGGCATCCACACCCAAACCGCTCCCTTGGACTATAGAGCGTTCAAAGAAGCGGTGAGAGAGAGGTTTGCCCTCACCGCTGAGCATTGTCGCCGTAAATTTCGTTACGGGCGGCCTAACCCAGGGGACACGTATGCCTCCTGGATGGCGCACCTGGGGCAGGTGTGGGATGCATGGATCGGGGCCACCGAGAGGACCTCCTTGGCGGAGGTGCGGGAGCTCCTGATCCAGGAACAATTCTGTGCCACTATCCCTGAAGACCTAGCTACGGCGGTGCGGGATCGGGACCCCCCAAACTGTAGGGAAATGGGCAAGTTGGCCGACCAAATGGGACTGTATCGGCAGCCCAAAGGACCCAAGGGGGGTAACCTCAGTCATGGCGGGACCAAGAGAAGTGTGGAGAAGGGCAACCCCAAACCTCGGGAGGGAGCCCTAGGCAAGGCCAAAGACAACCCCGGCACCAGTAGATGTTTCTATTGTAAAGAACCGGGGCACCTCAAGAGGAGCTGCCCCAAACTGATCGCAAAGAACCGCCACGCCAAGACATCGCCAAGCAAGGTGGGGAAGATGCTTGCGCCAGAGTCCCGCGAACCGGAAGAGCACGAAGAAGATCAGCAGTCCAGCTCGTCCCTCGAGGGAGACGGTGAAGATGCGGCGCGGTCCCTGAGGAGCAGAAGACAGCATTCGCTGGGGGCCATCTCGCAGGCATCATTGATGCGCATTGCCTCCCCGGAGCAGCTGCAGTAGAGCCAAGACAAATTCTGTGAGTCCATCTCTGTAAACAATGTTTCCCAGGTGAGGTATAGAGACACTGGGGCGGACATCACTGCTTTACCTCGAAGTAAGGTAAAGAAGAGACAGTTGCTAAAGGGGCGCACCTGTGCCATAAAGCCCTATAACTCTCCCAACATAGCCGTTCCCCTCGCCCGGGTCTGGGTCAAGTACAGGGGGTAGGAAGGGGAGATAGACGTTATAGTGCATGGCCAGCAAGAATGGGGAATCATCATTGGGAACGACGTTGCGTTCCGGGCTGCCCAGGTCAAGGTGGGGGTGGCCAACCAAGCCCCTGACCCGCAGCCTCCCAGGTCCCCAGGCCCGCCTCCCGGTCGCGGTAAAGCGGCCCCGGCAGCGGCAGCCAGCCGTCCCCCGCCGCTCCCCCCAGTTGTGGGGGAGGACGAAGACCCCGGGGGGTTCGCGCCAATGGCCCGTGATTTTGAGACTCAGAAGGCGTTCCAAGAAGAGCAGCAGAGCGACCCATCCCTCCAGGGATGTCGGGATCGGGCCAGTCAAGGGCCCGGGGTAGAAGACCAGTCCGAACGCTTTTTGTGGGAGGCGAGAGCCCTCTACAGAGAATTCTGCCCAAGGACGGGACCGGGTCCCCAACCAAAGAAGAGACAATTAGTTGTGCCTGCGAGGTACCGCCAAGCTGTACTACAACTGGCCCACGATGTGGCGTGGGGAGGGCACTTGGGACAAAAACGGACTCTGGTTAAGGTGACAGAAGGGTTCTACTGGCCCATGGTGGCAAATGAGGTGCAAGAATATTGCCGGTCCTGCGATGTCTGCCAGCGGGTGGGGCATAACCGGGACCATCCTAAAGCCCCCCTGCAACCCCTAGCCATTGTAGGCATCCCCTTTGAAAGAATAGGGATAGATATCGTGAGACCCTTGAATCCCCCCACCAAGACGAGGAAGAAGTTTATATTGACTGTGGTTGACTTTGCCACCCGTTATGCAGAGGCTTTTGCTTTAGCCTCCATTTCCGCCACCAGCCTGGCTAAGACTCTCCTCTCTCTTTTCGCCCGCCTAAGAATGCCCCACACGGTGGTTTCGGACTGCGGCACGGGCTTCGTGTCCAAACTGTTTAAAAAATTGTGGGAACTGGGGGGGGTAGAGCACCTGACTTCGGTGCCATACCACCACGAGACCAATGGGTTGGTAGAGCGTTTCAACCAGACTCTAGAAAAGATGATCAAGGCATATGCGGCAAAGCACCCTGAGACTTGAGATCAAGCCCTCCCCTACTTGTTATTTGCCTACCGGGACTCCCCCCAAGAAAGCCTGGGATTCTCCCCCAACGAACTGATGTTTGGGAGAGAGCTCCGGAGACCTTTGGCTCTGTTGCGGGCGGAATGGGAGGGGGTTGCCGCAAAAGCCTCCGTGCCTGTGCATACGTTCATGCAACACCTCCAGACTGTCCTTCGAGAGGTGAGAGAGACGGCGCAGCAGCATCTCGAAACAGCCCAGCAGCGGCAGAGCGCGTGGTACAACCGGACGGCTGTACCACGGACTTTCGAAGTGGGGGACCAGGTGTTGGTACTGCGCCCCCAAAAGACGGACAAACTGTGCTTGAAGTGGGAGGGCCCAGGGACCGTCATTAGAAGGTCGGGGGAGGTGAACTACCAAGTAGCTTTCCCGGGGCAGCCGGGGAGGCAGAAAGTTTTCCATGTAAATATGCTGAAACTGTATGTAGAACGCGGAACGAAGGTGGGGGGAGTACAAGAGTGTGTGGAGCCGAGAGACCCTGATGGGGGGTTGTTGGCCGAGTGGGGGGAAGGGGGAGGAATAGAAGAGATCAAACTGTCCCCCTCCCTGTCCGAACAGCAGCGGCAGCAGATCACCCAAGTCTTAGAAGAATTTCAGCCCCTGTTCTCAGACCGACCAGGATGCACCACACTCACACAACACACCATTGACACAGGGGATAGCCCCCCCATCCAATCCCTACCCTACCGGGCGGTGGGGCCCCATGCCCAAGTCGTGGCCGAGGAGGTCCAAGCCATGCTGGACTTGAGAGTCATTGTGCCCAGCTCGAGCCCCTGGTCCTCCCCGATCGTGTTAGTAGCCAAAAAAGATGGAGGTGTCCGGTTCTGCGTAGACTACCAGAAAATAAACAAGGTGACCGTCCCGGACCCCTACCCCATTCCCAACATAGATGTGCTGCTGGAGAGGCTGGGGGGGGCCAAGTACATCACCACCCTAGACCTGACAAAGGGGTATTGGCAGGTTCCGCTCGATGCGGACGCTGCCTTGAAATCTGCTTTCGTGACCCACCTAGGGTTGTTCCAATTCACCACCCTCCCGTTTGGGGTCCGCAATGGTCCGGCTACCTTCCAGAAGTTGGTAAACAGAATGCTAAATGGGCTGGGGGAGTTCGCCTGCGCGTATCTAGACGACATCGCCATTTTCAGTTCCACCTGAGAGCAGCATTTGCAACATGTCCGCCAGGTGTTTCAAAAGATTCAGAGTGCTGGGTTGACAGTAAAGGCAAAGAAATGCCAGGTTGGGAGGGGGGAGGTAGAGTATCTGAGACACAAGGTAGGGGGAGGTAGTGTCAAGCCCCTAGAAGCCAAAATAGAATCAGTGCGCACCTGGCCCCAACCCCAGACGAAAAAGCAGGTCCAAGCTTTTTTAGGGCTGGCTGGCTATTATCGTAAATTCGTGCCCCATTTTAGCCAGCTAGCCGCCCCCCTGACTGACTTGTGCAAGAAGCGGCAACCCGTTAAGGTCCAATAGTCAGCCGCTTGCCAGGCAGCGTTTGAGAGACTGAAAGCCTGCTTGATGGCAGCCCCTGTGCTGCAAGCCCCAGACTTTGAAGCCCCTTTTGTTCTGCAGACAGATGCCTCAGAAGCGGAGATGGGAGCCGTCTTGCTGCAGGAACGACCAGAGCAGGGGCTGTGCCCAGTTGCCTTTTTAAGTAAAAAACTTCTGCCTCGGGAGCGGAACTTGGCCACTGTCGAGAAAGAGTGCCTCGCAATAGTGTAGGCAGTGACCAAGCTTCGCCCCTATCTGTGGGGCCGCCAGTTCCGACTGCAGACCGACCATTCCCCCTTGTGCTGGCTGGATAGGGTGAAAGGGTCCAACCAGAAGCTCTTACGATAGAGTTTAGCCCTGCAAGATTTTGATTTTTTAGTAGAACACATCAAGGGTAAGGACAACATCGTGGCAGATGGGTTGTCCCGGGCTTTCTCAGTAAGAGACAGTTAGATAGGGATTGGGGTGGTGGACCCCAATGCCATCTTTCCCCAAATGGGAGGGTGTGGAGAAAGCCCAAAATTCAGTACACACACGCACACACATCTTTCCCCAAAGGAGGGGGCCAGGGGAGGAGGGATGAGGTCACCAGGGAGTAGCCAGACAAGCCATCAGCCCCAACAAAAGAAGACCTCAGCAGAGATCCACAACCGTCCAAGAAAGGCCATCAAGGACCATCAGCACAAAGGGCAGCCTCGAAGAGCTGCAAAGGTTTCCCTACGTCACCTTCTTCCCGGGCAAGAATAAGCCTATCTGCACGAAGGGGCAGGCATAAGCCCCCACCTGACCTAGGGGGCGGGGGGAGAGCGGAGAATCCGAAGTAGAAAACCCCTCTCCCGTCCCGGTTCGGGTTGTTGAGAACCACGGGGCCAGATCCTCCTAAGCAACAGCCGCCCAGGCACTCCGTTCTCCGCTAGGAAGCGCCGATCGAGAGCTGGGCTGAAACTGACTAGAGTATTGTCTTTGATGTAAGTAGAGTGACCTGAATGTAACCTGCTAGCCGCAGAGCCCGCTCATTAAGTAAGACGCGAGTCAACTAAGGTTTTGTTGACTGTAAACATATTCTTAGAAGACTGGTAGTTCCGACCTAATCATTGTATAAACAAATAAAGAGCCTTATTTGGGCATACAAAGGCGTGTGGTCTTTCCGATTGTACTGAGAGCCGATACGAGCGGTATTGCTCTGCCAGTTAACCCTAGAGTTGCCGAACTCACGCAAAAGATCCAGTTGCTGATCCTTCACAGATACATATCAGGGCTGAACTGCATTCACTACGAGTTTTTTCTCCATCTGCACTCAAGCCATCTCCTGTTTTGTTTCATTGCTCTCAGCTCCAGGGTATACCACGGAGCTGTACAAGCTCTGCTACAGAGAGGGAGCCCAGGAGCGATCGTGTCCACAGCCCAGGTCATCTCTGTATTCCAGGGATTGACCAGGGATTCAACAGGACCTCCATAGCAGCTGGAAATCCCCTAAGGGATGCAGTACCCCAGTGGGCATAATTTGGAGAGAGTAACTCCTCCCTGTTCACGCACCCAGGTCTCAGCAATACATGCGTTATCGGTCGTCTCATCCAGTACTAGATCATAGATTTCATAGATCATAGAGTTGGAAGGAGCCTACAAGGCTATCGAGTCCAACCCCCTGCTCAATGCAGGAAACTAGAGGAGGGGTCTCCCATCCAAGTAATAACCAGGCTTGACCCTGCTTAGCTTTCCACACTCAGACAAGCTGAGCCAGCATAGGTCTTATTATGCACCGATATGGCATTTAGAAGTAGGATTCGGAGCCCTGAGCGGAGGCTAAGAAGGCAACCACCAAACCTGCGGGTGCCATTCACTGTTTGGGCCGTGTTCCCCCTACCTGGCTAACCCTCCTCCCAATGCCATATCTCCCTCTCCCCATCACTACACTGATTGGGGCCCCCATGGATTCCCCCACTAGGCCCTCCAAGACACATCCTCAGGCCCTAGGAAGGAAAAAAAAGCAATCTCCCCCACCAAGGGCTCTGAGAAAACCAAAAATACAAGAAAATGTTAGGGGGTGGCCCTTGCCTTTGCGTCCCCCCTGAAGCGGCTGCCCCAAAGAAGTGACCCCCCCCTTCATGTTGTCCCCTTCAGGGTTGTTGCTGCTCCTGCCAGCAGATAAGGCCTTTGCAGAGACAGCACAGCTGGCTCTCCTTGTCATCAGGCCTGGAGGAGGTTCCCCGTCTTGCCAGCAATGAGGGTCTCTCCCAGAAGCAGGAGCAAACAGTCCAGTCTAGCTGACAGCAAGCAACAACCCAGGGGTTAGTGGCTGGTAAATGGAAAGATCCCAGCTTCCCTGGAACTGTCCCGGTTGCTAGACTGTGGCTTCTTAGCTGCAGATCTTGAGTTAAACATAAGTAAGTGAGAAGAAGTAAGTGAGAACTGAAACAGGTTGTGGGAAGAAATCCTAACTTCACATAGACACTGGGTATAGGCTGTTTTTCTTTGTGGCAAGCACCATTCCCTCTACCCCAACAATGTCCAGAATGACAGTGGATTCTTCTGGAGGAAAGGAAATGGTAGCCAGTCTGCCAAAATGGTATCTCTGCTGCTGTTATCACCATTTGTAGCAACAATAAAATAAAATAAATGAAATGAAATTAAGAACTTTCACAATCATTTTTTCATACCCTCCAACATTTCACGGATGAAAATAGTGACAAACATGTGAATTTGTAAGAGGTATGGTTTAAGCAACATGAAGGTGTGATCAAGAGGGTGTGACCAGGCAACATGAGGGCATGGCCAAGGGTATAGCCACCCACCCCAGGATGCTCTAACCGTTTAAGGGCTCTGACCACTCTGAAGCCACTTTGATCTCCAGACCCATGATGATCATGGTGATTGTTGTTGTTGTGATTATTATTATTGTACCATCAATGTGTATGGTGCTTTATCGAGTATAAGAGAACAGTTCCCTGCCCCAAACAGCTTACAATCTAAAATGTAATATAGAGGCGACAACAAATGGTAGGAAGGGGTAAACCGGGGAGGAATATGCCATTATTTCAGTCAAACATAACTTTCAGCCTACTTTTCCCCACATTGTGCAGGAAACTCCTTGTTTCAAAGATCTCCCTCCCACTTTAAAAATGGATCCCTCCATGGTGGCTTTGTTCTCATGAGTAGTTTGACAAAGAAATAATAATACAGTAATACCTTGGATTGCAAGTAACTTAGTCTGAGAGCGTTTTGCAAGACAAGCAAATTTTTAAAATAAATTTTGACTTGATAAACGAGCAAGGTCTTGCAATACGTAGGGATGTAACCGCTCGCCTCGAGTGGGCGTAGCGGGCCGAAATCGGCCCCACTCACGCCCGCCAGAGACTTGCTTTGATATAAGAGTGTTTTGGATTACAAGCATGGTTCTGGAACAAATTATGCTTGCAATCCAAGGTATTACTGTATTGAACGTTTAGATATCTCTGAGTGTGCAAAGTGGTTCACAGGCCCACCTTGCAAGCTCCTATTTTCTCCACTCAGAAAAAAATATACATGTGGGCTCTATTGTACTTTATTAAAAACAAGAACAACAACACTGTGATTGAACAATAATGCCAAAATGGAATGATGTTTGTTGCTGCTATTTGAGGTAGTTTGGTGTGTGTTTTTTTCTTTCTCTTGAGGAGGGTGTGTTTTCTGCTAACTCCCTTTAAAAAAATGCTAATGCATTTTAAAAAAACAATCCAAATCCCTGCAGAATAATCCTAATCATTACTGTAGATAGCTTTACCCATTGCACTTCAGCATGTGTTAGAAAAAGACTTTCATATGTGGTACACAGGTAGAGCCAAGTAAAATTTACCACTGCTCTGAAAACAGAACAACAGTGCAATCCTATGCATGTGTACTCAGAAGTAAGTCCAATTACATTCAATGGGACTTACTCACAGGAAAGTGTGTATATTTTAAAGCAATCTACAACACTGAGCATTATATCTTATGGCAGCAAATTGATTATGAATTGTGTGAAGAAGTACTGTGTAATTGAGGGATAATTGTGAAATGCTGCTCCTTGCTGGAAGAGGTAGAAGCAGCAGCGCCAGTGCTAGGATGACTTTTCCAGAATTATATTATTATATAATATCTTATATATTATAATTATTACATTATTATATTGTATATTATTTTATAATATTTTATAAGTGGCTTTTGTAATATTTTTTTACCATAAACCCTTAATTATTAATATCTGGTGTTTTTCATGGGGTGTGTGTCAGTGCTTGCAGGGCAACCTCTTTCTTTTTGTTTTAAAATTGTCAGGATTGGCACAAATTCAACAGATAAAGCTTACCCACCCACCCCGCACCCCCAAACGTGGAGCTTCAGTGAGAAGGGGAAGTTTCTTGCATTTCCTTCAGACATTGTATCTCACCTGTTAGAGGCACAGAGTCAGCTCTGTTAGGAAATAAAACCTTTGGCAATATAAAGATAGGAATCATGTGATAAATTCCCTCATTCACCTCTTCTTCCATTCAGGCCAGTGGGTGCAGCTTTTCAGTAGGCAGAGCGTGCACCCATACCCACGCACAAACACACACACATCCTCGCAGCGTCTATCTCTCCATGGAGAAACCTGCTGCTGTTTGAGCCTAAAAAGAACTATAGTTAAAGGGGCTATGCCATGGGCAAAATTGCAGCTAAGCTTGCAGTTTTAGCTTAGCTGCAGTTTTGCCTATGGCATGGCCCCTTTAAAAAAAGTTTAAAGTACCGTAGCTTGCATTGTGGGAGGCAGGGAAATTCGGGACTTCGCATGGCAAAGTGAAAAGCTGGGGTGGCTTAAGGGTTTTCGGGACTGTCCAGGCATTTTCGGGGCAGTTGGAGACTATGTTTTTGGCCTAATATAGCACCCAGCATAAAATCCTCACAGCCATACTTCATTACCTTTGAATTGCTTCATGACTCTCTCCAGAAAGGGATTTACATCACAGGAGTCGCAGATCCTCCACTTCAGCTCTGGAGCGAAAGCCACTGGATTCTTAAATGTCTCCTTCTCACTTCTCGGGGAGAAAAACAAAAATAATCCACCATCCATCCAATCCAGGATTCCCATATGGAGCGAAAAGGAAACTGCAGAAAGCCTGGAGCAGGGGTGGGCAAGCTCTTTAAGGTATGAAGCTGTTCTTAAAATAAGAAAAGTGGTACCGGTATATAGGAGCAATATCCTGAATACAAAAAGAAAACATTTCTAATAAAATGTCCCCCCATGACACAGTAAAAGATTATGAGAAAAGCAAACATATCTTATCTGAACCCCAAAGTCTTCCTTAAAAGCATGGCCTTTGCCCTAGAGCAGAAAACTCTTAAAGGCAACCTTCCCTCAGGAGGGAGTTCAAAAGCTTAGGCACTACTACCCAAGTAAGAGAGAGAAGAGCAGAAGAAAAACAAATCATGATGTTTTTAAGAACATAAAACTTCTTATGGATATTCAAAGAAATTAATATTGTAACTTATTTTGCTTTTGTAATCTGTATTATTGTACCATGCTGTGCTGGTATCTGGGATTTTTATGGTGGGCTGGATTTTATTGATCTATAGTGTTTTTGTTGTACTGTTGTTGTTTTAATTGTACTGTACTCAGGCTAGATAATTTATTTTATGAGGCATTTAATACATGGAATAAAGAAATGAATAATGAGATATTTACAAGCATCTTTAGGATATTCCTTTCTGGGTGGATTTGGTAACCATTGCAGGGTAAATGAAATGTGTGGTGGAGGGGAGGGGCAGAGCTCTGGCCATGATCTTTGTTGGATTTACAGGAGTGCTACAAGATCAAAAACAGGGCCCTCTTTTTATCTGTGAGAAATTGGAGACCTGGAGGACATTGTCTTCTCATGCCATCCAGACCCTTCACAGCCTTATGGAGCACCTCTAATGGAAAGGAGTCAGGTCCACTTACCTCTGCAAGGTGCTTCTCACATCCTAGAGGGGAAAAGAGAGAAAGAAGGTGTGAAGGACTGCCAACTGATCCTTTCCTCAAGACGAGAGATCAAAGGTGCAAAACTGCCAGCCTTAGCTCTGCCGTCTTGACTTGATTCTCTCAGGGCCTTGCCCTTGGTCTATACACTGGATTTAGCACTGAACCACAGAGGAACCACACACACCACTCTGGTGTGGGGTAAAACCAGGAAAGTTTATTTAAGGTAAACAGATTACAATAAAAGGTGGGGAATGAGGGAAGAGGGAGAAAGGTGGGGAGACACTTTGGTACATACAGTAGAGCTACAAAATAACAAAAACTAGTTCCTTTACCATATAAATACCTAGGCGGCACTTACTCTTCTTCACCTAGGGGTGGGTCTTCTCCGGGTGTGGCTTAGCAAAACCCTCCTCCGCGTGAAGCGTGCAGACAACAACAACCCAAACCAGAAGCCACAGCAGCAGTATAGATTCCCCACCCCCCACCCCTCCTCTCAGTAGCCCAGCTGTCTTTGGCCAATCAGGATGAACTTCATCTGGGCTAGGGGAGGGGTGGCTCTTCAGGAGCCATCAGAGAAACTATGTACATTTTGCATTTCCCAGCCCCCAGCTGGGATTATACTTGTTTACACGTCTGACGCCTTTTCTCCACAGAAGGGGGAGCTCAGTACCTGCTATACACAATTCTTCTTTGCGTGTCAGGCCTGGCTTTCAGAATGGCAGACTTCTCCTGTGCTTTCCCAAGCAGGACTGAAGCCTTCCTCTCCATGTCAAAAACAGCAGAATATTGGGGTGTCTGGCAACAGCAGCAACAATGAGAAACTCTCCATTTTACACCTAGATACTGATTTAGTCCTGCTTTGAGGACATCACTTCAGGGCTGGCACATGCATGGATAATTAGATTAGCATCTGCCTGTCCTAGGGCTGCTACAGATTTGCAGTTTTGATGAGCTCAAGAATGCCAGAACTGACCTTGCCTTCCTGACATGCAACACCAGTAGGCAAGATTACTTTGCTGTCCATTTCCCCACCTTTGCTTTGGCAGGAATTCTCTTAAAGGTACCACCTCAGGGTGGCCAACTGTCTAGCGGGTCTGCAGTGTCTGCCTGGGGCCCCTTCCTTCTGTAGATGAGAGAGGGATAAAGGTTTTGCAGTCAGCTTTCCGCTTGGAGAGGATCCTGGGCTGTTTCTGCCGCTGCCTTACCTGCAGGAGTTCACTCGCTGGCTGCTGATGCTTCTCCTCCATCTCCCGGATGATACTTTCAAGAGAGGAGAGTTCTGAGAGTTTGGCCTGGTGCTCTTCCCTTTTCTTTGCAATCTCCTTCTCCACCTCTTCCATCTGGGCCAGCAGAAGCTTCTCTTGTCCTTCCAGAAACTGACGTAGTTGTCTGAAGTGAGCCTCTGTCTTTTCCCTCTCTGCTTTTGTTTTCTTCTGCAAGAAGTGGATGGAAAGAGGGGGAACAGTAGCCAGAATGTTACAGGAAAGTACTTGTAAAGTTTACACAGATATTAAATCAACATTCAAAATAGAAAAAAAATTGTACAGATGTGCAAGGGCCCACTCAGAATGGCCTTTCATTAACAATTGTTATGGTAGGATAAGCCATTCCAAATAACAGATGTTCTGCAGAGCCAGGCTGCCTTGGGGCTTTTGATTCCTCTGCATTTTACATTACATGTTTACACATGTTGGTTGAAGAACTTGTTCCCTTCCAGTGACATTGATACTTACAAGCAGGTCTTTATTTTCCCTTTCAGTGTCTGCTTTATATACCAGAATTCTTTCTCTCTCTTTCCTCAGAATCTCCAGGCGATGATGGATCAGATCCTGAAGTGAGAACAATAGTTCACGTTTAGTTTGGAGAGAGAGAAAGAGGAGGTGAACAATATGTTTGTTCTCCGACTTCCATTTTTGTATGGGGCGGGGGAGGAAGGGGCCTCTCAAGTGCCAGTGTGGCGTAGTGGTTAGAGTGTTAGACTGGGACTCAGGAGATCCGGGTTCTAGTCCCCGCTCGGCCATGAAACTCACTGGGTGACTTTGGGCCAGTCACTGACTCTCAGCCTAACCTACCTCACAGGGTTGTTGTGAGGATAACATGGAGAGGAGGAGGATTATGTAAGCCACCTTGGGTTCCTTGCAGGAAAAAAGGCGGAGTATAAATATAATAAATAAATAAATAATTCTTCATCCTATTGTAGTCTACAAATAAGTTACTACATCCACTTGGAGTCTAACATGCACTGAGATGGGATGTGGGAGGGGTGGGTGCCACACCACCGCAACCCATCAAAAGTCTGATTCAGTGAACTGCTTTGGAGAGGTCTTTAAATTTGAAAAGGAAAATGTTTTTTCTGTCATTATTTCAAGGCCTTCCCTAGAGCTGAAATGGCAAGGGAGCATACTTTTCCAAAATCCTGCCTGCAAGAAATGCCAAACCCGGGAGGCTGGCGGCCATTTTAGAAGTGTGCCAAGGCCGCTGTCAGCACACTGCAAAAATGGCAGAAAGGGCAGGAACTCCTGAGGTGGTGAGCAGCCCTGGCAAGGATACCAACTCCTGCAGCCCAGCCCACATGATGCTTCCCAAAGACAGAGCTTCCCTTTGTCCTGAGATTTTAACATTGATTAGGAATGAGTTTGTGCATGAAATCTGGGAAGATCTTACAAGCAGGGGAAAGAGATATAATAAGCAGAGAGCCTGCAGCTCCTCCCGCTCAAGCTCTTGAGAGCTCGGAAAGTTCAGAGTCTCCCTTGCCTCATTCAAAATAAACACAAGGTACAAAGTCCTTGTGATCATTTGCTATCTATGAGCTTTAAGCCACACACTGGGCAGGTTCGCACAATATACTAAACTCCTTGGGAATTTAAGGCATGCATTGTGGCTTAAATTCCCCTGTGCCTGACAGATGATCAGGGCACGGGGGGGGGGGGGTAGGGTGCCTCCTCTCCCCCCTTGGTCCTCCTGTAGGTATCCCATGGGACCCCATGGGAGCAGTGAGGTTCCCCCCTCCCTGCCACCACTTGACAGCTGCACCAGGGAGAGGTGGGAAGGGGGGTGACAAGATGCTCTGCTTGGCTTTCTCTCAAGGAAGCAAAAACAATTGTATTTCATAGACTCTTATTTCATTGCAATGGCCTTTGGCTCTAAAATACAGTAAAGATTCCTGTACACACAAACACAAACAGTTTACTACTGGAGCCTTGTGAAACTTCAGCAGCATGTGAGAGAAAAGCAGCTGCAGCGGATCAGAGAGCAGGGAGAGAGATTCTTTAGACCATCTTGATCTTGCCCCTGCTCCCTATTGTAGCTCTGGGAGTGAGGTCAGCAAGGCTGCTAGGCTATTTTCATTTGGCAGGAGGGGGCAGAAGGGAATATACTAGTGATTCTCAAATGCGGGTCAGTTTGTTTAATTGGAGGCCCACATGTGATCTGGGAGGGTGTGAGGCCACTTTTTTCATCTCAACACCATAATTTGATACACATCTATCGTGTTTTCCCGTTACTTGCCTTAACAGTCCCAAACATTGTAAGCTTTCCTCACAGGGGAGTTGCTCCAGCCTCTTGGTCATGTTGGTTGCCCTTGTTCATGTACATAACCCATATTTGGTATCACAGGGTGCAGCAGGAAGAGAAAAAGTTAAATTCCCCCCTCTACCATCCTGAGTCTTCTCAGGCTTCCTACGGCTGGCTGCTATTTTCATAACAAAAGTCATGCATTTTAATTGCATTCATACTGTAAACCTGCACAGAGAGCTTTGAACTGTAATATATAAATAGTTTCACCCCAATAATTTCCTGTTTGAGTGACTTTGAAGAGAACTTCCAAAGAAGAACCCACAGGTATTCCGCCTCCCCATCCGGATCTACATTGATTTCCTACCTTGTACTCTTGGGAAGCCTCCTCCAGAGGAACCACCTGGTGATCTTTGTGCTCCTTGGATCTGTCACACACCACACAGATGGGGGCTTCATGGTCTTTGCAGAAGAGCTTCAGGGGCTCCTGGTGCTTCTCACAGACTCGCCGCTTCCCTTCTGCCCCTTTTACCTCCTGATCTCTGAATTTCTTGGCAATTTCTACAATGTTAGTCCAGTTGCCTATTTGGCTTGAGGTTCCTCTTCTGGAAGGTTCCTCTACACTGGGGGCAGGTAGAGTTGATGTCCAATTTCCCCCAGCACTGGGTCAAGCAGGCTCGGCAGAAATTGTGCCCACACTCTGTAATGGTCACTGGATCCCTGAAATACTCCAGGCAGATGGGACAAGTGGCTTCCTCGCAGAGATCCTGGACGGGGCTCCCAGCAGCAGCCATGGCTTCCACACAGAGAGGACAGAAGTAGTTTCACTTTCTTTGTGTGTGTGTGGAGAAAGCCTGAGCACACACACAGTGACATAAACCCTGACATAGTTTTCCCTTGGCAACCCTTTCTGCATAATCCCCACCGGGGAACAAGAGATACAGTTCTGGTCAGACAGGTAATACGTGACCACATCTTCTGCATACCCTCAATAGGGCACATCTGCATCAATCCACAAGGAGAAGCATGAACAATCCCGAGGTGAGAGGCAGTCTCAAAGAGCTGCCAAGTATCCCCAAAGGGCGCCGGTAAACCCAAGGCGCCACCTTTTCCCGGGCAGGAATAAGCCCACCTGATCACCAAGGGGCAGGGAGGGGGCATACAGGGTAGAAAAACCCTCCGCCAGTCTCATGGGGGTTGTTGGGAACAAGGGATGGATGGGATGTCAGCTTCCAACCCTAGCATGGGCTAGACCAAGCAGCTTCTTACCCCGAGCTGCGCGGGCTTGGAGCCCGCTACGCAAAGTCCGTAAGTTCAGAGTCTTTGATGTGAAATAACTTTCTCTTGCTGCAATACGCTACGCCTCTGTATTGAAGCCTTCCGATATTCAGGTCACGACCTGGTTTTGTTTATTCCTGAAAGTCTATTAGTTCCGCTCCATTAACCTTGTAGTAAATAAAAGTCTATTCTTTGGTTTAAATACGGTTACGTGTGATATTTAGGTCGCAGTTGGGTTTAAATCGCTTGATATCCAGGGCAATATCTCAGTGCCGGTTAACCCGTTAAGTGCCGAACTCGCGCCAAAGACCCAGTTGTTGGTCTTCCACATGGTTGTAGCGGTGGGATCACAGTGTAACCGTAGTTAACGGATGGAACTACCAGAGACCAGGGGAGGCTAGCTGATTGCAGGAAAAGGACAGTCAGTGGACCATAGCCCAGAAATGAGCAACCCAAGTAAGGAACAGTTGGTGGTCACACCAAAAACTCCCGGTGTGAAGGACCACGTCTCCAAGGTGGAGTGGAGGGTGTGGCGGGCAGAGGCAGAAGCTGTCCGAATCGGGGAGGGAGCTGTCGCGCTCCTGTCACCCGGAGGGGGGCCCAGCCAGTGGGGCCCCCTCAGATCGATCAGCAGTTCGGGAGGTGGAGAAGGCGCCGAAGGCACCGGCCTGGGGGAAGACCCAGGGGATGGCACAGATGGCGGAACCCTGGATGGGGCAGGCGAAGAGGAGCTCTCCCCCCAGATGAGTTGGCGCCAAACCAGAGAGGTGATGCAGCATCAGCAGGAGATGCTCCGGCTGCAGCTGGAACTGGCCAAGGTGAATGCGAGTAGCAATGGGGGGGGGGGACACCCAGCCCCTCAACCCCCTAAATGGGACAGAAAGCAATTCCCATTGTATAAACCCGGGCAAGATGTGCTGATCTTTTTTACGCTGTTCGAGGCAGCCTGCCAAGAGCAGATGGTGCCGACCAATCTACGGATGTCCGCCTTGCGGACTCAGGTCAGCGGGGAGCTGGCCGATCTCCTGGGAATCCACACTTTTTATTATTTTATTTATTTATTTTATTTATTATATTTATACCCCACCTTTTTTCCTGAAAGGAACCCAAGGCGGCTTACATAATCCTCCTCCTCCTCTCGATTTTATCCTCACAACAACCCTGTGAGGTAGGTTAGGCTGAGAGTCAGTGACTGGCCCAAAGTCACCCAGTGAGTTTCATGGCCGAGCGGGGACTAGAACCCGGATCTCCCAAGTCCCAGTCCAACACTCTTACCACTACGCCACACTTAAACTGCCCCAATAGACTATGATGCGTTCAAGGAAGCCGTGAGGCAGCGCTTTGCGCTCACGTCCGAACATTGCCGCCTCAAGTTCAGGCGGGGCGGCCGCTGCCAGGAGAGACTTGTGCATCTTGGATAGCTCAGCTATCAAGTTACTTGCAATCCAAGGTATTACTGTACAGTATAAGAATTCTGAAGTGAGATAAGAGGTTGAAATAGACAGAATGAGATTCCTTTGTTGCACTCAAGCAGACCTACAAAAACCACAACCGGGAAACTACTCTAGGCTAATCTAACAACCCGGAACCTACACTAGGCTAAATTAGCAATTGAAAACTTACACTGAAAACCCAGGCATCCGCGTGGGAGTTGCTCTATCCAGGCTGGCCTTAGTTGTAGGCTGCTTTTTCTGTCTAAACCAGGGCTCTCTAACCGTGGGTCCCTGGATATAGGCCTGTGGCTCACGCTGGCTCAGCTTGTCTGAGTGTGGAAAGCTAAGCAGGGTCAGGCCTGGTTATTACTTGGATGGGAGACCCCTCCTCTAGTTTCCTGCATTGAGCAGGGGGTTGGACTCTATAGCCTTGTAGGCTCCTTCCAACTCTATGATCTATGAAATCTATGTTGCTGGCCTACAGCTCGCAGCATACCCAGCCAGCATGGCTAATGGCAAGGGATTCTGGGAGCTGTAGTCCAGCAACATATGGGGACCCAATGTTGGAGAGTCCTGGTTTAAACATTCATAGGATTGCACCCTTCATTTTAATAGGTCCATGTGGTTGATGCCAGCTGTAACATCTTCAGTCACTAGGAGCAGACTTCTCTAACCAGTGCATAGATTTCACAGAATCATAGAAAAGTGGAGTTGGAAGGGGCCTAAAAGGCCATCAAGTCCAACCCCCTGTTCAATGCAGGAATCCAAGTCAAAGCATCCCTGACAGATGGCTGTCCAGCTGCACCTTGAATGCCTGCAGAGTGGGAGAGCCCACCACCAACCTAAGTAGTTGGTTCCACTGTTGTATTGCTCTAACAGTCAGGATTTTTTTCCTGATGTCAAGGCGGAATCTGGCTTCCTGTAACTTGAGCCCATTATTTCGTGTCCTGCAATCTGGGTGAGAAGAGATCCTGGCCCTCCTCTGTGTGACAACCCTTCAAGTACTGGAGGAGTGCTATCATATCTCCCCTCAGTCTCCTCTTCTGAAGGCTAGACATGCCCAGTTCTTTCAGTCTCTCCTCATAGGGCCTTGTTTCCAGTCCCTTTATCATCCTTGTTGCCCTCCTCTGAACCCTCTCCAGTTTGTCTATGTCCTTCTTAAAGTGTGGTGCACAGAACTGGACGCAGTACTCAAGATGAGGCCTAACCAGTGCCGAGTAAAGGGGAATTATCACTTCACGCGATTTGGAAGCTATACTTCTATTAATGCAGCCCAAAATAGCATTTGCCTTTTTTGCAGCCATAGTTATTCATATATTTATACCCTGCCTATTTTCCTGCAAGGAACCCAAGGTAGCTTACATAATCCTCCTCCTCTCCATTTTATCCTCACAACAATCCTGTGAGGTAGGTTAGGCTGAGAGTCCGTGACTGGCCCAAAGTCACCCAGGGAGCTTCATGGCAGAGTAGGGACTAGAACCTGGATCTCCCGAGTCCCAGTCCAACACTCTCACCACTATGACACACTGGCTGGCTCATATTCAGCTTGTGATCTACAACAATTCCAAGATCCTTCTCACTTCAGCCCCCTGCCTGACACACACACACTCACCAAGGAGGGGGGAAGGAGACCCAGGGGGGGGGGAGGCAGCCAGTCTCCACAGATGCCAAAGGGGACAAACAACATCTGCATAGAATCACCCCAGGGGGGAAGGCAGGAAGCATCACCAGGTTTGTCAATGCTCTCGCATATCAGCCCCATCTACATAAGACTTGAATACCTCTCCAGAGCAGACACTTCGGCACCCCTAAGAAATGGCCACTCAACACCATAGGATGGGACCATTAAGCAAGTGGCTTCAAAGGGACCCCATCCCACGGTGGGAGGGCGTCACCCCACCTGACCCAAAAGGCCGCCCCTCAGGGAGGGTGTCAACCCACCTGATCACGGAGGGAGGGGCTACCTGAAACACCAAGGTATAAAACACCCTGCGCAAGGGAACTGGAAGCTGTTCAGCAATCTTGCCCATGCCTGGGGTAAGGGAACGAAGGATCGGCAACCCCGGGTAGCAGCACCCGGCGCGCTCCAGCTAGCTGGAATCACTGGCCACTTGGGTTGACCGGACCCCCGGAAAACCAAGCTGAAATCACTCAAAGCCGCTTGGGTTGACCGGACCCCCGGGAAACCAAGCTGAAATCACTCACAAGCCGCTTGGGTAGACCGGGCCTCCGCTGGGAACCCAGCTAGCCGCTTGGGTAGACCGGGCCCCGCCGGGAACCCAGCTAGCCGCTTGGGTAGACCGGGCCTCCGCCAGGAACCCAGCTGGCCGCTTGGGTAGACCGGACCTCTGCCGGGAACCCAGCTAGCCGCGTGCGGTTGACCGGGCCTCTGCCGGGACCCGAGCTGAACTAACTAGCTGAGAGCCCTGAAATCACGGTGTCCTTGAGACTTCTTGCTTGCTACTTTGTACCGTACTGATAAGCTGTATTGCTGGCGTGGGTCTGGGTTTGTGAAGGTAATTTTGTAAATAAACTTGTTTTCTAAAAGATACTTTTGTGGCTATAAGTTATCCCTTTGTTCTGGGCTAAGGGTGAGGCGCTGGGGACCTCGGAGAAGGCCCGCCCCAGGACTCGCTACCCCCTTAGCATTGAACCCGCTCAGAAGACCAGGTTGTCGGTCTTCCACTCATTTCATTCAGTTGTTTTCAGCCCAGCGCTCCAGCCTATCGAAATCACTTTGAATTTTGTTTCTGGCTTCCCGAGTATTAGCTGTTCCACCCAATGTTGTGTCATCTGCAGATTTTATAAGCATGCCCTGCACCTCCTCATCCAAGTCATTAATAAAAATGTTGAAGAGCACTGGGCCCAGGACCGAGCCCTGCGGTACCCCGTTCGTTACCTCTCCCCAGTTTGAGAAGTTACCATTGATAAGCACTCTTTGAGTCCAGTTCTGTAGCCAACTGTGGATCCACCTGATAGTTGTTTCACCTAGCCCACTTTTAGCTTGCTGGGGGGCTGTAGGAGTGCACCATGACAGGCACCACGTCTAGGGCTGTCAGCAGGCATGGCTTCACTCAGGCTGGGCAGAATGTGTCCCTCTCTGCCAGCTGCATAGATCTGCCTGATTTTTTATTTATTTTATTTATTTATTATATTTATACCCCGCCTTTTTTCACTGTATCAAGCTAATGACTATTCCGGCCCATGCACACCTGGGTACCTGACTAGTAAATAATGAATAAAGCACGTAATATGTGGAAAGCTGAATATAAAAGGCAGAAGAGTCAAAAGCTCTGAGGCAGCCCTGCTCCTCTGTTACCTGGAATACCCTGCTCTCCCACAGAAATTGTTCTTGAAAGCCCATCCCAAGAGTAGTCCCTTGTAAGTCTTTAGGACACTCTTTCCCTGCTGAATTTTATATCTTTGAAAGCTCACAGGTGCCTTTTCTATAAAAAAAATTCTTATAAGCTGCCTCTGAGAATGATGATGATGCAAAGACTGTCTGTGCTCCTGAAATTAACCAGCTTTCTGTCTGCTTACTGCAGAAGCAAATGAGCACAGAGAGGGAAAAGATAGTGGCTCAGGTCCAGCAACTGCGCGAGTTTCCTGAAGTACAAGAGAAGCTTCTGCTGGCCCAGATAGAAGAGGTGGAGAAGGAGATTGCAAGGAAAAGGGATGAGCACCTGGCCAAACTCTCGGAAGAAGTCTTCACTCTTCAAAGTATCATCTGGGAGATGGAGGAGAAAAGTCAGCAGCCAGCAAGTGAACTCCTGCAGGTAATATATTGTTCTGAACTAATATTCACAGAGACAACGGAAGCCCCCTAGAGGCTCTACATGGAATGTACACAAAAAACAGGACCTTGCATTTGCCTTCTTATAGGAGTAGCGGTTTCTATGTAATCTGGGTGGAATCTCTTGCCGGTTTCACCTCTCCATGAATGTGCATCGCCCCAATGCCTCCCAATTAGACAATGTTCATGCCCTGCTTATGGGCATGCCTGGCCGCTGTTGGGAAGAGGATGCTGGTCTAGATAGGACCCCTTTTATTTTCTTCAGGACTTCTCTTATGTGCTATTTCAGGGCTGGAAGCATTGCTATTGTTGGCATCACCCTTATTTGTAAAGGGGTAGGCTACCTTCTGAGTGTTTTCTTGCCATAAAGAGAGCACCAAATTGATTGGACTGCACAGAGAAATAGGTCAGCACAAAGAAAAGAGAAGAGAGCCCTCTCTAGCTCCCAGCACAGACCGCAATCCCCCAAATACCCCTCTCTTAACATGCACATACACACACACACACACACACACACCTTTATTTCATGAAAGTCCAAGACACAGAGGCCTTTTTAACCCACAGGTATATATCCATTATAAGTCACGATTATTTCCATTTGCCTCAGCCCTTGAGTGGAGAATGCCGAGCATCACTAGCTGAACATGAGTGGTGTGTGGCAGGCACTGAGCTCCCTCTTCCCCTTTAGGGCATGAGAAGCACCTTGCAGAGGTAAGTGGACCCCACTCATTTCCGTTGGTGCTGGGAAGGATCTGGATGGCATGGGAAGAATGTGGCCCTCCAGCTCTTGGGGAGTGAATGTAGGTCTCCCCAGTATTTCACATTAAAAATGAGGTCACTCTTTGAAATCTTTTCACTCTTCTTCTCCCACCAAAGGTTACTGCCAGAGCACTGCCCCCTCTTCTCCATCACACATGGTTAAAGAGTCTTCTCTCCTGCATGTTTTATTCATTTACTCTGCAAAGCTTACAAAACTAAACAACAGGAATTTCCCAAATGTGCTCATAAATATATCAATACTAGTTGCTACACTCACCCCATTTCTCTGAGCAGTGAGAAGTTTTCAGTGCTTACCTGGGTTTAGTTTTCTGTGGGAGAAGGTCACTGGAGGCTTTTGGCACTTTGTAATATTTTAGTGTATTTACAAATGCAGAAGTTGAGCATAGGTAGAGGTACAGCTTAACTGCTTCACCCCATTTACAGGAGTAATTACTTTTGAAAGCTGTCAAAAGTAAAGCTCTGTTTTTAAAGTAGGATTTAGAAAGGGTTTAAAAAATTGGCAGGAAACTATACAGGCATATGTTTTGCCACAGGTTCCCCAAGAGGGATTGGCAAAGGTTCTTTAAGGAATTTTCATGCCACAAATACTCTTCTGGGAGGTCAAAGCCAAACATTTTTATTGTAAAGCTGAGCATGAGATACCACAATGCTATCAGCCTTCCCCCAAGTTCCCTGGTGGAAGTCCCACCCCTTAGCAACACAGTCACTGTGCTCTTTCTAACCAACCGAAATGCAAGTTCCAGCAGTTCTCCGCCTGGGTGTCAGCTTCTAGCGCTGGGCTTCAGTAGGGCTCTTCAGACAGCTTCTTCTGCTCCTTTTCGCTCCTTCCAACTTCAGCACACCACCAGGAACTGCACAACACCCATCCACCACTACTCACACCACCACCACATTATATATCATGAGAGCATAGCAGGCAGCTACGTGAGCAGCAGATCGTGCACTTGAAAGATTACAGCTGTGCTTCTTTTTTGCAGTGTCATTCTGTTGGCCAGTAGCCAACTCACAGGCTAGCAATTAAAGCAACATCATGCCTTGCTACTGCAGAGCAAGATACAAAGTATACAGAGCATCATGCAGAGCATCGAGGCAGCACTGCTGTGCAACACACTACACTCCTCGCCATCTTCCATGACTCCCATTACAGCATATAGAGTCTATATACCTGTATAGTTCCCTGTCAAAAATGATTTTTTTTAACCCTTTCTAAATCCCACTTTAAAACCAGAGCTTTACTTCTGACAGCTGTCAAAAGTAATTACTCCCTTAAATTGGGTGGCTTGCACTTCTGCATGTTCCTGAGGTGGTAGAACCTTGAGAACAAGTGTAAAACTGAGGGTACCCCATGGACACATGAGTCCAACTCCCCCCCCCCCCAAGGCACCATCCCCTTTTCACAAGCTGAGATCACTCGTGTCTTTGGATGCATTTGACAGCTTGCCTTTTGAAAAGGGGAAAACAAACTTACCTGCAGCCTCTGGGGCAATGCCCTGGGTGGGTACCTGCTGGACTTTGCCAGCAGGTACCCCCTCCCCTGCACATTGCCCACCTGAGGCTCCCTGTTTTCGCACCTGTGCTACTGCAGTCATCTGCTGTTGTGCAAATGCATTCAGAAATATATATGTTTTAAAATGTGTGCAATTATTTGCACACATTATTGGGTCCAATTAGTTTTTTTAAAAAGGGTTTGGCAACTATGGGCAGCCCCTCCAAGGTGCCACTGGGGCACATTGAAGGGACTGTCTGTAGTGGTCAAAATGGAGATTCCAAAAGCTGATTTGACAGCCAGCTTTCGTGATCTCCGAAAAAAATGAGGGTAAATAAGAAAGAAAGCCACGGTGAGCCCAAAACGGCTCACGACCCATGGTGAGCCTGATCATCTTCTGGGTGCACCGTGGGTCCTGGGGCTTATAATCCACACTGTGTAGCTTATTTCGCAGTGTGGGTTATCGTGTCTGGTGAACCTGCCCCCCCATCACAAACTGAAATCTGTATGTGAAGAGAAGCAATAGACATCTAGAGTATATCACCTTTAACTGAGATGGAGGAAGAAAGGCATGGGCCTTTTCAGGACTTACCAGGTGTTTCCTCACCATTCATTTCATTAGCCATCTCCCTAAAAAAAGATTGTTAATAGCAAGGGGCAACTTTGCCCCTTGCTATTAACATCTGAAGTCATTCTCTTGGCTTCTTAATTTAGCCTTTTCAATTATGTTGTTTTAATGTTCTAGTGCTTTACTCTTTTGAATATTCTTGTTTTGCTTGTTTTAAAGTTTTATTGTATTGATTCTTTCATTCATTCATTACATTTCTATGCTGCCCAATAGCTGAAGCTCTCTGGGCAGTTCACAAAAGTTAAAAACATAAACTACAACATGAAAGAACATAATATAAAACTTTTAAAAGCTTAAAAACACAATATAAAACCAAAGTACTAGCTAGCAGCAGTGTAAAGATATAGAAATACAGTAACATATTTAAAAACAACAGAAACTGAAAGACTAAAATGCCTGGGAAAATAAGAAGGTCTTTACCTGGTGCCGGAAAGAGTACAACGTAGCGTCCAAGTGAGCCTCTCTGGGAAGCTCAATCCACAACTGGGGTGCCACAGCAGAAAACGCCCTCTTCTAAGTAGCCACCCACCTCACTTCCTTTGGTGGTGGCTCCCAGAGAAGGACCTCTGAAGATGATCTTAGGGTCTAGGAAGGTATATATGGGAGGAGACAATCCTTCAGGTAACCTGGCCCCAAGCCATTTAGGGCTTTGAATGTTACCACCAGCACTTTGAATCGGGCCTGGAAATGGACTAGCAGCCAGTGCAGATGGAGAAGTACCGGCATAATATGATCATATTGGCCAGTTGCCATTAGCAATCTCACTGCCCTATTTTGGACCAGCTGATGTTTCCTAGCCATTTTCAAAGGCAGCCCCACGTATAATGCATTGCAGTAATCCAGATGAGAGGTTACTAGAGCATGGGTACCTGTAGCTAGGATATCTCTGTTCAGATAGGATCACAGTTAGTATATCAGCCTAAGCTGACAAAAGGTGCTCTGTGCCATTGAGGCCACCTGTGCCTTCAATGACAGTTCTGGATCTAAGAGCACCCCCAAACTATGAACCCAATCCTTTAGAGAAAATGCAACCCCCTCTCGAACAGGTTGAATATCACTCATCCAGGCAGAAGATCTACCCATTAAGAGTACCTACATCTTGTCTGGAGTGAGTCTCAGTTTATTGGTCCTTATCCAGTCTATTACCATGCCCAAGCATTGATTCAGAACAGCCACTGCTGGATTTGATGGAAAGGAGAGATAGAGCTGAGTGTAATCTGCATATTGGTGACACCTCTGTCCATATCTCCAGATAACCTCCCCCAGTGGTTTCATGTAGATGTTGAACAGCATGGGGGATAGAACAGAGCCTTTGGAGCCCCATAGCATAGCTGCCAAGGCACAAAGCAATAACCCCCCAGCACAACCTTCTGGAAATGGCAACACAAGTAGGAGTGGAACCACTGCAATGCAGTACCTCCAACACCCAACCCATGTGGCTGATCCAGGCCATCCTGCACAGTACAAGAGGAACTGCAGGTTCAGACATTTGGTGTATGTGCTTGACTAAGGAGCCAATGGGGTGAAGCTACCATCTGTGGAATTATGACTGAACACCTCTAAGTCAGAATCCTTCCTAAATGTAACAATAGTTGTTGCGATAGTAATCCTGCTCAGTGCATGTGCTTGGCTGAGGAGCCAATGGGGTGAAGCTATCTAGAAGGATACCATGGTCAATGGTATCAAAAGCTGCTGAGAGGATCAAGAAGAGTACCAACAGGGTCATACTCACCCTGTCCCTCGGCAAAGGTCATCCCACAGGGCGATGAAGGCAGTTTCTGTTGCAAAACCAGGCCTGAAGCCTGACTGAAATGGATCCAGATAAATTTCTCTGTACATATACCACACTATATTAAAATGCTATATGGAGGGCCAGCTAACATTGTCTTTTCTCCCCAGGAGTGAGGTGAAGGAGACATCTGAGAATCCAGTGGTTTTCCCTGCAGAGCTGAAATGGGCATTCTGGGAATTCAGTGATAGAGCTTCTTCTCTGGAGGCCGTCATCAAGCAATTCAAAGGTAATTATGATGAATGGCTTCAAGACTCTTCTTATGCTGGGCATTATATTGGTCCAATGGTGAACATGGCAGAGGGTAGGTTTGTTTGTTTCTACTTAGTCCTCTACTTGAATCATAGCCGTATGCAGGACCATCTAGCTGTGAGTCCTGCAAGACCTGGTCCCTGCTTCCCTGGCTCATTACACCTGGCCAGGGAGGGTGGGGCCTGACTGACTCCAGCTACAAAAGCTGCTGCTGCTCTTGCCTTTCCCCCCCTCTTTTTTTAAATTATTGAATTGTTTATGGTTATCTGTAATTATTTCTATTGTATTTTTGAATATTATATTTAGTGTTTTTTGATATTTGTAACTTGTATTTGCTATTCTTATATTCTGTAAATTAATTTTTTTTAATATTCAGTGTTACTTGATGTTCTGTATATTATATTTGGTGTTATTTGTTATGTTGTGAGCCGCTTTGGGCACATTTGTTGTGGAAAAGCGGCATATAAATAAAAGGTGAGATGAGGTGAGATAGCTGTAGAGATTTCACCCTGCCTGTCTGAAAATCCAAGACCCCTTCCCTGAACTTTCAGCTCTTTTTTCCTTTTTCTGATTTTAAAGCAAGCTTGCGGCATGTTCATTTGTGGAGGTAAGAAGGGAAAACCTGCAGGCAGTTAGACTCCTCCTGCTTTTCACGATCCTGCCCAATGTGTGAAAAGGTCCTGGGATAACCGAGAAGCATCAGTCATTTAATTTTCAATATTGTAAAATTAATTTTATTCATTTAAGGTTGTATCCAGTAGTTGCACTAGCACGAGGCAGCATGCACAATCCAGCTTTCTCTTCCACTCCTCCCACTTGTATCCCCCTCCTTAACCCCCCCCCCACAGTGGGGGCTGTGGTGTATTGCACTGCGGTGCTGGTAGTTCCCCCATTGCACACTGCAGCACTTTCTGCTGCTGGGGCTGAGTGGGTAGGGGTCTGTGGCAGGAGTCCCCAACCCTTTTGGGTCGATGGGCACACCTGGAATTTTGAGAGTATAATGGGCGCACTCACAAAATGGCTGCCATGGGGGGTTGCTAATAAATAGAATGGCTGCCATGGTGGGCATGGCTGGTCACAAAACACTCATTTCCCAGAAGGCAAACTGGTGAGATAAAAGAAAAGTACCGGTAACTTGTCCAAGAACCTAAGTACATGGCAGAGAGGTAGGGTCTGAGCTCCAAAACCAGTCTTATGAGCCCAAATAAAGATGGCGCTGGAGGGCAGCACTTCAGCTTCTTGGCGGGGACCCTAAAGGTGCTAACTTAGGTTCCTGTCTCTGGGTTCCTGTCAATGTACTATTCCTGAGTCACAACCTATGAGCCACCCCAGAACCCTCCAAGTAACTAACCTGACAAATGTGTGTGATTTAGTTTGCAGTCCTGTGTTTGCTTAGCAACAGTGAGACTTACTGAGTAAACATGCTTAGGATTGTGCTTGTATTTCCAAGCAACTTACAGTTGCAAAGGGGATTCTTCCTCTGCCAGATTTGTTTCAGTTTCTACTTGATCCTCTACTGGAAATAGATGCTGTGTTATGAATGTGGTTCGCTGTAGGCACAACAGTGTGGTGCTCACTCCTTATATCTTTTTGCTTCCCCAGATGCTTTGTATCCTAAACAACAGCTGCAGAAAGTAAATGTCCAATCGAGGACCAAATCCACAGGAGGGTCTCGTTCAAATGTAGCAAATTATTTCCCCTATCACTATTAGATGTCTGGGTTATAACTCCATGCTGGAAGCCCTATTTTAAAAGAGAGACTGGGTTCACACAGCACGCTAAGCTGCAGTAGGTTAAGTCACAGAGTGGCTTAGCATGCTGTCTTAACACTACATGGCGGTTTATATGCCAACCTGGTGTGGTTTATAAACCACCCTGCTAAGCCATGGCTGCTTGTAGGGTTAAGCTAACCCTAGTAGGTTTCGCATGTTGTCTTAACCTGGGCGACACGCTGATCCACTTACAAGCCAAAAAGGCACAGTCACTTGGCAAGAGGGGCAAAAAAAGGGCTGCCGCTCTAGCCAAGGGGCTCTGGCCATTGACAGCCAGCCAAGTGGCACTTGGCACGGCTGTCATCGGCTTCCCCGTGCGCTCCTGCCTATGTCCTGCATCCGAAAGGGCACGGGGGAGGCTGCCCGCTGTCTGCTGTGTGTCCCGTTCCCATGCAGGAAGAGGGCACGTGGCAGACCCCGCAACACCATGCGCCTCCTCCTCCCTGAGCCCCACTTGGGACTCAGGGAAGAAGAGACATGCGGTGGGGGGGTTGCCCTGCGGGTTCTCATCCCCCCCTTCCCCTTCTGCCCAGGTACCACAGGAGGGACGAGAACCGTTCCCTCTGCTGGGCTTCCGTAGGAATACGTGCAGCAGAAGGGGGCGTTTTACATCGTGGGCGGAGAAGCAGCCGCAAGTAGGACAAAGGGAGGGGGACGGTGGTCCTCCTGGAGTGTGTGGGGGGCACTAATTCTCTCTGCCAGTGCTGCTCCCGCACACTGCCCTGGCAGAGAATAAGCCCCTACGCACTCCAGGACTACGCAGCTGTTCACGGTAGTCCTGGAGTGTGTGTGTGGGGGGGGTGTCGTTCTCTTTCCGCCCCCTCCTTTGTCTCCCTGCTGGCCTGCACTGAAGAGGAAGGCACTTTTGAAGCACCTTCCCCTTCAATGCCGGCCAAAACGGCAGGCAGGCAGGCAGGCAGGCACACGGCCAGCTCCTCTCCCCCTTAGCTGCATCCCCGCCTGCCCTTTCAGACCATTCCTCTCTGCTTGGGTTACTCCCAAGGAAGCCAAGCAGAAAGGATCATTCCCCCTGTCAAGTGGTGGTGGGTGGGGAGGGTGGGAAACGGGGCAGGGGGGACAAGGAGGAGCCATCCTCTCTGCTTGGCTTCCCTGCGAGTAAGGCAAGCAGAGAGGAACCTGCTAAATTGGGGGTGCTGCAGCAGCCAACCAGATCCAAGGGCTCCTTTCGGCTGCTGCAGAGCCGCCGATTTGGCACGTTGCCTTCTGCTTGACTTACTCCCAGCAGGGAAGCCAAGCAGAGAGGGTCATTTCCCCTGCTCCGTTTCCCTCCCACCACCACCACCACCGCTATCAAGCAGTGGCAGGGGGCAGGGGGAGACATGGGGCAGGGGAAACAAATCCCTCCCCCCACATACACTGCCCCCCCCCACTGCTCTCACTCATTGCCTCCCCTCTGCTGGGTTCACGTAGGGGAGCATTTTAAATCACCACTGGATTTAAATCTCTGGCTGCGGTTTAAAATACTCCCTTCTGTTGGGGTTACTGCTACGTAAGACCCAGCAGAGGGAACGGTTGGCGGCGCTACCAGGAGGAGAGGCTAGTCGGGCTGGGAGAGGGATTCAGAGCCTCTGTGGGCTTAAAGTGACATGCGAACCCAGCCAATATCAGTAGGCAGTAATCTAATTCACCCTTAATTCCCAAGAGCAAATGTGTATACAGTCATATGCCACATCGGGCATTAACATGTCCTATTTGAAAAGGAATGGTGATGCAGCATAACTTCAGCTTTACCAGGGTTTTTATAAATACGTTGCTTCCAGAGTGCTACCTTCAGCTGATCTGTCTGCTCTACAGACTCTACACCAGTGTTCTCCAACCTTGGGTCCCCAGATGTTTTTGGCCAACAACTCCCAGCATGCCCCAGCCAGCTATGCTGGCTGGGGCATGCTGGGAGTTGTCCGCCAAAAACATCTGGGAACCCAAGGTTAGAGAACACTGCTCTACACTGATACTATCCCCAACCTTAACTATAGCAAGGGCATAACTACATGGCTGCTTTCTGCTTGTGTAAACTAAGGCACCTTCATTCCCCCTGGAAGTTTCAAGTGGCCCATTCACAAAGGGAGCTCAAGGAGTAGTAGAGCCCCTGCTTTGCATGGAGAAGGCCCCAGGTTCGATCCCCAGGTAGGGCTACGAAGGAATCCTGCCTGAAACCCTGGAGAGCTGCTGCCAGTCAGTGTCGATGGACCAATGGTCTGACTAAGTATTTTTTTTCATTAATTTTTTATTGTGAATTTTATTAAATCAAACAAAATGTAAAAATAAATATTAGTTTTCTTTCATGAAATTTCAATAGATCAATAACAATAGATACATATGAAATATATACCCTATATATTTTATATAAAGCAAGATATACTACTATCCATAAGCATAGTTATGCATAGGCTTCAACAAAGGCAGACCAAATATCCATGTATTTCAATAGATCAATAACAATAGATACATATGAAATATATACCCTATATATTTTATATAAAGCAAGATATACTACTATCCATAAGCATAGTTATGCATAGGCTTCAACAAAGGCAGACCAAATATCCATTAGTAGGTTATCCCAACAGACTACCCGTTCAAAAGTTGAAAGTGTTGTTAAGTTCTCCTCATTCTGTTGCATTATTGGTGGCCGTTTGTCCTTCCAATATTGTAATATCAGTCTTTAGCTGTCAAAAGGGTGCGGAAAATCCATTGACGTTGACCTTGCGTTAAGTGCCAAGAAGCTGGTAAATACAGTAATACCTTGGATTGCAAGCATAATTCGTTCTGGAACCGTGTTTGTAATCCAAAACACTTATATCAAAGCGAGCCTCTGGTGGGCATGAGCGGGGCCAATTTCAGCCCGCTACGCCCGCTCGAGGCGAGCGGTTACATCCCTACGACTACTTGACTTGGAAGACCTTGCTTGTTTATCAAGTCAAAAAATTTTTTTAAAAATTGCTTGTCTTGCAAAACGCTCTCAGACCAAGTTACTTGCAATCCAAGGTATTACTGTAATTAAGGAGAACATGTACATCAGTGAATATTAAAGAGCCTTCCAACACAAAGTTTATCCATATTATTATGCACTCCCAAAAAGAGGCAGCCATCGGGCATTGCCAAAACATATGGATAAGAGAAGCATTAGCTGTATTGCCCCTCCAACAGTTAGCTGATTTAGACAAACCCCCATTAAAAAGACGGTGTGGCATCCAATAGGCATGGAACATATAAGTTTTTGCTGAATTAGATGTAACTTAAGATCCACTGGCCTTTCTGAGGCGGATGCCAACGCAGTGATCCATTGATTAGGTAAGATAGGACAATCCAATTCACTGTTCCATTCTTGCTTAAGACCCTGTGCATTGTATTTAGTCGCTGATAATAAGTATTTATAAACCTGGATCGTGGGTCAATGTATCTGGTCAGCTTGACTCAGTATAAGGCAGCTTCCTAGGTTCCTAAGGGAACTTTGATTCTCTGCTCTCCTACCTGCCTCTACCCCACCCCTTAAATCAAACCCAAGTGCCAAATAAATGTTTTCCGGGGGGGGGGTGTAACTTCCTATAAGATGCCTTGATTGACAAGAGGGACATGATATAAAATATTTTTAATAAACACAAACCTGGGTCACTGTTGCAAGGAGGTCATTCATTGTGGGGAAAGACTGGACGAAGCAGAAGAATATCCCAATCCTAAATGCAAGGCAAGGAAACCCTATTGATCTGCAATTCCTGTGATGTGTCCTGGATCGGGATGTCAGTCTGTCTCCCAGCTGATTCTAACCTGCCTTCTCTTTTGCTAATCTCTCTCCATCGCCAACAGCGAATGTAACTCTGGATCCAAACACAGCTCATCCCAAACTCGTCCTGTCTGAGGATCGTAAAAGCGTGAGAGTGGGATACAACGTTCCAAATCTGCCCTACAATCCAGAGAGATTTGATCAATGTCAGTTCGTGTTGGGACATGAGGGACTCACAGAAGGCAGTAATTTCTGGGACGTTGTGGTGGGAACTGAGGGAAACTGGTCTGTGGGCTTTGCCAGAAAGTCTGTGGGGAGAAAGGGCTGTATTAACATTAGCTCTCGGGAAGGCATCTGGGCTGTGGGGAAGTGGTCAGGTAATTACAGGACCTCTAATTGCTATTCTCTGCCGCTGCGTGGTGCGGAGCCCAAGAGGATCCGAGTGTGTCTGAACTATGCTGGAGGGCGGGTGGCCTTTTATGATGCTGACAGAGCAGCCCTGCATTCACTTTGCATTCACTGCGCCCTCATTCTCTGGAGAGACCCTTCAGCCCTTTTTGTATGTGGAGAACAACCCCTGCCTCAAAATCTCATAAGGAAACCAAGTCTGCATCATAGGCCCTAATGTTGCCATGACTCTGCAGACCAGAGTGATAGATGTTAGAAACCTGTATTTGTCCAGAGAACTTTTGACAGCCTTTGCAAAGGCTCTTGGAAAGGATTTATTTGAGTCACAGTCAGGAGAAATAAACATGAACTTTGCTTTTTCCCTTCTCTTTCCCGGGGTTCTTGCTCCCCCTCTGCAGCATAGTTCTTAAAGAGACAGAAATACTTTAACAGTCCTAAATAATATCAGGGATGCTTCTAGACGGAAGGCTCCTAATGCTACGAATCAGAAGGCATTGATTATGCCGCTATTCCATCTTTATTTTCTTTTGTTATGGATTTTCTGCGGTAAGAAAAAAGAGGGAAGTAGCAATGGGAAAACACATGGATGATGACATCATCTGCACCCCCCCCCCCCCGTACAATTCGTGAATGAGGCAGGTCAATGGCACAATAAAAGCCTCGCCTGAAAGCACAAGTCAGGTCAATTCTCATAAAGGGCACAACTTCAACGACTACCAACTCTTGCTTCCATATTTCCTTTTCCTTCTCCTGATTCTCACAAGACCTCCAGATGCAAACATTGCTGGATTGCTGGAGTTGATTGCTGAGAAATAATCCATCCTCCCATATCAACAGTGAAAGCTCATTGCTTGATAGGCCTTGGACAGAAAGCATATCATGACTGCAACGTATGTAAGGCACCAACCTCAAACCCCCTCTGCAAATGCAGCCTGGTCCCATCCACATTTAATCAGAGATAGGTCCCACTGATTTCAGTGGGACCTACGGTAATTCCAATTAATTGTGTTTAGGATGACTGCATTGATCGATTAGCTGTTGGGTTATTTATATAATTCACATTGAGCATGTATTTTTTAACTCCAAAAATTCACCAGCAGGGTGTCCTCATGATGATGATGATGATAAATAAGCTAATGCTATCTGTGTTTTCATTTTCAGGGGCGGGTGCTGGGCTGAACCCTCTCACCCAGGGTGAATGTGAGCTCAGGCTGTTTGGCACCACACTAACAGAAAATGGAAAATGTTCCAGCCACGACCATTTTAGGGAGCAATCCTGTCCCGATGACTGGAAGCCTCCGAAATTCGAGACTTATGGTCATCCAATACAGAGCAGGAGGAGTGGCAGAGGCGATCTTCGCCTCCCTGCACTTCCCGCTCTGCATTTTCACTAAGCCATTTTTGGCCGTCTTGCTGTAGCATTACAGAGGGGGAGGGAAGGAGGCTGGAGAAGACTCAGGATAGTTTGTATGCTGACCTCCCCAGTCTCCTCCCATCCCTGCCCACCAAAATGCCCCCTTTCCTCATCCTCTGAGGTTGATTTTCTGACATCGAAGGCCAGCCGGCATTGTTCTTTCCGCACCAGCTGTGAGGGGGAGGGGGATCGCAGCGCAGATTCCCAACTCTGAGGTCGGAGCCCTGTTTCTGACCTTGGAGCTGGGAATCCGAACTATTATATGGCCCCTCAGATGTTGTCTAGGGCCCATAGCATTGCTCTCTCCATAGGTTTAAAATATGTTTTAATTGTCATTGCGCAAAATAAAGTTAGCTACATCTGCATTCTCCTTGGGTTCTTCTTGTATTCTTGCACAACTATTACTGCACTTCCTGAAAGCAATCACTCACGTACCTGTTCATTCTGGTCCTTCTATATTTATATACTTGTGAGTTTGCTCGTGTACCGTCCACCCTGCTGCACGACAGACTCCCTGGCCGAGGTGCTGGAGGTGGTCTCTGATGTGCGTGTGTTGTCCCCCAGGCTATTGGTGCTAGGGGACTTCAACGTGCATTCGGGGGCTGCCCTCACTGGGGCACCTCGGGACTTCATGGAGACCATGGCTTCCTGGGAGCTGCACTTTGTATTAACTGGACCTACCCATGTAGCCGGTCAGGCACTGGACTTTGTTTTTTGTTTCTGGAGCGGGGGGAAATGATCAGGAAATCAGGGGTATATCCACCACCCCCTTGTCATGGTCAGATCACTATCTGGTGGGGTTGGATTTCTCGGTGCCACAACCCCTCTGCAGGGGTGAGGGACCTATTAGGATGGTCCGCCCCAGGCATCTTAGGGATCCGGATGGATTCCTGCACGCGCTTGAGGAATTGGAGCACACAAACGGTAGCTCGGTCGAGACCCTGGTGGACGACTGGAATGCTGCAATCACCAGGGCATTAGACCAAGTTGCCCCAAAGAGCCCTCTTCGCCTAAACAGAGCTCACACGGTGCCTTGGTTCACTCCAGCGCTGCAAGCTCTGAAGCAGGAGGTGAGAAGGCTAGAGCACCAATGGCATAATTCCCGCTCCGAAGACGATCAAACATGGGTTAGAGCTGCATCTTCAGCCTACCGGATGGCGGTGGAGGCAGCAAAAAAGAATTTCTATGCTGTCTCCATTGCGTCTGCGGAGTGCTGCCCCAGGAGCCTGTTCCAAGTGATCCGGAGTCTGGTCGGTCCAGTCGCTCCGGACCCATTGGAACAGTCTAAAGCCTCCTGTGGTAAGTGCCCATTCACAAACCAGTATCGATGATCACACAATCATCCTGTCATTGGCGAGCTAATTATCACTGTCCACTGCAACCTTAAAATAAGAAACCACCTCAAAGCCATATATATATTGTGGAGAAAGCCTGACACGAGTATACATGTACACGCACACCCCAGTCTCCGTCCTTCCAGGGGAGGGGGGCGAGAAGGGGGGATTGGGTTACAGGGAAGCAGCCAGACAGACCAGCATTCCAGCAAAGGAGGATCTCGCTTGTAATCCACAAAACCCAGGAAAAGACCATCAACCTGACAGGGCAGTCTCAAAGAGCTGTAAAGTATCCAATACGTCACCTTCTTCCCGGGCAGGAATAAGCCCACCTGACACGAAGGGGCAGGCAATAAGCCCCACCTGACCTAAGGGGCGGGAGAGCGGGAAACCCAGGGGTAGAAAACCCCTCTCCCCTCCCTTTGTTGGTGGTTGGGAACCCAGGGTGCTTTGAGCACGAACCACCCTCCAGCAGCGGCTGGAGTAAGCTGTTTCTTTCCCCGGATCGGACAGACCCGGAGCTAGGCTGAAACTGACTAACGTGATGTCTCTGATCTAAGGTAACTGACTAATCCAAATGCGCTAGCCTGAGCCTGTTCATTGATAAACTTAAAGGTCACGTCAGGTCTTATTGACGTTGTAGTAATTCCTAGAAAGCTGTTAGTTCCGATCCATATCTTGTGTAAACAAATAAAAGCCTTATTTGGTAGTTTAACGGCGGAGTTTCCTTTTGTGCGTTTAGAAACCTCCTAGGTGGTTCCTCTCGCTTGTACGGGCTGTAACGCGGCGCTGGTTAACCCGTTAAGCGCCGAACTCACGCAAAGGACCCAGGTGCTGGTCCTTCACATGGTGGCAGACGACGGGACAATTGGAAACTATAGTTAACGGACGGAACTAACAGGGTCTAGGGCAGGCTAGCGGATTGCTGGGAAGTAGTCAGGAGAAAGCAAAATGAATAGCCTTAGCCAGGAACAACTAGAGCTAGGGAGAGCAGTCCAGAGACCCCAAGAAGAGAGGGGAGCCAGGTCTCCACAATGGAGTGGACTGTGCGGCCGAAGACTAAACACCAAGAGGGGGAGGGAGCCCCCTCATCCTTGCTGGAGGGGCAGGGACCCAAACAGTGGGGCCGCCCCAGCTTAACAAGCAGCCTCAGGAGAGGCAACAGGATAGACCCCGGGTTGGAGGAGGACCTCGACGGAGGGGTTGCTGGTGGAGCCATAGGAGGGGAAGATCTGGATGCTCTCTTCCCCAACCTTAATTGGCAACAGACCAGGGAGGTGATGCGGCATCAGCAGGAGATGGTCAAGCATCAACAAACGGCGCTGCAGATGCAGCTGGAATTAGCGAGGCTGACCGCGGGCACCCACTGCACCCCAGAGCGGGAGCACTCCGACCCCCAAATGGGACAGGAAACAATTTCCCACCTACAAACCTGGGCAGGATGTGTTGATCTTTTTCACACTGTTTGAAGCCGCCTGCCAGGAACAGAGGGTGCCGGACAATTTAAGGATGTCCGCCTTACGGACACAGGTCAGCGGGGAGCTGGCCGATCTCTTAGGCATTCATACCCAAACTGCCCCCTTGGACTATGCTGCGTTCAAGGAAGCTGTGAGGGAGCGTTTTGCCCTCACAGCCGAACACTGTCGCCGTAAATTTCGTTACGGGCAGCCCTCCCCAGGGGACACGTATGCCTCCTGGATGGCGCATCTGGGGCAGGTTTGGGATGTGTGGATCGGGGCTACCGGGAAGACCACCTTGGCAGAGGTGCGGGAGCTCCTGATCCAGGAGCAGTTCTGTGCCACTATTCCGGAGGATTTGGCTACGGCCGTGCGAGACCGGGATCCCCCAAACTGTCGGGAAATGGGCAAACTGGCGGATCAGATGGGGCTGTATCGGCAGCCCAAGGGAGGCAAGGGGGGCAATCCCAGTCGGAACGGGGCCAGAGGGGGCGCAGAGAAGGGCAACCCCAGACCTCGGGAGGGAGCCCCAAGTAAGCCCAAGGAGAGCCCCAGCCCCAGCACCAGTGGCTGTTTTTATTGCAAAGAATTGGGTCACCTCAAGAGAAGTTGCCCCAAACTCCTCGCGAGGAACCGCAACCCCAAAACAAATCCGGGCAAGGTAGGAAGGATGCTCGCTCCCGAGGCCCGGCAGCCGGAGGAACAGGAGGAGGACCAGCAGTCGGTCTCATCCCTGGAGGAAGAAACGGAGGATGCGACACCGCCCCAGTTAAGCGGAGGACAGCATTCCCTTGGGGCCATCTCACAAGCGTCTCTGATGAAAATTGCGTCACCAGAGCAACTGCGTTGGAGCCAGAAAAAATTCTGTGAGTCCATCTCTGTGAACAATGTTTCCCATGTGGGGTATAGGGACACCGGGGCGGACATTACTGCTTTACCTCTGAGTAAGGTAAAGAAGAGCCAGATGCTAAAAGGGCGCACCTGCGCCATAAAACCCTATAACTCTCCCAACATAGCTGTACCCCTCGCCCGGGTTTGGGTCAAGTACAGGGGATGGGAAGGGGAGGTGGATGTCATCGTGCATGGGAAGCAAGAGTGGGGGATCATTATTGGGAACGACATAGCGTTCTGGGCTGCCCAGGTCAAGATGGGGGTAGTGACACGTTGGCAAGCCAGACAAGCCCCTGCCCCGCAGCCTCCCAGTTCCCTGACTATTAAACCCAGTCGCGCTAAAGCGGCACCGGCTGCCAAACGTTCGTTGCCGCCCCCCCCCCAGCTCCGGTTAAGGAGGATGGCCAAGGGGGATTCGCCCCAATGGCCCGAGATTTTGGGACTCAAAAGGCTTTCCAGGAAGAACAGCAGCAGGACCCATCCCTCCAAGAATGTCGGGATCGGGCCGGCCGAGCGTGTGAGGCAGTAGACCTGTCAGAGAGGTTCTTGTGGGAAGCGGGGGCCCTTTACAGGGAGTTTAGCCCAAAAACTGAACTTGGTCTCCAGTCACGAAAGAGGCAATTAGTTGTGCCCTCCAGGTATCGCCAGGCTGTACTGCAGTTAGCCCATAATGTAGCCTAGGGAGGTCACTTGAGACAAAAACGGACACTTGCCAGAGTGACGGAAGATTTTTACTGGCCTATGGTGGCGAACGAAGTCAACGAGTACTGTCGGTCCTGTGATGTCTGTCAGCGGGTGGGACACAACCGGGACCACCCCAAAGCCCCCCTTCAACCCCTACCCATAGTGGGCACCCCCTTTGAGAGAATAGGGTTGGACATTGTAGGACCCTTGAATCCCCCCACCAAGACGGAGAAGAAGTTCATACTGACTGTCGTTGACTTTGCCACTCGTTATGCCGAGGCTTTTGCCCTAGCCTCCATCTCTGCTACTAGCCTGGCTAAGACTCTCCTCTCTCTTTTTGCCCGCTTGGGAATACCCCGCACGGTGGTTTCAGACTGTGGCACGGGATTCGTGTCCAAACTGTTTAAAAAGATGTGGGAATTGGGGGGTGTGGAGCACCTAACTTCGGTGCCCTATCATCATGAGACTAATGGGCTAATGGAGCGGTTCAACCAGACTTTGGAAAAAATGATCCGAGCCTACGCGGCTAAACATCCCGGGACTTGGGATCAAGCGCTCCCCTATCTGTTGTTTGCATACCGGGACTCCCCCCAGGAGAGCCTGGGATTCTCCCCCAACGAGTTGATGTTTGGGAGGGAACTAAGGGGACCTTTGGCCCTTTTGCGGGCGGAATGGGAGGGGGTTGCAGCAGAACCTTCCATGCCGGTTCATGCCTTCATGCAACATCTCCAAACTGTCCTCCAGGAGGTGCGAGAGACGGCGCAGCAGCACCTCGGAGCAGCGCAACAACGGCAGAGCGCGTGGTACAACCGGACGGCTGTGCCACGGACTTTTGAAGTGGGGGACCAAGTGCTGGTACTGCGCCCCCTGAAAACGGACAAATTGTGTTTGAAATGGGAGGGCCCGGGGACCGTGATTGGAAGGTCGGGGGAGGTTAACTATCAAGTGGCTTTTCCGGGACAGCCGGGAAAGCAAAAGGTATTTCATGTAAATATGTTAAAATTGTATGTGGAACGGGGAACGAAGGTAGGGGGCGTACACGAATGTGTGGAACCAGAAACCTCTGACGGGGACTTGTTGGCAGAATGGGGGGTAGGGGGAGGGTTGGATGAGATCCAATTGTCGCCCTCCCTGTCCGAACAGCAACAGAGACAAATTACCCAGGTCCTAGAAGACTTCCAGCCCATGTTTTCCGACCGCCCGGGATGCACTACTCTCGTGCAACACACCATTGAGACGGGGAATAGCCCCCCTATACAGTCCCTACCCTACCGGGCGGTGGGGCCCCATGCCCAGGTCATTGCAGACGAAATCCAAACCATGTTAGATCTTGGAGTCATTGTGCCCAGCTCTAGCCCCTGGTCCTCTCCGATAGTGCTAGTAGCCAAGAAGGATGGGGGGGTTCGGTTCTGTGTAGATTATCGGAAGATCAACAAAGTGACTGTCCCTGATCCCTACCCCATCCCAAACATGGATGTGTTGTTGGAACGGTTAGGGGGGGCCAAGTACATCACTACCCTGGATCTGACCAAAGGTTATTGGCAAGTCCCCCTCGATCCGGATGCTGCGTTGAAATCCGCATTTGTGACCCATCTAGGGTTGTTTCAGTTCACCACCCTGCCATTCGGGGTCCGGAATGGTCCGGCTACCTTCCAAAGGCTGGTAAATGGGATGCTAAATGGGTTGGGGGAGTTCGCCTGTGCGTACTTGGACGATATCGCCATTTTCAGCTCCACCTGGGAACAGCATTTGCACCATGTCCGTCAAGTATTTCAGAGGATTCAGGAAGCGGGGCTGACCGTGAAGGCTAAGAAGTGTCAGGTTGGGCGGGGGGAGGTAGAGTATCTAGGCCACAGGGTGGGGGGAGGTAGTGTCAAGCCCCTGGAGGTGAAGATCGAGTCTGTCCGCACCTGGCCCCAGCCCCAGACGAAGAAACAGGTGCAAGCTTTTTTAGGGCTGGCTGGCTACTATCGTAAATTTGTGCCCCACTTTAGCCAGCTAGCCGCCCCTCTGACGGATTTGTGTAGGAAGTGGCAGCCCGTCAAAGTCCAGTGGTCAGCTGCTTGCCAGGCAGCGTTCGAAGGATTGAAAGCCAGCTTGATGGCAGCCCCTGTGCTGCAAGCGCCTGATTTTGAAGCCCCCTTTGTCCTGCAGACAGATGCCTCAGAAGCAGGAATGGGGGCCGTCTTGCTGCAGGAACGGCCAGGGCAAGGGCTATGCCCTGTCGCCTACTTGAGTAAAAAACTTTTGCCCCGGGAGCGGAACCTGGCCACTGTCGAAAAGGAATGTTTGGCAATAGTATGGGCAGTGACCAAGCTTCACCCCTACCTTTGGGGACGCCGGTTCTTGTTGCAGACCGACCATTCCCCCTTGTGTTGGTTGGACAGGGTGAAGGGATCCAACCAGAAGTTACTGCGGTGGAGCTTAGCCCTGCTGGATTTTGATTTTTCAGTGGAACACATCAAGGGCAAGGACAACATCGTGGCAGATGGGTTGTCCCGGGCTTTCTCAGTGAGAGACAGTTAGATAGGGATTGGGGTGGTGGGCCCCAATGCCATCTTTTTTCAAAGGGAAGGGTGTGGAGAAAGCCTGACACGAGTATACATGTACACGCACACCCCAGTCTCCGTCCTCCAGGGGAGGGGGGCGAGAAGGGGGGATTGGGTTACAGGGAAGCAGCCAGACAGACCAGCATTCCAGCAAAGGAGGATCTCGCTTGTAATCCACAAAACCCAGGAAAAGACCATCAACCTGACAGGGCAGTCTCAAAGAGCTGTAAAGTATCCAATACGTCACCTTCTTCCCGGGCAGGAATAAGCCCACCTGACACGAAGGGGCAGGCAATAAGCCCCACCTGACCTAAGGGGCGGGAGAGCGGGAAACCCAGGGGTAGAAAACCCCTCTCCCCTCCCTTTGTTGGTGGTTGGGAACCCAGGGTGCTTTGAGCACGAACCACCCTCCAGCAGCGGCTGGAGTAAGCTGTTTCTTTCCCGGATCGGACAGACCCGGAGCTAGGCTGAAACTGACTAACGTGATGTCTCTGATCTAAGGTAACTGACTAATCCAAATGCGCTAGCCCAGTGATGGCAAACCTTTTTGAGCCCGAGTGCCCAAACTGCAACACAAAACCAACTTATTTATTTCAAAGTGCCAACACTGCAATTAAACCTGAATACCGAGGTTTTAGTTTTAGAAAAACAACTCATACAGTTGTCCGAACTAATTAACATCTTTTGTCTTAAAAGAAAAACACAATAACAGAGCTTTCAATAATACAGTTTTTTGTTGGAAAAAAAATCAACTCAAAAAATTATTATAGTACTACATTGTACACATAGCCTGAAGGGAATTTATACAAACTTTTAAAATAATTAGGCACATGTATTTTTGGATAAGGGATTCTCAACTTGTAATAGGATTATATGCCAGACTGAAATTGTATGGGGCAAGCTTTACTCCGGGTCCTTTCCCTGCTTCTATAGGTGTCGGATTAGTAAAAGTAAAAGTCAACCTGTACTAGGATGAGCAAGAAAAACAAGAAAACTAAATGTGCTTAACACATTTTAAACACTTTATGTCTTGGACTGCAAACACTGCATTAGGTAAAAGTTTGCATTGGGCATGCTTTTGCACAATTAATGTGATTTTTGTTATTGCGTGCATGCTGATAATTTGTCAAACCTTGGCTCATACTCCGTTAGTTTGAGAGCAACACATGCAGCACTCGGGTCAACTGTTAGGGCTTTACATCCAAGCCATGCTCTGTGCATCATTCTTCAAAATCTTTTAAATGTGATAACAATGTAGAAAAGAATTCTGTAACAGGAATTCTAGAATAAAATCATTCTGTTCCACACTGTGAGAAAGAACAAAATCATTAGTGTTTTGCAGAAGGGGACAGTCTTTTCGCGATCTGGTGACCGATGGCTCGAGTGCCCACAGAGAGGTCCCTGCGTGCCAGCTGTGGCACCCGTGCCATAGGTTCGCCATCACTGCGCTAGCCTGAGCCTGTTCATTGATAAACTTAAAGGTCACGTCAGGTCTTATTGACGTTGTAGTAATTCCTAGAAAGCTGTTAGTTCCGATCCATATCTTGTGTAAACAAATAAAAGCCTTATTTGGTAGTTTAAAGGTGGAGTTTCCTTTTGTGCGTTTAGAAACCTCCTAGGTGGTTCCTCTTGCTTGTACGGGCTGTAACGCGGCACTGGTTAACCCGTTAAGCGCCGAACTCACGCAAAGGACCCAGGTGCTGGTCCTTCACATATATACCGTAATCAGCAATTTCTGACCTTTCTCTAAAATGCCCCGCAGCAGCTTGCAGGCTTCCAGCTTTCAGAAAAGCCACTTGAAGTAGAAAGTTCTTTACTCACTCCTGAAAACTAATTAGGAAGACGGCTGGGCAGATTTCCCTTGGGAGCAGGTCCTGAAAAGTGGGAGCTATGGTGGAGGATGCATTTGTATTCGAGACTGCGATAGAAATTTGTTCCCACTGGAGGAACTAGTTATTACCCAGCAGGCATTTCTTCCTTCTCTAGGCATTTCACATCCTGCTCTCCTCCCACAAGCCTCAAAAGCTCCCCAAACCATAGGTGGTCCATCTGCCATGGCCTCAACCCCACCATCCATGGATGTGGAAGAGGGAGCCATGTGTCGCATCTCCCTGGAGTGCCTGATGGACCCCGTGGCAGTGGACTGTGGCCACAACTTCTGTTGGGGCTGTATCACTGGGTGCCGTGAGAAATGGGGAGAGCTGCAGGGCTTGGAGTGTTCTGTCTGCAAACCCAAGATCCACAAAGAGAATTTCCAGTAAAATTGGCAGCTGGCCATTTAAAAACCAACAACCTTTTTAAAAAAAAAAATTGTGAAGAGAAAGCCAGGTCAGGTACACGTGCACACCCCACTTGCAGCAGCTGCTCAGGCATCCACCTTTAACCTTGTTTACCCGCACTTGTTTACCTACGCTTCAATGAGGCTCACAATGGGACACATCTGCATACCTCATGTCAGCTTCCCCTCCCCTGGCAGCCAAAAGAGCTGTGAAGCATCCCCAAACAACAAGAGGGGTGCCAAGGTGCCTGGTGGTCTCGAAGTACTTGGCCACCAAGGTGCCTAGTGGCCAGGTACTCTTAAGCACTCCTAAGCACCCAGGAAAACAGGTTATGCCAGACTTGTTTTGATCAATCATGAGGGGAGGAGGCACAGGAGGGGGGAGCCAAGAAGAGGATATAAAGAAGGGGGTCTCTGGCGGAAAAAGTTGTTGGTCGTGGGCAGCAAGCTGCGCAGACATCCAGGGCTTCAGTCTGGACTCAGGATCCAACCCCGGGAAGCTCCCGGTGAAACTAGCTGAATTTGCATGGTCGCTGGCATACATGGCTTTCGAGGAACTAGGGTCATCCCAGGTAACCTGTGTGTGTACTGCTGCTACTGCTCTGCTCTCTAAGCTGCTGTAAATTGGAAGTGCATGCATCGCATCTGGAATGGATAACATGTGAAGAGCATGGTCCTCCAGGATGGGGGGATAGAGGGCATCACAGGTGAAAATAGGGCCACCAGTGCTGCAGTGGAGTCGGGGTGCAGTGCCACCCCACTCAGGTTTCCCTGTTCCCTCCTTGCTCAGCTGAACTTCTCAGAGTAGCTGGGAGGGAATGTATTTTCCCAGCAACAATATATTGTTCCCTCTTGTAATGCAAAGTATTTTGGGGTGGTTCGGTCTTGAATGGGCATTGAAGACCCATTCGCTTTGCTAAAGTCCTGCTTCTGGCAGAGATGCCAATGGCTAGAACTGGTTTGTTGGTCTGGATCAACACAGCTGGCTGCATTTTTGGACTCTCCTTGGGAGCGTGGCTATGGGGACTTTCATGATCAGTGCTGGCACTTCAGTATTTACCACTTCACCACTGGGGGCTACTCTTCTCAACTTGTAACATCTCAATTCCCTGCCCCCTTCCTCCTGCCAGGCAGTGCTGAAGACTATTCTCTTTGTCTGCTCACCATTATATTCATTTTTTTAAAAAATCATTTAGTTATTATAAACTATATACAACACTGTAAAACAAAAACATACAACTACAGTAAATCATAAGGTGCACCCACCACCACTCCTAGTGACCAACTAATATACTTACATCCCCTTAATCAATTGAATTCCACATTCCAAAAATATAACTGTGGAGAAACGAGCCTTTGGGGGTACACACACACACCTCAGGTGTGAAACGGCTGGGGTGGGGTGTGCATAGTTAGCTTGTAGAGAAAAGAGTTTTTAGGGTTCCTGCATGCATGCATGCAGGAACAAACACACACACACACGCCTCCTCATGAGTAAACCAGGTGGGGGCTGGGAAGAAGCAAAGGGTGCATGGAACATGAGATGGGGCCTGGCGTCTAGAGGTCTGGAGGAGCCAGGCTGAGGGCATTCATATGCATAGTTCAAGCCATGACTCAGGAGTTCCCTTCCCCCTGCCTGGCCAGTTCCCTCCCCCCTGCCTGGCCAGGTGAAGTTCAAGTTGATTGGCTGAAGCAAGAAGGTTACAGAAAAGGGGAGGGGGAAGAGCTATTTCCCCACGTGTAGCCTTTGTTCTTGGTCTTAGTCCTTTTGGTAGCGTGCCCGGCATGGCAGCGTGCCAGCGAGGGGCCCGAGCCTTTAGGGGCCCCCCCTCAGGAATCGACCCCAGGCAGCCCCTGGTAAAATTAGCTGGTTTGAGGGCTCTGGAAAAAAGGCAGGCCTTGTGGAGGACTAGCTATTTATCTCAGACCGGCAGGTAGATAAAATAGTTCCCCCCCAGGCGGCAAGGCTGTGCTGGATCTAACCCTTGAAGAAGACACCCTCAGGTAACAGGTGTGTGTACCTGACAGATCTTAAGGAATCAGGTTTTCTTGTTTTATAGCTTTACTGTGTACTAAAGTGTCTCTCTATATTGTGTGCTTCTCTTATTTCCCTAATCTTGTTGTAAATTGCTACCAGAAATAAACCTTGTTTGGTTTTACCCCACATGGGTTTTGTAGTGCTCTGTGAGTTCAGTATCTAAATCCAGGTTACAGAAATATGAAGGCGAGTCCCTAAACAGAGATCCAAGTAGGATTGCAGACAGCTGAGGCTGGCAGTCTGGTATCTTGAGATCTCAGAGGGTCTTGGTTCCTTTGCCAGTAGGCAAGGGTGGGGTGGTGGCGGGTCAGCCAGCCCCCCCTTCCGGGCCACATGGTGGCAAGTGCTGGGTTTCTTTCGGAAAAGGAAAGGGTGGAGGTCTGGCGGGCCAGCCTGCCCCCCCTCTTCCTCCACAATAACCTATCCTGACAAGGCATACTCCCCTTCCCCTTTATCATAGTCTAATAATCAATCAATAATTAATAAATATGCTCTGATATTTTGCATATCAGTTTCTTAAAATCCAGAAACTCACCAAGGTCTATGTTCGTGCCTATCAACTGGATGAGCTGGGGAAGAGACTTGGATAGAGAGCTCCCATCTTACAATCTCAAGCTAAGATTTTAGGAACATATGCATTTTTATTACTGTTGTTTTAACCTGCATGGTTGTATTTTGATGTTTTATTGAGAATATACTGGTATGTTATTGAATAAAAATGGGGAAAGGATCTATAGATTCTTCCTTACTAATTCTTGTGAATATAATACTAAGACTGAACCCAACCGGTGGCAATTTGCGGTGTACACTCTGTCTAAAGTGTTTAAATAATAGTTAGCTGGCTGCCTAGGGTTCCTAAATACAGAACTATAGCTCAATTACATTTAACAGAGGCAAAATCTGCAACTCTTTGAATCTAATAATCTCCTGTTTTGACTGCAGACAGATTCATAGGAGCCAGCAAACACCTTTTCCCACTCTGGTCTTTCTCTTCTTCCCTTAGCCTTACAGCAGTTGTGTTTGTCTTGCCTTGCCTTAAAAAGGTGACCTAGCTAGGGGCACACAGAAAAAAGGTGGAAATATTGGAGATACTGAAATGAGAAGCTACTGCTTGGTCATTGTGGAGAAAGCCAGAGCATACACAGCGAACAGACCTTTTGCCCAGTTTTTGCCTTTAGCTGACACCCCCGCCCATTTCCCCCACCCTTTTTGCATAATCCCCACCTGGGAGGTAAATGACTGAACCAACTGGTTGTACATGACCACCCGACATAGCCACATCTGCATACTCTCAATGGGAGCAATCACACTACCCTCAGGGTCGGGCCAAAACACCAAGAGGCGAGAAGCAGTCTCAAAGAGCTGCCAAGCACCCCAGATCACCCCGGAGATATCTGCCCGGAGAGGCGCCATCATCCTGCAGGACACAATGGGCCACCTGATCGTCAGGGGTGGGGTAGGGGGCCGAGGGAGGGTTGAAAACCAAGTACGCAGGGATCAGGAGGTTGTTGGAGAACTTGGTGCAAGCTGGCACAGACCCAGTCCTCGAATCCGGTCCGGACCCAGTACGATCCAACCCCGGGAACGACGCATAAGCCACAGGCCTGTCTCTGTGTCACAACAGCAGGTCATGTTTCGGCTGTGCTCTGTAATTCATACTAAATGAATGGGTACCAGATCACATAGAAATTGTTCAGTAGTGAGTTTCTTTGTGTGGGAAACTGTTTGGTGAACTTCTCCATTAAAGCAATATTCCACACTCTCCCGGTTTACAAACCATGTGGCTGCATTCGTTGCACCTTAACAATTTGTATGGGTGGCTCTCTCTCAGACTTCCATGTCACTGCTACTTCTATCCACACAGTTACCCGAAAGAAAGATGTAACTGATTGTCCTGATACACTTTCACAGGTTTCAAGTCTCTCCAGCCTTAGGTCTACTAACTATTTTTGAGGGGGAAATTGCTAGTTTCTGCTTGTCTTGCAAAACACTCTCAATCCAAGTTACTTGCAATCCAAGGTATTACTATATTAATAAAATGGAGAGGAGGAGGACCTTGTGAGCTGCCTTGGGTTCCTTGCAAGAGGAAAAAAGCTGGGACATGAATGTAATAAAAAATAAACGAGGGCAAAAGTATGTGTTAAGCAAACTCACCCCTATTCAGTGGTTTATTGATTCTGAATGTGGGGGTTGTATATAGCTGTCATGACTAGTAGCCACTGATAGGCTTGTGCTCCTGCATGGCCTGGTTTAACTTCCTTTCAAAGATATTCATTCTCATGGCCATCACCGCAACTTGTGGCAGCAAATCCCATAAATCGATGTGGCTTGAGCGAAGGGCAATTTCTTTAATTCGGTTTGGGTGTAAAGGGCTCTCAGATCAACATCCCCGGAATCTGGGCCTCTATGACATAATGGTGGAACGTGAATATACCTTATTGTGGAGGAAGGGGGGGCTGGCTGACCCGCCACACCCCCACCCTTTCCTACCCCAAAGGAACCAAGACCCCCAGAGATCTCAAGGTACCAGATTGCCAGCCTCAGCTGTCTGCAATCCTACTTGAATCTCTGTTCAGGGACTTGCCCTTTGTCTGTAACCTGGATTTAGTTGCTGAAACCACAGAGCAATCCACAAACACCATGTGGGGTAAGAAACCAAGAAAGGTTTATTCAGGTAGCATTTTACAACAAGAATAGGGAAATGAGCGAAGCACAAAATAGAGAGATGCTTTGGTACACAGACAGTAGAGCTACAAAATAACAAAACCTACTGATTCCTTATATCTCCCAGGCACACAACTAGTTACCTGGGGGTCAGTTCTCTTCCAGGGTTGGATCCAGCACAGCCTTGCTGCCCGGGAAGACTACACACCTACCCGAAGGTCCGAGATGGGTAGCCCTCCACAAGGCTTGCCTTTACCAAAGCCCTCATTCAGCTGATTTCACCAGGAGCTACCTGGGGTCGGATCCTGAGGCCACCCGAAGGCTTGGGCCTCTGCTTGGCTTGCCAGCCATTGCTCCAACAGCCGGCAGCAACCACGCGATGACCAAGACAAAGACCAAAACTCACACTTTGGGAAATATACCTTTCCCCCCCCTTCCCCTCCCCCTTTCTGCAGCTCCAATGCTTCCAGCCAGTCAGGATGCACTTCACCTGGCCAGGCAGAGGGAGGGGGACTCATGACTCACTGGGCTTGAACTACATTTGCATTTGAAAGCCGGGTCACTGTAGACTTTTCAGGACTTTCAGGCACCATGCCCCACCCGATACTTTATGCACATTTCGCCTCCTCCCAGCCCCCAACCGGCCTTACTTGGTTCACACATGAGGAGGCGTGTGTGTGTGTGTGTGTGTGTGTGTGCAGGAACCCTCAGAGGCTCTTTTCTTCACACTTACACTGCATCAGTCCCTTGATCCACCTAGCCCAGTATGGCTGACACTGACTGGCGGTGGCTCTCCAGGGTTTCAGGCAGGATTCTTCCTTATCCTATCTGGAGATGCTGGGGGGGTTGGATCTGGCACTGCTGCATGCAAAGCATGTGCTCTACCACTGAGCCATGGCCCTCCAAGACACCCATGGAAATGGGCAGCAAGGGACAGCTAGAAAGTTACATAAGGAAAATGATACGGTTGCACTCCACAAATTTCATTTGTTTATTAATGAGAAGATTGCAGGCTCGAGATCTGACTGGGGGCTCTGAAGTCAAGCAGGTCTGATGTGGCCAGTGCCCGGAGAGACCAGCTGGGAACCTTACACATGGAGGTCCAAGGAAGAATGCTTACAGCGCTTCCATCAAACCACATGATTCTCTTTCATTGTTTCTGAGGAAGGAGGAGAAGGACAGTTGGCTTTGCCATCTCCCCTGCCGCCGGAGGGTTCCCTCCCAGCTTCCCCTTCGACCGGGGGGGGGGGGAGGCAAATCAGCAGCCAGGAACCAACAGAATCGCAGTGAAGGCGCAAGGAATGCAGTTGCAAGGCTTGTAAACGGGGGGGGGGGGGGGAGAGAGACAGCTCCTGCCACTCAGTCCTCCAAGGGTTAAGGAACTGAGCTCCAGTTGCAAGAAGGGCAGGAAATGGCATTAGTGGGAAGACAGTTGTGAGCGCGCCTCCCTCGGTCTTCCGGGACCGGGACGGAGGAGGCGGGAGATTCCTTGGGGGGAGCCGGAGGCTGAGGCGCGGAGAGGGGAAGGCAGGACGAAGAGCGACGTTGGGTGTTGCGGGAGGAGGGGAGGAGGGGGAGGAGGTGGGTCCAAGAATTTGCTTGGGGGGGGTTGGGGGAAAGCAGAAAGAGCCCCTCCCCCACTTCCCTCGCAGAATCATCGGAAGGGGCTCGATCCGTGCAATCCGGCTGCAACATGGGGCCCAAAGAGCGCCTGGATCCTCTTTGACCCTCCGCCCCGGCCCGGGGATCAATCCAGTCTCAGTGAGATTGAAGGGGGGGAGGTTCCATTGCTCCGTCTCCCCCACCACCACCACCGCGCTGTCTGAGCGCTCTGCAGTCTCCCTGGCGCATTGCCTTCGGGCTGCCCTGGTGTTGATGGGAATGGATAGGTGTCAGTTGCTTCTGTGCTCCGAAACTGGAGCAGAGCCATCTTTGTTTTTTCCTGCGCTGCAGCGGCCCTGTCAGTTTCCCTTCCCTACCCAAAGAGTGGAGCCTTGGGACTCCGTGGGCGCTTAGAGGAGGGAGAAACGGATCCTCAGCTGCTGCTCTGCTCAATGGGGTTTCTCCAGATGTTCCCTGGAGAGTTTGGCTGGTCTCTTCCAGCTGTACAGGTGAAGATCAATCTAACTCGTTTTTGCAGGACGGGCTGCTGAGGCTGCGGTTCTTGTGCCAGCCTTGCTCATGCCCAGCCTCACCCCCTGCCTCAAAATATACGCGGCAGATAGGCCCTGATACGGCTACTGAGACTTCGGACTATAGCTGAGTAATCCACAAAAAATCCTACGAGTTGGGCCTTGCTGAGACCAAAGAGCAGTGATGCAGCCAGGTAAGTTTAGACCCTGCACTTAATGGTGTTTCTGGGTGGGGAGGAGGGGCGCTTTAGACTACCATGTGTATTATTTCTTTTGTGAAGCACAGGACTAACGTTTCTCTTTTCATCACACACACACACACACAGCCATTCTGTGCTTTACAACTGTTTCTACATTACTGATATCTTAGAGCAGTGATGGCGAACCTATGGCACGGGTGCCACAGCTGGCACGCAGGGACCTCTCTGTGGGCACTCGAGCCATTGGTCACCAGATCGCGAAAAGACTGCCCCCTTCTGCAAAACACTAATGATTTTGTTCTTTCTCACAGTGTGGAACAGAATGATTTTATTCTAGAATTCCTGTTACAGAATTCTTTTCTACATTGTTATCACATTTAAAAGATTTTGAAGAATGATGCACAGAGCATGGCTTGGATGTAAAGCCCTAACAGTTGACCTGAGTGCTGCATGTGTTGCTCTCAAACTAACGGAGTATGAGCCAAGGTTTGACAAATTATCAGCATGCACGCAATAGCAAAAATCACATTAATTGTGCAAAAGCATGCCCAATGCAAACTTTTACCTAATGCAGTGTTTGCAGTCCAAGACACAAAGTGTTTAAAATGTGTTAAGCACGTTTCGTTTTCTTGTTTATCTTGCTCATCCTAGTACAGGTTGACTTTTACTTTTACTAATCCGACACCTGTAGAGGCAGGGAAAGGACCCGGGGTAAAGCTTGCCCCATACAATTTCAGTCTGGCATATAATCATATTACAAGTTGAGAATCCCTTATCCAAAAATACATGTGCCTAATTATTTAAAAAGTTTGTATAAATTCCCTTCAGGCTAAGTGTACAATGTAGTACTATAATAATTTTTTGAGTTGATTTTTTTTTCAACAAAAAACTGTTTGTATCATTGAAAGCTCTGTTATTGTGTTTTTCTTTTAAGACAAAAGATGTTAATTAGTTCGGACAACTGTATGAGTTGTTTTTCTAAAACTAAAACCTCGGTATTCAGGTTTAATTGCAGTGTTGGCACTTTGAAATAAATAAGTTGGTTTTGTGTTGCAGTTTGGGCACTCGGGCTCAAAAAGGTTCACCATCACTGTCTTAGAGCAACCCTGCCCTCCACCCCAAAAACCCTCTTTGCAGAGTATAAAAAAAAGAAGATACTTTGAGCATGTGCAGTTTTCCATTTTAAGCACACTTCTATCTTAGAACCATCAGAGCCAGTGTGGCGTAGTGGTGAGAGTGTTGGACTGGGACTCGGAGATCCGGGTTCTAGTCCCCACTTGGCCATGAAACTCACTGGGTGACTTTGGGCCAGTCACTGACTCTCAGCCTAACCTACCTCACAGGGTTGTTGTGAGGATAAAATGGAGAGGAGGAGGATTATGGAACCCGCCTTGGGTTCCTTGCAGGAAAAAAGGTGGGGTATAAATATAATAATAAATAAATAAATGACTTGAGGAATAAAATGGAGTTTGTTATTGCTGCTCCCATGCTAAACACATTTACTTGGGAATTTTGTTTTAGAAAAGGAACATCTCTTTTAAAAGTAAAAATAGTGAAATGAGCATCTATGACTAGAGAAATGCCTCTCGGCTGCCCCCTGATCATAAAATGCTGTTATAAGTACCGGTAAGTAAGAAAGAAAGGATGTGGCGGCAAGCTGTGTCATCCCTGGTGGGTCCTGGCATGCGGGTGCACTGACGCAAGCCCTGACTGCCACTGCCACCATCATCCGCCATCCTCTGGCTGTAAAGGAATGTTGCTGTTCTGTAAAGTGTTGAATTAGTGGTGCACCTTGTCTGTTGTTTTTTATATTGCTAAGGTGCTCTCCTATACGTTTTTTTAAAGCTTGGAATGTGACTTTCACCCTTTGAATTTTATAGCTTTAATTGTTATAAACTGCCTCAAGCTTTGGAGGAGTGATAAATGGACCACATAAATTAAGTAAAGGTGCAATCCTATGCATGTTCAGACAGAAAAAAAGACCTACAACTCCCAGCATTCTGAAGCCAGCCCAGTCTAATAGTTTTTCCTACATAAATTTTTGGGCATTTACACTGGCAGCATTCCTTTGCAGATCTTACATTTTGGGCTCTGGATAAAATTAACACCAATAATGAAAAATAACTATTAAGAAGGGAAATACAATGGATTATTAAATTAGATACTATAAAACCAAAGGGTCTCAATGCGGATTTGGAACTGTTCCCATTAATGTGACTCTGGAAATTACTGCAGTTCTACATAGAAGCTGTGTCCTGACTGGATGTCCTTGACAATTTGCGAACAAGATAACGCCCAAAAAAGAAAAAAACTGTACCAAAATATAATAACGTTCAAAAAGACCTATTTTTTCAGTCGCCAGTAAAACAGTGAAAGACACTTCACTTGTTTAAGAAATCTGCACTCTTTTACAAGTAAGATATAATTTATATAAAGAATATGTATGTCTTTATTTAAAAAGCAATACTTGTTTCTCATTTTTAAGAAAATGTTTTAAAATGATTTCTATTTAAAATATAAGGAAATTCATTATATAATGAGAAAGTATTTTTATTACCGGTATGTGTTGTCCTCACCATGTTAACTTAATGTATGTATTTTGAACTTTTACAGCCCCTTGAGGAAGGCCTTAGAAAAAAAACACGTCGGGCTCCTCTATTTAATAAAGTTTGCATCCTGAGAACCTAGTTCTCTCCCTTTTTTTCGTTTCAAGACATCTGGAGGGCCACAAGGTGCCCACCCCTGTTTTAAAAGGGCGATATCAGAAGGTATTACAACATTAGTATGGATGTGATATGGTTGAAAAGTAAGATGAGTGAAGGCGTGCCTGCTGGCACCCCTCAGGTTGGGAAGATATTTAGAGCTTAAACATCAGGCCTTTTCTAGATCAAACATCTGTAAAGAGAGAGAGAGAATGAAGGAAAATGAGATGGGACAGTGAAATACCACTTGGGGTACAATCCTATATATTTAGACAGGAAAAGGGCCTACAACTCGCAGCATTCTGGGCTGGCTTCAGAATGCTGGGAGTTGTAGGTCTTTTTTTCTGTCTGAACATGCATAGGATTGCACCTTTACTTAATTTATGTGGTCCATTTATCACTCCTCCAAAGCTTGAGGCAGTTTATAACAATTAAAGCTATAAAATTCAAAGGGTGAAAGTCACATTCCAAGCTGAGAGCACTGGTGTATGTGGAGGAGAATATTTCTGAGCACAGTTTCTCTCTCTCTCAACAATCTTTTGGGGAGGTGGCTGAGTATTTCACCAAGGGGGAGAGCAATCAATCCCCTGGATCCAGGCAGGCCAAAGAGCTCTTTACAAGGAAGTCTTGCTGGCAGACTCTGTAACTGTGGCATCTCTGGGTAAGAGTTCCCTTTCCTTAATTCATCAGTGACAATGGGATGAATTTATATTCTTGGCCATTGCAATTAGGATGGTCCTCCCCAGAGGCTAATGGATTCCAGAGGTATCTGGGGGATTTTTCATCTGATATGGCTGGTGTTCCTGTCAAAGCCCTGGTTGATCTTTGGAAGGCAAAGATGAACTGGGCGGTTGACACATGCTCCCAAGCAACTTCTCATGTTATGCTGAAAATTGGCCATTCTTTGGTATACACTAAACCCAAGTGAGAGCCAGTGTGGCGTAGTGGTGAGAGTGTTGGACTGGGACTCAGGAGATCCGGGTTCTAGTCCCCGCTCAGCCATGAAACTCACTGGGTGACTTTGGGCCAGTCACTGACTCTCAACCTAACCTACCTCACAGGGTTGTTGTGAGGATAAAATGGAGAGGAGGAGGATTATGTAAGCCGCCTTGGGTTCCTTGCAGGAAAAAAGGTGGGGTATAAATATAATAAATAAATAAATAAATAAACTGATGAAAGAAATGAATAGACGGCTAGTTGCAAGTGGAGGAAAAGTTATGACAGCTCCAGTTCAGCACTAGCACAAGCTCATTATTGAACCTACTTTCTGGTGGGGATGGTGGCAAAAACCTAGTTTTCTTCACTTCCGTTGCATCTTCCCAGTTTCCTGTAGAGAATCTTTTCCCAGTGGTTTGTAGACCTTTGAATTTTAGCCCAAGTGGTGGTGATGTAGCAGAACCCTCAGTGGTTCGTTATGAGATGTTTGTGAAATATTTGGAGTGTAAAATCACTCTGGCATGAATTAGACTCCACAGTAATGGCAAATCCCTTATGTGAGCTTTGCTGACCTGGCTCATTCCAGAAACTAGTGTTTCCTCATGCTCTGGGTTGCCCCTGGAAGCGCTCAATCTCCATTGAGTTGTCCCCGGAAGCATTAAATCTGAAAACAGGAAATGTGGGAAGATGCTTGGGGAGGCTCCAAGATGGCGATGGAGCAACAGTTTGTTTTTGACACTCCCTTTTAATTCCTGTTTAACTGGGTTTTTTTAAGCTTTTGGAGCTTTATCCTTGAGATTTAGTTATGCTTATGCTTGTATCAAAACTTTTCTAGTGCCTTAGTACCGGAGAACTATAACACACAAAGTTTGTTTTGTCTCCGTGTACCCTGTTTATCTTCACCGGCCATAGGAGTTTATTTTTTTTTTATTTTTTTTTTAAATTTTTATTTATATTTTTTTAAAAGAACACACATACAAAAAACCCCCGTAAACCTACAAATCATAAACTCCAAGTGCACCCGTCACCCCAGGGCCAAAACCAATTCTATCCACATAATCCATTATTAATCTATATTCCAAAAATACATCATATCATGACATGGCTTACTCCCTTTCCCCTTTACTAAAACATAATCTAAAAATGACCCCCATATTTCCTTAAAATTATTTTTCTTTAATTGTCCCCTTTTACATTTAATACTACATGTTAGTTTATAATTTAAAGCAGTATCCCAAACCTCTTCATACCAATCTATTATTAAGTACTGGTATTGAACTTTCCAATTCCTTGCTATCAGTAATCTCCCTGCCGCTAATAAACTTACAATTAGTTCCTTTTTCTCTTGTGAGCACAGAAGTTTCTCCGTTATTGATAACAATGCTAATTTTGGACAGATCTCCACATTAATACCAATAATTTCTGAAATTTCTACAAACATTTTATTCCAAAAATCCAATACGCTTTTACAACTCCACCACATATGACCATAAGTACCAAGTTCCTGACATCCTCTCCAACACAATGGAGCACAATTACTATCTATTTTGTTTAATCTTACTGGAGTCAGATACCATCTCCAAACAGTTTTTAAAAAATTCTCTTTTATCCTTACTGACATATTTCTTAATATACGTTGCCCCAAATATTTCTCCACCCCGCATTTGATATCTCCTCCTCAAATTCCATTTCCCACATCATCTTAAGGTTGTCTTTTTTCGCTTCAATCCTCTGCATCATTTTATATACGTATCTCCTTAGTTAACCCTCTAGAAGAAACATTCCCTTCTATAAGTTCTCTAGACAACACTTTCTTTTCAAATCCAGTAAACTCCCTCTCATACTCGTTTTTCTTTTTCCATTTCTTAGTCCACTGATCTAATTGCATTAAATTTAACCACGAAATTCTATCTGGCCCAATCATTTCCGATATTTGTTGTCTAGTCTCAATTTTTCCCATCCAATCCATTAATTTGATAACCTTATTTTCCCTAAATATTGCCTCCCAATGCTGTGCATTTTCTGGAAAGTCCTCCATTGCTACAACTGGAGTTAACGGTGATATCCCTGGTATAAAGATCTGTCTGTTACTATTCCAAATCCCTACCATATTTTTCAAGAAGGGATTTTCTATTCTTTTTACACTAGTAATACTTTTTTTTAAAAATAGAAATTTTTCCATCCCAATTTCTATTTTCTGCGTTTCTATTTCTAACCACAAAATATTCTTCCTAACTAAAATATCCATAATAAACCTTAACTGATTAGCTATATAGTACCACTTGATATTAGGAAGGCCAAGCCCCCCTTCTTTTTGGGATTTATAACATTTACTCTTAGTAATCCTCGCCTTTTCCCCCCCATTACAAAAATTATTGATTATTGCTTGCCATTCCCTAATTTCCTTCTCTGATAAACAACTTGGTATCATTCTAAATAAAAAATTTATTTTTTATAGGAGTTTCAGCCCTGAACTAATTTCTGCTACTTGCTACTCATTAAGCCCACTTCTGGAGATTTCTTCGGAGGCAAGGCCTAGGAGGTTGACTTCAGTTAAGCCAGTGGCTCAAGTTAAGGTCTATAAAAAAAGGAAGAAACGCGGAAGCTGGAGTTTTTGAAAGGTCTGTTACAAAAGGAAGAAATGTGGAGGCTTTTTTTTGTTTTTGTTTTTTGCCTGTTTGTTATTTTCTTAAGCTTTGTCTAGTCCATCTGTCTATTCATCTATTCATCTTTACGCATCCTAAGTAAAATGGTCCTTACAAGAGGTGGTTATAAACAATTAGGATTGGTGCCAGTGCCAGACGATGTGCCATCTGTTACCAAAGCTCAAATTCATTTAAGGAGTAAAATTCAAACTCAACAAAAAAATCCTGATTTGTTTGGCCCAGACACTGGAAATCAAAATTACCCAAATGCCAAGTGGAATTCAATTGAGGACATGCCTTCAGACTTTGTCACTGACTCTCAGGCTAACCTACCTCGCAGGGTTGTTGTGAGGATAAAATGGAGAGGAGAAGGAGGATTATGTAAGCTGCCTTGGGTTCCTTGCAGGAAAAAAGGCAGGGCATGAATACAATAAATAAATAAAAACTGGTCATTGGGTCCTTCCTGCTTAATGAAGATGCTGAACTGGGATACTAGGATGTATGGGAATTAAAGTCTAGCCGTGGAACTGGCCACCGCGGGAGGTGTCGGCAGTGGCTCCAGCCACCAGGGAAGCTCTGCAAACCCTAATTGTTTGGCCTCCCCCAGTGGATCTAAGCGACAGAATAAAGTTCCATCTCCCCTGCAGTCGCCCGGACACTATGCCCCTGCCAATAACATGGAGACCGATCTGAACTTGGTTATAAACCTGAGCCAGAGGGCTCCCTTCCAGCTTTCTCATTTATTCTGGGGAGAGAAATTAGTAGCTAGGAACTGAGAGCTTCGTTATCAAGGTGCAATAAATATAGCTATGTATTTGTAGAAAGAGGGAGAGTATTCGCACCCAGTGATAAATGAATTGAGCTCTAGTTCCTAGAGATACAGGAAGTTTTAATTGTGGGGAAGGCAATCGTGAATGCACCTCCCTTGGTCTTCTTCCGGGAAGGGCAAGAGGCCATTTGCGATACCTGGGTATGGCACTGGCAGGAGGCTGATGCATGGAGAGGACAGGAGGAAGCGGCAAAGGTGCGGTATTGGGGGATGTGGCAGGAAGCAGGTGGAGGAGATGGGAAATAAATAATTGCTATATGTCCCAAACTTTAGTGGGCCATTTGGGGGAGAAGCATAAATTCCCCGGCGTTCTACTGCCGTGCCATGATTTTTGCTTAATTTCCCCATTTTGTTAATGTCCTGGTCTATGTCATGTCAAAAACTGGCGAACGAAGCAGTTACTGCTGCACTTACTGCAGTAAGTCACTACTCTGAAAAGTAGCCACAGAAAGTGGTGGGAAGCCAATATCTCCCCTTTCTGGACTTGCAGGAGACTCAAAGAGGTGTTGAATGGGAGAAGGACACTGACAAAACGAGAGAATTACACTGCCAAGTGGGAGATATCGTCCGCCCCCCACCCCACTTTGGTGTACTTACTGCTTTCGCATTTTTACCATGAACAAGCCAGCCCGGCTGCCCCCTGACTGTAAAATGCCTTCAAAGGTAAGATGGAAGAAAGGATGCCATGGCGAGCAGCATCATCCCTAGTGGGTCCTGGCATGCCCAAGCACTGGCACAAGGCCCGATTGCTCCTGCCAGCATCACCCGCTGGCCTCTGGCTGGATGGGCCCCCTGGGCTGCAGGGCCCCGGACTTTGACATTTTTTGTTACTCCTCATGCATTTCGGTTTTCTTGTCTGTGTGCTGTATGCTGTAAAAGGCGAAGCTTGTGTGGAGTTCCCTACCATGGAAGAGATGCTAGTCTTTTGCTTCCAGGCAAACATGATTTCCACTTAAATATGTAGTGGAAAATGTTTTTGCATTTTTATTGTATGTTGTTGACTCGTGTGTGTGTGTGTGTGTGTGTGTGTGTGTGTGTGCAGGAGTTGAGTATTGGGGACACAGGAGGGGGTCACTACAAAGGGCTAGCTGAGGCCCATCATGGCTTTGATCTGACCCTGCCTGTGTAGCTCTGAGGATATCATCATAGAATATCATAATTAGCAGTGGCAGCATCATGAGTTTGTGTGGTTGTGTGACTTAAAGTCACCTGATTCCCTGTGGCATGGGAGTTGTTGCTGGAAGAGGAGAATTGGGCCCAAAAGAGTGCTTTTACGTGGCTGTTTGATTTCCCCACTCCCCCTCTTCTGTGGTCATATGCCTCCGTTTTCCCTTTCTGTGACATCGTTTGCTGGCTGCTGGGGACTCAAAGACTGCTCCACCTCCTCCAACCCTCCTGGCTCTGCCTCCCGTGAGCCGACCTCAGCACCACCAGTCAGACTGGCCACCAGCCTCCACTGCTCGTGACCCCCGTGGCCTCAGCTCTCATGACCCATCCTCTGCCCTGTGCCTGAGCCCCGGATCTTTAGGTGCCTAGCACTGCCCCTGCAGCTTGGAGGAAGCAACGGATGAGGAAGGCCTCTGGTGCTCCATTTTCCATGTGAGCAGCCAGTGCGCCTGCTCTTCCTCTTGTCAGGTGCCTACAGTGGCCCAGGGCACAAGTCCAATTGCCCAGTAGCAATAGGCTGGGCAGGTCCCTGCAGAGTCAGGCACACTCCAGGAAAGCCGGGTGCTGGTGGTGCTGTTAGGGAATTTTGGACTCTGGACATAATGAAAATAATGCACAGCCTGTGGAAGGAAAGGGGGAAGTCTCCCTTCTAGCTAAAAAGGCTGGTGCCTTCATGCTACACTCCCTATTAGTCTGCTGAGCGAGGGAATCCTGAGGTTTCCTAGTCACTGCAAGGCCACTGAGTCCAGAGGGAAGAAGCAGGCTTGTATCAAGGCAGATGATGGCAATCCGGGCAGCTCTAAAGATACAGGGCACAGCTCAGTGTGTCATGTGGATCAGACCTACACTTGAAGTGCTTGCAATCACAGTCTCCTTCAAGGGACTTCCCAATTTATGCTGGTGTGCCTCTTCCTGAAATCTCAGTTTCATTTCCTTTCATTCATTTCCTTCCTATACAGCCCAATAGTCAAAGCTCTTTGGGTACTTCACAAAAACCAGTACCCAGAAATACAAGATTTTAAAAAACCATAATGTAAAATAATGTAAAACTATGTAAAGGAAGAGTTACGATGAGTTACAATTTAAAAAAACGCCTAAAAAATTAAATTAAGCAGGTCTGGATGTGGTCAGCGCCTGGATAGACCAGCTGGGAACCTTATGGAGGTCCATGGAAGAAAGGTTGTAACATTGCTTTCAATGTTAGGGAAGTGAGCTCTGCTACAAGTTGCTTTCTCTGTGTTGTTACTCAGGATAAATTTGTGGGAGGGGGGAGGTTGGTGGGATGAACTGCTTGTCAATTTGGGCCTGTTTTTGACTTCCATGTTTCCTCCCTTAACTAATGGATCTCATTGAGGACCGTGCTTGGAATCCATTTTGTTTTCCTTTATAATGTATCTCAGTCATACTGTGAATATGTGGTTTTTCAAATCTTCAGTTTCCTTAAATATCTTTAAGGAAATGAGTGGAAGACCGACAACCTGGTCTTCTGCGCGGGTTCAATGCTAAGGGGGTAGCGAGTCCTGGGGCGGGCCTTCTCCGAGGTCCCCAGCGCCTCACCCTTAGCCCAGAATAAAGGGATAACTTATAGCCACAAAAGTATCTTTTAGAAAACAAGTTTATTTACAAAATCACCTTCACAAACCCAGACCCACGCCAGCAATACAGCTTATCAGTACGGTACAAAGTAGCAAGCAAGAAGTCTCAAGGACACCGTGATTTCAGGGCTCTCAGCTAGTTAGTTCAGCTCGGGTCCCGGCAGAGGCCCGGTCAACCGCACGCGGCTAGCTGGGTTCCCGGCGGAGGCCCGGTCTACCCAAGCGGCTAACTGGGTTCCTGGCGGAGGCCCAGTCTACCCAAGTGGCTAGCTGGGTTCCCGGCGGAGGCCCAGGTCTACCCAAGCGGCTTGCGAGTGATTTCAGCTTGGTTTCCCGGGGATCCGGTCAACCTAAGCGGCTAGCTGGGTTCCTGGCGGAGGCCCGGTCTACCCAAGCGGCTAGCTGGGTTCCCGGCGGAGGCCCGGTCTACCCAAGCGGCTTGTGAGTGATTTCAGCTTGGTTTCCCGGGGGTCCGGTCAACCCAAGCGGCCAGTGATTCCAGCTAGCTGGAGTGCGCCAGGTGCTGCTACCCGGGGTTGCCGATCCTTCGTTCCCTTACCCCAGGCATGGGCAAGAGTGCTGATCAGGTCCAACAAAAAATTCCCTTGTGCAGGGTGTTTTATACCTTGGTGTTTCAGGTAGCCCCTCCCTCCGTGATCAGGTGGGTTGACACCCTCCCTGAGGGGCAGCCTTTTGGGTCAGGTGGGGTGATGCCTTCCCCCCCCCCCCCCCCGTGGGATGGGGTCCCTTTGAAGCCACTTGCTTAATGGTCCCATCCTATGGTGTTGAGTGGCCATTTCTTAGGGGTGCCGAAGTGTCTGCTCTGGAGAGGTATTCAAGTCTTATGTAGATGGGGCTGATATGCAAGAGCATTGACAAACCTGGTGATGCTTCCTGGCTTCCCCCCTGGGGTGATTCTATGCAGATGTTGTTTGTCCCCTTTGGCATCTGTGGAGACTGGCTGTCTCCCCCTCCTTGGTGAGTGTGTGTGTGTCAGGCAGGGGGCTTAGGTTGGCTTTCTCCACAGAAATGATCAAGGTGTCCTGGTAAAGGTGGAACCTTGACACCTTTTCACCTTGCCTGCGGGGTTGCAGCCAGAGGGCTCCCAGCTCCCTCCTAATTTATTCTGGGGAGCGAGATCAGCAGCCAGGAACCAAGAGCTCATTGTCAAGGCACGATGGATATAGTTGAAATATTAGAAAAGGGGCGGGGGAGAGAGTTTCTGCCACACTTTCTGCTGCTAGAGTTAAATGCACTGAGTCGATGTTCCTAGAGTGGCAGGAAATTTTTGCAGTGGGGAAGACTATCATTTCATAGATTTCAATAGAGTTGGAAGGAGCCTACAAGGCTATCGCATCCAACCCCCTGCTCAATGCAGGAAACTAGAGGAGGGGGTTTCCTATCCAAGTAATAGCCAGGCCAGACCCTGCTTAGCTTTCCACGCTCACAAAAGTTGAGCCAGCATAAGCCACAGGCCTGACATCATGAGCGCGCCTCCTTCAGTCTTCCTGGAAAGGGACGAAGGACTTGTGAGATTCTTTTTTCGGGAGCCGGAGGCTGATGCGTGGAGAGGACAAAACGGGGCAAACTCTTCAAAGAGCGATATTCAGTGATGCGGCAGAGAGGAGGAGGTGGGACCAAGAATTCGCTTGGGGGGGGGAGCGGGAAGAGCCCTCCCCAGCTCCCTCTCGGAATCATTGGACGGGGCCTGATCCGTGCAATCCGGCTGCAAAGTGGACCCCCGAGACCCGCCTGTTTTCTGTTGCAGGATCCTTATTGAAGCCCCTGTGCCGCCGCCGCCGCGACAATCCAGTTTATGTGAGATTTGATTCGGGAGGCGGGGTGAGAGTCCACAGCAAACAGCTTTGGTTGGTGGGCGGGTGGGGAGAAACGCCCACTCCGTATCCCATGGAGAGTGGGTTGATCTCAGGGGGAGGCCTTGCTCTAACCCTTGCTCTCTCTCCATGCCAGGCCCTCTCGTAGCTCTCTGAGGCATTGCGTTGTGGCTGCCCTGATGCAGATCTGGATAGGTGGCAGCTATGGGGCTTCTCCAGATGTTCCCTTGAGTTATTGGCTGGACTCTCCCTGCCGTGTGATGGCAGAGCACAAAAGTAGCAGCAGATTTCTATCAGACAAACACATGCACACACAGGGCTTTTTTAAGTAGATGCTTTTTTGAAGATAAATAACTTGTTTCATGTGGATTTGATAGAATCACAGTTGCTTTGAAATCAACATAAACCTAGCTTGGGGGGTGGGGGTGGGATGCTAGTACCACTGGAAGTGTAGAGAAATGCAGCCCAGCTACAACTAATCTGAAGTGGAACAGAAAATATTTTCTCCCAAGCATTCACGATCTATAGATATGGACTTGATTAAAACAATTTGTGGAAACAGATTTTGATGGGCATTCTGTAGTTATAGTACATAAGAGGTTCATTTTTGTTGTTATACGTTGTTCCACAATATAGTTATAAACTATCATTGGGATTTGTGGTTTTGTCTTGACTAGCAGCCATTGATAGAGTTCTCCTCCTCCATGGACTGGTTTAATCCATTTCTAAAGATGTTGGAGCTGGTGGCCATCACATCTTGTGGCAGGGTATTCCATCAATGAAGGATGTGTTGTGTGACGAAGGATTCCCTTGAATACAATTTGGGTGGAAATGGCTCCGGTGGGAGCTCCACTTCTCACTCACTCACCCCATTCCCTTAAAGTGCACGTTGACCCTTTTGTATTTCCCCCCTCAAATTTAGAAATCCACTGTACATATATGTATGCTTGTGTTTGTGTATATCTGTGTGTGTGTGTGTGTGTGTGTGTGTGTGTGTAACTTTGCTCAATCTGCCCTTTCTGTGAAATGGGTGCTTGCTGTGGAGCAGAGAAAGGTGGGCTTACAGGAGTGCATTAGTAAATTATAAATAAACAATTATTTAGTGAAATATGGAATGGATATTAAATATTTTTTCCAAGCTTGGTTCATGTAGATTTGATAGAATCACAGATTCTTTGAAATCAACCTAAACCTAGCTTGGGGGGGGGGGGATACTTGTAGCACTGGAAGTGTGGAGAGATGCAGCCCAGCTGCAACTAATCTGAAGTTGAAGAGAAAAATTTTTCTCCAAGGATTGAAAATCTATAGATATGGACTTGATGAAAGCAATTTGCGGAAACAGATTTTGATGGGCATTCTGTAGTTATAGAACATAAGAGGTTCATTTTTGTTTTACGTTGTTCCACAATATAGTTATAAACTGTATCATTGTGGTTTTGTCATGACTAGCAGCCATTGTTAGAATGCTGGGAGTTGTAAGACTTTTTCCTGTCCAAACATGCATAGGATGGTATCCTAATAAATATAAATTCCATGTAAAGAAACAAATAAATAGTCCTTGGAATGTCTGACGGTTTTGTAGTCACCAAAGTTTCTCTTTCCTTGAAAGAAATTCCAGATCTCATCTCCCGGCTTGAAGAAGGAAAAGATCTGTTTGTCAAAGGCTCTGAGGACAAGGAAAGATGAGTAGGTATCTGCTGAGATTTGTGGTGAGACCACTTCTCATCTGGGGATTGAGGGGTATCACCTGAAAGTTTTTGCCTTGACCTCAGTCAGTGAGCTTACTCGGCTGCAAGGCACGTCCCCGGGTAGAATACAAAGCCCGATGGGCCAGTCTCCCCTCAGTGACTGATGCATCAGGCAGCGAATTCTGCTGAGGAAAATCCCTTGTGGCTTCACCCTTCGCATGCATTTCCCCTTGATAGTTCACTGCCTCTCCCTCTGCCAGAGTTCCTTTTCTGCATTGGAGCTCAGAGGAGAGGCAGAAGCTGAAATGGTCCATCCCCTTTATGCCCCCCCTCCGCTATATTCAAGCAGGATTGTGTGCCTTTGCTATTAAATGTGCTTCAATAAGACTAGATTCAAAGATTGCAGGTGAAATACATGCCCAGCTGAGTGTAAGCAGATGAGGAATTCTCCTGACAATATAGAAATGTTTTGCAAACCTACGTGGTGTTGGTCTTGGCCTGTCACTGCCTTTTGTGACATATCTCTGGGAAATGGCTGATTTTAGCTGCATTGGAATGGCTGGGAATGTTACTGAAAAATCGCTAAGCCACACTCCCTCAAAGCAATAGACGCTGTCTGTTTATAAAATGCCAAGTAAAGAACCACTGAAAATGCTTAATGATAAATAATTATGAATTTGGGGATGTAAAGAAGATCAGAGATTGTATTAAAGAGAAGACACACAGAGACAGAAAAAGGTTCACAATGAATTCTGAGTAACTAATATCAAGAACCAATAGGCAAAGAGGTCTGGATAATATTTAAGGAAGAATGAAGAATGAATGCCCATCACTCAAGGTCAAGGGTTATTTATGGAATAAAGAGTTTTGGGTGGTAAAACAAAATTAGTTTATGAGTCAAGGTGAAAGGGATGCTTCGAGTTTGCTTATCAGTTAACAGTTGATCATTAGTGCCCAATAAATATTGTATAAGCTATACACTATCAAATCTGAAACACTGATGTTATGGGAAGTTTATACAGTTAGATCTGAAGTAGTAAATTTTGTGATGGGAGTTGTTTTTTCAGAGAAAAGATTTAGAATCAATCTTGTCTAGCCTGATAGTAAACCTGAGCCTTTTTCTGTTGAAATCTCATTGGAGTATTTGAGGAGTTCAACCATATGTGATAGTAAACCATGAAGGAATGTTCTAGATATGCTCTTATGTTTTGGCATATCAGCTTCTTAACATCCAGAAGTTCACCAGGCCCTCTATACCTGCCCATCAGCTAGACAGCTTGTTCAAAGCCGGGTAAGAAACTTGGACAGTATATGTATTTTTAATTACTGTTTTAACCTACATGGTTGTATATTGGTGTCATGTCTAATTGAGAAAATAAGTTATTAAATAAAAATGGGGATTGGATGTATAGATTCCTTCCTACGTAATTCTTATTAGGATAATGCTAAGATTGAGCCCAACCTGTGGCAATTTGTAGTGTACTCTTTGCCAACAGTTTAACTTAGTATAAATAGTTAGCTGGCAGCCTAGGGTTCCTAAATATAGAACTATAGCTGTGTTACAACTTAACAGAGATCAAAGCCGCCACACTTTGAATCTCATAATCCACTCTTTTGATTGCAGCTAGATTAATAGGAGCCAGGGGGCACTTAGCTTTTCCCAGTGTAGTCTTTCCCTTCTTCCCCTAGCCTTGCAGCAGTTGCGTTTTTCTTCCCTTCCATTCAAAAGAAGACCTAGCAAGGGGCACACAGAAGAAAGGTAAATACCTTAGAAATATTGAACTAAGAGCAGCTGCTACTTGGGCATGATCCCTTGAGAGATCTTTGGTTTCTGCCTTGAACTCCTAACAGGACGTTCTTTTTCTTTCTTTTTTTCCACCAAACTAGGTGCCGGACAGGACAGTGAGAAATACCGGGAGCCATGTTCCAGGTCATTGGAAACTAACAAGCACGAAGCAAGAAAAGAGTTATTTTAGAAACGGGACAAAAACATCAGAAGAGAAACCAGACTGTGAAAGGGAAGGAGAAATCCTCTGCTTCTCAGGGTGAACTTCAGTAACTCCTGATCTCGCAAGAGGATCAGAAAGGAAAGGAATGCAAAAAGTGCGCAGTGTGTGGGAAGATAGTCAAAAATACTTCAAAGTTAAATATACATTGCAGAACCCACAAAAGTGAGGAACCATATAAATCGCCTGAAGTGTGGAAAGAGCTTCAGTGTTAGTTCAAACCTTACTTTACACCATAGAACTCACACAGGGGAGAAACCACATAAATGCATGGAGTGTGGAATGAGCTTCACTGCTAATTCGAGCCTTACTAAACATCAAAGAACTCACACAGGGGAGAAACCATATAAATGCATGGAGTGTGGGAAGAGCTTCAGTGATAGTTCAACCCTTACTAAACATCATAGAACTCACACACGAGAGAAAACATATAAATGCATGGAGTGTGGGAAGAGCTATAGTCATAGCTCGCATCTTACTTTACACCAAAGAACTCACACAGGGGAGAAACCATATAAATGCATGGAGTGTGGAATGAGCTTCACTGCTAATTCGAGCCTTACTTTACACCATAGAACTCACACAGGGGAGAAACCATATAAATGCATAGAGTGTGGGAAGAGCTTCAGTGTTAGTTCAAGCCTTACTAAACATCAAAGATCACACACAGGGGAGAAACCATATAAATGCATGGAGTGTGGAATGAGCTTCACTGCTAATTCGAGCCTTACTTTACACCATAGAACTCACACAGGGGAGAAACCATATAAATGCATGGAGTGTGGGAAGAGCTTCAGTGTTAGTTCAAGCCTTACTAAACATCAAAGAACTCACACAGGGGAGAAACCATATAAATGCATGGAGTGTGGAATGAGCTTCACTGCTAATTCGAGCCTTACTTTACACCATAGAACTCACACAGGGGAGAAACCATATAAATGCATGGAGTGTGGAAAGAGCTTCAGTCAGAGCTCAAAACTTACTTTACACCATAGAACTCACACAGGGGAGAAACCATATGAATGCATGGAGTGTGGGAAGAGCTTCACTGATAGTCCAAGCCTTACTTTACACCGTAGAACTCACACAGGGGAGAAACCATATAAATGCATGGAGTGTGGGAAGAGCTTCAGTGTTTGTTCAAGCCTTACTAAACATCAAAGAACTCACACAGGGGAGAAACCATATAAATGCATGGAGTGTGGAAAGCGCTTCACTGTGAGCTCGCATCTTACTTTACACCATAGAACTCACACAGGGGAGAAACCATATAAATGCATGGAGTGTGGAAAGAGCGTCAGTCAGAGATCGTATCTTACTTTACACCATAGAACTCACACAGGGGAGAAACCATATAAATGCATGGAGTGTGGGAAGAACTTCAGTGTGAGCTCGCATCTTACTTTGCACCATAGAACTCACACAGGGGAGAAACCATATAAATGCATGGAGTGTGGGAAGAGCTATAGTCATAGCTCGCATCTTACTTTACACCAAAGAACTCACACAGGGGAGAAACCATATAAATGCATGGAGTGTGGGAAGAGCTTCAGTCAGAGATCGTATCTTACTTTACACCATAGAATTCACACAGGGGAGAAACCATATAAATGCATGGAGTGTGGAAAGAGTTTTAGTCAGAACTCAAAACTTACTTTACACCGTAGAACTCACACAGGGGAGAAACCATATAAATGCATGGAGTGTGGAATGAGCTTCACTGCTAATTCGAGCCTTACTTTACACCATAGAACTCACACAGGGGAGAAACCATATAAATGCATGGAGTGTGGAAAGAGCTTCAGTCAGAGCTCAAAACTTACTTTACACCATAGAACTCACACTGGGGAGAAACCATATAAATGCCTGGAGTGTGGGAAGAGCTTCACTGATAGTTCAAGCCTTACTAAACATCATAGAACTCACACAGGGGAGAAACCATATAAATGCATGGAGTGTGGAAAGAGCTTCACTGATAGTTCAAGCCTTACTTTCCATCAAAGAACTCATATGGGAGAAACCGTATCAGTGTATGGAGTGTGGAAAGAGCTTCAGTGTTTGTTCAAGCTTTACTAGACATCGTAGAACTCACACGGGAGAAACCATATAAATGCATGGAGTGTGGAAAGAGCTTCAGTGTTATTTGAACACTTTCTGAACATCGAAGAGCTCACACGGGAGAAACCGTATAAGTGCATGGTATGTGGAAAGAGCTTCAGTAAGAAAAATATGCTTACAGTACTTTCCATCAAAGAACTCACACGGGAGAAACCATATCAGTGTATGGAGTGTGGGAAGAGCTTTAGTCATAATGGTACTCTTACTTTCCATCAGAGAACTCACACGGGAGACACCGTATAATGCATGGTGTGTGGAAAGAGCTTCAGTCAAAAAATCACTGGCTTTATCCTTTACTTTTGGATTGAAATTTGAGGACTATTCATTTGTCAGAGGGAAGGGGAAATGAAAGAGACTGTAATGGATTTACCGGGAAAGATAAAAGATTTGGAATATTGCTTCATTGGCTGATTTTGAAATATACAGTCATGCCTTGGATTGCAAGTAACTTGGTTTGGGAGCGTTTTGCAAGACAAGCAAATATTTAAATATTTATTTTAAAAAATTTGACTTGATATACAAGTGATGTCTTGCAATACAAGTACTGTAGTACGGCTTAAATTAAAAATCTCTGTACAAATTTTTTTGGGGGAATTTAATTTTGATAGAAGAGTGTTTTGGATTACAAGCACGTTTCCGGAACGAATTATGCTCTCAATCCAAGGCATGACTGTACTCTGATTCCAAATATTATATAAATGTATTGTGTTTGTCTTGAAATATCTGGGGTTTAAAAATTTTATATGCTCTATGCTGACTTGGAAGTATTAAGGATGTTTTATAGATTTGCTAGTTGTAATGTATTTGGTTTGTCTGGAAATATCTGGATGGGTTTAAAATTTGTAGTATGTTACTTAGAAAAAAGGGGGGTTGAAGGGCCTCTTTTAAATTGAGACTCATTTCTTAGCTTAAGGTAAAAGTGGGTTGGTTAGAAGTTTTAGTTGGAGAGTTGAAAAAAGAATATTGAAAACTTTGGGGTTACTTACTAAGTACTGAATAGTTGTTTTTTTTTTTTATGCTTGGGATTTTTAATATGCTTTAGGTGTAATTGCAAACAATAACAAGTGAGAATCAGGGTTAAGTATGCATTGGTTTACATATATATGCTGAATAAATTATTTAATTGGCAAAAAAATAATCCAGAAAATGAGTGTGACCTCGTTTCTGGGAAAGAAGATGGTTGATGTATTTCCCGTAGCCGTTTTAAATTGGAATGCAAGAACCCACAGAGCAGCATAATAGATTGACTTTACCCATAAAGGGTTTGGAATATTGTTTCATTTGCTGATCTTGAAATATACTCTGATTTTAAATATTATGTTACAAATGTACTGGGTTTGTATGGAAATATCTGGAGTTTTAAAAATTTATGCTCCAGCTGACTTGGAAGTAGATTTGCTAGTTGTAATGTATTTGGTTTGTCTGGAGATATGTAGATGGGTTTAAAATTTGTGGTATGTTACTTAGAAAAAAGGGGGTTGAAGGGCCTCTTTTTAAATTGTGTTAGTCCGAAGTTTTGGTTGAGAGAGTTGAAAAAAGAATATTGAAAACTCTAGTCATGTGGTTACTTGCTCACTACGTAAGGAATAGTTATTTTTTTATGGTTGGGATTTTTAATATGCTTTAGGTGTAATTGGAAACAATAAGTGAAAATCATGGTTGGTTTACATATAAATGCTGGTTATACAATTAAACAGTTAAGATTTATATGTAGGGTGAGACCTCTAGTGTTCTCTTTTTGCCATAACTAGAATTAAATGTTGGAATAGAAATTTTTTAAGATTAATTTATACTTACCTATATGCTGTGGAAGAAGATTGGAAGTCCATTTTAGTTTTGTTTGTTGGTGGTCATGTATGTATGTGTTTGTTTGTTTGTTTTTAATTATGATTAATAAAAATTCTTTAAAAAAGAAAGAAATAGCGTTAGTCATAATGGTACTCTTACTTCCCATCAGAGAACACACACAGGGGAGAAACGGTATAAGTGCATGGTGTGTGGAAAGAGCTTCAGTAAAAAAACCCAAAAAACACTTACTTTCCATCAAAGGACTCACATAGGAGAAGCCGTATCAATGCATGGAGTGTGGTGTTGGTGTATTCTGACCACAAAAGACTTGGAATGCGCTTGAAAACCAGGTGCGTCCTTAAGTGGCAGCCTACTCCCTTGCTGCAGGTGGTGATAATCTGTGAAAGCATGTGGGAGTGGTATGAAGCCTAGCTCTGCAGTGTAATCTCTCTCTCTCTCACTTGATGGCTGTGGGGAGCAGGTAACAATGTATCCTGTATTCTGTATATAGTTAACTCTTTTATGCTTTGGATTAAATATATTAGAAGGACCTAAATGAGGAATGTATTTATTATTTACTGGACTACTGACACTACTGCTACAGCTGACTCCTACAACATCAGCAAAGATTATGGGCCCAGAGCCAGGTGTCAGCAACTGAAACCAGCAAGGGATACCAGAGGTCTGACTGGAAGGTAAAGCCATTATTCCAGGAGGTCCTGAATGCTTGAGTTTCAATTTGCAAAGTGTTTTTCCTGCTTATTAACATTTGTAAGGAACCGCAAGTATGGCTCAAGGAATGCAAGCCAGTCAAGGCTTTGAGAGACTAAATGACTTTAATTACAGCACCTGGAGTTATAAAATGGAAATGTATCTCAGATGGTAAGGTCTTTGGAAAGCTGTGGAAGAGGAACCTCCAGATGAAGAAGATGAGGGACATGCTGACTGGCAAAAGCAAGATGAAAAGGCTCAAGCAAGTATTGCTTTGGGGGTTGAGGATTCTCAAATCTCACTAATCCGTTTTCAGAGTACAGCCAAAGAAGCATGGGAAGCTCTACAGAGAATTTATCTGAGAAACAGCAGGCAGTAAAGTTTTGTTGACTCAACGGTTGTATCAGCAACAATTAACACCTGGTGAGTCTTTGCCTGATCACTTAAAAATTATTATTATTTATTTATTTATTTATTTATTGCCCATCTGGCCGGCAACCGGCCACCCTGGGTGATGTACATAGAATAAAAACAATAAAATACATTTAAAACAGTATAAAAATTTTAAAATCCTAACCCACCCCATATTCCCACCTGAACAGCCAGGTTTTTAATGGGCGGCAGAAGCTCAGCAGATAGGGGGCATGGCGGAGGTCACTCGGGAGAGAGTTCCACAGTACGGGGGCTGCCACGGAAAAGGCCCTCTTCCTCGTCCCCACCAGTCTAGCTGCTCTTGCTGAAGGGACAAGAGGAAGGCCGTCTGTGGCAGATCTTGTTGAGCGGCCTATTTGGTGTTGCTGGAGACGCTCCTTGAGATAGACTGGACCGGAGCCGTATAGGGTTTTAAAGGTCAAAACCAACACCTTGAATTCGGCTCGTCAAGCAACTGGTAGTCAGTGCAACTCCTTCAGCACTGGCGTGATGTGGTCCCGGCGGCGGCTGCCTTTAACCAGGCGAGCTGCCGCGTTCTGTACCAGCTGTAGCTTCCGAACCGTCTTCAAGGGTAACTCCACATAGAGCGCATTACAGTAGTCTAGGCGAGAGGAGACCAAGGCATGAACCACTGATGGGAGCAGGTGATTAGGAAGGTAGGGGCGCAGCTGCCGTATCAGATGGAGTTGATACAGCACTGCCCGGCTCACAGCGGACACTTGAGCCCATTCTGGTTGCGCCATAGGCTGTTAAGGTATAATTTACAACCAGCAGATGCTCAAAATCTTTTTCAGGATCTGGAGTACAATCCTGTAATGTGGCCAATTGTCTCAAGGAAGAGGGGGTGTGGAGAAAGCCTGAACACGCACACACCACACACACACACAGTTCCCTGGACAACCCCTTGTCTGCATAATCTCTACCCGGGGTGGGGGTGGGAGAGGCACCGGAGATACAGGCTCAGCCAGACGGGATCTTGCATACTAACAATGGGGCACCTCTGCCGGAATCCACAAGAAGGAAGATGGGTCACCAGGAACATACAGGGCAGTCTCAAAGAGTTGCAAAACACTCCAGGAACTGTAACACGTCACCCTTTCCCGGGCAGGAATAAGCCCACCTGACACGAAGGGGCAGGAATAAGCCCCACATGACCAGCAAGGGGCAGGAGAGCAGGAAAACCGGGGTAGAAAACCCCCTCCCCACTCCTGGGGAGTTGTGGGGAACATGGGTACACTGACAGCAACGTCGTCCAGCTGTGGCTAGGTCAAGCAGTTCTCTTCCCTGGGTCAGATGGACTTGGAGCCAGGCGGGAAACCAACCAGCGTAGAGTCTTTGAGCTAAGGTAACTGCTTTCCGCAATACGCTAGCCTGGGAACCAGTTCCATTCATAAAGTCTGAGGTCACGCTCAGGTCTTGTTGATGTATAGTATTCCTAGAAAGTCTATTAGTTCCGCTCCATTTAACTACTAGTAAATAAAGCCTTATTTGGGCAACGAAAGGCTCGTAGTGCTTTCTTCTCACTGCGTACGGGTTCTAGTCAGTTCCACTTGCTTAACCGGGCTGTGGCTCAGTGCCGGTTAACCTGTTAAGTGCCAAACTCACGCCGAAGACCCAGTTGCTGGTCTTCCACAGGGGGCATCCTGCGAGCAGGTGAACCTGAGGGGAGGAAAGTGTCTCCTCCCTTGCAGTATCATATTGGTGTTCCAGGGCAGTCAGCCAAGAGCAGCATCTTCTTGGGACACCTTTGCAAATGTTCAACTGGTAAAAACACATTTGGACTAATTTAAGGAGAAAAAAAATGAAACACAACACAATTACGTAGTTACAGTTACAGCTTTACATTGTACAGGGGGTCAATGCTTTTATGTCTGGAAGCTTAATACAATATCTATAGGGATTTGAACACATTTTTTATACAGATTCATGAGAGAACAACAATTTTCTCATGAGGCTGCAACCATTTGCTCTTTCTTTTTCTTTGTTTCAGAGGCTGTTAGTTAGCCACACACTGACCCCCTTCTTGAGAGGCAGGGGGGGGGCAGGCGAAGTTGCTTCAGTTCTTACAGCGAAAGAAGCCCTTATCTAAGGAATGCAATTGGAGAGAACAGCTTTAAGGCAATTGTCTTTGGTGTTCTTTTTAAGAAAGCTGAAGGCCATAAGGCTTTGGCGTTGCTCCCAGAAACTATCTTGGCTTTTGAACACTGGGAAAGTTCACTCTTCACCTGTTGAACCTTAATAACCTCCTCGCCATTCTTCCGGTAGAGCCCATTCAATACACATACCATTTGGGGTCTTTATGACTACAACACCTTGGAGTACCTTCAGTTATCTATACATCTTGTTAGGTGAGGAATCCAAAATATATCCTTTACTATATTCTTGGTTGTATTTTTTGATAGTGGGAGTTCAAATTTCTGTTAGAGGACTGAAAGCAGAGAGAGAACAGTATACAAAGTTACATGTTTATGCAGAAGGCACTGAAACATTTCTGTATGGTAAAAGGCATCTTGGCATTCTTAAAGAACTCGCTCTTACTGTTTAGAGTGATTAAATTATAACTTTTAACAATAAGAAAGCTATCTTTTATACTTGTTAGTATAAAGAATTTGCAAAAATATATATTTAGCAAACAACAAAAACAATTAAATTCTTACTAGGGAACCTGGATCTTATTAGTGAGCTCAGTCTATTTGAATTTTAGGAAAGCTATTACTGCTTGCCTTGCAACGGAAAAGAAAGAGGAAGTTGCTGCTCTCTTTGTCTTTACAGGTTTGCCTACATTGTGAGCTTGGCAAATACAGCAGGCATGATAATATTGTTGGGCCACATGGGGGAAATTTTGAGCATATCAATATCTGAGATCTGATGAGTTCCCAACTGGATCGGGCACACATCCTTGTTTTGATTGCCTCAGATATTAAATGTAGCAAAGCAAACTTGCACAGTTGTAGCGCCTTTTTTTATATACTACAAATGTCTAAAAGGCAGTCAGCCAAAAGGCTGCTTTATTTACTTAAGTAGGCTAAGCCCAAGAGAGCCAGTGTAAATACCGGTAGTAGCCGATTGTTGGCTCAGCTTGTCTGAGCATGGAAAGCTAAGCAGGGTCCAGTAGCTAAGTCACTAGCCAGCCTCCAAAACAATGTGGGGACTGGTGATCTATCTACAAACAAAACCTGATCAGGGTTATTCAAAGGGACGTCCTTTCCCCCCCCCCCCACCAGCCATAATGGGGGTGTTACAAATAGAAACACATTCAACTAACACACCTTGGTTTTTTAGTTGTTTGATTTGCACTTCTATGGGTTCTACAGCCTCCCTGGGAATCATGTGTTGTTTTACCCTAGGGGGCAGCATCCCCTCTTTGACCTTAATTTGTACTGGAGAAGTGGACTTTAGGAGCCCAACTTCTCCTGAGGTCTCTGCCCAGTACTGGACTGGTACCTGATTTAACACTGGGTCTGAGCTTCTGCCTAATTCCAGAGCTTCAAGGGCACCGGCAAAACCCAGGAGGCTGGTAGAAGGCATAGAGACCCAAATTCCGTTCGGATGACACTGAATGGTTGCATGCAATTTTTATAACAGGTTGCAACCTAACAAATTCACTGGGCTGTTTTTCATTAACACAAACTGGTGTTCTGTCGTCAAGGGGCCAATTTTTAACAGGCACCTCTTGACTAAGTGGCTGCCATTTTGGCTCCTCTTAGTCCATCGAATTCCCATGATTATCCCCGTGTTTTTAGAATGAGGCAAATCTTCTGAACATACCATAGAGAGACTTGCCCTTGTGTCAATTAGACATGGAAAAATTTGTCCATTAATTTTTAAATTAAAAAAAGTCTTTTCAGTTTTCAATTTCTACAAGGTGGGGTTTCCTTGAGGGGGTTCCCCTTTTTCATCATATGACGCGCCCTCTAACCTTCATTCATTACTCTGCACATTCTCTAATCCCATAACTCCATGCATCTGTCTACACTTGGCCCCTCCAAACAAACGGATCTGCTGTTTCAACCAATACAAGAATTGACTTGGAGACTCCGTGGGCAATTGGAGACACTCTTTCACCTTTGCCCAATTTACTGTTTGTTTGTTTGTTTGTTTGTTTTGTCCCATATGCTCCAGACAGGTCAGAATTATGCCACACAAGGTGTCCATTTTAGTTCTTCCAGCAACAGTTAACAAATTCCAATTTGGATCAATTATGGGAAACTCTTGCTGGGTTCCAATTGGGTTCTGAGCCATGGCCTCAGTCACCAATTGTTTCAATTTGGCATACTGATCTGGACGCAAAAGGGCTTCTAAAATAGCAAGCGTGTCTGCCTAATCTGGCCTATGGGAACGAAACACTGTGCGCACCCTCTGGAGAAAGCAGTTCGGATCCTCTGTGAGGTCCGGAGTGTTTTACTGCCATAACATGAGCTCGTGTGAACCAAGGGAAACATATTCATGATGGGGTTGATTCACTACAGTACCCGCTGTTCTGTTCCTGGAGGTGAATTGGGAGCGGATGGAACATACACTGGGGTGATGTGGGTCAGTCAGTAAAGGATATAATCCCTGTCCGGGGCCAGAGTCAGGTTGTTGGCCCAAATCTGGTTTCAGACAGGGAGCATATAAGGGCAAACTAGGCAATGGAGCCGAGGGCCCCACAGCCCCGTCCAGCTCATTTTTGTCAGAAATGTGACCAGTTTGGTAACCCACGTCAGTCCATGCATACCAATAATCCATTTGACCAAGGAATTTTTTTTCCTCCAAGGCGAATCGGAGGTCTCTTAAAATCTGTTTGTCCCATGAACCCAATTTTGGCCATGTGTGGCCTCCTAAATATGGCCAATCTTCTGTGCACAAAGTTTTGAGGCGCCTCTTTGACAGTCCTGCACTGGCGGGCAGAGAGGTAAGATTCTGGAGCACAATCCCCAAGAGCATCCCCTTAAGAATGCTTGATCCACTTTCCATAGTCAGCACTTAGGTCACTAGGCTTTATCTGTCGTTTTTTGTTTGGCACCTAGGTCACCTAGGTCACTAGGCTTTATCTGAAGCTTTATTTGTTCAGCACCTAGGTCACTGGGCTTAGAATCATAGAATCATAGAAAAGTAGAGTTGGAAGGGGCCTACAAGGCCATCGAGTCCAACCCCCTGCTCAATGCAGGAATCCAGGTCAAAGCATCCCTGACAGATGATTGTCTAGCTGCACCTTGAATGCCTCCAGACTGGGAGAGCCCACCACCTTCCCAGGTATTTGATTCCATTGTCTTATTGCTCTGACAGTCAGGAAATTTTTCCTGATGTTTAGGTGGAATCTAGGTTCCTGTAACTTGAGCCCATTATTCCGTGTCCTGCAAACTGGGATGATCAAGAAGAGATCCTGGCCCTCCTCTGTGTGACATCCCTTCAAGTACTGGAAGAGTGCTATCATATCTCCCCTCAGTCTCCTCTTCTGAAGGCTAACATGCCCAGTTCTTTCAATCTCTCCTCATAGGGCCTTGTTTCCAGTCCCTTCATCATCCTTGTTGCCCTCCTCTGAACCCTCTCCAGTTTGTCTAAGTCCTTCTTAAAGTGTGGTGCCCAGAACTGGACGCAGTACTCAAGATGAAGCCTAACCAGTGCCGAGTAAAGGGGAATGATCACTTCACGCGATTTGGATGCTATACTTCTATTATTGCAGCCCAAAATTGCATTTGCCTTCTTTGCAGCCACATCGCATTGCTGGCTCATATTCAGTTTGTGATCTACCACAATTCCAATATCCTTCTCACTTGTAGTATTGTTGAGGCAAGTGTCCCCCATTCTGTAACTCTGCATTTGGTTTCCTTTCCCTAGGTGCAGCACTTGGCATTTATCCCTATTAAATTTCATTCTGTTGTTTTCGGCCCAGCGCTCCAGCCTATCGAGGTCACTTTGAATTTTGTTTCTGTCTTCCAGAGTATTAGCTGTTCCACCCAACTTTGTGTCATCTGCAAATTTGATAAGCATTCCCTGTACCTCCTCATCCAAGTCATTAATAAAAATGTTGAAGAGCACTGGGCCCAGGACCGAGCCCTGTGGTACCCCGCTCGTTACCTCTCCCCAGTTTGAGAAGGAACCATTGATAAGCACTCTTTGAGTCCGATTCTGTAGCCAATTGTGGATCCACCTGATAGTTGTTCCATCTAGCCCACTTTTAGCTAGCTTGCTAATCAGGACATCATGAGGCACTTTGTCGAAAGCTTTGCTGAAATCCAGATATATGATGTCCACAGCATTCCCACAGTCCACAAGGGAGGTTACCCAATCAAAAAATGAGATCAGATTAGTCTGGCAGGATTTATCCGAAGCTTTCTTTGTTCAGCACCTAGATCACTAGGCTTTATCTGAATCTTTTTGTGGACCTTGAAAATCCCAACCAGAACTGCTTTCACCCATTGCCTTACCCCTCAGGTACCTACCAGAAACCAGAAACCAGGACTTCATTACCTGCCTTTATGACCAGTCCTTATCGGGGTCCTGGAGACAACCACTTCCCTCTAAGTCCCCTTTAGGTGAACTCACCTGGTGCATGCTGGGGCGTTGTCAGAAAAGGGCTCTGTCACCAGAACGCCGAGCTAGACTGCTCCTGCCTGGGTCGCCAGAATTGTGGTAAGGGCTCAAGTAGCCCTGGGTTCAAGTCTAGCCAATTAGGTCAATCCATCAGCCAAATGCAGGTAAAGAAGTTTAAGAACAAAGCTTTATTCAATCAGATAATGCAGCTGCATGTCCCAGCTCCAAACAAAAATGGAGTGAGCCCCGAATATGCGTAAGCATTCAGATGCTGCTAAGATCTCAGAACAGTAGAGCTAACGCCTTTTGGCTCTACGCTGGACATGCGCAGTGTATACCAACCATGCTGAGATTACGTTCCACAGTCCTTTGCAAGCGGGCATGTGCACCATGTCCCTGAGTAGTGGACACATTTCTGCCTACCCATCATCTGAACTATTCTGCTTGTCCTGTAGTTTATTGCACAAGGCAAAAACATCATCTGTACAGCGTATCAGTGTTCTAAGACACTGTGAGCTCTACAGCAACACACTGTGATTTAACTAACAAGTTGCTGAGGCAGACTGAAGGTGAAGCCCTTGGTGACTTTTGCCACATGTTGTGACACAGAGACAGGCCTGTGGCTTACGCTGGCTCAGCTTGTCTGAGTGTGGAAAGCTAAGTAGGGTCAGGGCTGGTTATTACTTGGATGGGAGACCCCTTCTCTAGTTTCCTGCATTGAGCAGGGGGTTGGACTTGATAGCCTTGTAGGCTCCTTAGATCAATGGAATCTATGGATCTATGGAATCTACACGAGAGCCCATGGAAAGATCTGGCATTGTAACCCCACCCTTCTTAAGCAAATGGCACATGCTTTTGTGAAGAGGCATGTGTGCTTATTGATTCTCCATGTTACCATGATAACATTTTCACTGAGACCCCTTATCTGGAGCTAATGTTTTGTTATGTATACAAACAAATTCAATTTTTTAAAATAAAATGATGAATTGTGATAAAGTTGAAAGTATATACTGTATTAATAAAATGGAGAGGAGGAGAAGGACCGTGTGAGCTGCCTCGGGTTCCTTGCAAGAGGAAAAAAGCTGGGACATGAATGTAATAAAAAATAAATGAGGGCAAAAGTATGTGTTAAGCAAACTCACCCCTACTCAGTGGTTTATTGATTCTGAATATGGGGGTTGTATATAGCTGTCATGACCAGTAGCCACTGACAGGCTTATGGTTTAACTTTCTTCCAAAGATATTCATTCTCATGGCCATCACCGCACCTTGTGGCAGCAAATCCCAGAAATCGACGTGCCTTGCGCGAAGGGCAATTTCTTTAATTCGGTTTGGGTGTAAAGGGCTCTCAGATCGACGTCCCCGGAATCTGGGCCTCTTTGACATAATGGTGGAACGTGAATCTGCCTTATTCTGCGTCAGTCCCTTGGTCCACCTAGCCTGGTATGGTTGACACTGATGGGCAGTGGCCCCCCGGGGTTTCAGGCAGGATTCTTTCCTTTTCCTATCTGGAGATGCGGGGGGGGGGGGGTGTTGGATCTGGCACTGCTGCATGCAAAGCACGTGCTCTGCCACTGAGCCAGGGCCCTCCAAGACACGGATGGGCAGCAACCCATGGAAATGGGCAGCAAGGGACAGCAGCTAGAAAGTTACATAAGGAAAATGATACGGCTGCACTCCACAAATTTTATTTGTCTATTAATGAGAAGACTGCAGATTCGAGATCTGACTGGGGGCCCTGAAGTCAAGCAGGTCTGGATGTGGCCAGCTGGGAACCTTAGGCATGGAGGTCCAAGGAAGAATGCTACAGGGCTTCCATCAAACCACATGATTCTCTTTCATTGTTTCTGAGGAAGGAGGAGAAGGACAGTTGGCTTTTCCCTCTCCCCTGCCGCCGGAGGGTTCCCTCCCAGCTTCCCCTTCGACCTGGGGGGCAAAATCAGCAGCCAGGAACCAACAGAATCGCAGTGAAGGCGCAAGGAATGCAGTTGCCAGGCTTGTAAACGGGGGGGGGGGGAGGGAGAGACAGCTCCTGCCACTCAGTCCTCCAAGGGTTAAGGAACTGAGCTCCAGTTGCAAGAAGGGCAGGAAATGGCATTAGTGGGAAGACAGTTGTGAGCGCGCCTCCCTCGGTCTTCCGGGAACGGGACGGAGGAGGCGGGAGATTCCTTGGGGAGAGCCGGAGGCTGAGGCGCGGAGAGGGGAAGGCAGGACGAAGAGCGAAGTTGGGTGTTGCAGGAGGAGGAGGTGGGTCCAAGGATTTGCTGGGGGGTGGGGAAAGCAGAAAGAGCCCCTCCCCCGCTTCCCTCGCAGAATCATTGCAAGGGGCTCGATCCATGCAATCCGGCTGCAACATGGGGCCCAAAGCGCGCCTGTTTTCTATGGCAGGATCCTCTTTGACCCTCCGCCCCGCCCCGGAGATCAATCCAGTCTCAGTGAGATTGAAGGGGGGCGGGGAGCGAGTGCATAGGAAGCACCTTGGGGGGCGGGGGAGGGAAACCTGCATGTAGATCCCACGGAGAGTGGGTGGATCCCGGAGGTTCCATTGCGCCGTCTCCCCCCCCCCACCCACCCACCCACCAACCACCACCACCGCGCTGTCTGAGCGCTCTGCAGTCTCCCTGGCGCATTGCCTTGGGGCTGCCCTGGTGCAGATGGGAATGGATAGGTGTCAGTTGCTTCTGTTCTCCGAAACTGGAGCAGAGCCATCTTTGTTTTTTCCTGCGCTGCAGCGGCCCTGTCAGTTTCTCTTCCCTACCCAAAGAGTGGAGCCTTGGGACTCCGTGGGCGCTTAGAGGCGGGAGAAACGGAGCCTCAGCTGCTGCTCTGCTCAATGGGGTTTCTCCAGATGTTCCCTGGAGAGTTTGGCTGGCCTCTTCCAGCTGTACAGGTGAAGATCAATCTAACTCGTTTTGCAGGACTGGCTGCTGAGGCTGTGGTTCTTGTGCCAGTCTTGCTCATGTCCAGCCTCACCCCGTGCCTCAAAATACAGGCGGCAGACAGTCCCCGGTACGGCTACTGAGACTTCGGACTATAGCTGAGCAATCCACAAAAAATCCTATGAGTTGGGCCTTTCTGAGACCAAAGAGCAGTGGTGCAGGCAGGTAAGTTTAGACTCTGTACTTAATGGTGTTTCTGGGTGGGGAGGAGGGGTGCTTTAGACTACCATGTGTATTGTTTCTTTTGTGAAGCACAGGACTAATGTTTCTTTTTTCATCACACACACGCACACACAGCCATTCTGTGCTTTAAAACTGTTTCTTCTACATTACTGATATCTTAGAGCAACCCTGCCCTCCACCCCAAAAACCCTCTTTGCAGAGTGTAAAAAAGAAGATACTTTGAGCATGTGCAGTTTTCCATTTTAAACACACTTCTATCTTAGTAGTAGTAGGCGATCACTCATGACCGAGTAAGATTGTCTTCCAGGATAAAAATTACAAAAAGAAAATTTTAAAAGGAGGAAATTCTAAAAAAAATTTGTGTAGACTCTAGCGATGGGTCCGTAAGTGACTGTGGAGGCCAATTCTAGATCCACACAGCTTCCCACAGTGAGGACACAGGTTGCCAGATGGAAGATGGTCCTGTAAAGGATTCGTTTGACGTGCTTTTTGCTTAGCATGTTTCTCCCTTTCACCTTGCACTCGGGCTTCTTCAAAGTCCTTGGAACCTTTGTGAAAGGCCAACCTCCATTTAGATCGTTCATGGGCCAGAGCTTCCCAGTTTTCGATGTTTATATTGCATTTTTTTAAGGCCTTTGATACTGTAGACCGTACAGCTCTCTGGACTATCCTTATGAAAATTGGATGCCCCAATAAATTTGTGAATATCTTGCGACTTCTCCATGACAACATGACGGCAACGGTTTTGGACAACAACGGCTCTCATGGTGCTCCATTTAAAGTGGGATCAGGTGTTAAACAGGGATGTGTTATCGCCCCAACATTATTTGCCATTTTCATCGCCATGGTTTTACATCTTGTCAAGGGGAAACTTCCCACCGGTGTGGGAATTATATATCGAACAGATGGAAAGCTTTTTAATCTCAGCAGGCTGAAAGCAAAAAGTAAGGTAATTACAACCTCCGTTGTGGAACTTCAGTATGCTGATGATAATGTGGTCTCCGCACATTCAGAGGATGATCTCCAAACTATCCTAAATGCTTTTGCAGAAGCATACGAAAAACTTGGTCTCTCACTTAACATCAAAAAAACCAAAGTGCTTCATCAGCAAGTGCAAGCCAATCCTTTGGTGATGCCATCTATCCAGCTTGGCGGGACAATACTGGAAAATGTCGATCATTTTCTCTATCTTGGCAGCTATCTTTCTGTTACAGCTAACATCGACAGTGAAATCCAGCATCGTCTGAGCTCCGCAAGTGCCGCATTTTCTCGAATGAAACATCGAGTGTTCGAGGATCGGGATATTTGTAAGAAGACCAAAACACTGGTTTATGAAGCCATTGTATTACCAACTTTATTGTATGCCTGCGAAACATGGACTATCTATAAACGTCACTTCCACCTCCTTGAAAGGTTTCATCAACGTTGCCTACGGAAAATCCTGCAAATTACTTGGGAAGATAGGCGAACAAATGTCAGTGTACTGGAAGAAGCAAAGACTACTAGCATTGAAAAAATGATCCTTCAACGCCAACTTCAGTGGACCGGTCATGTTGTTCGAATGCCTGACTGCCGTCTCCCAAAGCAGTTACTTTACTCCCAACTCAAGGATGGAAAGCGGAATATCGGTGGTCAATATAAGAGGTTTAAAGATGTTCATAAGGCTAATCTAAAAAAATGCAATATAAACATCGAAAACTGGGAAGCTCTGGCCCATGAACGATCTAACTGGAGGTTGGTCTTTCACAAAGGTTCCATGGACTTTGAAGAAGCCCGAGTGCAAGGTGAAAGGGAGAAACGTGCTAAGCGAAAAGCACGTCAAATGAATCCTTTACAGGACCATCTTCTATCTGGTAACCTGTGTCCTCACTGTGGGAAGCTGTGTGGATCTAGAATTGGCCTCCACAGTCACTTACGGACCCATCGCTAGAGTCTACACAATCTTCTTTAGAATTTCCTCCTTTTATCCCGGAAGACAATCTTACTCGGTCACGAGTGATCGCCTGATGATGATGATGACTGACCACCGATATTCCACTTTCCATCCTTGAGTTGGGAATAAAGTCCATCATGACTTGAGGAATAAAATGGAGTTTGTTTCTGGTGCTCCCACGCTAAACACATTTACTTGGGAATTTTGTTTTAGAAAAGGAACATCTCTTTTAAAAGTAAAAATAGTATATGAGCGTCTATGACCGGAGAAATGCCTCTTGGCTGCCCCCTGATCATAAAATGCTGTTATAAGTAAGTAAGAAAGCTGTGTCATACCTGGTGGGTCCTGGCATGTGGGTGCACTGGTGCAAGGCCTGACTGCCGCTGCCACCATCATCCGCCGTCCTCTGGCTAGAAGACACCACCCCAGGCTGCAGGCCCTGGACTTTAGCCTCTGTGTGTGTGTATTATTATTATTATTATTATTATTATTATTATTATTATTATTATTATTAAACAATGCTTCATATGAGAACTGAACTATGACTGGAGAGACCTGGGGTCAAATTGGAATTCAGGTATAAAACGAAGTGGGTAACCTCATTTGGATTTGGGCTAATTAAGCATATTAAAAGGTTAGAAAGTACGGTAGTTAACCTGAGAGCTGTTTGGAGGAATTAAGGAGTGTGGTTGGCAATGACATTAGTGGTGTTGAGCGGTGATAGTGGCTGCATTTCTCTCAATCCTGGTCAGAGGTTTTGGATTAGATTCTTCGTTATTTTTTCTGACTTGTGGAAGAGGTCAAGCTCAGAACCCCATTTCTGCATGTTGCATTTATGACCCTGCTGCAATTTCAAGCAAGCCCACTCCTCTTTTAGAGCAGGGCCATGATGTGGGGCGGAAAAAATTCCCAAACTGAACATTTCCTGGTGCATTATATTTCTGCAGAAATAGTTTTCATTTCTTAACTTCAGTAGTAACAATGAATGCATGCCAATGGCAAATACAATGTTAGGCAAGTGTGACAGTTTCCAAGTTGTACCGGTAATTAATGTTTTTCCAATAATTATGCTTAACAAGTGTGAGGGAATACATATATATCATAGAAGTACATATATGTCTCAGAGTGAAATGGAACTAATAAGTTGTGACACCGCAGCTGAACGTGCCCCAACAACTGTAGTGGACCAGTGTTTAAAGAGATGAATGGGTGACGGTATAGTGTTGGCATTTCCCATGTAAACTTAATGTTTTTCTATGCCAGTGACCCTATCATTGGGAAATTGTCTGGAGAATTCCATAATTTTTGGGGAAACCCACATTGATGAAAATGGAAGGTCAACTTGTGACCCCCCAGACATTTTGGCCTGCAACTCATAAGTCCCATTGAACTTAGCCAATGCTGAAGTATCATGGGAATTGTAGGCCAAGACATCTGGAGGGCCACAAGGTGCCCAGCCCTGTTTTAAAAGGGTGATATCAGAAGGTATTGCTAGAGCAACACTAGTATGGATGTGATATGGTTGAAAAGTAAGATGAGTGAAGGCGTGCCTGCTGGCACCCCTCAGGTTGGGAAGATATTTAGAACTTAAACATCAGGCCTTTTCTAGATCAAACATCTGTAAAAAGAGAGAGAGAGAGAGAGTGAAGGAAAATGAGATGGGACAGTGAAATACCGTATTTTTCGCTCCATAAGACGCACCGGACCATAAGACGCACTTACTGTATGGTACAAAAATTAAAAAAAAAAAAAAAATCAGCTGAGAGGCGGGGGCTTCCCCCGCCCACCCAGGAGTCTCCGCTCTTCCGGACCAGCAGAGGAAAGTAAAAAAAAAAAAAAAAAAAAAAAAAAAAATTTTTTTTTTTTTTTTTTTTACTGTATTCACTCCATAGGACGCACAGACATTTCCCCCTCCTTTTTTGGGAGGAAAAAGTGCGTCTTATGGTCCGAAAAATACGGTACCACTTGGGGTACAATCCTATTATTTAGACAGGAAAAGGGCCTACAATTTGCAGCATTCCAGACTGGCTTCAGAATGCTGGGAGCTGTAGGTCTTTTTTTCTGTCTGAACATGCATAGGATTGCACCTTTACTTAATTTATGTGGTGACAGAATCATAGAATCATAGAAGTAGAGTTGGAAGGGGCCTACCAGGCCATCGAGTCCAACCCCCTGCTCAAAGCAGGAATCCAGGTTCCTGTAACTTGAGCCCATTATTCCGTGTCCTGCAAACTGGGATGATCAAGAAGAGATCCTGGCCCTCCTCTGTGTGACATCCCTTCAAGTACTGGAAGAGTGCTATCATATCTCCCCTCAGTCTCCTCTTCTGAAGGCTAACATGCCCAGTTCTTTCAATCTCTCCTCATAGGGCCTTGTTTCCAGTCCCTTCATCATCCTTGTTGCCCTCCTCTGAACCCTCTCCAGTTTGTCTTCGTCCTTCTTAAAGTGTGGTGCCCAGAACTGGACGCAGTACTCAAGATGAGACCTAACCAGTACCAAGTAAAGGGGAATGATCACTTCACGCGATTTGGAAGCTATACTTCTATTAATGCAGCCCAAAATAGCATTTGCCTTCTTTGCAGCCACATCGCATTGCTGGCTCATATTCATTTTGTGATCTACCACAATTCCAATATCCTTCTCACTTGTAGTATTGTTGAGGCAAGTGTCCCCCATTCTGTAACTCTGCATTTGGTTTCCTTTCCCTAGGTGCAGCACTTGGCATTTATCCCTATTAAATTTCAATCTGTTGTTTTCGGCCCAGTGCTCCAGCCTATCGAGATCGCTTTGAATTTTGTTTCTGTCTTCCAGAGTATTAGCTATTCCACCCAACTTTGTGTCATCTGCAAATTTGATAAGCATTCCCTGCACCTCCTCATCCAAGTCATTAATAAAAATGTTGAAGAGCACTGGGCCCAGGACTGAGCCCTTCGGTACCGCACTCGTTACCTCTCCCTAGTTTGAGAAGGTACTATTGATAAGCACTCTTTGAGATCGATTCTGCAGCCAATTGTGGATCCACCTGATAGCCCACTTTTAGCTAGCTTGCTAATCAGGATATCATGAGGCATTTTGTCGAAAGCTTTGCTGAAGTCCAGATACTGGTATATTATGTCCATAGCATTCCCATAGTCCACAAGGGAGGTTACCTGATCAAAAAATGAGATCAGATTAGTCTGGCAGGATTTGTTCTTGACAAATCCATGCTGGCTTCCTGTAATCACTGCTTTGTTTTCAAGGTGCTTGCAGACTGACTTCTTTATAATCTGCTCCAAAATTTTCCCAGGGATTGATGTCAGACTGACTGACCTGTAGTTCCCAGGTTCCTCCTCCTTGCCCTTTTTGAAGATGGGAACAACATTTGCCCTCCTCCAGTCATCTGGCACTTCACCTGTCCTCCATGATTTCTCAAAGATAGTAGGCAGTGGTTCTGAGAGTTCTTCTGCCAGTTCCTTTATTACTCCAGGATGCAATTCGTCAGGCCCTGGAGATTTAAACTCATTCACAGTAATCAGGTGCTCCTTGACCATTTGCCTATCAATCTCAAGCTGCCATCCTGCCCCTTCAGTCTGCACTTCAGGTTTGCCAGGTGTGTCATAGACCCTCTTTTGGGAGAAGACCGAGCCGAAGTAGGAATTGAACATTTCTGCCTTTTCTTTGTCTTCTGTTATCAATTTGCCATCCTCATTGCGTAGTTGAACCACCATTTCTTTCCTCTGTCTTTTACTATGCATTTATCTGAAGAAAGCTTTCTTGTTGTTTTTAGCATCCCTCGCTAACCTTAGCTCATTCTCAGCTTTAGCCTTCCTGACACTATTCCTGCAATTCTGTGCTACCTGCCTGTACTCTTCCCTTGTAGGCTGGGCCTCCTTCCACTTCCTATACGTGTCCTTTTTTGTTTTCAGGTCATCTTTGAGTTTATTGTGAAGCCACATTGGCTTCTTCTGTTGCCCTCTGCCTTTTTTCCTTGTGGGAATTGTTTGCAATTGTGCCTTTAAAATTTCCTTTTTTAAAAACTCCCACCCATCCTGGGCTCCTTTTCTCATTAGAGTCGCTTGCCATGCGACCTTACTTATCATTGTTCTGAGTTTGTTAAAATTGGCTTTCCTAAAATCCAGGGTACGTGTTTGGCTACACTCAGCTTTTGCTTCCTTTAGAATCAAGAACTCAAATATAACATGGTCACTTGCCCCCAGAGTTCCTGAAACTGCCACTTTATCCAGTAGCTCGTCTCTGTTGGTTAGAATCAGGTCAAGGATAGCCGATCCTCTAGTTCCTTCCTCCACTTTCTGTAGGAGGAAGTTATCAGCAACACAACTCAGGAATTTCTTGGAGTAGCCATGTCTGGCTAAATAAGTCTCCCGTCAGATATCAGGGAAATTGAAGCCCTCCATTACTACCACAGCTTCAGCTGTGGGGCGGTATATAAATGAAATAAATGAAATGAAATCATGCCTCCTTGAAACAATGGCAATTTGCTTTTCAAAAGTGTCATCCTCGTCTCCTCCTTGATTGGGTGGTCGGTAGTAGACTCCAGCCGCCATGTTCGTTTTATTCTTTGCCCCATTTATTTTAACCCAGATGCTCTCAATGGGGCTGCCAAGCTCCTCTTCCTGTATTTCTGTGCAGAGATGCATATCTTTAACATACAGCGCAACTCCACCTCCCTTTCTGTTGCTTCTGTTCCTTTTGAACAAGTTATACTCTTCAATTGCTGTATTCCAGCCATGGGAGTCATCCCACCAGGTTTCAGTTATCCCTATCAAGTCGTATTTGCCCTCATGTATCAAGAGTTCAAGTTTGTTCTGTTTGTTGCCCATACTTTGGGCATTAGTATAGAGACATCGAAGACTATGTGCTCTATAGTCCGACTTTTCCCCTACATTTTGTGGTAGACTATCGTTGGGCACCGCTGGAGTTGTTCTCTTTGTTGTGGCACAGAGGCCTTCTTCCATTGTTACCCCGAGTTTATGTCCCCCTCCCCTGTTGGATTCATGCTTATGCTTTATCAATACTTAGTACCAGAGAACTATATCACACGAAGTTTGTTTTGTCTCCGTGTACCCTGTTTATCTTCACCGGCCATAGGAGTTTGAAGCCCTGAACTAATTTCTGCTACTTGCTGGTAATTAAGCCAACTTCTGGAGATTTCTTCGGAGGCAAGGCATAGGAGGTTGACTTCAGTTAAGCCAGTGGCTCTTTAAGGTCTATAAAAAAAGGAAGAAATGCGGAAGCTGGCGTTTTTGAAAGGTCTGTTACAAAAGGAAGAAACGTGGAGGTTGGTTTTTATGTTTTTGGTTTTTGTCTGCTTGTTAATTACTTAAGCTTTGTCTAGTCCATCTGTCTATTCATCTATTTATCTTTACGCATCCTAAGTAAAATGGTCCATACAAGAGGTGGATATAAGCAATTAGGATTGGTGCCAGTGACAGATGATGTGCCATCTGTTACCAAAACTCAAATTCATTTAAGGAGTAAAATTCAAACTCACCAAGAAATTCCTGCTTTTTTTGGCCCAGACTCTGGAAATCAAAATTACCCAAATGCCATGCAGAATTCAATTGAGGACATGCCTTCAGACTTTGTCACTGACTCTCAGCCTAACCTACCTCACAGGGTTGTTATGAGAATAAAATGGAGAGGAGGAGGAGGATTATGTAAGCTACCTTGGGTTCCTTGCAGGAAAAAAGGTGGGGCATAAACATAACAAATAAATAAATAAATAAATATTGGTCATTGGGTCCTTCCTGCTTAATGAAGATGTTGAACTGGGATACTAGGATGTATGGGAATTAAAGTCTAGCTGTGGAACTGGCCACCGCGGAAGGTGTCGGCAGTGATTCCAGCCACCAGGGAAGCTCTGTAAACCCTAATTGTTTGGCCTTCCCTGGTGAATCTAAGCGACAGAATAAAGTTCCATCTCCCCTGCAGTCACCCGGACACTCTATCCCTGCCAATAACATGGCGACCAATCTGAGCTTGGTTATAAACCTGAGCCAGAGGGCTCCCTTCCACCTTTCTCCTCATTTATTCTGGGGAGAGAAATTAGTAGCCTGGAACCGAGAGCTTTGTTATCAAAGTGCAATAGATGTAGCTATATATTTGTAGAAAGAGGGAGAGTATTCGCACCCAGTGATAAATGAATTGAGCTCTAGTTCCTAGAGATACAGGAAGTTTTAATTGTGGGGAAGGCAATCATGAATGCACCTCCCTTGGTCTTCTTCCGGGAAGGGCAAGAGGCCATTTGAGATACCTGGGTATGGCACTGGCAGGAGGCTGATGCATGGAGAGGACAGGAGGAAGCGGCAAAGGTGCGGTATTGGGGGATGTGGCAGGAAGCAGGTGGAGGAGATGGGGAATAAATGATTGCTATATGTCCCAAACTTTAGGGGGCAGTTTGGGGGAGAGGCATGAAGAGCCCTCCAAAGCCCTGTTGGAATCATTCAGCTGTGAGCCGGGCGGCGCTGTATCAACTCCATCTGATACGGCAGCTGCACCCCTACCTTCCTAATCATCTGCTCCCATCAGTGGTTCATGTCTTGGTCTCCTCTCGCCTAGACTACTGTAATGCGCTCTACGTGGGGTTACCCTTGAAGACGGTTCGGAAGCTACAGCTGGTACAAAATGCGGCAGCTCGCCTGGTTAAAGGCAGCCGCCAGCGAGATCACATCACTCCGGTGCTCAAGGAGTTGCACTGGCTGCCAGTTGCTTGCCGGGCTGAATTCAAGGTGTTGGTTTTGACCTTTAAAACCCTATACGGCTCCGGTCCAGTTTATCTCAAGGAGCGCCTCCAGCAGCATCAAGTAGGCCGCTCAACAAGGTCCGCCATAGACGGCCTTCTCCTTGTCCCATCAGCCAGAGCAGCAAGGCTGGTGGGGACTAGGAAGAGGGCCTTCTCTGTGGTGGCCCCCAAGTTATGGAACTCCCTCCCCAGCGACCTTCATCATACCCCCTCCCTGATGAACTTCTGCCGCTCACTAAAAACGTGGCTTTTCATGCGGGAATACGGGGTGGGTTAGGATTTTTTAAAACACTGATATTGTTTTAATTGTGTTTTAATTGTTGTGTTTTAATGGTGTTTTAATGGTGTCTTAATTGTGTTTTATTGTATTTTACCATGATCGTACATCGCCCAGGGTGGACGGGTGACCGGCCAGATGGGCGATTTAAAAATATAATAAATAAATAAATAAGGGACTGGCCCATGCAATCCAGCTGGAGCATGGAGTTTCCTGCAGCAGGATCCTCTTGGAGCCGCACTTCCTCTGGGGGGGGGGGATCAAGCCAGTCTTGGTGAGAGATGGAGCGGGGGTCAGGGTGCAGGAGTGCACAGGAAACAGCTTTGTTTGTTGGGGTGGGGGAGGAAGGAGGAACCCCCAGTCTGTCTCTTGTGGAGACAGGGTTGATCTCAGAGGGAGGCGCAGCAGAGAATCCTAAAATAGAATTGTGTTTCCCCCCTCATATAATGAGCTAGCTGTAAAAAGGGACCCCGCCCCTTATGTTTACACGGCACAATTGTTGTATTACTGCTCCGTTTGCCAGTTTTCTTTTTTAAAAAATCTTACTGTCAGCTGCTGGGCGTCACGCTAAATTCCCCTGCGCTCTACTGCCTTTTGGACTGCATTAATAGAAGTATAGCTTCCAAATCGCGTGAAGTGATAATTCCTCTTTACTCAGCACTGGTTAGGCCTCATCTTGAGCACTGCATCCAGTTCTGGGCACCACACTTTAAGAAGGACGTAGACAAACTGGAGAGGGTTCAGAGGAGGGCAACAAGGATGATAAAGGGACTGGAAACAAGGCCCTATGAGGAGAGACTGAAAGAACTGGGCATCTTTAGCCTTCAGGGGAGATATGATCGCACTCTTCCAGTACTTGAAGGGTTGTCACACAGAGGAGGGCCAGGATCTCTTCTTGATCATCCCAGTTTGCAGGACACGGAATAATGGGTTCAATTTACAGGAACCCAGATTCCACCTAAACATCTGGAAAAATTTCCTGACTGTTAGAGCAATAAGACAATGGAACCAGTTATCTAGGGAGGTGGTGGGCTCTCCCACCCTGGAGGCATTCAAGGTGCAGCTGGACAGCATCTGTCAGGGATGCTTTGACTTGGATTCCTGCACTGAGCAGCGGGTTGGACTCGATGGCCTTGTAGGCCCGTTCCTAATAATAATAATAATAATAATAATAATAATAATAATAATATTCTATTATTATACTTAAGGGCATTGAAGCTCACAACTAACCTTTCTCTCCCCCCCACCCCGCCGCATCTGCTATTCCCTGCTTTACAACTGTTTCCTGTTTTATACCCTCTTTGACATCTGTATATTTAAAAAAATTCTCTGAACATGTGCAAGTTTGCATATTAAAATCGCTCATACGTTAGCACCATCATGACTACAGGAATACAATGAAGCTTGCTTCTGCTGCTCCTGTGCTAAACATTTACTTGGAAATGACCACTATTTTGTTGCAGAAAACAACAAAATTTTATTATTGTTGAATAAAATGAGCACTTTTTACCATGAACAAGCCAGCCCCCTGACTGTAGGTAAGATGGAAGAAAGGATGCCATGGCGAGCAGCGTCATCCCTAGTGGGTCCTGGCATGCCCAAGCACTGGCACAAGGCCCGATTGCTCCTGCCAGCATCACCCGCTGGCCTCTGGCTGGATGGGCCCCCTGGGCTGCAGGGCCCTGGACTTTGACATTTTTTGTTACTCCTCATGCATTTAAGTTTTCTTGTCTGTATGCTGTAAAATGTGAAGCTTGTGTGGAGTTCCCTACCATGGAAGAGATGCTAGTCTTTTGCTTCCAGGAAAACATGATTTCCACTTAAATATGTAGTGGAAAATGTTTTTGCATTATTATTGTATGTTGTTGACTCTGTGTGTGTGTGTGTGTGTGTGTGTGTGCAGGAGTTGAGTATTGGGGACACAGGAGGGGGTCACTACAGAGGGCTAGCTGAGGCCCATCATGGCTTTGATCTGACCCTGCCTGTGTAGCTCTGAGGATATCATCATAGAATATCATAATTAGCAGTGGCAGCATCATGAGTTTGTGTGGTTGTGTGACTTAAAGTCACCTGATTCCCTGTGGCATGGGAGTTGTTGCTGGAAGAGGAGAATTGGGCCCAAAGGAGTGCTTTCATGTGACTGATTTCCCCACTCCCTCTCTTCTGTGGTCATATGCCTCCGTTTTCCCTTTCTGTGACATCATTTGCTGGCTGCTGGGGACTCAAAGACTGCTCCACCTCCTCTAACCCTCCTGGCTCTGCCTCCCGTGAGCCGACCTCAGCACCACCAGTCAGACTGGCCACCAGCCTCCACTGCTCGTGACCCCCGTGGCCTCAGCTCTCATGACCCATCCTCTGCCCTGTGCCTGAGCCCCCGGATCTTTGAGGTACCTAGCACTGCCCCTGCAGCTTGGAGGAAGCAACGGATGAGGAAGGCCTCTGGTGCTCCATTTTCCATGTAAGCAGCCAGTGCGCCTGCTCTTCCTCTTGTCAGGTGCCTACAGTGGCCCAGGGCACAAGTCCAATAGGCTGGGCAGGTCCCTGCAGAGTGGGGAACACTCCAGGAAAGCCGGGTGCTGGTGATGCTGTTAGGGAATTTTGGACTCTGGACATAATGAAAATAATGCATAGCCTGTGGAAGGAAAGGGGGAAGTTTCCCTTCTAGCTAAAAAGGCTGGTGCCTTCTGTTGTGATATGTATCACATTACCAGCTGTGGCACATTGTTTACACATGGAAGGGACAGAATGGCGGGGTAAACAGGTTTATTATGTCTTTCTAGAATCTCGTGTTTTCGCAGGGGTTACTAAAGTGTGAGAGCAATATGAGCTAGTCACATGGTTTGTATGTTCTGATGACGTGTTAACTTGTTTTCTGTCTGAAGCCATTTTAGAGAGAAGCTGAACTGCTTTCTTTGCTTCTTCTTCATGGTGATGCTTGCTGGACTTGTTACTGCTACAATGTAACGTCTTTGCTCAGGTGGAGTTAAGCTCAACTTACTCCTCTGGGTGAAATGCTTGCTATGCATTTATACTCTGCACATGGACTGTAACTAGGAATTGTATACTCTGTAGAACTTTACTTGCTAAGTGAATAAACAGGTAGAATTAGACCTGTGGTGTTTACAGAGTGTTTCCTGATTCCATGGATTAATCTGCAACGGAGAAGCTTTGCTGGTTCACTGGCACACACGCTGAACGCTGCAAGCGGGAGGAGGGAGGAGAGATCTGGAAGATCTGTGTGTGGAATGTACAGGCGTCTGTTGGCACACAGACAAGGATTATAAATCTCCCAACCCGCACACACTCTGCAAAAGTCCAGTTCGAACACCTTCATGCTCCACCCCCTATTAGTCTGCTGAGCGAGGGAATCCTGAGGTCTCCTAGTCACTGCAAGGCCACTGAGTCCAGAGGGAAGAAGCAGGCTTGTATCAAGGCAGATGATGGCAATCCGGGCATCTCTAAAGATACATGGCACAGCTCAGAAGATCTGTGGGCCCCACACACTGTAAATGCTGGCCTCCTCCCCTCCACATTTCTTTTCTGCCTTGGCTTGAAAGTTAATTTCCCCCAGTTTGTCCTTTCTGTGAAATGGGTTCCAGCTGGGAGCAGAAAAATGTGGGCTCGCAGGAGTGCCTCAGTGTGTTATGTGGATCAGACCTACACTTGAAGTGCTTGCAAATCACAGTCTCCCTCAAGGGACTTCCCAATTTATGCTGGTGTGCCTCTTCCTGAAATCATGAAGTCATTGGGGTTTGTACACTTTTGCAATCAGACATTCCATAAGACTCTAACAATTGGAGTATTTTATTTTTTTGGCTCAACAATATGTTACCATTGTCATCCTTGAGCACTTGATCCCCCAGGTAATGAGACACTTCACCTAATGATTTCAAAAGAAAACTTTTTCCTAATTGTTTAGCTAATTCTTGAATTCGATCAATGTTGCTAGATAAACAAAGTATATCATCAACAAAGGCAAGTAACACCATATAATTGGAACCTGAACCTCTAGTGTAAATACACGGATCAGCAATGCCCTTCCGAAAGTGCAACTGGATTAATTTGTCATTTAGACACTTGTTCCATGCACGAGCAGATTGTTTTAATCCATACACCGCCCTGTGAAGTTTCCATACTACCCCAGCCTTTTCTTCAAATCCAGGGGCATGATGCATATAAATTTGCTCCGTAAGATCTGCATTCAAATATGCAGTCGTAATATCAAAATGGTGAGTTATGAGACCTTGCTGAGCAGCCAATGAAAGAACAAGTCGCTCACTATCACTCTTTGCAGTTGGGGCAAAGACCTCATCATAATTTAAACCTTTAACCTGGGAAAACCCCTGAGCCACAAGCCTTGCTTTATAAGTTTGTTCCCCATTCAGAGAGATTTTCCTTTTATACACCCAGTGACTTCCTGTCACTTTTACACCAGGTGGTGCTGCACATGGTGTATAAACTTCATTGCGCTGAAATGAAGTCATTTCAGCCTGCATGGCATCTTGCCATTTCTGTTTTTCTGGACCCGGTAATTCTTGTACTTGAGCATATGTTTCTGGTTCACTAAATGTGACATTACATACTCGAATACCAGTCACTACTAATCTCTCTGGTGGCACTCCTTTTGGTGTTCGTTGAGATCTGCGAACGGCCGATTCAACATTCTCAGTTTGACTGTTTCCCCCCCACTCCCCCCTAGCCCCTCCTCATCTGAGCTAGTGGGAATGGAATGTCTGTGTGTGTGTGTGTGTGTGTGTCTGTCTGTCTTCTCGAGCTGCCTTCTCCATTGCTTTCGCTTTCCACCTCTTGCTGAGCTGTTAGCTCAGGCTTATCGAGAGGCAACAGTACTTCAGGATTGGCATGAATTCTTTCCCTGAACAAAAGTTGCATTTTGCGAGATAACAACCTTATTATTTCCACAGAAAAACCTCCATGTCTTTGAACCCTCTGTCCCAGAGTAACCCACAAAATGCAATCGTTGAGCTTTAGGTTCTCCTTTTCTCCTTTGTGCCTTGGGGATATGCACAAAAGCAGAACTCCCCCAGACTCTCAAATGTTTTAAGTTAGGAGGTTTACCAAACAACCTTGTGTAAGGGGTAAACAGGCCTGTGGCTTATGCTGGCTCAGCTTCTCTGAGTGTGGAAAGCTAAGCAGGGTCAAGCCTGGTTGTTACTTGGATGGGAGACCCCTCCTCTAGTTTCCTGCATTGAACAGGGGTTGGACTCGATAGCCTTGTAGGCTCCTTCCAACTCTATGATCTATGAATCTATATCATTTATAGCTGATGTCCAAGTTCTATTACATAAGTAATTTGCTGCTAAGAATGATTCCCCCCAGATTCTTGAATCAGATTCCAATCTAGCGTCTTTAAAAGACAATCCTTAATTTTCTGTAAAATTCCAAGATGTCTTTCCGCAAATCTGTTCTGCCAGGGTAAATATGCAGACAGTCGGCCTATGTCTTTCCGCATTCCCAATCTGTTTGCCATCTGTTCTTTCCTCGCGAGGCGCCCGTAGAGCGAGTGGCTGGGCTGCGTCTCCCTGGCAGGGAGACATGTGGAGCCACTCCGCTATTCCTCCGCTCGCTCTTTAACATTATTTTCCTCCCCCCCCGATACCTTTGTCAGTGGCGGCTCGCTCTGCCGGCGCCTCGCGCGCTGCCATGCTGCTTCGTTCCCGGGAGCCGGCATGGCCAGGGACCCACGTGGAGCTGCTCCGCCATTCCCCTACCAGGAAGTGATGCCCGTCGCGGCCCAGAAGCGACGAGGGCGGCGCCGGCAGCGCCGCGAGCCTCCGCTTACAAACAGAAAGGTAGGGGAATGGCGGAGCAGCTCCACGTGGGTCCCTGGCCATGCCGGCTCCCGGGAACGAAGCAGCATGGCAGCGCGCGAGGCGCCGGCAGAGCGAGCCGCCACTGACAAAGGTATGGGGGGGGGAGGAAAATAATGTTAAAGAGCGAGCGGAGGAATAGCGGAGTGGCTCCACATGTCTCCCTGCCAGGGAGACGCAGCCCAGCCACTCGCTCTACGGGCGCCTCGCGCTGCTGCGCCGCTTCCCTGCCTAGCCGCCGCTGACAAAGGTATGGGGGGGGAGGAAAATAATTTTAAAGAGCGAGCGGAGAGGAACAGCGTGGCGTGGGGGTGTCTGGGGGTGGCAGCAGGGGTCCTGGGGGTGGAGGGGGGTGCCTGGCGGTGGCAGCGGGGGTCCTGGGGGAGCGCTGACCCACTTATAAGTCGAGGGGGGCATTTTTCAGCACAAAAAATGTGCTGAAAAACTCGACTTGTATTCGAGTATATACGGTAGTTTTCCTATGTACAATACCTTGGGTACTGAGAAGTCTCTTGAATTCATGATTCATGAACTCACTTCCCAAATCTGTTTGCAATTGCAACACATTTTGTTTAAACTGTTTCTGAGCATATGTCAACCAACTTCTGAAAACAGAACATACCTGATCTTTTTTCTTGAGCAGGTATACCCAACTAAACCTGGTTTTGTCATCCAGTATCAAAAAAGCATATCTTGCCTCTCCCCAGCTAGGAGGAAAAGGGCCACATAAATCTGCATGTGCACTAACCCGAAAAGTGTATCAGACTGTCTGTCAGATTTACAGTTTATAGGCTGGACACGGGACTTTGCTGCTTTGCACACCCCACAGTTCAAATATTTGTTACATTTTTTCGGTTGTAAGCCTTCACATTCTTTAGACATCTTTTGAATTGTTTTAAAGTTTGGCTGCCCTAGCCGTCTGTGAAACAGATGTGCACATTGTGAATGTGGAGGGGCATTGAAGCTTGCTACAGCAGGGATGTCTTCTCCCTCAGTATTTTGGTTTTGTAATACAGTCATGCCTTGGATAAGCCGTACTACAGTACTTGTATTGCAAGACGTTGCTTGTATATCAAGTAAAAAATAAATAAATATTTAAAAATTTGCTTGTCTTGCAAAACGCTCTCAAACCAAGTTACTTGTAATCCAAGGTATTACTGAAGATACAGACCATTAATTGACATTGCTGAGGCAATTATTTTTCCTGCCTTTGATATAATGCCTCCGTCTTGTGAAAAACTGACATTATACCTATTTGCAATCAAAGAGGACACACTTGGCAGTGAGTAATCTAAAGTAGGCACAAACAAAACTTCTTGCATTACAGTGCCAAGACAGTTAACTCGACAAGTCCCCTCACCCAAGATAGGCGATTTATGTCCATCTGCCAAAGCAATAGTCTTACTGTTTTCGTCCTTGGAAACTGGAGTAAACTTGACAAATTGTTCATATGAGTTGCAAATAGTCCGTGAACTTCCACTGTCCAGAATCCAACAGTCCGTGCCGAGTTTTCTGTCCAACTCCACAGCAACAGAAAACAGAGTAACTTTATTTTCCTTCTTTGCCGACTGCATTCCTTTCTTCCACACTGCCCGTCAGGCCTGGAATTCAGTTTTACTCTGTAATCCCGTCGAATATGACCTGGCTTGCCACACCGATAGCACTTCCTCACGACGACCATAGCTCTTTCGGTTCCGTCTACTCCAGCCTTCTGAGGTGCTATTTTTCCTTTGGTTGTGCCATTGCCTCGTTTTCCTAAACGGCCAGATAAAAGGTTGTTTTTAGCTGCTTCTTCCAGCTCTAACAGCCTTTTCGCCTCATCTTCTATCAGACGGATTCCATTGTAAGCTGATTCTTTGGCATGGCCTCAAGACTGGCCACTAAAATGTCCCAGGATGAATCAAGAGAGGAAATAACAATCTGTACTTGCTGGATCTCTTCTAATTCCTGGCCTCTCTCAGCAAGTTGAGCCAGTAATCCAGTAAGCACTTGCAAGTGTTCAGACACTTTCCCCCGCTCTTTTTACTTTTGGTTATACAGTTGTGCCAGTGCTATTTTAGTTCCAGCCGTAGTATGTACATGTATCCGCCTCAGTGTTTCCCAGCATTCTGCTGCCGTCTGAAGCCTTCTGACATACAGTAACTGTGAATCTTCCAGCCCCAAAACTATTAGCGAGTGGGCTCTGTCCATCAGTCTCTGCTCCGCAGCACTAGGCGCTGCCGGAGGAGCATTCACTGCCACCTGCCATAAATCCTCTCTTTTCAGCAACATTCGCATTTTAAACTCCCATGACAGATAATTGCGATTGTTAAGTCACTCAACATACACACTGAGAGGTTGCTGATGATGGGGCGTGAGTGACAGCAGAGCCCCGTGTGTGCGAGATGGGAGATTAAAAATCCTGTTCGGGTGTAGATGCCCATAAATCCACACACAGAAATCCAGATCTTTCTCCCCCTCTCTCTGCGCAGCGTCCAGCGTTTCGGTTGCAGCTGCCAGCCAGCTTGCCTGTAATCCGACTCCAGCAGCCAGCTCCCCCGTTTGCAGATAGCAAGGAAAAACTCTGTAACTCCACAGGTCTATTCTACCTGTTTATTTACTTAGCAAAGTAATATTCTACAGAGTATACATTTCCTAGTTACAGTCCATGTGCAGAGTACAATGCATAGCAAGCATTTATTCCAGTGGAGCAAGTTGAGCTTTACTCCACCTCAGCAAAGACGTTACATTGTTGCATAAGTCCAGCAAGCAATAGTCAGAAGAAAAGAGTGAAGAGAGAGAACAGTCCTGCTCCTCTCTAAAATGGCTTCAGACAGACAACAAGTTAATACGTCACCAGAACATACAAACCATGTGACCAGCTTATTGTTCTCACACTTTAGTAACCCCTGCGAAAGCACGAGATTCTAGAAAGACATAATAAACTTGTTTACCCGCCATTCTGTCCCTTCCATGTGTAAACAATGTGCTCCAGCTTGTGAATGTGATACATATCACAACAGCTGAGGTGCCGCCATGACTTCAATATTGGGAGCAGGTTGTATCAGCTGTTCCTCACCTTCTTCCTCCTCTTCTTCCTCAGACTTTATTCTGTCTGTATCATCCTCCAGCTTTTTCTCGTGAGCCAGTTTTCTGGAGATATGAACGCAGCTAAACCACTGCTCCTCCAACTGTCCCACAAAGCGAATGGACTATCTTTGGTTGCAGTACACACCTCCTCACCAGGAAACACACTGTTGCGCAGCTGAAGGTTTCCTGGGCCCATAACCTGTCGAAACTTCTGCTGCCGCGACACGTTGCAAAGATAGGAGTTGTGTACAAGCTCGAAGAATAACAAGGAGACGTGAGCTCATCAGTATAAACGTTTACTTAGGTTCTTCATGCATAGATTCATTACATTTTACAGCTATACAATCAGTGCAAGGCTCCCCATGCACGGCACAAAAAGCATAGAGATAAAAATTCATGGGAAGAGAATATTACAGCATATAACTCCTCCCCTCTCATCACTCTGTTTATGACCTTGGGCACACTGCCCATCTTTAACAAGTTACCCTCCCAAATAGAACTTCTGTTCACAGGTGATCCGCTGCAGTCCTTTCTGCTTCAAGGACACATTACACTCTTGACAAAACGCCCACTCCATATCCCATGGAGAGTGGGTTGATGATCTCAGGAGGAGGCCTTGCTCTCTCTCCATGCCATGCCCTCTCGTAGCTCTCTGAGGCATTGTGTTCTGGCTGCCCTGACGCAGATCTGGATAGGTGTCAGCTATGGGGCTTCTCCAGATGTTCCCTTGAGTGATTGGCTGGACTCTCCCTGCCGTGTGATGGCAGAGCACAAAAGTAGCAGCAGATTTCTCTCAGACAAACACACGCGCACACAGGGCTTTTTGTACGTAGATGCTTTTTTAAAGATAAATAACTGTTACAAGGGTACTCAGGTACTAAAGATTGATGGTTACAGAAGTGCAGTTTCTTAGACACTACTCATTGTACTGAGGTAAGTAAAACACACACAGGTCAGTCCCTTCCTATAGCCTAGCAAGTGTCAGTTAAGTCAGTTAACACTAGGAACAGTGTAATAGTCAGAGGAGTGTTAGAATGGAATGCAAACCTGTTGCTAGGCAGCATCCAGCATTCCCTACCCTTGATGCAATCAAGTGGTTCAGTCCACTGAACCATGCCTCTATTAACTCTTTAATGGTCAGTCAACTTTAAAACCCTCCCTTCAGAGGGGACCTCTTCTCGTCATATATTAGTGGCGTTGAAGATTGTGGAGAGAAAGCCTGACAGAACACACACTTCGCGCCCCCAGTCACCTGCATAATTTCTGCCCAAGGCAGAGGAGCTCAGTCTCTGGCACACATTTGCATCTAGATAGTTTCACCAAGCACCCTCAGTAAGTTGTCAAGTCCGGGACACACATTTGCATTGGCTTCAATGGTCTTCCCCCGAGCATTCTCAAGGGGCTGACACGTAACGGTTAGAGTGTTGGATTGGGACACGGGAGATATGGGTTCTAGTCCCTACTCGGCCATGAAGCTCACTGGGTGACTTTGGGCCAGTCACTGACTATCAGCCTGACCTACCTCACAGGGTTGTTGTGGGGATAAAATGGAGCTTGTGGTAAGGGCTCAAGTAGCCCTGGGTTCGAGTCTAGCCGATTAGGTCAACCCATCAGGTTACCCAACGCAGGTAAAGAAGTTTAAGAACAAAGCTTTATTCAATCAGATAATGCAGCTGCATGTCCCAGCTCCAAACAAAAATGGAGTGAGCCCCGAATATGCGCAAGCGTTCTACTTTTAAGGAATCCAGGTTTTATAAGTCACGCATGTGCAGATGCTGCTAAGATCTCTGAACAGTAGAGCTAACGCCTTTTGGCTGTACACTGGACATGCGCAGTGTATACCAACTATGCCAAGATAACATTCCACAGTCCTTTGCAAGTGGGCATGTGCACCATGTCCCTGAGTAGTGGACACATTTCTGCCTACCCGTCATATTCTGCTTGTCCTGCAGTCCATTGCGCAGGGCGAAACATCATCTGTACAGCTTATCGGTGTTCCAGGACACTGTGAGCTCTACAGCAACACACTGTGATTTAACTAACAAGCTGCTGAGGCAGACTGAAGGTGAAGCCCTTGGTGACTTGAGGCAGACTGAAGGTGAAGCCCTTGGTGACTTTTGCCACAAGCTGCATTGGGTTCCTTGCAGGAAAAAAGGAGATATAAATATATAATAATCACACTACTACAAGCACCCACGAGAGCCATAAGTAAAGTGGAACCAAAAAACCTCAGCACCCCTCCTGCCTGGCCGGACTGATTTGCCCTGTCGACAAAGGGAGGGGTTGGGGGATGAGCGGGGCGAGCAAGCGGGTAAAAACAACAGCCCAAGCTCCGTTGAGGTTGTTGGGAACAAGGTGCGAGGCAGCATGGAGCAGGTCGTCGACTCAGGCCAACCCAGAGACTCCACCCCCAAGCAGACCACCTGGGTACTTTGTCGTAAGTCGGTCTGAGTTACTAGTGTTAGACTGGGGTAGGTTCTTCAGTGTTAGATGAGCATAGCAAGCTTCATCTCCTTTTGTGGATTGCATTCCTTGGCTTGATTGATTTATTTACTATAACTTCCCTTATCTCCCTGACCTGTTTCGCTCCATTAAACTCTGTAAATAAAGTCAGTTTCAATTTGACTGAGCGTAGTTGCATTCGGACTGGGTGCTTGATCCAGTGCGTTTGACCTGATTTGACCCAAAGAGCGCGAAAGGGAGCTCTGAGCTGTCAAATTAACTGCTTAGCTCCCGAATTTGCGGTAAAGGACCGGCGGCGGTCCTTCACAAAGATCAATCTAACTTGTTTTGCAGGACTGGCTGCTGAGGGTTGCTGAGGCTGCGCGTTCTTTTCTGCCACTGCCAGCCTTGCTCATGTCCCGCCTCAGGATGTACCTCAGAACATACACAGCAGACAGTCCCTTATACTGCTATTGAGACTTCGGCCTGTAGGTGAACAATCCACACACAAAAATCGTATGACTTGGGCCTTTCTGAGAGCCTGTGCAATGTTGTGGTTGTCGAGGTTCCACCTTTACCAGGACACCTTGATCAGCTCCTTAAAGAGATCTTGCCTCTTTAAGAGCCCTTCCCTGCCATCAGGATGCCACATTCCTGCCCTTTGCCTTTTCTTCCTAGTAACGTGGGGTTAGACTTAGGCATGTTGTAAAAGACACTCCAAACAATCTGAGTTTAACGATAACTGTTTACTTTACTAAACATTGTAAGGTAAATTCACATTAACTTAGGGTATTTACACAAATAGAGCTGTAAGATTTCAAAAAGCATATATAATGGAAATGAAAGAAATAATACCGCAGTTTCCTTTAACCTAGCTATACTTTCACCTTTAGGCCTTAGTAGAGACTCCCTTCCAGCCTAGCTTTGGCTGTTCTGCAGTTTTCTGTAATATTCAATCTCTCTCCCTCTCTCTCTCTTGGTCTCTGCAGCTTCTTTGTTCCTGCAGCTTCCCTGTCTCTCACTCAAGTTCCCCACCACACCCTGTCTTTATATACCCTCCCACATAACTAGGAGGCTACAATCACATGACTTAAAACTGGGGAAATGAAATTTAACTCCATTAGGGGGGAAATAAAACTTAACTCCATGAGGGGAAATGAAACTCACAAATGCCCCCTCCCGTCAGGAGATATTTGGGCCTTCAGGCTTAAACCTAACTCAAGCCTGGGTAGGCCTTAATCCTTCACAGTGGTTCAGGGCGTTCTTCTGAGATCAAAGAGCAGAAGTGCAGCCAGGTAAGTTTCGGCCCGGACTTCATGATTTTTGCCTATATTCCCTGTTCTGTCAATATCCTAGTCTATGCATGGAGGGAGATGGGGAGTGTGGCCCTGTTGATACTCCTGGATCTTTCGGTGGCTTTTGATATCATTGACCATGGTAACCTTCTGGGGCGGCTGTCTGAGTTGGGAGTTGGGGGTGCTGCATTGCAGTGGTTCAGCTCCTACTTTGATGGTCGGCTGCAGAAGGTGGTGCTTGGGGAATATTGCTCAGCCCCGTGGACTCTCCAGTATGGGGTTCCTGAGAGGTCAGTCTTATCCCCCATGCTTTTCAACATATACATGAAACTGCTGAGTGGGGTCATCCAGAGTTCTGGAGTGCATTGCCATCAGTATGCTGATGACACGCAGCTCTATTTCTCCTTTTCATCTTCAGCAGGTGAAGCTGTGGATGTGCTATACTGCTGCCTGGCTGCGACAATGGACTGGATGAGGGCTAACAAACTGAAGCTCAATCCAGACAAGACTGAGATGCTGTTGGTGGGTGGTTCCTCTGACCGGATGGTGGGTGTTCAACCTGTTCTGGATGGGGTTGCACTCCCCTTGAAAGAGCAGTTCCGTAGCTTGGGAATTCTCCTTGAGCCATCTTTGTCACTAGAGGCTCAAGTGGCCTCAGTGGTACGGAGTGCCTTCTACCAGCTCCAGCTGGTGGCCCAGCTACGGCCATATCTGGCTCAACATCTGGGGCCTTCCTCCGGTTGCCACCTCCAAGGGTGGCTTGAAGAGTGGTGACCAGAGGGAGGGCTTTCTCTGTGGTAGCCCCCCAACTCTGGAACAAGCTCCCCCCTGAGGCCCGCCTGGCGCTGTAATGGGATTTGCGGAAGATGGTGAGGAGTGCAGTGTTGCACAACAGTCCTGCCTCAATGCTCTGTATTATGCTTTGTATGATACTGTGCTCTGTATTATGCTCTGTATGATATTATACCCTTTATTTTGCTCTGTAATAGCAAGGCATGACCTTGCTTGAATTGTGAGTTGACTGCTAGCCAGGTTGATGCAGTCTTCAGCAACTTGCTGGCATGTGACCTGGCTGCAGGCCAAAGGAATGACACTGCACAACAGCCCAGGTGCTACCAATTAAGCATGAGGTCTGCAGCCCATGGAGTTTGGTGCTAGAAAAGTATTTAAGACTAGCAAATGCAGACTTAGGTTTGGTGGTGGTTGGTCGTAGTGGTGCTTGGTTGGTTGGTTGTGTTGAAGTGTGCTGAGAAGGAAGGAGAGAGATCCAGGAGCCGTTTGGCTGCCAGCCTGAAGAAGGACAAAGAACCAGCAGGATCCCTGACACGGACAGAGGGGGAGAGAGACCTCAAGGCTGAGTGACTAAAGCAAGGACCCAACTGATACTGGAAGCAGAGCTACTTGACTGGTTGGTTGGTGATATTGTGGTTGCTGCCTGTCCAAGAACTGGGGGTCTTACTGGGGGGTTTGGAATTACTGTACTCTGTATAATAAGGATCTTAACTCGCAATAAAAGATGTTTGGCTTGATCTTCCTGGATTTATTATGGCATGAGAATTCATAGAATCATAGAAAAGTAGAGTTGGAAGGGGCCTACAAGGCCATCGAGTCCAACCCCCTGCTCAATGCAGGAATCCAGGTCAAAGCATCTCTGACAGATGTCTGTCCAGCTGCACCTTGAATGCCTCCAGGGTGGGAGAGCCCACCACCTCCCTAGGTAGTTGATTCCATTGTCTTATTGCTCTGACAGTCAGGAAATTTTTCCTGATGTTTAGGTGGAATCTAGGTTCCTGTAACCTGAACCCATTATTCCGTGTCCTGCAAACTGGGATGATCAAGAAGAGATCCTGGCCCTCCTCTGTGAGACATCCCTTCAAATACTGGAAGAGTGCGATCATATCTCCCCTCAGTCTCCTCTTCTGAAGGCTAAACATGCCCAGTTCTTTCAGTCTCTCCTCATAGGGCCTTGTTTCCAGTCCCTTTATCATCCTTGTTGCCCTCCTCTGAACCCTCTCCAGTTTGTCTATGTCCTTCTTAAAGTGAGGTGCCCAGAACTGGACGCAGTACTCAAGATGAGGCCTAACCAGTGCCGAGTAAAGGGGAATTATCACTTCCCGCGATTTGGAAGCTATACTTCTATTAATACAGCCCAAAATTGCATTTGCCTTCTTTGCAGCCACATCGCATTGCTGGCTCATATTCAGTTTGTGATCTACCACAATTCCAAGATCCTTCTCACTTGTAGTATTGTTGAGCCAAGTGTCCCCCATTCTGAAACTGCATTTGGTTTCCTCTCCCTAGGTGCAGCACTTGGCATTTATCCCTATTAAATTTCATTCTGTTGTTTTCGGCCCAGCGCTCCAGCCTATCGAGGTCACTTTGAATTTTGTTTCTGTCTTCCAGAGTATTAGCTGTTCCACCCAACTTTGTGTCATCTGCAAATTTGATAAGCATTCCCTGTACCTCCTCATCCAAGTCATTAATAAAAATCTTGAAGAGCACCAGGCCCGCCCAGGACCAAGCCCTGTGGTACCCCGCCGTTACCTCTCCCCAGTTTGAGAAGGAACCATTGATAAGCACTCTTTGAGATCCGATTCTGTAGCCAATTGTGGATCCACCTGATAGTTGTTCCATCTAGCCCACTTTTAGCTAGCTTGCTAATCAGGACATCATGAGGCACTTTGTCGAAAGCTTTGCTGAAATCCAGATATATGATGTCCACAGCATTCCCACAGTCCACAAGGGAGGTTACCCAATCAAAAACTGAGATCAGATTAGTCTGGCAGGATTTATCCGAAGCTTTCTTTGTTCATCACCTAGATCACTAGGCTTTATCTGAATCTTTTTGTGGACCTTAAAAAGCTGCTCCCACCTCTCCCTCCCTTTGCAAGCGGCGGCCGCGGCTCGTCTCCACGAATCTCCCTGCCAGGGAGACGCGTGGAGCCGCCCCCGCCTCTCCCTACCTTTGCAAGCGGCGGCTGCAGCGTCTCCTTCCCTTTGCAAGCGGCGGCGGTCCTGTTGCGTCACATCCGGCCCCGTCAGTGACGCGACGCAATGCACGTCACTGACGGGGCCTGGATGTGACGCGACGGGACCGCTGCTGCTTACAAAGGGAGGGAGATGCTGCAGCTACTGCTTGCAAAGGTAGGAGAGGCGGGGGGCGTACTTTACACGTGTCTCCCCTTGCCAGGGAGCCGGCAAAGCAGTTTGCCGGCCCCGCAGGGAGATGCGTGGAGACATGGCCGCGGTCGCTCGCTATGCGGGAGCGCCTCGCTCTGCCTTGCGCTTCCCTGCCCAGGAGCTTGGACTGGCCGCGATCGAATTCCGGTGCTGCAGAGCGATGGAGGCGAGGCGAGCCCAGGAGCACAGCACATCAAAGTGAGTTTCCCCCATTAGCCCCACAACCATTTAATCATGCTTTGCCGGCTCCCTCCATGGGGCTCCCTGCCAGGGAGCCGGCAAAGCAGTGATTAAACGGTTGTGGAACGAATCATCTGAGTTCCCATTATTTCTAATGGGGAAACTCGCTTTGATGTACGAGTACTTTGGATTACGAGCATGGCTCTGGAACGGATTATGCTCGTAATCCAAGGTATTACTGTAATCTGCTCCGAAATCTTCCCGGGGATTGATGTCAGACTGACTGGCCTATAGTTCCCAGGTTCCTCCTTCTTGCCCTTTTTGAAGATGGGAACAACATTTGCCCTCCTCCAGTCGTCTGGCACTTCACCTGTCCTCCATGATTTCTCAAAGATAGTAGACAGTGGTTCTGCCAAGCCCTTTGGGAAAACATTTGGCAGAACAGGCACCAACTCTACAATCCTTTCGGCTCTAGGTTAAAACTGATCTCTGTGTTGAGGCTTTTAACTCTAAATAGTGCATGGTGGGGTGGTTTTTTATGGGTCACATTGCATTAATTTGTTTAATTAGCTATTTGTGTCATTTTAAACTTGGTTTTAAATTTTTATAATGTTTTTATTGTGTATATTTTATATTGTATCATTGTGTATTTTATTGATTGTTGTAAACCGCCCAGAAAGCTTCGGCTGTTGGGCGGTATATAAATAAAATTAATATTAATATCAATAATAATAATAATAATAATAATAATAATAATAATTCGTCATGTCAACAGCTGGCGAATGAAGCAGTTAGTGCTGTGCTTACTGTAGTAACTGCTTCGGAAAGAAGCCACAAAACATGGGGGCAGCCAATATCTCCCCTTTCTGGACTTGCTGGAGAATTGGGCAAGTGTTGAATGGGAGAAGGACACTGACGAAGCAAGAGGATTACACATGCTAAGTGGGAGATATTGTCTGCCGCCCCCTGCTTTGGTGCACTTCCTGCTCTTGCATTCTCCCCCCACCCTTTTCGGTGCTTCTCAGCTGCATAGATGGGCTCCTACTGTCTCTTAGTATTATTTCCCCACCTGTCCTTGTCAACTGTGTGCAAATTAGCCTGTCTGCACTCCCACATTGCCAGTCTCCTTATATGTTACACTTCTGCGTCCCCGTTGACAGCTGCCACAATCAGGGACATTGACAAGACAGGAATACACATATCCGACAGGCAAAAGTGCGTTCTTGTGCACTTGCGAAAGAACGGGGGGAAATAATAATAAAAAATTATGAACACATTTGTGTACTCCCGAAGCAGCAAAAAATAATTTTTAAAAAGGTGCAAACTAGAAGGGGTAGTGATTGGACCAGGGAATTGGCCAGGGGGAGGAGACAAGAGGGGATCTGCTGCAGAGACACCTGGGATACATGCCAGAGCAAGCTGGAGGACTGAGGGGGAAGGAGGGGGAGATCAAGCCATGGCAAGTCCAATCTACTGCCCAGCATACTGTGGGTTGTTAGGCGGACAACCAGCCCAGTGTGGCTTGTTCACAGGGTGGCATAGCATGACATGCGAACCCACAGCATGTGTATTACTTCATCTGTGAAGCACACAACTAACCTTTCTCTCCCCCCCCCGCCGCCTCTGCTATTCCCTGCTTTACAACTGTTTCCTGTTTTATACCCTGTTTGCCGTCTGTATATAAAAAAAGTAATGCTCTGAGCATGTGTAAGGTTGCATATTAAAATCTCTCCTATCTTAGCACCATCATGACTACAGGAATAAAATGCAGTTTGCTTATGCTGCTCCCATGCAAAACACATTTAATTGGGAATCACCACTATTTTTGTAAAGGACCGCTGCCGGTCCTGTGCGTGAGTTCGGGGGTGAACGGGTTAACTAGAGCTAGGAAGCTAGGAAAACCATTCGTACGTGGCTCTCAGGCACTTAGAATGAGACCGCTATCTATTTGACAATGGAATAGAGAGTGAATGAACGTACTACGCTGTTTGTATGATAGTAAACAAGTTTAAGGAGGCGTATCACAACAAACAGAGAAGCGCTACTTTCAGAAGTAGTAGCGTTCCTTGAGTTTAATGAGGCATGCAAGCCTCTGATTACGCTTTAGCGGAGCTGAGCAGAGCCAGAGCCATACGAGGGTTACCTTGAGTGAACTGAGTTCCTCAAAAGCCGCATCTTGCCAGCGATCACTGTCGCTTGTTCACCGGGGTTGCTTCTTGGGGTTGAGTCCTAGTGTCCGGACCGGAGGTACAGCCTTGCACCTGCCGACCAACAACCTCTTGGGGCTTGGTGTCCCACCTTTACCTCCTGCCTCACTCTCCCTCCCTACTCACTCCCCCTCCCCTCTGGCTTTCAGGGGAAACCGGTTTTCCTGTTGCCTTCTCTGTGCCCTGGGTACTTGGCAGCTCTTTGAGACTGCCCAGCATCTTGGTGCCCCTCCGGTACTCGAGGGTGTTTCACCGCTCCTGGAGAGTGGGAGGAAGGAGCTGCTGGGGGGGGGGTATGTAGATGGACCCATGGAGGTGAATGTGAATGCAGGCTGATGCTGATGGCCACGCTACCCGGAACAAGGCTGTTTCTGCCCTAGGCAGAATCTTGACTGGCGGTTGAGGTGGGAGAGGGGTTGTTTGTGCTAGCTTTCTCTCCACAATTTTGTTGTGGAAAAACATAACTTGTTAGAGTACAGATAATAAAATGGGCACTTGCCACCGTGAACAAGCCTGTGCGGTTGCTCCCTCACTCTAAAATGGCTTCAAAAGTAAGAAGAAAGAAAGGGTGCCATGGCAAGCAGCGTCAACCATGGCTGGTCTTATTTATTTATTTATTTATTTATTTTATTTATGAATCGCCCATCCGGCCAGACATCCGGCCACTCTGAGCGATGTACAGTCCAATAAAATACAGGGATACACACACACACACACACACATAGTATAAAACACAATTAAAAACAGTACAAAACTTAGAAATCCTAACCCATCCCATATTCCCGCCTGAAAAGCCACATTTTTAATGCCTGGCAGAAGCTAATCAAGGAAGGGGCATGGCGGAGGTGACTGTGGAGAGAGTTCCAATAATTGGGGTCTACCACAGAAAAGGCCCCCCTCCTAGTCCCTACCAGCCTGGTTTATCTGGCTGATGGGACAGGGAGAAGGCCGTCCGTGACAGATCTTGTTCAGCAGCCTACTTGATGTTGCTGGAGGCGCTCATTGAGATGAACTGGACCGGAGCCTTACAGGGTTTTAAATGTCAACAACAACACCTTGAATTCGGCTTGGCAAACAACTGGTAGCCAGTGCAACTCTTTGAGCACTGGAGTAAAATGATGTATCTTGGCATGCCCGAGCACTGGCACAAGGCCTGATTGCCACTGCCAGCATCACCCACTGGGCTCTGACTGGAGGGGTCCTCCAGGCTGCCGGGCCCTCGATTTCAGCCCTGAGATCCAGCCCTAGCAGCACCACTGCCAAGGGGACCCAGGCCTCACCACTCGGCTACAGAGCTCTTCCAGTTACTCTCTGATGCACTCTGTACATACATTTTCAATCCTGTGATATTTTGCTTTCTCAGATACTTATAAATCCCCCTGATGAGACAATGCACAAACATTAATTCTTGTAACCAAAATCGCATCTGAAGTACCTGTTTGGCGTTTAATCTATGTTTTTGCCTTTCATTCACCCAATTTTGGCATACATGGTAGCGGGGACGGGGGGAGTACTCTCGAGACTAGTAGTTTACCACCACAACTGCCCTACCATTGCTAGACTGGCAGTACCTGAAATTGAGGCACTTCTCACTCACTCACCCCATTCCCTTAAAGTGCACGTTGACCCTTTTGTATTTCCCCCCTCAAATTTAGAAATCCACTGTACATATATGTATGCTTGTGTTTGTGTATATCTGTGTGTGTGTGTGTGTGTGTGTGTGTAACTTTGCTCAATCTGCCCTTTCTGTGAAATGGGTGCTTGCTGTGGAGCAGAGAAAGGTGGGCTTACAGGAGTGCATTAGTAAATTATAAATAAACAATTATTTAGTGAAATATGGAATGGGATATTAAATATTTTTTCCAAGCTTGGTTCATGTAGATTTGATAGAATCACAGATTCTTTGAAATCAACCTAAACCTAGCTTGGGGGGGGGGGGGATACTTGTAGCACTGGAAGTGTGGAGAGATGCAGCCCAGCTGCAACTAATCTGAAGTTGAAGAGAAAAATTTTTCTCCAAGGATTGAAAATCTATAGATATGGACTTGATGAAAGCAATTTGCGGAAACAGATTTTGATGGGCATTCTGTAGTTATAGAACATAAGAGGTTCATTTTTGTTGTTTTATGTTGTTCCACAATATAGTTATAAACTGTATCATTGGGGTTTGTGGTTTTGTCATGACTAGCAGCCATTGTTAGAATGCTGGGAGTTGTAAGACTTTTTCCTGTCCAAACATGCATAGGATGGTATCCTAATAAATATAAATTCCATGTAAAGAAACAAATAAATAGTCCTTGGAATGTCTGAAGGTTTTGTAGTCACCAAAGTTTCTCTTTCCTTGAAAGAAATTCCAGATCTCATCTCCCGGCTTGAAGAAGGAAAAGATCTGTTTGTCAAAGGCTCTGAGGACAAGGAAAGATGAGCAGGTATCTGCTGAGATTTGTGGTGGCACCACTTCTCACCTGGGAATTGAGGGGTTTCCTCTGGAATTTTTCGCCTTGGCCTCAGTGAGCTTACTCAACTGCAAGGCAGGTCCCCCGGTAGAATACAAAGCCGATTGGCCAGTCTCCCCTCAGTGACTGATGCATCAGGCAGCGAATTCTGCTGAGGGAAATCCCTTGTGGCTTCACCCTTCGCATGCATTTCCCCTTGATAGTTCACTGCCTCTCCCTCTGCCAGAGTTCCTTTTCTGCATTGGAGCTCAGAGGAGAGGCAGAAGCTGAAATGGTCCACCCCCTTTAGCCCCCCCCCCCCCGCCGCCGCCATCTTCAAGCAGGATTGTGTGCTTTTGCCATTAAATGTGCTTCAATAAGAGAAGCTGCTACTTGGGCATGATCCCATGGGAGATCTTTGGTTTCTGCCTTAAACTCCTAACAAGACGTTCTTTTTCTTTCTTTTCTTTTCTTCCACCAAACCAGGTGCCGGGCAGGACAGTGAGAAATACCGGGAGCAATGCCCCATGTCATCGGAAACTAACAAGCACAAAGCGAGAGAAGAGTTATTTTAGAAATACAGGGGACGAAAAAATCAGAAGAGAAACCAGACTATGAAAGGGAAGGAGAAATCCTCTGCTTCTCAGGGTGAACTTCAGGAACTCCTGATCTCGCAAGAGGATCAGAAAGGAAAGGAATGCAAAAAGTGTGCAGTGTGTGGGAAGATATTCAAAAATACTTCAAAGTTAAATATACATTACAGTACCCACAAAAGAGAGGGACCGTATAAATGCCTGGAGTGTGGCAAGAGCTTCAGTGTGAGCTCAAAACTAACTATCCATCAAACAACTCACACAAGGGAAAAAACATATAAATGCATGGAGTATGGAAAGACCTTCACTGTTAGTTCAAGCCTTACTAAACAACATAGAACTCACACAGGGGAGAAACCATATAAATGCATGGAGTGTGGGAAGAGCTTCAGTCAGAGCTCGCCACTTACTTTTCACCATAGAAGTCACACAGGGGAGAAACCATATAAATGCAAGGAGTGTGGGAAGAGCTTCAGTCAAAGTGGAAAACTTATTAAACATCATAGAACTCACACAGGGGAGAAACCATATAAATGCATGGAGTGTGGGAAGAGCTTCAGTGTTAGTTCAAGCCTTACTTCACACCATAGAACTCACACAGGGGAGAAACCATATAAATGCATGGAGTGTGGGAAGAACTTCAGTGAAAGTGGAAATCTTACATTACATCAAAGAACTCACACAGGGGAGAAACCATATAAATGCATGGAGTGTGGGAAGAGCTTCAGTCAGAGCTCGCCACTTACTTTTCACCATAGAAGTCACACAGGGGAGAAACCATATAAATGCATGGAGTGTGGGAAGGGCTTCAGTGTTCGTTCAAGCCTTACTTTACACCATAGAACTCACACCGGGGAGAAACCATATAAATGCATTGAGTGTGGGATGAACTTCAGTGAAAGTGGAAAACTTACATTACATCAAAGAACTCACACAGGGGAGAAACCATATAAATGCATGGAGTGTGGGAAGAGCTTCACTGAAAGTGGAAATTTTACTAAACATCAAAGATTTCACACAGGGGAGAAACCATATAAATGCATGGAATGTGGGAAGAACTTCAGTGAAAGTGGAAAACTTACATTAGATCAAAGAATTCACACAGGGGAGAAACCATATAAATGCATGGAGTGTGGGAAGAGCTTCCGTGTTAGTTCAAGCCTTACTTTTCACCATAGAACTCACACAGGGGAGAAACCATATAAATGCATGGAGTGTGGAAAGAGCTTCACTGATAGTTCAAGCCTTACTAAACACCATAGAACTCACACAGGGGAGAAACCATATAAATGCATGGAGTGTGGAAAGAGCTTCTGTCAGAACTCGCAACTTACTTTACACCGTAGAACTCACACAGGGGAGAAACCATATAAATGCAAGGAGTGTGGAAAGAGCTTCACTGATAGTTCAAGCCTTACTAAACACCATAGAACTCACACAGGGGAGAAACCATATAAATGCATGGAGTGTGGAAAGAGCTTCTGTCAGAACTCGCAACTTACTTTACACCGTAGAACTCACACAGGGGAGAAACCATATAAATGCAAGGAGTGTGGGAAGAGCTTCAGTCAAAGTGGAAAACTTATTAAACATCATAGAACTCACACAGGAGAGAAACCATATAAATGCATGGAGTGTGGGAAGAGCTTCAGTGTTAGTTCAAGCCTTACTTCACACCATAGAACTCACACAGGGGAGAAACCATATAAATGCATGGAGTGTGGGAAGAGCTTCCGTGTTAGTTCAAGCCTTACTTTTCACCATAGAACTCACACAGGGGAGAAACCATATAAATGCATGGAGTGTGGGAAGAGCTTCCGTGTTAGTTCAAACCTTACTTTTCACCATAGAACTCACACAGGGGAGAAACCATATAAATGCATGGAGTGAGGAAAGAGCTTCAGTTAGAACTCGCAACTTACTTTACACCATAGAACTCACACAGGGGAGAAACCATATAAATGCATGGAGTGTGGGAAGAGCTTCAGTGTTATTTGAACACTTACTGAACATTGAAGAACCCACACGGGAGAAACCGTATAAGTGCATGGTGTCATAAAATCATAGAAAAATAGAGTTGGAAGGGGCCTACTACAAGGCCATCGAGTCCAACCCCCTGCTCAATGCAGGAATCCAGGTCAAAGCATTCCTGACAGATGGCTGTCCAGCTGCACCTTGAATGCTTCCAGATTGGGAGAGTCCACCACCTCCCTAGGTAGTTGGTTCCATTGTCTTATTGCTCTGACAGTCAGGAAATTTTTCCTGGTGTTTAGGTGGAATCTAGGTTCCTGTAACTTGAGCCCATTATTCCATGTCCTGCAAACTGAGATGATCGAGAAGAGATCCTGGCCCTCCTCTGTGTGACAACCCTTCAGGTACTGAAAGAGTGCAATCATATCTCCCCTCAATCTCCTCTTCTGAAGGCTAAAGATGCCCAGTTCTTTCAGTCTCCTCATAGGGCCTTATTTCCAGTCCCTTTATCATCCTTGTTGCCCTCCTCTGTGCCTTCTCCAGTTCTCCTTCGAGGGTCGGAGACCAGCAAATATGGGGAGTAGCCCCGCCTCCGGGGCTCGAAGGCAGACTTGTTCTGAGCTTCCGGTGGAGGAGGGGCCTCCCCAGAAGCTCCAGTTGTTCTTCCTGCCTCACAGTGGGAGGCAGACTTTTCGCGCTCCTCTGAGCGCGAGCAAAGAACAAAGAAAAGAAGAGGCGGAAAAGGAAGAAAACGAAGCCTCTTCGCCAGACACCTACCAATGGTAGGAAGGAGCCAGCCCCTCGCCCCCGCCTCTGGCGGTAAGACAGGCGGCTGGACTCCGGGGGGACCCGAGACACCTTGCTGTAAGGGAACCGGCCTCCCCCCATGGAAGCCAGCGCCAGGGGGGTGGGGGAGCCCGCTGCAGTCGGTGCCCTTCAAGGGGGGGGGAGGGAATCGCGGCCCAGGCGTCCCGGACCTCCCCCCTCCCTCCCAGCCCCCCTTCCATCTCAAGATGGGCTTGAGCGGCTTCCTTGGCCGGCAATCCACCGGAAAGGCACAACCCCCCAGGGGATTACTTGCTGCCTCTTCCCTTCCCCTGCTCTGCTGCGCGTTTGGCCGTCGGGAATCCCAGCCTCAGTCCAGCTCCGCCAGCAGCAGCGTGGGCAACGATGGCGGCCGCCATCTTAAGTAAGGGCAATGCCCTGTTTAAGTCAATCAGCGAAGCTGCGTCCACCATTTTGGTTGTGGGCACAGCCATCTTCGGGTGCCATGGGCGCCGCCATTTTGATTAAGGGCAAGGCCCTTGTTATATCAGGCTGTGAGGTTGTGTCCGCCATGTTGGTTGTGGGCGTGGCCATCTTATGAGGCCACATGGGTGCCAGCCATTTTGGTTAAGGGCAAGACCCCTGTTAAGCCAGTGAGTGCGGCCAGGGCCGCCATCTTGGATGAGGGCAAGGCCATTCCGGAGGCTTTCTTTTGCAATTTCAGCTACAGCTCAGCTGTTTGCTGGCCATCCAGCCACAATCGGGTTCCCCCCGCGTTCCCTCCTCACTGGCAAGCCCTACAAGCCTTGTGGTGGGGACACCCAGAGGCTCAGCCCAGCCCAGGCCTTTGACCGGCTAGGCAAGTGGGGACCTGGAAGCACCACAGGGGTCCTCAAGTCTGCCAGATTGGGGGGGCTTAGGCCCCCCGGCCAAGACCCCCAAGGACCCACAGCCCCAGGGTAAAACCAAGCATACAATGGCCCCTTTTCACGCCACCCATCTCTCCTTTTTACCAGTGCTCATTCCATAGCAGCCATGGATCCTGCGCCCACCACCAATCCCTCCACCTCTCCAATGAAGGGCAGCAGCATGCTACCAGACTCGCCTTCACGTGTGATCCCAGTTACAAACCCGGTTCGTCAAGAGGGTGTGCCTGAATCAATGTACCTGCTAATGAGTGAAATGTGGCGTGATATCCAGAGCCTCAAAGGGTCCCGGGGCAGGTCGCCAAACCGCCACAGCTCCGAGCATGCCTCAGTTTCCCAGCCGACCGTGTGCCAGCTGAGGGCCTCACCTGCAGGCTCAAGCAAAAGTCACAGGTCAGCAAGCGTGCTCTCGAAACGCGCCAGCGTCAGTCCCACGGCTGCCAGCAGAACCAAGCGTCGCCGCCCTTCTTCCGATTCTGATGACGGCTCAAGAACGGCATCCCCAGCCAGGTCACAGCGCACCCAGTACAGCAGTAGAACTTGTACAAGTGCAGGGGCCTCAGCTTCCGATTTTGAAGATGGCGAGCTGCCTGAGGACAGCAAAGACGAGAGTGAGGCCCCACCCAGAGGCCGTCTGTTCGCAGCGGAAGCCTTCCCAAAGATGATTGCCAAGGCTCTCTCGCATGTAGGGCTGGTAAGCAAATATAGCACCCCAACCGTTACTGACCCGGAATCCTTGGGAGACCCCATGGCCTTCCCTCCTATCCAGCTTCAAGCCAATCCTGCAGTCCCGGTTCCGTGGAACCTTCAGGTGATACTGCAGCAAGAGTGGGAAAAGCCAGCTATTCCAAGGCCCCCACATCGCCTTTGTGACAAGCTATATCGCATCGCTGAAAACACCATGCAGGCCCTGACAGTTCCTCGAGTAGATGACCCGGTGTCAGCCCTCACCTCAAAGTCGTTGTTGCCAACAGAGCGAGAAGAACTTCCCGATCACCACGACAAGCGGGCAGACGCAGCACTGCGCAGGGGCTTCGAGACCGCCGCCACGGTAATCAAGATTGCTAACACGTCGACCATAGTGGCCCGCGCTATGCATGTAGGAGCAAAAAGGCTCCTTCAAGGCAATCCAACACCTAAAGAGATGAAAGAGTTCATTAAAGAGTCGTCCTCTGCGGCAGCCTTCCTAGCGGATGCATCTCTCAATTCCTTTCAGCTGGGAGCGAGAGTCACAGCTTCCAACATGGTAGCTAGGAGGAACCTATGGCTCCGCAATTGGGGGGTGGACGGAAAGACGAAGTCCAGCCTGGCAGGCGTCCCCTTCGCTGGCAAAAGGCTCTTTGGCGAACCCCTAGATAAAGTCCTGGTGGAGAACAAGGACAAGAAGAAAGCCTTGCCAGTCCCCCACAAGAAAGACACTAAACGTCCTTCTCAGAAATACGGCTCCTTTCGGAACTACAAACCCCAGCAGCCTTCCTCATCACACGGCGGCTCCTCATCCTCCACGCGCAATTTCCCCTCAGGGGGACACAAGCCCCGCTGGCAGCGTGGCTCGACCCAGAAAGGAGGCCAGCACAAAGGCTCATCTGCCCAGGGAAAGAAATCCAGCTCCGCCTGACGGTCCTCCTCCCCCAGTGGGGGGGAGGCTACGCGAGTTCTCAGAAATTTGGAAGAATTACTTCTCAGATCGATGGCTCCTAGAGACAATTCAGCAAGGCTACTCCCTGGAATTCAGGAAGAAGCCCAAAGAAAGGTTTTTCAGGACCCACTATCTCAGAGATCCTGCAAAGCACCTGAGAACCGTAACAGCTATCCAACACCTCCTTCAGATACGCGCAATAGAAGAGGTTCCCCAGAATCAAAGAAATCGTGGAACATTTTCGGTGTTTTTCACTGTTCCCAAAAAAGACGGGAAAGTGCGTCCCATCCTAGACTTGAAAAGAGTCAACCGCTCCCTCAAGAAGCAGAAGTTCCGGATGGAGACACTCAGATCCATCAAGGAGTGCCTGCAGAAAAAAGACTTCCTGTCATCGATAGACCTGACAGAGGCCTACCTCCACATACCAATCCGCCCTGCCCATCGGAGGTTCCTGCGTTTCAGCTATGGCATCAAGCAGTTCCAGTTCAGGGCCCTCCCGTTCAGTCTTGCTACAGCTCCAAGGGTCTTCTCCAAAGTCCTCCTGGCACCGGTGGCACTTCTGCGTACAAGGGGCGTGCAGCTACACCCCTACCTGGACGACATCCTGATCCGTTCCCCGTCCTTCAGCCAGAGCCTCAAAGACACCTCACAGGCAGTGACACTGCTAAACAACTTGGGGTTCCTCATCAACGAGAAGAAGAGCTCCCTGGTTCCGTCTCAGACGCTCACTCATCTAGGCGTCTCCCTGAATACCATCAGGGACATGATGTTCTTGTCATCAGACAGACAGACCTCGACAAGCCGACTGGCGGCACATCTGCGCTCGAAGGACAGAGTACCACTCAAGGACTTAGCCAAGCTCCTGGGGATGATGGTCTCGTGCCAGGACTCAGTGCAGTGGGCCAGGTTTTACTCCAGGCCACTGCAAACCTTTCTCCTGGACTTCCAACTAGAGATTACGTGCAACCACAATCCACTTCTCACCATCCCACCCTCTATCTCTCGCTCCCTAAAGTGGTGGTCTCACCCAGCACACCTTTCCCAGGGAGTTCCGATTCAAGCACCGACACGCATCACGTTGACAACAGATGCCTGCCTGTCCGGATGGGGAGCGGTTTGCCAAGAAAAACACACACAGGGGCTGTGGTCCAAAGAAGAGACCAAGCTCTCCATCAACCTCCTCGAGCTAAGGGCAGTGAAGCTAGCCCTCAGAGAGTTCAGCAAACTCCTGGAGGATCAACATGTGCTGGTGATGACAGACAACGTTGTAGCCAAGGAATACGTGAACAAGCAAGGCGGAACAAGATCCGAAGCCCTACAAAAGGAGGCGATGTCCTTGTTCAGATGGGCCCAGCAACACCTCCGCTCCATCAGAGCAGAACACTTGAGCGGGGTAATGAACGTTCAGGCCGACTGGCTCAGCAGGACAACAGTGGACCAGAGCGAGTGGTCCCTAAACCCAGAGGTCTTCATCCTACTGACCAAGCATCTAGGCCGACCATGCATCGACCTCTTTGCGACACCCCAGAACACGAAGTTGCCACGGTTCGGAACGCGATACCGAACAGAAGGGGCACAGCTCACCGACGCCCTCATCAGCCAGTGGCCAGTAGGCCTCCTCTACGCCTTTCCCCCGCTACCTCTGATCCCGAGGGTAGTCCAGAAGGTCAGAGACCAGAAAGCCCAAGTCATCCTGGTGGCTCCGCACTGGCCACGCCGTCCCTGGTTCCCAGACTTGGTGAACCTCTCGAGGGAGAAGCCGTTCAGACTCCCCCTCAGGCACAACCTACTCAGTCAGGGTCCAATCTTCCACCAGGACCCCAGCTTCCTGAAGCTAACCGCCTGGAGACTGAGCGGAGCCTCCTAACAAGACGTGGTTATTCCGATAAGGTAATCACCTTGCTGGCCTCCAGGAGGCCGTCCACGCACAAAACGTACGACCGCACCTGGAGGGCCTTTCTCCGATGGTCCAAGGCCACTGGGAGGGACCCTCTAGATGCGGAGACACCAGACATCCTAGAGTTCCTTCAACTCTCCTTTTCACAGGTCCCAGGACCTGGTAATTCCTTCTTTCTGCCCTCATCCTGCCACACCTATAGAGAAGGAGTGGCACTCACTTGATGCCATGAGGGCACTCAAATTTTATCTAGACAGGACCAAGCCCCACAGGCAAGCTAGTTGCATGTTCGTGTCCTTCAAGCCCTCCTCCCTCGGGAAAAAGGTTTCCACAGCATCCCTGTCTCGCTGGCTACGCGACTGCATCGCGCTGGCCTACACTTCAGCAGGTCTGACAGTGCCTGAGGGCATAGTTGCTCATTCAGTGAGAGGGATGGCTACCTCAGCGGCATTCAGCGCAAGGGCGCCCCTAGATGAAATCTGCAGGGCAGCCACCTGGTCTTCGGTTCACACCTTCACCAGGCATTATAAAATTGACCTGATGGCCTCAGCAGAGGGCGCCTTTGGGAGGCGCGTTCTGCAGGGAGTCATTCCGTCTCAGTAGGAGGCCGGCTGGGAGGGAGGTTTTTCCCACCCAGGGGATGGACTGCTTTTTTACATCCCCATATTTGCTGGCCTCCGACCCTCGAAGGAGAAACGGAAATTCTTTACTTACCGTGAATTTCTGTTCTCCGCGAGGGGAGGACGCCAGCAAGGCCCGCCCCGGGCCAGCCTCCTCCTGGACACGCTCCGAGCAAGTGGGAGGGAGTCTCTCTCTTTTGTTCCCACAGGCTCGTGACCAACGGACCAGACAGAGTCCCTATCATAGATAGCAAGGACGTCTACACCTAACGGTTCGTTTGGAAGTGTCAACTGGAGCTTCTGGGGAGGCCCCTCCTCCACCGGAAGCTCAGAACAAGTCTGCCTTCCAGCCCCGGAGGCGGGGCTACTCCCCATATTTGCTGGCTTCCTCCCCTCGCGGAGAACAGAAATTCACGGTAAGTAAAGAATTTCCGTTTTGTCTATGTGCTCCTTAAAGTTTGGTGACCAGAACTGGACACAGTACTCAAGATGAGGCCTAACCAGTGCTGAGTAAAGGGGAATTATCACTTCTCCTAGAGCAGTGATGGCGAACCTATGGCACGGGTGCCACAGCTGGCATGCAGGGACCTCTCTGTGGGCACCCGAGCCATTGGTCACCAGATTGCGAAAAGACTGTCCCCTTCTGCAAAACACTTATGATTTTGTTCTTTCTCACAGTGTGGAGCAGAATGATTTTATTCTAGAATTCCTGTTACAGAATTCTTCTCTACATTCATTGTTATCACATTTAAAAGATTTTGAAGAATGATGCACAGAGCATGGCTTGGATGTAAAGCCCTAACAGTTGACCTGAGTGCTGCATGTGTTGCTCTCAAACTAATGGAGTATGAGCCAAGGTTTGACAAATTATCAGCATGCATGCAATAGCAAAAATCACATTAATTGTGCAAAAGCATGCCCAATGCAAACTTTTACCTAATGCAGTGTTTGTAGTCCAAGACATAAAGTGTTTAAAATGTGTTAAGCACGTTTAGTTTTCTTGTTTATCTTGCTCATCCTAGTACAGGTTGACTTTTACTTTTACTAATCTGACACCTGTAGAAGCAGGGAAAGGACCCGGGGTAAAGCTTGCCCCATACAATTTCAGTCTGGCATATAATCATATTACAAGCTGAGAATCCCTTATCCAAAAATACATGTGCCTAATTATTTAAAAAGTTTGTATAAATTCCCTTCAGGCTATGTGTACAATGTAATACTATAATAATTTTTTGAGTTGATTTTTTTTCCAACAAAAAACTGTTTGTATCATTGAAAGCTCTGTTATTGTGTTTTTCTTTTAAGACAAAAGGTGTTAATTAGTTCGGACAACTGTATGAGTTGTTTTTCTAAAACTAAAACCTCGGTATTCAGGTTTAATTGCAGTGTTGGCACTTTGAAATAAATAAGTTGGTTTTGTGTTGCAGTTTGGGCACTCGGGCTCAAAAAGGTTCACCATCACTGTCCTAGAGTGTCAGAGGCCAGCAAGCTTGAGGTAAGCCCCGCCTCCGGAGCTAAGAATGCAGACTTTGATCTGAGCTTCCCAGAGGAGGCAGGGCCTCCCACAGGAAACCCCAGTTTAGTTTCCTGCCTTGCGAAGGGAGGCAGACATTTTGCGCTGTTCAAGCGCGAAGGGAAAGAAAGACAAAAAGAAAACTTCTGAAGAAGAAGCCGGGACGGTGGGAAAGGGTCCCAGAGCCCCACACGACCACCCTAGGTGAAAAGGCAGTCGGCCTGACCCGGGGCCACCACCCCTCCTGCATGGGGGCCCCCCCTCCATCCGGGGAGGGCCTCCCCCATACGTACGGGGAGGGCCTATGTGGGGGTGAGGGAGCAACACCTCCTGGGGGTCGAGCACACCCAAGTGAGGGAAGGGATTCGTGACCCATGCGCCCCGGCCCTTCCCCCTCCTTCCACAGGAGTCAGCCAAGGGAGACAGGGTGACACGAGCTCCCCCTTTCCCCGCCCAGCGGTGGCGCCCCCCCAACCCCACAGATGCGGTCGCTGGGCTTGACTTGTCTCGAGCCCGCCGCCTGCGCTGTGCTGCCCCCCCGCCCACCAGGGGTGGGAGCGCTGGCTTGGCACCTCCATGGTGGTGGCCCACACCCTCCGAGTCAGCAGGCAGGTAGGTGGCAGGCATGGACTGCTTGCAGCCGTTCCCGCACTGCCTGTGGCCGTTGCCGCACTGCCTGTGCCCGCGACAGCACAGAAGCGCCAGTCTGGCCCTCCCGCCGGCAGCCTACGCCGCACCACCCCCTACTCACCGAATCGGCATGCGGGCGCGCTGTGGGCTTGGACCACCTGCGGCAATCGCCGACCTGTGGCTGTCGCCGCGCTGCCTGCGCCCGTGGCGGCACAGGAGCACCAGTCCGGCCCTCCCGCCGGCAACCTTCGCCGCGCCGCCCCCTGCTCGCCGCGGAGCTGCCCTCCCCGCCTCACCTCGCCTCTCCCCGCTTGCTCACCCACCCCTCGGGGGAATCCTCATGGCAGGAGGCACCCGGAACCCCTGCCTGATCGTCTGCTAGCTGGTTAGCTGGATCGGGCGGCAGCATCTCGCTCCTCTTGCTCCACTCGCGTGCCCACTGAGAGGTGCCTGCGTGCCAGCTGTGGGACACATGCCATAGGTTCGCCATCACTGACCTAGCCACTGTTAACAAATTTGCAATTAATTCATATTTTGGGAACGTGTAACTTTCTCTTTTACTGATACTGCAAGTTTTGGACAGACCTCTAGATTTATACCAATAATTACTGATATTTCTGTAAAAACCTCTTGCCAAAATTCCAGTACATTTTTACAACTCCACCACATATGAGCATAGGTACCTATTTCGTGACTTCCTCTCGAACCGAGTGCGGAGCCATTGTTACGTATTCTATTTAATCTTACTGGAGTTAGGTACCATCTCCATATTAATTTATAAAAATTCTCCTTTATCCTAGTTGATATAACTTTCACAATCCGTCTATCCCATATATTGGTCCAGCCCACCTTTGAGGTCACTTCTTCAAATTCATGATCCCATACTGTCTTTAGATGGTTATCTTGTTCTTCTGCTTTTTGAATCAATCTGTATAAATCCCTTGTTATAGCTCTTGTTGACGCGTTCCCTACTAAACCATCTCTAGACGTAACAGTCTTTTCAAATTTGGTTGAATCTCTCTCATACTCAGTTTTGCTTTCCCACTTCTTCGACCGTTGTTCTAACTGTAATAAATTTCACCATGACATTCTTCTCCCAACAAATTCCAGTATTTGGTCTCTAGTCCCCATCTTTTCCACCCAATCCGATAATCTAATAACCCTTTCTTCTCTTAATATACTCTCCAAATCCACTGTTAAATTTTTGAGAAAATAATCTAGAGCCACCACCGGAGTTAAAGGAGAAATCCCTGATATGAATATATTCCTCGGAATACTCCAAATCTCTAACAAACTTCTTAAAAGCCAAAACTATGCTGACAGGTATTACCCAGAGGACCTTTTCTTCTGCTGCTCCCAGATTATGGAATAGCCTGCCGGAGGAGATTCGTCAATTTAGCAGTTTCTTAGAATTTTAAAAAGCCATAAAGACTGATCTCTTCCAGCAGGCCTATCCGGCAGAATTTTAGGATGCTTTAAAGATGTTTTTAAGATGTTTTATAATGTTTTTAAGTTGTTTTAAGATGTTTTAATAGTATGTGTTGTGTTTTGATTAGTTTATGTATTTTATATTTTAGTTTTCCCCCGCATTATTATTATTATTATTATTATTATTATTATTATTAAAAGGGGGTTGTCAATTATTTTTATCATTTTATTATTTTTCAAAAAAAGTATATTCTCCAAAGTATTTCGTAATTCAGATGTTTCTAACTCCAACCACATTATTTCTTTAGTCCATGCTATAATATCCACTATATGTCTTAATTGATTAGCTATCTAATACCATTTTAAGTTTGGAAGACCCAACGCCCCTGCTTTTTGCGCTTTATACCATCTTGTTTAAGTAATTCTAGACTTTTCCCCTCCATTACAATATGTGTTAATAATTGTTTGCCATTCTTTAAGTTCCTTATCTAATATCAAAATTGGCATCATCCTAAATAAAAAATCTTGGGCAGAATATTCATTTTGATCAAAGCTATTCTACCAAACCAGGTTAAGTCAAAATTTTTAATACTCCTCTACTTTATTCTTAACCTCATTCTTTAATTTCGTATAATTCTGTTCTCCCAATTTATCTATATCTTAGGAATTACAATTCCTAAATATTTAATTACATTATTAATCTTAACATTAATTTTTTTCCTACACATTTCCATCTCTTCTCTTTTACTATAATTAAACAACAAAATCTTAGACTTATCCCAATTAATCTGTAGCCCCGTTACTTCCCCAAATTCCTTTAAGTGATTCTCCATCCTATCCATATTTTCTATAGGATTTTCAATTGTTAAAAGAGTATCATCTAAAATGCTAGCAAGATCCACACAAATAAAAAAAGAAAAAAGTACGGTGGGGGTAATCAAGGATTTAGAAAAGGGAAGGGACATGGTTTAATGCAGGATAAATTAAAAATATTTCACAAATTCTATTCAGAAGGGAAGGAGCGGTGTGAAGCGAGGCTGCTGCCGTGCTCCGCTCTGCCCTGCCCTGCCTTACCCTGCCCTGGACACTTCCTGGTGGCAAAAATGACGTGACGGGACCCAGCTGTCTGTCGTGGCGGCTCGGGTGGAGGGGTGCGCACAGAGGCAGGTAAGGCCCACTTGTCTGGTGGGGGGCGCAAGCGGGGCCGAGATTGGCCTCGTTACCCCCCCCCAGACAAGCAGTTACTTGCCGCTCCTCCTGTTCTGTGTTCTAGTCTATGGCTCCCATGCCCACAGGGAGGTCCCTGCGTGCCACCTGTGGCACGCGTGCCATGGGTTTCGCCCTCACTGCCATATAAGATATCAGAGAAGGAAATTAAAGAATGGCAAGTAATTCTAAATAGTTATTGTAATGGGGGGGGGGGAGATTGAGGATTACTAAGAATAGGTGGTATAAACCTCAAAAAGGTGGGGGACTTGGTCTTCCAAACATAAAATGGTACTATATAGTCAATCAACTTAGATATATTATGGATATTATTGCTAGGAAGGATTTTATGTGGTGGGAAATAGAAGTATATGAATTGGGAAATAGGGTGGAAAAAATTTTATTTGCAAAGCAAGGATATAATATGATAAAAAGATTAGAAAACCCCTTTTTAAAAAATATGTTAGAAAATTGGAATCAAAATAAGAAAATATTTATTCCAGGTATATCACCACTTACTCCAGTGGTGGTATTGGAGGACTTTCCAGAGAACGTTAGACATTTGGAACGAATTTATAGAGAAAAAGGTAATTAGGTTAATGAACTGGCTGGACAAAATGGAGACAAGGCAACAAATAATTGAGAGGGTTGGACCAGGAAGAATTTCGTGGCTAAATTTAATCCAATTAGTTCAATGGGGAAAGAAATGGAAGAGGAGATATGAGCATGAAAGAGAATTCACTGCATTTGAGCACTTGGTCATGTCTAGAGAACTTATAGAAGGGAATGCATCAGCTAGAGGGATTACAAAGATGATATATAAAATGATTCAGAAATCAGAAGAGCAAGTGGAAAATCTTAAGATAGTTTGGGGTGGGATATAGATTTTGAAGAGGAAATAGCAAAAGAAGAGTGGAATAAGATATGGGATAGGCGAATATTGAAAAATATGTCAATAAGGATAAAAGAGAATTTCTATAAATTAATTTGGAGATGGTACCTGACTGGTGAGATTAAACAAAATAGATAACAAATGTTCTCCAATGTGTTGGAGAGGCTGTCAGGAGCTGGGTACGTATGCTCATATGTGGTGGAGTTGTAAAAATGTATGGGATTTTTGTTAGTGTATGAACTAAAACCACTAGCTGTGTCATTTTATCGTTAAAGTGCTGTGGCCTGTTAATTTGTAATGCTTCCAGACAGAAGGAGCCAATGTGTATTCTGTCTGTGTTCACTGAAAGCTAATCTTACATTTAGCCTTGCCAGGTGTGAGGATTGTCATGTGTTGCAATTAAGCTGATAACAAGCGGCCAGGCTGCAGCCTATGAACGTTTGCTGTTCTAAGGTAATACTGCTCAGCTGTTGCAGTTGCCTCTGCTGGTTTTTGTCTTTGCTGAACTGAGCTGGAAGAAACGACACTCTATACATGAACTCGGTATATAGAATGTAAACCTTTAGTTATACTTTGTTATAAGAAAATAAACAGAATTAGAACTGTTTTGGTCTACAGAGTGGTTTCTGATTCCTGGAGTGGGAGCTACTGGAAGACTAAGGAGAGCTGCTGTGCTGGGGATGAACTCTGCTGCTGAGTGTGGAATACCTACACTGCTTTTGAGTAGGCTAGCACTCAGGCTAATTTTTCTAAAGCCCAGTAGGTTATGGGCCCAGCCTTCTTCAAGCCAGCCTTAGCTCTAGTTTTGCTTTGATTTTCTGTTTTGCAACTGTTGATGCAGGCAGAAGAAATCCAGGCTGATCCTGACATCTCGGGGGAGGTGGAGGAGGAAAAAGCTCCTGCCAAAATCAAAGAGGAAAGAAAGCCTTGTGTCAACTACCTAGGGAGATGGTGGGCTCTCCCACTCTGGAGGCATTCAAGGTGCAGCTGGACAGACATCTGTCAGAGACGCTTTGACCTGGATTCCTGCATTGAGCAGGGGGTTGGACTCGATGACCTTGTGGGCCCCTTCCAACTCTACTTTCTATGATTCTATGACTGCAACTTTTTCTACCCAGACAGCAGGGGAGTCGCATGCTGAAATGGCTGGTACATCTGCAATGCAGCCACAACTCTTTGAGAAGTTGAATGACTTTAATTATTCCATTTGGAGTTATAGAATGGAAATGTATCTTTTGCAAGCTGGACTGTGGCATGTTATTTCAGAGGATCCGCCAGCTCGGGCAGACCCAACGCACGCTGAGTGGATGCGCCTTGATGGGAAAGCAAGAGCTGCCATCTCCTTGGCTGTAGAGGACTCACAAGTTTCATTCATTCAGTTCTTGGGCACAGCTAAGGAATGTTGGCATACTCTCAGAGGCGTTTATCAGCGAGATATGTGGGAAACAAGATAATCTTAACTCGTAAATTATACAAATTAAGCTTGCAACCTGAAGGGTCTCTGCCAAATCATTTAAAAACATTCCGGGATCTCTTTAATCAATTAAGAGCTCGAGGAATGGAATTCACACCTATAAATCAAGTGTTTTTTATTCTATCCAGTCTGGATTCATCTTATGACACTATAATCACCATTTTGGAAGCGCAAGATGAAGCTGTGTTAATGCTGGATTATGTTTGTGGGAAACTGCTTGAGGAATGGGAGAGACGACAGGCAGTAAAGCAAGGTCAAAGCAACAGTCGTAAATCTGTCACAGAAGAAAGGGAAGAGAGCCAACATTCAGGGAATTTAAATGCCGAAGGATTTACAAATGTCTCCGCGTTGAAAGTGAGGAGATGTTTTAATTGTGGATACATGAATCATCTGAAACGTGACTGTAAGCAGAAAAAGAAGGGACAAAAGCAACAACAGAAGTGGGAGGAAGTCATGCCAGAGGGGGCAGTTCAAACTAGATGAAGTTTAATAGCTCATGTCAGCAAAACAGATGAACTGCTATGGGTGCTTGATTCCGGAGCTTCAAGGCACATGACAAAAACCAAAACTCTTTTTGACACTTTGACTACACATAGCTCCAAACAGAATGTATCTTTAGCTAATGGAGGTAAAATACAGATCTCTGGTTCGGGCAGGGTACATTTTAACTGTTTAGGGGTGGAAAAACAAGAAGTATTGTTTGTTCCTGACCTAGAATCAAATTTGCTAAGCGTTCCACAATTAGCCAGTTCTGGTTTTGAGGTTTCTTTTACTGCAAGTAAATGTGCAATCATGCAGGGAGACAAATTGTGTGCAGAACGGATATTGCAAGATTCTTTGTATGTGATAAATCCATTTGAAAGCACTGAAACTGCAAGCACAGTAGTGACAAACTGTAAACCTCATGAAAATTGTATACATTTGTACCATAGAAGGTTTGCTCATGCTAATTTTAGAGCCATTTACAAAATGCCAGAATTGTGTCAGGGCATTGTCATGAAACCTTGTTCAAATTATGTAGAATGTACTGTGTGTAGTAAAACAAAATCACACAGGGCAAACATTGATTTGTTTTGATACACCTCATTAAACCTGTTTACTATGTTACAAACAGTGTAGTAAGTTCATTCATTCGCTATTCCACTGTCAAATAGGTAGCAGTCTCGTTCTAAGTGCCTGAGAGCCGCGTACGATGGGTTTTCCCAGCTCCGGTTAACCCTTTCAACCCCGGACTCACGCATAGGACCGGCTGCGGTCCTTTACACACCTCCCCAAGAACCAGTTAGTCTCTCTTGCCCAGCAATCTTCACTATTTTTCAAGCAGGAGCCACTTTGGCTCCAGGGACCACCATGGAGGCCCCTTGGGGGCCTTTCCCAGGCCATGGGGGGGGGGCTCGGACTCAGCTGGAGGACTTCTCAGGCCTCTCCTCACCATCTCCCACCATGTCATCTATGCAAGGCCTCATCAGTCACCAGGCAGGCAAATTTCGACAGGCTCGCTCAGTCTTTGGATTGTGGTGGATCTTTTTCCCATCACCAAGAGTGTGCTCTGCTCTGCTTAGTGCTGCAAAAGCTCCCAGCACAGGTCCCTGTTGTGCTTCCTCTCACGCCTGCACTGTCAATTTGCCCTCCAGGGTCTGTGCAGTGCCCCAATACTGAGTTTTCCGCTGTACACAAGGCGTTTGTTCCAATATGTCTCGATTTAAATTTTAATACCAGAGTTTCCTCTCTCTCTAAAAAAGCCGTGAAAATGGCTGGAAAACACAGGAAAGGCCCTGGAGGAGGAGGATGTTGTGAAAAGGACCTTCAAACTTCCATGAGTGAAGGAACTCGAACACACAATACAAGCCTCATGTAGAGTAGCCCTATCTCTGTACATGCCAAAAAGCATCTTTGTAGCAACCTCCTAAAGCCCCTTTTCAAGCTTTAAGAAAAGGGTGTGGGGTCTCAGAAGGACCCTTTGCAGAAGAATCTTTGTGGGGGTTCATGTGCCCCTGCCTGGGCTGCCCTCACTTTTCGAAGTGTGGATAAGCCAGGGGCACATGAGCTCCCCAAGAAAACCCTGAGGATCATGCTGAAAAGGGTGTTTTGGGGTGTACCCCCTCAATTTCCCCACCCCTTTTCAGCAGGATCCTCAGGTGTTCTTCAGGGTACTTATAGGCCCCCTCACTTTTGCAAGTGTCCGTGAGATTATAGCGCCTCGGGGAGCTGCAAAACTTATACGCAAAACATATACGCCCCAAAGTTTATAGAAGTACAAAAAATATTTAGGGGAAAAAACCTAAGTGGGGCTGGGGGGGGGGACCTCAAAAGCCCGATGAGGACAGAGCATGCTCAGTAGCCATGGACTGCTGACTGGGGATGGGCAGTGGGGCGGACGGACAGACCATCCGAAAATATTGGGTGTTTCTCCTGAAATCCTTTGAAATCAGCAAAACAATAGAGGCTATAAAGTAATGAACTGGTATTGCTGTTACAAGATGTATGGAGTAGTGTTTAAAACCTCTTCACTTTGCTTTTTCAGACACTCTGCTATCGACTTCAGCTGCAGAAAGGTAAATTTGACTAGGGACTGATGGAGGACCAAATTCACAGGAGCAATTTGCTGCTTGTCAGAAAGTTGTCTGCTTGTAATCAACTGATATGTAGACGTTGCGATGTGCATGATACAGCACTCCAAAAACAAGCAAGTGACAATCTAGTGCATCCAGTCTATAAAATTACACTTAATTTTCTTTTCATAGATTTAATTTTTTTAGAGAATTCAACCATTTTCAACGATAAATTTAAAATGTGTGTGTGTGTGAAACATTTCACTATAAAACACCTGCTTCCGTCACATTTTAAAATCTCTGTGTGTGTGTGTATAAATCTATTAAATTTTTGAAAAAAATAATGGGGAAAATAAAATTTAATTAAAATAATAAATCTATAAAATGTATAAACTGGATGTGCTACTGGTGGCCATTTCTTTGTTTTTGGAGTGTTTACTTGTATTTCATTGGAGATCTACTCTAGGGACTCTGAAACCATAAACCAGGTTAGGCACGAGTAGTGAAAATGTAAATAAAGGAGCTGTTCTATGCCCATCTCTATATTTTCTTTCTGTGGCTTTAAATTTGTAGCTTGTACAGAATGTAAGAATTGCCCCTGCTGGATCAGACCAAGAATCTGTCTATTATTATTATTAATAATAATAATATTAATATTTATTTATCGCCCATCTGGCTGGCAACCGGCCACCCTGGGCGATGTACACAGATAAAAATACAAGATAAAAACAGAATAAAATACAGTTAAGCAATATAAAATTTTAAGATAATTAGCCCACCCCACATTCCCGCCTGAATAGCCAAGTTTTTAATGAGCGGCAGAAGCTCAGCAGAGAGGGGGCATGGCGGAGGTAACTCGGGAGAGAGTTCCACAGTATGGGGGCCGCCACAGAAAAGGCCCTCTTCCTAGTCCCCACCAGTCTAGCTGCTCTGGCTGAAGGTACAAGGAGAAGGCCGTCTGTGGCAGATCTTGTTGAGCGGCCTACTCGGTGTTACTGGAGACGCTCCTTGAGAGTGCCTGTTTCCCACAGTGGCCAGTCAGATGCCCCAATGGGAAGCCCCTGAGGCGCACATGAAGACAAGACACACACACCCCACCCCCAGTACAGTCATGCCTTGGATTGAGAGCATAATTCGTTGCGGAAACGTGCTTGTAATCCAAAACACTCATATCAAAACGAAATTCCCCCAAAAAAATTTGTACAGAGATTTTTAATTTAAGCCGTACTACAGTACTTGTATTGCAAGACGTTGCTTGTATATCAAGTTTTTTAAAAAAATAATAAATATTTAAAAATTTGCTTGTCTTGCAAAAAGCTCTCAAACCAAGTTACTTGTAATCCAAGGTATTACTGTAATTAGTTTGTTCCCAGCATCAGAGGCAGGCGTGTAAGTAGCCACTCGTCTGGTCACCTAAGGTGAGTAAGAATCTCCTCCAGGTGACCCGGCAGGGACTTACTCTCTAGGGAGGTGGTGGGCTCTCCCAATCTGGAGGCATTCAAGGTGCAGCTGGACCGCCATCTGTCAGGGATGCTTTGACCTGGATTCCTGCATTGAGCAGGGGGTTGGACTCGATGGCCTTGTAGGCCCCTTCCAACTCTACTTCTCTTTGATTCTATGACTCTCTGCTCACCTGATCTGAGGTACCCTCATTTTCCCTGTAGCTAAGAAACGGCTATTTCACAGATCAGGCATCGAAGAACTGTAAATCCTGTTCAGTGTTTTACAAGTGTGCTTGCTTCTGTTAAGCTGTCTTGAAGGGCAGGAGAAGCAAGAACTAAATGTTTTATTTAAAAACAAACAAACACCTACTTGAGTCATGGTTATACAGCGTGTTTTTTCTGCCCTTGGCAAGCATTTTTCTGAGGTTTCAGGCACGATCTTGATGGGAATGTGGGGAAAGTCTGAAGGAAGGAGAGGAGCATCCCAGTCCTTGGCACAGAACATGGACGCCCTTTTTTGTCGAGACGGTTCCTGTGGTATATTTCGGCTTGGGACCTAATTCAGATTCTATCTTCTTTTCCCTCATCTTCTCTCCCACCCACCCTTAACACTGCAAATATCATTCTGGATGCAGACACAGCTTATCCCCAACTCATCCTGTCTGAGGATCGTAAGAGTGTGAAACTGGGAGACAGACCTCGATGTCTGCCTGACAATCCTGAGAGATTTCAACGTGCAGGTGAATGTGCTGGGACGAGAGGGATTCACAGCCAGCAGAGAGACTTCTGGGAAGTCACTGTTGATAACGAGGAGGAATGGGCTGTGGGGATTGCCCAAAAGACTGAGGAGAAAGGGCAAGATTGCCTTAATTCCTGAAGAAGGGGTCTTGGCTATGGGGAAGTGGGAAGGTGACTGCAGGTTCTCTAAGCCCCCTAACCCCCCCCCCCTCTGTCCCTGGGGAAGAGGTTTAGGAGGATCTGGGTGTCTCTGAACTGTGCTGTGGGGCAGGTATCATTTTTCGATGCTGCCAGGGCAGCTCTGCTCTACTTGGAAGCCTCCTTCTCTGGGGAGAGCCATCATCCCTTCTTTTGGCTGGGCACAAAAGCCAAGCTCAGACTCTCTCCTTAAGGCAGCTGAATCTTCCTCACAGGAAGACCAGGAGGATGAACCATAGAATCATAAAAAAGTAGAGTTGGAAGGGGCCTACAAGGCCATCGAGTCCAACCCCCCCCCCCCCCGCTCAGTGCAGGAATCCAGGTCAAAGCATCCCTGACAGATGGCTGTCCAGCTGCAGCTTGAATGCCTCCAGACTGGGAGAGGCCCTGAGAGCCCACCACCTCCCTAGGTAGTTGGTTCCATTGTCTTATTGCTCTGACAGGAAATTTTTCCTGATGTTTAGGTGGAATCTAGGTTCCTGTAACTTGAGCCCATTATTCCGTGTCCTGCAAACTGGGATGATCAAGAAGAGATCCTGGCCCTCCTCCGTGTGACAACCCTTCAAGTACTGGAAGAGTGCTATCATATTGCCCCTCAGTCTCCTCTTCTGAAGGCTAAAGATGCCCAGTTCTTTCAGTCGCTCCTCATAGGGCCTTGTTTCCAGTTCCTTTATCATCCTTGTTGCCCTCCTCTGAACCCTCTCCAGTTTGTCTACTTTTTAACTTGTTCTTAAGTGATCTGGAATTCAGAGTGAGCAATCAGGTGACCAAGTTTGCATATCACACCAAATTATTCAGAGTGGTAAAAAGAAAAACGGATTGCAGAGAGTTCAAAAGGATCTCTCCAAACTTGGCGAATGGGCAAAAAAAGAGGAGAAATTCTACAGATAAACATTTTTCTCCCTTCCTCATAAGACTAAATCCCAGGCTCATCCAATTAAGTTGAATGGTGGGAGATTCCCATAGCACATAGTTAAACTATGGAATTTGCTACCACAAGATGTGGTGACCACCATCTCAGATACCTTTAAAAGGAAATCAAACAAATTCAGGGGGATAAATGAATTTGCAGGTGACCGGCCAGATCACCTGGGGTGACCGGCCAGATGGGCGATTAATAAATATAAGAAATTGTAGAGAAAAAGCCTCAAGAGTTTCCTGCCCCACACACACACCTCCTCATGTGTAAACCAGGTAATCCCAGCTAAGGGCTGGGAGGGGGCAAAATGTGCATAAGTTATCTGATGAGGCATGGCCTCTCACAGGCTGAATGCCTATGTGCCAAGCCTTTGGTATGCAAAATGCAAATGTTCTAAAGCCCACTAGTCATTAGCCACCCCTCCCCTCTGCCTGGGCCAGGTGAAGTTCATCCTGAAGACAGCTGAGCTACTGAAAAGAGGAGGGGAGGGAAGAACCTATATTGCCAGCTGTGGCTTCTGGTTTTGGTTGTTGATCATGGGCAGCAAGCTGCGCGGAGGTCCAGCTCTTCGGACTTGCCTCAGGATCTAGCCCCAGGTGGCTCCTGTAAAAATAGCTGAATGAGGGCTTTGCTGAAGGCAAGCCCTGAAGAGGGCCACCCATCCCGGACCTTAGGGTGGGTGTGGTGGCCTGCATGTGTAGTAGGGCTTTGCTGAAACAAGCCCTGAAGAAGACCAGCCCCCAGGTAAACGTGAGTGCCTGGGCGATATAAGGAACCAGCTTGGTTATTTTGTAGCTCTACTGTGTTTATACCAAAGTGTCTCCCTACCTTTTCTCCTTCCCTCATTTCCCACCTTTTGTGGTAATCTGTTTACCTGAATAAACCTTCCTGGTTTTACCCCACACGGCGTTTGTGGTTGCTCTGTGGTTCAGCGCTAAATCCAGAGTATAGACAAGGGCAAGTCCCTGAGAGAGCCAAGTCAGGACTGCAGAGCTAAGGCTGGCAGTCTGGCACCTTGGATCGCTGGTCATTGGAAAAAAGGGTGGGTTGGCAGAGTCCGTCGCCAGCCCCCCTTCCTTCACAGAAATAAATAAAAGTAGCAATGGCTATTAGTCAGTGGCCACAGACTAACTCCAGGATCAGAGTTATCATTCCTCTGAATAACAGTCTCTGGGAAACAACAGTGGAAGAGGGGTATTGCCCTCATATCCTACTTGTGGGTTTCCTATAACTGTCATGTCTAGTTTGACCTTTTATCTCAAAGCAGATGAGGATGAACACCTGCCTAGGAGCTTAAACTGGGGGGGGGGGGGTGATTGTAAACTCCTCACCCTTTACTAGGCTTCTCTTGGGGACAGGGAGCTTGGGTGGTAGGATCTACAAGAAGTCCTTGTGCCCCCCCCCCACTTTCTTTCTGAAGGGACAAAGGGCAAGGGATTGGTGCAGGAGGTTTCCCCTGCTGCTGTGTGGCCTCGGCTTTCCCCACCCCAACTTTAACTCCTCCTAATCAAACACTGACTTCCTCTTGGCCACTCCCTGATTTCTGTCATCTGTCTGCCTTAAAAAGCAAAAAAAAAAACCAAAACCCTGCAAGTTTATCTGATTAAATGCTTGATTCTCATATCTTTACATTTTATAAATCCACCTTAATACGAGAAATATGGCAGCAAATGTTCAATGAATAATAATTTTACTGTGAAGGACTGATGCCGGTCCTTTGCATGAGTTTGGGAGTTAACGGGTTAACCAGTACCGAGAAAACTCCCTTTAAGCGGTCCCCGGCTAGGCGGACCACAGCCGCTTCAATAGACACTGGGCGAAAGCTTCAATCGACTAGACACAGAAGTATGTTTATAACAAGTTTAATGAAGCGTAACAAAACATACAGATAAGAACTTCACTGTAAACAAGGGAAGTCTATAAAACTTAATGGAGTGTGCAACTCCAATACACACTCGACTAGACAGAAGCTCTGCAGACAGGCATATACAGTATTGACCTTAAAAGACCTAAGTTCCTCAAAAGAGGCTCACTGTAACAATGGGGCACCTCGGCTGGAATCCACAAAACAGAAGTATGGACCATCAAGGAGGCAGGGCAGTCTCAAGGAGCTGTAAAGTATCCTAGGAACCACGACACGTCATCTTTTTCCGGGCAGGAATAAGCCCACATGACCAGCAAGGGGCAAGCATAAGCCCACCTGACCAGGCGGGGGCGGGAGAGCGGGAAAACCGGGGTAGAAAACCCCTCTCCGCACCCCCCTGGGGGTTGTTGGGAACACGGGTGCGCAGACATCCACTCCGTCCAGCTGTAGCTGGAGCAAGCTGTTCTCTTCCCCGGCTCAGGCAGGACTCGGAGCCAGGCTGGAAACTCACCAGCGTAAAGTCTTGAACCTAAGGTAACTTCTTCCCTCAATACGCTAGCCTGGGAACCTTTCATTCATAAAGTCGGAGGTCACGCTCAGGTCGTGTTGACGCATAGTATTCCTAGAAAGATATTAGTTCAGCTTCAGTTAACTACTAGTAAATAAAGCCTTATGTGGGCAACGAAAGGCTCAGAGTGTTTATTCTCGCCCAGCAAGAGTTCTAGTCAATTTCACTTGCTTGAACGGGCTATATCTCAGCCGCGATTAACCCGTTAAGTGCCGAACTCACGTCAAAGACCCAGTTGCTGGTCTTCCACAATTATCTGTACAGCGTATCAGTGTTCTAAGACACTGTGAGCTCTACAGCAACACACTGTGATTTAACTAACAAGTTGCTGAGGCAGATTGAAGGTGAAGCCCTTGGTTAAAGACACTACACATACTCTTTCTTTTGAGGCCAATAAATAGTCCAACTTTAGCTGGTTTGCAACACAGCTTTTCAGATTTGAGACATTTCACTGACCAATAAGCTGAGGGCTTTGAATGAGTCATTTGTCAGGAGTTTTACTACTGCCTGTAATTGAATCATTCTATGTCATGGTTCTTGCTCCCTGGATACTTATTTAAGACCAGGTAACTGGTCTTGCTTGGTGATACATAGGATGATTGTGACTCAGTACTTTGAATGTGGGTGTGTGAATAACACCAATATAACATGTGCCATACTAGTTTTTTGGCAACTTTTCGTAGGCCTTTTGACCACAAATGAAGAAGTGCCCGGCTTTGGCTTGTTTTTCCTGAGGATAGGGACCTGGATATGTAGACTGCTTTACATCTAAGTGCACTTTTTTGTAATACTACTTTTTAAGATACGGGCTGTCAAACATGCAAGTTTCACACTCACTTGTGCGCTTGACGGTTTTGTAGTACAGCCCTTTTGATTTGTGACATTTTGTTTACTACTAGGCTCAAGGCTTCAGACATATCATTTAACACAACTGTGTGGAAACTGGACACACCTAGTTTTTTATTAACAACAAGCAACCTAAATTTTTGCCTTCACACACAGTTCCCCCCTTTTGTACTTCTAGTACAATTTTTATCTATGACTCTGCTCATGGTCCTTTCGGATCACGAGAAGAATCTGTCTTGATGTCTAGGGAACAGGCTCTATTACTATTACCATGAGGTTTAAAACTTTATTTTCAGTTTCTTTTGCTTCTCAGATTTTTTTTAATACCATAAGCCTTATCTGTGTGTCGCTGACCACTTTTTTTGTTTTTGAAAACATAATGCAATGCAACATTTGGCAACCAAGAATATGAATATAGGGCCTAGGCCACATTTAATAGGCTTGTGAAACTATACTATTTACTTTATTTTGTCTAACCAGTCTATAATTATACACTAATCAGGCCTAAAAATGATAAAATAACTAATATAATTTAGTTAGTATTTTTTGGCTTGCCTCTGCAGGCACTTTTTAAGATTTCGTTGTCTTAGTCTTAGTCTTCTCTCATGTTGATTGCAGGTTCTCTGTTTTCAGCACTCTGGGCACAGGATCTATAACTTACGTGTTAATGAAACTGCTAGCATGATAACACTAGCTCACCATAAGTATTGTGGACCTTGATGTACACCAGGGATACACGCCAAGTTGGCTTCAGGATTTAGTCCTCTGAACTTTATCCAATCTTGTGACTTTCGTCTTGATGTCCTCTTCTTATTAAACAGATTTAAGAAACAACTTTTCACCCTCCGTGTGACTTATTAATTTGGTAGGTGGAACTGTCACCGGCATTGTTGGTCGTGAGGTGTCTACTGGAACTGATTTCTTGCAGTATGATGCATAGATCAAGGAGGAATGGCTTTCACACTTGACTGAGCTGTTTGTGATAGGCAAAATTTGGAAAGGCCCCTTTTACCTCTGCTTCAAAGCTGTCTTTCTCTGACGGACTTTTTCGTACATCTCATCGCCGGGTTGCAGGTTGAGTATAGGAACATTGGGAGGTTTTGGGAGAGTGCTGGCAACCTGTGAACAATATTTTTTTCATCGTGGTAAATAACTTTTTACAATAATTGAACAACATATCATCCCTAAGATGGAGATTGTCAGTTTAATAGTAGGCGAAGACATTATTGTATTTTTCTACTTTTCTTGCTGATGTAGATGATGGGCACAGAAAATATATTTGCACATACAAAACAATACAATTTTGACAATAATGTTGATCAAATGTGCTAAAGGATGGGGCAAACCCATCCCCCCCTTTGGTCGCCTGGGCCTGGCCATGCGCTAAACGAGCAAGGTAGGGTAGCAAAGCCTGAGCCACCACCAGTTGGCCATTCTGGTTGCGCCATAGGCTGTTAAGGTATAATTTACAACCAGCAGATGCTCAAAATCTTTTTCAGGATCTGGAGTACAATCCTGTAATGTGGCCAATTGTCTCAAGGAAGAGGGGGTGTGGAGAAAGCCTGAACACGCACACACCACACACACACACACACACAGTTCCCCGGACAACCCCTTGTCTGCATATTCTCTCCCCGGGGTGGGGGTGGGAGAGGCACCGGAGATACAGGCTCAGCCAGACGGGATCTTGCATACTAACAATGGGGCACCTCTGCCGGAATCCACAAGAAGGAAGATGGGTCATCAGGAACATACAGGGCAGTCTCAAAGAGCTGCAAAACACTCCAGGAACTGTAACACGTCACCCTTTCCCGGGCAGGAATAAGCCCACCTGACACGAAGGGGCAGGAATAAGCCCCACATGACCAGCAAGGGGCAGGAGAGCAGGAAAACCGGGGTAGAAAACCCCCTCCCCACTCCTGGGGAGTTGTGGGGAACATGGGTACACTGACAGCAACGTCGTCCAGCTGTGGCTGGGTCAAGCAGTTCTCTTCCCTGGGTCAGATGGACTTGGAGCCAGGCGGGAAACCAACCAGCGTAGAGTCTTTGAGCTAAGGTAACTGCTTTTCACAATACGCTAGCCTGGGAACCAGTTCCATTCATAAAGTCTGAGGTCACGCTCAGGTCTTGTTGATGTATGGTATTCCTAGAAAGTCTATTAGTTCCGCTCCATTTAACTACTAGTAAATAAAGCCTTATTTGGGCAACGAAAGGCTCGTAGTGCTTTCTTCTCACTGCGTACGGGTTCTAGTCAGTTCCACTTGCTTAACCGGGCTGTGGCTCAGTGCCGGTTAACCTGTTAAGTGCCGAACTCACGCCGAAGACCCAGTTGCTGGTCTTCCACAGGGGGCATCCTGCGAGCAGGTGAACCTGAGGGGAGGAAAGTGTCTCCTCCCTTGCAGTATCATATTGGTGTTCCAGGGCAGTCAGCCAAGAGCAGCATCTTCTTGGGACACCTTTGCAAATGTTCAACTGGTAAAAACACATTTGGACTAATTAAGGAGAAAAAAAATGAAACACAACACAATTACGTCGTTACAGTTACAGCTTTACATTGTACAGGGGGTCAATGCTTTTATGTCTGGAAGCTTAATACAATATCTATAGGGATTTGAACACATTTTTTATACAGATTCATGAGAGAACAACAATTTTCTCATGAGGCTGCAACCATTTGCTCTTTCTTTTTCTTTGTTTCAGAGGCTGTTAGTTAGCCACACACTGACCCCCTTCTTGAGAGGCGGGGGGGGGGGGGCAGGCGAAGTTGCTTCAGTTCTTACAGCGAAAGAAGCCCTTATCTAAGGAATGCAATTGGAGAGAACAGCTTTAAGGCAATTGTCTTTGGTGTTCTTTTTAAGAAAGCTGAAGGCCATAAGGCTTTGGCGTTGCTCCCAGAAACTATCTTGGCTTTTGAACACTGGGAAAGTTCACTCTTCACCTGTTGAACCTTAATAACCTCCTCACCATTCTTCCGGTAGAGCCCATTCAATACACATACCATTTGGGGTCTTTATGACTACAACACCTTGGAGTACCTTCAGTTATCTATACATCTTGTTAGGTGAGGAATCCAAAATATATCCTTTACTATATTCTTGGTTGTATTTTTGATAGTGGGAGTTCAAATTTCTGTTAGAGGACTGAAGCAGAGAGAGAACAGTATACAAAGTTACATGTTTATGCAGAAGGCACTGAAACATTTCTGTATGGTAAAAGGCATCTTGGCATTCTTAAAGAACTCGCTCTTACTGTTTAGAGTGATTAATTATAACTTTTAACAATAAGAAAGCTATCTTTTATACTCGTTAGTATAAAGAATTTGCAAAAATATATATTTAGCAAACAACAAAAACAATTAAATTCTTACTAGGGAACCTGGATCTTATTAGTGAGCTCAGTCTATTTGAATTTTAGGAAAGCTATTACTGCTTGCCTTGCAACAGAAAAGAAAGAGGAAGTTGCTGCTCTCTTTGTCTTTACAGGTTTGCCTACATTGTGAGCTTGGCAAATACAGCAGGCATGATAATATTGTTGGGCCACATGGGGGAAATTTTGAGCATATCAATATCTGAGATCTGATGAGTTCCCAACTGGATCGGGCACACATCCTTGTTTTGATTGCCTCAGATATTAAATGTAGCAAAGCAAACTTGCACAGTTGTAGCGCCTTTTTTATATACTACAAATGTCTAAAAGGCAGTCAGCCAAAAGGCTGCTTTATTTACTTACGGTAAGTAGGCTAAGCCCAAGAGAGCCAGTGTAAATACCGGTAGTAGCCGATTGTTGGCTCAGCTTGTCTGAGCATGGAAAGCTAAGCAGGGTCCAGTAGCTAAGTCACTAGCCAGCCTCCAAAACAATGTGGGGACTGGTGATCTATCTACAAACAAAACCTGATCAGGGTTATCCAAAGGGACGTCCTCCCCCCCCCCCCCACCAGCCATAATGGGGGTGTTACAAGTAGAAACACATTCAACTAACACACCTTGGTTTTTTAGTTGTTTGATTTGCACTTCTATGGGTTCTACAGCCTCCCTGGGAATCATGTGTTGTTTTACCCTAGGGGGCAGCATCCCCTCTTTGACCTTAATTTGTACTGGAGAAGTGGACTTTAGGAGCCCAACTTCTCCTGAGGTCTCTGCCCAGTACTGGACTGGTACCTGATTTAACACTGGGTCTGAGCTTCTGCCTAATTCCAGAGCTTCAAGGGCACCGGCAAAACCCAGGAGGCTGGTAGAAGGCATAGAGACCCAAATTCCGTTCGGATGACACTGAATGGTTGCATGCAATTTTTATAACAGGTTGCAACCTAACAAATTCACTGGGCTGTTTTTCATTAACACAAACTGGTGTTCTGTCGTCAAGGGGCCAATTTTTAACAGGCACCTCTTGACTAAGTGGCTGCCATTTTGGCTCCTCTTAGTCCATCGAATTCCCATGATTCTCCCAGTGTTTTTAGAATGAGGCAAATCTTCTGAACACACCATAGAGAGACTTGCCCTTGTGTCAATTAGACATGGAAAAATTTGTCCATTAATTTTTAAATTAAAAAAAGTCTTTTCAGTTTTCAATTTCTACAAGGTGGGGTTTCCTTGAGGGGGTTCCCCTTTTTCATCATATGACGCGCCCCTCTAACCTTCATTCATTACTCTGCACATTCTCTAATCCCATAACTCCATGCATCTGTCTACACTTGGCCCCTCCAAACAAACGGATCTGCTGTTTCAACCAATACAAGAATTGACTTGGAGACTCCGTGGGCAATTGGAGACACTCTTTCACCTTTGCCCAATTTACTGTTTGTTTGTTTGTTTTGTCCCATATGCTCCAGACAGGTCAGAATTATGCCACACAAGGTGTCCATTTTAGTTCTTCCAGCAACAGTTAACAAATTCCAATTTGGATCAATTATGGGAAACTGTTGCTGGGTTCCAATTGGGTTCTGAGCCTCAGTCACCAATTGTTTCAATTTGGCATACTGATCTGGACGCAAAAGGGCTTCTAAAATAGCAAGCGTGTCTGCCTAATCTGGCCTATGGGAACGAAACACTGTGCGCACCCCTGGAGAAAGCGGTTCGGATCCTCTGTGAGGTCCGGAGTGTTTTACTGCCATAACATGAGCTCGTGTGAACCAAGGGAAACATATTCATGATGGGGTTGATTCACTACAGTACCCGCTGTTCCTGGAGGTGAATTGGGAGCGGATGGAACATACACTGGGGTGATGTGGGTCAGTCAGTAAAGGATATAATCCCTGTCCGGGGCCAGAGTCAGGTTGTTGGCCCAAATCTGGTTTCAGACAGGGAGCATATAAGGGCAAACTAGGCAATGGAGCCGAGGGCCCCACAGCCCCGTCCAGCTCATTTTTGTCAGAAATGTGACCAGTTTGGTAACCCACGTCAGTCCATGCATACCAATAATCCATTTGACCAAGGAATTTTTTTTCCTCCAAGGCGAATCGGAGGTCTCTTAAAATCTGTTTGTCCCATGAACCCAATTTTGGCCATGTGTGGCCTCCTAAATATGGCCAATCTTCTGTGCACAAAGTTTTGAGGCGCCTCTTTGACAGTCCTGCACTGGCGGGCAGAGAGGTAAGATTCTGGAGCACAATCCCCAAGAGCGTCCCCTTAAGAATGCTTGATCCGCTTTCCATAGTCAGCACTTAGGTCACTAGGCTTTATCTGTCGTTTTTTGTTCGGCACCTAGGTCACTAGGCTTTATCTGAAGCTTTATTTGTTCAGCACCTAGGTCACTGGGCTAGAATCATAGAATCATAGAAAAGTAGAGTTGGAAGGGGCCTACAAGGCCATCGAGTCCAACCCCCTGCTCAATGCAGGAATCCAGGTCAAAGCATCCCTGACAGATGATTGTCTAGCTGCACCTTGAATGCCTCCAGACTGGGAGAGCCCACCACCTTCCCAGGTATTTGATTCCATTGTCTTATTGCTCTGACAGTCAGGAAATTTTTCCTGATGTTTAGGTGGAATCTAGGTTCCTGTAACTTGAGCCCATTATTCCGTGTCCTGCAAACTGGGATGATCAAGAAGAGATCCTGGCCCTCCTCTGTGTGACATCCCTTCAAGTACTGGAAGAGTGCTATCATATCTCCCCTCAGTCTCCTCTTCTGAAGGCTAACATGCCCAGTTCTTTCAATCTCTCCTCATAGGGCCTTGTTTCCAGTCCCTTCATCATCCTTGTTGCCCTCCTCTGAACCCTCTCCAGTTTGTCTACGTCCTTCTTAAAGTGTGGTGCCCAGAACTGGACATTCCCCTCAATATGAAGCCTAACCAGTGCCGAGTAAAGGGGAATGATCACTTCACGCGATTTAGAAGCTATACTTCTATTATTGCAGCCCAAAATTGCATTTGCCTTCTTTGCAGCCACATCGCATTGCTGGCTCATATTCCGTTTGTGATCTACCACAATTCCAGATCCTTCTCACTTGTAGTATTGTTGAGCCAAGTGTCCCCCATTCTGTAACTCTGCATTTGGTTTCCTCTCCCTAGGTGCAGCACTTGACATTTATCCCTATTAAATTTCATTCTGTTGTTTTCGGCCCAGCGCTCCAGCCAGCCTATCGAGGTCACTTTGAATTTTGTTTCTGTCTTCCAGAGTATTAGCTGTTCCACCCAACTTTGTGTCATCTGCAAATTTGATAAGCATTCCCTGTACCTCCTCATCCAAGTCATTAATAAAATGTTGAAGAGCACTGGGCCCAGGACCGAGCCCTGTGGTACCCCGCTCGTTACCTCTCCCCAGTTTGAGAAGGAACCATTGATAAGCACTCTTTGAGTCGGATTCTGTAGCCAATTGTGGATCCACCTGATAGTTGTTCCATCTAGCCCACTTTTAGCTAGCTTGCTAATCAGGACATCATGAGGCACTTTGTCGAAAGCTTTGCTGAAATCCAGATATATGATGTCCACAGCATTCCCACAGTCCACAAGGGAGGTTACCCAATCAAAAATGAGATCAGATTAGTCTGGCAGGATTTATCCGAAGCTTTCTTTGTTCAGCACCTAGATCACTAGGATTTATCTGAATCTTTTTGTGGACCTTGAAAATCCCAACCAGAACTGCTTTCACCCATTGCCTTACCCCTCAGGTACCTACCAGAAACTAGAAACCAGAAACCAGGACTTCATTACCTGTCTTTATGACCAGTCCTTATCGGGGTCCTGGAGACAACCACTTCCATCTAAGTCCCCTTTAGGTGAACTCACCTGGTGCATGCTGGGGCGTTGTCAGAAAAGGGCTCTGTCACCAGAACGCCGAGCTAGACTGCTCCTGCCTGGTTCGCCAGAATTGTGGTAAGGGCTCAAGTAGCCCTGGGTTCGAGTCTAGCCAATTAGGTCAATCCATCAGCCAAATGCAGGTAAAGAAGTTTAAGAACAAAGCTTTATTCAATCAGATAATGCAGCTACATGTCCCAGCTCCAAACAAAAATGGAGTGAGCCCCGAATATGCGTAAGCATTCAGATGCTGCTAAGATCTCAGAACATTAGAGCTAATGCCTTTTGGCTCTACGCTGGACATGCGCAGTGTATACCAACCATGCTGAGATTACGTTCCACAGTCCTTTGCAAGCGGGCATGTGCACCATGTCCCTGAGTAGTGGACACATTTCTGCCTACCCATCATCTGAACTATTCTGCTTGTCCTGTAGTTTATTGCGCAGGGCAAAAACATCATCTGTACAGCGTATCAGTGTTCTAAGACACTGTGAGCTCTACAGCAACACACTGTGATTTAACTAACAAGTTGCTGAGGCAGACTGAAGGTGAAGCCCTTGGTGACTTTTGCCACATGTTGTGACACAGAGACAGGCCTGTGGCTTACACTGGCTCAGCTGTCTGAGTGTGGAAAGCTAAGTAGGGTCAGGGCTGGTTATTACTTGGATGGGAGACCCCTTCTCTAGTTTCCTGCATTGAGCAGGGGGTTGGACTTGATAGCCTTGTAGGCTCCTTAGATCTATGGAATCTATGGATCTATGGAATCTATACGAGAGCCCATGGAAAGATCTGGCATTGTAACCCCACCCTTCTTAAGCAAATGGCACATGCTTTTGTGAAGAGGCATGTGTGCTTATTGATTCTCCATGTTACCATGATAACATTTTCACTGAGACCCCTTATCTGGAGCTAATGTTTTGTTATGTATACAAACAAATTCAATTTTTAAAAATAAAATGATGAATTGTGATAAAGTTGAAAGTATATACTGTATTAATAAAATGGAGAGGAGGAGAAGGACCGTGTGAGCTGCCTCGGGTTCCTTGCAAGAGGAAAAAAGCTGGGACATGAATGTAATAAAAAATAAATGAGGGCAAAAGTATGTGTTACGCAAACTCACCCCTACTCAGTGGTTTATTGATTCTGAATATGGGGGTTGTATATAGCTGTCATGACCAGTAGCCACTGACAGGCTTATGGTTTAACTTTCTTCCAAAGATATTCATTCTCATGGCCATCACCGCACCTTGTGGCAGCAAATCCCAGAAATCGACGTGCCTTGCGCGAAGGGCAATTTCTTTAATTCGGTTTGGGTGTAAAGGGCTCTCAGATCGACGTCCCCAGAATCTGGGCCTCTTTGACATAATGGTGGAACGTGAATCTGCCTTATTCTGCGTCAGTCCCTTGGTCCACCTAGCCTGGTATGGTTGACACTGATGGGCAGTGGCCCCCCGGGGTTTCAGGCAGGATTCTTTCCTTTTCCTATCTGGAGATGCGGGGGGGGGGGGGGTTGGATCTGGCACTGCTGCATGCAAAGCACGTGCTCTGCCACTGAGCCAGGGCCCTCCAAGACACGGATGGGCAGCAACCCATGGAAATGGGCAGCAAGGGACAGCTAGAAAGTTACATAAGGAAAATGATACGGCTGCACTCCACAAATTTTATTTGTCTATTAATGAGAAGACTGCAGATTCGAGATCTGACTGGGGGCCCTGAAGTCAAGCAGGTCTGGATGTGGCCAGCTGGGAACCTTAGGCATGGAGGTCCAAGGAAGAATGCTACAGGGCTTCCATCAAACCACATGATTCTCTTTCATTGTTTCTGAGGAAGGAGGAGAAGGACAGTTGGCTTTTCCCTCTCCCCTGCCGCCGGAGGGTTCCCTCCCAGCTTCCCCTTCGACCTGGGGGGCAAAATCAGCAGCCAGGAACCAACAGAATCGCAGTGAAGGCGCAAGGAATGCAGTTGCCAGGCTTGTAAACGGGGGGGGGGGGGGGGAGAGACAGCTCCTGCCACTCAGTCCTCCAAGGGTTAAGGAACTGAGCTCCAGTTGCAAGAAGGGCAGGAAATGGCATTAGTGGGAAGACAGTTGTGAGCGCGCCTCCCTCGGTCTTCCGGGAACGGGACGGAGGAGGCGGGAGATTCCTTGGGGAGAGCCGGAGGCTGAGGCGCGGAGAGGGGAAGGCAGGACGAAGAGCGAAGTTGGGTGTTGCAGGAGGAGGAGGTGGGTCCAAGGATTTGCTGGGGGGTGGGGAAAGCAGAAAGAGCCCCTCCCCCGCTTCCCTCGCAGAATCATTGCAAGGGGCTCGATCCATGCAATCCGGCTGCAACATGGGGCCCAAAGCGCGCCTGTTTTCTATGGCAGGATCCTCTTTGACCCTCCGCCCCGCCCCGGAGATCAATCCAGTCTCAGTGAGATTGAAGGGGGGCGGGGAGCGAGTGCATAGGAAGCACCTTGGGGGGCGGGGGAGGGAAACCTGCATGTAGATCCCACGGAGAGTGGGTGGATCCCGGAGGTTCCATTGCGCCGTCTCCCCCCCCCCACCCACCCACCCACCGACCCACCACCACCACCACCACCGCGCTGTCTGAGCGCTCTGCAGTCTCCCTGGCGCATTGCCTTGGGGCTGCCCTGGTGCAGATGGGAATGGATAGGTGTCAGTTGCTTCTGTTCTCCGAAACTGGAGCAGAGCCATCTTTGTTTTTTCCTGCGCTGCAGCGGCCCTGTCAGTTTCTCTTCCCTACCCAAAGAGTGGAGCCTTGGGACTCCGTGGGCGCTTAGAGGCGGGAGAAACGGAGCCTCAGCTGCTGCTCTGCTCAATGGGGTTTCTCCAGATGTTCCCTGGAGAGTTTGGCTGGCCTCTTCCAGCTGTACAGGTGAAGATCAATCTAACTCGTTTTGCAGGACTGGCTGCTGAGGCTGTGGTTCTTGTGCCAGTCTTGCTCATGTCCAGCCTCACCCCCTGCCTCAAAATACAGGCGGCAGACAGTCCACGATACGGCTACTGAGACTTCGGACTATAGCTGAGCAATCCACAAAAAATCCTATGAGTTGGGCCTTTCTGAGACCAAAGAGCAGTGGTGCAGGCAGGTAAGTTTAGACTCTGTACTTAATGGTGTTTCTGGGTGGGGAGGAGGGGTGCTTTAGACTACCATGTGCAGTGGCGTAGCGTGGGTTGTCAGCACCCGGGGCAAGGCAAGTAATTTGCGCCCCCTAACCCGTGGATTTTAGCACTCGAGTCTCTTCCACTAGATTAGTTAAAGAAACCCTCTGTGTACCCACTACAAGACATTTTGTTTGTTCTTTTGTTTATTGCACACAGACAATTGTGCCTAGTGCAGTGTTCTCCAACCTTGGGTCCCCAGATGTTTTGGGCCTACAACTCCCAGCTGGCTGGGGCCTGCTGGGAGTTGTAGGCCAAAAACATCTGGGGGGCCCAAGGTTGGAGAACACTGACCTAGAGAAATGTGCCCAAAATATGACAGAAATGGCATAAAATTAAGGGAGGATACTTGAGACCCACAATAATGCAAAATAGCTGGAGGTTTTGCAAAGCCAGGGATGAGGGGAGAAAAGTAGAAACAAGTTGTTTTGGAGGAGTTTGATGAACTCTCCTCAAAAGTCACCTCAAATAGTCACAACACTATATTGTAATTTAATACAATATAGAGCCAGTGTGGCGTAGTGGTTAGAGTGTTGGACTGGGACTCGGGAGATCCAGGTTCTAGTCCCCGCTCGGCCATGAAACTCACTGGGTGACTTTGGGCCAGTCACTGACTCTCAGCCTAACCTACCTCACGGGGGTTGGAGGGTAAAATGGAGAGGAGGAGGAGGAGGAGGAGGATTATGTAAGCCGCCTTGGGTTCCTTGCAGGAAAAAAGGTGGGGTATAAATATAATAAATAAAATAAAATTAATTAATTAATCAAAATATGTGTGTAACTTAAATAATAGCATATTTCCCCCCTGCTAACCTTGCCTCCATTTCCTGCCCTTTGTGCTGTTGTTTTCCCTGTGTCTGTTTTGTGATTGTAAGCCCTTTGGGAGTAAGGACCTGTCAAACCTGTCTGTCATTTGCACATATATATGTAATGTTAATTTATAAAGAGGGAACATTCAGACTACATAGGCTACTACCGTACCTGTATTTCTCAATAGGGCGGGTTTCACTAGTGTGAAGCATAACCACACCATCCACCCTAATCTCATTGGCAGAAGCAGAGCATGTTACAGGGAGTGGCATGGAAACAGCTATGGGATGGCAGCAGCTGCATTGCTGCAGGTACTGTACAAAGAGGGCTGCTGGACTGAAAATTTCAGGAGGTGCATGGCCCCAAAACTACTGAGATGGCTTCATCTAGGGAGTTGTGACTGAGGTCCTAAATGAAGGGAGAGCCTATGGGTCCCATGGTGCTCAGGGCACTCGAAACAAGGTAGTGGTAGACATGTCATCACCTCTAAGCCAAGGCCACTATTTGGTTTCAAGAAACCCATTATCAGAACCAGTGTGTGTGCGCGTGATGAAGTGGTTAGAGTGCCTGCCTAGGACCATGTTCCAATCCCCATTAAGCCAGTCACTATCTCTCCCCCCTAACCTACCCCGCAGGGTTATTGGGAGGATAAAACAGGGAGGTGGAGGCGGGAAAGAACCTTGGAGGAAAGGCGCAGTAAAAATGCAACTAACAACAAAAATAATAATTAAGCCGTGTCCCTGAAATCCCTCTGGGGTCTAGAGATGGGCTTCATGCCTTGAACCATCCTTCCCCAATCTGGTGCCCTCCAGACATTTTGGACTTCAACTCACATCAGCCCCGGCCCGCATAGTCAATGGTCAGGAACGTTGGGAGTTGTAGCGCAAGATATCTGGAGATGGAGGAAGGCTGCTTTAAACGTTCTTGTCTCACCTCCTTCCAGCGACTCCCGTTGACCCAGTTCTGCCATGAGGTGGCCTTTCCTGACCCCTCCCCACCATCGCTCGCTCATCCTCCGCCATTCACACGTGCTCACTTCCCTGACCTCTCCCTCTTCCTTCCCCTCGCCTCCCGTCTTGTCCTTCTATCTATTGGAAGAATCCAGTCGTGGCTGGGGCTGGCGGAGCCGCAGCAGAGAGCGAGTTGGGGAGCTCCCTCGCAGGCTCAGCCCGCCTCCCGGTTGCTGCCGCTGCTCCGCTCAAACGGAAGACGCGGCGCGGCAATTAGGGTGTGTGTGTGTGTGCGCGCGCGCGCAGCGGCATCAACGGCCAGCATTGCCGAGGGCGCGAGCCCCGGAGGACGAGAGGGAGGACACGGGGCGCTTGGTCCGGCTCGCTTCCTGCCTCTTTCCCGCCAGGGGCAGAGAGCTGCGAGTGCGAGCGCGCCCCCACAGATGTTGCGCCCGGTGCGGCCGGCCCCCCCTGCACCCCCCACGCTACGCCTCTGACCATGTGTATTGTTTCTTTTGTGAAGCACAGGACTAATGTTTCTTTCTTCATCACACACACGCACACACAGCCATTCTGTGCTTTAAAACTGTTTCTTCTACATTACTGATATCTTAGAGCAACCCTGCCCTCCACCCCAAAAACCCTCTTTGCAGAGTGTAAAAAAGAAGATACTTTGAGCATGTGCAGTTTTCCATTTTAAACTCACTTCTATCTTAGTAGTAGTAGGCGATCACTCATGACCGAGTAAGATTGTCTTCCAGGATAAAAATTACAAAAAGAAAATTTTAAAAGGAGGAAATTCTAAAAAAAATTTGCGTAGACTCTAGCGATGGGTCCGTAAGTGACTGTGGAGGCCAATTCTAGATCCACACAGCTTCCCACAGTGAGGACACAGGTTGCCAGATGGAAGATGGTCCTGTAAAGGATTCGTTTGACGTGCTTTTTGCTTCGCACGTTTCTCCCTTTCACCTTGCACTCGGGCTTCTTCAAAGTCCTTGGAACCTTTGTGAAAGGCCAACCTCCATTTAGATCGTTCACGGGCCAGAGCTTCCCAGTTTTTGATGTTTATATTGCATTTTTTTAGATTAGCCTTAAGAACATCTTTAAACCTCTTATACTGACCACCGATATTCCACTTTCCATCCTTGAGTTGGGAATAAAGTCCATCATGACTTGAGGAATAAAATTGAGTTTGTTTCTGCTGCTCCCACACTAAACACATTTACTTGGGAATTTTGTTTTAGAAAAGGAACATCTCTTTAAAAAGTAAAAATAGTATATGAGCGTCTATGACCAGAGAAATGCCTCTTGGCTGCCCCCTGATCATAAAATACTGTTATAAGTAAGTAAGAAAGACAGGATGTGGCGGCAAGCTGTGTCATACCTGGTGGGTCCTGGCATGTGGGTGCACTGGCGCAAGGCCTGACTGCCGCTGCCACCATCATCCGCCATCCTCTGGCTGGACGACACCACCCCAGGCTGCAGGCCCTGGACTTTAGCCTCTGTGTGTGTGTATTATTATTATTATTATTATTATTATTATTATTATTATTATTAAACAATGCTTCATATGAGAACTGAACTATGACTGGAGAGACCTGGGGTCAAATTGGAATTCAGGTATAAAACGAAGTGGGTAACCTCATTTGGATTTGGGCTAATTAAGCATATTAAAAGGTTAGAAAGTACGGTAGTTAACCTGAGAGCTGTTTGGAGGAATTAAGGAGTGTGGTTGGCAATGACATTAGTGGTGTTGAGCGGTGATAGTGGCTGCATTTCTCTCAATCCTGGTCAGAGGTTTTGGATTAGATTCTTCGTTATTTTTTCTGACTTGTGGAAGAGGTCAAGCTCAGAACCCCATTTCTGCATGTTGCATTTATGACCCTGCTGCAATTTCAAGCAAGCCCACTCCTCTTTTAGAGCAGGGCCATGATGTGGGGCGGAAAAAATTCCCAAACGGAACATTTCCTGGTGCATTATATTTCTGCAGAAATAGTTTTCATTTCTTAACTTCAGTAGTAACAATGAATGCATCCAATGGCAAATACAATGTTAGGCAAGTGTGACAGTTTCCAAGTTGTAATTAATGTTTTTCCAATAATTATGCTTAACAAGTGTGAGGGAATACATATATATCATAGAAGTACATATATGTCTCAGAGTGAAATGGAACTAATAAGTTGTGACACCGCAGCTGAACGTGCCCCAACAACTGTAGTGGACCAGTGTTTAAAGAGATGAATGGGTGACGGTATAGTGTTGGCATTTCCCAAGTAAACTTAATGTTTTTCTATGCCAGTGACCCTATCATTGGGAAATTGTCTGGAGAATTCCATAATTTTTGGGAAAACCCACATTGATGAAAATGGAAGGTCAACTTGTGACCCCCCAGATATTTTGGCCTGCAACTCATAAGTCCCATTGAACTTAGCCAATGCTGAAGTATCATGGGAATTGTAGGCCAAGACATCTGGAGGGCCACAAGGTGCCCAGCCCTGTTTTAAAAGGGTGATATCAGAAGGTATTGCTAGAGCAACACTAGTATGGATGTGATATGGTTGAAAAGTAAGATGAGTGAAGGCGTGCCTGCTGGCACCCCTCAGGTTGGGAAGATATTTAGAACTTAAACATCAGGCCTTTTTGAGATCAAACATCTGTAAAAAGAGAGAGAGAGAGAGAGAGTGAAGGAAAATGAGATGGGACAGTGAAATACCACTTGGGGTACAATCCTATTATTTAGACAGGAAAAGGGCCTACAATTTGCAGCATTCCAGGCTGGCTTCAGAACGCTGGGAGCTGTAGGTCTTTTTTTCTGTCTGAACATGCATAGGATTGCACCTTTACTTAATTTATGTGGTGACAGAATCATAGAATCATGTAGAGTTGGAAGGGGCCTACCAGGCCATCGAGTCCAACCCCCTGCTCAAAGCAGGAATCCAGGTCAAAGCATCCCTGACAGATGGCTGTCCAGCTGCACCTTGAATGCCTCCAGATTGGGAGAGCCCACCACCTCCCTAGGTAGTTAGTTCCATTGTCTTATTGCTCTGACAGTCAGGAAATTTTTCCTGATGTTTAGGTGGAATCTAGGTTCCTGTAACTTGAGCCCATTATTCCATGTCCTGCAAACTGGGATGATCAAGAAGAGATCCTGGCCCTCCTCTGTGTGACAACCCTTCAAGTGCTGGAAGAGTGCTATCATATCTCCCCTCAGTCTCCTTTTCTGAAGGCTAAACATGCCTAGTTCTTTCAGTCTCTCCTCATAGGGCCTTGTTTCCAGTCCCTTTATCATTCTTGTTGCCCACCTCTGAACCCTCTCCAGTTTGTCTACGTCCTTCTTAAAGTGTGGTGCCCAGAACTGGACGCAGTACTCAAGATGAGACCTAACCAGTACCAAGTAAAGGGGAATGATCACTTCACGCGATTTGGAAGCTATACTTCTATTAATGCAGCCCAAAATAGCATTTGCCTCCTTTGCAGCCACATCGCATTGCTGGCTCATATTCAGTTTGTGATCTATCACAATTCCAATATCCTTCTCACTTGTAGTATTGTTGAGGCAAGTGTCCCCCATTCTGTAACTCTGCATTTGGTTTCCTTTCCCTAGGTGCAGCACTTGGCATTTATCCCTATTAAATTTCATTCTGTTGTTTTCGGCCCAGCGCTCCAGCCTATCGAGGTCACTTTGAATTTTGTTTCTGTCTTCCAGAGTATTAGCTGTTCCACCCAACTTTGTGTCATCTGCAAATTTGATAAGCATTCCCTGTACCTCCTCATCCAAGTCATTAATAAAAATGTTGAAGAGCACCGGGCCCGCCCAGGACCAAGCCCTGTGGTACCCCGCTCGTTACCTCTCCCCAGTTTGAGAAGGAACCATTGATAAGCACTCTTTGAGTCGGATTCTGTAGCCAATTGTGGATCCACCTGATAGTTGTTCCATCTAGCCCACTCTTAGCTAGCTTGCTAATCAGGACATCATGAGGCACTTTGTCGAAAGCTTTGCTGAAATCCAGATATATGATGTCCACAGCATTCCCACAGTCCACAAGGGAGGTTACCCAATCAAAAAATGAGATCAGATTAGTCTGGCAGGATTTATCCGAAGCTTTCTTTGTTCAGCACCTAGATCACTAGGCTTTATCTGAATCTTTTTGTGGACCTTGAAAATCCCAACCAGAACTGCTTTCACCCATTGCCTTACCCCTCAGGTACCTACCAGAAACCAGAAACCAGGACTTCATTACCTGTCTTTATGACCAGTCCTTATCGGGGTCCTGGAGACAACCACTTCCGTCTAAGTCCCCTTTAGGTGAACTCACCTGGTGCATGCTGGGGCGTTGTCAGAAAAGGGCTCTGTCACCAGAACGCCGAGCTAGACTGCTCCTGCCTGGCTCGCCAGAATTGTGGTAAGGGCTCAAGTAGCCCTGGGTTCGAGTCTGACAGGATTTGTTCTTGACAAATCCATGCTGGCTTCTAGTAATCACTGCATTGTTTTCAAGGTGCTTGCAGACTGACTTCTTTATACAGTAATACCTCGGATTACGAGTAACCCGGTTTACGAGTTTCTCGTAAGACGAGGAAAAATTTGGCATAAATTTACATTTGAAAGACGAGCAAGTCTTGCAACACGAGCCGCTGCTGCCGCATGTGGCTCCTGTTGCAACATGTCTTTCAAATGTAAATTTATGCTAGAAACGCGAGGCGCCGGCTGAGCGAGCGGCCGCGCTGTGACTCACCTCCACGGGGCCTCCCTGGAGGTGAGGCACGGCGCGGCCGGGCGCGGCCATCGCCTCGTGCTGCTGCACCAGCTGGCCGAGCTTCCCTGGAGGCCAAGCGCAGAGCGAGCGGCCGTGGCGCGTCTCCACGTGTCTCCCTGCCAGGGAGCCGGCAAAACTGCTTTGCCGGCTCCCTGGCAGGGAGACATGTGGAGCCGCCCCCGCCTCTCCCTACCTTTGCAAGCGGCGGCTGCAGCGTCTCCTTCCCTTTGCAAGCGGCGGCGGTCCCGTTGCGTCACATCCGGCCCCGTCAGTGACGCGACACAATGCACATCACTGACGGGGCCGGATGTGACGCGACAGGACCGCCGCCGCTTGCAAAGGGAGGGAGACGCTGCAGCCACCACTTGCAAAGGTAGGGAGAGGTGGGACCGGCTCCACGCGTCTCCCTGCCAGGGAGCCGGCAAAGCTTTGCCGGCTCCCTGGCAGGGAGATTCGTGCAGACGAGCCGCGGCCGCCGCTTGCAAAGGGAGGGAGAGGTGGGAGCAGCTCCACGCGTCTCCCTGCCAGGGAGCCGGCAAAGCAGTTTTGCCGGCTCCCTGGCAGGGAGATGCGTGGAGACATGCCGCGGCCGCTCGCTCTGCAGGCGCCTCGCGCTGCCATGCCATGCCGCTTCCCTGCCCAGGAGCTGGCATGGCAGCGCGCGAGGTGCTAGCAGAGCGAGTGGAGGCGAGGCGAGCCCAGGAGCCAGCACATCAAAGTGAGTTTCCCCAGTAGCCCCACAACCATTTAATCACTGCTTTGCCGGCTCCCTCCATGGGGCTCCCTGCCAGGGAGCCGGCAAAGCAGTGATTAAACGGTTGTGGAACGAATCATCTGAGTTCCCATTATTTCTAATGGGGAAACTCGCTTTGATGTACGAGTACTTTGGATTACGAACATGGCTCCGGAACGGATTATGCTCGTAATCCAAGGTATTACTGTAATCTGCTCCAAAATCTTCCCGGGGATTGATGTCAGACTGACTGGCCTATAGTTCCCAGGTTCCTCCTTCTTGCCCTTTTTGAAGATGGGAACAACATTTGCCCTCCTCCAGTCGTCTGGCACTTCACCTGTCCTCCATGATTTCTCAAAGATAGTAGACAGTGGTTCTGCCAAGCCCTTTGGGAAAACATTTGGCAGAACAGGCACCAACTCTACAATCCTTTCGGCTCTAGGTTAAAACTGATCTCTGTGTTGAGGCTTTTTTGTTTGTTTGTTTGTTTTGTTTTTAACTTTTATTTTTATTCATAATAAAACAAACAAACAAACACAATAATGGACTTCCAATGTTCTCCACAGCTTAATCAACCACAGTTAATCTTAAAATCTTTTCTGTTAACAAAAAAACACTTCCAGTTATGGCAAAAAAGAACCCTAAAAGGAACAACCACCAGAGGTCTCCACTCTCCCCCAATAAACATCAACTATTTAATCTATTAAATTCAACATTTATGGATACTCCAAAAAAGAAAACCTATAGTTTCATTAAATAGTGTTTTCAATTCCAAAATACAGTATATTAAGAATCCCAAAAGTAAAAAGTAACTATAAACTAATTAGCAAAATGACCACATACCAAAAGCATTTTGTATTTCCACCTCTCCCGCACTCTCTAGTACCTAACCATCGAATCAACACATTTGTATTATTACAATTACTCATTATTCCTTTCTATCTAAGCAGAAATTCCTTCACTTTTAATCTCCAAGATATATATTTTTTAAAAGAAAAGAAAAGAAAGATAAGTCTAAAAAATTAAGAAATAAGTGATGTCTGACAGAACAGCAGAAGCACATAAGCCATCATGCTACTTATAGAACAAAAAAAAACAAAAGACCTTCCCCTTTAATACTTCAAAGCCTCCACAAAACAACACCCTCAACAACAACAAATTATTATTATTATTATTTAAATAAATGTTTCCAAACGGACCAAATATAATTATACCTTAATTATAATAATTTCTCTTACATCACCATTAATATTTAAAATTCAAATAAGTCATATAAGCAATCCCTTTACCTTTGCCATTAATATTTAAAATCAAAAGATTATTTATATTCCAACTAGACATATAGTTCAGTATACATCAACCCTTTATCTTTTGCCAATAAAAGACCATGAAGATAGTCCCTTTCATTGCTTTCCTCTGTCAAAGGGATAGTCATTAAGTTCCAGGTTTTGAACCAAGAATGAAATCAGCTTGTTCTTTTGTTTTGTGGGCTCCTGCATACCGATCAGCTTGTTCTGTTGTTTTGTGGGCTCTCGCATACCGATCTCCGGCTCCGCCATCTTAGATTTTAAAAAGTGCGTCACAACTTCTTCCTGAACTGTCTTTTCATGCCAATTAAATCCAATTAAAACTTCAAAGTCTCTGTGAATTTCTGGTAAGTTTCCCAAGTCCTTATTTACTTCTTCTGTCTTCTCCTCTGCCGGTCCTGTAAAGAAATCCGTCTTACGTTGTTCTTCTGATTGATCCACTTTCAGATTTACTTCCAAAGCCTGGATTCTTATTTCCAATCTATTTAGAATTTCTCTCTCCATTTCGTTCCACAGGTTTAAGAATGCTGCAACTGCAAACATCTTGCCTTGCGTATAGATATTTCCAAGACGCTTCCAAACATATAAGATTTATAGACCTCCTTTCAGGTTTCCTCTCTTATCTTTTTCGCCTCCCAGATAAACATAGTCTACTTACAGTTAATTATAAATCCCACTCTGCTGCCGAAAGATTCCAAATTAGCCACTCCAGATGTACTCCTTTCTTTTGGAAGCGAACATGCAAACTTCTAATGATCGGTAAAACCGGTCTCTGGAAGCAGCGCCGTTTTCCCCCACCTCAGGTCACCGACTGCCTTTATCCGTCATAAGACACACAAAAAGCGATTTATGACCCTATGAGATAGTTTGGGGGTAACCTCAGATCTTCGCTTCTCTAATGAGAAGTAGATCCCCCAGCCTGAGGTGGGAGCGGCTCCACGCGTCTCCCTGCCAGGGAGCCGGCAAAGCTTTGCCGGCTCCCTGGCAGGGAGATTCGTGCAGACGAGCCGCGGCCGCCGCTTGCAAAGGGAGGGAGAGGTGGGAGCAGCTCCACGCGTCTCCCTGCCAGGGAGCTGGCAAAGCAGTTTTGCCGGCTCCCTGGCAGGGAGATGCGTGGAGACATGCCGCGGCCGCTCGCTCTGCGGGCGCCTCGCGCTGCCATGCCGCTTCCCTGCCCAGGAGCTGGCATGGCAGCGCGCGAGGTGCTAGCAGAGCGAGTGGAGGCGAGGCGAGCCCAGGAGCCAACACATCAAAGTGAGTTTCCCCATTAGCCCCACAACCATTTAATCACTGCTTTGCCGGCTCCCTCCATGGGGCTCCCTGCCAGGGAGCCGGCAAAGCAGTGATTAAACGGTTGTGGAACGAATCATCTGAGTTCCCATTATTTCTAATGGGGAAACTCGCTTTGATGTACGAGTACTTTGGATTACGAGCATGGCTCCGGAACGGATTATGCTCGTAATCCAAGGTATTACTGTAATCTGCTCCAAAATCTTCCCGGGGATTGATGTCAGACTGACTGGCCTATAGTTCCCAGGTTCCTCCTTCTTGCCCTTTTTGAAGATGGGAACAACATTTGCCCTCCTCCAGTCGTCTGGCACTTCACCTGTCCTCCATGATTTCTCAAAGATAGTAGACAGTGGTTCTGCCAAGCCCTTTGGGAAAACATTTGGCAGAACAGGCACCAACTCTACAATCCTTTCGGCTCTAGGTTAAAACTGATCTCTGTGTTGAGGCTTTTAACTCTAAATAGTGCATGGTGGGGTGGTTTTTTATGGGTCACATTGCATTAATTTGTTTAATTAGCTATTTGTGTCATTTTAAACTTGGTTTTAAATTTTTATAATGTTTTTATTGTGTATATTTTATATTGTATCATTGTGTCTTTTATTGATTGTTGTAAACCGCCCAGAAAGCTTCGGCTGTTGGGCGGTATATAAATAAAATTAATATTAATATCAATAATAATAATAATAATAATAATAATAATAATTCGTCATGTCAACAGCTGGCGAATGAAGCAGTTAGTGCTGTGCTTACTGTAGTAACTGCTTCGGAAAGGAGCCACAAAACATGGGGGCAGCCAATATCTCCCCTTTCTGGACTTGCTGGAGAATTGGGGAAGTGTTGAATGGGAGAAGGACACTGATGAAGCAAGAGGATTACACAGCTAAGTGGGAGATATTGTCTGCCGCCCCCTGCTTTGGTGCACTTCCTGCTCTTGCATTCTCCCCCCACCCTTTTCGGTGCTTCTCAGCTGCATAGATGGGCTCCTACTGTCTCTTAGTATTATTTCCCCACCTGTCCTTGTCAACTGTGTGCAAATTAGCCTGTCTGCACTCCCACATTGCCAGTCTCCTTATATGTTACACTTCTGCGTCCCCGTTGACAGCTGCCACAATCAGGGACATTGACAAGACAGGAATACACATATCCGACAGGCAAAAGTGCATTCTTGTGCACTTGCGAAAGAACGGGGGGGAAATAATAATAAAAAATTATGAACACATTTGTGTACTCCCGAAGCAGCAAAAAATAATTTTTAAAAAGGTGCAAACTAGAAGGGGTAGTGATTGGACCAGGGAATTGGCCAAGGGGAGGAGACAAGAGAGGTTCTGCAGCAGAGACACCTGGGATACATGCCAGAGCAAGCTGGAGGACTGAGGGGGAAGGAGGGGGAGATCAAGCCATGGCAAGTCCAATCTACTGCCCAGCATACTGTGGGTTGTTAGGCGGACAACCAGCCCAGTGTGGCTTGTTCACAGGGTGGCATAGCATGACATGCGAACCCACAGCATGTGTATTACTTCATCTGTGAAGCACACAACTAACCTTTCTCTCCCCCCCCCCCCGCCGCCTCTGCTATTCCCTGCTTTACAACTGTTTCCTGTTTTATACCCTGTTTGCCGTCTGTATATAAAAAAAGTAATGCTCTGAGCATGTGTAAGGTTGCATATTAAAATCTCTCCTATCTTAGCACCATCATGACTACAGGAATAAAATGCAGTTTGCTTATGCTGCTCCCATGCAAAACACATTTAATTGGGAATCACCACTATTTTTGTAAAGGACCGCCGCCGGTCCTGTGCGTGAGTTCGGGGGTGAACGGGTTAACTAGAGCTAGGAAGCTAGGAAAACCATTCGTACGTGGCTCTCAGGCACTTAGAACGAGACCGCTATCTATTTGACAATGGAATAGAGAGTGAATGAACATACTACGCTGTTTGTATGATAGTAAACAGGTTTAAGGAGGCGTATCACAACAAACAGAGAAGCGCTACTTTCAGAAGTAGTAGCGTTCCTTGAGTTTAATGAGGCATGCAAGCCTCTGATTACGCTTTAGCGGAGCTGAGCAGAGCCAGAGCCATACGAGGGTTACCTTGAGTGAACTGAGTTCCTCAAAAGCCGCACCTTGCCAGCGATCACTGTCGCTTGTTCACCGGGGTTGCTTCTTGGGGTTGAGTCCTAGTGTCCGGACCGGAGGTACAGCCTTGCACCTGCCGACCAACAACCTCTTGGGGCTTGGTGTCCCACCTTTACCTCCTGCCTCACTCTCCCTCCCTACTCACTCCCCCTCCCCTCTGGCTTTCAGGGGAAACCGGTTTTCCTGTTGCCTTCTCTGTGCCCTGGGTACTTGGCAGCTCTTTGAGACTGCCCAGCATCTTGGTGCCCCTCCGGTGCTCGAGGGTGTTTCACCGCTCCTGGAGAGTGGGAGGAAGGAGCTGCTGGGGGGGTATGTAGATGGACCCATGGAGGTGAATGTGAATGCAGGCTGATGCTGATGGCCACGCTACCCGGAACAAGGCTGTTTCTGCCCTAGGCAGAATCTTGACTGGCGGTTGAGGTGGGAGAGGGGTTGTTTGTGCTAGCTTTCTCTCCACAATTTTGTTGTGGAAAAACATAACTTGTTAGAGTACAGATAATAAAATGGGCACTTGCCACTGTGAACAAGCCTGTGCGGTTGCTCCCTCACTCTAAAATGGTTTCAAAAGTAAGAAGAAAGAAAGGGTGCCATGGCAAGCAGCGTCAACCATGGCTGGTCTTATTTATTTATTTATTTAATTTATTTATGAATCGCCCATCCGGCCAGACATCCGGCCACTCTGAGCGATGTACAGTCCAATAAAATACAGGGACACACACATACACATACACACACACACAGTATAAAACACAATTAAAAACAGTACAAAACTTAGAAATCCTAACCCACCCCATATTCCCGCCTGAAAAGCCACATTTTTAATGCCTGGCAGAAGCTAATCAAGGAAGGGGCATGGCGGAGGTGACTGTGGAGAGAGTTCCAATAATTGGGGTCTACCACAGAAAAGGCCCCCCTCCTAGTCCCTACCAGCCTGGTTTATCTGGCTGATGGGACAGGGAGAAGGCCGTCCGTGACAGATCTTGTTCAGCGGCCTACTTGATGTTGCTGGAGGCGCTCATTGAGATGAACTGGACCGGAGCCTTACAGGGTTTTAAATGTCAACAACAACACCTTGAATTCGGTTTGGCAAACAACTGGTAGCCAGTGCAACTCTTTGAGCACTGGAGTAAAATGATGTATCTTGGCATGCCCGAGCACTGGCACAAGGCCTGATTGCCACTGCCAGCATCACCCACTGGGCTCTGACTGGAGGGGTCTTCCAGGCTGCCGGGCCCTCGATTTCAGCCCTGAGATCCAGCCCTAGCAGCACCACTGCCAAGGGGACCCAGGCCTCACCACTCGGCTACAGAGCTCTTCCAGTTACTCTCTGATGCACTCTGTACATACATTTTCAATCCTGTGATATTTTGCTTTCTCAGATACTTATAAATCCCCTTGATGAGACAATGCACAAACATTAATTCTTGTAACCACAATCGCATCTGAAGTACCTGTTTGGCGTTTAATCTATGTTTTTGCCTTTCATTCACCCAATTTTGGCATACATGGTTCCCCCCTCAAATTTAGAAATCCACTGTACATATATGTATGCTTGTGTTTGTGTATATCTGTGTGTGTGTGTGTGTGTAACTTTGCTCAATCTGCCCTTTCTGTGAAATGGGTGCTTGCTGTGGAGCAGAGAAAGGTGGGCTTACAGGAGTGCATTAGTAAAGTATAAATAAACAAACAATTATTTAGTGAAATATGGAATGGGATGTTAAATATTTTTTCCAAGCTTGGTTCATGTAGATTTGATAGAATCACAGATTCTTTGAAATCAACCTAAACCTAGCTTGGGGGGGGGGGGGGATACTTGTAGCACTGGAAGTGTGGAGAGATGCAGCCCAGCTGCAACTAATCTGAAGTTGAAGAGAAAAAATTTTCTCCAAGGATTGAAAATCTATAGATATAGACTTGATGAAAGCAATTTGCGGAAACAGATTTTGATGGGCATTCTGTAGTTATAGAACATAAGAGGTTCATTTTTGTTGTTTTGCGTTGTTCCACAATATAGTTATAAACGGTATCATTGGGGTTTGTGGTTTTGTCATGACTAGCAGCCATTGTTAGAATGCTGGGAGTTGTAAGACTTTTTCCTGTCCAAACATGCATAGGATGGTATCCTAATAAATATAAATTCCATGTAAAGAAACAAATAAATAGTCCTTGGAATGTCTGAAGGTTTTGTAGTCACCAAAGTTTCTCTTTCCTTGAAAGAAATTCCAGATCTCATCTCCCGGCTTGAAGAAGGAAAAGGTCTGTTTGTCAAAGGCTCTGAGGACAAGGAAAGATGAGCAGATATCTGCTGAGATTTGTGCTGGGACCACTTCTCACCTGGGAATTGAGGGGTTTCCTCTGGAATTTTTCGCCTTGGCCTCAGTGAGCTTACTCAACTGCAAGGCAGGTCCCCCGGTAGAATACAAAGCCCGATTGGCCAGTCTCCCCTCAGTGACTGATGCATCAGGCAGCGAATTCTGCTGAGGGAAATCCCTTGTGGCTTCACCCTTCGCATGCATTTCCCCTTGATAGTTCACTGCCTCTCCCTCTGCCAGAGTTCCTTTTCTGCATTGGAGCTCAGAGGAGAGGCAGAAGCTGAAATGGTCCACCCCCTTTAGCCCCCCCCCCCCCCCGCCGCCATCTTCAAGCAGGATTGTGTGCTTTTGCCATTAAATGTGGTTCAATAAGAGAAGCTGCTACTTGGGCATGATCCCATGGGAGATCTTTGGTTTCTGCCTTAAACTCCTAACAAGACGTTCTTTTTCTTTCTTTTCTTTTCTTCCGCCAAACCAGGTGCCGGGCAAGACAGTGAGAAATACCGGGAGCAATGCCCCATGTCATCGGAAACTAACAAGCACAAAGCGAGAGAAGAGTTATTTTAGAAATACAGGGGACGAAAAAATCAGAAGAGAAACCAGACTATGAAAGGGAAGGAGAAATCCTCTGCTTCTCAGGGTGAACTTCAGGAACTCCTGATCTCGCAAGAGGATCAGAAAGGAAAGGAATGCAAAAAGTGTGCAGTGTGTGGGAAGATATTCAAAAATACTTCAAAGTTAAATATACATTACAGAACCCACAAAAGAGAGGGACCGTATAAATGCCTGGAGTGTGGCAAGAGCTTCAGTGTGAGCTCAAAACTAACTATCCATCAAACAACTCACACAAGGGAAAAAACATATAAATGCATGGAGTATGGAAAGACCTTCACTGTTAGTTCAAGCCTTACTAAACACCATAGAACTCACACAGGGGAGAAACCATATAAATGCATGGAGTGTGGGAAAAGCTTCAGTCAGAACTCGCAACTTACTTTACACCATAGAACTCACACAGGGGAGAAACCATATAAATGCAAGGAGTGTGGGAAGAGCTTCAGTCAAAGTGGAAAACTTATTAAACATCATAGAACTCACACAGGGGAGAAACCATATAAATGCATGGAGTGTGGGAAGAGCTTCAGTGTTAGTTCAAGCCTTACTTCACACCATAGAACTCACACAGGGGAGAAACCATATAAATGCATGGAGTGTGGGAAGAGCTTCAGTCAGAGCTCGCCACTTACTTTTCACCATAGAAGTCACACAGGGGAGAAACCATATAAATGCATGGAGTGTGGGAAGAGCTTCAGTGTCCGTTCAAGCCTTACTTCACACCATAGAACTCACACCGGGGAGAAACCATATAAATGTATGGAGTGTGGGAAGAACTTCAGTGAAAGTGGAAAACTTACATTACATCAAAGAACTCACACGGGAGAAACCATATAAATGCATGGAGTGTGGGAAGAGCTTCAGTGTTAGTTCAAGCCTTACCTCACACCATAGAACTCACACAGGGGAGAAACCATATAAATGCAAGGAGTGTGGGAAGAGCTTCAGTAAAAGTGGAAATCTTACTAAACATCATAGAACTCACACGGGGAGAAACCATATAAATGCATGGAGTGTGGGAAGAGCTTCAGTGAAAGTGGAAATCTTACATTACATCAAAGAACTCACACAGGGGAGAAACCATATAAATGCATGGAGTGTGGGAAGAGCTTCAGTGAAAGTGGAAAACTTACATTACATCAAAGAACTCACACAGGGGAGAAACCATATAAATGCATGGAGTGTGGGAAGAGCTTCCGTGTTAGTTCAAGCCTTACTTTTCACCATAGAACTCACACAGGGGAGAAACCATATAAATGCATGGAGTGTGGAAAGAGCTTCACTGATAGTTCAAGCCTTACTAAACACCATAGAACTCACACAGGGGAGAAACCATATAAATGCATGGAGTGTGGAAAGAGCTTCTGTCAGAACTCGCAACTTACTTTACACCGTAGAACTCACACAGGGGAGAAACCATATAAATGCAAGGAGTGTGGGAAGAGCTTCAGTCAAAGTGGAAAACTTATTAAACATCATAGAACTCACACAGGGGAGAAACCGTATAAATGCATGGAGTGTGGGAAGAGCTTCAGTGTTAGTTCAAGCCTTACTTCACACCATAGAACTCACACAGGGGAGAAACCATATAAATGCATGGAGTGTGGGAAGAGCTTCCGTTTTAGTTCAAGCCTTACTTTTCACCATAGAACTCACACAGGGGAGAAACCATATAAATGCATGGAGTGTGGGAAGAGCTTCCGTGTTAGTTCAAGCCTTACTTTTCACCATAGAACTCACACAGGGGAGAAACCATATAAATGCATGGAGTGTGGAAAGAGCTTCACTGATAGTTCAACCCTTACTAAACATCATAGAACTCACACAGGGGAGAAACCATATAAATGCATGGAGTAGAAAGAGCTTCTGTCAGAACTCGCAACTTACTTTACACCGTAGAACTCACACAGCGGAGAAACCATATAAATGCATGGAGTGAGGAAAGAGCTTCAATTAGAACTCGCAACTTACTTTACACCATAGAACTCACACAGGGGAGAAACCATATAAATGCATGGAGTGTGGGAAGAGTTTCAGTGTTATTTGAACACTTACTGAACATTGAAGAACCCACACGTGAGAAACCGTATAAGTGCATGGTGTCATAAAATCATAGAAAAATAGAGTTGGAAGGGGCCTACTACAAGGCCATCGAGTCCAACCCCCTGCTCAATGCAGGAATCCAGGTCAAAGCATTCCTGACAGATGGCTGTCCAGCTGCACCTTGAATGCTTCCAGATTGGGAGAGTCCACCACCTCCCTTGGTAGTTGGTTCCATTGTCTTATTGCTCTGACAGTCAGGAAATTTTTCCTGATGTTTAGGTGGAATCTAGGTTCCTGTAACTTGAGCCCATTATTCCGTGTCCTGCAAACTGGGATAATCGAGAGATCCTGGCCCTCCTCTGTGCGACAACCCTTCAAGTACTGAAAGAGTGCAATCATATCTCCCCTCAGTCTCCTCTTCTGAAGGCTAAAGATGCCCAGTTCTTTCAGTCTCCTCATAGGGCCTTATTTCCAGTCCCTTTATCATCCTTGTTGCCCTCCTCTGTGCCTTCTCCAGTTTGTCTATGTACTCCTTAAAGTTTGGTGACCAGAACTGGACACAGTACTCAAGATGAGGCCTAACCAGTGCTGAGTAAAGGGGAATTATCACTTCTCCTAGAGTGTCATAGGCCAACAAGCTAGAGGTAAGCCCCGCCTCCGGAGCTAGGAATGCAGACTTTGATCTGAGCTTCCCAGAGGAGGCGGGGCCTCCCAAGGGAAACCCCAGTTTAGTTTCCTGCCTAGTGAAGGGAGGCAGACATTTTGCGCTATTCAAGCGCGAATAGAAAAGAAAAAAAGAAAACTTCTGAAGAAGAAGCCGGGACAGTGGGAAAGGGTCCCAGAGCCCCACACGACCACCCTAGGTGAAAAGGCAGTTGGCCTGACCCGGGGCCACCCCCCCTCCTGCATGGCCCCCCCTTCCATCCGGGGAGGGCCACCCCCATACGTACGGGGAGGGCCTCCCCCATACGTACGGGGAGCGCCTCTGTGGGGTCGAGCACACCCAAGTGAGGGAAGGGATTTGTGACCCATGCACCCCAGCCCTTCCCCCTCCTTCCGCAGGAGTCAGCCAAGGGAGACAGGTTGACACGAGGTTCCCCTTTTCCCCGCCCAGCGGTGGCGCCCCCCCAACCCCACAGCTGCGGTCGCTGGGCTTGACTTGTCTCGAGCCTGCCGCCTGCGCTGTGCTGCCCCCCCGCCCATCACAGGTGGGAGCGCTGGCTTGGCACCTCCATGGTGGTGGCCCACACCCTCCGAGTCAGCGGGCAGGCAGGTGGCAGGCATGGACTGCTTGCAGCCATTGCCGCACTGCTTGTGCCCGTTGCCGCACTGCCTGTGCCCGCGACAGCACAGGAGCGCCAGTCTGGCCCTCCCGCCGGCAGCCTATGCCGCACCACCCCCTACTTACCAAATCGGCATGCGGGCGCGCTGTGGGCTTGGACCACCTGCGGCAATCGCTGACCTGTGGCTGTCGCCGCGCTGCCTGCGCCCGCGGCGACACAGGAGCACCAGTCCGGCCCTCCCGCCGGCAACCTTCGCCGCGCCGCCCCCTGCTCACCGCGGAGCTGCCCTCCCCGCCTCACCTCGCCTCTCCCCGCTTGCTCACCCACCCCTCGGGGGAATCCTCATGGCAGGAGGCACCCGGAACCCCTGCCTGATCGTCTGCTAGCTGGTTAGCTGGATCGGGCGGCGGCATCTCGCTCCTCTTGCTCCACTCGCGTGCCCACTGAGAGGTGCCTGCGTGCCAGCTGTGGGACACATGCCATAGGTTCGCCATCACTGACCTAGCCACTGTTAACAAATTTGCAATTAATTCATATTTTGGGAACGTGTAACTTTCTCTGTTACTGATAATGCAAATTTTGGACAGACCTCTAGATTTATACCAATAATTACTGATATTTCTGTAAAAACCTCTTGCCAAAATTCCAGTACATTTTTACAACTCCACCACATATGAGCATAGGTACCTATTTCGTGACTTCCTCTCGAACCGAGTGCGGAGCCATTGTTACGTATTCTATTTAATCTTACTGGAGTTAGGTACCATCTCCATATTAATTTATAAAAATTCTCCTTTATCCTAGTTGACATAACTTTCACAATCCGTCTATCCCATATATTGGTCCAGCCCACCTTTGAGGTCACCTCTTCAAATTCATGATCCCATACTGTCTTTAGATGGTCATCTTGTTCTTCTGCTTTTTGAATCAATCTGTATAAATCCCTTGTTATAGCTCTTGTTGACGCATTCCCTACTAAACCATCTCTAGACATAACAATCTTTTCAAATTTGGTTGAATCTCTCTCATACTCAGTTTTGCTTTCCCACTTCTTCGACCGTTGTTCTAACTGTAATCAATTTAACTACGACACTCTCTCCCAACAAATTCCATTATTTGGTCTCTAGTCCCCATCTTTTCCACCCAATCCGATAATCTAATAACCCTTTCTTCTCTTAATATACTCTCCAAATCCACTGTTAAATTTTTGGGAAAATAATCTAGAGCCACCACCGGAGTTAAAGGAGAAATCCCTGATATGAATATATTCCTCGGAATACTCCAAATCTCTAACAAACTTCTTAAAAGCCAAAACTATGCTGACAGGTATTACCCAGAGGACCTTTTCTTCTGCTGCTCCCAGATTATGAAATGGCCTGCCGGAGGAGATTTGTCAATTTAGCAGTTTCTTAGAATTTTAAAAAGCCATAAAGACTGATCTCTTCCAGCAGGCCTATCCGGCAGAATTTTAGGATGCTTTAAAGATGTTTTTAAGATGTTTTATAATGTTTTTAAGTTGTTTTAAGATGTTTTAATAGTATGTGTTGTGTTTTGATTAGTTTATGTATTTTATATTTTTGTTTTTCTCCGCATTATTATTATTATTATTAAAAGGGGGTTGTCAATTATTTTTATCATTTTATTATTTTTCAGAAAAAGTATATTCTCCAAAGTATTTCGTAATTCAGATATTTCTAACTCCAACCACATTATTTCTTTAGTCCATGGTATAATATCCACTATATGTCTTAATTGATTAGCTATCTAATACCATTTTAAGTTTGGAAGACCCAACGCCCCTGCTTTTTGCGCTTTATACCATCTTGTTTAAGTAATTCTAAAGTTTTCCCGAGTTTGGCCTCGTTACCCTCCCCCCCAGACAAGCAGTTACTTGCCGCTCCTCCTGTTCTGTGTTCCAGTCTATGGCTCCCATGCCCACAGGGAGGTCCCTGCGTGCCACCTGTGCCATGGGTTCGCCCTCACTGCCATATAAGATATCAGAGAAGGAAATTAAAGAATGGCAAGTAATTCTAAATAGTGATTGTAATGGGGGGGGGGGGAGATTGAGGATTACTAAGAATAGGTGGTATAAACCTCAAAAAGGTGGGGGACTTGGTCTTCCAAACATAAAATGGTACTATATAGTCAATCAACTTAGATATATTATGGATATTATTGCTAGGAAGGATTTTATGTGGTGGGAAATAGAAGTATATGAATTGGGAAATAGGGTGGAAAAAAATTTATTTGCAAAGCAAGGATATAATATGATAAAAAGATTAGAAAACCCCTTTTTAAAAAATATGTTAGAAAATTGGAATCAAAATAAGAAAATATTTATTCCAGGTATATCACCACTTACTCCAGTGGTGGTATTGGAGGACTTTCCAGAGAACGTTAGACATTTGGAACGAATTTATAGAGAAAAAGGTAATTAGGTTAATGAACTGGCTGGACAAAATGGAGACAAGGCAACAAATAATTGAGAGGGTTGGACCAGGAAGAATTTCGTGGCTAAATTTAATCCAATTAGTTCAATGGGGAAAGAAATGGAAGAGGAGATATGAGCATGAAAGAGAATTCACTGCATTTGAGCACTTGGTCATGTCTAGAGAACTTATAGAAGGGAATGCATCAGCTAGAGGGATTACAAAGATGATATATAAAATGATTCAGAAATCAGAAGAGCAAGTGGAAAATCTTAAGATAGTTTGGGGTGGGATATAGATTTTGAAGAGGAAATAGCAAAAGAAGAGTGGAATAAGATATGGGATAGGCGAATATTGAAAAATATGTCAATAAGGATAAAAGAGAATTTCTATTAATTAATTTGGAGATGGTACCTGACTGGTGAGATTAAACAAAATAGATAACAAATGTTCTCCAATGTGTTGGAGAGGCTGTCAGGAGCTGGGTACGTATGCTCATATGTGGTGGAGTTGTAAAAATGTATGGGATTTTTGTTAGTGTATGAACTAAAACCACTAGCTGTGTCATTTTATCGTTAAAGTGCTGTGGCCTGTTAATTTGTAATGTTTCCAGACAGAAGGAGCCAATGTGTATTCTGTCTGTGTTCACTGAAAGCTAATCTTACATTTAGCCTTGCCAGGTGTGAGGATTGTCATGTGTTGCAATTAAGCTGATAACAAGCGGCCAGGCTGCAGCCTATGAACGTTTGCTGTTCTAAGGTAATACTGCTCAGCTGTTGCAGTTGCCTCTGCTGGTTTTTGTCTTTGCTGAACTGAGCTGGAAGAAACGACACTCTATACATGAACTCGGTATATAGAATGTAAACCTTTAGTTATACTTTGTTATAAGAAAATAAACAGAATTAGAACTGTTTTGGTCTACAGAGTGGTTTCTGATTCCTGGAGTGGGAGCTACTGGAAGACTAAGGAGAGCTGCTGTGCTGGGGATGAACTCTGCTGCTGAGTGTGGAATACCTACACTGCTTTTGAGTAGGCTAGCACTCAGGCTAATTTTTCTAAAGCCCAGTAGGTTATGGGCCCAGCCTTCTTCAAGCCAGCCTTAGCTCTAGTTTTGCTTTGATTTTCTGTTTTGCAACTGCTGATGCAGGCAGAAGAAATCCAGGCTGATCCTGACATCTCGGGGGAGGTGGAGGAGGAAGAAGCTCCTGCCAAAATCAAAGAGGAAAGAAAGCCTTGTGTCAACTACCTAGGGAGATGGTGGGCTCTCCCACTCTGGAGGCATTCAAGGTGCAGCTGGACAGACATCTGTCAGAGACGCTTTGACCTGGATTCCTGCATTGAGCAGGGGGTTGGACTCGATGACCTTGTAGGCCCCTTCCAACTCTACTTTCTATGATTCTATGACTGCAACTTTTTCTACCCAGACAGCAGGGGAGTCGCATGCTGAAATGGCTGGTACATCTGCAATGCAGCCACAACTCTTTGAGAAGTTGAATGACTTTAATTATTCCATTTGGAGTTATAGAATGGAAATGTATCTTTTGCAAGCTGGACTGTGGCATGTTATTTCAGAGGATCCGCCAGCTCGGGCAGACCCAACGCACGCTGAGTGGATGCGCCTTGATGGGAAAGCAAGAGCTGCCATCTCCTTGGCTGTAGAGGACTCACAAGTTTCATTCATTCAGTTCTTGGGCACAGCTAAGGAATGTTGGCATACTCTCAGAGGCGTTTATCAGCGAGATATGTGGGAAACAAGATAATCTTAACTCGTAAATTATACAAATTAAGCTTGCAACCTGAAGGGTCTCTGCCAAATCATTTAAAAACATTCCGGGATCTCTTTAATCAATTAAGAGCTCGAGGAATGGAATTCACACCTATAAATCAAGTGTTTTTTATTCTATCCAGTCTGGATTCATCTTATGACACTATAATCACCATTTTGGAAGCGCAAGATGAAGCTGTGTTAATGCTGGATTATGTTTGTGGGAAACTGCTTGAGGAATGGGAGAGACGACAGGCAGTAAAGCAAGGTCAAAGCAACAGTCGTAAATCTGTCACAGAAGAAAGGGAAGAGAGCCAGCATTCAGGGAATTTAAATGCCGAAGGATTTACAAATGTCTCCGCGTTGAAAGTGAGGAGATGTTTTAATTGTGGATACATGAATCATCTGAAACGTGACTGTAAGCAGAAAAAGAAGGGACAAAAGCAACAACAGAAGTGGGAGGAAGTCATGCCAGAGGGGGCAGTTCAAACTAGATGAAGTTTAATAGCTCATGTCAGCAAAACAGATGAACTGCTATGGGTGCTTGATTCCGGAGCTTTAAGGCACATGACAAAAACCAAAACTATTTTTGACACTTTGACTACACATAGCTCCAAACAGAATGTATCTTTAGCTAATGGAGGTAAAATACAGATCTCTGGTTCGGGCAGGGTACATTTTAACTGTTTAGGGGTGGAAAAACAAGAAGTATTGTTTGTTCCTGACCTAGAATCAAATTTGCTAAGCGTTCCACAATTAGCCAGTTCTGGTTTTGAGGTTTCTTTTACTGCAAGTAAATGTGCAATCATGCAGGGAGACAAATTGTGTGCAGAACGGATATTGCAAGATTCTTTGTATGTGATAAATCCATTTGAAAGCACTGAAACTGCAAGCACAGTAGTGACAAACTGTAAACCTCATGAAAATTGTATACATTTGTACCATAGAAGGTTTGCTCATGCTAATTTTAGAGCCATTTCCAAAATGCCAGAATTGTGTCAGGGCATTGTCATGAAACCTTGTTCAAATTATGTAGAATGTACTGTGTGTAGTAAAACAAAATCACACAGGGCAAACATTGATTTGTTTTGATACACCTCATTAAACCTGTTTACTATCTTACAAACAGTGTAGTAAGTTCATTCATTCGCTATTCCACTGTCAAATAGGTAGCAGTCTCGTTCTAAGTGCCTGAGAGCCGCGTACGATGGGTTTTCCCAGCTCCGGTTAACCCTTTCAACCCCGGACTCACGCATAGGACCGGCTGCGGTCCTTTACACACCTCCCCAAGAACCAGTTAGTCTCTCTTGCCCAGCAATCTTCACTATTTTTCAAGCAGGAGCCACTTTGGCTCCAGGGACCACCATGGAGGCCCCTTGGGGGCCTTTCCCAGGCCATGGGGGGGCTCGGACTCAGCTGGAGGACTTCTCAGGCCTCTCCTCACCATCTCCCACCATGTCATCTATGCAAGGCCTCATCAGTCACCAGGCAGGCAAATTTCGACAGGCTCGCTCAGTCTTTGGATTGTGGTGGATCTTTTTCCCATCACCAAGAGTGTGCTCTGCTCTGCTTAGTGCTGCAAAAGCTCCCAGCACAGGTCCCTGTTGTGCTTCCTCTCACGCCTGCACTGTCAATTTGCCCTCCAGGGTCTGTGCAGTGCCCCAATACTGAGTTTTCCGCTGTACACAAGGCGTTTGTTCCAATATGTCTCGATTTAAATTTTAATACCAGAGTTTCCTCTCTCTCTAAAAAAGCCGTGAAAATGGCTGGAAAACACAGGAAAGGCCCTGGAGGAGGAGGATGTTGTGAAAAGGACCTTCAAACTTCCATGAGTGAAGGAACTCGAACACACAATACAAGCCTCATGTAGAGTAGCCCTATCTCTGTACATGCCAAAAAGCATCTTTGTAGCAACCTCCTAAAGCCCCTTTTCAAGCTTTAAGAAAAGGGTGTGGGGTCTCAGAAGGACCCTTTGCAAAAGAATCTTTGTGGGGGTTCATGTGCCCCTGCCTGGGCTGCCCTCACTTTTCGAAGTGTGGATAAGCCAGGGGCACATGAGCTCCCCAAGAAAACCCTGAGGATCATGCTGAAAAGGGTGTTTTGGGGTGTACCCCCTCAATTTCCCCACCCCTTTTCAGCAGGATCCTCAGGTGTTCTTCGGGGTACTTATAGGCCCCCTCACTTTTGCAAGTGTCCGTGAGATTATAGCGCCTCGGGGAGCTGCAAAACTTATACGCAAAACATATACGCCCCAAAGTTTATAGAAGTACAAAAAATATTTAGGGGAAAAAACCTAAGTGGGGCCGGGGGGGGGACCTCAAAAGTCCGATGAGGACAGAGCATGCTCAGTAGCCATGGACTGCTGACTGGGGATGGGCAGTGGGGCGGACGGACAGACCATCCGAAAATATTGGGTGTTTCTCCCGAATTCCTTTGAAATCAGCAAAACAATAGAGGCTATAAAGTAATGAACTGGTATTGCTGTTACAAGATGTATGGAGTAGTTTTTAAAACCTCTTCACTTTGCTTTTTCTGACACTCTGCTATCTGGACTTCAGCTGCACAGAAAGGTAAATTTGAGGGACTGATGGAGGACCAAATTCACAGGAGCAATTTGCTGCTTGTCAGAAAGTTGTCTGCTTGTAATCAACTGATATGTAGACGTTGCGATGTGCATGATACAGCACTCCAAAAACAAGCAAGTGACAATCTAGTGCATCCAGTCTATAAAATTACACTTAATTTTCTTTTCATAGATTTAATTTTTTTAGAGAATTCAACCATTTTCAACGATGGATTTAAAATGTGTGTGTGTGTGTGAAACATTTCACTATAAAACACCTGCTTCAGTCACATTTTAAAATCTGTGTGTGTGTGTGTGTGTGTATAAATCTATTAAATTTTTGAAAAAAATAATGGGGAAAATAAAATTTAATTAAAATAATAAATCTATAAAATGTATAAACTGGATGTGCTACTGGTGGCCATTTCTTTGTTTTTGGAGTGTTTACTTGTATTTCATTGGAGATCTACTCTAGGGACTCTGAAACCATAAACCAGGTTAGGCACGAGTAGTGAAAATGTAAATAAAGGAGCTGTTCTATGCCCATCTCTATATTTTCTTTCTGTGGCTTTAAATTTGTAGCTTGTACAGAATGTAAGAATTGCCCCTGCTGGATCAGACCAAGAATCTGTCTATTATTATTATTAATAATAATAATATTAATATTTATTTATCGCCCATCTGGCTGGCAACCGGCCACCCTGGGCGATGTACACAGATAAAAATACAAGATAAAAACAGAATAAAATACAGTTAAGCAATATAAAATTTTAAGATAATTAGCCCACCCCACATTCCCGCCTGAATAGCCAAGTTTTTAATGAGCGGCAGAAGCTCAGCAGAGAGGGGGCATGGCGGAGGTAACTCGGGAGAGAGTTCCACAGTATGGGGGCCGCCACAGAAAAGGCCCTCTTCCTAGTCCCCACCAGTCTAGCTGCTCTGGCTGAAGGTACAAGGAGAAGGCCGTCTGTGGCAGATCTTGTTGAGCGGCCTACTCGGTGTTGCTGGAGACGCTCCTTGAGAGTGCCTGTTTCCCACAGTGGCCAGTCAGATGCCCCAATGGGAAGCCCCTGAGGCGCACATGAAGACAAGACACACACACCCCACCCCCAGTACAGTCATGCCTTGGATTGAGAGCATAATTCGTTGCGGAAACGTGCTTGTAATCCAAAACACTCATATCAAAACGAAATTCCCCCAAAAAAATTTGTACAGAGATTTTTAAGTTAAGCCGTACTACAGTACTTGTATTGCAAGACGTTGCTTGTATATCAAGTTTTTTTAAAAAAATTAATAAATATTTAAAAATTTGCTTGTCTTGCAAAAAGCTCTCAAACCAAGTTACTTGTAATCCAAGGTATTACTGTAATTAGTTTGTTCCCAGCATCAGAGACAGGCGTGTAAGTAGCCACTCGTCTGGTCACCTAAGGTGAGTAAGAATCTCCTCCAGGTGACCCGGCAGGGACTTACTCTCTAGGGAGGTGGTGGGCTCTCCCAATCTGGAGGCATTCAAGGTGCAGCTGGACCGCCATCTGTCAGGGATGCTTTGACCTGGATTCCTGCATTGAGCAGGGGGTTGGACTCGATGGCCTTGTAGGCCCCTTCCAACTCTACTTCTCTATGATTCTATGACTCTCTGCTCACCTGATCTGAGGTACCCTCATTTTCCCTGTAGCTAAGAAACGGCTATTTCACAGATCAGGCATCGAAGAACTGTAAATCCTGTTCAGTGTTTTACAAGTGTGCTTGCTTCTGTTAAGCTGTCTTGAAGGGCAGGAGAAGCAAGAACTAAATGTTTTATTTAAAAACAAACAAACACCTACTTGAGTCATGGTTATACAGCGTGTTTTTTCTGCCCTTGGCAAGCATTTTTCTGAGGTTTCAGGCACGATCTTGATGGGAATGTGGGGAAAGTCTGAAGGAAGGAGAGGAGCATCCCAGTCCTTGGCACAGAACATGGACGCCCTTTTTTGTCGAGACGGTTCCTGTGGTATATTTCGGCTTGGGACCTAATTCAGATTCTGTTTATCTTCTTTTCCCTCATCTTCTCTCCCACCCACCCTTAACACTGCAAATATCATTCTGGATGCAGACACAGCTTATCCCCAACTCATCCTGTCTGAGGATCGTAAGAGTGTGAAACTGGGAGACAGACCTCGATGTCTGCCTGACAATCCTGAGAGATTTCAACGTGCAGGCGAATGTGCTGGGACGAGAGGGATTCACAGCCAGCAGAGAGACTTCTGGGAAGTCACTGTTGATAACGAGGAGGAATGGGCTGTGGGGATTGCCCAAAAGACTGTGAGGAGAAAGGGCAAGATTGCCTTAATTCCTGAAGAAGGGGTCTTGGCTATGGGGAAGTGGGAAGGTGACTGCAGGTTCTCTAAGCCCCCTAACCCCCCCCCTCTGTCCCTGGGGAAGAGGTTTAGGAGGATCTGGGTGTCTCTGAACTGTGCTGTGGGGCAGGTATCATTTTTCGATGCTGCCAGGGCAGCTCTGCTCTACTTGGAAGCCTCCTTCTCTGGGGAGAGCCATCATCCCTTCTTTTGGCTGGGCACAAAAGCCAAGCTCAGACTCTCTCCTTAAGGCAGCTGAATCTTCCTCACAGGAAGACCAGGAGGATGAACCATAGAATCATAAAAAAGTAGAGTTGGAAGGGGCCTACAAGGCCATCGAGTCCAACCCCCCCCCCCCGCTCAGTGCAGGAATCCAGGTCAAAGCATCCCTGACAGATGGCTGTCCAGCTGCAGCTTGAATGCCTCCAGACTGGGAGAGGCCCTGAGAGCCCACCACCTCCCTAGGTAGTTGGTTCCATTGTCTTATTGCTCTGACAGGAAATTTTTCCTGATGTTTAGGTGGAATCTAGGTTCCTGTAACTTGAGCCCATTATTCCGTGTCCTGCAAACTGGGATGATCAAGAAGAGATCCTGGCCCTCCTCCGTGTGACAACCCTTCAAGTACTGGAAGAGTGCTATCATATTGCCCCTCAGTCTCCTCTTCTGAAGGCTAAAGATGCCCAGTTCTTTCAGTCGCTCCTCATAGGGCCTTGTTTCCAGTTCCTTTATCATCCTTGTTGCCCTCCTCTGAACCCTCTCCAGTTTGTCTACTTTTTAACTTGTTCTTAAGTGATCTGGAATTCAGAGTGAGCAATCAGGTGACCAAGTTTGCATATCACACCAAATTATTCAGAGTGGTAAAAAGAAAAACGGATTGCAGAGAGTTCAAAAGGATCTCTCCAAACTTGGCGAATGGGCAAAAAAAGAGGAGAAATTCTACAGATAAACATTTTTCTCCCTTCCTCATAAGACTAAATCCCAGGCTCATCCAATTAAGTTGAATGGTGGGAGATTCCCATAGCACATAGTTAAACTATGGAATTTGCTACCACAAGATGTGGTGACCACCATCTCAGATACCTTTAAAAGGAAATCAAACAAATTCAGGGGGATAAATGAATTTGCAGGTGACCGGCCAGATCACCTGGGGTGACCGGCCAGATGGGCGATTAATAAATATAAGAAATTGTAGAGAAAAAGCCTCAAGAGTTTCCTGCCCCACACACACACCTCCTCATATGTAAACCAGGTAATCCCAGCTAAGGGCTGGGAGGGGGCAAAATGTGCATAAGTTATCTGATGAGGCATGGCCTCTCACAGGCTGAATGCCTATGTGCCAAGCCTTTGGTATGCAAAATGCAAATGTTCTAAAGCCCACTAGTCATTAGCCACCCCTCCCCTCTGCCTGGGCCAGGTGAAGTTCATCCTGAAGACAGCTGAGCTACTGAAAAGAGGAGGGGAGGGAAGAACCTATATTGCCAGCTGTGGCTTCTGGTTTTGGTTGTTGATCATGGGCAGCAAGCTGCGCGGAGGTCCAGCTCTTCGGACTGGCCTCAGGATCTAGCCCCAGTGGCTCCTGGTAAAAGCTGAATGAGGGCTGTGGCTAAGGCAAGCCCTGAAGAGGGCCACCCATCCCGGACCTTAGGGTGGGTGTGGTGGCCTGCATGTGTAGTAGGGCTTTGCTGAAACAAGCCCTGAAGAAGACCAGCCCCCAGGTAAACGTGAGTGCCTGGGCGATATAAGGAACCAGCTTGGTTATTTTGTAGCTCTACTGTGTTTATACCAAAGTGTCTCCCTACCTTTTCTCCTTCCCTCATTTCCCACCTTTTGTGGTAATCTGTTTACCTGAATAAACCTTCCTGGTTTTACCAGGCGTTTGTGGTTGCTCTGTGGTTCAGCGCTAAATCCAGAGTATAGACAAGGGCAAGTCCCTGAGAGAGCCAAGTCAGGACTGCAGAGCTAAGGCTGGCAGTCTGGCACCTTGGATCGCTGGTCATTGGAAAAAAGGGTGGGTTGGCAGAGTCCGTCGCCAGCCCCCCTTCCTTCACAGAAATAAATAAAAGTAGCAATGGCTATTAGTCAGTGGCCACAGACTAACTCCAGGATCAGAGTTATCATTCCTCTGAATAACAGTCTCTGGGAAACAACAGTGGAAGAGGGGTATTGCCCTCATATCCTACTTGTGGGTTTCCTATAACTGTCATGTCTAGTTTGACCTTTTATCTCAAAGCAGATGAGGATGAACACCTGCCTAGGAGCTTAAACTGGGGGGGGGGGTGATTGTAAACTCCTCACCCTTTACTAGGCTTCTCTTGGGGACAGGGAGCTTGGGTGGTAGGATCTACAAGAAGTCCTTGTGCCCCCCCCCCCACTTTCTTTCTGAAGGGACAAAGGGTAAGGGATTGGTGCAGGAGGTTTCCCCTGCTGCTGTGTGGCCTCAGCTTTCCCCACCCCAACTTTAACTCCTCCTAATCAAACACTGACTTCCTCTTGGCCACTCCCTGATTTCTGTCATCTGTCTGCCTTAAAAAACAAAAAAAGCAAAAAAAAAAACAAAACCCTGCAAGTTTATCTGATTAAATGCTTGATTCTCATATCTTTACATTTTATAAATCCACCTTAATACGAGAAATATGGCAGCAAATGTTCAATGAATAATAATTTTACTGTGAAGGACTGATGCCGGTCCTTTGCATGAGTTTGGGAGTTAACGGGTTAACCAGTACCGAGAAAACTCCCTTTAAGCGGTCCCCGGCTAGGCGGACCACAGCCGCTTCAATAGACACTGGGCGAAAGCTTCAATCGACTAGACACAGAAGTATGTTTATAACAAGTTTAATGAAGCGTAACAAAACATACAGATAAGAACTTCACTGTAAACAAGGGAAGTCTATAAAACTTAATGGAGTGTGCAACTCCAATACACACTCGACTAGACAGAAGCTCTGCAGACAGGCATATACAGTATTGACCTTAAAAGACCTAAGTTCCTCAAAAGAGGCTCACTGTAACAATGGGGCACCTCGGCTGGAATCCACAAAACAGAAGTATGGACCATCAAGGAGGCAGGGCAGTCTCAAGGAGCTGTAAAGTATCCTAGGAACCACGACACGTCATCTTTTTCCGGGCAGGAATAAGCCCACATGACCAGCAAGGGGCAAGCATAAGCCCACCTGACCAGGCGGGGGCGGGAGAGCGGGAAAACCGGGGTAGAAAACCCCTCTCCGCACCCCCCTGGGGGTTGTTGGGAACACGGGTGCGCAGACATCCACTCCGTCCAGCTGTAGCTGGAGCAAGCTGTTCTCTTCCCCGGCTCAGGCAGGACTCGGAGCCAGGCTGGAAACTCACCAGCGTAAAGTCTTGAACCTAAGGTAACTTCTTCCCTCAATACGCTAGCCTGGGAACCTTTCATTCATAAAGTCGGAGGTCACGCTCAGGTCGTGTTGACGCATAGTATTCCTAGAAAGATATTAGTTCAGCTTCAGTTAACTACTAGTAAATAAAGCCTTATGTGGGCAACGAAAGGCTCAGAGTGTTTATTCTCGCCCAGCAAGAGTTCTAGTCAATTTCACTTGCTTGAACGGGCTATATCTCAGCCGCGATTAACCCGTTAAGTGCCGAACTCACGTCAAAGACCCAGTTGCTGGTCTTCCACAATTATCTGTACAGCGTATCAGTGTTCTAAGACACTGTGAGCTCTACAGCAACACACTGTGATTTAACTAACAAGTTGCTGAGGCAGATTGAAGGTGAAGCCCTTGGTTAAAGACACTACACATACTCTTTCTTTTGAGGCCAATAAATAGTCCAACTTTAGCTGGTTTTGCAACACAGCTTTTCAGATTTGAGACATTTCACTGACCAATAAGCTGAGGGCTTTGAATGAGTCATTTGTCAGGAGTTTTACTACTGCCTGTAATTGAATCATTCTATGTCATGGTTCTTGCTCCCCGGATACTTATTTAAGACCAGGTAACTGGTCTTGCTTGGTGATACATAGGATGATTGTGACTCAGTACTTTGAATGTGGGTGTGTGAATAACACCAATAAAACATGTGCCATACTAGTTTTTTGGCAACTTTTGGTAGGCCTTTTGACCACAAATGAAGAAGTGCCCGGCTTTGGCTTGTTTTTCCTGAGGATAGGGACCTGGATATGTAGACTGCTTTACATCTAAGTGCACTTTTTTGTAATACTACTTTTTAAGATACGGGCTGTCAAACATGCAAGTTTCACACTCACTTGTGCGCTTGACGGTTTTGTAGTACAGCCCTTTTGATTTGTGACATTTTGTTTACTATTAGGCTCAAGGCTTCAGACATATCATTTAACACAACTGTGTGGAAACTGGACACACCTAGTTTTTTATTAACAACAAGCAACCTGAATTTTTGCCTTCACACACAGTTCCCCCCTTTTGTACTTCTAGTACAATTTTTATCTATGACTCTGCTCATGGTCCTTTCGGATCACGAGAAGAATCTGTCTTGATGTCTAGGGAACAGGCTCTATTACTATTACCATGAGGTTTAAAACTTTATTTTCAGTTTCTTTTTGCTTCTCAGATTTTTTTTAATACCATAAGCCTTATCTGTGTGTCGCTGACCACTTTTTTTGTTTTTTGAAAACACAATGCAATGCAACATTTGGCAACCAAGAATATGAATATAGGGCCTAGGCCACATTTAATAGGCTTGTGAAACTATACTATTTACTTTATTTTGTCTAACCAGTCTATAATTATACACTAATCAGGCCTAAAAATGATAAATGGGTTAATACTAATATAATTTAGTTAGTATTTTTTGGCTTGCCTCTGCAGGCACTTTTTAAGATTTCGTTGTCTTAGTCTTAGTCTTCTCTCATGTTGATTGCAGGTTCTCTGTTTTCAGCACTCTGGGCACAGGATCTATAACTTACGTTATAGTTAATGAAACTGCTAGCATGCTAACACTAGCTCACCATAAGTATTGTGGACCTTGATGTACACCAGGGATACACGCCAAGTTGGCTTCAGGATTTAGTCCTCTGAACTTTACCCAATCTTGTGACTTTCGTCCTGATGTCCTCTTCTTATTAAACAGATTTAAGAAACAACTTTTCACCCTCCGTGTGACTTATTAATTTGGTAGGTGGAACTGTCACCGGCATTGTTGGTCGTGAGGTGTCTACTGGAACTGATTTCTTGCAGTATGATGCATAGATCAAGGAGGAATGGCTTTCACACTTGACTGAGCTGTTTGTGATAGGCAAAATTTGGAAAGGCCCCTTTTACCTCTGCTTCAAAGCTGTCTTTCTCTGACGGACTTTTTCGTACATCTCATCGCCGGGTTGCAGGTTGAGTATAGGAACATTGGGAGGTTTTGGGAGAGTGCTGGCAACCTGTGAACAATATTTTTTCATCGTGGTAAATAACTTTTTACAATAATTGAACAACATATCATCCCTAAGATGGAGATTGTCAGTTTAATAGTAGGCGAAGACATTATTGTATTTTTCTACTTTTCTTGCTGATGTAGGTGATGGGCACAGAAAAATATATTTGCACATACAAAACAATACAATTTTGACAATAATGTTGATCAAATGTGCTAAAGGATGGGGCAAACCCATCCCCCCCTTTGGTCGCCTGGCCATGCGCTAAACGAGCAAGGTAGGGTAGCAAAGCCTGAGCCACCTCCAGTTGGCCATTCTGGTTGCGCCATAGGCTGTTAAGGTATAATTTACAACCAGCAGATGCTCAAAATCTTTTTCAGGATCTGGAGTACAATCCTGTAATGTGGCCAATTGTCTCAAGGAAGAGGGGGTGTGGAGAAAGCCTGAACACGCACACACCACACACACACACACACACACAGTTCCCCGGACAACCCCTTGTCTGCATAATCTCTCCCCGGGGTGGGGGTGGGAGAGGCACCGGAGATACAGGCTCAGCCAGACGGGATCTTGCATACTAACAATGGGGCACCTCTGCCGGAATCCACAAGAAGGAAGATGGGTCATCAGGAACATACAGGGCAGTCTCAAAGAGCTGCAAAACACTCCAGGAACTGTAACACGTCACCCTTTCCCGGGCAGGAATAAGCCCACCTGACACGAAGGGGCAGGAATAAGCCCCACATGACCAGCAAGGGGCAGGAGAGCAGGAAAACCGGGGTAGAAAACCCCCTCCCCACTCCTGGGGAGTTGTGGGGAACATGGGTACACTGACAGCAACGTCGTCCAGCTGTGGCTGGGTCAAGCAGTTCTCTTCCCTGGGTCAGATGGACTTGGAGCCAGGCGGGAAACCAACCAGCGTAGAGTCTTTGAGCTAAGGTAACTGCTTTCTGCAATACGCTAGCCTGGGAACCAGTTCCATTCATAAAGTCTGAGGTCACGCTCAGGTCTTGTTGATGTATGGTATTCCTAGAAAGTCTATTAGTTCCGCTCCATTTAACTACTAGTAAATAAAGCCTTATTTGGGCAACGAAAGGCTCGTAGTGCTTTCTTCTCACTGCGTACGGGTTCTAGTCAGTTCCACTTGCTTAACCGGGCTGTGGCTCAGTGCCGGTTAACCTGTTAAGTGCCAAACTCACGCCGAAGACCCAGTTGCTGGTCTTCCACAGGGGGCATCCTGCGAGCAGGTGAACCTGAGGGGAGGAAAGTGTCTCCTCCCTTGCAGTATCATATTGGTGTTCCAGGGCAGTCAGCCAAGAGCAGCATCTTCTTGGGACACCTTTGCAAATGTTCAACTGGTAAAAACACATTTGGACTAATTTAAGGAGAAAAAAAATGAAACACAACACAATTACGTAGTTACAGTTACAGCTTTACATTGTACAGGGGGTCAATGCTTTTATGTCTGGAAGCTTAATACAATATCTATAGGGATTTGAACACATTTTTTATACAGATTCATGAGAGAACAACAATTTTCTCATGAGGCTGCAACCATTTGCTCTTTCTTTTTCTTTGTTTCAGAGGCTGTTAGTTAGCCACACACTGACCCCCTTCTTGAGAGGCGGGGGGGGGGGGGCAGGCGAAGTTGCTTCTGTTCTTACAGCGAAAGAAGCCCTTATCTAAGGAATGCAATTGGAGAGAACAGCTTTAAGGCAATTGTCTTTGGTGTTCTTTTTAAGAAAGCTGAAGGCCATAAGGCTTTGGCGTTGCTCCCAGAAACTATCTTGGCTTTTGAACACTGGGAAAGTTCACTCTTCACCTGTTGAACCTTAATAACCTCCTCACCATTCTTCCGGTAGAGCCCATTCAATACACATACCATTTGGGGTCTTTATGACTACAACACCTTGGAGTACCTTCAGTTATCTATACATCTTGTTAGGTGAGGAATCCAAAATATATCCTTTACTATATTCTTGGTTGTATTTTTTGATAGTGGGAGTTCAAATTTCTGTTAGAGGACTGAAAGCAGAGAGAGAACAGTATACAAAGTTACATGTTTATGCAGAAGGCACTGAAACATTTCTGTATGGTAAAAGGCATCTTGGCATTCTTAAAGAACTCGCTCTTACTGTTTAGAGTGATTAAATTATAACTTTTAACAATAAGAAAGCTATCTTTTATACTCGTTAGTATAAAGAATTTGCAAAAATATATATTTAGCAAACAACAAAAACAATTAAATTCTTACTAGGGAACCTGGATCTTATTAGTGAGCTCAGTCTATTTGAATTTTAGGAAAGCTATTACTGCTTGCCTTGCAACGGAAAAGAAAGAGGAAGTTGCTGCTCTCTTTGTCTTTACAGGTTTGCCTACATTGTGAGCTTGGCAAATACAGCAGGCATGATAATATTGTTGGGCCACATGGGGGAAATTTTGAGCATATCAATATCTGAGATCTGATGAGTTCCCAACTGGATCGGGCACACATCCTTGTTTTGATTGCCTCAGATATTAAATGTAGCAAAGCAAACTTGCACAGTTGTAGCGCCTTTTTTTATATACTACAAATGTCTAAAAGGCAGTCAGCCAAAAGGCTGCTTTATTTACTTACGGTAAGTAGGCTAAGCCCAAGAGAGCCAGTGTAAATACCGGTAGTAGCCGATTGTTGGCTCAGCTTGTCTGAGCATGGAAAGCTAAGCAGGGTCCAGTAGCTAAGTCACTAGCCAGCCTCCAAAACAATGTGGGGACTGGTGATCTATCTACAAACAAAACCTGATCAGGGTTATCCAAAGGGACGTCCTTCCCCCCCCCCCCACCAGCCATAATGGGGGTGTTACAAGTAGAAACACATTCAACTAACACACCTTGGTTTTTTAGTTGTTTGATTTGCACTTCTATGGGTTCTACAGCCTCCCTGGGAATCATGTGTTGTTTTACCCTAGGGGGCAGCATCCCCTCTTTGACCTTAATTTGTACTGGAGAAGTGGACTTTAGGAGCCCAACTTCTCCTGAGGTCTCTGCCCAGTACTGGACTGGTACCTGATTTAACACTGGGTCTGAGCTTCTGCCTAATTCCAGAGCTTCAAGGGCACCGGCAAAACCCAGGAGGCTGGTAGAAGGCATAGAGACCCAAATTCCGTTCGGATGACACTGAATGGTTGCATGCAATTTTTATAACAGGTTGCAACCTAACAAATTCACTGGGCTGTTTTTCATTAACACAAACTGGTGTTCTGTCGTCAAGGGGCCAATTTTTAACAGGCACCTCTTGACTAAGTGGCTGCCATTTTGGCTCCTCTTAGTCCATCGAATTCCCATGATTATCCCCGTGTTTTTAGAATGAGGCAAATCTTCTGAACATACCATAGAGAGACTTGCCCTTGTGTCAATTAGACATGGAAAAATTTGTCCATTAATTTTTAAATTAAAAAAAAGTCTTTTCAGTTTTCAATTTCTACAAGGTGGGGTTTCCTTGAGGGGGTTCCCCTTTTTCATCATATGACGCGCCCTCTAACCTTCATTCATTACTCTGCACATTCTCTAATCCCATAACTCCATGCATCTGTCTACACTTGGCCCCTCCAAACAAACGGATCTGCTGTTTCAACCAATACAAGAATTGACTTGGAGACTCCGTGGGCAATTGGAGACACTCTTTCACCTTTGCCCAATTTACTGTTTGTTTGTTTGTTTTGTCCCATATGCTCCAGACAGGTCAGAATTATGCCACACAAGGTGTCCATTTTAGTTCTTCCAGCAACAGTTAACAAATTCCAATTTGGATCAATTATGGGAAACTGTTGCTGGGTTCCAATTGGGTTCTGAGCCATGGCCTCAGTCACCAATTGTTTCAATTTGGCATACTGATCTGGACGCAAAAGGGCTTCTAAAATAGCAAGCGTGTCTGCCTAATCTGGCCTATGGGAACGAAACACTGTGCGCACCCTCTGGAGAAAGCGGTTCGGATCCTCTGTGAGGTCCGGAGTGTTTTACTGCCATAACATGAGCTCGTGTGAACCAAGGGAAACATATTCATGATGGGGTTGATTCACTACAGTACCCGCTGTTCTGTTCCTGGAGGTGAATTGGGAGCGGATGGAACATACACTGGGGTGATGTGGGTCAGTCAGTAAAGGATATAATCCCTGTCCGGGGCCAGAGTCAGGTTGTTGGCCCAAATCTGGTTTCAGACAGGGAGCATATAAGGGCAAACTAGGCAATGGAGCCGAGGGCCCCACAGCCCCGTCCGGCTCATTTTTGTCAGAAATGTGACCAGTTTGGTAACCCACGTCAGTCCATGCATACCAATAATCCATTTGACCAAGGATTTTTTTTTCCTCCAAGGCGAATCGGAGGTCTCTTAAAATCTGTTTGTCCCATGAACCCAATTTTGGCCATGTGTGGCCTCCTAAATATGGCCAATCTTCTGTGCACAAAGTTTTGAGGCGCCTCTTTGACAGTCCTGCACTGGCGGGCAGAGAGGTAAGATTCTGGAGCACAATCCCCAAGAGCGTCCCCTTAAGAATGCTTGATCCGCTTTCCATAGTCAGCACTTAGGTCACTAGGCTTTATCTGTCGTTTTTTGTTCGGCACCTAGGTCACTGGGCTTAGAATCATAGAATCATAGAAAAGTAGAGTTGGAAGGGGCCTACAAGGCCATCGAGTCCAACCCCCTGCTCAATGCAGGATTCCAGGTCAAAGCATCCCTGACAGATGATTGTCTAGCTGCACCTTGAATGCCTCCAGACTGGGAGAGCCCACCACCTTCCCAGGTATTTGATTCCATTGTCTTATTGCTCTGACAGTCAGGAAATTTTTCCTGATGTTTAGGTGGAATCTAGGTTCCTGTAACTTGAGCCCATTATTCCGTGTCCTGCAAACTGGGATGATCAAGAAGAGATCCTGGCCCTCCTCTGTGTGACATCCCTTCAAGTACTGGAAGAGTGCTATCATATCTCCCCTCAGTCTCCTCTTCTGAAGGCTAACATGCCCAGTTCTTTCAATCTCTCCTCATAGGGCCTTGTTTCCAGTCCCTTCATCATCCTTGTTGCCCTCCTCTGAACCCTCTCCAGTTTGTCTACGTCCTTCTTAAAGTGTGGTGCCCAGAACTGGACATTCCCCTCAATATGAAGCCTAACCAGTGCCGAGTAAAGGGGAATGATCACTTCACGCGATTTAGAAGCTATACTTCTATTATTGCAGCCCAAAATTGCATTTGCCTTCTTTGCAGCCACATCGCATTGCTGGCTCATATTCCGTTTGTGATCTACCACAATTCCAAGATCCTTCTCACTTGTAGTATTGTTGAGCCAAGTGTCCCCCATTCTGTAACTCTGCATTTGGTTTCCTCTTCCTAGGTGCAGCACTTGACATTTATCCCTATTAAATTTCATTCTGTTGTTTTCGGCCCAGCGCTCCAGCCTATCGAGGTCACTTTGAATTTTGTTTCTGTCTTCCAGAGTATTAGCTGTTCCACCCAACTTTGTGTCATCTGCAAATTTGATAAGCATTCCCTGTACCTCCTCATCCAAGTCATTAATAAAAATGTTGAAGAGCACTGGGCCCAGGACTGAGCCCTGTGGTACCCCGCTCGTTACCTCTCCCCAGTTTGAGAAGGAACCATTGATAAGCACTCTTTGAGTCCGATTCTGTAGCCAATTGTGGATCCACCTGATAGTTGTTCCATCTAGCCCACTTTTAGCTAGCTTGCTAATCAGGACATCATGAGGCACTTTGTCGAAAGCTTTGCTGAAATCCAGATATATGATGTCCACAGCATTCCCACAGTCCACAAGGGAGGTTACCCAATCAAAAAATGAGATCAGATTAGTCTGGCAGGATTTATCCGAAGCTTTCTTTGTTCAGCACCTAGATCACTAGGCTTTATCTGAATCTTTTTGTGGACCTTGAAAATCCCAACCAGAACTGCTTTCACCCATTGCCTTACCCCTCAGGTACCTACCAGAAACCAGGACTTCATTACCTGTCTTTATGACCAGTCCTTATCGGGGTCCTGGAGACAACCACTTCCCTCTAAGTCCCCTTTAGGTGAACTCACCTGGTGCATGCTGGGGCGTTGTCAGAAAAGGGCTCTGTCACCAGAACGCCGAGCTAGACTGCTCCTGCCTGGCTCGCCAGAATTGTGGTAAGGGCTCAAGTAGCCCTGGGTTCGAGTCTAGCCAATTAGGTCAATCCATCAGCCAAATGCAGGTAAAGAAGTTTAAGAACAAAGCTTTATTCAATCAGATAATGCAGCTGCATGTCCCAGCTCCAAACAAAAATGGAGTGAGCCCCGAATATGCGTAAGCATTCAGATGCTGCTAAGATCTCAGAACAGTAGAGCTAATGCCTTTTGGCTCTACGCTGGACATGCGCAGTGTATACCAATCATGCTGAGATTACGTTCCACAGTCCTTTGCAAGCGGGCATGTGCACCATGTCCCTGAGTAGTGGACACATTTCTGCCTACCCATCATCTGAACTATTCTGCTTGTCCTGTAGTTTATTGCGCAGGGCAAAAACATCATCTGTACAGCGTATCAGTGTTCTAAGACACTGTGAGCTCTACAGCAACACACTGTGATTTAACTAACAAGTTGCTGAGGCAGACTGAAGGTGAAGCCCTTGGTGACTTTTGCCACATGTTGTGACACAGAGACAGGCCTGTGGCTTACGCTGGCTCAGCTTGTCTGAGTGTGGAAAGCTAAGTAGGGTCAGGGCTGGTTATTACTTGGATGGGAGACCCCTTCTCTAGTTTCCTGCATTGAGCAGGGGGTTGGACTTGATAGCCTTGTAGGCTCCTTAGATCTATGGAATCTATGGATCTATGGAATCTACACGAGAGCCCATGGAAAGATCCGGCATTGTAACCCCACCCTTCTTAAGCAAATGGCACATGCTTTTGTGAAGAGGCATGTGTGCTTATTGATTCTCCATGTTACCATGATAACATTTTCACTGAGACCCCTTATCTGGAGCTAATGTTTTGTTATGTATACAAACAAATTCAATTTTTTAAAATAAAATGATGAATTGTGATAAAGTTGAAAGTATATACTGTATTAATAAAATGGAGAGGAGGAGAAGGACCGTGTGAGCTGCCTCAGGTTCCTTGCAAGAGGAAAAAAGCTGGGACATGAATGTAATAAAAAATAAATGAGGGCAAAAGTATGTGTTAAGCAAACTCACTCCTACTCAGTGGTTTATTGATTCTGAATATGGGGGTTGTATATAGCTGTCATGACCAGTAGCCACTGACAGGCTTATGGTTTAACTTTCTTCCAAAGATATTCATTCTCATGGCCATCACCGCACCTTGTGGCAGCAAATCCCAGAAATCGACGTGCCATTGCGCGAAGAGCAATTTCTTTAATTCGGTTTGGGTGTAAAGGGCTCTCAGATCGACGTCCCCGGAATCTGGGCCTCTTTGACATAATGGTGGAACGTGAATCTGCCTTATTCTGCGTCAGTCCCTTGGTCCACCTAGCCTGGTATGGTTGACACTGATGGGCAGTGGCCCCCCGGGGTTTCAGGCAGGATTCTTTCCTTTTCCTATCTGGAGATGCGGGGGGGGGGGGGTTGGATCTGGCACTGCTGCATGCAAAGCACGTGCTCTGCCACTGAGCCAGGGCCCTCCAAGACACGGATGGGCAGCAACCCATGGAAATGGGCAGGAAGGGACAGCTAGAAAGTTACATAAGGAAAATGATACGGCTGCACTCCACAAATTTTATTTGTCTATTAATGAGAAGACTGCAGATTCGAGATCTGACTGGGGGCCCTGAAGTCAAGCAGGTCTGGATGTGGCCAGCTGGGAACCTTAGGCATGGAGGTCCAAGGAAGAATGCTACAGGGCTTCCATCAAACCACATGATTCTCTTTCATTGTTTCTGAGGAAGGAGGAGAAGGACAGTTGGCTTTTCCCTCTCCCCTGCCGCCGGAGGGTTCCCTCCCAGCTTCCCCTTCGACCTGGGGGGCAAAATCAGCAGCCAGGAACCAACAGAATCGCAGTGAAGGCGCAAGGAATGCAGTTGCCAGGCTTGTAAACGGGGGGGGGGGGGAGAGAGAGAGCTCCTGCCACTCAGTCCTCCAAGGGTTAAAGAACTGAGCTCCAGTTGCAAGAAGGGCAGGAAATGGCATTAGTGGGAAGACAGTTGTGAGCGCGCCTCCCTCGGTCTTCCGGGAACGGGACGGAGGAGGCGGGAGATTCCTTGGGGAGAGCCGGAGGCTGAGGCGCGGAGAGGGGAAGGCAGGACGAAGAGCGAAGTTGGGTGTTGCAGGAGGAGGAGGTGGGTCCAAGGATTTGCTGGGGGGTGGGGAAAGCAGAAAGAGCCCCTCCCCCACTTCCCTCGCAGAATCATTGGAAGGGGCTCGATCCATGCAATCCGGCTGCAACATGGGGCCCAAAGCGCGCCTGTTTTCTATGGCAGGATCCTCTTTGACCCTCCGCCCCGCCCCGGAGATCAATCCAGTCTCAGTGAGATTGAAGGGGGGCGGGGAGCGAGTGCATAGGAAGCAGTTTGGGGGCGGGGGAGGGAAACCTGCATGTAGATCCCACGGAGAGTGGGTGGATCCCGGAGGTTCCATTGCGCCGTCTCCCCCCCCCCACCCACCCACCCACCCACCACCACCACCACCACCGCGCTGTCTGAGCGCTCTGCAGTCTCCCTGGCGCATTGCCTTGGGGCTGCCCTGGTGCAGATGGGAATGGATAGGTGTCAGTTGCTTCTGTTCTCCGAAACTGGAGCAGAGCCATCTTTGTTTTTTCCTGCGCTGCAGCGGCCCTGTCAGTTTCTCTTCCCTACCCAAAGAGTGGAGCCTTGGGACTCCGTGGGCGCTTAGAGGCGGGAGAAACGGAGCCTCAGCTGCTGCTCTGCTCAATGGGGTTTCTCCAGATGTTCCCTGGAGAGTTTGGCTGGCCTCTTCCAGCTGTACAGGTGAAGATCAATCTAACTCGTTTTGCAGGACTGGCTGCTGAGGCTGTGGTTCTTGTGCCAGTCTTGCTCATGTCCAGCCTCACCCCCTGCCTCAAAATACAGGCGGCAGACAGTCCACGATACGGCTACTGAGACTTCGGACTATAGCTGAGCAATCCACAAAAAATCCTATGAGTTGGGCCTTTCTGAGACCAAAGAGCAGTGGTGCAGGCAGGTAAGTTTAGACTCTGTACTTAATGGTGTTTCTGGGTGGGGAGGAGGGGTGCTTTAGACTACCATGTGTATTGTTTCTTTTGTGAAGCACAGGACTAATGTTTCTTTTTTCATCACACACACGCACACAGCCATTCTGTGCTTTAAAACTGTTTCTACATTACTGATATCTTAGAGCAAACCTGCCCTCCACCCCAAAAACCCTCTTTGCAGAGTGTAAAAAAGAAGATACTTTGAGCATGTGCAGTTTTCCATTTTAAACACACTTCTATCTTAGTAGTAGTAGGCGATCACTCATGACCGAGTAAGATTGTCTTCCAGGATAAAAATTACAAAAAGAAAATTTTAAAAGGAGGAAATTCTAAAAAAAAATTGTGTAGACTCTAGCGATGGGTCCGTAAGTGACTGTGGAGGCCAATTCTAGATCCACACAGCTTCCCACAGTGAGGACACAGGTTGCCAGATGGAAGATGGTCCTGTAAAGGATTCGTTTGACGTGCTTTTCGCTTAGCATGTTTCTCCCTTTCACCTTGCACTCGGGCTTCTTCAAAGTCCTTGGAACCTTTGTGAAAGGCCAACCTCCATTTAGATCGTTCATGGGCCAGAGCTTCCCAGTTTTCGATGTTTATATTGCATTTTTTTAGATTAGCCTTAAGAACATCTTTAAACCTCTTATACTGACCACCGATATTCCACTTTCCATCCTTGAGTTGGGAATAAAGTCCATCATGACTTGAGGAATAAAATGGAGTTTGTTTCTGCTGCTCCCACGCTAAACACATTTACTTGGGAATTTTGTTTTAGAAGAGGAACATCTCTTTTAAAAGTAAAAATAGTATATGAGCGTCTATGACCAGAGAAATGCCTCTTGGCTGCCCCCTGATCATAAAATGCTGTTATAAGTAAGTAAGAAAGACAGGATGTGGCGGCAAGCTGTGTCATACCTGGTGGGTCCTGGCATGTGGGTGCACTGGCGCAAGGCCTGACTGCCGCTGCCACCATCATCCGCCGTCCTCTGGCTGGAAGACACCACCCCAGGCTGCAGGCCCTGGACTTTAGCCTCTGTGTGTGTGTATTATTATTCTTATTCTTATTATTATTAAACAATGCTTCATATGAGAACTGGCCCATGCAATCCAGCTGGAGCATGGAGTTTCCTGCAGCAGGATCCTCTTGGAGCCGCACTTCCTCCGGGGGGGGGATCAAGCCAGTCTTGGTGAGAGATGGAGCGGGGGTCAGGGTGCAGGAGTGCACAGGAAACAGCTTTGTTTGTTGGGGTGGGGGAGGAAGGAGGAACCCCCAGTCTGTCTCTTGTGGAGACAGGGTTGATCTCAGAGGGAGGCGCAGCAGAGAATCCTAAAATAGAATTGTGTTTCCCCCCTCATATAATGAGCTAGCTGTAAAAAGGGACCCTGCCCCTTATGTTTACACGGCACAATTGTTGTATTACTGCTCCGTTTGCCAGTTTTCTTTTTTAAAAAATCTTACTGTCAGCTGCTGGGCGTCACGCTAAATTCCCCTGCGCTCTACTGCCTTGCCATGATTTTTGCTTACTTTCCCCATTCTGTTAATGTCCTGGTCTATGTCATGTCAGAAACTGGCAAACAAAGCAGTTACTGCTGCACTTACTGCAGTAACTACTCCAAAAAGTAGCCACAGAAAGTGGTGGGAAGTCAATATCTCCCCTTTCTGGACTTGCAGGAGACTCAAAGAGGTGTTGAATGGGAGAAGGACACTGACAAACCGAGAGAATTACACTGCCAAGTGGGAGATATCGTCCGCCCCCCACCCCACTTTGGTGTACTTCCTGCTTTCGCATTTCCTCCTACTTTTTTGGTGTTTCTCAATTGCACAAATGGGTTCCTACTGTCCCTTAGTATTATTCCCCCCCCCCCTTCCTTGTCAACTGTGCGCAAATTTGCCTATCTGGAGTCCCATGTTGTCAATCTCCTTGTATGCTATCGGCTTCATTTTGGCACCCCTGTTGACACATGCAACAATGAATAAAATGAACATGGCGGTTGGAGTCTACTACCGACCACCTAATCAAGGAGAAGACGAGGATGACACTTTTGAAAAGCAAATTGCCAATGTTTCAAGGAGGCATGATGTATTAGTGGATAAAGTGGCAGAAAAGGTGGAAGTGTTCAATTCCTACTTCTGCTCGGTCTTCTCCCAAAAGAGAGTTTATGTCCCCCCTGGCAAACCTGAAGTGCAGACTGAAGGGACAGGATGGCAGCTTGAGATTGATAAGCAAATTGTGGAGAAAGCCTGACACGAGTACACATGCACACACACGCACGTACACCTCAGTCTCTTTCCCCGGGGGGCGGGGGAGGGAGGCTGGAGAGATGAGGAAGTAGCCAGACAGATCCGCATACCAACAATGGAGGGCCTCGGTTGGATTCCACAAAACCCAGGAAAGGACCATCAAGACCATCAAACTAGCAGGGCAGTCTCAAAGAGCTGTAAAGTACCCAACACGTCATCTTCTTTTCCCCGGCAGGAATAAGCCCACCTGACAGGAAGGGGCGGAGAGAGCAGGAAACTCAGGGGTAGAAAACCCCTCTCCTCTCCTTTTGGGGGTTGTTGGGAACACGGGTCGCTTTCGTCAAGTTCGTCCTCCAGCGGTGGCTGGGATAAGCTGTTCTCTTCCCCGGATCGGGCAGATCCGGAGCCAGGCTGAAACTGACCAGCGTGAAGTCTTTAGTGTAAGGTAACTGACTAATTCCAATGCGCTAGCCTGGGAACCCGTTCATTGATAAACTCGGAGATCACGTCAGGTCATGTTGACGTTATAGTATTCCTAGAAAGTTATTAGTTCCGCTCTGTATATTGTATAGTAAATAAAAGCCTTATTTGGTCATACAAAGGGCTGGAGTTTCCTTTTGTGGCGCAAACCTCCGAGTCGGTTTCAAATGCTTGTACGGGCTGTAACTCAGTGCCGGTTAACCCGTTAAGCGCCGAACTCACGCATAGGACCCGGGTGCTGGTCCTTCACACAAATGGTCAAGGAACACCTGATTACTATGAACGAGTTTAAATCTCCAGGGCCTGACGAACTGCATCCTAGAATAATAAAGGAACTGGCAGAAGAACTCTCAGAACCACTGCCTATTATCTTTGAGAAATCATGGAGGACAGGTGAAGTGCCAGATGACTGGAGGAGGGCAAATGTTGTTCCTATCTTCAAAAAGGGCAAGAAGGAGGAACCTGGGAACTATAGACCAGTCAATCTGACATCAATCCCTGAGAAATTTTTGGAGCAGATTATAAAAAAGTCAGTCTGCAAACACCTTGAAAACAATGCAGTGATTACTGGAAGCCTGCATGGATTTGTCAAGAACAAATCCTGCCAGACTAATCTGATCTCATTTTTTGATCGGGTAACCTCCCTTGTGGACTGTGGGAATGCTGTGGACATAATATATCTGGACTTCAGCAAAGCTTTCGACAAAGTGCCTCATGATATCCTGATTATCAAGCTAGCTAAAAGAGGGCTGGATGGAACAACTATCAGGTGGATCCACAATTGGCTGCGGAATCGATTTCAAAGAGTGCTTATCAATAGTACCTTCTCAAACTGGGGAGAGGTAACGAGTGTGGTATCGAAGGGCTCAGTCCTGGGCCCAGTGCTCTTCAACATTTTTATTACTGACTTGGATGAGGAGGTGCAGGGAATGCTTATCAAATTTGCAGATGACACAAAGTTGGGTGGAACAGCTAGGCCGAAAATAAGCGATCTCGATAGGCTGGAGCGCTGGGCCGAAAACAACAGATTGAAATTTAATAGGGATTAATGCCAAGTGCTGCACCTAGGGAAAGGAAACCAAATGCAGAGTTACAGGATGGGGGACACTTGGCTCAACAGTACTACAAGTGAGAAGGATCTTGGAATTGTGGTAGATCACAAACTGGATATGAGTCAGCAATGCATGTAGCTGCAAAGAAGGCAAATGCTATTTTGGACTGCATTAATAGAAGTATAGCTTCCAAATCGCGTGAAGTGATCATTCCTCTTTACTCAGCACTGGTTAGGCCTCATCTTGAGTACTACGTCCAGTTCTGGGCACCACACTTTAAGAAGGAGGTAGACAAACTGCAGAGGGTTCAGAGGAGGGCAACAAGGATGATAAAGGGACTGGAAACAAGGCCCTATGAGGAGAGACTGAAAGAACTGGGCATCTTTAGCCTTCAGGGGAGATATGATCGCACTCTTCCAGTACTTGAAGGGTTGTCACACAGAGGAGGGCCAGGATCTCTTCTTGATCATCCCAGTTTGCAGGACACGGAATAATGGGTTCAATTTACAGGAACCCAGATTCCACCTAAACATCTGGAAAAATTTCCTGACTGTTAGAGCAATAAGACAATGGAACCAATTATCTAGGGAGGTGGTGGGCTCTCCCACCCTGGAGGCATTCAAGGTGCAGCTGGACAGCATCTGTCAGGGATGCTTTGACTTGGATTCCTGCACTGAGCAGCGGGTTGGACTCGATGGCCTTGTAGGCCCTTTCCAAATAATAATAATAATAATAATAATAATAATAATAATAATAATAATATATTCTATTATTATACTTAAGGGCATTGAAGCTCACAACTAACCTTTCTCTCCCCCCCACCCCGCCGCATTCCCTGCTATTCCCTGCTTTACAACTGTTTCCTGTTTTATACCCTGTTTGCCATCTGTATATTAAAAAAATTCTCTGAACATGTGCAAGTTTGCATATTAAAATCGCTCATACGTTAGCACCATCATGACTACAGGAATACAATGAAGCTTGCTTCTGCTGCTCCTGTGCTAAACATTTACTTGGAAATGACCACTATTTTGTTGCAGAAAGGGCACCTTATAAAAGTACAATGAAAAAAATGAGCACTTTTTACCATGAACAAGCCAGCCCGGCTGCCCCCTGACTGTAGGATAAGATGGAAGAAAGGATGCCATGGCGAGTGGGTCATCCCTAGTGGGTCCTGGCATGCCCAAGCACTGGCACAAGGCCCGATTGCTCCTGCCAGCATCACCCGCTGGCCTCTGGCTGGATGGGCCCCCTGGGCTGCAGGGCCCTGGACTTTGACATTTTTTGTTACTCCTCATGCATTTAAGTTTTCTTGTCTGTGTGCTGTATGCTGTAAAATGTGAAGCTTGTGTGGAGTTCCCTACCATGGAAGAGATGCTAGTCTTTTGCTTCCAGGAAAACATGATTTCCACTTAAATATGTAGTGGAAAATGTTTTTGCATTTTTATTGTATGTTGTTGACTCGTGTGTGTGTGTGTGTGTGTGTGTGTGTGTGTGCGCAGGAGTTGAGTATTGGGGACACAGGAGGGGGTCACTACAGAGGGCTAGCTGAGGCCCATCATGGCTTTGATCTGACCCTGCCTGTATAGCTCTGAGGATATCATCATAGAATATCATAATTAGCAGTGGCAGCATCATGAGTTTGTGTGGTTGTGTGACTTAAAGTCACCTGATTCCCTGTGGCATGGGAGTTGTTGCTGGAAGAGGAGAATTGGGCCCAAAGGAGTGCTTTCATGTGACTGATTTCCCCACTCCCTCTCTTCTGTGGTCATATGCCTCCGTTTTCCCTTTCTGTGACATCGTTTGCTGGCTGCTGGGGACTCAAAGACTGCTCCACCTCCTCTAACCCTCCTGGCTCTGCCTCCCGTGAGCCGACCTCAGCACCACCAGTCAGACTGGCCACCAGCCTCCACTGCTCGTGACCCCCGTGGCCTCAGCTCTCATGACCCATCCTCTGCCCTGTGCCTGAGCCCCCGGATCTTTTAGGTACCTAGCACTGCCCCTGCAGCTTGGAGGAAGCAACGGATGAGGAAGGCCTCTGGTGCTCCATTTTCCATGTAAGCAGCCAGTGCGCCTGCTCTTCCTCTTGTCAGGTGCCTACAGTGGCCCAGGGCACAAGTCCAATAGGCTGGGCAGGTCCCTGCAGAGTGGGGAACACTCCAGGAAAGCCGGGTGCTGGTGGTGCTGTTAGGGAATTTTGGACTCTGGACATAATGAAAATAATGCATAGCCTGTGGAAGGAAAGGGGGAAGTTTCCCTTCTAGCTAAAAAGGCTGGTGCCTTCTGTTGTGATATGTATCACATTACCAGCTGTGGCACATTGTTTACACATGGAAGGGACAGAATGGCGGGGTAAACAGGTTTATTATGTCTTTCTAGAATCTCGTGTTTTCGCAGGGGTTACTAAAGTGTGAGAGCAATATGAGCTAGTCACATGGTTTGTATGTTCTGATGACGTGTTAACTTGTTTTCTGTCTGAAGCCATTTTAGAGAGAAGCTGAATTGCTTTCTTTGCTTCTTCTTCATGGTGATGCTTGCTGGACTTGTTACTGCTACAATGTAACGTCTTTGCTCAGGTGGAGTTAAGCTCAACTTACTCCTCTGGATGAAGTGCTTGCTATGCATTTATACTCTGTACATGGACTGTAACTAGGAATTGTATACTCTGTAGAACTTTACTTGCTAAGTGAATAAACAGGTAGAATTAGACCTGTGGTGTTTACAGAGTGTTTCCTGATTCCATGGATTAATCTGCAACGGAGAAGCTTTGCTGGTTCACTGGCACACACGCTGAACGCTGCAAGCGGGAGGAGGGAGGAGAGATCTGGAAGATCTGTGTGTGGAATGTACAGGCGTCTGTTGGCACACAGACAAGGATTATAAATCTCCCAACCCGCACACACTCTGCAAAAGTCCCGTTCGAACAGGGTTATGGGCCCAGAAATGGACCAGAACCAGCAGAACCAGAGCGGGTCGGTGTCAAAACCGGGACCTGTTTGGCAACAGCTTCGACTCCGGAGAATGCAGTGATTAATGGCAGAGGCAAAAGACATCAAAGAGGAAGAAGAAATCTCTCCTGGAACTTCAACCGGTAAGGAGCAGAAGGGGGAGAGGATTTATTGGCTGAAACAGGAGACAGCTTGCAGCCAAGTTCCAAGGCCGACAGCCTTGAGGGTGAGAGCGAGGTTGAAATTTCTGGTGAAGAGGAGGAGGGAAATCCCCCTTACACAGAAATGGCTGCTGCACAATCCCTGAATCCACAAATTGTGGGACGGCTAAATGGGTCAAACTATGCGCTGTGGAATGTTCAAATGCAGCATTATTTAACCCATGCGGGACTCTGGACTGTAGTGACACAAGATCCAGTTGCAGTGGGGGATCAGGCATATAACGAATGGAAGGAGCGAGACGATAAAGCAAAAGCAATTCTTTGTTTATCTGTTGAAAGCTCACAGGTGCCATTTATCCAATTACAAAACACTGCAAAGGAGATCTGGGAAGTGTTACAAAATACGTACCAGATGCAAACAGCAGGTAGCAGAATTTTGATAGCACGTAAGCTGTATAAATTAAGCTTGCAACCAGGTGGCTCTATGCCGGAGCATTTGAGCACCATGAGAGGCTTGTTTAACAGACTGAGAGCTCAAGGGATGACTATTGATCCATTGAATCAGATTTCTATTCTGTTATCAAGTCTGGACTCATCTTATGACACAATTGTCACTTTGATGGAAGGCCAGCCGGATCAGAATCTGACCATGGAATATGTGTCAGGCAAACTTCTTTCTGAGTGGGAAAAGCGCCAAGGAAAGAAAAACAACTCTGGCCGAAAGTTTGCAGACGGGGAAAGCAGGCAAACTGCAAACAATAACAAGCAGGGAGTTACCCAAGCCGCTGCTTTAAAAGTGAAAAAATGCTTCAGTTGCGGATCTACATCTCATCTGAAAAAGGACTGTAGGGTCAAACAGAAAAAGAAAAAAACCAAACAGGAAACAACGAGCACACCTGAGGAGGCAGTTAAAACGGGCAAAAGTTTGATTGCAAGGGTGGGGGTTGCAAATAACATTTGGATTTTAGACTCTGGGGCTTCTCATCACATGACTAACTCTAGGAACTTGTTCCAATCTCTGGAAGAAGTTGGATCTCCAGGTCAGCACGTGGAATTAGCTGACGGGAAACGTATAAATGTTTCAGCCACAGGAACAATTGAATTTACTACTTTGGGTCAACAAAGGGCATTGTTTGTTCCGGAACTGGATACAAATCTGATAAGTATTTCCCAATTAGCTCAAAATGGCTATGAAATGTGTTTTTCAGACAGCACATGTGTGATTTCATGTGAAGGGACAGTCTGTGCAAAAGGTGATTTGCAGAATTCTCTGTATGTTATAAATCCATTTGTAACACATGATGAGAGTGTGAAGTATGCAAATTGTAAACCCCATGATAATTGTGTGCATATTTTTCACAAACGTTTTGCGCATGCCAATTACAGAAGCATCGAAAAGATGCAGGGTCTGTGTGAGGGCATGAAAATGAAACCTTGTTCTAATTATGTGGAATGTGAAGTATGCAGTAAGGCAAAGTCGCACAGAACTAACATTCAGAAACACAGTGATAGAGGAGCACAAGAATATTTGAGCTAGTACACTCTGATGTTGCTGGGCCATTTGAAGACAGCTATGGGGGAAATAGGTACTACATGACTCTTGTTGATGATTTTTCAAGATTTGGATTTGTTTATCTTTTGCAAAATAAGTCTCAGGTTCGAGAGAGATTTGAATCATTTGTGAAATGGGCTGGTAACAGATTCAAACAGTACCCCATAGGTGAATTGCTCACAGATGGTGGGGGAGAGTACATGAGTACAAAATTCAAGAAATTCTTGGAAAGTGAGGGCATTGGGCACAAAATTACAGCCCCAAACTCCCCGTTTCAAAATGGCGTAGCTGAAAGAAGGAACAGAACGCTACAGGAAATGATGAGGGCTCAATTAGCTGACTCAAAGGTGGGAAACCATTTCTGGGGGGGATGCACTTTCAAACGCAAATTATCTGCTGAACAGATTACCTAACACCACAACTGGGAAAACTCCATATGAAATGTTTCATGGGAGGAAGCCAAAGGTAGCACACATACTAATTTTTGGGTGCAAATGTTTTGTTCGTATACAGGCCAGAAGCTTTGAATGTTTTCTGCTGGGGTATGATGCACAAACAAAAGGTTACAGGTTATGGTCACCACAACACAGAAAGGTAATTCTAAGCAGAGATGTGATTTTTCACGAGCAAACACATGATGAGAAACAGCTGGTGGAATTGCCAATGCATGCAATGGCTGAAACACAGCAGGAAGTTTCTGAAACAGAACAGGCCACTGGGCAGATATCTGGGGAACAGGAGGGAGGTGAACAATCTCTAAGGTGTTCAACCCGAGAACGTAAAACACCTGTTAGATATCAGGATGAATTCCAAAGTGGCAAAACTGTTGTACATAAAGCTCTCAAAATAGCCTTAGAACCTCAAAGTTTTGAGGAAATCCAAAGCATGGAACCAGCAGTGAGAAATGATTGGTTTGAAGCCATGCAGGATGAAATCAATGCAATGCATGATAACAAAACATGGAGTCTGGTATCTTTACCTGTAGGGCGCAAGGCCATCACCTGTAAATGGGTGTACAAGGTGAAAACAAATCACCAGGGGCAGGTAGAAAGGTACGGAGCAAGACTCGTGGCAAGAGGATTTGCACAAAAACATGGGGTAGATTTTGATTCCGTGTTTGCACCAACAACCAGGGCCGGATTAAGAGCATTATGGGCCTGGTGCTGAGGATTTTGGTGGGCCTTTTTATGGAAATAAATAAAATGAAGACGCAATTTTATATTAAAACAAATTAAATATTTTAATTACCATTAAAGTGCCAAAACTCAAAAACTCCTGCAGCTCATCAGTAAGGGTCTTCCCAATTTCCCCCAAATTTATTTATTAAAAAAGAAAAAGCAGCCACAACAAAAAGCCAGGAAGCTTTGCTTGACCAAGAATAATTGTGTTGTTCTTGTTGCTTTGTTTCGTTTTTGTTTTTGTTTTTTTGTTAAACTAGCATTTGAACAATTGAGCTGCGAATCAGAAAGATCTTTTGCTCGAGGCTGGAGAGAGAGGTCCCTTCTAAATCTGAATATTACAGACCCTAGCAAGCCCCCATGTGCTTCAAAGAAATGTAGTAACAGTGATTGAAATGCAAAAACCTACCGAAATGCTAATTTGAGAACAACAGTTCTTGCTAGGTCTTGCCTCAAGCCTGTAATGCAGATGTGCTTAGAACACCTTTCTAATCTTGAAAAAATCATTAATTATGCTGAATGATAACGATCAGAGCTAACTCAAATCGTGCCGCTTGTCCCTATATTGTGGGCCTATTGTCTGTTATGGGCCTGGAGCGGCCGCTCCAATCGCCCCTATGTTAATCCGGCCCTGCCAACAACAAGGTATGCAACTGTAAGATTGTTGTTGAAATTGGCAGCACAAAGAAAAATGATGGCATTTCATTTTGATGTAAAAACTGCTTTCCTATATGGTGAATTACAAGAGGAAATCTACATGATGCAACCAAAAGGTTTTGTAGAAAATCCCAGTCTTGTATGTCGTTTGCACAAATCCATATATGGACTGAAGCAAGCAGCTAGGTGCTGGAACCAGAAACTAGACAGAGTTTTGATTAGTCTGGGATTCAAACAAAGCAAGGCTGATCACTGTCTGTACACATGTCACACAGAATTGGGACATTGGGTGTATTTGTTAGTCTTTGTTGATATATTACTGATAACAGAATCAGTAAGTCAAAAAGACAAAATTGCAAAAGAATTGCAAGCACACTTTGAACTGAAAGATCTAGGTTTGGTACAACACTATCTTGGAATGCAATTATCCCAGGATGAGGAAGGTTCTTTCTTGGTTGAACAAAGTGGAAAAAATCAGAAATTGCTGGAAATTCATGGATTGGAGAATTGTAACCCAGTTACCATTCCAATGACTCTCGAATATCAAAAACACACAGATAACACTGAATTTGAAGATATTGGAAAATATCAAAGTGTTATTGGAAGCCTGCTATATTTAGCAAATGTGAATAGGCCAGACATCAGCAATGCTGTGAACATACTTAGCAGGAAAACGCAAAATCCTATGTATGATTGGCTAGCTGTAAAACGTGTGTTAAGGTATTTAAAAGGTTCCATGAATTGCAAACTGAAATTGTCATCACACACAGAGGGAGGTTTTTGTGTGTACACTGATGCTGATTGGGGAGCTGCCACAGATAGAAAGTCTACAAGTGGGACTGTGATAATGTATGACAAAAGTTTAATCGAATGGTATACACGAAAACAATCTTGTGTGGCTGTATCTAGCGCAGAATCTGAATTCATCAGTTTATCTCAAGCATGCAATGAGATTGAATGGTTCAAACAATTGTTTACTGATGCAATTACCAGTAGACAAGGCTGTTACAATTTTTGAAGATAACCAGGCTTGCATAAGCATGGCACAAAATGAAAAATGTAGGCCAAGAACCAAGCACATTGATGTTCGTTACTCTCATGTAAAGGACTGTGTGCAGAAAGGGTGGGTAACACTCAAATACTGTGCAACAGGGGACATGGTGGCAGATCTTTTCACAAAACCATTGCCTGTAGTAAGACACAGGAAGCTAATGACGGCGCTAGGCCTCATTGAGCAAATGTAAACAATATGTACTCAGCTAATAAGGGGGATGTTGTGATATGTATCACATTACCAGCTGTGGCACATTGTTTACACATGGAAGGGACAGAATGGCGGGGTAAACAGGTTTATTATGTCTTTCTAGAATCTCGTGTTTTCGCAGGGGTTACTAAAGTGTGAGAGCAATATGAGCTAGTCACATGGTTTGTATGTTCTGATGACATGTTAACTTGTTTTCTGTCTGAAGCCATTTTAGAGAGAAGCTGAATTGCTTTCTTTGCTTCTTCTTCATGGTGATGCTTGCTGGACTTGTTAGTGCTACAATGTAACGTCTTTGCTCAGGTGGAGTTAAGCTCAACTTACTCCTCTGGATGAAATGCTTGCTATGCATTTATACTCTGCACATGGACTGTAACTAGGAATTGTATACTCTGTAGAACTTTACTTGCTAAGTGAATAAACAGGTAGAATTAGACCTGTGGTGTTTACAGAGTGTTTCCTGATTCCATGGATTAATCTGCAACGGAGAAGCTTTGCTGGTTCACTGGCACACACGCTGAACGCTGCAAGCGGGAGGAGGGAGGAGAGATCTGGAAGATCTGTGTGTGGAATGTACAGGCGTCTGTTGGCACACAGACAAGGATTATAAATCTCCCAACCCGCACACACTCTGCAAAGTCCAGTTCAAACACCTTCATGCTCCACCCCCTATTAGTCTGCTGAGCGAGGGAATCCTGAGGTCTCCTAGTCACTGCAAGGCCACTGAGTCCAGAGGGAAGAAGCAGGCTTGTATCAAGGCAGATGATGGCAATCCGGGCATCTCTAAAGATACATGGCACAGCTCAGAAGATCTGTGGGCCCCACACACTGTAAATGCTGGCCCCGCCCCTCCACATTTCTTTTCTGCCTTGGCTTGAAAGTTAATTTCCCCCAGTTTGTCCTTTCTGTGAAATGGGTTCCAGCTGGGAGCAGAAAAATGTGGGCTCGCAGGAGTGCCTCAGTGTGTTATGTGGATCAGACCTACACTTGAAGTGCTTGCAATCACAGTCTCCCTCAAGGGACTTCCCAATTTATGCTGGTGTGCCTCTTCCTGAAATCATGAAGTCATTAGGGTTTGTACACTTTTGCAATCAGACATTCCATAAGACTCTAACAATTGGAGTATTTTATTTTTTTTGGCTCAACAATATGTTACCATTGTCATCCTTGAGCACTTGATCCCCCAGGTAATGAGACACTTCACCTAATGATTTCAAAAGAAAACTTTTTCCTAATTGTTTAGCTAATTCTTGAATTCGATCAATGTTGCTAGATAAACAAAGTATATCATCAACAAAGGCAAGTAACACCATATAATTGGAACCTGAACCTCTAGTGTAAATACACGGATCAGCAATGCCCTTCCGAAAGTGCAACTGGATTAATTTGTCATTTAGACACTTGTTCCATGCACGAGCAGATTGTTTTAATCCATACACCGCCCTGTGAAGTTTCCATACTACCCCAGCCTTTTCTTCAAATCCAGGGGCATGATGCATATAAATTTGCTCCGTAAGATCTGCATTCAAATATGCAGTCGTAATATCAAAATGGTGAGTTATGAGACCTTGCTGAGCAGCCAATGAAAGAACAAGTCGCTCACTATCACTCTTTGCAGTTGGGGCAAAGACCTCATCATAATTTAAACCTTTAACCTGGGAAAACCCCTGAGCCACAAGCCTTGCTTTATAAGTTTGTTCCCCATTCAGAGAGATTTTCCTTTTATACACCCAGTGACTTCCTGTCACTTTTACACCAGGTGGTGCTGCACATGGTGTATAAACTTCATTGCGCTGAAATGAAGTCATTTCAGCCTGCATGGCATCTTGCCATTTCTGTTTTTCTGGACCCGGTAATTCTTGTACTTGAGCATATGTTTCTGGTTCACTAAATGTGACATTACATACTCGAATACCAGTCACTACTAATCTCTCTGGTGGCACTCCTTTTGGTGTTCGTTGAGATCTGCGAACGGCCGATTCAACATTCTCAGTTTGACTGTTTCCCCCCCACTCCCCCCTAGCCCCTCCTCATCTGAGCTAGTGGGAATGGAATGTCTGTGTGTGTGTGTGTGTGTCTGTCTGTCTGTCTTCTCGAGCTGCCTTCTCCATTGCTTTCGCTTTCCACCTCTTGCTGAGCTGTTAGCTCAGGCTTATCGAGAGGCAACAGTACTTCAGGATTGGCATTAATTCTTTCCCTGAACAAAAGTTGCATTTTGCGAGATAACAACCTTATTATTTCCACAGAAAAACCTCCATGTCTTTGAACCCTCTGTCCCAGAGTAACCCACAAAATGCAATCGTTGAGCTTTAGGTTCTCCTTTTCTCCTTTGTGCCTTGGGGATATGCACAAAAGCAGAACTCCCCCAGACTCTCAAATGTTTTAAGTTAGGAGGTTTACCAAACAACCTTGTGTAAGGGGTAAACAGGCCTGTGGCTTATGCTGGCTCAGCTTCTCTGAGTGTGGAAAGCTAAGCAGGGTCAAGCCTGGTTGTTACTTGGATGGGAGACCCCTCCTCTAGTTTCCTGCATTGAACAGGGGGTTGGACTCGATAGCCTTGTAGGCTCCTTCCAACTCTATGATCTATGAATCTATATCATTTATAGCTGATGTCCAAGTTCTATTACATAAGTAATTTGCTGCTAAGAATGATTCCCCCAGATTCTTGAATCAGATTCCAATCTAGCGTCTTTTAAAAGACAATCCTTAATTTTCTGTAAAATTCCAAGATGTCTTTCCGCAAATCTGTTCTGCCAGGGTAAATATGCAGTAGTTTTCCTATGTACAATACCTTGGGTACTGAGAAGTCTCTTGAATTCATGATTCATGAACTCACTTCCCAAATCTGTTTGCAATTGCAACACATTTTGTTTAAACTGTTTCTGAGCATATGTCAACCAACTTCTGAAAACAGAACATACCTGATCTTTTTTCTTGAGCAGGTATACCCAACTAAACCTGGTTTTGTCATCCAGTATCAAAAAAGCATATCTTGCCTCTCCCCAGCTAGGAGGAAAAGGGCCACATAAATCTGCATGTGCACTAACCCGAAAAGTGTATCAGACTGTCTGTCAGATTTACAGTTTATAGGCTGGACACGGGACTTTGCTGCTTTGCACACCCCACAGTTCAAATATTTGTTACATTTTTTCGGTTGTAAGCCTTCACATTCTTTAGACATCTTTTGAATTGTTTTAAAGTTTGGCTGCCCTAGCCGTCTGTGAAACAGATGTGCACATTGTGAATGTGGAGGGGCATTGAAGCTTGCTACAGCAGGGATGTCTTCTCCCTCAGTATTTTGGTTTTGTAATACAGTCATGCCTTGGATAAGCCGTACTACAGTACTTGTATTGCAAGACGTTGCTTGTATATCAAGTAAAAAATAAATAAATATTTAAAAATTTGCTTGTCTTGCAAAACGCTCTCAAACCAAGTTACTTGTAATCCAAGGTATTACTGAAGATACAGACCATTAATTGACATTGCTGAGGCAATTATTTTTCCTGCCTTTGATATAATGCCTCCGTCTTGTGAAAAACTGACATTATACCTATTTGCAATCAAAGAGGACACACTTGGCAGTGAGTAATCTAAAGTAGGCACAAACAAAACTTCTTGCATTACAGTGCCAAGACAGTTAACTCGACAAGTCCCCTCACCCAAGATAGGCGATTTATGTCCATCTGCCAAAGCAATAGTCTTACTGTTTTCGTCCTTGGAAACTGGAGTAAACTTGACAAATTGTTCATATGAGTTGCAAATAGTCCGTGAACTTCCACTGTCCAGAATCCAACAGTCCGTGCCGAGTTTTCTGTCCAACTCCACAGCAACAGAAAACAGAGTAACTTTATTTTCCTTCTTTGCCGACTGCATTCCTTTCTTCCACACTGCCCGTCAGGCCTGGAATTCAGTTTTACTCTGTAATCCCGTCGAATATGACCTGGCTTGCCACACCGATAGCACTTCCTCACGACGACCATAGCTCTTTCGGTTCCGTCTACTCCAGCCTTCTGAGGTGCTATTTTTCCTTTGGTTGTGCCATTGCCTCGTTTTCCTAAACGGCCAGATAAAAGGTTGTTTTTAGCTGCTTCTTCCAGCTCTAACAGCCTTTTCGCCTCATCTTCTATCAGACGGATTCCATTGTAAGCTGATTCTTTGGCATGGCCTCAAGACTGGCCACTAAAATGTCCCAGGATGAATCAAGAGAGGAAATAACAATCTGTACTTGCTGGATCTCTTCTAATTCCTGGCCTCTCTCAGCAAGTTGAGCCAGTAATCCAGTAATCACTTGCAAGTGTTCAGACACTTTCCCCCGCTCTTTTTACTTTTGGTTATACAGTTGTGCCAGTGCTATTTTAGTTCCAGCCGTAGTATGTACATGTATCCGCCTCAGTGTTTCCCAGCATTCTGCTGCCGTCTGAAGCCTTCTGACATACAGTAACTGTGAATCTTCCAGCCCCAAAACTATTAGCGAGTGGGCTCTGTCCATCAGTCTCTGCTCCGCAGCACTAGGCGCTGCCGGAGGAGCATTCACTGCCACCTGCCATAAATCCTCTCTTTTCAGCAACATTCGCATTTTAAACTCCCATGACAGATAATTGCGATTGTTAAGTCACTCAACATACGCACTGAGAGGTTGCTGATGATGGGGCGTGAGTGACAGCAGAGCCCCGTGTGTGCGAGATGGGAGATTAAAAATCCTGTTCGGGTGTAGATGCCCATAAATCCACACACAGAAATCCAGATCTTTCTCCCCCTCTCTCTGCGCAGCGTCCAGCGTTTCGGTTGCAGCTGCCAGCCAGCTTGCCTGTAATCCGACTCCAGCAGCCAGCTCCCCCGTTTGCAGATAGCAAGGAAAAACTCTGTAACTCCACAGGTCTATTCTACCTGTTTATTTACTTAGCAAAGTAATATTCTACAGAGTATACATTTCCTAGTTACAGTCCATGTGCAGAGTACAATGCATAGCAAGCATTTATTCCAGTGGAGCAAGTTGAGCTTTACTCCACCTCAGCAAAGACGTTACATTGTTGCATAAGTCCAGCAAGCAATAGTCAGAAGAAAAGAGTGAAGAGAGAGAACAGTCCTGCTCCTCTCTAAAATGGCTTCAGACAGACAAGTTAATACGTCACCAGAACATACAAACCATGTGACCAGCTTATTGTTCTCACACTTTAGTAACCCCTGCGAAAGCACGAGATTCTAGAAAGACATAATAAACTTGTTTACCCGCCATTCTGTCCCTTCCATGTGTAAACAATGTGCTCCAGCTTGTGAATGTGATACATATCACAACAGCTGAGGTGCCGCCATGACTTCAATATTGGGAGCAGGTTGTATCAGCTGTTCCTCACCTTCTTCCTCCTCTTCTTCCTCAGACTTTATTCTGTCTGTATCATCCTCCAGCTTTTTCTCGTGAGCCAGTTTTCTGGAGATATGAACGCAGCTAAACCACTGCTCCTCCAACTGTCCCACAAAGCGAATGGACTATCTTCGGTTGCAGTACACACCTCCTCACCAGGAAACACACTGTTGCGCAGCTGAAGGTTTCCTGGGCCCATAACCTGTCGAAACTTCTGCTGCCGCGACACGTTGCAGAGATAGGAGTTGTGTACAAGCTCGAAGAATAACAAGGAGACGTGAGCTCATCAGTATAAACGTTTACTTAGGTTCTTCATGCATAGATTCATTACATTTTACAGCTATACAATCAGTGCAAGGCTCCCCATGCACGGCACAAAAAGCATAGAGATAAAAATTCATGGGAAGAGAATATTACAGCATATAACTCCTCCCCTCTCATCACTCTGTTTATGACCTTGGGCACACTGCCCATCTTTAACAAGTTACCCTCCCAAATAGAACTTCTGTTCACAGGTGATCCGCTGCAGTCCTTTCTGCTTCAAGGACACATTACACTCTTGACAAAACGCCCACTCCATATCCCATGGAGAGTGGGTTGATGATCTCAGGAGGAGGCCTTGCTCTCTCTCCATGCCATGCCCTCTCGTAGCTCTCTGAGGCATTGTGTTCTGGCTGCCCTGACGCAGATCTGGATAGGTGTCAGCTATGGGGCTTCTCCAGATGTTCCCTTGAGTGATTGGCTGGACTCTCCCTGCCGTGTGATGGCAGAGCACAAAAGTAGCAGCAGATTTCTCTCAGACAAACACACGCGCACACAGGGCTTTTTGTACGTAGATGCTTTTTTAAAGATAAATAACTGTTACAAGGGTACTCAGGTACTAAAGATTGATGGTTACAGAAGTGCAGTTTCTTAGACACTACTCATTGTACTGAGGTAAGTAAAACACACACAGGTCAGTCCCTTCCTATAGCCTAGCAAGTGTCAGTTAAGTCAGTTAACACTAGGAACAGTGTAATAGTCAGAGGAGTGTTAGAATGGAATGCAAACCTGTTGCTAGGCAGCATCCAGCATTCCCTACCCTTGATGCAATCAAGTGGTTCAGTCCACTGAACCATGCCTCTATTAACTCTTTAATGGTCAGTCAACTTTAAAACCCTCCCTTCAGAGGGGACCTCTTCTCGTCATATATTAGTGGCGTTGAAGATTGTGGAGAGAAAGCCTGACAGAACACACACTTCGCGCCCCCAGTCACCTGCATAATTTCTGCCCAAGGCAGAGGAGCTCAGTCTCTGGCACACATTTGCATCTAGATAGTTTCACCAAGCACCCTCAGTAAGTTGTCAAGTCCGGGACACACATTTGCATTGGCTTCAATGGTCTTCCCCCGAGCATTCTCAAGGGGCTGACACGTAACGGTTAGAGTGTTGGATTGGGACACGGGAGATATGGGTTCTAGTCCCTACTCGGCCATGAAGCTCACTGGGTGACTTTGGGCCAGTCACTGACTATCAGCCTGACCTACCTCACAGGGTTGTTGTGGGGATAAAATGGAGCTTGTGGTAAGGGCTCAAGTAGCCCTGGGTTCGAGTCTAGCCGATTAGGTCAACCCATCAGGTTACCCAACGCAGGTAAAGAAGTTTAAGAACAAAGCTTTATTCAATCAGATAATGCAGCTGCATGTCCCAGCTCCAAACAAAAATGGAGTGAGCCCCGAATATGCGCAAGCGTTCTACTTTTAAGGAATCCAGGTTTTATAAGTCACGCATGTGCAGATGCTGCTAAGATCTCTGAACAGTAGAGCTAACGCCTTTTGGCTGTACACTGGACATGCGCAGTGTATACCAACTATGCCAAGATAACATTCCACAGTCCTTTGCAAGTGGGCATGTGCACCATGTCCCTGAGTAGTGGACACATTTCTGCCTACCCGTCATATTCTGCTTGTCCTGCAGTCCATTGCGCAGGGCGAAACATCATCTGTACAGCTTATCGGTGTTCCAGGACACTGTGAGCTCTACAGCAACACACTGTGATTTAACTAACAAGCTGCTGAGGCAGACTGAAGGTGAAGCCCTTGGTGACTTGAGGCAGACTGAAGGTGAAGCCCTTGGTGACTTTTGCCACAAGCTGCATTGGGTTCCTTGCAGGAAAAAAGGAGATTATAAATATATAATAATCACACTACTACAAGCACCCACGAGAGCCATAAGTAAAGTGGAACCAAAAAACCTCAGCACCCCTCCTGCCTGGCCGGACTGATTTGCCCTGTCGACAAAGGGAGGGGTTGGGGGATGAGCGGGGCGAGCAAGCGGGTAAAAACAACAGCCCAAGCTCCGTTGAGGTTGTTGGGAACAAGGTGCGAGGCAGCATGGAGCAGGTCGTCGACTCAGGCCAACCCAGAGACTCCACCCCCAAGCAGACCACCTGGGTACTTTGTCGTAAGTCGGTCTGAGTTACTAGTGTTAGACTGGGGTAGGTTCTTCAGTGTTAGATGAGCATAGCAAGCTTCATCTCCTTTTGTGGATTGCATTCCTTGGCTTGATTGATTTATTTACTATAACTTCCCTTATCTCCCTGACCTGTTTCGCTCCATTAAACTCTGTAAATAAAGTCAGTTTCAATTTGACTGAGCGTAGTTGCATTCTGACTGGGTGCTTGATCCAGTGCGTTTGACCTGATTTGACCCAAAGAGCGCGAAAGGGAGCTCTGAGCTGTCAAATTAACTGCTTAGCTCCCGAATTTGTGGTAAAGGACCGGCGGCGGTCCTTCACAAAGATCAATCTAACTTGTTTTGCAGGACTGGCTGCTGAGGGTTGCTGAGGCTGCGCGTTCTTTTCTGCCACTGCCAGCCTTGCTCATGTCCCGCCTCAGGATGTACCTCAGAACATACACAGCAGACAGTCCCTTATACTGCTATTGAGACTTCGGCCTGTAGGTGAACAATCGACACACACAAATCGTATGACTTGGGCCTTTCTGAGAGCCTGTGCAATGTTGTGGTTGTCGAGGTTCCACCTTTACCAGGACACCTTGATCAGCTCCTTAAAGAGATCTTGCCTCTTTAAGAGCCCTTCCCTGCCATCAGGATGCCACATTCCTGCCCTTTGCCTTTTCTTCCTAGTAACGTGGGGTTAGACTTAGGCATGTTGTAAAAGACACTCCAAACAATCTGAGTTTAACTATAACTGTTTACTTTACTAAACATGGTAAGGTAAATTCACATTAACTTAGGGTATTTACACAAATAGAGCTGTAAGATTTCAAAAAGCATATATAATGGAAATAAAAGAAATAATACCGCAGTTTCCTTTAACCTAGCTATACTTTCACCTTTAGGCCTTAGTAGAGACTCCCTTCCAGCCTAGCTTTGGCTGTTCTGCAGTTTTCTGTAATATTCAATCTCTCTCCCTCTCTCTCTCTTGGTCTCTGCAGCTTCTTTGTTCCTGCAGCTTCCCTGTCTCTCACTCAAGTTCCCCACCACACCCTGTCTTTATATACCCTCCCACATAACTAGGAGGCTACAATCACATGACTTAAAACTGGGGAAATGAAATTTAACTCCATTAGGGGGGAAATAAAACTTAACTCCATGAGGGGAAATGAAACTCACAAATGCCCCCTCCCGTCAGGAGATATTTGGGCCTTCAGGCTTAAACCTAACTCAAGCCTGGGTAGGCCTTAATCCTTCACAGTGGTTCAGGGCGTTCTTCTGAGATCAAAGAGCAGAAGTGCAGCCAGGTAAGTTTCGGCCCGGACTTCATGATTTTTGCCTATATTCCCTGTTCTGTCAATATCCTAGTCTATGCATGATGACCTATGTCTGGAGGGAGATGGGGAGTGTGGCCCTGTTGATACTCCTGGATCTTTCGGTGGCTTTTGATATCATTGACCATGGTATCCTTCTGGGGCAGCTGTCTGAGTTGGGAGTTGGGGGTGCTGCATTGCAGTGGTTCAGCTCCTACTTTGATGGTCGGCTGCAGAAGGTGGTGCTTGGGGAATATTGCTCAGCCCCGTGGACTCTCCAGTATGGGGTTCCTGAGAGGTCAGTCTTATCCCCCATGCTTTTCAACATATACATGAAACTGCTGAGTGGGGTCATCCAGAGTTCTGGAGTGCATTGCCATCAGTATGCTGATGACACGCAGCTCTATTTCTCCTTTTCATCTTCAGCAGGTGAAGCTGTGGATGTGCTATACTGCTGCCTGGCTGCGACAATGGACTGGATGAGGGCTAACAAACTGAAGCTCAATCCAGACAAGACTGAGATGCTGTTGGTGGGTGGTTCCTCTGACCGGATGGTGGGTGTTCAACCTGTTCTGGATGGGGTTGCACTCCCCTTGAAAGAGCAGTTCCGTAGCTTGGGAATTCTCCTTGAGCCATCTTTGTCACTAGAGGCTCAAGTGGCCTCAGTGGTACGGAGTGCCTTCTACCAGCTCCAGCTGGTGGCCCAGCTACGGCCATATCTGGCTCAACATCTGGGGCCTTCCTCCGGTTGCCACCTCCAAGGGTGGCTTGAAGAGTGGTGACCAGAGGGAGGGCTTTCTCTGTGGTAGCCCCCCAACTCTGGAACAAGCTCCCCCCTGAGGCCCGCCTGGCGCTGTAATGGGATTTGCGGAAGATGGTGAGGAGTGCAGTGTTGCACAACAGTCCTGCCTCAATGCTCTGTATTATGCTTTGTATGATACTGTGCTCTGTATTATGCTCTGTATGATATTATACCCTTTATTTTGCTCTGTAATAGCAAGGCATGACCTTGCTTGAATTGTGAGTTGACTGCTAGCCAGGTTGATGCAATCTTCAGCAACTTGCTGGCATGTGATCTGGCTGCAGGCCAGAGGAATGACACTGCACAACAGCCCAGGTGCTACCAATTAAGCATGAGGTCTGCAGCCCATGGAGTTTGGTGCTAGAAAAGTATTTAAGACTAGCAAATGCAGACTGAGGTGTGGTGGTGGTTGGTGGTGGTTGGTCGTAGTGGTGCTTGGTTGGTTGGTTGTGTTGAAGTGTGCTGAGAATGAAGGAGAGAGATCCAGGAGCCGTTTGGCTGCCAGCCTGAAGAAGGACAAAGAACCAGCAGGAGCCCTGACACAGACAGAGGGGGAGAGAGACCTCAAGGCTGAGTGACTACAGCAAGGACCCAACTGATACTGGAAGCAGAGCTACTTGACTGGTTGGTTGGTGATATTGTGGTTGCTGCCTGTCCAAAGACTGGGGGTCTTACTGGGGGGTTTGGAATTATTGTACTCTGTATAATAAGGATCTTAACTCGCAATAAAAGATGTTTGGCTTGATCTTCCTGGATTTATTATGGCATGAGAATTCATAGAATCATAGAAAAGTAGAGTTGGAAGGGGCCTACAAGGCCATCGAGTCCAACCCCCTGCTCAATGCAGGAATCCAGGTCAAAGCATCTCTGACAGATGTCTGTCCAGCTGCACCTTGAATGCCTCCAGGGTAGGAGAGCCCACCACCTCCCTAGGTAGTTAATTCCATTGTCTTATTGCTCTGAGAGTCAGGAAATTTTTCCTGATGTTTAGGTGGAATCTAGGTTCCTGTAACTTGAGCCCATTATTCCGTGTCCTGCAAACTGGGATGATCGAGAAGAGATCTTGGCCCTCCTCTGTGTGACATCCCTTCAAATACTGGAAGAGTGCGATCATATCTCCCCTCAGTCTCCTCTTCTGAAGGCTAAACATGCCCAGTTCTTTCAGTCTCTCCTCATAGGGCCTTGTTTCCAGTCCCTTTATCATCCTTGTTGCCCTCCTCTGAACCCTCTCCAGTTTGTCTATGTCCTTCTTAAAGTGAGGTGCGCAGAACTGGATGCAGTACTCAAGATGAGTACCCGCTGTTCCTGGAGGTGAATTGGGAGCGGATGGAACATACACTGGAGTGATGTGGGTCAGTCAGTAAAGGATATAATCCCTGTCCGGGGCCAGAGTCAGGTTGTTGGCCCAAATCTGGTTTCAGACAGGGAGCATATAAGGGCAAACTAGGCAATGGAGCCGAGGGCCCCACAGCCCCGTCCAGCTCATTTTTGTCAGAAATGTGACCAGTTTGGTAACCCACGTCAGTCCATGCATACCAATAATCCATTTGACCAAGGAATTTTTTTTCCTCCAAGGCGAATCGGAGGTCTCTTAAAATCTGTTTGTCCCATGAACCCAATTTTGGCCATGTGTGGCCTCCTAAATATGGCCAATCTTCTGTGCACAAAGTTTTGAGGCGCCTCTTTGACAGTCCTGCACTGGCGGGCAGAGAGGTAAGATTCTGGAGCACAATCTCTAAGGGCGTCCTCTTAAGAATGCTTGATCCGCTTTCCATAGTCAGCACTTAGGTCACTAGGCTTTATCTGTCGTTTTTTGTTTGGCACCTAGGTCACTAGGCTTTATCTGAAGCTTTATTTGTTCAGCACCTAGGTCACTGGGCTTAGAATCATAGAATCATAGAAAAGTAGAGTTGGAAGGGGCCTACAAGGCCATCGAGTCCAACCCCCTGCTCAATGCAGGAATCCAGGTCAAAGCATCCCTGACAGATGATTGTCTAGCTGCACCTTGAATGCCTCCAGACTGGGAGAGCCCACCACCTCGCCAGGTATTTGATTCCATTGTCTTATTGCTCTGACAGTCAGGAAATTTTTCCTGATGTTTAGGTGGAATCTAGGTTCCTGTAACTTGAGCCCATTATTCTGTGTCCTGCAAACTGGGATGATCAAGAAGAGATCCTGGCCCTCCTCTGTGTGACATCCCTTCAAGTACTGGAAGAGTGCTATCATATCTCCCCTTAGTCTCCTCTTCTGAAGGCTAACATGCCCAGTTCTTTCAATCTCTCCTCATAGGGCCTTGTTTCCAGTCCCTTCATCATCCTTGTTGCCCTCCTCTGAACCCTCTCCAGTTTGTCTACGTCCTTCTTAAAGTGTGGTGCCCAGAACTGGACGCAGTACTCAAGATGAAGCCTAACCAGTGCCGAGTAAAGGGGAATGATCACTTCACGCGATTTGGAAGCTATACTTCTATTATTGCAGCCCAAAATTGCATTTGCCTTCTTTGCAGCCACATCGCATTGCTGGCTCATACTCCGTTTGTGATCTACCACAATTCCAAGATCCTTCTCACTTGTAGTATTGTTGAGCCAAGTGTCCCCCATTCTGTAACTCTGCATTTGGTTTCCTCTCCCTAGGTGCAGCACTTGGCATTTATCCCTATTAAATTTCATTCTGTTGTTTTCGGCCCAGCGCTCCAGCCTATCGAGGTCACTTTGAATTTTGTTTCTGTCTTCCAGAGTATTAGCTGTTCCACCCAACTTTGTGTCATCTGCAAATTTGATAAGCATTCCCTGTACCTCCTCATCCAAGTCATTAATAAAAATGTTGAAGAGCACTGGGCCCAGGACCGAGCCCTGTGGTACCCCGCTCGTTACCTCTCCCCGGTTGGAGAAGGAACCATTGATAAGCACTCTTTGAGTCCGATTCTGTAGCCAATTGTGGATCCACCTGATAGTTGTTCTATCTAGCCCACTTTTAGCTAGCTTGCTAATCAGGACATCATGAGGCACTTTGTTGAAAGCTTTGCTGAAATCCAGATATATGATGTCCACAGTATTCCCACAGTCCACAAGGGAGGTTACCCAATCAAAAAATGAGATCAGATTAGTCTGGCAGGATTTATCCGAAGCTTTCTTTGTTCAGCACCTAGATCACTAGGCTTTATCTGAATCTTTTTGTGGACCTTGAAAATCCCAACCAGAACTGCTTTCACCCATTGCCTTACCCCTCAGGTACCTACCAGAAACCAGAAACCAGGACTTCATTACCTGTCTTTATGACCAGTCCTTATCGGGGTCCTGGAGACAACCACTTCCCTCTAAGTCCCCTTTAAGTGAACTCACCTGGTGCATGCTGGGGCATTGTCAGAAAAGGGCTCTGTCACCAGAACGCCGAGCTAGACTGCTCCTGCCTGGCTCGCCAGAATTGTGGTAAGGGCTCAAGTAGCCCTGGGTTCGAGTCTGACAGGATTTGTTCTTGACAAATCCATGCTGGCTTCTAGTAATCACTGCATTGTTTTCAAGGTGCTTGCAGACTGACTTCTTTATACAGTATTACCTCGGATTACGAGTAACCCGGTTTACGAGTTTCTCGTAAGACGAGGAAAAATTTGGCATAAATTTACATTTGAAAGACGAGCAAGTCTTGCAACACGAGCCGCTGCTGCCGCATGTGGCTCCTGTTGCAACATGTCTTTCAAATGTAAATTTATGCTAGAAACGCGAGGCGCCGGCTGAGCGAGCGGCCGCGCTGTGACTCACCTCCACGGGGCCTCCCTGGAGGTGAGGCACGGCGCGGCCGGGCGCGGCCATCGCCTCGTGCTGCTGCAGCGGCTGGCCGAGCTTCCCTGGAGGCCAAGCGCAGAGCGAGCGGCCGTGGCGCGTCTCCACGTGTCTCCCTGCCAGGGAGCCGGCAAAACTGCTTTGCCGGCTCCCTGGCAGGGAGACATGTGGAGCCGCTCCCACCTCTCCCTCCCTTTGCAAGCGGGGGCTGCAGCGTCTCCCTCCCTTTGCAAACGGCGGCGGTCCCGTTGCGTCACATCCGGCCCCGTCAGTGACGCGACGCAATGCACGTCACTGACGGGGCCGGATGTGACGCGACGGGACCGCCGCTGCTTACAAAGGGAGGGAGATGCTGCAGCCGCTGCTTGCAAAGGTAGTGAGAGGTGGGAGCGGCTCCACGCGTCTCCCTGCCAGGGAGCCGGCAAAGCAGTTTTGCCGGCTCCCTGGCAGGGAGATGCGTGGAGACATGCCGCGGCCGCTCGCTCTGCGGGCGCCTCGCGCTGCAATGCCGCTTCCCTGCCCAGGAGCTGGCATGGCAGCGCGCGAGGTGCTAGCAGTGCGAGTGGAGGCGAGGCGAGCCCAAGAGCCAGCACATCAAAGTGAGTTTCCCCAGTAGCCCCACAACCATTTAATCACTGCTTTGCCGGCTCCGTCCATGGGGCTCCCTGCCAGGGAGCCGGCAAAGCAGTGATTAAACGGTTGTGGAACGAATCATCTGAGTTCCCATTATTTCTAATGGGGAAACTCGCTTTGATGTACGAGTACTTTGGATTACGAGCATGGCTCCGGAACGGATTATGCTCGTAATCCAAGGTATTACTGTAATCTACTCCAAAATCTTCCCGGGGATTGATGTCAGACTGACTGGCCTATAGTTCCCAGGTTCCTCCTTCTTGCCCTTTTTGAAGATGGGAACAACATTTGCCCTCCTCCAGTCGTCTGGCACTTCACCTGTCCTCCATGATTTCTCAAAGATAGTAGACAGTGGTTCTGCCAAGCCCTTTGGGAAAACATTTGGCAGAACAGGCACCAACTCTACAATCCTTTCTGCTCTAGGTTAAAACTGATCTCTGTGTTGAGGCTTTTAACTCTAAATAGTGCATGGTGGGGTGGTTTTTTATGGGTCACATTGCATTAATTTGTTTAATTAGCTATTTGTGTCATTTTAAACTTGGTTTTAAATTTTTATAATGTTTTTATTGTGTATATTTTATATTGTATCATTGTGTCTTTTATTGATTGTTGTAAACCGCCCAGAAAGCTTCGGCTGTTGGGCGGTATATAAATAAAATTAATATTAATATCAATAATAATAATAATAATGGGGGGGCGGAGCCACGCCGGAGATGGAGTAGCAGCCTTCCACAGAGCTCCCAAGAATGAACTGATTAAAAGCATAAATCACCCAAAAAAAATAATGAGAGAAATGTGAGTGTTCAACCTTTCCTCTTGTTTTCCGTCTTTTCCTTCGTCTGGCGAGTTTGTGGGGGAGGATTTAAGTGGAGAAAGTTGTAATTAGAATGAGTTACTGTGTCTCTCTGGGCTGTTAGAAATCCTTATGAAAGCACGGGATAAAAAACAAAGATTAATTCCGCAGTGGAAGAGAGAGAAAAAGCACCCGTCTGATGTTAGTGTATCCAGACTAACTAGATTGTCAGCTGATACTAGTTCAACAACAGAAGATAACTTACAGTTTAAATCTGGTCAGCTGCAAAAGGGAAATTTAGCTGCGTCACAGGCTGAAGCAAGAAAGACTAAGGGAGATAAAATGGCGGATCAATCTGGCAAAGGGCCAGGAGCAAGGGCAAAAATCCCTGGACAGTCTCCAAGTAAAACTCAGCAGACTTCACCAAGTATAGATCAAATGCTGACGCACATGACAGCTCTTATCACGGAGGGAAATGCTTCACTTTAAGAGAAAATGGATAAAAGAGAGGAAAAGCTGACAGTAAGATTAGATAAAATGCAGAAATCTCTGGATTCCGTTTTGAGTCAAACTACTCAGCTGACTTCTAGAGTGGATGATTTGGAAAAGATAACAGCTCAGTATGACATGAGATTTAATGAAGTGGAGACACAGATGATTAATTTACAGGACAGACAACGTCGTCTTAATATTCGGATTCGAGGTTTCCCAAGAGAGGCAGGGGAGACTGCAAGCAGTTTAAGGGCTTCTATTTTGGAATGGCTTGGGGGGGTTGTTCCCCAAGAACAATGGCTGGATCATGACCTTGAGAGAGCACACCGGGTGGGTGCTTTTCGGAGAGGAATGACAAACAGAGATATTATAGTATGTTTTTCCAGTTTTTACAAGAAGAATACTGTAATGCAAGCACTGAGACAGAAATCAGATCAAATTCTATACAGTGGAACTACTTTACAAGTTTATAATGACTTATGTCCTCAAACAATTGCCTGGAGGAAAACGGTGAAACCCTGTACTGAAGTGTTGAGAAAGAAAGGTATCAAGTACAATTGGGGTTATCCAGTATTTCTGTCTTTCCTGTTGGATGACAAGAGATGTAAAATTACATCATATAACCAAGGAATGGGCCTGCTGGGAGAAATGGGATTGTTGGATGGACAGCCTGGAGAAATAAAGAGTCCAGAAGAAGCTGTGGGAGGAGCTATCTAAGTCAAGAAGGAGAGGAGTGGTGGCAGAGAAGAATGAAGAAAGAAGAGATGGAGTTGTATGTTGGTCTTTGTTGTTTTGTCTTCGTTGTGTTTTTTGTTGTTGTTGTTGTTTATCTGTTTCCTTTTTCCCTTTTTGTTTCCCCCCTCCCTTTTTTTTTTTTTTTTTTTTTTTGCTCCAGAAGAGTAGAGATGGAGAAAAGGGGAAAAGAATTAAAGTGGAGAAAAAGGAGAAGGGGGGAAGGGAAAGAAAGGGAGGGGAGGTAAACGGAAAAAAAGGGGGGGGGGAAAGAATTGAAAATGAAGATGGTGATTGTGAGATATTTTTTCGTTTTCTTGGGTTTTTTTTGTTTTTTTTTGGGAGGGTCTGGAAGGTTGCTGTCCTGAAGGGTTTGGGTTTCGTTTCCCCCCCCCCCTGAGTAGGAGGGTAGGGTTAGAGCGGGGCATGTTGCCCTGGCATGGTAAGGGGGGAGAAGTCTATAGATGTGGGATAGGTGGGAGGAGGTGTTATGTGTTTATTGTTTGCACTAGAGGGGGCCAAAGATTCAGAATTGTTTTAGTAATTGATGGATCCTAAATTGAGGATTTCTACGTTGAACGTTAAAGGCCTGGGAACTGTTATCAAAAGATGGCGCATTGAAGCACTCTTAAAGAAAGACAAGGCGGACATTATTTTTCTGCAAGAAACGCACCAGCCAAAGAAAGGGGAGAATGAATTAAAACTGAGGTGGTCCAGTTTGTATGAAACGGCATTTGGATCTTCAAATTCAAGAGGGGTGGCAATTATTATTTCTAAAACCTGTGGTTTTGGAGTTTTAAAGGTCAAGAAGGATGACAGAGGGAGATATATTATAATTAATGGTACTATGGGGGGAGAAGAATTTGTATTAATTAATGTGTATGCACCAAATCAGAATCAAGGTGAATTTTATCAAATGGTGTTTAAGGAAATGGGTGTTATACAGAATCAGAGGGTTATTATGGCTGGTGATTTTAATATGGTGATGGATAAAAGGGTAGATAAATCAAACCCTACGGATGGGGAGAGGAGGAATAACATTACATTTTTGAATAAGGTAATCACTAAGGAAGGCTTGGTGGATGTTTGGAGAGAAGTTAAAGGGCAAGATAGAAGATACACGTATTACTCATCAGCTTTTAAGAATTTTTCTAGGATAGATTATATATTTGTGTCTAGGAGTTTGGTTTCTAGGGTCATGAGTACTGAGATAGGTATTATAAAAATCACGGATCATGCGTTGGTCAATTTGGATTTAAAGATAGGGAAGGATTATAGGGAGGCTAGAAGATGGAGGTTGAATTGTAATATTTTTAAAGTAAAACATATAATTGAAAAGATAGAGAAAGAGATGATGGAAATATGGGAATTTAATCAAACAGAGGATTGTAGTCAAGCCATAATATGGGACACTATGAAAAGTGTTATGAGAGGTATTGGAATAAGAGAGGGAGTTAATTTAAGAAAACAACAGGAGGCTTTTAATAAACAAATAGAAGAAGAGATTAGGGAGTTAGAAGAATCCTTTTTAAAGAATAGGGATAAGAAGGTATTTGCTGAACTGCAAGCTAAGAGGAAAGAATTTGAGAATAAAGATATAGATAAAGTGCAAAGGAATCTGATATATATGAAAAGAGAGTTTTTTGAGAATAGTAAAAATTCTAAAATGTTAGCTAGATCTGCGCAGAAAAAAAGAGAGAAAAATTTAGTGGGGGTGATTAAAGATAAGAAGGGTAAGGGATATAATTTAATGAAGGATAAGCTAAAAATTTTCACGAATTCTACTCTGAATTGTATAAGGCTGGGGTATGTTCTGAAGTAAGGATTATAGAATATATTGAAAAAAATTTGAAAATAAAAATATTAGAAGAGGATAGGGATTATATGGAACAACCTTTTACGGAGTTAGAAATAGAGTTTGCTATAAATAAATTAAAAGGAGGTAAAACTCCCGGAATAGATGGTTTAGGGGCTGAATATTATAAGGTTCTCAAGAAAATGTTAATTCCCAAGTTAAAAAATTTGTTTAATGATATTTTACAGGGGGGAGAGATCCCTCCTTCTTGGAAACAATCTTTGACCATTTTAATTTTGAAACCGAATAAGGATCCGGCAGACCCAGGATCCTATAGACCAATTTCATTAATTAATCAAGATGCAAAATTAATGTCTGCAATATTAGCTAGAAGAATGAATAGTTTTGTTAGTAAGTATATTGGTTTAGATCAATGTGGTTTTGTACAAGGTAGACAAATGGCAGATTTGACTAGAAGAGTGTTAAATATAATATATTTAATTAAGAAAAATAATTTGAAGGCAGGGGTTTTAGCATTAGATATTTTCAAGGCCTTTGATTGTGTGGAATGGCCAGCATTAAAGAGGATAATAAAAACTATGGGGTTTGGTGAAAAGTTTCGAGGAGTTATTGATCAATTGTATGCTCAAAATATGACGTCAGTCGTAGTAAATGATGGTATAACTGATCAAATTCATCTAGGCCGAGGTACCAGACAGGGCTGTCCCCTTTCACCAATCTTATTTGTGTTAGTTATGGAGGTTTTGGCAAATGTAGTTAGAGAGGATAGTGATTTAAAAGGGATAGGGATAAAGGATAAGATAAAAATTAATCTTTTTGCAGATGATACTTTGTTAACAATTGAAAATCCCATGGAAATGATGGATAGGTTAGAGAATCATTTAAAGGAGTTTAGGGAAGTTACCGGGTTGCAAGTAAACTGGGATAAATCTGAGATTATGTTGTTTAATTATAGTAAAATAGAGGAATTAGAAGGGATTAAAAAGAGATCAAATATTAAGGTTAAAAGTATGATTAAATATTTAGGTATAGATATTTTAAAAGAGTTAGAAAAAATAGTAGAACAAAATTTTAGAAAGTTAAAGAATGAGGTAAAAAAAAAGATAGAGGAATATTAAAAAATTGGACTTTCATGGTTTGGTAGAATAGCTTTGATAAAAATGAAGATATTACCAAAGATAAATTTTTTATTTAGAATGATACCAAGTAGTTTATCAGAGAAGGAAATTAGGGAATGGCAAGCAATAATTAATAATTTTTGTAATGGGGGGAAAAAGGCGAGGATTACTAAGAGTAAATGGTATAAATCCCAAAAAGAAGGGGGGCTTGGCCTTCCTAATATCAAGTGGTACTATATAGCTAATCAGTTAAGGTTTATTATGGATATTTTAGTTAGGAAGAATATTTTGTGGGTAGAAATAGAAACGCAGGAAATAGAAATGGGGATGGAAAAATTTTTATTTTCAAAAAAAAGTATTACTAGTGTAAAAAGAATAGAAAATCCCTTCTTGAAAAATATGGTAGGGATTTGGAACAGTAATAGACAGATCTTTATACCAGGGATTTCACCGTTAACTCCAGTTGTAGCAATGGAGGACTTTCCAGCAAATGCACAGCATTGGGAGGCAATATTTAGGGAAAATAAGGTTATCAAATTAATGGATTGGATGGGAAAAATTGAGACTAGACAACAAATATTGGAAATGATTGGGCCAGATAGAATTTCGTGGTTAAATTTAATGCAATTAGATCAGTGGACTAAGAAATGGAAAAAGAAAAACGAGTATGAGAGGGAGTTTACTGGATTTGAAAAGAAAGTGTTGTCTAGAGAACTTATAGAAGGGAATGTTTCTTCTAGAGGGTTAACTAAGGAGATATATAAAATGATGCAGAGGATTGAAGCGAAAAAAGACAACCTTAAGATGATGTGGGAAATGGAGTTTGAGGAGGAGATATCAAATGCGGGGTGGAGAAATATTTGGGGCAGACGTATATTAAGAAATATGTCGGTAAGGATAAAAGAGAATTTTTTTAAAACTGTTTGGAGATGGTATTTGACTCCAGTAAGATTAAATAAAATAGATAGTAATTGTGCTCCATTGTGTTGGAGAGGATGTCAGGAACTTGGTACTTATGCTCATATGTGGTGGAGCTGTAAAAGTGTATTGGATTTTTGGAATAAAATTTTTGGAGAAATTTCACTAATTATTGGTATTAATGTGGAGGTCTGTCCAAAATTAGCATTGTTATCAATAACGGAGAAACTTTTGTGCTCACAAGAGAAAAAGGAACTAATTGTAAGTTTATTAGCGGCAGGGAGATTATTGATTGCAAGGAATTGGAAAGTTCAACATCAGTATTTAATAATAGACTGGTATAAAGAGGTTTGGGATATTGCTTTAAATGATAAACTAACATGTAGTATTAAATGTAAAAGGGGACAATTAAAGAAAAATAATTTTAAGGAAATATGGGGGTCATTTTTAGATTATGTTTTAGTAAAGGGGAAAGGGAGTAAGCCATGTCATGATATGATGTATTTTTGGAATATAGATTAATAATGTATCATGTGGATAGAATTGGTTTTGGCCCCGGGGTGACGGGTGCACTTGTAGTGTATGATTTGTAGGTTTATGGGTTTTTTTTGTGTGTATGTGTGTTCTTTAAAAATAAATAAAAATTATTTTAATAATAATAATAATAATAATAATAATAATAATAATAATAATAATTCGTCATGTCAACAGCTGGCGAATGAAGCAGTTAGTGCTGTGCTTACTGTAGTAACTGCTTCGGAAAGGATCCACAAAACATGGGGGCAGCCAATATCTCCCCTTTCTGGACTTGCTGGAGAATTGGGCAAGTGTTGAATGGGAGAAGGACACTGACGAAGCAAGAGGATTACACAGCTAAGTGGGAGATATTGTCTGCCGCCCCCTGCTTTGGTGCACTTCCTGCTCTTGCATTCTCCCCCCACCCTTTTCGGTGCTTCTCAGCTGCATAGATGGGCTCCTACTGTCTCTTAGTATTATTTCCCCACCTGTCCTTGTCAACTGTGTGCAAATTAGCCTGTCTGCACTCCCACATTGCCAGTCTCCTTATATGTTACACTTCTGCGTCCCCGTTGACAGCTGCCACAATCAGGGACATTGACAAGACAGGAATACACATATCCGACAGGCAAAAGTGCGTTCTTGTGCACTTGCGAAAGAACGGGGGGAAATAATAAAAAATTATGAACACATTTGTGTACTCCCGAAGCAGCAAAAAATAATTTTTAAAAAGGTGCAAACTAGAAGGGGTAGTGATTGGACCAGGGAATTGGCCAAGGGGAGGAGACAAGAGAGGTTCTGCAGCAGAGACACCTGGGATACATGCCAGAGCAAGCTGGAGGACTGAGGGGGAAGGAGGGGGAGATCAAGCCATGGCAAGTCCAATCTACTGCCCAGCATACTGTGGGTTGTTAGGCGGACAACCAGCCCAGTGTGGCTTGTTCACAGGGTGGCATAGCATGACATGCGAACCCACAGCATGTGTATTACTTCATCTGTGAAGCACACAACTAACCTTTCTCTCCCCCCCCCCGCCGCCTCTGCTATTCCCTGCTTTACAACTGTTTTTCCTGTTTTATACCCTGTTTGCCGTCTGTATATAAAAAAAGTAATGCTCTGAGCATGTGTAAGGTTGCATATTAAAATCTCTCCTATCTTAGCACCATCATGACTACAGGAATAAAATGCAGTTTGCTTATGCTGCTCCCATGCAAAACACATTTAATTGGGAATCACCACTATTTTTGTAAAGGACCGCCGCCGGTCCTGTGCGTGAGTTCGGGGGTGAACGAGTTAACTAGAGCTAGGAAGCTAGGAAAACCATTCGTACGTGGCTCTCAGGCACTTAGAATGAGACCGCTATCTATTTGACAATGGAATAGAGAGTGAATGAACGTACTACGCTGTTTGTATGATAGTAAACAGGTTTAAGGAGGCGTATCACAACAAACAGAGAAGCGCTACTTTCAGAAGTAGTAGCGTTCCTTGAGTTTAATGAGGCATGCAAGCCTCTGATTACGCTTTAGCGGAGCTGAGCAGAGCCAGAGCCATACGAGGGTTACCTTGAGTGAACTGAGTTCCTCAAAAGCCGCATCTTGCCAGCGATCACTGTCGCTTGTTCACCGGGGTTGCTTCTTGGGGTTGAGTCCTAGTGTCCGGACCGGAGGTACAGCCTTGCACCTGCCGACCAACAACCTCTTGGGGCTTGGTGTCCCACCTTTACCTCCTGCCTCACTCTCCCTCCCTACTCACTCCCCCTCCCCTCTGGCTTTCAGGGGAAACCGGTTTTCCTGTTGCCTTCTCTGTGCCCTGGGTACTTGGCAGCTCTTTGAGACTGCCCAGCATCTTGGTGCCCCTCCGGTGCTCGAGGGTGTTTCACCGCTCCTGGAGAGTGGGAGGAAGGAGTTGCTGGGGGGGTATGTAGATGGACCCATGGAGGTGAATGTGAATGCAGGCTGATGCTGATGGCCACGCTACCCGGAACAAGGCTGTTTCTGCCCTAGGCAGAATCTTGACTGGCGGTTGAGGTGGGAGAGGGGTTGTTTGTGCTAGCTTTCTCTCCACAATTTTGTTGTGGAAAAACATAACTTGTTAGAGTACAGATAATAAAATGGGCACTTGCCACTGTGAACAAGCCTGTGCGGTTGCTCCCTCACTCTAAAATGGCTTCAAAAGTAAGAAGAAAGAAAGGGTGCCATGGCAAGCAGCGTCAACCATGGCTGGTCTTATTTATTTATTTATTTTATTTATTTATGAATCGCCCATCTGGCCAGACATCCGGCCACTCTGAGCGATGTACAGTCCAATAAAATACAGGGACACACACATACACACACACACACACACACACAGTATAAAACACAATTAAAAACAGTACAAAACTTAGAAATCCTAACCCACCCCATATTCCCGCCTGAAAAGCCACATTTTTAATGCCTGGCAGAAGCTAATCAAGGAAGGGGCATGGCGGAGGTGACTGTGGAGAGAGTTCCAATAATTGGGGTCTACCACAGAAAAGGCCCCCCTCCTAGTCCCTACCAGCCTGGTTTATCGGGCTGATGGGACAGGGAGAAGGCCGTCCGTGACAGATCTTGTTCAGCGGCCTACTTGATGTTGCTGGAGGCGCTCATTGAGATGAACTGGACCGGAGCCTTACAGGGTTTTAAATGTCAACAACAACACCTTGAATTCGGCTTGGCAAACAACTGGTAGCCAGTGCAACTCTTTGAGCACTGGAGTAATGTGATGTATCTTGGCATGCCCGAGCACTGGCACAAGGCCTGATTGCCACTGCCAGCATCACCCACTGGGCTCTGACTGGAGGGGTCCTCCAGGCTGCCGGGCCCTCGATTTCAGCCCTGAGATCCAGCCCTTGCAGCACCACTGCCAAGGGGACCCAGGCCTCACCACTTGGCTACAGAACTCTTCCAGTTACTCTCTGATGCACTCTGTACATACATTTTCAATCCTGTGATATTTTGCTTTCTCAGATACTTATAAATCCCCTTGATGAGACAATGCACAAACATTAATTCTTGTAACCACAATCGCATCTGAAGTACCTGTTTGGCGTTTAATCTATGTTTTTGCCTTTCATTCACCCAATTTTGGCATACATGGTAGCGGGGACGGGGGGAGTACTCTCGAGACTAGTAGTTTACCACCACAACTGCCCTACCATTGCTAGACTGGCAGTACCTGAAATTGAGGCACTTCTCACTCACTCACCCCATTCCCTTAAAGTGCACGTTGACCCTTTTGTATTTCCCCCCTCAAATTTAGAAATCCACTGTACATATATGTATGCTTGTGTTTGTGTATATCTGTGTGTGTGTGTGTGTAACTTTGCTCAATCTGCCCTTTCTGTGAAATGGGTGCTTGCTGTGGAGCAGAGAAAGGTGGGCTTACAGGAGTGCATTAGTAAATTATAAATAAACAATTATTTAGTGAAATATGGAATGGGATGTTAAATATTTTTTCCAAGCTTGGTTCATGTAGATTTGATAGAATCACAGATTCTTTGAAATCAACCTAAACCTAGCTTGGGGGGGGGGGGGATACTTGTAGCACTGGAAGTGTGGAGAGATGCAGCCCAGCTAAAACTAATCTGAAGTTGAAGAGAAAAAAATTTCTCCAAGGATTGAAAATCTATAGATATGGACTTGATGAAAGCAATTTGCGGAAACAGATTTTGATGGGCATTCTGTAGTTATAGAACATAAGAGGTTCATTTTTGTTGTTTTACGTTGTTCCACAATATAGTTATAAACTGTATCATTGGGGTTTGTGGTTTTGTCATGACTAGCAGCCATTGTTAGAATGCTGGGAGTTGTAAGACTTTTTCCTGTCCAAACATGCATAGGATGGTATCCTAATAAATATAAATTCCATGTAAAGAAACAAATAAATAGTCCTTGGAATGTCTGAAGGTTTTGTAGTCACCAAAGTTTCTCTTTCCTTGAAAGAAATTCCAGATCTCATCTCCCGGCTTGAAGAAGGAAAAGGTCTGTTTGTCAAAGGCTCTGAGGACAAGGAAAGATGAGCAGGTATCTGCTGAGATTTGTGCTGGGACCACTTCTCACCTGGGAATTGAGGGGTTTCCTCTGGAATTTTTCGCCTTGGCCTCAGTGAGCTTACTCAACTGCAAGGCAGGTCCCCCGGTAGAATACAAAGCCCGATTGGCCAGTCTCCCCTCAGTGACTGATGCATCAGGCAGCGAATTCTGCTGAGGGAAATCCCTTGTGGCTTCACCCTTCGCATGCATTTCCCCTTGATAGTTCACTGCCTCTCCCTCTGCCAGAGTTCCTTTTCTGCATTGGAGCTCAGAGGAGAGGCAGAAGCTGAAATGGTCCACCCCCTTTAGCCCCCCCCCCCCCGCCGTCTTCAAGCAGGATTGTGTGCTTTTGCTATTAAATGTGCTTCAATAAGAGAAGCTGCTACTTGGGCATGATCCCATGGGAGATCTTTGGTTCCTGCCTTAAACTCCTAACAAGACGTTCTTTTTCTTTCTTTTCTTTTCTTCCACCAAACCAGGTGCCGGGCAGGACAGTGAGAAATACCGGGAGCAATGCCCCATGTCATCGGAAACTAACAAGCACAAAGCGAGAGAAGAGTTATTTTAGAAATACAGGGGACGAAAAAATCAGAAGAGAAACCAGACTATGAAAGGGAAGGAGAAATCCTCTGCTTCTCAGGGTGAACTTCAGGAACTCCTGATCTCGCAAGAGGATCAGAAAGGAAAGGAATGCAAAAAGTGTGCAGTGTGTGGGAAGATATTCAAAAATACTTCAAAGTTAAATATACATTACAGTACCCACAAAAGAGAGGGACCGTATAAATGCCTGGTGTGTGGCAAGAGCTTCAGTGTGAGCTCAAAACTAACTATCCATCAAACAACTCACACAAGGGAAAAAACATATAAATGCATGGAGTATGGAAAGACCTTCACTGTTAGTTCAAGCCTTACTAAACACCATAAAACTCACACAGGGGAGAAACCATATAAATGCAAGGAGTGTGGGAAGAGCTTCAGTCAAAGTGGAAAACTTATTAAACATCATAGAACTCACACAGGGGAGAAACCATATAAATGCATGGAGTGTGGGAAGAGCTTCAGTCAGAGCTCGCCACTTACTTTTCACCATAGAAGTCACACAGGGGAGAAACCATATAAATGCATGGAGTGTGGGAAGAGCTTCAGTGTTGGTTCAAACCTTACATTACATCAAAGAACTCACACAGGGGAGAAACCATATAAATGCATGGAGTGTGGGAAGAGCTTCAGTGTTCGTTCAAACCTTACATTACATCAAAGAACTCACACAGGGGAGAAACCATATAAATGCATGGAGTGTGGGAAGAGCTTCAGTGTTCGTTCAAGCCTTACTTTACACCATAGAACTCACACAGGGGAGAAACCATATAAATGCATGCAGTGTGGAAAGAGCTTCTGTCAGAACTCGCATCTTACTTTACACCGTAGAACTCACACAGGGGAGAAACCATATAAATGCATGGAGTGTGGGAAGAGCTTCAGTGTTAGTTCAAGCCTTACCTCACACCATAGAACTCACACAGAGGAGAAACCATATAAATGCAAGGAGTGTGGGAAGAGCTTCAGTAAAAGTGGAAATCTTACTAAACATCATAGAACTCACACGGGGGAGAAACCATATAAATGCATGGAGTGTGGGAAGAGCTTCAGTGAAAGTGGAAATCTTACATTACATCAAAGAACTCACACAGGGGAGAAACCATATAAATGCATGGAGTGTGGGAAGAGCTTCTGTGAAAGTGGAAAACTTACATTACATCAAAGAACTCACACAGGGGAGAAACCATATAAATGCATGGAGTGTGGGAAGAGCTTCCGTCTTAGTTCAAGCCTTACTTTTCACCATAGAACTCACACAGGGGAGAAACCATATAAATGCATGGAGTGTGGAAAGAGCTTCACTGATAGTTCAAGCCTTACTAAACACCATAGAACTCACACAGGGAAGAAACCATATAAATGCATGGAGTGTGGAAAGAGCTTCTGTCAGAACCCGCAACTTACTTTACACCGTAGAACTCACACAGGGGAGAAACCATATAAATGCAAGGAGTGTGGGAAGAGCTTCAGTCAAAGTGGAAAACTTATTAATCATCATAGAACTCACACAGGGGAGAAACCGTATAAATGCATGGAGTGTGGGAAGAGCTTCAGTGTTAGTTCAAGCCTTACTTCACACCATAGAAGTCACACAGGGGAGAAACCATATAAATGCATGGAGTGTGGGAAGAGCTTCAGTGTTAGTTCAAGCCTTACTTCACACCATAGAACTCACACAGGGGAGAAACCGTATAAATGCATGGAGTGTGGGAAGAGCTTCCGTGTTAGTTCAAGCCTTACTTCACACCATAGAACTCACACAGGGGAGAAACCATATAAATGCATGGAGTGTGGAAAGAGCTTCACTGATAGTTCAACCCTTACTAAACATCATAGAACTCACACAGGGGAGAAAGCATATAAATGCATGGAGTAGAAAGAGCTTCTGTCAGAACTCGCAACTTACTTTACACCGTAGAACTCACACAGCGGAGAAACCATATAAATGCATGGAGTGAGGAAAGAGCTTCAGTTAGAACTCGCAACTTACTTTACACCATAGAACTCACACAGGGGAGAAACCATATAAATGCATGGAGTGTGGGAAGAGCTTCAGTGTTATTTGAACACTTACTGAACATTGAAGAACCCACACGGGAGAAACCGTATAAGTGCATGGTGTCATAAAATCATAGAAAAATAGAGTTGGAAGGGGCCTACTACAAGGCCATCGAGTCCAACCCCCTGCTCAATGCAGGAATCCAGGTCAAAGCATTCCTGACAGATGGCTGTCCAGCTGCACCTTGAATGCTTCCAGATTGGGAGAGTCCACCACCTCCCTAGGTAGTTGGTTCCATTGTCTTATTGCTCTGACAGTCAGGAAATTTTTCCTGATGTTTAGGTGGAATCTAGGTTCCTGTAACTTGAGCCCATTATTCCGTGTCCTGCAAACTGGGATAATCGAGAGATCCTGGCCCTCCTCTGTGCGACAACCCTTCAAGTACTGAAAGAGTGCAATCATATCTCCCCTCAGTCTCCTCTTCTGAAGGCTAAAGATGCCCAGCTCTTTCAGTCTCCTCAAAGGGCCTTGTTTCCAGTCCCTTTATCATCCTTGTTGCCCTCCTCTGTGCCTTCTCCAGTTTGTCTATGTACTCCTTAAAGTTTGGTGACCAGAACTGGACACAGTACTCAAGATGAGGCCTAACCAGTGCTGAGTAAAGGGGAATTATCACTTCTCCTAGAGTGTCAGAGGCCAACAAGCTTGAGGTAAGCCCCGCCTCCGGAGCTAGGAATGCAGACTTTGATCTGAGCTTCCCAGAGGAGGCGGGGCCTCCCAAGGGAAACCCCAGTTTAGTTTCCTGCCTAGCGAAGGGAGGCAGACATTTTGCGCTGTTCAAGCGCGAAGAGAAAGAGAGAAAAAAAGAAAACTTCTGAAGAAGAAGCCGGGATGGTGGGAAAAGGTCCCAGAGCCCCACACGACCACCCTAGGTGAAAAGGCAGTTGGCCTGACCCGGGGCCACCACCCCTCCTGCATGGCCCCCCCTCCATCCGGGGAGGGCCTCCCCCATACGTACGGGGAGGGCCTCTGTGGGGGTGAGGGAGCAACACCTCCTGGGGGTCGAGCACACCCAAGTGAGGGAAGGGATTCGTGACCCATGCGCCCCGGCCCTTCCCCCTCCTTCCGCAGGAGTCAGCCAAGGGAGACAGGTTGACACGAGGTACCCCTTTTCCCCGGCCAGCGGTGGCGCCCCCCCAACCCCACAGCTGCGGTCGCTGGGCTTGACTTGTCTCGAGCGCGGCGCCTGCGCTGTGCTGCCCCCCGCCCACCAGGGGTGGGAGCGCTGGCTTGGCACCTCCCTGGTGGTGGCCCACACCCTCCGAGTCAGCGGGCAGGCAGGTGGCAGGCATGGACTGCTTGCAGCCGTTGCCGCACTGCCTGTGGCCGTTGCCGCACTGCCTGTGCCCGCGACAGCACAGGAGCACCAGTCCGGCCCTCCCGCCGGCAACCTTCGCCGCGCCGCCCCCTGCTCGCCGCGGAGCTGCCCTCCCCGCCTCACCTCGCCTCTCCCCGCTTGCTCACCCACCCCTCGGGGGGAATCCTCATGGCAGGAGGCACCCGGAACCCCTGCCTGATCGTCTGCTAGCTGGTTAGCTGGATCGGGCGGCGGCATCTCGCTCCTCTTGCTCCACTCGCATGCCCACTGAGAGGTGCCTGCGTGCCAGCTGTGGGACGCCATCCCACAGGTTCGCCATCACTGACCTAGCCACTGTTAACAAATTTGCAATTAATTCATATTTTGGGAACGTGTAACTTTCTCTGTTACTGATAATGCAAATTTTGGGACAGACCTCTAGATTTATACCAATAATTACTGATATTTCTGTAAAAACCTCTTGCCAAAATTCCAGTACATTTTTACAACTCCACCACATATGAGCATAGGTACCTATTTCGTGACTTCCTCTCGAACCGAGTGCGGAGCCATTGTTACGTATTCTATTTAATCTTACTGGAGTTAGGTACCATCTCCATATTAATTTATAAAAATTCTCCTTTATCCTAGTTGACATAACTTTCACAATCCGTCTATCCCATATATTGGTCCAGCCCACCTTTGAGGTCACCTCTTCAAATTCATGATCCCATACTGTCTTTAGATGGTCATCTTGTTCTTCTGCTTTTTGAATCAATCTGTATAAATCCCTTGTTATAGCTCTTGTTGACGCATTCCCTACTAAACCATCTCTAGACATAACAATCTTTTCAAATTTGGTTGAATCTCTCTCATACTCAGTTTTGCTTTCCCACTTCTTCGACCGTTGTTCTAACTGTAATCAATTTAACTACGACACTCTCTCCCAACAAATTCCATTATTTGGTCTCTAGTCCCCATCTTTTCCACCCAATCCGATAATCTAATAACCCTTTCTTCTCTTAATATACTCTCCAAATCCACTGTTAAATTTTTGGGAAAATAATCTAGAGCCACCACCGGAGTTAAAGGAGAAATCCCTGATATGAATATATTCCTCGGAATACTCCAAATCTCTAACAAACTTCTTAAAAGCCAAAACTATGCTGACAGGTATTACCCAGAGGACCTTTTCTTCTGCTGCTCCCAGATTATGAAATGGCCTGCCGGAGGAGATTTGTCAATTTAGCAGTTTCTTAGAATTTTAAAAAGCCATAAAGACTGATCTCTTCCAGCTGGCCTATCCGGCAGAATTTTAGGATGCTTTAAAGATGTTTTTAAGATGTTTTATAATGTTTTTAAGTTGTTTTAAGATGTTTTAATAGTATGTGTTGTGTTTTGATTAGTTTATGTATTTTATATTTTTGTTTTCCCCCGCATTATTATTATTATTATTATTATTATTATTATTAAAAGGGGGTTGTCAATTATTTTTATCATTTTATTATTTTTCAGTAAAAAGTATATTCTCCAAAGTATTTCGTAATTCAGATGTTTCTAACTCCAACCACATTATTTCTTTAGTCCATGCTATAATATCCACTATATGTCTTAATTGATTAGCTATCTAATACCATTTTAAGTTTGGAAGACCCAACGCCCCTGCTTTTTGCGCTTTATACCATCTTGTTTAAGTAATTCTAAACTTTTCCCGAGTTTGGCCTCGTTACCCCCCCCCCCAGACAAGCAGTTACTTGCCACTCCTCCTGTTCTGTGTTCCAGTCTATGGCTCCCATGCCCACAGGGAGGTCCCTGCGTGCCACCTGTGCCATGGGTTCGCCCTCACTGCCATATAAGATATCAGAGAAGGAAATTAAAGAATGGCAAGTAATTCTAAATAGTTATTGTAATGGGGGGGGGGGGAGATTGAGGATTACTAAGAATAGGTGGTATAAACCTCAAAAAGGTGGGGGACTTGGTCTTCCAAACATAAAATGGTACTATATAGTCAATCAACTTAGATATATTATGGATATTATTGCTAGGAAGGATTTTATGTGGTGGGAAATAGAAGTATATGAATTGGGAAATAGGGTGGAAAAAATTTTATTTGCAAAGCAAGGATATAATATGATAAAAAGATTAGAAAACCCCTTTTTAAAAAATATGTTAGAAAATTGGAATCAAAATAAGAAAATATTTATTCCAGGTATATCACCACTTACTCCAGTGGTGGTATTGGAGGACTTTCCAGAGAACGTTAGACATTTGGAACGAATTTATAGAGAAAAAGGTAATTAGGTTAATGAACTGGCTGGACAAAATGGAGACAAGGCAACAAATAATTGAGAGGGTTGGACCAGGAAGAATTTCGTGGCTAAATTTAATCCAATTAGTTCAATGGGGAAAGAAATGGAAGAGGAGATATGAGCATGAAAGAGAATTCACTGCATTTGAGCACTTGGTCATGTCTAGAGAACTTATAGAAGGGAATGCATCAGCTAGAGGGATTACAAAGATGATATATAAAATGATTCAGAAAGCAGAAGAGCAAGTGGAAAATCTTAAGATAGTTTGGGGTGGGATATAGATTTTGAAGAGGAAATAGGAAAAAAAGAGTGGAATAAGATATGGGATAGGTGAATATTGAAAAATATGTCAATAAGGATAAAAGAGAATTTCTATAAATTAATTTGGAGATGGTACCTGACTGGTGAGATTAAACAAAATAGATAACAAATGTTCTCCAATGTGTTGGAGAGGCTGTCAGGAGCTGGGTACGTATGCTCATATGTGGTGGAGTTGTAAAAATGTATGGGATTTTTGTTAGTGTATGAACTAAAACCACTAGCTGTGTCATTTTATCGTTAAAGTGCTGTGGCCTGTTAATTTGTAATGTTTCCAGACAGAAGGAGCCAATGTGTATTCTGTCTGTGTTCACTGAAAGCTAATCTTACATTTAGCCTTGCCAGGTGTGAGGATTGTCATGTGTTGCAATTAAGCTGATAACAAGCGGCCAGGCTGCAGCCTATGAACGTTTGCTGTTCTAAGGTAATACTGCTCAGCTGTTGCAGTTGCCTCTGCTGGTTTTTGTTTTTGCTGAACTGAGCTGGAAGAAACGACACTTTGTACATGAACTCGGTATTTAGAATGTAAACCTTTAGTTATACTTTGTTATAAGAAAATAAACAGAATTAGAACTGTTTTGGTCTACAGAGTGGTTTCTGATTCCTGGAGTGGGAGCTACTGGAAGACTAAGGAGAGCTGCTGTGCTGGGGATGAACTCTGCTGCTGAGTGTGGAATACCTACACTGCTTTTGAGTAGGCTAGCACTCAGGCTAATTTTTCTAAAGCCCAGTAGGTTATGGGCCCAGCCTTCTTCAAGCCAGCCTTAGCTCTAGTTTTGCTTTGATTTTCTGTTTTGCAACTGCTGATGCAGGCAGAAGAAATCCAGGCTGATCCTGACATCTTGGGGGAGGTGGAGGAGGAAGAAGCTCCTGCCAAAATCAAAGAGGAAAGAAAGCCTTGTGTCAACTACCTAGGGAGATGGTGGGCTCTCCCACTCTGGAGGCATTCAAGGTGCAGCTGGACAGACATCTGTCAGAGACGCTTTGACCTGGATTCCTGCATTGAGCAGGGGGTTGGACTCGATGGCCATTGTAGGCCCCTTCCAACTCTACTTTTCTATGATTCTATGATTCTATGACTGCAACTTTTTCTACCCAGACAGCAGGGGAGTCGCATGCTGAAATGACTGGTACATCTGCAATGCAGCCACAACTCTTTGAGAAGTTGAATGACTTTAATTATTCCATTTGGAGTTATAGAATGGAAATGTATCTTTTGCAAGCTGGACTGTGGCATGTTATTTCAGAGGATCCGCCAGATCGGGCAGACCCAACGCATGCTGAGTGGATGCGCCTTGATGGGAAAGCAAGAGCTGCCATCTCCTTGGCTGTAGAGGACTCACAAGTTTCATTCATTCAATTCTTGGGCACAGCTTAGGAATGTTGGCATACTCTCAGAGGCGTTTATCAGCGAGATATGTGGGAAACAAGATAATCTTAACTCGTAAATTATACAAATTAAGCTTGCAACCTGAAGGGTCTCTGCCAAATCATTTAAAAACATTCCGGGATCTCTTTAATCAATTAAGAGCTCGAGGAATGGAATTCACACCTATAAATCAAGTGTTTTTTATTCTATCCAGTCTGGATTCATCTTATGACACTATAATCACCATTTTGGAAGCGCAAGATGAAGCTGTGTTAATGCTGGATTATGTTTGTGGGAAACTGCTTGAGGAATGGGAGAGACGACAGGCAGTAAAGCAAGGTCAAAGCAACAGTCGTAAATCTGTCACAGAAGAAAGGGAAGAGAGCCAACATTCAGGGAATTTAAATGCCGAAGGATTTACAAATGTCTCCACGTTGAAAGTGAGGAGATGTTTTAATTGTGGATACATGAATCATCTGAAACGTGACTGTAAGCAGAAAAAGAAGGGACAAAAGCAACAACAGAAGTGGGAGGAAGTCATGCCAGAGGGGGCAGTTCAAACTAGATGAAGTTTAATAGCTCATGTCAGCAAAACAGATGAACTGCTATGGGTGCTTGATTCCGGAGCTTCAAGGCACATGACAAAAACCAAAACTCTTTTTGACACTTTGACTACACATAGCTCCAAACAGAATGTATCTTTAGCTAATGGAGGTAAAATACAGATCTCTGGTTCGGGCAGGGTACATTTTAACTGTTTAGGGGTGGAAAAACAAGAAGTATTGTTTGTTCCTGACCTAGAATCAAATTTGCTAAGTGTTCCACAATTAGCCAGTTCTGGTTTTGAGGTTTCTTTTACTGCAAGTAAATGTGCAATCATGCAGGGAGACAAATTGTGTGCAGAACGGATATTGCAAGATTCTTTGTATGTGATAAATCCATTTGAAAGCACTGAAACTGCAAGCACAGTAGTGACAAACTGTAAACCTCATGAAAATTGTATACATTTGTACCATAGAAGGTTTGCTCATGCTAATTTTAGAGCCATTTACAAAATGCCAGAATTGTGTCAGGGCATTGTCATGAAACCTTGTTCAAATTATGTAGAATGTACTGTGTGTAGTAAAACAAAATCACACAGGGCAAACATTGATTTGTTTTGATACACCTCATTAAACCTGTTTACTATCTTACAAACAGTGTAGTAAGTTCATTCATTCGCTATTCCACTGTCAAATAGGTAGCAGTCTCGTTCTAAGTGCCTGAGAGCCGCGTACGATGGGTTTTCCCAGCTCCGGTTAACCCTTTCAACCCCGGACTCACGCATAGGACCGGCTGCGGTCCTTTACACACCTCCCCAAGAACCAGTTAGTCTCTCTTGCCCAGCAATCTTCACTATTTTTCAAGCAGGAGCCACTTTGGCTCCAGGGACCACCATGGAGGCCCCTTGGGGGCCTTTCCCAGGCCATGGGGGGGCTCGGACTCAGCTGGAGGACTTCTCAGGCCTCTCCTCACCATCTCCCACCATGTCATCTATGCAAGGCCTCATCAGTCACCAGGCAGGCAAATTTCGACAGGCTCGCTCAGTCTTTGGATTGTGGTGGATCTTTTTCCCATCACCAAGAGTGTGCTCTGCTCTGCTTAGTGCTGCAAAAGCTCCCAGCACAGGTCCCTGTTGTGCTTCCTCTCACGCCTGCACTGTCAATTTGCCCTCCAGGGTCTGTGCAATGCCCCAATACTGAGTTTTCCGCTGTACACAAGGCGTTTGTTCCAATATGTCTCGATTTAAATTTTAATACCAGAGTTTCCTCTCTCTAAAAAAGCCGTGAAAATGGCTGGAAAACACAGGAAAGGCCCTGGAGGAGGAGGATGTTGTGAAAAGGACCTTCAAACTTCCATGAGTGAAGGAACTCGAACACACAATACAAGCCTCATGTAGAGTAGCCCTATCTCTGTACATGCCAAAAAGCATCTTTGTAGCAACCTCCTAAAGCCCCTTTTCAAGCTTTAAGAAAAGGGTGTGGGGTCTCAGAAGGACCCTTTGCAGAAGAATCTTTGTGGGGGTTCATGTGCCCCTGCCTGGGCTGCCCTCACTTTTCGAAGTGTGGATAAGCCAGGGGCACATGAGCTCCCCAAGAAAACCCTGAGGATCATGCTGAAAAGGGTGTTTTTGGGTGTACCCCCTCAATTTCCCCACCCCTTTTCAGCAGGATCCTCAGGTGTTCTTCAGGGTACTTATAGGCCCCCTCACTTTTGCAAGTGTCCGTGAGATTATAGCGCCTCGGGGAGCTGCAAAACTTATACGCAAAACATATACGCCCCAAAGTTTATAGAAGTACAAAAAATATTTAGGGGAAAAAACCTAAGTGGGGCCGGGGGGGGACCTCAAAAGTCCGATGAGGACAGAGCATGCTCAGTAGCCATGGACTGCTGACTGGGGATGGGCAGTGGGGCGGACGGACAGACCATCCGAAAATATTGGGTGTTTCTCCTGAAATCCTTTGAAATCAGCAAAACAATAGAGGCTATAAAGTAATGAACTGGTATTGCTGTTACAAGATGTATGGAGTAGTTTTTAAAACCTCTTCACTTTGCTTTTTCTGACACTCTGCTATCTGGACTTCAGCTGCACAGAAAGGTAAATTTGAGGGACTGATGGAGGACCAAATTCACAGGAGCAATTTGCTGCTTGTCAGAAAGTTGTCTGCTTGTAATCAACTGATATGTAGACGTTGCGATGTGCATGATACAGCACTCCAAAAACAAACAAGTGACAATCTAGTGCATCCAGTCTATAAAATTACACTTAATTTTCTTTTCATAGATTTAATTTTTTTAGAGAATTCAACCATTTTCAACGATAGATTTAAAATGTGTGTGTGTGTGTGAAACATTTCACTATAAAACACCTGCTTCAGTCACATTTTAAAATCTCTGTGTGTGTGTGTGTGTGTGTGTATAAATCTATTAAATTTTTGAAAAAAATAATGGGAAAAATAAAATTTAATTAAAATAATAAATCTATAAAATGTATAAACTGGATGTGCTACTGGTGGCCATTTCTTTGTTTTTGGAGTGTTTACTTGTATTTCATTGGAGATCTACTCTAGGGACTCTGAAACCATAAACCAGGTTAGGCACGAGTAGTGAAAATGTAAATGAAGGAGCTGTTCTGTGCCCATCTCTATTTTCTTTCTGTGGCTTTAAATATGTGGTTGTACAGAATGTAAGAATTGCCCCTCCTGGACCAGACCAAGGATCCGTCTAGTGCCTGTTTCCCACAGTGGCCAGCCAGATGCCCCAATGGGAAGCCCCTGAGGCGCACATGAAGACAAGACACACACACCCCACCCCCAGTAATTAGTTTGTTCCCAGCATCAGAGGCAGGTGTGTAAGTAGCCACTCCTCTGGTCACCTAAGGTGAGTAAGAATCTCCTCCAGGTGACCTGGCAGGAACTTACTCTCTCTGCTCACCTGATGTGAGGCACCCTCATTTTATCTGTAGCTAAGAAATGGCTAGTTCACAGATCAGGCATCGAAGAACTGTAAATCCTGTTCAGTGTTTTACAAGTGTGTTTGCTTCTGTTCAGCTGTCTTGAAGGGCAGCAGAGGCAAGAACCCTAACCCTTGATGTCTGCTCGACAATCCTGAGATTTGACGTGCAGGCGAATGTGCTAGGACGAGAGGGATTCAACCGGCAGACACTTCTGGGAAGTCACTGTTGGTAATGAGGAGGAATGGGCTGTGGGGGTTGCCCAACAGACTGTGAGGAGAAAGGGCAAGATTGCCTTAATTCCTGAAGAAGGGGTCTTGGCTATGGGGAAGTGGGAAGGTGACTGCAGGTTCTCTAAGCCCCCTAATCCCCTCCCTCTGTCCCTGGGCAAGAGGTTTAGGAGTATCTGGGTGTCTCTGAACTGTGCTGTGGGGCAGGTATCGTTTTTCGATGCTGCCAGGGCAGCTCTGCTCTACTCAGAAGCCTCCTCCTCTGGGGAGAGCCTTCATCCCTTCTTTTGGCCGGGCCCAAAAGCCAAGCTCAGACTCTCTCCTTAAGGCAGCTGAATCTTCCTCACAGGAAGACCAGGATGATGAACCAAACTCCCTAAACATTACTTGTTCAAGAGCCTCTTTGATATCTCTGCCAAGGCCTCTACAGGGTTAGGGTTTAGACACAAATCACCAAAGCAGGATGTGGCTCTCACCTTCCCACTCAATTCCTTCCAACTGCCACAGCGGCTGCGACATTAGGGGATTTCTCCAGATGTCACTTCCTGTGTCTTTAAGTAAAACCAGTTAGTTTCTGGACTAGCTCTATGGGACTGATAGTAGTGTGTCCTCGGGCAGAATGAGCCAGGGCCACCATGGGAAAAGATTCCCCAGGCACTTAAATTTCCCCCAGTCATTTGTGTTCCGGGAGAGCTTCTTCCCGAAACACCAAGTATTTTGCAGATGTATACATATGTGTCCTGAGTAAGCATGGTAACTTTAGGAAGAGTAAATATTACTTAATCCAAGAACGGGGGGGGGGAGTATTTTGCTGGGGCACAAGAATATTAGCAGCAGCCCTCAGGTAAGAATTACTTTCCTGCCAGATAGAAAGGAAAATGTGTACTCCACAGCAAATGAAAGGATGCCATTATTTATTTATTAATTTATTATATTTATACCCTGCCTTTTTTCCTTCAAGGAACCCAAGCTGGCTTACATAATCATCCTCTCCATTTTATTCTCCCAACAACCCTGTGAGGTAGGTTAGGCTGAGAGTCAGTGACTGGCCCAAAGTCACCCAGTGAGTTTCATGGCCGAGCGGGGACTAGAACCCGGATGTTGAGCAGCCTTTCCCAGACCAAGTGTAGAGTGTGCTCCATGTTCCGGGTTCTACACCACCAACCAAACACATGAATTCTCCATCTTCTTTGCAGAAAAGGTGGAGTCTTTCCTGGTGTCCCACACATAGCTGCTCTTTTCCTGGCTTTGGTGACAGGTGCTTAGTTTTTCCCAGTATCTATGCCAGCTGCCAGTTCAGCTGGAAATTCCTTCTCTGGATCGGAGCTCTGCACACAGGACACTCCAAGTCCCCCAGCTCTTCCCATTTCACACAGTACTTGTTGATGCAGTCCCAGTAGCAGTTGTGGCCACAGTTCAAAGTCACCGGACCTATCAGATAATCCTTGCAGATGGAACTTGTGGCTTCCCCGTCCACATCTGTGGATGATCAGGTCACCATGGATTTGTTGACAGAAGAAGTAGCTGTAAGAGGGCAGCAAGATGAGAGGAAGCTAGAGATGGAAGAAATGCCTACTGGGTAATTACTATTGGGCCAGAGGGATTTCAAAATTCCTCCACTAGAGCAAGTCTGCCCTTCAGATGTTCTTGGAATCCCACTCCCACCAGCCCCAGCCATCTTGGCCAATGGTCAGGGATTATGGGAGCTGTAGTTCCCCGCTCCTGCTCTTACACAGTGTATCCACCATCATGGCTTCCATTGTCTGGAACTCACATTAAAAACCAACGCAAACATTTAAGCACAACCCCCTTAAAGTGATAATGTCCTCACTCTCTGTGAGGGTTTGAGGCCTACACAGGATTGGGTTTGTTGAGGCCTACACAGGCTTCAGTTTGTTGAAGCCTGAAGGCCCAAACACTCCACGATGGGAGGGGGAGTTTGAGAGTTTTAAGTTACCCAATAGAAGTTTAGAATCAGTTCTCCAGTGCAAGGTCACATGGTTATAACCTTCCATTCCTGGGAAGACTATAAATGTGGGGTGTGGTCAGCTAGCAGTTAGAGTGGGTGCTGAGCAGCAGAGAGAGAGAGAGAGAGAGAAAGAAACTGGCTGGCTGGCTGGCTGGCTGGCTGACTGCATAGGAATTAGGTAGACTGGAGTTAATCTAGAGAACATTGTTTGCTTGTTTGTTTTGTTTTATCATACATGCTTTTGATTTAAAACCACTCTATTAAGTAATTTCCCTAATACTATAAGTAAAGTTTGTTGTGTACGCCTACAGCCTACACCCACGTTACTGGGGGAAGCAGGCAAAGGACTGGGTCTTTGGGGAGAGGCAGATATCTCCCAAAGGCAGATCAAGGGGTCCCTGCAGTAGTGGAACCTTGACACTCTCTCCCTTTCCATCAGCAACTTGAGAAGTGCAATTTTGATCTGGAAAAATATCAGAGAGGAAAGAGTTAAGCTGAATGTAAGGATCTGCTCAGCCAGCACAGGGCCACAGCTCCATCTGGTGGCCGCTGTTCAGAAAGCAACCCGGATGACACTGCTGTGGTATGCTTGCAGGATTAGGCCCAGGACCCCCAGGCTCGCTAATACAGACCAGCTGGGAGCTACAGGAAGCCCTACACAAGGGCTTCCTCTTTCCTCTATCCTTTGCCACAGCAACACGATTCCTTGTGGTGCCTGCAGCCAGTTCCTGACTCTGTGACCAACACTGATCCTTACCTTGGCTATGCCCGACCTGTGCCAGGCTCTGGACTATGCCTCTGCCCCCGCTGTGCCTTGTACATATCTGATCTTTGCCTGCCTCTGGACTATGCCCCTGCCTCTGGCCCCACTGCACCTTGCACAAACCCGACCATCACTTGCTCTTGGACTATGCTTCTGCCTCTGGCCCATTCTGTGCCTCCATCTCCCTTGGCCCTGGTGACAGGCAAGAACCCCTGTCGCCCACAGCCTGGACCTGACACTGAATTTCTTGCTCTTCTTTCACTCTGATGCTGGCTTCCCTAGCACGCAGAAGCAAGAATAAGGCAGGGGTCCCCAACATTTTTGGATTGGTGCTCACAACTGCAATTTTGAGTGAGTGTCATGCTGCTCTCATAAAATGGCTGCTATGGGGGGGGGGCTTGCCCATTCAAAAAATGGCTGCCATGCTGGGCATGGTTGGTCACAAAACACTCATTTCCCAGAAGACAAACTGGTGAAACTAAAAGAAAAGTACCTTGCTCATAAATATATAATATCCAAAGTAGGGGCCTGAGCTCCAAAACACAAAACCAGCATTTTGAACCCAAATATAGATGGTACTGGAGGGCAACACTTTGGTTTGCATCATAACAGCCTCTCAGTATTTTTTTAATTAAACATTATTAAGAAATAAAATAAAAATCAGGAGAGGTAGAGAGGCTGACAGGCACCATGAGAGGTGTCCGGAAGCACATTGGTGCCCACAGGTACCATACTGGAGATGCCAAGAATAATGGAACACTATGTAGTTTGTGTGTAAGGAAACCTTAAGAACAGGCCTCCACTTACCACTCAGTCTCGTTCTGACATACAGATCCACTCTTCTGCTAGGCCAAAAAGAGTGGCCCAAAGATGGCAGAGGGAACCATGGCAGCAGGGCTCCCGGTGGTCCTTTGGCCACAAAGTCAACACCTTCCTTGGCATCAATGAGAGCTTTCTGCCTGGGGCTAATAATGCCTGGGGGGTGGGGGTGATTTTCATGGGGGCTGCAGGGGATGAAAAGGTTAAAAACTCTACTTCCCATTGAAAATTGCCCCACCAGCTATGGTTTTAGAAAGATATACAGTAATACCTTGGATTGCAAGTAACTTGGTTTGAGAGCGTTTTGCAAGACAAGCAAATTTTAAAATATTTATTTAATATATTTTTTTACTTGATATACAAGCGACGTCTTGCAATACAAGTACTGTAGTACGGCTTAAATTAAAAATCTCTGTACACATTTTGGGGGGGGGGATTTCGTTTTGATATAAGAGTGTTTTGGATTACAAGCACGTTTCCGGAACGAATTATGCTCTCAATCCAAGACATGACTAGCAGAAAGAGACATGTTTAGCTTTACTTTTCATTTCAACAATTATTCCCCCCCCCCCTCCGTAGATTAGAATCAGGAAACTAGTTAGGGAGGCAGTTGGGTAGCTGAATGACAAGGGAGATTAAAGGCGTGCTAAAGGAGGATAAGGAGGTTGCACAGAACATGTAGAATAGATGTCACTAAACCAATATTTTCAGGAAGGAAGTCAGAAGAACTGAGGTAAATAGTGGTGAAAACTGATGGAGTTCTAAGAATTATACGATCGGCCTCTGTAGCAGAGGACTGAAAAGCAACCAATGCACCAATTTTTAAAAAGAGGTCCAGTGGAGATCTAGAGTTCTCAAAAGATGAGCCAGACCTGCAACAGATGTACAAGCAAGTGAAAGCCCTCAGCTCCCAAGTGCAGTTTTCAATCCAATACAATTTGGATGATTACAGATGACCAACTTAGCACATGGTTCATGTAAAGAAGTTTGCCCCTCATTGAATGTGTGTGAGTGAGTATAGACCATGAGTTCAAAGTTATGGCTGGCTGCAGTGGTCTGAAGAAGACCTCATGACATTGGCCTCTTTTGACAGAATATACTACCGGCGACAGCTTTGTCTCTATAAGCACTCCAGTATTTGGTCAGCCTACTTCAATCTATCATCAATCCAGAGCCAGAGCAGATACTTCTTAAAATAGTTATCTTCTTATTCCTTTTCTAAATTGCATGTTTCAGGACTGTAAAAGATGACTGATTTTGGAGTTTCGGGGGCATCATGGAGCGATTAGGGAGCCTGAAGTGCCCTAGGAAGGCAGCAATTATGTCCTTAATGCTGATCCATCTCCTGATGCCTGTGCTGTCCCAGAGATTCCTGCTTTCTTTTCTAACTGGCACTCAATATTCCATGGCACCTGGAAGCCACTGAGTACACTCAGTCTTCATTGGGCTGTTTTTCAGGGTGTTTTTCCCAGTTTAAAAAACATGTTGCAGACACTGGGGTTCACCCAAGCATGCAGACACCTCCCTCTTGTTTCTCTGTGGCCCTGTTCTGGCTTCGATCCTGTTGGCACTCAACCACCTGAGTTTGCTATTAGAGGGAGTGATAAATAAATAGAAAAACAAATGGATATATGCATATACAAGATTGGTATATTTTGAGCCTGAAGACAGACACACAAACAACAGGAAGAGAAACCTTTAACCTTTAAATATGTTCACATCTCAACATGTTAAAAATAGCTACCAAACATGTTCATATACATGATACAAAACAGGAAATGGAGGTTCTCCTTAAAAACAAATAGCATCTTGATGTGCTTAAGTGCTCAATACAGATAGGTTTATAGAATAACTCCCTTTGGAACAGCAGTCCTTTGAACTGGTGAAATCCAACACACACACACACACACACACACACACACACACACGCCCTGCTTGGAAATCCCATAAGATACTCTTCCTTTGGTGTTTGTGTAATAAGTGATTGGCCTTTTTGAATGTAAAGTTCTTGCCTAGAATGCCATGTCAGATTTCTTAAGAAGCAGCAGTGGATATGCCTGGGTGCAGGGCAGGGGTGTTTTTTTGCAACTTAATAGGGGTGGAGGTCTTGTGTTGAGGAGGGGGAGGGAAAAGGCACATTCAAGTGAGGGTGAGAGTCATGGAGGCTATGACTTTCTGAGAAACAAGCTAAATTTAGCTGGTATGGTGCTCCATAGCCATAGCTACAAGTGCCATTTTTTTCTTTAATAAATGTTTTGTCTTGTTTTAATTCCAGGGAAGCAGCACGCTCCACAAGGACTGGGGGCTGAAGCCACATGTAGCCTGTGGGCCACAAGTTGGCCATCTTTGGTTTAGCCTGAAGGAAATATAACCAGCCAAATTTTTGACCAGTTCCCCTCCCTCCTGTGAATTTGGTTCTCCACTGGAAACTTACCTATCTGCATCTGTTGCCTGAGGAAAAGATCATCTGAGGGGAACACAGAACAGAGATAACGCACGCACCCCACCATTGCAGGATTGAGGGTCACAGAGACTGGAGCCTTGGTGGTCCAACCTTTAGAGTTCCGTCTTTCTTGAGAATAGAGGTAGATATGGTATTATTTAAGGCAGGGGTGGCGAATGTGTGGCCCTCCAAATGGTGGACTGCAAAGGGACACATGTTCCAGTCCCTGTTTTAATGCCATGAGTGCTAGTATTGCCTTTTCAAGACCTAAGAACCAAACTAGACACTGATGTGAGCTTTTCCTCTCATTGCAAATAACAGACCGGGGGGGGGGGGTTAGTGACTGGGACAAAAGCAGTGACAAAGAGTCAAAGCCCCCCTGCCATATGCCATGGTCCCAATCCCCTCCCCCTCCATCAGGTATTTATGCAAGAAAAATCTACTTTGTCAAAGCCCCCCTGCCATATGCCATGGTCCCAAGCAGGGGCATGGCTAGGCTTCAGTCCGTGGGGCAAATCTCTTTCCCAGGGTCTCAGATCTATTCCACAGATCCCCAAGTTCTTTGCCCCCTCAGCTTAATTGCTATGCAGGGGGGCAATTTTCAAGGGGGGTTGCAGCTGGGGAGCTGGGGAGGGCAGGGTTAACACTCCTCTTCCCACATGCTGCAACCAACACCGCCCCAATTACATAATTAGGTTGGGGGGGGGAGATTTTTCCATCACTTTGGGATTAAATGGGTTAGGATGCAAATGAACTGAAGAATTTATTTGATTCCTGTGGAGAAAGCCAACCTAAAACCCCTTTCTGACACACACACACTCACCAAGGAGAGGGGAAGGAGACCCAGGGGGGAGAGACAGCCAGTCTCCACAGAGGCCAACGGGGACAAACAACATCTGCATAGAATCACCCCAGGGGGGAAGGCAGGAAGCATCCCCAGGTTCGTCAATGCTCTCGTATATCAGCCCCATCTACATAAGACTTGAATACCTTGCCAGAGCAGACATTTCGGCACCCATAAGAAAGGGCCATTCAACACCACAGCATGGGACCATTAAGCAGGTGGCTTCAAAGGGACCCCACCCACCTGAGGAGGGTGGCAACCCACCTGATTGGCCGCCCACCTGAGGAGGGTGGCAACCCACCTGATTGGCCACCCACCTGAGGAGGGTGGCAACCCACCTGATTGGCCGCCCACCTGAGGAGGGTGGCAACCCACCCGATTGGCCACCCACCTGATTGCAGAGGGAGGGGCTACCTGAAACCCAAGGTATAAAACACCCTGCACAAGGGAACTGAGTTGTTGGACCTGATCAGCAATCTTGCCCCATGCTTGGGGTAAGGGAACGAAGGGATCGGCAACCCCGGGTAGCAGCACCCGGCGTGCTCCAGCTAGCTGAAATCACTGGCCGCTTGGGTTGACCGGACCCCCGGGAAACCAAGCTGAAATCACTGGCCGCTTGGGTTGACCGGACCCCCGGGAAACCAAGCTGAAATCACTCACAAGCCGCTTGGGTAGACCGGACCTCCGCCAGGAACCCAGCTAGCCGCTTGGGTAGACCGGACCTCCGCCAGGAACCCAGCTAGCAGCATGCGGTTGACCGGGCCTCTGCTGGAGCCCGAGCTGAACTAACTGGCTGAGAGCCCTGAAATCACGGTGTCCTTGAGACTTCTTGCTTGCTACTTTGTGCTGTACTGATAAGCTGTATTGCTGGCGTGTGTCTGGGTTTGTGAAGGTCATTTTGTAAATAAACTTGTTTTATAAAAGATACTTTTGTGGCTATAAGTTATCCCTTTGTTCTGGGCTAAGGGTGATAGTCGCTGGGGGACCTCGGAGAAGGCCCGCCCCCAAGACTCGCTACCCCTTAGTATTGAACCCGCGCAGAAGACCAGGTTGGCGGTCTTCCACTTGGTGGCAGAGGTGGGATAACTTATTAGCCCAGAATATCTCCCAGACCCAAAGTAGCAAGAGCCTAAGGATCACCATGGGTGACCCAGAGCCTGACGGAGCAACTGGGGGAGCCGAGCCATGGCGGCCCCTGCCCGCAACCCCCATCACCCCGGGGTTGGCGGCGCTGATCCGGCAGACGGAGCGGCAGAGGGAGCTGCTGGCAAGTCTGGGCCCGGGTGCCCGACCCAGGGGCCGCCCTATCCCAATTCCGACAGATGGGAGAGAGGATGTGTGGACCGAGGACCCCGCTCCCCTGGAGCCCCTGGAGCCCCTCGAGCTTCCCTCGGAATGTATGGCACACGAGCGGGAGAGGATGGCCCACGAGCGCGAAATGATCCGGATGCAGATGGAGCTGGCCAAGATGCAGCTTGAGGCGGGGAAAACTTCCCCGATTGTCCCCTCCGCTCCTCCCCCTCCGTCGTGGGACCGCAAGGCGTTCCCCTACTACAAGCCAGGGCAGGATGTCCTGATGTTTTTTTACATTTTCGAAATGGCGTGCCAGGAGCAGCGGGTCCCCGACAACTTGCAGTTGTCCGCCCTGCGAACCCAGGTCAGTGGGGACCTGGCTGACCTCCTCGGGTCTCATCTGCGGAAGACCCCGGCAAGCTACGATGCGTTCAAGGCAGCGGTCAGACAACACTTCGCCCTCTCCGCCGAACATTGCCGGCGAAGATTTCGAGAGGGTAAACCTTCCCCTGGGACCACCCACGTGGCATGGGCAGCCCAGGTAATGCACGTCTGCGAGTTCTGGGTGGAGGCTTCCCAGGCCTCCACCCTGAAGGAAGTTGTCGAGCTGTTCGCCATGGAGCAGTTCTTCACCACCATCCCGAAGGAGCTGGCCGCTGTCGTGAGGGATCAGAAGCCCCGTACCTGTGAGGCGGCGGGGATCATGGCCGACGAGATGGGGCTATACCGGACGGCCCCATCCACCAAGGGAAGTTCCGCGGCCGTGGCCGAGAAGAACCCGGAGCCGGAAAAGGGCCTGCCCCGATGCCGCGGGGAGGCCCCTCGGACCAAGGGGAACCAAAACCCTCGGTCTGGGGCCTGCTTCCACTGTAACGAGATGGGACACCTGCGGCGGAACTGCCCCAAGCTCCAACCCAAGAACCGGGATGCCCGTCCCTCACCGAGGAAAGTAGGACGCGTCGCGGGTGCTGCAGCCGCTCAGGACAACGACAGCGACGACGAGCGACGGTCGGTCCTCTCCCTCCATGCAAGCATCCCCGAGGATCGCGGTGCCGAGGAGGAACTCCAGGAGTGGGATTCCTACCGTCCTGAACCCCGTGCATCGCTGTATCGCATCGCCTCCCCGAACCAGCTGAGATGGAGCCGCAAGCAATTCTGTGAGTCCATCTATGTCAATAATGTTCCCAGGGTAGGGTATAGGGACACTAGGGCAGATGTAACGGCTCTGCCCCGGGACCGCGTAGAGAGGTCCCAACTTTTGTCAGGACATACGTGTACGATCAAACCCTATAACTCCCCCGACATCACCGTCCCCATCGCCCGGGTCCGGATCAAGTACCAGGGGTGAGAAGGAGAGATGGACGTAATCATCCATCGCCAAAAGGAGTGGGGCATCATCATCGGGAACGACCTCGCGTTCCGGGTGGCCAAAGCTAAGATGGGGGTCGTCACCCGGGGACAGGCAAAGCGAGGGGGGCCGCCCGTAACCGCACCGGTCCCAAAGCCTAAGCCCGTGCCCCCTCCACCACCCAGGGTGACCCCATCCCCTGCGGGGCACCCCGGGGAAAACCAGGCCATAGCGGAGCCCCCGAAGAACGAAGGGTTTGCTCAGATGGCTAAAGACTTTGGGACACAAGCCCAATTCAAGGAAGCCCAGCGGCTGGACCCGTCCTTGCGAGAGTGTCGCGCCCTGGCCAACCAAGACCCCGGGGTATCCCTTGCCACGGAAAGATTTATCTGGGACGATGGAACTTTGTACCGGGAGTTCGAGCCAAAGGGGGAAGTGGCACCGGGGCGCAAGCAGAGGCAACTGGTGGTTCCCCAACGGTACCGCCGCGCCGTGTTGCACCTCGCCCACGACGTGGCATGGGGAGGACACCTGGGGCAAAAGCGGACCCAAGCTCGAATTACAGAGGGGTTCTACTGGCCCATGATCGCCTCCAACATTAAGGCTTACTGTCGGTCCTGCGATGTGTGCCAGCGAGTGGGACACAATCGCGATCACCCAAGAGCTCACCTTCAGCCTTTTCCGGTGGTGGGGATCCCTTTTGAATGGATTGCTATGGACATAGTGGGTCCCCTGAACCCGCCCACCAAGACAGAGAAAAAGTTTGTACTGACGGTAGTGGACTTTGCCACCCACTACGCGGAGGCTTTTGCGCTCGCCTCCATCTCTGCAGCCAGCCTGGCTAAGACTCTGCTCTCTCTCTTTGCCCGCTTAGGAATGCCCCGCACAGTCGTGTCGGACTGCGGCACCGGGTTCATGTCTAAACTGTTCCAGAAGATGTGGGACCTGGGGGGGGTTGACCATGTAACTTCGGTGCCTTACCACCACGAGACCAACGGACTGGTTGAACGCTTCAACCAGACTTTGGGGAAAATGATCCGGGCGTACGCTAGCCGTCACCCGGGAACTTGGGACCAAGCCCTACCCTACCTCCTCTTTGCCTACCGAGATGCTCCGCAGGAAAGCCTCGGGTTTTCCCCGAATGAACTGATGTTTGGCAGAGAACTATGGGGGCCCTTGGCTTTGTTGAGGGAGGAATGGGAGGGGGCTGCCGGCAGTTCGCCCGTGCCGGTTCACACTTTTCTGCGGCGGCTACGGGACACCCTCCACAGCGTTCGAGAAGCCGCCCAACAGCATCTGAAGGCAGCCCAGCAGCGGCAAAAGGAGCTGTATGATAGAACCGCAGTAGCCCGGACTTTGGAGGTGGGTGATAAAGTGTTGGTTCTGCGTACCCTCAAAATAGACAAGCTGTGTCTTAAGTGGGAGGGTCCGGGGACTGTAGTTGAAAAACTTGGACCAGTCAACTACAAAATACTCTTTGCTGAGACTCCGGGAAAATGTAAAGTGTTTCATGTGAACATGTTGAAATTGTATATGGACCGGGGTGCGAGACTGGGCTGTGTGAAGGAACATAATGATAAAGATTTCGCTGATGGAGATCTGTTGGGAGAATGGGGGGATGATGGGGGAATGGAAGAAATCTCACTGTCCCCCGCCCTGTCCGAGGCTCAGCGGGAGCAAATGAAGCGGGTGCTGGATGAATTTGGGACCATGTTCTCAGACCGCCCCGGGCGGACCCCACTCATCCAGCACACCATTCAAACGGGTGACAGCCCCCCTCTGCAATCTCTGCCATACCGGGCGGTGGGACCCCATGCTCAAGTCATTGCTGAGGAGGTCAAAGCCATGCTAGACCTAGGGGTGATCGTCCCTAGTTCTAGCCCATGGTCCTCCCCGATTGTCCTAGTGGCCAAAAAAGGTGGGGGGATGCGGTTCTGTGTGGACTATCGGAAAATCAACAAGGTGACCGTCCCTGACCCCTACCCCATCCCCAACATGGATGTCTTGCTGGAGAAGCTAGGGAGGGCCAAGTACATTACCACCCTAGACCTCACCAAGGGCTATTGGCAAGTTCCGCTGGACGCGGATGCTGCTCTCAAGTCTGCCTTTGTCACACACCTGGGTTTATTCCAGTTCACCACTCTTCCCTTCGGAGTCCGGAATGGTCCGGCAACCTTTCAGAGGCTGGTGAATGGAATGCTGAACGGGTTGAGAGAATTTGCCTGTGCCTATCTGGACGACATAGCTATCTTTAGCTCCACTTGGGAGCAGCATCTGCAGCATGTCCGGCGGGTCTTCCAGCGGATCCGGGACGCTGGGTTGACGGTGAAAGCAAAAAAGTGCCAAGTGGGGCTAGGGGAGGTTGAGTACCTTGGACATCGCGTCGGAGGGGGGAGCATCAAACCCATGAAAGCTAAGATCGAGTCGGTTCAGAAATGGCCCCAACCCGCAACCAAAAAACAGGTGCAGGCTTTTCTGGGACTTGCAGGGTACTATCGGAAGTTTGTGCCACACTTCAGTCAGCTAGCAGCCCCTCTGACTGATCTTTGTAAGAAGCGCCACCCGAACAGGGTCCAGTGGACCGCGGCTTGCCAAACCGCTTTCGACGGGTTAAAAGCCTGCCTCACGGCAGCTCCCATTCTGCAAGCCCCAGACTTCGAATCCCCCTTCGTTCTACAGATGGATGCCTCTGAGGCCGGGATGGGGGCGGTGTTGTTACAGGAGAAGGTGGGAGAAGGGCTGCGCCCCGTTGCATACCTGAGCAAGAAGCTCCTGCCCAGAGAACGTAGTCTTGCCACCATTGAGAAGGAGTGCCTGGCCGTGGTGTGGGCCATCACCAAGTTGCGCCCCTACCTCTGGGGGAGACGGTTCCGCCTGCAGACTGACCATTCCCCCCTGTGCTGGTCAGATAGAGTCAAGGGCAACAACCAAAAACTCCTACGGTGGAGTCTAGCGTTGCAAGACTTTGACTTCGAAATTGAGCACATCAAGGGTAAGGACAATGTCTTGGCTGATGCACTCTCCCGGGCTTTCTCAAGTGATGGGCAAGTCGATGGGAAATTGGGGTGTGGGACCCCAATGCCATCTTTTCCCCGGGGAAAGCCAACCTAAAACCCCTTTCTGACACACACACACTCACCAAGGAGAGGGGAAGGAGACCCAGGGGGGAGAGACAGCCAGTCTCCACAGAGGCCAACGGGGACAAACAACATCTGCATAGAATCACCCCAGGGGAGAAGGCAGGAAGCATCCCCAGGTTCGTCAATGCTCTCGTATATCAGCCCCATCTACATAAGACTTGAATACCTTGCCAGAGCAGACATTTCGGCACCCATAAGAAAGGGCCATTCAACACCACAGGATGGGACCATTAAGCAGGTGGCTTCAAAGGGACCCCACCCACCTGAGGAGGGTGGCAACCCACCTGATTGGCCGCCCACCTGAGGAGGGTGGCAACCCACCTGATTGGCCACCCACCTGAGGAGGGTGGCAACCCACCTGATTGGCCGCCCACCTGAGGAGGGTGGCAACCCACCCGATTGGCCACCCACCTGATTGCAGAGGGAGGGGCTACCTGAAACCCAAGGTATAAAACACCCTGCACAAGGGAACTGAGTTGTTGGACCTGATCAGCAATCTTGCCCCATGCTTGGGGTAAGGGAACGAAGGAATCGGCAACCCCGGGTAGCAGCACCCGGCGTGCTCCAGCTAGCTGAAATCACTGGCCGCTTGGGTTGACCGGACCCCCGGGAAACCAAGCTGAAATCACTGGCCGCTTGGGTTGACCGGACCCCCGGGAAACCAAGCTGAAATCACTGGCCGCTTGGGTTGACCGGACCCCCGGGCAACCAAGCTGAAATCACTCACAAGCCGCTTGGGTAGACCGGACCTCCGCCAGGAACCCAGCTAGCCGCTTGGGTAGACCGGACCTCCGCCGGGAACCCAGCTAGCAGCATGCGGTTGACCGGGCCTCTGCTGGAGCCCGAGCTGAACTAACTGGCTGAGAGCCCTGAAATCACGGTGTCCTTGAAACTTCTTGCTTGCTACTTTGTGCTGTACTGATAAGCTGTATTGCTAGCGTGTGTCTAGGTTTGTAAAGGTCATTTTGTAAATAAACTTGTTTTATAAAAAATACTTTTGTAGCTATAAGTTATCCCTTTGTTCTGAGCTAAGAGTGATAGTCGCTGGGAGACCTCGGAGAAAGCCCGCCCCCAAGACTCGCTACCCCTTAGTATTAAACCCGCGCAGAAGACCAGGTTGGCGGTCTTCCACTATTCCTATGAAATTTAAATACATCCGAATAATTCTTTCTAAATTTGCACACACAGTATAGATATAGATTAGCACATGCAGATTTGTGGGCCTGGGCCCCAAATCTTTTAAGTGCCTAGCAATTCCCCTGCCCCAAGTTGCCTCTGGAAGAGGTAATTTTGGGAAAGGAAGGGGGGAAAGCAGGCTCCATTTTAGTGGGCTAATATTGGTGACTAAGTGCAGCAGTTTGCATAACCCTTTTCATATTGATCATCCTTACTTAGAGCAAGTGGCACCTATGAGTTACATCTGGGTGCCTCAAGGAGAGACTTTCAGATGGCCTTTTTCAAACACCCAAAAGAAGGGATGGAGCGGCTCCCTTGAGAACGTGGCTGCTGTGTACGCAAAGATCAGGGCTGCTGTGTCGGCATTGAAAAAGGCCACCTGCCTCCCAGTATAATTCAGTAACACTCTGATCCTCTTAAGCTCCCCACTCAGGGACAGCTGGAGATACTGAGGATGGTCACTGGCCCAATACTCACCTTCCAACTTCATCACAGCCCAGATCCCTTTTTTGGAACTAGTGTCAAAATCACCCTTTCTCCTCACAGACTTTCTGGCGACCCCGACACCCCACGCTTCCTCACAGTCCATGATCACTTCCCAGAAATACCTGCCCTTTGTGAAGCCCTCACAGCCCAGCACACTCGAATACTGATTGAATCTTTCGGGGTTGTTCGGCAGGTCTTTTGAGACGCATCCCAGTCTCACGCTTTTATGGTCCTCAGACAGGATGAGTCGGGGGTGAGCTGTGACTGGATCCAAAGTGACATTTGCTGTGGGGGGGAGGGGGATATGGGAAAGAAGTGATCAGCAAAATCGGCTGGGATAATGATTTATGCTGAGCCTAAAATCACCACAGGAATTACTTTCCCTCCAAGATGGGTGGGACCCATCCAAATTCAAATTTCAGAGAAGCTCTCGGGGGCCACATTCCAGTGGTGGGTGGGACCAAATGCAAAAGGGGTGGGGCCAAAAATACCAGGATATTTTCACTTCAAGCTTCTGCTGCCAGTAACTAAACCTTAGGAGAGGCATTTCAACCTTTCAGATTGGGGGGGGGGGGGGGAGAAGAGAAGGCACAAAAGCTTGGAAACTACCAAATAAATATTGGTTGGGGGAAAGGGGGAGGGGCTAGAAGAAGAGGGTGTGGCCATCTGTGGAAGCCAGGATGGCTGGACTGGGACCCCAGGAGGGCTGGATTTGGCCTAAGGTTCCCCACCCCGTGACATATTTCTAAGGAAACTGAACCCTGGGTAAATGCTAGAACCCCTGAAACTTCAGCAGCTCTGTGGGCGGGGAGCTTCATTCTGTTTCCTGACTCCTAGCTGAGCAGAGCAGAGGAAGCTGCCCCAGCTGCTGCTAGGGGCTATACAAGGAAGCAAGCTCCCAGAGAGCAAGTGATCAGAGCGAGCAAATGGAGAGCTAACAGGAGTTTGGCAGCGGAGTTCAGTGGGGGAGGTCCCTAACAATTATTTTTGTCTTGGAACACACTTATATACCAGTGGGACTCTGCTGTTAACCTTCAGGGAAGACAGAACAAAGCAAAGGCCATTCCAATACAATCAGAAAGATAGAAACAAAAAGGGAATATAGACTATGGACGGAAAAGACTCTCTAGTGGTGGTGACCTGCAGGGTGTGTGCAATGTTTTCTTGCCTGAGATCAGCATGGCCTACAAGTGCAAGAAGTGCAAGCTGGTTGCGCTGCTGGAAGAAAGGGTTATAGGACTGGAGTGGTGAGTGGTGATGCTCAAGGGAATAAGAGAAGACAAAGAGTTCCTAGACAGAACAGTGGAACTACAACAGCAAAGTGAAGTACAGGAGGCAGAAGAGCAACAGCAAGTTGAGGCAGAGGAGGAGAATGCTGAGGTGAGGGGAAATGAAGTACAGGAAACTCCCTGGAAAAGGGTGACAGCTAGGAGCAGAAGAATTAGAAGACATTCTTCACCAGTGGAAGCAGTGGAACTATGGAACCGCTTTCAGGTACTTGAAGATGAGACTGGAGGACAGCCTGCAGAGGAAGAATTACAGGACACCTCACACAGCAGCAAGCAAGAGGCTGAAGGTCAGTCAAGCACAGGCAATGAAACCAAGGCCTACAACAACAAGAAGAGAACAGTAGTAGTTGTTGGAGACTCCCTGTTGCATGGGACTGAAACCGAAGTATGTCGCAAAGACCCATGGACTTGCCAGGTATGCTGTCTCCATGGAGGACAGATTATAGAGATGTGACTCCAATGCTCATAAAGCCCACTGACACGTATCCCTTTCTTCTCATCCATGTGGGGAGAAATGATACAAGCGGAGCTACGAAGAAATCACGTCAGACTTTGAAGCTTTGGGAAGGAAACTCAAGAACTTTGGGGCCCAGATAGTTTTCTCATCCATCCTTCCAGTACTTGGGAGAGGAATAGAAAGGGGAAGAAAAATACTCTGGGTGAATGACTGGCTACGAAGGTGATGCCAACGTGAGAGATTTGGATTCTGGGACCACAGGCTACACTTCCTGGAAGATGGACTGCTGGCAAGGGATGTGTTGCACCTCACAAGGACTGGGAAGTATGTGTTTGGCCACAGCATGAGGAACTTAATCAGGAGGGCTTTAAACTGAATCCAATGGGGGAGGGAGCCATAAGCTCAGGGTGTAACAATGGATGAAGGCCTATGCACCGCAACAAAGAGAACAGCTCCAACCACCCAATCAAGGAGAAGATGAGGATGAAAGTTTTGAAAAGCAAATTGCCAAGATTTCAAGGAGGCATGTTTTAGAAGTAATGGGGGATTTCAATTTCCCCGATATCAGTTCGGAGACAAATTCTGCCAAACATGGCTCCTCCAAGTACCGTAATTCCTGACTTGTGCTGTTGCTGATAACTTCCTCCTACAGAAAGTGGAGAAAGGAACTAGAGGATCGACTATCCTTGACTTGATTCTAACCAACAGAGATGAAATAGTGTATGAAGTGGCAGTCACGGGAACCCTGGGGGAAAGTGACCATGTTATATTTGAGTTCTTGATTCTAATGGAAGCAAAAGCTGAATGTAGCCAAACGCGTACCTTGAATTTTAGGAAAGCCAATTTTAATCAACTCAAATAATGATAAGTAAGGTCCCATGGGAAGCAACTCTAATGAGAAAAGAAGCCCAGGATAAGTGGGAATTTTTAAAAAGGAAATTCAAAAGACACAATTACAAACAATTCCAACAAGGAAAAAAGGTTAAGGACAAGAGAAGAAGCCAAATTGGCTTCACAAAAAGTTTAGAGATAACCTGAAAACAAAAAACAAAAAAAGGGCACATATAGGAAGTGGAAGGAAGGCCAGGCTACAAGGGAAGAGTACAGGCAGGTAGCACAGAACTGCAGGAATAATGTCAGGAAGGCTAAAGCTGAGAATGAGCTGAGGCTAGCGAGGGATGCTAAAAGCAACAAAAAAGCTTTCTTCAGATACGTGCATAATAAAAGACAGAGGAAAGAAATGTTGGTTCAACTACTCAATGAGGATAGCAAAATGATGACAAAGAAATGGCAGAAGTGTTCAATTCTTACTTTGGCTCAGTCTTTTCACAAAAGAGGGTCTATGACCCACCCACCCACAGCAAGGCTGAAGTGCAAGCTGAAGGGGCAGGATGGCAGCTTGAGATTGATAGGCAAATGGTCAAGGCACAACAAATTACTTTGCATGAGTTCAAATCTCAAGGGCCCAATGAACTGCATCCTAGAGTAATAAAGGAACTGGAAGAAGAACTCTCAGAACCACTGTCTATTATCTTTGAGAAATAATGGAGGACAGGCGAAGTGCAAGATGACTGGAGGAGGGCAAATGTTGTCCCTATCTTCAAAAAGAGCAAAAAGGAGGAACCTGGGAAATACAGACCAGTCAGTCTGACATCAATCCCTGGGAAAATTCTGGAGCAGATTATAAAGGAGTCAATCTGCAAGCACCTTGAAAACAATGCAGTGATTACTTGATTAGCTTCCACCAGGCATTAAAAACGTGGCTTTTCAGGCGGGAATATGGGGTGGGTTAGGATTTTTAAGTTTTGTACTGTGTTTTTTTTTTTAATTGTGTTTTACACTCTGTTTTTTCTTGTATTTTATTGGACTGTAAATCGCTCAGAGTGGCTGGATTACTGGCCAGATGGGCGATTCAAAAATATAATAAATAAATAAATAAATTACTAGAAGCCAACATGGATTTGTAAAGAACAAATCCTGCCAAACTAATCTGATCTCATTTTTTGATCCGATAACCTCCCTTGTGGACTGTGGGAATGATGTGGACATAATATACCTTGACTTCAGCAAAGCTTTTGACAAACTGCCTCATGATATCCTGATTACCAAGCTAGCTAAAATTGGGCTAGATGGAACAACTGTAAGGTGGATCCACAATTGGCTACAGAATCAGACTCAAAGCATGCTCATCAATGGTACCTTCCTGCATTGAACAGGGGGTTGGACTTGATGGCCTTATGGGGCCCTTTTAACTCTACTATTCTATGATTCTATGATTCTCACTGCTCAAAAGTGGGGTACACACATGTTCAGTATATATAGAGCCATGGAACTGCTCCCTCATTGACTTTCCCATACTCCTAGTTAATCCACTGATGGTTTCAGAGCCTGAGGATGGGACTGTGGAACTCCCGGGAAATACAAACAGACACCCCTCTGACAGCCCCCATCCTTCCTGTGAATCTGATCTTCCATCAGTCCTCAGAATTTACCTTTTTGCAGTCGAAGTCCAAATCCCAGAGCATCTGAGAAAGAAAAGGGGAGAAAGATTAAGCTCCAGGACACCCTTGAGTTATTTGAGATCCTCCTTTGCAGGAAGTACAAGAGGGTCATACCCCACCCCCCAAGATCATGGAATGGGAGAAGAGGAGGACATTTTAAGAGGGCAGGGCCAAAGGCAAAAGGGCAGGGCCTGCCAGCCTAGTTTAGCTTAAAGCTCTTACTGCCAGAAACTCAGCCTTCGGAGAGGCATTTCGACCTTATAAAATGGGGAGGGGCTGCACAAAAGCTGGGAAACCACCTAATGGTGGTTGGGGAAAGGTGGCACGGCCATCAGGGGAACCCCAAAGAACTGGATTGGGATCCCAGGCTGGAGATTCTGCACCCCTGCCCTAAAGGGTCAGGTTCCCTCCCACCCCCCTTGGGATGTTTGTTCTGTTTTTATCTTCCTGTTAAACAATGTGTTCAGCAAAGCAGGGCCGATGGAGACACACAAGTTTGTAGAAGTCAAGAATGAAAAATAGTTTTTTAAAAAAAAGTCTAGAGAGATGAAATTCTAAAGTTACAGGAGCAAATTGGGCTGAAGCCCTTTGCACAATGAACTAAACTATCAAATTACAAGATGGTGGAAAGGCTAAAGGACATTTCGATGAAAATTGGGCTTCTTTTATCAATTATATGAAGGGTAAATACAAGTTGGATATTAATCAACTCAGGGCACAATCCTAATCCTATGCCCCTCCAACTTTTTCTGGAGGGGCATAGGAATTCCCTTCCACAGTGCTGAGCCTTTGTAAATCCCTTATGAAGGTGCAGCACCTTAAAGAACCCACCCCTCCCACCTTGTAGCTGCCACGGTTTCTTCCGTGGTGGAAGGGAACCGAGCATGGAAGACCATGCCCGGTTTTCCGGGGGGGGGGCATTCCTGGGGGCAGGGAGGGGAGGGGTGAGGCACAGCTGGATTATGATGAAATTGGCCATCTAGATGTTTTCCAGGGCGAAGGGAGCATGGAGGATATCCTATCCACGCTCCTCCCACCCTGGATAGGATTTCATAGATTTCATAGATCATAGAGTTGGAAGGAGCCTACAAGGCTATCGAGTCCAGCCCCCTGCTCAATGCAGGAAACTAGAGGAGGGGTCTCCCATCCAAGTAATAACCAGGCTTAACCCTGCTTAGCTTAGGATGCCCACAATCCTCAGAGTTTGGAGAGTTGCGGGGGGGATTGTGCTGCCCATGCATTTAAGGTTGAATGATTATAGGACAGAGTATTCATATTAAAATATAGTATTATTTATTATTATTTATTGTCAAATATTAGGATTGTATTAAGCATAACATATCTTCAGGCAGAATCCAGTGGGGCACTCACACGCCCATGCCGAGATTTTCCCGCCCTACCGATTCCCTTCCGCAGGCAGTGGGTCCCGTCGATTACATTGTGCAAGCAGGACCCATCACTTACACAAGGGAGAGATTTAGGTGTTCCGAGGGGAAGTGCTGGAACAAGCAGAAACACACGTTTCTGGAAGGAGGCCGGTCCGTGGAGCTCCTGTATGCGAGCTCCGCCGACCTGCCTCCCTCCAGAAACCAGCATTTCTGCTCATTTCGGGTTAGTCCAGAAGTGCTAACTCAACACTGTGCAAGCAGTGGGGGCCACTTGTGACATGCAAGTAGTGGGGCAGAAGAGAATTAGCACGGCGTAAGCGCCCATTGGATTCTGCCCATTGATTATAAATCGTATGTGAGATGATGGTTATCTATCTATAGTACTTCTAATATTATACGGTTGTATCCAATGGTGTTGTTCCACTGACAGAAGCAGCTCCATCAGCAGAACCAGGAGGGGGCAATTCCCCCACCATTACCCCTGAAGCCCCCCATGTGCCCTCAATTCTGCTCCAGAGGGCTGGGAAACCCCCTGGAGCAGATTTTTCGGTGGTGTGAAGGGCTGTAGTGGGGGGAGAGGGAGGAAGTCCCATTGTGCTAGCAGATGCCAGCTAATGTGATGTTGGATCTAACCCACAGTTTTTATCATATTATTTTATTGATTAAAGATAAAGGTTTATTATGTGACTAGAGGGAATAGAGATAATCAATTATGGTCTTGTAATGTTGAATAATATGCACTGGATGCAAATACTCTCCACTGGCACTCAAGCTCCTCACTTTCCTAGCCCTTCTGCCTTTAAAAGTAATGCACAACATTTTGTGACCCCTTTTGCACCAATGTAAGCTTCATTATCAATCCTTGTAGCTTGTCTTCCTTACCTTTGAGTTGCTTCGTGACACTCTCCAGAAAGAGATTAATATCACAAAAATCCCAGATACTCCACTTCAGCGCAAGCGGAAAAGCTAATGGATTCTCAAATGGTTTCTTCTCCTCATACCTGAAGAGAGAGAATGTAAAACCACCACCCATCCAATTCGGAATTCCCAAGTGAAGCAAAAAAAGGGGGGATTAGGAAACAGCAAAAGGCTACAGACACAGGCAAGTGCAAAAAGGTGGAGAGGGAGAGAGTGCTTTGGGGGGGGGGGGGGGCAGACTCTCCCTCACTATGGTCCTAGAATCCTAAAGCCAGACAACTAAACGACACACTACGTTAAAAGTGTAGGATATAGGTGATCATAACCTTTTATTTTACATTTGTGTACGTGCATGGGGCTCTGCAGACTGGGATCTTCACATGTGGATAGGGGGCCAATGGAGATTTTCTTTCTTTCTTCAGCTCCTGTGTGGGACATTTCACAAAACTTTTTTTTTAAAAAAAGTTATGACCACTTACATAATACGCATTTAAGGTAGCATGTAGTTTAGCCCTGAGAGACAAACTAGACATTGGGCGGATTTGCACGTCACGCTAAGCCACCCTGCGAATAGGCCACCATGGGTTGCTTGTTCGCTGAACAACCCACAGTATTCCCGACAATCAGGCTTGCCATGGCTTGTTCTCCCCCTCAATCCCAATCAGTCCTCCAGAAATCTCCAGCAGGTATCCCAGGCAGCTTTGCGGCAGAACTCCTTGTTGCCTCAGTCCCTACATCAGCACACTTTCTGCAATTGGTACACTGGGTTTGCTGGCTACCGAGGGAAACTCCCCTCCCTTGCACATCAATTTGCCAAGTGGAATTAATTTTCTGAGCCCTTAAGAATGTGGTAATGCGTTCGCCATCATTTTTTTCCCCCCAGGGACTTTCTCTGTTGTGCAAGATCACTAGCCTGGGAGGGACGCTGGACTGGACATAGTGTACTTGGTGGCTGCTGAGGAGAACTGGAGCTGGGGGAAGAGGACTGTCTTAGTGCTTTGAAGAACTGCTTTGCAACTGCCCCCCCCACCTCCAAGTAATTCTCCCTTGTAATTCTGACATCATTTGCTGAGTTACGGAACACCTGCCAGAGAAATCACCAAGGGAGGCAGAGCTGCCCCAGTAGGGGTGTCCCCCCACTTCAGGATGCTGCAAGGGCACCCCTTATTTTCTCTCTTTTTTGTTTGTTTGTCTATTTGTTTGCTTGCTTGTTTAATTTAATACATGTTGTGTGTGGGGGAGGTGTTCCTGGGGTTTACAAGCTATTGCCCACTCTGGATGAGAGAGAGAGGGGTTAGGGAGACTATGTGTGTTAGAGCTGCTTCTTCTGCCCAGGGTGGGAGCCAGAAGTGGCAATCCCTCTGGGTGAGAGCCAGAGGGGAGAAGTGTTTACAAAACTCCAGGTGAGAGATGGAGTGAGCATGAACTAGTGGAGGTAGGTTCGAAAGGTTAGGAAATATATGTTTCCGTTTTTCTCCATGTTCCTTGGTGGGTTGGCAAGCCTGATGTCAAGCTATACTCTGTGATTGTGCTGGGTTGCTTGTTTGTGATTGGTTGGATGTATGGACTGTGTGAGGTTCTGAGTGGTTGAGGGCATGTTTGAGCTGTGAGTGGGTGCTGAGAGTGTGTGGGAAGGTTTGGTGTGCTACAGATGTGCTTCTAAAACTCTGACACAGGGACCCATAGAGGCTGCAGTACCACTATTCCAGTGACTTGGGGCAGAAGGAGATATGGCAGGAGGGGAGAGGGTTGGGACACCAGAGTAGAATAGCTTAAAGCTGTTTATACACTGTTCCCCTTCAACCCCTTTCCCATAGCTCTCATGTCCCTTTTAGTTCATACACGAAACCCTCCTGTCTTACAGTGCTGCTGTTTAATGCCAGGTCAGTCCACAATAACTTAAGTCCAATTTTTTTATTTCTATATAAAACAAACACATAATATCAAACATATAACAATTAACAAAACAAAATTTTGTTTTGTTTTGTTTAGTCCACAATAACTTAAGTGATTCAATTATGGATGAGAAAGCCAATCTGGCATGTATTACTGAGACTTGGGTGGGTGAGCTGGGTGGGGCTGACCTGACTCAACTTTGCCCACCTGGGTACTCAGTGCAACACCAACATAGGCTGGAGGGATGGGGGTGTGTGTCTGTGGTTCACAGAACTTCTATCTCTCTCACCAGGAAACCACCCCACCTTGGAGCAGGCCTTGAGGGGTTGCACTTGGTGTTGGGCCATAGAGACAGATTGGGGATGCTGCTGGTGTACCACCCACCCTGCTTCACAACAGCCTCCCTGACTGAGCTGGCAGAGGTGGACTCAAGTGTGGTGTTGGAGGAACCCAGGAAGATGGTTCTGGGTGATTTAATTTCCATGCTGAGGCTGCCTCTGGAGATATGGCTCAGAACTTCATGGCCTCCATGACAACCATGGGGCTGTCTTAGTTTGTCATCAGCCCAACACATGAAGCACAGCATACCCTTGATTTGGTCTTTGCTCCGAGCTATGAGAAGAGTAGTCTGAAAAATGGGGGGTGGGAGTCCAAGTAACCCCATTGTCATGGTCAGACCATTTCCTCGTGAGATTTGAACTCACAGCATTACTTCCCTCCTGCAGGTGGGACCATTCTGATGGCCCACCCCAGGAGACTGATGGAATCCAATTGATTTCTGAATGCTCTGGGGGATTTTCCAGTGGAAAGATCTGGTGATCCAGCTGAGGCCCTAGTCTCACTGTGGAACTGTGAGATGTGGAGGGCCATCGACTCAATTGCACCTGTATGACCTCTCCGGCACAGTAGAGTCCGCTCAGCTACTCCTGAAGAAACGCTCTCTGGATCTGGAAGATCTGAACAACTTTAGGCCAGTGGCAAATGTTCCTTCCTGGGCAAGGTCCTTGAGCAGGTGGTGGCCAAACAGCTCCAGGTACTCTAGGATGGGACTGATTATCTGGATTCATTCCAATCAGGGTTCAGGCCAGGTTTTGGCAAGGAAACAGCTTTGGTCGCCCTGTATGATGACCTATATTGGGAGAGAGACGGGGGAAGTGTGACCCTGTTGATACTCCTGGGTCTCTCGGCAGCTTTCGATGCTATCGGCCATGGTATCCTTATGGGGCAGCTGTCCGAGTTGGGAGTGGGGGGTACTGCATTGCAGTAGTTCCCCTCCTACTTGGATGGATGGCTCCAGAAGGTGGTGCTTGGGCCCATGGATTCTCCAGCATGGGGTTCCTCATGGGTTGGTCTTATCCCCCATGCTATTCAACATCTACATGAAGCCACTGAGTGGAGTCATCCGGAGTTTTGGAGTGCATTGCCATCAGTACACTGATGACAAGCATGCTCTGTCTCTTCTTTTCTTCTCCAGAAGGTGAGGCTGTGGATGTGCTAAACTGGTGCCTGACTGCCACAATGGGCTGGATGGGGACTAACAAACTGAGGCTCAATCCAGACAATACTGAGATGCAGTTAGTGGTGGGTGGCTCCTCTGACTGGATGGAGGGTGTTCAACCTGTCCTGGATCGGGTTGCACTCCCCTTGAAGGAGCAGGTTCATAGCTTGGGGGTCCTCCTTGAGCCATCTGTGTCACTTGAGGCTCAGCTGGCCTCACTGTCACAGAGTGCCTTCTACCAGCTCCGGCTGGTGGCCCAGTTATGCCCCTATCTGGACAGGGATAGCCTGGTTCAAGTAATCTACACTCTGGTAATCTCTAAACTAAATTACTGCAATGCACTCTACGTGGGGCTCCCCTTGAAGATTGTTCAGAAGCTGCAGCTTGTGCAAAACACAGTAGCCAGATTAATAACCAGGACCAATTGGTCTGAATACATAACACCAGTACTTGCCCACTTGCATTGGCTGCCTATATGCTTCCAAGCCCGATTCAAGGTGCTGATCTTAACCTACAAAGTCCTACATGGCTTCGGATCACAATACTTGACAGAATGCCTCTCCCAACCACAATCTACCCGGACACTATGCTCAACATCTGGGACCTTCCTCTGAGTGCCTCCTCCGAGGGAGGCTTGGAAGGTGGAAACAAGGAGGAGGTCTTTTCCTGTGGTAGCCCCCTGGTTATGGAACAAGCTCCCCACTGAACCCCGCCTGGCACCAACTCTACTATCCTTTCAGTGCCAGGTCGACTGCCCTCTATGCTGAGGCATTTAATGGTATTTAATGGCCTTTAATGGCCTATGGGGGGTTATGTCTGCAGTGGTCTAGTTTACTGAATGTATTGAATATGTTTTTAATTGTACAAATGCTTTTAATTTCTGTTTTTTAATTTTGTATTGAAATTGTACACTGTTCATATTGTATTTTACTGTTTTTAAAATTGTTGTTAACTGCCCAGAGAGCTTTGGCTACTGGGTGGTATATAAATGAAATAAATAATAAAAATAAATAATAAAAATAAATGAATCATAATAATAATGATGATGATGATATTCTGGGAGAAAGGAAATGGTGGCCAAGCTGCCAAAGTGGAAGCTCTGCTGCTGTTACCAGCATTTGTAGCAACAACAAAATATAATCAAATAAAATAAATAAAATATAGTCTTCACAGCCATACTTCATTTACCTTTGAATTGTTTCATGACTCCCTCCAGAACTGAATTTATTTCACTGAAGTCCCAGATCCTCCACTTCAGCTCTGGAGTGAAAGCCACTGGAGTCTCAAATATCTCCTTCTAACTCCTGGTGGAGAAAAACAAAGGTGACCCACCACCCATCCAATCCAGTATTCCCAAATGGAGCAAAAGGAAACTGCAGATAGCTTGGAGAAAGGTTGGGCAAACTATTGGGGGGGCGGCGGCACTGGCTCCCACAGAACCCTTATGTGGCCACACAAGTTGCATGGCTGTGAGTGTGGTGGTGGTGGGGTGGATCCAGTACACACCCACAGGGGTGTGTGTGTGTGGTTAAACTTCAACCTTAGTCTCTTCCCAGCCCCAGCAATCCTGAATGCTGGTGAGGAGAGGCTCTAATTGAACCCCAATTTATCCCAGTGGAAGCAAAATTGGTATTTCCCCAATGCTATTACTTGAACCTCCATTCCCTCACAGCAATCCTGATCAAAACCATCATCATCATCATCATCATCATCATCATCATCATCATCATCATCATCATCTGTGTTATTTGGTAAGTCATGTTTTATTGTGTGAGTGTGCATGTGTGTGTATAGCCTGTTTTGCATTTTTGAGGTGTTGGTTTGTGTATATGTTTCTTTGCCTCTGTGTGTATGTGGGGGGGGATGTTTTGCATCTGTGGGTGTCTGTTTCAGGGGAAGTAGGGGGTACTTGTTTTGATGTTTGTGGCTCAAACCCAACTACTGCCTTGTACTGAGGTTCTTTGGCAAATTGCTTGTCCTCTGTGACTAGGCAGGCCCTCATGGCAGCTGATTTGTAAGTAGCAGGCAGGAGTCCTCATTGACTTTTCTGATTGATGTTGTTTGCTTCCAGGCAGAAATATTATCGGGTAGGATGTTTTAATCCTTAAAGGCAATACTCCTGGATAAATGTAGAATGTTTTAAATTGTGTTTTGATTACAGCCACTTTGTATTTGTGTATTCTATGTTCTTATATCAAAAAATGTAAAAACTGCTTGAGTTATTAAAGTAAAAGATGAAAAGACACACCTGATCTCAGAGTCCTCTTTTCTAAAATCTCTCTGTGTTAATACCAGGAATATTTTAACATTACCATTCCTAGGTGACACAATTGTACCTGGAATATCCATAGGATGGTCATGTGCTGATCCAAAGAAAAGAACAAATATGTCGTCACACATCTTTTTTCTTACCAGAAAAAATCCATTAAGGAGGAAAAGACGGAAGAATTGCACAATGGTTGTGCACCTGGAAGCACCATAGTTGTTCTTTATGGAGTGACACTTTATGGGGAAAGCAAAGGAGCTATTTCAGTTGCTGGTAACCATGGGCTACAGTTTCCTAGATGTTTTGGCTGAAGCAGAGCTTGGGCAATGCACAAAGGGATCACTCTCACTTGTGCTGAGAGTGATTTGCTCCAAATTTCCCTAATTCCTTGGTCTGTCTCAATTTTGTAGTCCCTGTTGCAGGGTAAATCACAGAGCTTATTCTATCTTTTGGGGAGTTTTAACAGGTGCACCATGAATCTAGAACATGTGTGTGTGAACCCATAGATGCAGATGTATATCCCCTGTCCAGATAGTACATCAGGCTGAATGTGTTTGAGTTCTGTAAATACAACCAGATCCATCCATGAGATTCAACATTTCCTCAAATATTCTCAAGTCAAAAAAGAAAAGAGTGAATTAACAGGGGCAGCGGGGAGGGATGTGGAGGGGAAGACCCACAGCTGGATCTCCTCCTCTGCACTCATTGCTCTGTCTACAGGTGCAAAGGAGGAGATCCGCAGCATCCTATAGTGTCCAAGATGCTCTCTAGGGGGCATCGGATTGCTCTGTAACAATCCCTGATTCAGAAGTTGGGTACTGCAGAGAAAAAACAAAGTCCCACCACCAAGAAAGAAACCACTCAAAGGTACTTGCAAATCTCTTTAAACCAATTCATCTCTTGATAGCTGATGCAATTTGAACTGCTGCAGGCTGTTATAGGAGCAATATCCTTAATACAAAAAGAAAACATCAGGAATATAATGACCGTTATGACACAGTAAAAGAGGATGAGCAGAGCAAACAGGATGGTCTTCCTAAACAGGATGGTCTTTGCCATACGGCAGAAAACCCTTAAAGGCGGCCTTCCCTTAAGAGGGAGTTCAAAATCTTAGGCATAACTACCAGAATAAAAGAGATATGGATATTCAAAGATATTCATATTGTACCTGATTTAGCTTTTGTGATGTGCATTATTTTACCATGCGCTGCTGGTATATGGGATTTTTATGCTGGGCTGGATTTTATTGATTTATACTGTTTTTGTTGTATTGTTGTTTTAATTGTACCATACAATGGCTAGCTAATTTATTTTATGAGGCATTTAATCAATGTAATAAAGAAATAAATAATGAGATATTTACAAGCACCTGTGTGACATCCCTTTCTGAGTTTGTTTGTTTTTGTAACCACTGCAGAGAAAATGAAATACAATGTACAGCCATGTGTGATTGAGGGGAGGGGAAAGAGCTCTGCCAATGATATTTGGTGGGTTAATAAGAATGCTACAAGCAGATCCCTATTTTTATCTGTGAAATGTTTGGGACCTGGAGGATATCATCTTCTGATGCCATCCTGACCATTCACAGCCTTATGGAGCACATCCAATGAAAATGAGTGGGATCCACTTACCTCTGCAAGGTTCTTCTCACATCCTAGAGGAGAAAAGAGATAAAGAAGGCGCTCAGTACCTTCCACACAGCATTGTATGCAGATGCTCTATGGCCCTCTCATGTACAACTGCTGATGCTCCTGCACAGCACCTCCACTAAAGGACTAAGGAAAATGGATATTACCTCCCAGAATGGGGGATAAAGAGGCCTTGGGTTACATCTTTGGCTTTCCACAAGAGAAACGAGCTGATGTGTATATTAAGGGATATACATTTGGGGGATTGGGGGTGTACTGAGAGCTAGAGGGGGCTACCTATTCCTTTATTTGCATTGATCCATTTTTCTGTGCAGTCAGTTTGATCAATTTGGTGATGGCAAGAAAACACTCTTGGAAAGTAAGAAGGATGCCAGCTTCCAGTGCTTTCAGCCCTGAAATAGTATGAGAGAAGAGACCAAGGGCTCATTTTGTCTAGCATCCTGTTCCCAGCAGGGCCAAACAGATACTTTTGTAAAACTCACAAGCAGGGCATGAACAGTTCCAAATTGGAAGGCATTAGGACACTGCACATTAGCAGAGAGGTAAAAAATGGCAGGAGATTCCATCACAGTGACATAGAAACCTCTAATCTACACCAACCAAGGTAAATGCACTATCCTATTTGTTGTGTATGTTCCATGTCAAACCTCTGGGGACGTCTGCTTTCTCCCTGAATATTAGTGCAGAACAAGGGAAGCATGCAACGTGTTGGGGTGGGACATGGCTCAGTGGTAGAGCACCTGCATTTTAGCAGAAGATCCTGGTTCAATCCCTGGCTTCTCCAGATAGGGCTAGGAAAAATTCCTGTCTGAAAACCTGAAGAACCTCTTTCAGTCAGTGTCAACAGTACTGGGCTAGATGGACCAGTGGTCTGATTCAGTATAAGGTAGCGGCAGCTTCCTATGTTCCTATGTCTGCCTAATGAAGAAGTGACTATAGCGCTATGTCCAGGATGTATTGATGGAACACACAGACATGGCACTGTTCATGTTGGATACTCCTGTACACAGCAGAGCTAGTTCTCAGTCCATTGACCAAACTTGGCCCCTTTGCTCCTTTTGGAAGTGAAGGAGGCACACAAAATCTTTCCAGCCAGCCTTCCCTGGAAAGGGTTCTCCTGAGCTGTTTCTGCCATGGTCTTACCTGCAGGAGTTCACTCGTGGACTGCTGACACTTCTGCTCCATCTCCAGGATGATACTTTCAAGAGAGGAGAGTTCCTCCGCGAGGATTCCCATATGCTCATCCCTTTTCCTCGCAATCTCCTTCTCCAATTCTTCCATCTGAGCCAAGAGATGTCTCTCTTGTCCTTCCAGAAATTGGCGTAGTTGTCTGAACTCAGCAATGGTCTTTTCCCTCTCTGCTTCTGTTTGCTTCTGCAAGAAGTAGATGGAAAGAGGAGAAAATGTCAGGAATAATGTCAGGAATACGGTCAGTCTTTATTGTCAAGAAGCATATACGGTAAGAATTTTATAGGAAAGGCACTTTTCACAGATATTAAATAACATTCAATAGAGTAAGAGTTTCCTGATGATGTACCTTCCATTGACAATTTTTATAATGGATAGGGCAATTCCAGATGATGTTCTGTGGTACAGTTAGGTAGTTTTAGACCCTGTACGTAGTGGTCTTATGATAGATAGCCATATGTATTACTTTAGATACATTACTTTAGATAGCCATATGTATTACTTCAGTTGTGGAGTGTACAACTAACATTTCCCTGCCCCCCACCCACCCACTGCTGCACACAATGCCATGGTTCTACGTTCCGTACATGCTACATTCCATACATTAACCAGGTTTGCACATAACAACACCAAAACTTGGTTTGTTGAATTGGGGGTTGTTGTTATGTGCAAACCTGTAACTATGGGTTAACTATGGGTTGTTAACCACAAACAACCCGAGAACCCATAGTTTGTTGTTGGGTTGTGAAGTGTGGGTTGCTTATAACACTGGTTGTTGCTACGTGCAAACCCATAATCATGGGTTGTTGATGGGTTGTTTCACCAGGCTACAGCGGCAGCAGGCAAGAGTGGTAAAAACAAAAACAAAAAACACCCAGTCTATTTACATACCAGTACTGCAATGCCACAAAGCCAGTTGGGATACAGGGAGGGAGTGGGTGAAGGGGGAGGGAAACAAACAATCCAGGGACTGAGAATACAAACCATCATTTGTTCATTTGACTGCCAGAAAAACCCTCGGCAGGGCAACAAACCATGGTTTAAATATACCATGGGTTAGCAATGACTGGGTTTGCATAACATGAAAACCCATACACAAGGTTAAGTATGGGTTGAGTATGGGTTGCTGTTGAACCGTGGGGTCTTGTGTTGTATGAACAAGCCATGCTAACAAAACATGGTTTGTTGACTACAAACATCCCATGAAAAGAACCAGGACTGCAGGGCAGTTTGGCGCCCTAGGCTAAATTATATTTAGCGCCCCCCCTCTCGTGCCGTGGGGGGGGGCCTCCGGAAAGCAGCCCTGCTCTGCAACCTCCCGCTGCCGCCACCGGACCCCCCCCGCACGCTGCCGCTGCCGCTGCCGCCCCCCACCTACCCACGCCTCCTCCGAAAAGGGACCCCCGCGCTCTGTTTTTGGCCGGGGGAAACCAGAGCAACAGGGAAGTCCCATTGTGCAGCAGAAGTCCAATTACATGCCCAGACCACTGCCCCTGACTATGAAATATTTTTAAAATATAAGAAAGGATGCTGCAGGGAGCAGCATCAGCTCCAGTGACTCCCAGTGTGCCCATACCAGCCCAGGTGCTGCCACTGGGCCTGTATGCTGCTGCTCCCATCACTTACCATTCTCTGTGTTGGTCATCCCCCCTCCCTGAGATATGGGGCCCAAGACTTTGCCCCCAAGGTCCAGCCCTAGCTGAACCAATAAGCAGGGCTGCCTGGGAAAGTTTGATTCCTCTGCATTTTATAGGAGCGTCTCAAGGAGCGTCTCCAGCAACACCAAGTGGGCCGCTCAACAAGATCTGCCACAGACGGCCTTCTCCTTGTCCCTTCAGCCAGAGCAGCTAGACTGGTCGGGACGAGGAAGAGGGCCTTCTCTGTGGCAGCCCCCGTACTATGGAACTCTCTCCCAAGTGACCTCCGCCATGCCCCCTCTCTGCTGAGCTTCCGCCGCTCATTAAAAATTTGGTTATTCAGGCGGGAATATGGGGTGGGCTAAGATTTTAAAATTTTATACTGTTTTAATGTATTTTAATGGAGAAAAATGTTTTAATGTATTTTATTCTGTTTTATTTTCTGTACATCGCCCAGGGTGGCCGGTTTGCCGGCCAGATGGGCGATAAATAAATGCAAATAATAAATAAATAATATATTACATTTTCCCGTATTATTACTACTTCAAATACTTCTTTCCTTCCAAGTAATATCAACACTTACAAGCAGGTCTTGGATTTTCTTTTCTGTATCTGCTTTATATGCCAGAATTTTTTCTCTCTCCTTACTCAGAATCTCCAGGCGATGACGGATCAGATCCTGAAGAGAGAAAGAAGTTCTGGTTTGGCTCAGAGAAAGAGAAAGAGGAGTTGAAGAATATGCATGTTCCCTCCCATCCATTTTTGAACCTGGGGGGCGGGGGGGGAGCTCTCCAGTGCCCTCTTACCTCTCTGTATCCTTCAAATAGGTTACTACATCCAACTGGAGACTGAGTTTAACACTCTGGTTAGATGAGATGGGTGGGGAAATAACCCTGAAGACCTCCGCTGGGCGGCAGGTGGAGAACTCAACAGAGGCAGAGAGATAGTGTTTTTCTTTGCTGCCTTCACTACCCCTGAATATACTTGACCATAGGCACACAGCTCAGTGTGACAGCGCACATGCTTTGCATGCACAAGGTCCCAGGTTCAATCCCCAGCATCTCCAGGTAGGGCTAGGGAAGAATCCTGCTGAAACCCTGGAGAGCGCCTGCCAGTCAGTGTCAACAATATACTGGGCTAAGTGGACCAATGGCCTGACTCAGTATAAGGCAGCCTCCTAGGTTCCTATGATTGCATCTACTAGCAGTTTTCCTCCATCTGAACTCAAGCTGTCTCCTATGTTGTTTCATCGCTCGCAGTGGCAGGGCATACCATGGAGCTGTTAGAGGTCTACTGTGGGGAGGGTGCTCAGGAGCAATCCTGTCAACTGCCCAGATCATTCCTGCATTCCACAGATCGAACAGGGTTTTGAGAGGAGAGCCAGCAATGTCAGCTGAGAAATCCCCCAGAGCTCTCTGGAAGCCATCCGGATCCATTAGCCTCTGGGTGCAGACCATCTTAATAGGTCCCCCGCCCTTGCCCTCCTCCCAATGCCATACTTCTCTCTACCTGTCACCGCACTAACTGGAGTCCCACCAGGACCCACCCCACCTCCCAGTTTGCCCCATATCCTCTCTCCCAGGAGCATGATCAAGTCCAGGAGAAGTCAAATCCTCCCGGCCCACAAGCATAATCCACAAGAGCCAGACACTCAGTTTTTAGAGGTGTGTACCTCACCATTGCATCCCATGCTGAGGCAGCTCCCCCCAATGGGGCAACCCCCTTCAGTGGCACCCCCACCAGTGGAAGGGCCACCTCTAAGCAGCCCCTCTTTTTATGCATGTTTAAAAAATTAACTCCTCGCAAGCCACGGAGCTACTCCAGCCCCCTGGGGAAGTGTGTGACAGTGTGAGCTTCCTTTTTCTTCTTCTTCTTCTTCTCCTCCTCCTCCTCCTCCTCACTGGCAGGTTCTCTTTTGCCTCTCTTCTGCCCTGCTATGGCTCCCTTCCCCCCCTCCCCCCTCAGCCTCTCAGAATAGCAGCTAGGCAAGATCCTGGCTGGGGAGCGTGGGGGGGCTCCTCAAGACTCCCCCCCTCTCATCCAGAGCCTTGGGTTGTGCAAGATACTTTAATGCTTTTTATTCCCCCTCCCAATCAAGCTGCAGGGTGGTTTCCTACCTGGTAATCTTCTGAAGCCTCCTCCAGGGGTACCACCTTGTGTCCTTTGTGTTCCTTGGATCTGACACACACCACACAGATGGGGGTTTCATGGTCTTTGCAGAAGAGTTTCAGGGGCTCCTGGTGTGTCTCACAAACACTCCCTGTTCCTCTCTGAAGATTGAGTTTCTTGGCAATTTCTGCAAGCTGTCGATTTGTAATGAGGTTCCTTTGCAGGAAGGGCTGTCTACACTGAGGGCAGGAGGCATCTCTCCTAGTCTCACTGCAGTGCTGGGTCAGGCAGGCTTGGCAGAAGTTGTGCCCACACTCTGCAATGGTCACTGGATCCTTGAAATACTCCAGGCAGATGGGGCAAGTCGCTTCCTCACGGAGATCTCTGACAAGACCTCCAGTAGCCATGGCTGCCTCCCCCTGAAGACAGAAATAGTTTCACTTTCTTTGCTTTAGGTGACCGGGTGTTTCCCTTCCTGTAAATAACTGAGGCTTTCACATCATCATCAGTATGCAAAAAAAGATGGGAAAAGGTGGAAGAAAAGCCTCTTGATAAAGGAAATGAATTTTCAAAAGAGTAAAGCATAAATAATGTCTCACTTAGGAGGGGAAAACCAGGAGGTGGTGCTGTCATTTTTCTCTTCATCTGTGTTCCTCTGGCGACTGAAGAAATTGGTCTTTAAATAAGCATTTGATTCCATTACTGCTTAATTTAATTTATCAATCAAGACTGTCACCCTCCAGAGCTGAGGGTGAGAAAATATGAGGAGGGAGAGGGAAGGGACTGGAATGCTCCTCCTCCTCCTCCTCCTCCTCACGCATTTTCTTTATTTAGGTTCAGGATCCCGGAATAGGGCTAAACTTTCCTGTTGCAGCAAAACCTCTTGTTTATCACAAAATGACTTCTCAGAAGAACAATATTGCCACCTTGTGACTAGTTGAGGAAATGGCTTAGGTTTCTTCTACCCCTGGCCCTGGAACAACAAGGGCAGGAACGCACAGTGAACTAGGTGACACAATAACACCCCCACATGCACAAGGTAATACCAGTGAATTTGACAGAAACTGACTTTTAAAGAAGGGTTCCTTCCAAACCTACCTCCAGCCTGACTAATACAATTAGTGGCCCGTTTTTCATCTCTCTATCTACATAAATAGTTTTACCTCACTCTTCAGCCAGGCCCCAAATCTCTGAGATCCAGAGATGCTGTCAGAAGTTGGCAGTGTTGGGCAGCTGCCTAGAGCCCACCACCTCCACCCTCTGACCCTCCACAAGCCCTCCCAAAAAGAGCTTGTGGGGGGGCATTAGGACTCAGGGGAAGCCCTTGGAAGGGGAAGGAAGGGGGAATTAGTATAGAGAGTGGAAAGAAAAGCTGGAGGAGGAGGCAGAATAGAGACTGAGGCACAGGCACAGGGCAAAAATAAGTCTAGTGCTTCATAGCCGCTGTGTAGAGCAAGACTCAGAAAAACGCCTAAAAGTAAGAAATACCAGAATGAACACTTTAATTGTGAAATAACCACTTTCACAATTGTCACTTACTGCATCTTGTATAGCCTGAGCCATACAGTGCACTCAGATGTATGTTTACTCATAAGTAAGTCCCACCGTGTTCAGTGTGGTTTATTCCCTAGAAAGTGTGTTCATGATTGCAGCATCAGTGATTGAATCTGGGACAAGTTACACAAATATAGCATGATCCACAGGGCAATACAGATGTACAGTTTGGTCTGCACACTTTCATTGAGGATCTGGACCAGCAAGTCTTTTTATCAAGTGCTTTCGGAGTAAAGTGCCTGTCCAGGACATACAGCATATTCAGCTTAACGTGTCATGTTAAGGGCTTTCCATATTCACTCAAGTTGTAAGATGCTGGGAAATTGCACCCTTAACTTACATGCTATTTAGGCAATTTGGATATGGGTGGTATCCTAGGCTGTGGTTAGTTCCAGCTTCACCAGTACCTGGGAGCCGGATGGCTGTCGGTGGGAGAGTGGAGGACCAAAGTACCAGAATTCTCTGATTACTGGGACAGACACATGCAAGTGAAGCTCCCATGCAAATGGAAAAATAAAACCAGGAGAGCTGAAAGGGCACAACTGGGCAGGAACTTCATAACACTCACCAACAACACTCCTCTATTAAAAAAATAACCTTGTTGGCAGAGAGAGCTTCCACCTTTCTTTCTGAAAATGTAACATCCACCTCCCTGGGGTATTAACAGTGGTATCTCAGTAGTAATGGCTGCAGTGCACACTCTGAACTCTGCACATGTTCTGATGAGCTCCCCTCTTTAATAGTTTACTTGGTTAATTGTGCAGGAGAGAATACTTGTCAGCAAAATTATATATTATATATGAAATGTTGATGTCACATACTTGAACATGTTTTGAGGTAAATAGGAGCAAAATGAAGGAGGAGGCCACTCACTGCTGCTGGGGGGGGGGCAACACTTATGTGGGGAACGGGCCCAGTCACACAGCTCCTTCATGCTCTGTGAATTTTGTCTTCCTGATCCCATCTCACACTGGTCCAATAGAGACAACCACCTCCCCAAGTGGGAAGGTTTTCTAGGCTGACAAAGTCAAACCCCAGCAAAATCTATGGGGGGGGGGGGACTGACAAACCCTGTCAAACTGCTGTAAGTCACTTGTCAAATTTTAAACTCCCAGAAATAAGCACATTTTTTACCTCAGAACCTGGACCCTGGATCGCTGCCCCAATTATGAAATATATTCCTTAAAATAAGAGAAGATGCTGCAGTGATCAGTATCAGCTCCAGTGAATCCCAGTATGCCCATTCCAGGCCAAGTGCTTCCACTGAGCCGGTTTGCTGCTGCTTCCTTCACCTGCCATTCTCTGGGTGGTCATTTCCCCCCTCCACAAAAAAAATGTGGGGCCCTAGACTTTGGCCCCAAGGCCTAGCCCAAACTGCAGCAATAAGCACAACTGCCTTGTGGCTTTTGATTCTTCTGCCTTATATATTACATTTCCCCACATTATTACTGTTTGAAATATTTGTTCCCTTCCAAGTAATAGCAACACTTATAAGCAGGTCTTGGTTTTCTTTTTCGGTGTCTGTTGTATGAGCCAGAATTTTTTTTCTCTCCTTCCTCAGAATCTCCAGGCGATGACGGATCAGATCCTGAAGAGAGAGAAAAGTTCTGGTTTGGCTCGGAGAAAGGGGAGCTGAGCGCCAATATGCTTCTTCCATGCCATCCATTTTTGAACCTGGGTGGTGGGAGGAGCTCTGCAGTGCCCTCTTTATCACACCGTACCATTCAAATAGGTTACTACATCCAGTTGGAGACAGAGTTTAACACTCTACTTAGATGGGACTGATGGGGGGACAATCCTGAAGACCCCCGCTGGGCAGCACATGGAGGACTAAAGAGAGGCAAAGAGATAGCATTAATTTGCTACCTTCATTGCCCCTGAATATACTTGACCCCAGGCACACACCAGTATTTGACTGCATCCGCTAGGAGTTTTCTTCCATCTGCAATCAAGCTCTCTCCTATTTTGTTTTATTGCTCTCAGTTCCAGGGCATTCCATGGAGCCAAACAAGCTCTACTGTGGAGAGGAGCAAGCATGTCAACTGCTCTGGTCATTTCTGCATTCCACAGTTCAGGGTTTTGACAGGAGAGCCAGCAATACCAGCTGGGAAATCCCCCAGAGTCCTCTGGATGCCATCTAATGGGAAAGATTACATGTGGAAGCTTATTGCTAACTTACTCAACTGCAAGGCTCTTCACCACATGGTCTGTTAGGAGCCGGAAGGCTCTAGGGTTAAAAGTAATCCAGACTAGTTATAACAACAGAAAGGGTTTTATTCAAGAGTCATTGGAGTGGTAACTGGGTTACAATCCTCCAATCCATGAATTTCCAGCAATTTCTGAATTTTTCCACTTTGTTCAACCAAGAAAGAACCTTCCTCATCTTGAGATAATTGCATTCCAAGATAATGTTGTACCAAATCCAGATCTTTCAGTTCAAAGTGTGCTTGCAATTCTTGTGCAATTTTGTCTTTCTGACTTACTGATTCAGTTACCAGCAATATATCATCAACAAAGACCAACAAATACACCCAGTGTCCTGGTTCTGTGTGATTTGTGTACAGACAGTGGTCAGCCTTGCTTTGTTCGAATCCCAAACTAATCAAAACTCTGTCTAGTGTTTGGTTCCAGCACCGAGCTGCTTGCTTTAACCCATATATGGACTTGTGCAGACGACATACAAGACTGGGATTTTCTTCAAAACCTTTTGGCTGCTGCATGTAGATTTCCTCCTGTAATTCACCATATAGGAAAGCAGTTTTTACATCAAAATGAAATGCCATCATTTTTCTTTGTGCTGCCAATTTCAACAACAATCTGACAGTTGCATACCTTGTTGTTGGTGCAAACACGGAATCAAAATCTACCCCATGTTTTTGTGCAAACCCTCTCGCCACGAGTCTCGCTCTGTACCTTTCTACCTGCCCCTGGTGATTTGTTTTCACCTTGTACACCCATTTACAGGTGATGGCCTTGTGCCCTACAGGCAAAGATACTAGACTCCAAGTTTTGTTATCATGCATTGCATTGATTTCATCCTGCATGGCCTCAAACCAATCATTTTTCACCTTTGGTTCCATGCTCTGGATTTCTTCAAAACTTTGTGGTTCTAAAGCTATTTTGAGAGCTTTATGTACAACAGTTTTCCCACTTTGGAATTCATCCTGATATCTAACAGGTGTTTTGCGTTCTCGGAGATTGTTCCTTGCGTTCTAAGGAGATTGCCTTAGAGATTGTTCACCTCCCTCCTGCTCCCCAGATATCTGCTCAGTGGCTTGTTCTGTCTCAGAAGCTTCCTGCTGTGTTTCAGACATTGCATGCATTGGCAATTCCACCAGCTGTTTCTGTTCATGTGTTTGCTCGTGAAAAATCACATCCCTGCTCAGAATTACCTTGTTGTGGTGTGGTGACCACAACCTGTACCCTTTTATTTGTGCATCATACCCCAGCAGAAAACATTCAAAGCTTCTTGGAGATAGCTTTGTTCTGTTTTGAGCCTGTATATGAACAAAACATTTACACCCAAAAATGCGCACGTGTGCTATCTTTGGTTTCCTCCCATGAAACATTTCATATGGAGTTTTCACAGTTGTGGTGTTGGGTAACCTGTTCAGCAGGTAATTGGCATTTGACAGTGCATCCCCCCAGAAACGGTTTCCCACCTGTGAGTCAGCTAATTGAGCCCTCATCATTTCCTGGAGTGTTCTGTTGCGTCTTTCAGCTACACCATTTTGAAATGGGGAGTATGGAGCCGTGACTTTGTGCCCAATACCCTCACTTTCCAAGAATTTCTTGAATTTTGTACTCATGTACTCTCCCCCACCATCTGTAAGTAATTCACCTATTGGATATTGTTTATATCTGTTTCCAGCCCATTTAACAAATGATTCAAATCTCTCTTGAACCTGAGACTTATGCTACAGAAGATAAACAAAACCAAATCGTGAAAAGCCGTCAACGAGTGTCATGTAGTACCTATTTCCCCCATAGCTGTTTTCAAATGGTCCAGCAACGTCAGAGTGTACTAGCTCAAATATTCTTGTGCTAACTCTATCACTGTGTTTCTGAATGTTAGATCTGTGTGACTTTGCTGTACTGCATACTTCACATTCCACATAATTAGAACAAGGTTTCATTTTCATACCCTCACACAGACCCTGCATCTTTTCGATGCTTCTGTATTGGCATGTGCAAAACGTTTGTGGAAAATATGCACACAATTGTCATGTGGTTTACAATTTGCATACTTTGCCCTCTCATCATGTGTTACAAATGGATTTTTTTTATTATTTTTTTTAAATATTTTATTAAATTTTAAAACAATACAAAGAAAATAACATACACACATAACTAATATTGTGCTCCCATCACCATGGGACCAAACAATCCAATAACTCTATAATTGTTCATTATTCCAAAAATACAATATATCTTGACAGGGTAAACTCCCTTTCCCCCTTTTAAACACATATTCCAAAAATAAACCCCAAATATCCTTAAAATTATTTTTCTTTAATTGACCCCTTTTGCATTTAATATTACAAGTCAACATATCATTCAAAGCCATATCCCATACTTCCTTATACCATTCAGTAATAGTGAAAACTTGCTGGATTTTCCATTTCCTTGCTATCATTAGTCTACCTGCCGTTAACAAATTTATGATTAATTCTTTAACATTTTGTGAACCGATCACCTTTTCCGTTATTGTTAGCAAAGCTAGTTTAGGGCATACCTCTAAATCAACTCCAACAATTTCTGATATTTCCTCAAAAATCATTTTCCAAAAATCCATTACATTTTTACAACTCCACCACATATGAGCATATGTACCCAATTCCTGACATCCTCGCCAACACATTGGAGAACATTTATTATCTATTCTATTTAATCTCACTGGGGTCAAATACCATCTCCAAATTAGCTTATAAAAATTCTCTTTAATTCTTATAGACATATTTTTCAATATTCGCCTATCCCAAATCTTATTCCACTCATCCTTTGATATTTCCTCTTCAAACTCTGTATCCCAAACTATTTTAAGATTTTCTGCTTGCTCTTCTGATTTCTGCAACATTTTATATAACATCTTTGTAAGACCCCTAGCTGATGCATTTCCTTCTACAAGTTCTCTAGACATAACCACCTGCTCAAATGCAGTGAAATCCCTTTCATGCTCATGTCTCCTCTTCCATTTCTTACCCCATTGTACTAATTGAATTAAATTTAACCAAGAAATTCTTCCTGCCCCAACCCTATCAATTATTTGCTGTCTTGTCTCCATTTTTTCCAGCCAATCCATTGAAGTTATCACTTTTTTCTCTCTAAAAATTCGTTCTAAATGTCTAACATTCTCGGGAAAATCTTCCATAACCACCACTGGAGTAAGCGGGGATATACCTGGTAAAAATATTTCCTTATTTCTACCCCAAATTTCTAACATATTTTTTAAAAAGGGATTTTCTAATCTTTTTGTCATAATATGTCCTTGTTTTGTAAATAAGAATTTATCCACCCTATTACCCAATTCAAATGCTTCTATTTCCCACCACATAAAATCTTTTCTAACAATAATATCCATGATATATCTAAGTTGATTAGCTATATAATACCATTTTAAATTAGGGAGACCAAGTCCCCCTATTTTTTGAGCTTTATACCATCTATTCTTAGTAATCCTTGATTTTTCCCCCCCATTACAATAGCTATTTAACATTACTTGCCACTCTTTAATTTCTTTCTCTGATATCTTATATGGTATCATTCTAAATAAAAAATTAAACTTCGGTAAAATCTTCATTTTAATCAAAGCTATCCTACCAAACCACGATAATCCCAATTTTTTATAATCCTCTATTTGATTTTTAACTTCATCTTTTAGTTTTTTAAAATTACATTCCCCTATTTTATCCAAATCTTTTAATATATCAATACCTAAATATTTAATTATATTTTTTATCTTTATATCCACTCCCCTTTGTTTAAATCCCCTTTCCTCCAGTTTACTATAATTAAATGTCATTATCTCCGATTTATCCCAATTAACTTTTAACCCTGTTACTTCTCTAAATTCATCTAAATGTTTCTCTATCCAATCCCAATTTTCTATAGGCCGTTCTAATGTTAACAAGATATCATCTGCAAAAAGGTTTATCTTACATTTGGTCTCTATTCCTATCCCCAATAATTTCTTCTCCTGTCTTATCGAATTCGCTAACAATTCCATAACTAACACAAATAATACTGGGGAAAGGGGACAACCCTGTCTAGTTCCCCGGCCTAGGCTAATAGTTTCTGTTATTCCATCGTTTACAATTACCGACGTGACATTATGAGTATATAATTGGTTAGTAATACCTATAAATTTTTCTCCAAACCCCATAGTTTTTATTAACATCTTTAATGCAGGCCATTCCACACAATCAAAGGCTTTAAAAATATCCAATGCAAGAACCCCCGCTTTCAAATTATTTTTCTTTATTAAATAAATTATATTCAGAACCCTTCCTGTTAAATCTGCCATTTGTCTTCCTTGAATAAACCCACATTGATCTATCCCTACATACTTATTTAGAAAACTATTCATTCTTCTAGCTAAAATTGCTGTCAATAGTTTAGCATCTTGATTAATTAATGATATTGGTCTATAAGAACCTGGTTCTGCTAAATCCTTCCTTGGTTTCGGGATTAAAATGGTCAAGGACTGTTTCCATGATGGGGGGATCTCTCCCCCCTGTAAAATATCATTAAACAACCGTTTTAACTTCGGAATTAACATTTTTTTAAAAACTTTATAATATTCCGCCCCCAGACCATCCAGTCCTGGCGTTTTCCCCTGTTTTAATTTATTTATAGCACTTTCTATTTCAATTTCTGTGAATGGTTGCTCCATTTTCTCTCTATCTTCATCCTGGATTTTTATTTTTAAATTTTTCTCGATATATCTTCTACTCTCAGCTTCCGACCATTTTCCTGCCTTATATAACTCCGTGTAATATTCATGAAAAATTTTCAATTTATCCTTTACTAGATTATATTCTTTACCCCTCTTATCTTTAATCATCCCCACTAAGCTTTTTTCTTTTTTTTTTTGTGCTAATCTAGCCAACATTTTAGAGTTTTTATTACTATTCTCAAAATACTCCCTTTTTGTGTAAATCAAATTCCTTTGTACCCTGTCCAGTTCTTTATTCTCCAATTCTTTCCTTTTACCCTGTAATTCTGCAAAAATCTTTTTATCCCTCTTCTCTAAATACTTCTTTTCCAAATCCCTAATCTCCCCCTCTAGCTTTTGATAAAAAACTTCTTGTTGTTTCCTCAAATTTATTGCCTCTCTCAATCCTATTCCTCTCATTACACTCTTCATTGTATCCCATATTATCGCTTCAGTACATTCTTCTGTTTGATTAAATCCCCAAATTTCCCTCAATTCCTTCTCTATTTTCTCTGTTAAATGTTTATAACGAAAAATATTACAATTCAATCTCCATCTTTTCGCTTCTCTATAATCCTTATGTATCTTCAAATCCATGTTAACCAAAGCATGATCTGTAACTTTTATCACTCCTATCTCTGTGCCCAGGACCCTTGAAAACAGTGTCCTGGACACAAAAATAAAATCTATCCTAGAATAATTCTTATTTGCTGATGAGTAAAATGTATATCTTTCCTCATTCCCCTTGACCCCTCTCCAAACATCTAGCAACCCTTCCTTACTAATTAACTTATTCAAGATCGTTAGATTATTTCTCTGATCTTCTCTCGTCGGATTGGATTTGTCTTTTCTTCTATCCAATACCATGTTAAGGTCCCCAGCCATAATAACCCATTGATTTTGAAAATTACCCATTTCTTTAAACACATGTTGATAAAATTCTCCTTGATTTTGATTGGGAGCATAAACATTAACAATAACATATTCTTCCCCTCCCAAGGTCCCATACATTATAATATATCTACCTGTATCATCCTTTTTCACCTTTAGAACATTAAAACCACAATTCTTTGAAATTATAATTGCTACTCCTCGCGATTTAGATGATCCACATGCTATCTCATATATTCTAGACCACCTCAATTTCAATTCATTGACTCCTTTCCTTGCCTGGTGCGTTTCTTGCAAGAATATAATATCTGCCTTATCCTTTTTAAGAAGTGCTTCTATTCGCCTTCTCTTAGTAACTGAACCTAGCCCCTTAACATTTAAAGTTGAAATTCTTAACTTATAATCCATCTATTAACAACATTTTTTTCTTTTTTGGTCCCCAAAGGTGAAAATAATACACAATAACATACCCCTTAACCCACCCCCACATTCATCTAAACTATCCCCCCTGCTTAGCCAGGGCAACTTGCCCCACCCTAAACCTACCCACCTATCCCGGGGGGGGGGAGAGGACCCATCACCAGCCCGAACAGCAGCCCCTCATTCCCTCCCGGATAACTTCTTTATAAAACATTTTCTATTTCTTTTTTCTTCTCGTATTTGCTAATTGGGAAAAGGTTGGGATTTTTCAATCCTATTCTGTAGGCTCTACTGTTCCTGAGGATTCAGGTTCAGAGTCAGATTCAGATACAGAATCAGAATACAAAAGCATTAAGAGTACTCCAAGACAGTCAGGTGAATCTGACTCCTCTGATACTGAAACACCACATGGTTCAGAGAATGAAACTGAACCATTGTTCACCATTGGTGCAAGTTCATTGAAACAGGAAACTGATAGTTCTGATGAGGAAAGGAAAAGGTTGTGTAGATCAAAACGTTCTACTAAACAACCTGTGAGATATCAGGATGAATTTGCAGGAAAAGCCATTTTTGAACCTCAGAGTTACAAGGAGGTAGAAGAATTGTCTGCTAAGGAAGCTACACCATGGCTTCAAGCTATGCAAGCTGAGTTAAATTCTTTGGATAAGAATAAAACATGGAAGCTGGTAAAGAAACAGCCATCCATGAAAATAATTGATAGCAGATGGATTTTTAAAGTGAAAACTGACCACACCGGAAAGGTGGCACGTCACAAAGCGAGATTAGTTGCACGTGGTTTTGCGCAAATTGAAGGGTTGGATTACCACGAGGTATTTGCACCTACAATTCGCTTTGAAACAATCAGACTGATGTTTAAGATTGCTGCTGAGAGAAATCTGAATATTTCACATTTGGATGTTACCACAGCGTTCTTGTATGGTCAATTGTCTGAGGACATTTACATGCAACCACCGGATGGTGTTGCTGTTGAAAAAGACGTGGTTTGTCATTTACAGAAGTCTTTGTATGGACTTAAGCAATCAGCAAGATGCTGGAATTCTGTTTTAACTCAAACATTGCTGGATTTGGGATTTGCACAGGGAGTAGCAGATCAATGTTTGTTTGTTAAACAGGAACAGGGACATAAACTGTATGTACTTTGTTATGTTGATGAACTATTGCTTTTCTGGGAAGACAAAAAGCAATATGATAAACTGATACTGGATTTGAAATCTCATTTTGAATTGAAATTGCTTGGCAATGTGACCAACTATCTCTCAATTGAAGTGGAAAGGGATAAAGAAGGCAGTATTTTGCTTCATCAAACCAGGAAAATCATGGATGTGATTGAAAAGCTGCATTTGGAGCATGCTAACTCGGTAGATACTCCAATGGTTGTTGATTTTCAAGCACATGCTGATGGAAAACAGTTTGAGGATGCAACACTGTACAGAAGCATATTGGGACAGCTGAGTTTCATTGCACATGCAACAAGGCCTGATATTGCTGTCAGTGTGAACCTATTGAGTAGGCAAACTGTTAACCCCACAGAACATGCTTGGAAAGCTCTGAAAAGAGTTGTGCGTTATCTGAAGGGAACATTGCACTTCAGACTATGTTTCACATCTCAAAGCACAGGTGGCTTACAGATTCATGCAGATGCCAGTTTTGGTAGTGATAGTAGCGACAACAAAAGCACATCTGGAGTTTGTTATTGTTATAATAATGCATTGTTTGATTGGGCTTGCAAGAAACAACCTACTGTAAGTTTGAGTTCAACTGAAGCGGAACTGAATGCATTGAATTATGCCATTGTAAATCTTGAATGGTTATTGCAATTGTTTAAAGATGTTGGGATTGATGTGGAAAAACCTATCACAGTTTTTCAGGACAACCAAGCCAGTATTGCTATTTTGAAAACAGATAGCAATAGATAAAGAACAAAGTATTTGCAGTCATGCAAAGGAATACATCAGAAGTGGTCTGATGCGAGTTCAGTTCCTGGCTGGTAGAGATATCCCAGCAGATCTCTTGTCAAAGCCAATTGGAAAAGAACAGCACCAGAAGCTGACAAAACTGTTGCTGTTGTATTAGATGGATACCACGTTCTACACCTACACTAAACGCAGGGGGATGTTAGGTTTAGTGGGGGTGCAGAAGTGAATGGAGTGCAAAATATCTCCTGACTTAGATTCAAGGTGACTATACGTCACGGTCTGGTGACACATGCAAGTCAACAAGTTTGCAAGTCAACATGTTATGTAATGGTTGCGTAACCGTTTTATAACCCTCCTATTGTTTATAGTTAGATGCTATAAAGTAGGGGTGAGCACGGTGTTGTGCTACCATCTTCAAGAACCACTCTTCTGCGTGTGACACGCCTTAATCTCGTAAGAGTCTTACAACTGAATAAACACTTTACTATCAATACATTGCTTCGCTTTCTTCCTTCCGTGCGTAATACTAAGAGTTAAGCGGGCAAAGCTTTTACTCTAGTTTACTCTCACAGGCGGGGGGTCCTGCGGCGGCGGCAGCGGGGCGGTCCTGCGGCGGCGGCAGTGGGGGGGCGGGGGATGGCGGCGGGGGGGTCCTGCAGCAGCGGCAGTGGGGGGGCGGCGAGGGGGTCCTGCAGCGGCAGCGGGGTGGTCCTGCGGCGGCGGCAGCGGGGGGGCAGCATGAAGGAGGCGGCACAGGGGAGTCCCAGTGAGTCCAGCCCCCCAACAGGCTGAGGGACAATGAACTGCCCCCCCCCCGTGTAAAAAAAGTTTGAGGACCCCTGGTTTAAGGTTTAGAGAAAAAGGAAACTTTCAGTAAGGACTGTATGCATGTTTGGGTATGCTTGTTTATTAGAATCATGAAAAAATTGTTGATCTTGGTCGTGGGTGAAAGTAACGATTGAGAGGTTGCTTTCTCTTGTATGGCAAAAGCAATTGGCGATTTGGGAAGATTTTTAAGGTAAAAGCCACAAATTGCAAAGATTTTAAGGTGGAAAGGAATTGCAAAGATTTTAAGGTGGAAAGGAAGGTTGAGAAAGAGGTTTCTCTGTTGCACCTCTCAAAAAACTCTCCAGTGGCTGTGGGTTTGCTGTAAAGTGGGAATTGGCCAATCACGCTCCCAGAGAATCAGCAGCTAGCCACTAGAGCTCAAAACATACTAAGGTGCTTTTAAGAACTATCACTGAGAGAATTTGAGTATTGAGAGTGCAGGTTTTCTGAGTATAAGCAAAGTGTTAGTGCCTTTGGGGAATTGAACTGTGTTAGCTTTTAAGGGTCAGAGGGAGTCTGCCCCTGATCAAGGCAGGCTTTTTCTTTGAGACAAGAGCTGATGCAAGATAAGCCCAAAAATGAATTGTTGACTATTTTTCACAAAAGTATTAAAACACCAAGAAAATGGCAGAAGATTCAAGAGCTTCACCCATGAGTGGAACCAATAAGTTTTTGAGAAAGGGAAGAGAGATGATTATTTTAGAAGCACATGGACTGTCCCCTCTGCCCCCAAGGGAGGCAGACAGGGGCTGTATAAAGAGAAATGGCAAGCAGAAAATTTAGAGAAGATGTGGAAGAGGAGGACTAGGCAAAGGGAGAAGTTGGATAAGGACAGATGCAAAAGAAACATTAGGACAAAACCAGTGCAATTACTGCAAACAAGAAGGGCATAGGGAAAGAGAATAATACCCTCTCCACCAAAGGTATGCAGGCAAGAGAAAGTTGTAGAAGGTGTGATAAGTGAGAATTTTGAAGAAGATGACTGTTTGAAAGAAAGTTGTGTGTGTGAGGCAGTGCCAGAAAAAACAAAAAAGGGAATGAGTTAGATCTTCCAGAAGTGGTGTTATGTGATCCCTGTGAATTGCCCCAGCTAAAATTCTAACCTTTGCATTTTTTGACATTAATAAAAACTTGCATATATAAGCATTTCTTTTTCTAAATGCTTCCCCTCCCAATCCATCCCCATTCTTTTACAAATGATTTTTCTTTATCAACAGACTATTCCTGCAACTAATTCCATATTTTCCACATGCTGACAGTTTCATGTTGAGTCATTTAAAGGAAGGGAAACACCCAGTCACTGAAAACAAAGATAGGAAATCTCACTTTGCTTTCGTCGTGAGACAGTCATGGCTGCTGCTGGGGGTCGGATCCAGGATCTCTGTGAGGAAGCCACTTGTCCCATCTGCCTGGAGTATTTCAGGGATCCCGTGATCATTACAGAGTGTGGGCACAATTACTGCCGAGCCTGCCTGGCCCGGTGCTGGGGGGAATCAGACACAGGGGTTTCTTGCCCTCAGTGCAGAGGAACAGTTCAGCAAAGGAACCTCGTCCCCAATCGGCCTCTGGCAAGTGTGGCAGGAATAGCCAGGAAACTCAGTCTTCAGGGGCTGGAAAGGGCAGAAGGACAGAAGGAAGTCTGTGAGAAGCACCAGGAGCCCCTGAAACTCTTCTGTAAAGATGATGAAACCCCGATCTGCATGTTGTGTGCCAAATCCAAGGAACACAGAGATCATGAGGTGATTCCTGCAGAGGAAGCTTCCCAAGAGTACAAGGTAGGAAGTCACCGGGCAGCTTGACAGGGAAAGGGAATAGCTGTGGGTTCTTCTTGGGAAGTTGTCTGTCTATCAGGGAATGGGGATGTGTGACTCTACAGATGTTGAACTGCAGTTCCCATCAACCCTAGCCGGCATAGCCAATGGTGAGGGATCATGGGAGATGCAGTTCAGCCCACCCCTGCTCTGTAAATTCACTCCAATAAGAAATTACTGGGGCTAAAGTGGACATGATGATGATAGCATGAATGCAATTACCATGCAAGTTCTTTTATTATGTAAATGGAAGCCACACAGGAAGCCTGAGAAGACTCAGGATGGGGGACTGTGACTGAGACTGTTTCCATCCTGCTGTCTGCCTGCTACCTGTAGCTGCTCTAGAGAGACTGCTGGGGCCAGAGGACAGGGCCTCTTTGCAGGATCAGACCCTTGTTCTGGCACTCTTGTTTGGAGACTCCTCCTGCCACCTGGCAAGAATTTGTATCAGCCTCTTGGATGCATCAAAAGGTGGGCTAACTGGGGGTGAGTCTGCCACAGGCGGGGCCACGATTGAAGAGTGTTGCCCCTTTGTGGGGAAGCCACTTTGGGGTGGGACACAAGGACAAGGCCACACTTCTATGATCTCGTTGTCTGGCTCGTGTGTGTGTGTGTGTGTGTGTGTGTTGGGGGAGTTCTCTTTCAGGACTTGATCATGTGCCTGGGAGAGAGAATATGGGGCTAACTTGGGGGACCCGAGGGGGACCCATTTAGTGCAGTGACAGGTAGAGGGAGGTCTTGGGAGGAGGGGAAGTCAGGCAAGGGGAACACGCCTCTGACAGTTAACATCTCTACGTGTCCTCCCCTCAGCCTGCCCTCCAGTCCCCAGATGCTGCTCTTAAATGCCAGGTGAGGTCAAAATAAGCTCTCCCGCATCCATGATTTAATACTGGACGAGGCAGCCGGTCTGGCAGGCAAAACTGTGAGATCTGGGTGGGTGCTCAGGGAGGAGTTAGTCTCTCCCAGTTATACCCACCATGATATTTTGTTCCGCATCAGGGTAGACTTCAGGGCTGGGAAGGGGGGATGTTGCTGTGGTCTATAGGAATTCCATTTCTCTCTCCAGGCTCTTTAGGGGTGGGTGATCCGTCGGGACCCAACCCACCTCCGGCTCAGCAGATGCCGCTGCTGTGCTCATCGAGCTGGGCTGAAAGCTGGCATGTGCCACACCGCTTGCCAGACTTTTGGGTTCCTGGCATAGATTTCATAGATCATAGAGTTGGAAGGAGCCTACAAGGCTATCGAGTCCAACCCCCTGCCCAATGCAGGAAACTAGAGGAGGGGTCTCCCATCCAAGTAATAACCAGGCCTGACCCTGCTTAGCTTTCCACGCTCAGACAAGCTGAGCCAGCGTAAGCCACAGGCCACTCTTTAGGGAGAAAATGCCTTAACATTATGCAAATGATGCAAATTACAGTCGCTTTAGGTGTATCTCAAGGCATTATCTACGTAAACAGCAGCCCACCAGGAACAAGTTGCTTCCCTGGCTCGACTTGGGAGAACGCGAGTTGAGCCACGGAAGAGGAAAGTGGGACAGAGTTTGGGGGGTCAAGCCTGGCTAGTCTGCCATATTTCCACTCCCCAAACGAAATCCTCACACATCCCTACGTGTCCATCTGACTACCAGTCAGGAGTGTTTCCACCTCGTTTTGGGCCAGCTGGACAGATTGGGGAAACTGCTGGTGTACTGCCCACCCTGGTGCCCAACAGTCTCCCTGCTTGAGCTGTCAGAGGTGGTCTCAGGTATGCTGATGAGGTCCCACAAACTGTTGGTTCTGGGGGATGTCAACATTCATGCAGAGGGTGCCTTGTCTGGAGTGGCTCGGGATTTTATGGCCTCTGTAACAACCATGGGACTGTCGAAAAATGTCATCAGCCCACCACATATAGCAGGGCGCACTCTGGACTTAGTTTTTTCAGGTGGCCTGCTGAGGTTTAGACTTACAGCAGCTTTACCCCTCTCGAAGGGTGGGGGATCTATTAAGATGGTCACCCCCAGAGGCGAATGGATCTGGATGGCTTCCAGAGAGCTCTGGGAAATTTCCCAGCTGATATTCCTGGCTCGCCTTTGAAAACCCTGTTCGATCTGTGGAATGCAGAATGCCAGTGTGGCGTAGTGGTGAGAGTGTTGGACTGGGACTCGGGAGATCCGGGTTCTAGTCCCCGCTTGGCCACGAAACTCACTGGGTGACTTTGGGCCAGTCACTGCCTCTCAGCCTAACCTACCTCACAGGGTTGTTGTGAGGATAAAATGGAGAGGAGCAGGAGGATTATGTAAGCCGCTTTGGGTTCCTTGCAGGAAAAAAGGCGGGGTATAAATATAATAAATGAATGAATGAATGACCTGGGCAGTTGAGACAATTGCTCCTGAGCACCCCCTCCACAGTACAGCTCATATGACCCCAAAGTATACCCTGGAACTGAGAGCGATGAAATAAATTAGGAGACAGTTTGAGATCAGATGGAGGATAACTCTTAGTGGATGCAAAACACTGGTGTGTGCCTGTGGTCAAGTATATTCAGGGGCAGTGAGGGTGGCAAAGAAATGCTATCTCTCTGCCTCTAGAGTCCTCCACGTGCTGCCCAGGGGAGGTCTTCAGGGTTGTCCCCCACCCATCTCATCTAAGCAGAGTGTTAAACTCAGTCTCCAATTGCATGTAGTAACCTATTTGAAGGACACTGTGGGATAAAGAGGGCACTGGAGAGCTCCCACCACCAGCACCACCCAGGTACAAAAAGAAGCATATTATTCAGCTCCTCTTTCTCTGAGCAAAACCAGAACTTCTTTCTCTCTTCAGGATCTAATCCATTGTCACCTGGGGATTCTGAGGAAGGCGAGAGAGAAAATTCTGGCATATAAAGCAGACACCGAAAAGGAAAACCAAAACCTGCTTGTAAGTGTTGAAATTACTTGGAAGGGAACAAATATTTCTCCCAGTAATAATGTGGGGAAGTGTAATATAAAATGCAGAAGAATCAAAAGCCACAAGGCATCCCTGATTATTGGTTCAGCTAGGGCTGGGCCTTGGGGGCAAAGTCTAGGGCCCCATATCTCAGGGGCGGGAGAATGACCACTCAGAGAGTGGCAGCACCTGGCCTGGCATGGGCATACTGGGACTCACTGGAGCTGATGCTGATCACTGCAGCATCCTTTCTTATTTTTAAAAATATTTCATAGTCAGGGCCTGAAATCTGCTCTGGAGGGTCCCCCAGGATGACCATGCTGGTGGGGGGAATCCATTCCACCAGCAGTTCCCTCCCACTAGCAGAATGATGCCATTAGATAAAACCCATTATTTTAGCTTTAGAAATAGATTATCCTTTTCTGCAACAAAACGGGCTGGTTCGCATGTCACGCTGAGCCACCCTGCAAATAAGCCAGAGTGGGTTGGTTGTTTGTGGAACAACCCGCAGTGCACCTGGGAGGCGATGGGGCTTGCCGTGGCTTGTTTTGCCCTCCTTTCCCCGAGTCCTCCAGCTGGCTGCAGCACGTATCCCAGGGGCCTTTGTGGCGTATTCTGAATCCCATGATCCCTTGCTACGGCAGCTGCCTTTGTCCTATTGATCTGCTGTGGTCCAGGGCATGTTTTCCCTTTTGCCTGCTTCCTTTGGGAAGTTTCCCTGTCCTTCTGCCACTCCATGCCTGCCAAATACCTGCTTGTGTTTCCTATGAATCCTGTAAACCTTTCATGCCCTTTTGTGTTCTGCATTTAGCACTGCTATCTTCACCTGCCTGTGCCACCCTATTCTCCTCCCCTCTGTGAAGTGGCTGTTGACGTTGCGCCACCCTCCCCCTGCTCTCCCAAGTTTCTGGGGTAGTGTATTATGTTGCAACTGCTGCTGCGCCCCCTCCCCATGCCAGGCTCGTGGGGGAAGGTGCTTTCACCCTCCCTCCTGCCCACCCACACTCCTGCCCCATGGCCCAACTTCTTGAGCAGTCTTTCTACTGAGGGCGGCATCCCTCCACCCCACCTCTCCTGCTTTGCCACCCCTACAACCTGATCAGGGGTGCAAATGGGGTGGGTTGTTCATTATAAATGGGAATGCAAAGAATGGGACTCCTGGCTTGAGGGGTGGGACTCAATTATAGAAAAGAATGTTCTGAAAGACTACCAAGGGGGGCTCACATGGGGAATACTATGCTTCACCAGATGCTTAAGGGGAAGGGATGCTTATATGGGAGAGGGGAGGTGGAGGGGAAGGCTACATTATTCTACATTATTCTAGCAAGTATAACAAAGGCACTTATTCAGTGTAAGTCCTTCTTACTGACGGTACACACGGTAAACAAGTGTGATTGTCACTTGTTGTGTCCTGCACAACATACCGGTATGCGAGTCACGGGAGGACGTGCTCCCGAGTCCCGCCCTAACTTGAAACAGCTCAGGAAGAAGAGTCCCCGCAAGCTTGTTTTCCAAATGTTCCAGTGGTTCCCCGGTGCTAGCAAGTCACTCATCATATGATTGTCTAGATCCACATTCCTGTGTTGCACTCGCTGCTGCTCCAGAGACAGGTGCCTTGGCAGTGCAGGTGTGATGGCCTCAATGTCTTGAGAACAGAACTCCATACCTTCTGTGTGGAGATCCAGTTCCATCTGCATTACTGCTTCCGGAATGGCTGAGCCCCAGTCAGGGCCGGTGCTACCATTAGGCCAACTAGGCAGCTGCCTAGGGCGCAGGGCTAAAGGGGGCTCCAGAAATAGGGAGGGAGGGCTCCAGAAATAGGGAGGGAGGGCTCAAGTGGGAAGGGGGGGCGCTAAATATCTGATCTTGCCTAGGGCACCAAACTGCCTTGCACCGGCCCTGGCCCCAGTCCTGACTTTTCTGCAGGGCATCCCTGGGTTCAGTTCGCACGGGGCCCAGCCTCGTTTCTTTCCATGCTGCTGCAGGGAAATATGTTGGGCTGCTTGTACTGCGGGAGTACGTTGTTGGTGAACCTGTCTGATTGGTGGGCTGGTTACTGGGGAGGCCGGGATAGACCTCCTGGATGCACTGCCAGCTCAAATCTGAATACCTTTTGTGCCAACCCAGGATCTGGAGGCCTGGAAACAGTGCGCCCCCTAACCCGTGGATTTTAGCACTCGAGTCTCTTCCACTAGATTAGTTAAAGAAACCCTCTGTGTACCCACTACAAGACATTTTGTTTGTTCTTTTGTTTCTTGCACACAGACAATTGTGCCTAGAGCAGTGTTCTCCAACCTTGGGTCCCCAGATGTTTTTGGCCTACAACTCCCAGCATGCCCCAGCCAGCGTAGATTTGAGGATGTTACAAAAGGCAAGAGGCTTGGGACGGATTTTTATTTTTATTTCTTTACTATTATATTAATAATAGCTTTTTTAAAAAATGAATGGAATATGAGTAACAGGGATGAATAACATAAAGGAGACTGGAGATCGCGCGTGTTGCAGGGGAGGGAGGGTTACCCTGTTTTGTTTTTATTGTATTGATGTTGGAAATGCTTATTCAATTAAAGTTAAAGTTAATATTAAATAAAACCCTTTTCGGATTCCTTGCATTGATCTAGCCACCTAGCACTAGTATGTAGTTCCACTGGCTGAGAAATATTGCGTTACAGTCTTGGATGCTAATCGTGAAAAATGCTGCTTAAGTTACCTCAACGTTTAGGCTGCAATCCTATAACACTTTCCGGGGAGTACGCCCCAAATGAACTCAATGGGACTTTCTTCCAAGTAGACAAATATATAGGATTGCATTGTCAAACAACTCCTTGCATCAAAGAACATGAGCAGTCTAGAAAGCTCAAGCTGAACGTTTCGGTTCGTTCTACTGCTCAGAACCCAAAGCGCCCCTCACCCCTCCCGCAGCGCAACTCGCTGGATCGCCGTTCGCGATTGAACTTTTCTGCCTTTCTCAGTTTTGCAAGTCCTTCTTTGGATCTGCGAAGTAAGTCTGTAAGCCTCTAAGGGGGTTCTAAGCGTGGCAGCGCTCAAGGAGCCAAACTAATCGGCTGAAATGAGTCCTTAAAAACTATTGGAGCGATCCAGCTCCATGTAAGCGCGTTTAAGGTGGCGATCCTACTATGCACGCTTACCTGGGAGTAAGCCCCGTTGAATAATGTGGGGTTCACTTCCGAATAAACGTGTAATTAGGGTTGCGTGTTAGTCTCCAAGGCGCCACAAGACCTTAATCCCGTTTACAGCGCAATCCTGTCCATTCAGAAATAAGCCCCACTAAGTCCAATGGGAATCACTTCCAGATAAATGGGTATAGGATTGCACCGTATTCATTGAAATCAGTGAGACTTCCAAGTGCTGAACTTTCGCTCCTTCTTCATTCGACAGGCCGACAGAACGAAATCTCTTCTCACGTGTCCCCATCCGTTTAGGGTCAAACTGATCGTCGAATCACGCCTCGTGTAGCTAGGCGTGGTAGTTTTACTTGCGCTTGAGGAAGCACGCGTCGCCCTGATTCGGATCCGGACCACGGAGCTCCAGGAGAGGGGGTTAAACCTTCCCCCCACCCGTTTTTGTTCCGAAATTCCAAGGGAATTTTTATGTGTAAATGCCCCCCCTTCAAATCATCCAGGCAGGGGTCGAGTTACCTGTCTGGGAAGACGGTCCCGCACTCCCACGCCCCCTCCTTACAATATATTTCATGCCATGTCCCAAAAGCGCTGGCCTTTATTTTGAAAATAAATGTGAGGATTAAGGCTGCACTTCAGGAAAGAGAGAATGCTTGATCTGCACTGCAGCTTTAATTCTCCAATGTATTTTCAAAATATAAGCCAACGTTTATATATCTTTGCACTGGGAAACTTTTCTTAGGTTCCGCTTTTTTGGTTTCCTCTCCCAAAGGGGAAATCGATTTTATTATTTTTTTTAATGGTCACGATCCAGCAAAGGAAAGCACCTCGAAGTTTCCTCGATTTCAGGGAAGAAAGAGAAGTCCTCGCGAGCTCTCCCATTCAAATCAATGGAAGTTAAAAGTCCTCAGCTTTGGCTAGGTCGTGCACAGTGGCTTCGACACTCGTGGTGGCATTCCTTGGGGATTGCGGAAAAAGCAAACCAGTTGAAATGTAGAAATCATTTGTTTCCGGAACCGGTGGACGGCTCGGAGCCGCAGCAGAGAGCGAGTTGGGGAGCTCCCTCGCAGGCTCAGCCCGCCTACCGGTTGCTGCCGCTGCTCCGCCCAAACGGAAGACGCGGCGCGGCAATTAGGGGGGGGGTGCGCTCGCGCAGCGGCAGCAACAGCCGGCGTTGCCGAGGGCGCGAGCCCCGGAGGACGAGAGGGAGGACGCGGGGCGCTTGGTCCGGCTCGCTTCCTTCCTCTTTCCCGCCAGGGGCAGAGAGCTGCGAGTGCGAGCGCGCCCCCCCAGATGTTGCGCCCGGTGCGGCCGGCCCCCCCTGCACCCCCCACGCTACGCCTCTGGTTATTATATCCCTTTTCCTTAGTTCTTGTATGGAGTGTGTTGTGCAGAAGCATCACCAGGTGAACAGGAGAGGGCCAAAGAACTTCTGCATAGAGTGGTGTGTGGCAAGCACTGAGCTCACTCTTCTTTCTCTGTTTTCCCCTCTAGGATGTGAGAAGCACCTTGCAAAGGTACCGGTAAGTGGACCCCACTCATTTCCATTAGAGGTGCCCCACAAGGCTGTGAAGGGTCTGGGATGGCACGAGAAGACGATGCCTGCCAGGTTCCAACATCTCAAAGATAAAAATAGGGACCTGCTTTTGAACTTGTAGCACTCTTATAATCCACCAAGGATCACTGGCAGAGCTCTTCCCCCTCCCCTCCATCACACCTGGCTGTACCTTGTGTCTCATTTACTCTGCAATGATTACCAAACACACACCCCAGAAACGAACGTCCCAAAGGTGCTTGTAAATATCTCATTACCAATTTCTTTATTACATTTATGAATGCCTCATAAAATAAAGTAGCTAGCCATTATTTTGGTACAATTAAAACAAGAACATCGATACAACAAAAGCACTATAAATCAATAAAATCAGCCCAGCTTAAAAATCCTAGATACCAACACAGCATTGTAAGAAAAAAGATGGAAGAAGAAGTAGAGCCAGTGTGGCGTAGAGTGTTGGACTGGCACTCAGGAGATCTGGGTTCTAGTCCCCACTCAGCCATGAAGCTCACAGGGTGACTTTGGGCCAGTCGCTGACTCTCAGCATGACCTACCTCACAGGGTTGTTGTGAGGATGAAATGGAGAGGAGGACCATGTAAGCTGCCTTGGGCCCCTTGGAGGAAAGACAGGATATAAATGTAATAATAAAAAATAAACACAGGAGGGTCACAAATTGAAGACAACACTATCTGGACCCCCATAAAATACTGTGAATATGGCATAGTGATTGAAGATCACATGGTGCGTAGTAACTGGCAAGGATTTCTGCCCCCTGATTGTTTTAACAACAATTATACAGTACTGCCTAAATGTGCTGCTGAAATTAAGAAAGCTTCCATTAACCAGGGATAGACTTTGGTCTGCATAGGACTGTGAGCTCCATTCACTTTTGGCACCCAAAACAATGCCTGGGCTGACAAAGGGTTCTGTGGGGGCCAATGTGGCCTCACACACCAAAATGTTTACCCACCCCTCCAGGTTTCCTGCAGCTTCCTTTTGCTTCATTTGGGAATACTGGATTGGATGTGTAGTGGTGGGTTATCCTTGTTTTCCCCCACCAGGAGTGAGAAGGAGACATTTGAGAATCCCGTGGCTTTTCCCCCAGAGCTGAAGTGGAGGATCCGGGACCTCTGTGATATAAATCTCTTTCTGGAGGGAGTCATGAAGCAATTCAAAGGTAATGAAGCATGGCTGTGAAGATTATATGCTGCACGTTATATTAATCCAGAAGTGGTCATAGCACGTTCTTATTTTATTTTATTCTATTTTGTCTCTTTAGTTTTTCACCACCCTGAATCATTTTGTATCATTCACAAACTTGGCAACCTCATTGCTCACCCCTGACGCCGTATCTGTCATTCATGGATGAAATAGCACTGGTCCTCATACATCCTTTGGGGGCCTCACAACTTATCTCTGTTGTGAGAACTGTCAATTTATTCCTCACATTCCTTGTCTTTAAATAGTTGCAAATTCACGAGAGGACCCGTCCTCTTACTGCACGACAGTTAAGCTGACACAGGAGCCTTTCCTGAGGGACTTCAGGAATTACAGGATTTTATTATTTTTCATTATTAATTTTTGTTACCCACTTTGGGAATATGTTAACAACTTTAAAGGGAGTCTGAAAATGACTTACATACATATTTTTATTAGAAGATGAACATTTTCATGTTTGAGTGAAAACATCGCCCAGGGTGGCCGGGTGACCGGCCAGATGGGCGATCAATAAATATAAGAAATAAATATAAGAAATAAATTGTGGACCCAGCAACTTGTTAATTTTAGCTACTCCCCTCATCTTTGAGAAGTTTCCTCTTGTGGAGTTAAATGTGAAGCGAAACTTGGAAACCCTCCAAATACCTAACCAGGCCAATTCAGTTGATTTAGGCTGCACTCCTCTGTATGCTGAGCTGGGATTAAGGTATATGCTTAATTGCATTGAACACAGTGGAGTTTACTTAGTAAACATGTACAGTAATACCGTGGATTGCAAGTAACTTGGTTTGAGAGTGTTTTGCAAGACAAGCAAATTTTTAAATATTTATTTAAAAATTTTTGACTTGATATACACGCGACGTCTTGCAATACAAGTACTGTAGTACAGCTTAAATTAAAAATCTCTGTACAAATTTTTTGGGGGGGATTTCGTTTTGATATACAAGTGTTTTGGATTACAAACATGTTTCCGGAACGAATTATGCTCTCAATCTAAGGCATGACTGTATAAGGTTGTGCTGTCATTTGCAAGCAATGTACAGTCACCAGGAGGATTCCCCCCCTGCCAGATTTGTTTCAGTTTCTAACTTGATCCTTTACTCAAAATACATGCTATGTTCTGAACTGATATTTTTGTTAACAAGATTCATTATTAGCAGGATGGTGTGCTGCTTAATCTTTATACATTTTTCCTTCCCCAGATGCCCTGCTAGTGAGACAACAGATGCAGAGAGGTAAATTTCCAATGAGGACCAAGTTCACGGGAGGGATGGGGGAGTGGTCAGAAATATGTCTGTTTGTATTTCATTGGGGTGAAATAGTTCTGTCCTGCAGACTTTGTCAGGGATGCTTTGACCTGGATTCCTGCATTGAGCAGGGGGTTGGACTCGATGGCCTTGTAGGCCCCTTCCAACTCTACTTTTCTATGATTCTAAACTTCATTGAGTTAACCTTGAGTAATCAGCGGCTGGATAGTGATGTTTGGGCTCCTCATATGTGCAATGAATGCACAGACCGTGAGTGATGGCAAGAGGCCCCTCCGCTCCATGCCACATCCACACATTTAAATGCACGTTAGTGGCATGTGTGTCCACGAATACAAGTGACTGTGCTTAGGCAGGGCTCGAAAAAATGCAGAATCCCAAAAAGGACGGGCCCATTTCTCAAATGAGAAGGCTTTATGAGACAATTCCATCAATTTCTCCTGAATGGATTTCCTGTGGTAAGAGAAAAGACAGAAGAAATTGTGGGAAAACACAGGAGGGTTTTGAGTGGAAGACAATGTCATCTGGACCCCCAAAAAATTCCTTGAATGAGGCAGGGGGTGGTACAATAAAAGCCTGATCTGGAAGCACCAAAAAGCACATTGTTTGGGGAGGTGTTTTTGTTTTTACTTCTGGTAAGTTTACTGAATGACAGGGGGGGCTTGATCTAGACATTTTTAAATAAATATTACTTGATTTTAGAGGGAATCTGTGATTCCTGTGGGGAGTTAACACTTAAGACATCTGTCACTATCCCAGAGGATTCTGCTCGTCATCTTCTCTTTTCCTCCTCTCTCTCCATCCCCAACAGCAAATGTAACTCTGGATCCAGACACAGCTCATCCCGAACTCATCCTGTCCAAAGATCATAAAAGTGTGAGATGGGGAGACAAATGGCAAGATCTGCCTGACAATCCTGAGAGATTCGACAAATGGGGATTTGTGCTGGGATGTGAGGGATTCACAGCAGGAAGGCATTTCTGGGAAGTCATGGTGGGGAACGAGGAAGAGTGGGCTGTGGGGGTCGCTCGAAAGTCTGTGAAGAGAAAAGGCCTTGTTGAATTACGTCCCAAGGAAGGGATCTGGGCTGTGGGGTATTATGAAGATGCATATTGGGCTTACAACCACTCATATTCCCCTCGTCTGTCCTTGTTCCCCACCCCACCCCTTTTTCTGTTTCCAGCTGGCACTGAAAATTCCATGGGGAGCTGACAAGGATCCAAGTGACTCTGAACTGTGATGAGGGGCAGGTGGCCTTTTACGATGTTGATAGAGGGACCTTCCTCTATGCATTCTCAGGAGCCTCATTTTCTGGAGAGACCCTCCTGCCCTTCTTTTATGTGTTGAGAAAAGCCCACCTCAGGATCTCTCCTTAAGGCAGCTGAGCCTTCCGCACAGGCCATCCTCTCCAAACCAGGAAGACTCATCTAAAAATCAAGCCAGTATCATGTTTTCCACTTCTGCAAAGGCCCCCAGAGAGGCCTCCAGCCACAGTCACCAGAACAACCGAACTGAAATGGGGCCTGATTTCCTCCCTCCCTTTCCTAGACTTCCCTCTCCAGCTTACTTCTTAGACAGTAGCACATTAACGGCATGAACAATCCAGATCTATTCTCAGAAATGCCAGAGTTTCCATGAACCTCAGTTCGTTTGTTTTCCTTTCCCCTTCTCTCCCTCCCTACAAGACCTCCACTAGCTGTTAAGATGCAACAAAACAAAACAAAAACCAACAACTGTCTCTGTCTGACATGTATGTATTCACACACAGCCCCATCCATTGTTGCTCCTTAGGGAGCCCCATGTGGAATTTTAGCCACAATACCTGGATTAACAGGATAAATGGATCGCAAAGGCAAGGTCCAGCTCGGCAGCCACATGCTTTAAAATTGCCACCTTGGGTGCCCCTTGGAACAGAGGTCAGCAGGGTCACTGTATGGGAAGCAAAGATGGCTGCCCTATGGGCCCATGGGGGGGGGGCAGCCTTGTGTTTTCCTATACAATGACTTGGGAAATGATGGAATGTCATAATGTACCGTTGTTCCCAGGATGCAGTTTTAAAATATGTGGAAGAGCAGCTGTATTGGAGTTAAACATTTTTTTAAAAAAAGACAATAAAGATGGAACACCTGGTAGGAGTTCCATGTTTCTTACTTTACAGATGGCAGCCCTCTATTTTAAGGCATCCTCAGGTTGAAGGAATGTCCTGTCCAAGTCTGGTTTAAAGATGAAAACACCCAGGAAAACAGGGCTTGGGACTTGCACCTGGTCAGCAGATCGAGTAGGCCCACCATTTACCTGCTCACAGTCTTGACAACTATGTGAATACAATATGGATTGTATTTATATTTGAATTATAATAATCCTGTACAAGTCCCTGGGACAACAGCATGTCATCACTCTCAGGGGCATTTGTGGCCATGTTCTTAACACCCATGCACCAATCACAGTGGTTGCCTGGCTTACTAGACACTTGTAGCAGCTTTTAATAAGGGGGAGGGGGATGGATTTACACTTTAAAGGCACTCAGACCACTTCATAAACCTGTAAGTAAATTGAAGCAATACATGGAAAGATTAATAGAAGTGCAGACTGGTCCACATATCTATGTTCCGATCAGTACGATGGTCCATGAGGTGTGAACCAGGTCAGTTCTCTCCAAAAGGCAGAGGAAATGAATTCCTCCAGCATCCCTAGTTCAGCTCTGAAAGCTTCCAGGACCAGTTTATGCCCCATTACTTGGGGGTATACACTGATCTCAGAATATATATTTGGAATTGTGCCATGTCCCTTTAAGAAACAGATATTTCCCATTTGTATCATAGAGAGAATTAGTGACTTGGAAATTAGTGTTTCCTGCCAGAATTATAGCCACTCTCCTGCTCTTGGAGTATCCACCGCCAGTTTTTGATCCCCAAACTATGAGTGTTTAAGAAGTCTTTTTTTTTCTTTCCCTCCCCATCCCTTCCCTTGTGTTCTGTCTTTTTAGATGATTTTACTAATTGAGTGTAAACAACTGCAGGCCAGGAGCCTTTTTTTCTTTTTGGGGCGGAGCAGCAGCAGCATAAAAATACTTTAAATAAATGTCTAGATTTCTCTTTGGGTTTATAAATCTCCTGTAATGTGGTTATTTCTTGATGCTTTGTCACTAAAGCTTGTGTAATCACATTAGCTGTTAGGATATTAGGTAACGCCATTGTGCTGTAATGAGTATATCGGCAAACCAAGGGAGTACCGTAATCTAATCTTCTTTCCTTTTCTTTTTTATGGCGTCTACTAAAGGGCACACATGATAAGGCAATGTATGCATTAACTGGAAATTTAAACAAGGAGGAATGGCATTAACAGAAACAAACCAAACTCCCTGCACTCAGTTTAAAGGAGAGTCATGGTAAACCCACCACTGGACATATCCAAGGGAGAGAAATTCTGGGGAGAGGAAGAATTGCTTAACTTCCCTTTCCACCAGCTTTTATTAAAGCATAAAATATTGCAGAAAAGCAACAGAACACAGCTTATATAATGGCTCAGATTGTCTGAGTGTGGAAAGCTAAGCAGGGTCAGGTCTGGTTATTACTTGGATGGGAGACCCCTCCTCTAGTTTCCTGCATTGAGCAGGGGGTTGGACTCGATGGCCTTGTAGGCCCCTTCCAACTCTATGATCTATGAATAAGGATTTCCACAATGGCTGAGATCCCCCACAGAGCTATCCTGGTCTGAAATGATCAGCAAAGCTGGAGTCATGGATCAGCATGGTTGGGCACCTGTCAAGGGCCCAAACCCCAGTGTGGGCCAACTGGCAAAAAAAACAACCCTGGAGTTGCTCCTCCTCCATTCTTGCAACCTGCTTGTTCACTTGCCTCTTGCTCTGGCCCAGACAATGGTGGTGGTGGTGAGGAGCAGGAGATGCCACGGGCGGCATGCATGCTGAGTTTATTGGCCCTCATCCAGCCCATCACTGCATCCAAACAATTCAGTCATTCCCCTTATTGGGATTTGAAGAAAGGGAGAGCTATAACTGACTGACTGGCTGTGTCACTGGCATACTGATCATCTCCCAGTCCTCTCTGATGAGCTTCCCCAACACTTGCATGTCAATGTTAAAAAGCATAGGGGACAGATTAGAACCATGTGCCACCCCACACAATAGCTCCCAGAGGGCAGAACAAGAATCTCACAGCGCCATCTTCCTTTTGTTATTAAGAGCCGGTCAAGAGCCAGTCTGGCATAGTGGTTAGCATGTTGGACTGGGACTCGGGAGATCTGAGTTCTAATCACCACTTGGCTACAAAGCTCACTGGGTGACTTTGGGCCAGTCACTGACTCTCAGCTTCACCTACCTCACAGGGTTGTTGTGAGGATAAAATGGAGAGGATTATGTAAGCCACCTTGGGTTGCTTGCCAGAAAAAGGTGGGATTTAAATTTATTTAAGTTTATTGGATTCCACCACCACCCCATTTTTCCATACAATGCAAACAGTGAACTTTTCCCTGATCCTTACCCTTCCTGTCCTCATTCCCCCAGCTCTAGGTATAACATCTTAAGTGCAGGCACTCATCAGGACAGCCCCCATAGCCAGGACCCAAAGGAGAAGCCAATAATGCAGGCAGCTGTATTGATCCCTATCAACAAACCAGCTGTAGCCATTTTCATCTGCACCAGGAGCAGGTCTTTTGGAAAGCTGATGGGTCTTGGCTGCCCATTCCAGAGCAGACCACCCCAAAATACTTTGCATTGCAACAGGGAGCGGCAGGTTGTTGCTGGGAAAATCCACTTCTCCCCCAGTGACTTTGAGGATTGCAACTAAGCTCAGGGGGAACAGGGAATCCTGGAGGGGGGGGCAGATGACATCAGCATCCCCGCTAATGAAAAAAGTGCCAGCACTGCACCCCTGCGAACTCTGGCCCCATTACGCCACTGCCCTCCCCTCTTCATATCATCCCATATTTACAGAGAATACATTAATTCAGTGAAAAGTAGACAAATACTTACATGAAAGGAAAAATTAATAAAATAAAGGGGGTAGTTCAGTGTCATGCATGGGCTCACGCTGGCCTTGCATTACGCCACATATGATTTGAGAAACTTTCCCAATATTAACTGGAACTTACATTCTCTTTAACCAGTGCGGAGTTGAGGGGAATTGGTACTTCACGTGATTTGGAAGCTATACTTCTATGAATGCAGCCCAAAATAGCATTTGCCTTTTTTGCAGCCACATCACATTGCTGGCTCATATTCAGTTTGTGATCTACAACAGTTCCAAGATCTTTCTCACTTGTAGTATTGTTGAGTCAAGTATCCCTCATCCTGTAACTGCATTTGGTTCTTTTTCCTAGGTGCAGCACTTGGCATTTATTCCTATTAAATTTCATTTTGTTTTCAGCCCAGCGCTGAAGATAATATGCTTACGGTACGAGTGTGACCTTACGGAGCCATGCGGCATGCCCCTCCAGCAAGTCCCACTTGCCAGGAATGTTTCCCACTAAAGCAGGGCTGAACACCCGTGACACCCCCAAGGCCTTATCCACAGCCACCTTGACCCCTGTCCTGACTCCCCACCACCACCACCAATTTCCTCATACAGATTGCGTTTCTGCTGCTGAGAAAAAGGAGATCTGTATCAGGATTGCTGAGGGAGGGGATGGAGAGAAGAGCTGTATCAGAATCGCTGGGATATGTGCATGGGTGTGTGCATGTGGCCCCCGATGCAGCATCACATGTAGCCCTTGGGCCGAAAAGGTTGTGCACCCCTGCACTAAAGCATGGGCATCTTTGACCTTGAGTGACACTTCCAGGATTGCATTGATCCTGGCCCAGGCCTCATTCAAGGTCATCCTTATTGGGCAACTCCATAATGTATGTACCAGATTAGCCTGTGGACTTCCAGCACCCATCCCCATGAGACACTGGGTGTTTGAATCATTCTGGTGTCCAACATGCGCTGTATAAATGCTTTTACTCTATAAGCCACAGCCTGGGGTCTGTGTTATATAGTCTGCCAGAGTTCAAGGCTGCTTTCTGATGGGAGGGCTTCGGTTTAGTTTCCATCCCAGCATTCATTTAATCCTCGGGGTTTCCAAGTCCAGAACAGGGCATCCTGACCTGAGCCATACAAGAATGTGTTGTTTCTTAGACAAATTAGGATGATGATTATGATTATTTCCATTTCTATACCGCCCAATAACTGAAGCTCTCTGGGTGGTTTGGTTTATAACAATTATAAAATTACACAATAAAATACAATAATACAATAAAAATACAGTATTAAAAAATACAAGCAATAAAGACATTGAAAAATTTTACACATTTTAGAAACACTTTTTTTAAAAAAACAAGTCTGTCGTAGCCTGTGCTGACTAAAGGAAGTCTGAGGCAGCCAGCACACCTAAGCCAAATTTGGTAGTGATGCTATGTTGCAGTTGTCGATCTTGCCAGCCTGCTGAGGGATAGGCAAAATTAATCTTGTAACAGTCCAAGGGATCGGACACCATTTCTTTGCTGGGAAGCTGTTATAGGAAATAGATGCCTAGAATTCTAAGAGTAGAATTGGTATATCGATAGGCAGGTATTTCCATATACCCATGGATGCCCCCCTCCACAAACTCCATGGAGAAAGTTCAGGGTGCAAAAGTAATAAACAAGTGGGACCTACGGCTACTGTACACGAGGCATTTATTGTGCGCTCGGGATTCCTCACTCAAGGTAGTTTGTGGGTGCTTTACATGACGTTGTCATCCTCCAGGGCCTTGCCCGTGCTTTGCAACCATTTCTGCGGCTTTTTTTTAGATTGAGGAAAGTCTGGTATTATCTGGAAATTGTGCTAAGAAAAGCTTGTGTATTTTCGCAATTCCGCTATACCACAACACCACCTTGTGGTTGTGTAATGGAACATATAGAAAGGCAGAAAAGAAAACCCCCAGAAAAAAAGTATGTGTGAAGGAGCCAATCTTAATCCTGCAAAGAATCCAGAAGCAGAAGCCTTGGTAAAGTGGCGGGTCAAAAGTCTCATGTAGAGAAGCCCCAACAAAATGTTGCAGTATGTCCTCATCCCTGTTCATCCCTATGCTCCTGTTCAGGGTTCCAGCCAGCTCCTGCCCTCCTACAGGATACTATATAAGCTATAAGCAGGGCAATTCGTTCCCCACCCCACCCCTTTTTCTGTTTCCAGCTGGCACTGAAAATTCCATGGCTCCTAGAGGCCAATGTGCACGTCCTGACCACATTCAGCTGTTTTGGGGTGGGGTTGCCTCACTTTTGATGTTTTGTATTTTCCGTACCTCAGGATTCACCTGAACATGCTGATATCGCCCTCTTGTTTCTCAGTAGCCCTGTTTTGGCTTCAGTACTGTTGGCACTCAACCACCTGAGTTCACTGTTAGAGGGAGTGATAAGTAAACGGGGGGGGGGGGGAGATCGATGTGTGGATATAAGGGGATGGTGTATCTTGAGCCTGAAGAGAGGGACACAAGCAACAGAAGAGAAAACTTTTAATACACCCGCCCGCAAGCATGTTCATATACATTATACAAGGAGAGTCTCTTTACAAATTAGCAGCCATGAGAGAGATGTTTATTTTACACATCTTAACAGCTGCTGCAGGTCTTATGGGGAGGGGGAGAAAGAAAGGGGGAATGTGAAACCAAGACTGAGGCTGTGCCAGTTCTGAGAACAGATCCAGTATTTTTTGACTGTTAAAATGTTATTATCTCTTGAAGAACTGAGCTGCTGAGGGAAGAGAGCGCTCTGAGAAAGGGTGGGAGTAAAGCAGGTACCGTTTGCATTGCTTTTAGGGCTTTTCTACACAAGGCAGTTATTGTGTACTTGTCATTCCCTACTCACAGTTGTTTATGGGTTCCTTAGATGATGTCATCATGACCCTCCAATTTCGCTTCTGTGTCTCACCAGCAGTTTTGGCAAGTTTCTTTAGAGCAGGGAAAACGCAGCATTTAATTGTGAAAGCGAAAGAAAGCACGATTTCCTCTTGTGTTTTTGTGTTATTCCGCTATACCACAGTGCCACCTAGAGGTTATGTAGTGGAAAGGCAGGAAACGCTCCTTGTGTAGTGATCGAATCTCAGTTCTGTGACAAAACCGAAAGTAGATACAGCCGATTAACAGCCAAGTGTAGAAAAGCTCCTAGTGACTATGTCCAGAAAAGGTGGAAAAGGTGACCTTGACAGATAAACATTGGATTTATACGTTAATCATCCAGAGGTGCTTCCAGATCAGGCTTTTATGGCACCATTGCCCTGCTTCATTCATGGACTTTTATGGGGTGTCTAGGCAACGTCTTCCATTCATAAACCCCCCACCCCCACACTTCTTCCATCTTTTTTTTCTTACTGTGCAAAAGCCGTTAAGAAAAGATGAAATCACTGCACCATGTCTTGTAACAATTGGCGCTAGGAGCCCTCCCTCTGGAAGCACCCCTGGTCTACAGAGGGAAACCTTTGAGGCCGGCTTAGCTGCCTTAAGGGCAGATTCTGAACTGACCATTTCTGATCACATAAAAGTAGGGATGAAGGGTCTCTCCAGAGAATGAGTCTGCCAAAAATGTGTAGAGCCGGGCTCCTGTGTCAGCATCGTAAAAGGCCACCTGCTCACCAGCACAGTTCAGAGAGACTCTGATCCTTTTGAGCTCTCCACTCAAGGGCAGGAGAGGATTATCAGGAGGATTAATACTCCTGCACTTCCCATCCCACTTCCCCACAGCCCAGATCCCTTCCTCTGGCGTAAACTCAACTGGCCCTTTCCTCCTCACAGACTTCCGGGCGACCCCCACAGCCCAGATTCCCTCACTTCCCACCGTGACTTCCCAGAAGTGTCTGCCTGCAGTGAATCCCTCACGTCCCAGTACAAAAGGACGTAGGTCGAATCTCTCAGGATTGTTCGGCAGATCTTGACCTTTGACTCCCCATCTCATGCTTTTACGATCCTCGGATAGGATGAGCCGGGGATGAGCGGTGTCTGGATCCAGACTTACATTTGCTGTTGGGATGTGGCGGGGTGGGAGATGAGGAAAGAGAAGAAAAGCAGAATCAAACAGGAGACTCACCTATATCCCCCTGATTCTCCACACATCACAGGAATTACCTTCTCCCTAAAAAATTAGGACTTCAAATATATTGGATGGTGGAGGGGAGGAGCCTATCGCCATCACCCACCATCTTGACTTTCCCTCTACTCATAGTTCACCTATTGATGGTTCCAAAGTCTACAGGACAGATTTCTTTAACCCAGGGATACAGAATCTCTTTCGGCCCCAGGGCCAAATTCCATTTAGGAAAAGCTCTCGGGGGGGGGAGCACATTCTAATGGTGGGAGGGGCCACAATACCAGCATATTTTAGCCTGAAGCTCTTACTGCCAGTAACTAAGCCTTAGGAGAGGTCAAACTTTTAGAGTGGGGGGGGGGAACTGCACAAAGCCACGAAATGATCAAATGATTGGTGGTTGGGGGAAGGGGTGGAGCATTCTGGGAACACTGGAAGGGCCAGATTGGGAGCCCCAGAGGGCTGGATTTGGCTCCCGGGCCTGAGGTTCTGTACCCCTGCTTTAACCCCATGAAATATAACCAGACACATTTCTAGGCAGTTGCCATTTCTCCTGTGAATTCTGGAAATTTACCTTTCTGCAGCTGTTGTCCATATAGCAAAGCATCTGGGGGAAAGCAAAAAGATATAAAGATTAAGCACTACTCCTTTGTGCCCACAACAACTCTTGTTAACAAAAGTTATCAGTTCATAACATAGTATGTATTATTTCCTTATTTCAAGTAAAGGATGAAGTAGAAACTGAAACGAATTGGGGGGAGGGAAAATCCTCCTCACATCTGTAAATTGCTTGCAAATAACAGCACAATTCTATGCAGGTATACTCAGTTTTGAGGTGGCTCATAAGTTGGGACTCCGGAGTAATACACAGGTATGAACCCAAGGAGGAAGCCTATATGGAAGGAGCAATCCTATGGCCCCTAGATATCATCTGAGGGGGTCATAGGATAGTTTGGACTCCCTGATCCAAGGTCGGAGACAGCGCTCGGAGCTGGAGATCAAAGCTCCAACCTCCCCTCCCCATCACAGCCAGCACAGAAAGAACCACACCAGCTGCCTCTCCAAGGTCAGCAACGTGACCTCGGAGGGAGGGAAAAGGGGGCATTCCAGTGGGCAGGGTAGGAGGAGACTGGAGAGGTCAGGATATGAGTGATCTTGAATGAGCCCTCTCCAGCCTGCCTCCCTTCCCCTCTGAAACATTCTAGCTAGACGGGCAAAAAAAAGCCCGTCTAGCAAAAATGCAGGGCATAAGGATGGGGACGTGAAGATTGCCTCCGCCAATCCTCCCATGCTACATAGGATAACCGTAAGCCTCTGAATTCGGGGGCTTACGATCACTGTAATAGGATTGCACCTGAAGGCTTTTAGAGCCTCTCCAACAAGCTGAACGCAGCAAACATGGGAATCCCAGGTAGCCTACTGTGCGGATTCCCTCCAGGCCCAGACAATCTTAGTTTCACATTTAACTCCAAAAGAAGAAGGTTCTCAGTGATAGGAGTTGAAAGGGAGAGTCCAAAGAATAAAATCTCTCCAAGATGCTTGGGGGTAATTTAAAATCACAGTATGACAAGCTCAAATGGAATGCATTTCTATTAGATTAGGAAGGATAGGAAAACAGCTGCAGAAGATGCCAGCAAGGTTAAGCAGCAGTGTCAAAAAGATTCCTTTAAATATGAAACTTGTAATTAAAATCAGCACCTGTACCGAAGAATTGGAAGGTAGGCAATATAACACCAATCTTTTAAGAGAGATGCAGAAGGAACTCATTAGGGTCTTAAATTAAAATCTGCCCTGGGTAGTGGAAAGTTTTATTAAAGTCATGATTATTAAACATATAGAACAGGGCTGGGGAATCTGTGACTCTCCAGATGTTGTTGGACTGCAATTCCCATTAACCCCAGCCAGCCTGGCCAATGGTGAGGGATCATGGGAGTAGTAGTTCATCAAGATACAGGCCTGTGGCTCACGCTGGCTCAGCTTGTCTGAGCATGGAAAGCTAAGCAGGGTCAGGCCTGGTTAGTACTTAGATGGGAGACCCCTCCTCTGGTTTCCTGCACTGAGCAGGGGGTTGGACTCGATGGCCTTGTAGGCCCCTTCTAACTCTATGATCTATGAATCTAAGATCTGGAGGGATACAGCTTCCCCACCTCTCATACAGAAGAACAAAGCTTGCTGTCGTATAATCAGCATGGCTTCTGCAAAGCATGGCTTCTGCCTCACCAACCCTTTACAATTATTTCAGGCTATTAGCAAACACGTAAATAGAGGCTGTCCAAGTTCACACCCTTACCTCTCATGCAGGGCCAGTCTGAACTCCACTTCTCTGTCCTGTCTGCCCACCATCTCAAGCAGTGAAAGAAGCAAAACAGCAGGGCATAAATACATGCACAGACCCTTTAAGAAGCAGTGCACTCCTCTAGAGCCAGAAATGAGTGGCAGGGTGAGGTGCAGCTCCATAGCCATGGCGACAGGGAATCCAGAAAGTCTTGCATGGAACAACAGGGGAACTTTTGGGAGATTGTGATGCTTGCAGCACTGTATCTGGCAGCTGTGGGTGGAGGCCAATGGGGAGACCGCTCAGATTTTTGCTCTACCGCTGGGAGGCAGGGCTGAGGAAGAGGAAATGGCTGCTTGTCAACTCCTTCCCTTCCATTTCTGAGGCTAAAGGAAGGAGAAACCAGGAGGGCCAAAGGATGAGCCAGGACAGAAGCCATGTTGAATCCTCCTAGCCATGGCTAGAACAGACCGCGGACACTTCAGAATTTACTGGGTAAACTTTATATAAGTGGAGCTCCAAAACACTTTTGGAAAAACTCCCTCGGCAAAGGTTCCCATGTAAGCTTAGTGGCCATGCAATAAAAGGACTCTCGTGGATTGGAAAGTATTTAAAGAACACAGCAAGAAGAGAATAGGAATAAATGGACAGTTCTTACAATGGAGGGAAATAAATAGTTTGTTTATTTATAAATAAACTATTTATTTATTTATTTATAAATAAATAAAACACTAAAATTATAATTTAATTATTAATTTAAATGAATATTGTGGAGGAAGGGGGGGCTGGCTGGCCCGCCACCACCCCACCCTTACCTACCCCAAAGGAACCAAGACCCCCAGAGAATCTCAAGGTACCAGATTGCCAAGCCTCAGCTCCTTGCAACCCTACTTGAATCTCTATTCAGGGACTCGCCTTTAATTCTGTAACCTGGATTTAGATACTGAAGCCACAGAGCAACTACAACACCCATGTGGGGCAAAACCAAGACAAGGTTTATTCTGGTAGCATTTTACAACAAAAGGTGGGAAATGAGGGAAGCACACAAAAGAGAGAGAGAGACACTTTGGCACACAGAAATAGAGCTGCAAAATAACAAAACCTGATTCTATCTCCCAGGCACATAACTCTGTTACCTGAGGGTCAATCTTCTTCCAGGGTTAGATCCAGCACAGCCTTGCCGCCCAATGGAGAATTACCACACCTACCCGAAGGTGCGAGATGGGTAAACTCCCACAAGGCTTGCCTTTACTAGAGCTGTATTTAAATAATTTAGTATTTAAATAATTAAATACTGCTGTTTAGTACATTCTTGAGTGATAGGGTGTCAGCAAGGTGGCCCATGTTTTTGGATGATACCAAATTATTCAGGGTGGCAAAAACCCAAACAGAGTTTGAGAACCTCCAAAAGACCTCTCCAGACTGGGTGGATGGGCAGCAAAATGCAAAGGAGCTTCAGTGTAAGTATGATCTGACACACGTTGGGGCAAAAGCCCTAACTTCACATATACATATGCAAGCTCTCCCCCCCGCCCCAATCTTTTCTGCCCCAGTGTCAAGGGTAGGCATGGTTGGGTGCCTCCTGAGACACCACACCCCAGCAGGGGCCCGCTGACAAGAGCCTCCTGGACTTCCTCCTCCTCTTCACCATGGCAACCTGCTTGTTCACCCACCTCCTGCTCCGGCCCAGACCACGGTGGCGGTGGTGGTGGTGGTGGTGAGAAGGAGAAGCAGATGCCACAGCCTACTTGCTCACTGGCTCTCTGCCTGTCAAGCAAGCAAGCAAGCGGTAGCAATGAGGAGAAAGAGGATAAGGAGCAAGGGCAGCTGGTGGCAATGGGGGTGAGAAGGTAGATTCACTGAGAGTGTCTTGCCAAGGGCCCTCAAAAACCTGGAGCTGGCCCTGCTGCCCTCCCCACGGTGGAAAAGAAAATGGTGGCTGGGCCACCAAGGAAAAAGCTCTGCTGCTTCTGCCACAATCTGTGGTGACCACAAAATAAAAGATGAGCTCACCACGTTCACTTTTGGACCAATAGAACGGCCAGCATAAAATCCTCACAGCTATATTTTCTTACCTTTGAATTTCCTCATGACACCATCTAGAAAGGGGTTGATATCACAGAATTCCCAGATCCTCCATTTCAGCTCCGGAGGGAAAGCCACTAGATTCTCAAATGTCCCCTTTTCACTCCTGGTGGAGAAAAAACAAGGGTGACCCACCACAAATCCAATCCAGAATTCCTGAGTGGAGCAAAAGAAAGGAATTGAGGTGAGGAAGAAAATTGCAGGAAGCTAGAGCCAGAGGCAGAAATAGGGGTACATTTGGGAGGAAATCCTCAGTATGGGTGCCAAGATGCCAAAGTCAGACATCTGGAGGCTGAAAGAGTGGCAACCCGATATCCCTTTGAGTCCCGCCAGTGTTATGTACTGAAAAAAGATAGACCACGTGACATTATCATGCTCAGATGCTGTTTCACTACATCGGCTACCACATGCAAAGGCCACAGATGCTTGTGCAATGTCATCACATCATATATATTTTATTTTTCTAGATGATGTTGGGGAGCAGCGGAGAAGAGAAAGAGGTTGCTGCTACTGTTGGTGGAAGCAAAATGTTCCTCATAATCTCTACGTATTTGGATCCTGAGTGCCACTTTGACAGGAACATGGCACACACCGCAGCTCCTCCTCCACTGTGAGCAGCCCTAGAGGTGCTCCATGGGGCGAATGTGTCAGGGGACCCTCTTGAATGGGGTGGACTGTGGCGCATGGAGACAAGGGGGAAGTGGGCAGAGGCGCCCTAACGCAAATGGGAGCAGGATGTTGCCCAAAAAACCAATTAAATGGCAGTGTAGGCTGCACAATAAAACTGCCATTGTTTAAAACCTAATTAAAAAGTCTGAGCAAATAGAATAGTTTTTGCCTGGCACCTAAAAGATAACAGAGAAAAATGGTTTTGTATACACTTTTTTCATTTTCTGATGGAGAGCCTGAAGGGGCTGAAAATGGGCTGGGCTGGACATTAAAAGATATGTGTATACAAAGCTCCTTTGGGATGTTCCCTTTTAGATTTTTGTATATTGCAGAGTCAGTGAATATGAGAAACAGTCAGCCCAGAAGAACCTCCGGTCTGAAGTGATGGAGGGGAAGGGGCAGGTCTCTGGCAGTGAGCCTCGGTTGAGAGAAGGGGCGATACCAGTTCAAAGCAGCGTCCCTGTCTTGTGACTTCCGGGTGAACATGGAGCTTTGAAAGCTGCACAGAAATTCTGTGGAGCAGCTGGTACAGCGTTTCCTGGCCAGAGAATGTCTCAGGCTGGGGGATCTACTTCTCATTAGAGAAGCGAAGATCTGAGGTTACCCCCAAATTATCTCATAGGGTCATAAATTGCTTTTTGTCTGTCTTTTGGCGGATAAATCTGCGGCTTGTGACCTGAGGTGGGGGAAAAGGCGCTGTATTCGGAGACCGGTTTTACCGATCATCAGAAGTATGCATGTTCGCTTCCAAAATAAAGGAGTACATCTGGACTGGCTAATTTGGAATCTTTCTGCAGCAGAGTGGGATTTATAATTAACTGTAAGTAGACTATGTTTATCTGGGAGGCGAAAAAGATAAGAGAGGAAACCTGAAAGGAGGTCTATAAGTCTTATATGTTTGGAAGCGTCTTGGAAATATCTATACGCAAGGCAAGATGTTTGCAGTTGCAGCATTCTTAAACCTGTGGAACGAAATGGAGAGAGAAATTCTAAACAGATTGGAAGTAAGAATCCAGACTTTGAATGTAAATCTTAAAGTGGATCAATCAGAAGAACAACGTAAGATGGATTTTTTTACAGGACCGGCAGAGGAGAAGACAGAAGAAGTAAATAAGGATTTTGGAAACTTACCAGAAATTCACAGAGACTTTGAAGTTTTAATTGGATTGAATTGGCACGAGAAGACAGTTCAGCAAGAAGTTGTGACGCACTTTTTAAAATCTAAGATGGCGGAGCCGGAGACCGGTATGCAGGAATCCACAAAACAACAGAACAAGCTGATTTCATTCTTGGTTCAAAACCTGGAACTTAATGATTATCCCTTTGACAGAGGAAAGCAATGAAAGAGACTATCTTCATGGTCTTTTATTGGCAAAAGATAAAGGGTTGATGTATGCTGAACTACGTGTCTAGTTGGAAATATAAATAATTTTTTGATTTTAAATATTAATGGCAAAGGTAAAGGGATTGCTTATATGACTTATTTGAATTTTAAATATTAATGGTGATGTAAGAGAAATTATTATAATTAAGGTATAATTATATTTGGTCTGTTTGGAAATATTTATTTTAAAAAAATTCTTTTGTTGTTGGGGGTGTTGTTTTGTGGAGGCTTTGAAGTATTAAAGGGGAAGGTCTTTTGTTTTTTGTTCTATAAGTAGCATGATGGCTTATGTGCTTCTGCTGTTTTGTCAGATGTCACCTATTTCTTAATTTCTAGACTTCTCTTTCTTTTCTTTTCTTTTTTTTTTTAAATATCTTTGAGATTAAAAGTGAAGGAATTTCTGGATAGAAAGAAATAATGAGTAATTGTAATACTACAAATGTGTTGATTAGATGGTTAGGTACTAGAGAGTGCGGGCGGGGGGAGAGTACAAAATGCTTTTGTTATGCGGTCATTTGCTAATTAGTTTATAGTTACTTTTTACTTTTGGGATTCTTAATATACTGTATTTTGGAATTGAAAACACTATTTAATGAAACTATAGGTTTTCTTTTTTGGTGTATCCATAAATGTTGAATTTAATAGATTAAATAGTTGATGTATATTGGGGGAGGGTGGAGACCTCTGGTGTTTGTTCCTTTTTAGGGTTCTTTTTTGCCATAATTGGAAGTGATTTTTTGTTAACAGAAAAGGTTTTAAGAATAACTGTGGTTGATTAAACTGTGGAGAAGATTGGAAGTCCATTATAATTGTGTTTGTGTTTGTTTGTTTGTTGTTTTTTATGAATAAAATTAAAAGTTAATAATAATGATTAAAAAAAAGCAGCGTCTCTGTCTTGCCTGTGAAATTCCTCTTCCTTCCCGACCCCTTTTTCCTTGGGTGTCGTGTCTTTTTAGATTGTAAGCCTGTGGGCGGGGCCTGTCTTGTTTGACTGACTGCATGTAAGCTGCTCCTCCAGGAGCCTTTTTGGCTGAAAAGTGGGATAAAAAAATACTTCAAATTAATAAATCTTGGAGGGTGTGGAGCCCTATGTTCTCTCCCCAGGAGTCTGGAGGGCCATGTTCTTCGCATGCCATCCAGATGCTCCCCAGCATCATGGAAGGCTGATGGAAATGAGTGGGATCCACTTACTTCTGCAAGGTTCTTCTCACATCCTAGAAGGAAAAACAGAAAGAAGAGGGAATGTAGCGCCTGCCACAGACCACACTCTTAAGACCCCTCCGGCCCTGGCTGCGATGCCTTCTGGCCCTCTGGTGCAGGCTTGCCTAACGCCCACACCCCCCCCCCCAAGGACTGACAGCGCAAATTCTGGAAGTAGGGGCTGGGGAACATTTCCTTGTGAATGGTGATTGACACATGGGAAAAGTCAGTTGGGGGCTGCATATAATGGTGGGCAGAGCCAGAGCCAAAAGTGGATGGAGTCTGCAGTATTGCATAACACTTTATCTTGCTTCCTCTCTCACTGACACGGTTCACATGCCACACTGCAATTCCTGGGTTGTTTAACCCAGGAATTGCCGGGGACGGGCGAAGCGATGAGCACGCCTCCTCCCACGCGTTCATCATTTCCACTTTCCAGTTCCTGGGTTGTTTTGTGACATGCGAACCTGGAAACTCTGGGTTGCTTAAGGGTTAAACAATCCAGAGTTAACCCAATGATTGCCTGAGCTCCTGGGTTGTTAATGGAAAGCGGAAATGACAAGTGCTTCACTCCTCCCCGGCAATTCCTGGGTTAAACAACCCAAGAATTGCAGCATGATGTGCAAACTGGCCCTCTCTCTCTCTCTCTCTCTCTAAGGCGGCTTCCAGACAATGGCTCCTAGTGCTCCTGAATCATTGCTCTTCTGCTATAAGGTGCAAGCAGAACAGCAATGGGACTTTCCACACTACCAGGAGCAGAGCGCTTTTCATATGTGTACACCCTGATATGTTCCATTCACCAGGAACGGTGCAGGGCTGTTTGGCGCCCTAGGCCAAATTATATTTAGCGCCCCCCCTCGTGCCGTGGGGGGGGGCTCCGGAGCAAAGCAGCCCTGCTCTGCAACCCCCCCCCCGCGCCGCCGCCGCCACCACCACCACCTACCTTCCCCCCACCCCCGCTGCTGCCTGCTGCTGCTGCTGCCGCCGCCTCCTCCTCCTCCGACGCGACCCCCGCACTTTTTTTTTTTTGCCGGGGAAACCAGGGCAACAGGGCTGTTTAAGCCCTGTTGCCCTGGTTCCTCCCGCCAAAACAACGCTGGCAGGGCTCCGGAAACGACGGGAAGGTAGGTAGGTAGGTAGGTGGTTGGTTGGCGGGCGGGCGGACGCGCGCGCGGGGGGGAGGTGCAGCAGCGGCAGCAGCGGCCGGCAAGCGGACGGGGAGGCGCGGCGGAGGCGGCAGGCAGGGCAGGAGCGCGCCGGAGGCGAGGAAGGGGCGCAGAAACTCTGCGCCCTCTTCCGCCACGCGCCCTAGGCAGCCGCCTGGGTCTGCCTAGCGGTAGCGCCGGCCCTGCCATTCACATAAGTGTGCAGGGCATTGCTGGGTGGACAGGGAAGTGACAATTCACCCCCTCTCGCCCTCCCTTTCCTTCCCTGATGCACTTGCAGTGACGGGGTGGAGCGGAAACGCGTCTGCTAAGCTGTTGATGATAGAGTGTCTCTGATGGTTTTTAAAAAGGCAAATTGCTTTCTCCACATTTTCTTGTGCTTCTGTTTTTTACTTTGCTCTCTTCACTGAATGACACAATGGCCGGGCTCACACATCACACCAACCCACCCTGGAAATAAGCCATGGTGGGTTGGTTGTTGCGAGAACGACCCACGGTGCGCCCGACAGATGACTGGGTTCATGGTGGGTTGTCACCCGCCTCCTTCCCCCTCAGTCCACCAGCCGGCATCCCAGGGACTTTGTGGCTCAAGCCACTCTCCCAGCACTGATCAGGAGCTGTTTTGGCTTGACATGACTTCCCCCCCGTTTTTACCTCCCCCCCCCCCGAAAAAAAATCGCTTTTTGTGATCTCTGTTTTGACAGTCACTGACAGCCCCTTCGAAGTGCCCAAGCAGCACATTGGAGGGGTTGTCAGTGGTTCACCACCCCTCTTTAATTTTATTTTTTGCACCCCAAATGTGTGCAAATAGTTTCATCTTTTTTTATATAATATTCCCATTTTCGCACCTGCAGAAATGCACACAACTTCACCTTCAGAATTGCACAATTCTGGCTACAAATTTTTTTTAAAAAAAGTTGCCACCCTCCAAGCCTCCCTTTATCATAGTGTCCAGGTAGATTCAGGTCAGGAGAGGTGTTTCATCAGGTATTGCGGTCCCAAGCCATGTAACACTTCATAGGTTAAAACTAGCATGGTGTCATGCGAACCAGGTCAATGAAAGGGAGGCAGAAACGTGTTTCTTCTTAGTTTTTTGCATACATACAATAGACAGTCTCCCACAAAGGAAAAAGGAGGCATTACTTCTTCTACCACACCCCAAGCCCATGCAATTGTTGCTTTTATGCTATTTGGCAGGTGAAAAATCACCCCAATTTTATAGGTGTCTTCCTCTGTATTCAAATCATTTTCTTGCTCTCTTGCATACGGCCAGGGAAACCATGTAACCTCAGATGGTGAGAAAGAGAGATGCCTAAAAAGGCAAAGGTCCCATCCTTGAAAAAGTACAAAAGAACAGCTCTGATGATTCAGACTAAGGGTCCGTTTGGTCCAACCACCAGTTGAAAACACTGGCCTCGGAGAAGCCCACAAGCTGGCTAGCCCGTCCGCAAACTGGCCCCCTTCAATTCTTGTACAATGATAGAGGCACACAAAAGGAGCCAGCCCTGGAGAGCAGTCTGGGCCATTTCTGCCGCTGTCTTACCTGCAGGAGTTCACTCGCTGGCTGCTGACACTTCTCCTCCATCTCCCGGATGATACTTTCAAGAAAGGAGAGTTCCTCCATGAGTATTGCCATGTGCTCATCTCTTGTCCTGGCAATCTCCTTCGCCACCTCTTCCATCTGGGCCAGCAGAAGCTCCTCTTGTTCCTCCAGAAACTGGTGCAGTCGTCTGAACGTATCTACAGTCTTCTGCCTCTCCGTCTCTGTACATTTCTGCAATCAGGAGGAAAGAGGAGAAGAAGAGGCCAATGTCACAAGTACAGCGGCATGAAGAGGTGTATTAGGAGAATTCTACAGGAAAGGCACTTCTGTTTTATCACAGATATGAAAGCAACAATCAGTGGAGAAAGGATTTCTTACAGCGCGATCTGATGAGGTTGCCCATAACCTTACAAACTCAGAGGATTAAGGGCATCATACTGAGGGCAGGAGGAGCGCAGCAGATAGGATATCCGCCGCACTCCCCTCGTCCTCAAAAAAATCCAGACGGCCGATTTCAGCCATCTAGATGCATTACCTCTCCTTGCAAGGAGGAGAGGCTGAGACACTGCCTGAATTCCTCGGAATCTGGTGGTGCCTCGCTCCTCCCCTCCCTGCCTCCAGGAACCCCGCCCCACGGGGGAACCAAACACAGTCTTCTGTGTTTGGTTCCCTGCCGGTGTGGGAAGAACCGTGCCAGCTACGAGGTGGGGTGGGTGGGTGCTCCACAGTGCTGTGACCTTAGAAGGGATTTCCGAGGTCACAGTGGCTCCTATGTCCCACCTTATGGTCCCCCAGACAAGGTCAGAGGGCCATAGGTTTGTGCCCTTAGGGCACAATCCTATGCATGTTTAGACAGAAAAAAGTCCTAAAACTCCCAGCATGCCCCAGCCAGCCATGTTGGCTGGGGAATGCTGGGAGTTGTAGGACTTTTTTACAAGATTTACAAGAGTCCACCCTTGGAGCCCACCTTGACCACTGTTTTTAGTGGAAAGGCGGGATATAAATATAAAAAAATTAATATAAATAAAACTTTCATTAACAATTGTTATGGTAGGATAGGCCATTCCAAATAAGAGATGTTCTGTGGAACAGGGCTGCCTTGTGGCTTTTGCTTCTTTTGCATTTTATACTAGGTTTTTCCATCTATCCGTTGTTCCTTTCCAAGTAATATTGACACTTACCAGCATGTCTTGGTTTTCCTTTTTGGTGTCTGTTTTATTTGCCAGAATTTTTTCTCTCTCCTTCCTCAGAATCTCCAGGTGACGACAGATCAGATCCTGAAGAGAGGGGGGGGAAGTTCAGGTTTGGTTACGAGAGAGAGAGAGAGAGAGAGAGAGAGAGAGAAAGACTATTAGGCTGAGTGGAGAGATGCAGCTTGTGCAAAATGTGGCAGTCAGATTGATAACAGGGACAAGAAGGTCCAAACATATAACACCGAATCTGGCCCACTTGCACATGTTTCTGAGCCCAATTCAAGGGAGAAGCACTCATGGAATTTTCTCCCCCAGGTGCCAAATAAACTTGGCCAGCATTGGATATTCTTCACCTTGACTTGGGGAGGGGACACTATGTGATATGTATTATTATATTAGTTGTAGTATATTGTTTATATATAAAAAGAACAAAATAGTTGTAAATAAGTTTGTTATGTTTTTTTGAGTTTTTGTGTTTTTTGTATAGAAAGTTTAGATTATAGGAGTATTATAAGTTAGTTATATAGTTTGTATGTTTTAATAATGTGTTAATTTGTTTTTTTGTTTGAAGTTATTTTTGAGAGAAGATTGTTTTTTTTGTTTTGTTTTGTTTTTCTTGTTTACAAGAAAGAGTTTGTTATTGTAATAATGTAATGTTTTTGTTGAGGTGGAGTAAAGCATCTTCACAACACGCTGCATGCTACAAAAAAAAAACCTAAAATCTAAAAAATCTATATATAAAATAACAAACCTCTACTAACACACAAACAAAATTTTTAATCCCCCATACACACACACACACACACACACACACACCAACAGACACCCCAAGCCTCAGGCAGCAAAGTGTCTTGGGCCAGCTGCCTCAGACTCTACCTAGATGTAGTAAGCTCCACTTTATCCTCACAACAACCCTGTGAGGTAGGTGAGGCTGAGAGTCAGTGACTGGCCCAGAGTCACCCAGTGAGCTTCATGGCTGAGAGGGGACTAGAACCCAGATCTCCTGAGTCCCAGTCCACCACTCTAACCACTACACCTTATAGACTAGATCAGGCAAACATTTTTTTTCTGTCATGGGGTTCAAGACTTTCCCTAGAGTAAAATTGTCAAGGGAACATACTGCCACAGCCTCACCAAAAATCCACTTTCTGAATATTTTAATTGATTACTAATACTTGTATAACACTTAATATATCTAAGGATGCAATCCTATGCATGTTTAGAGAGAAAAAATGCCTATGGTTCCCAGCATGCTGGCTGGGGAATGCTGGGAGTTGTAGGACCTTATTCTGTCTGAACATGCATAGGACCGTGCCATATATAATGGATCCTCTTTGGGTGCAATGTTATGCATGTTTAGACAGAAAAAAAGTCCTACAACTCCCAGCATTCGCTAACCAGCACAGATGGCTGGGGAATACTGGGAGTTGTAGGATTTTTTTTCTTTCTAAACATGCATAGCATTGCACCTTTTGTGTGTCTAGAAAAGCTCCCATTGACACTGTGGCACCAGCTGGGAACATGGCAGAGGGAGAGTTAAACTCTAACACACACACACCCCATAATCCTGAGGCTTCTCCATAATTACTATTTACATAACAAGGAGGGCCTTTTCTGTGGTAGCCTCCCAACTGTGGAACAAGCTCCCCACTGAGGCCAGCTGCCCTCTATCCTGAGGCATTTAACAGCTCCAAATAGTACATGGAGTGGTGGTTATGTCACCTTTTTAACCAGCCTACTTTTTATCACCTTGTTCTTAGCTATTTAAGTAAATTTAAAATTGTTTTTAAATGTCTAGTGAATTTTTTTCAATGTTTTTATTGTTTGTAATTTATTGTGTTTTATCATTGTTATAAGCCTCCCAGAGAGCTTCGGCTATTGGGCAGTATAGAAATGAAATAAATAATAACAATAACAACAACAAAACGACAACACCCATGAATGTTAACTGCATTCATGCAATTAACGACATGTCTAGTTTGGCCCTAAGAATTTCTAAGAAGAGTGAACTGCACAGTGAGCGTTTCAAGAACTGGCCTGTGGCTCACGCTGGTCGTGGAAAGCTAAGTAGGGTGGGGCCTGGTTATTACTTGGATGGGAGACCCCTCCTCTAGTTTCCTGCATTGAGCAGGGGGTTGGACTCGATGGACTTGTAGGCCCCTTCAACTCTATAATATGAATCTATGAAGAATTACCGGTGTAATCGGTACCGGTGTGAGGAGGGGAAAAAAAGAGGATTATGTAAGCCGCCTTGGGTTCCTTGCAGGAAAAAAGGCGGGGTATAAATATAATAAATAAATAAATAATATCTCCCCTCCCCATGGAAATCCACCTGTGTTATGCAAGGGCAAGTCACGTTTTATGCTCTTTATTCCCCCTTCCAATCAAGCTGCACGGTGGTTTCCTACCTGGTACTCCTGGGAAGCCTCCTCCAGAGGAACCACCTTGTGTCCTTCGTGTTCCTTGGATCTGTCGCACACCACACAGATAGGAGTTTCATGGTCTTTGCAGAAGAGCTTCAGGGGCTCCTGGTGCTTCTCACAGACTCGCCCCTTCCCTTCTGCCCCTTTAGCCCCCCGAAGACTGAGCTTCTTGGTGATTTCTACGAAGTTAGCCAGCTGCCGATTCTGCAGGAGGCTCTTCTTCGGGAAGCGTCTTCTACACTGGGGGCAGGAAGCCTCAGTGTCCGACTCCCCCCAGCACTGGGCCAGGCAGGCTCGGCAGTAATTGTGCCCACACTCTGTAATGATCACGGGATCCCTGAAATACTCCAGGCAGATGGGACAAGTGGCTTCCTCGCAGAGATCCCGGACAGGGCTCCCGGCAGCCGCCATGGCTCCCTCACAAGGAAAAGGCAGCGACGGGAGTTAGTTTCGCTTTCCTCCTTTTCCGCGGCTGGGTGTTTCCCTTCCCGGATATGACTCCACATAAACGCGTTAGCGGTGCAAAAGACAGAAAAAGCGGGAGGAATAGTCTCTTGAGAAAGGCAATTCCTTGGCACAAAGAATAGGCATGAATGTAAAGGCGGAAATACCGCATCTGGATATGCTATCAGCAAGTTTTTAATTAACTCATTCCTTGCATCCAAGTATTTTGAGAGCCAACGGATGGTCCAAAACACCTCGTTCCCAGTAAGCGCGTTTCGCCCAAATATTCCATGCGCAACTTCAAGCTGCCAATCACAGGGGTGAACCACAAAAGCCCGCCACCCCTTCCCTCCAGTGCACATTCGAAGTGGGCCATCACGGCCAAAGAACAAAACAAATAACGCGTGAAGTGCCCTCCCCCAAAAGATACAGAAGTGCCTCATTGAGGAAACAAAAAGCGACTCCTGCCTTCAGTGAAAACGATATACAGTAATACCTTGGATTGCAAGTAACTGGTTTTGAGAGCGTTTTGCAAGACAAGCAAATTTTTAAATATTTAAATTTTTTTTACTTGATATATAAGCGACGTCTTGCAATACAAGTACTGTAGTACGGCTTAAATTAAAAATCTCTACAAATTTTTTTGGGGGGGGATTTCGTTTTGATATAAGAGTGTTTTGGATTACAAGCACGTTTCCGGAACGAATTATGCTCTCAATCCAAGACATGACTGTACTCAAAGCATGCCGGATGGATTCAGACAGTAGGGTACAAATTACCTAGAAAAGGTCTTTTAAAATGCAAGCATGAATACAAAAGCATGAGTAAAATTACAATCCCACCACATCCTGGCACCATAAGGGTATCACTGCTCCGGAATCTGCTTGATGTGGAGCGGTATACAATACTGCAAACAACAACATAATGTGCACATGGATCTTTGTGGATTCGAATTGCTCTTCCCTGCAGACTTCAAAAAGCCACTTTCTGGACATCCTGAACATGTCTCAATGCTCTTCCTGACTGATCCTAAACTCCTTTACTGGAAGCCACCATTACGGACTACGATCCTTTACACACTTGCTTTTTAAAAATATATATTTTTATTCGTTTTAAAAATGTGAATCACACCAAAACAAAACAAAAACCATAAAAAAATGAAGAAACAAAAGAACAAAAAAATACAATTTTCTTACAGTATTTTAAATGGATCACTTACAGTAAATATGTATGAAATATATATCCATAAGTATCAAAAAGTATGTGGTAATACAGTTATCCATAAAAAATAGTCATGCATAAACATCAGAAAAAGCAGGCCAAATAGCCATGTATTTATCACAGGTGGTGTCTAAATTCCACCCATTCAAATGTTGAAAGCGTTATTAGGTCCTCAATCCATTGTGTTAAAGGAGGTGAGCATTTATCTTTCCAGTGTTGTAAAATCAGTCTTTTGGCTGTTAGGAGGCCATGGAAAATCCACATGCGTTGTCCTTGTGATAAATTCCATACAGCAGGTATATAATTTAAAAGAACGTGTGCATTAAGGAGCATTCTAATACTAGACTTATCCATACTATAACCGCAACCCAAAAAGAAGCAACCACTGGGCATTGCAAAAACATATGTGTAAACGAAACATTCACAGTATTACACCTCCAACAGTTAGCTGACTTAGACTAACCCTTATTAAAAAGACGCTGCAGTGTCCAATAAACACGAAACATTTTTTTTTTTGCAGAATAAGACGTAACCTAAGATCCATAAACCCTTCTGAAACAGACGCAAAAACAATGTTCCATTGATTAGGCAAGATATGACCCTCTAATTCCATTCATCTTTTAAGACTCTGTATCATACTTATTCACTGATAAGTATTTATAAACATGAATTGTAGGTTGATATAACTGCTCAGCCTCAATCAATGCATCCAATAGCATAGGAGGCTCTGAAGCTGAAAAAGCAACTGGACCAAAACTAGATTCTAACAAATGTTGCAATTGCAAGTATTGCCATTCAGCTGAGGCAGGCAAGGTTTGTTTTTTTTAAAATATATATTTTTATTAGTTTTTAAAATGTGAAATACACCAAAACAAAGAAACTCCATAGAAAGAAAAAAAGACAAATGAAGGAGGGGGAAAATAAGCTGAGGCAGGCAAGTTATACTTAGTTCGCAAAGCCGAAAATGACAAAAACTCATCATGGACTGAACACTCACTAATTGATCCAAAGTAAAAAGCAACCTGTCTGCGCAAGTCCGCCACAGGAACATTTTCTCACCAATTTTAAAATCTGGATGGCACAATCCTATCATGATGCTCATTAACCCCCGAACTCGGGGGGGGGGGGCTTACATTCATCCTATGCAGAGCAGGAGCGGCGGAAGCAATCTTCCCCTCCCTATCCTCCCGCCCTGCATTTTCCCTAGACAGGCTTTTTTGCCTGTCTAGCTGGAGCATTTCCATGGGGGAGGGAAGTAGACTGGAGAGGCTTCAGGACAGCTTGTATCTGAGCCTCTACAGTCTCCTCTCCTTCCCACCCATCAAAACACCCCTTCCCCCTCGGAGAGCAGCTGCTGCAGTTCATTCTGCGCCAGCTGTGGGGGAGAGAGGGAGTGGGTCAGAGCTCCGATTCCCAGCTCCAAGGTTGGAGCGCTGTCTCCAACCTTGGATCTGGGAATCCATCCGAGATATCCTATGGCCCCTCAGGCACTGTCTAGGAGCCATAGAATTGCTTACAGAGTCACCTGTCCTTCAAGCGATGCCATCAAATCTATACACGGCAACATACCATTTCCACAAGTTTATCCATTATTATTATTTTGAATCTTTATATCTTAATATTAAGCTTGTGAATATTGAATTGATAGTCTGAAAACTAATTCAATAAATTGATTTTCACAGCAGTTTATGCATGTGTCAGACAAAAGCTGCAACCAGTTTGCAATTCCAAACTTTTTCATGCCATTTGAAGACATAATTATACTTAGTCCAAATTCTGCTGCAAACCTCAGTCCAGCACCAAGGGCACAATATTCCACCTGTGCTTATGCATGGGGATGGGTGTCGTACTCTTGTTTCATTAGGGGGTAGCTAAATTGCTGCTTGAGGCTTTAAAAAAAAATGAGGGCTACACTCATGTTGAGCTGGACCATAAATAGAGTAACTGTGGCATAATGAGGTCCACTCCATGGCCCTGGCAGATCAAGTGTCATTTGGCTCCTCTCTACTCAGAAGTCTCTCCTGCTCTGGCCATTCCACCTGGTTGTTATAAAAATTATTTATTTACCATTTTTGTTTATTAAATTTCCATCTCACCTTTCTTCCATCATGGACCTCAAAGGTAGCAACATGCAGTTCCCAGGTGGTCTCCCCTCTAAGCACTGACCAGACCTGCTTAGCATCAGCATGGTGGCTGTCTCATGTGCCTTCAGGCCATGCCCTGGGACTATGTATCATTATATAAGAATTCAATACCTGAATTGGCTTATTTTCCTCTTCCATCCCCATCCTTTTGTATCATGCTGATTAAATTCTATGCCATTATTTTAAATTGTAAGCTGCCATGAGTCCTTTGGGAGAAAGGTAGTATGTTACCATAGGGAATATATAAATAAATACTGTTCAGCTATTTTTCTGATCAGGAAAAACGAGAAGATAATGAATTGCAATATAGGAGTATTTTTCCCTCAGAGAGACACATACCGGGAAGCTGCTACATGTAGCTTCAGAGGAGGACTGAAAAGAATTTGTGGGGGGAAACCCAAAAACCTTGAGTAAAGATTTGAATCTATATTTTCCCAAACATGTTTTTAATATGTCCCAGTTAGGAATCCTATTGGATGTAGAGGTTAGTGCTTAACATTATCAAAAGAAATTGCAATTGTACAGTGTTGTTAAAAAATAAAACTTGAAAAAATTAAATTCATATTTTACCAATTTTCAAACAATAAAGTTCCATTCAGCAAACTGACCTGTTGTGACAAAGCCTCTTGCCTAGATATCACATCTCCATTTTGAGAATAGTCTATCTAAACTGCAGACCTTGTGGCCACATTTGGCCAAATTTTGGGACTGTTTCTTCCCCCATCTCCTTCTTTTTGCACCACCTAGTCTGATTCTTGCACATTTTCCTGGAATTGTGGTTGGTCCTAGTAAAGGTATTCCCCAACTCTGGATTTTGGAATTTTTTCCCCTCATGGCCCAGCATGGCTACCTTAGTTTGTTTGTTTCCCTTGATTAGGTTGTAGCTGCAATTGTGTTGTATATTTTGGGGGGAAAGCTTTTTTTAATTACTGGATCCATTTTTATTACATGAATTTTATTGTTGTACACCGCCTTGGGAAGGCTCCTGACCTGAAAGGTAGCCTAAAAAATGTTTGAAATAAATAAAATTTAAATGCACAAAATGAGTTCTCAGAGGAAAATTATTGCCACCTTGTGGCCAGTTGAGGTAATGAACAGGATTTGTTCTGCTTAAGGAGCAGCAGCAGCAGGATGATGATGGTGAAATAGGTCTCTCATACAGAGAGGACACACACACCTGGTTCGCACATCATGTCATGATAAGCCATGGTGGGTACTAGGTATAAAACTGCAATTTATTATTACTTTCTGGTTATACAACCACATCCTATGTGATCAAGTGGAGGCTAGAAGGGCACACAACGGGGAAAGAGGGAAGGAGGAACAGGCCTGAGTATTGCTGCAGACAATATTAGAACGCTGTCGGGACTGCCTGTGGAGGCTGCTAGCATTATGGTAATTAGTATGGCCCATCAGGGCACCCATCTGCTCCCCATCCTCAACAGGCATCCAAAAAATGGCAGAAGTCCCTAGTGGCTTATGCTGGCTCAGCTTGTCTGAGCGTGGAAAGCTAAGCAGGGTCAGGCCTGGTGATTACTTGGATGGGAGACCCCTCCTCTAGTTTCCTGCATTGAGCAGGGGGTTGGACTCGATAGCCTTGTAGGCTCCTTCCAACTCTATTTATGAAATGAAAAAAAAATTGTTGTTGTGATCTCAAATGGAAACTAAAGCCTGTAGAGCGCGGAAGTAGGAAGGCTCCTAGAACATAATGGAATGGTGATGCTGTATTAATACAGCCTTTCTCAACCCCAACCTGGTGCCCTCCAGCTAGCTGGACTCCAACTCCCATCAACTCCAGACAGCATGGCCAATGCTCAGAATGATGGGAGTTGTAACCCAACCACTTCTGAAAGACAACAGGTTCCCCATCCATGCTCCAGAGCTGGGGTGGGCAGAAGGTAGATCTCCAGATGTTCTGGACTTCAACTCACGGAAGCCCCTGCCACAAATGGCCAATAGGGAGTTGAAATTCAAAACATCGGGAGATCTACTCTCTGCCCACCCCTGCTCTAGAGTAGCCTTCCCCTACTTGGCGCCCTCCAGCTGTGCTAGACTGCAACTCCCATCATTCCTTGCCAACATGGCCAATGGCTTGGGAATGATGGGAGTTGCAGTCCAACACATCTAGAGGGCACCTGGATTGGGAAGGCTGCCGTGTTACTGACTGATGGAGCCAGTTCAAACACTGATAAGTATGAAGGCGATTCACAGATGTACAGTATTGGATTTCCTTCTTTTGAGGTGGCAGATTTCCCCATGTATCGATCACTGTAGCAGTGAGAACTCATTTTGTAAGTGGGAGGCAAGAATTATTCATCAGAAGCAACCAAAGAACAGCTTAATCTCAAGACACCTGAAGTGCAATGCAAGATGTTGGTTCCAATGGAAGCTGGTTCCAATGGACGTATGTTTCTCACCCTCACGTTTATTATTTTGTGTAGTGCAGTTTCCACGCTAGTAAGAATTTTTGCTACATCATTTATATAGCTTGTTCCTCATGCAGATACTTTGTCCACTATTAGTGCCTGATTGCTTAGAAAAGCTCCTATTTATCCTTTAACATGACTCTCTGTCTTCCACCTCAAGTTCTTTCCCCACTCTGAGCATTCACAGGAGTTTCTCCTGTGTGACTTTATTTAAAAAATAATCAATATAAGGTTTATCTTGTGAGATAACCTCTTGCCACATTTATAGGGTGTCTCCCTTTGTGTGGAGTCTCAAATGATAAGCAAGGTTATAGCTACGACTGAAGCACTTTCCACACTCTGAGCACTTATACGGTTTCTCTCCCGTGTGGATTCTCTGATGGCAAACAAGGTCTGTCCTCTGGCTGAACCTCTTCCCACAGTCTGAGCATCCGTATGGTCGCTCTCCTGTGTGCACTCTTTGGTGTTTGTAAAGGGTAGAGCTCTGGTTGAAGCACCTTCCACACTTGGAACATTCAAATGGCTTGTCCCCTGTGTGGACTCTCTGATGTTGTACAAGGCTATAGTTACGACTGAAGGTCCTTCCACACACTGAACATATCCACCACTTCTCCCCGGTGCACACAATTTGATGCCTAATAAGGTTGTCATGCCGACTGAAGCTCTTTCCGCATTCAGAGCACTTCCACTCCTCCCCAGCATGAACTCTTTGATGTCTATTCAGGTGGCACTTCTGACTGAAGTTCTTTCCGCACTCAGAACATTTCCACCTCTTCTCGCCTGTGTGGACTCTTTGATGTCTAATAAGGTTGTCACGCCGACCGAAGCTCTTTCCACAGTCAGAGCACTGCAACGGTGCCTCCTCCTGGAGAATTCTTTGATGTCTTCTCAGGTTTGATTTCCTAGCTGAGCCTTTGGCAGACAGAGGGCTTGCCTGCCTTTCGTTTCCTTCCTGATGATATCCTTCTTGGACTGAAATGTCATGGAAGTCGGAGCCTTCAGACAAAACGGATTCCTTCCTCCACTTCTGCTCTCGTGCTTCAGTTTCCCTTCTCTGCTGTTCAATATCCCTCTCATTCTCCCTCGCTTCACCTGCAAGTATAGAGAAAGGAATTAAGCCCCAAATCAGGGAACGAGCCCAATTAACAGGACAGACTTAGTGGGGAGGCAAATGCTGCCACATATTTCATTTATTATTATCTGTTTCCGAGTATTTATAAATTGCTTACGTCTCCAGATTTCAAAGCAGTGTATGCAAATCATAAAAATAAAAAACTGATACACTGAATCACTGTACCGTATCTGCATATCCATAAGAATAAAATACAGGGTTGGCTAAAGTAAATAGCAAATCGCGGCTGTTTTAAGGTGGTTTACCTTGGTTTTTACGTAAAAAAAGCAGCGCCAGGGACCCAGAACTGATGCGCTGGGGACCTGGACGTTGCTTTCCCCGGCTCCTCTTGCAGGGAGTTGTGCTGAGCCGGGGAAAGGTAAGTCATGCAGAGCTCGGGGGGGTCGAGCGGGGCAAGTTCGCCCAATTCCACCCACCGATCGAGTTCCACGCACATCCCTACCTGGAACGCCCACAAAACCTTTCTCCAAGGCCGAGTTTGCGACCCCAGAGAAGCAGCTGACACGGTTCGTTCCACACCAGCTGCAGGGGGGGGGAGGGTGCTCCAAACACGGAGACCCAGCTACGAGGTCGGAGCAACTTTCCGACCTCGTACCTGGGTCTCTGAAAAATCCTATAGCCTCCTAAACACCATCTAGTGGCCACAGGATTGCTCTGTTAATGTTACCACTGTACTTTTCATTTCATATTGTAATGGAATTTATTTGAAGGGTGGAATATAAATTCCCAAAATTAACACATGAATGAATAAAGAAAGGAGGGAGCCTTACCCAGAGAGGCCAGATTCCCATAATTCTCCTCCATGACGTCCCTGTGCAGAGCCCTCTGGCCTGGATCCAGCAGAGCCCACTCCTCTTGCAAGAAATGCACAGCCACCTCCTCAAAAGACACTGGATCCTGAAAGAAGAAAACATTTTTTCCCCCTGACAGGTAATGTAACAGTCCAAAAGGACAGCCAATTTAAGGTGGCTGGAGCTGCTGCAGCAGGATCCAACACTTAAAGAGTGTCACTCAAAGGCTTCCCAGTGGAACAGCTTTGACAGAAGCCAAAGGAAAGCGGCAGATTCTTTCAGGCCTAGCAAGATGTGCAGGGCACAGAGAGGCCCAGGCTGTTCCATGCTTATCTATCCACTTGTTCTTCTCCTACCTCATTCTGCTGCACAGGAACTGCTTCCTCTCCACTACAAAGAGAAGGCCTGGAATGAATTGCCAGTGTTGTTCCATTGCCTGCGAAGGAGAGAAAGAAAGGAAGGTGGAGGTGGTGTAAGACGTTTGATCCTATTCGCTGCCTGGCCCAGTGCAAGATGCAATCACACCTGGAATACTGTGTACAATTCTGCTCACCGCACCTCAGAAAGAATATTATAGGGTTGGTAAAGGTGCAGAAAAGGGCAACCAAAATGATAAAGGGGCTGGAGCAACTCCCCTATGAGGAAAAGGTTACAATGTTGGGGGCTATTTGGGGTTTTATTACCGATGTGGTATTATATGCTATTATTATCTAAGGATGCAATCCTATGGGTTGCGCCCCCGTTAGACGGAAGCCTCCGAACTTGGAGGCTTACGAGTATCCAGTGCTCTGCTGGGCTGCTGCCCACAGGGCGGAAGGAGCAACACAGGTGACTTTTGAATCTCCATCCTCCTTTTTTCTCTCTTTCTTTTTCCTCTAGACAGGCCTCTGAGCCTGGCTGGAGAGGCCATAGGATTTCTTGTATCCTGGCCTCTCCTCTCTCTTGCCCTCCCCACCCACTGGAATGCCCCCTTTTCGACCTCTACGTTCCCTGAGGCCACTTTTGCAACCTCAGAAAGCAGCCAGCAGTGTTCTTTCCACAGTGGCTGCAAGGAGGCATTGGAGGGGGGGGGGGGGATTGGATTTTGGAGTCCCACTCCCAAAGTCATAGCAGTGTCTATGGCTGTGGGAGGGGGACTCCAAAAAATCCTATGGTCCCCGGGATGCTCTCCAGCGACCATAGGATTGCTCTCTTAAAGAATCCTGCACAGTCATTCATTTAATGGGATGTTTTTCCTTAACTCTGTTTCTGAACTTACTGGCACTTGTTAAGGAACATTTTGTGCTTTGTACATTCGAGAGACTGACATCAAGTTGAAAAATTAGGAGAAACGTACTCATTTCATTCATTTCATTTATTATTACATTTCTATACCACCCAATAGCCGAAGCTCTCTAGGCTTACAAAGATTAAAACCTTAAAAATGCTTTATATAAAACATATACATACAAACATGTAAACATACAACACAGAGAGACACACACATATATCTAAAAGTAATTTTAAACAATCAAAAAGAAAAATTCAAGACCTGATTAAAACTGCATCATATGCTGCCAAACGCCGGAGGAGGAGGAGGAGGAGGAGGAGGAGGAGGAGGACTTAACCTGGTGCCAAAAAGACAACAATGTTGGCACCAGGTGGGCCTCCTCAGGGAGATCATTCCATAATTGGGGGGTACAAGCTGTTCTACAGTAGAACAGACTGCTGCGGGAGGTGGGGCACTCTCTTCTTATGGCGGGCGATTAAATAGTGGCTGGATGCCTATCTGTCAGGGGTGCTTAAGTTGCAAGATTGCTGGAATGACTAGGGGGTTGGACTAAATGACCTTCAAGATCACTTCCAACTCTATCTATGAAATAAGCTCCCATTATCCCTTACCCAGTGAAGGGGCGCCTCCATCGTTGTCCTGCATGTTCCCCCTGAACAGTGAGCTCTGCCCGATGTCCAGAAAGTCCTTCTTTGCCCTGGGGAAATCAGGAGCCGTCTCCAATGGGCACTTCTGCGTCTGAAACAGAAGCGGGGATCCCGGGCACAGAATGGGGAGAGAGAGAAGAAAAAGAATAGTGCAGGCAATCAACTGGAACACCCCTTCCTGGAATGGCTGCCAGGAAAAAAATAAACCTTGGATAAATGGTGGCATTTGTTATGCTCACATTATTGGCCCCATGGTGCTGTCAGGATGAAACACTCTCACCTGCAAATCTTCCTGCTTCTTGTCCTCTGCCTGGCTCAGGAGGAAGCCTTCTGCCAGGGCCACCGCCTGGGAACTTGTCTCCACTCCACACTCCCTGACCCAGCTCTCCACCTCCGGGGGCAGGACAGTCAGGAACTGCTCCAGGACCACCAGGTCCAGCATCTGAACCTTCGTGTGCCTGTCTGGCTTCAGCCACTGACGGCAAAGGTCATGGAGTCGGCTGCAAACCTCTCGGGGGCCCATGGCCTCCTGGTAGCGAATCTCCCTGAAGTGCTGCTGCTGTGTGTCTGAGCTAGCGCTTTCCCCCTCCAGGATTGTCCCACCACTCCCAGCCTGGATGAGATGCAGGCCAGTTCCTGCCTCAGGGTCAGCTGAGACTTGTTCTTCCATCTTTGATCTCTATTTCCAGCTCAGTCTCCAACAAGATTCAAAAAAATCTCCTTGCTCTGCTGAAAATGTCTTTCTTGAGGCAAGGAGTACTGGAAACTGGAGTGAGGAGGAGACCATGTCTTTCAAAGGTGTAGATGTAAGCATTACATGCCCGAAGTACGAAGATCCTTTAGATCCTTTGCAAGAAGCAATGGATGATTCTGGGGCTTCTGCTTGTAAAGAATGCAGATAAACTCCAAGATATTAGTGTCAGTGTGAGTGGGGAGTTCCTCCTCCTAAGAGGCACAGACCCAAACCTTCAACTGGCTCACAGCCAGACAAGCTGATGGACCATCCCTTGGCTGCACTGCACCAACCCCAGCAATGCCCCCCTCTGCCCACAACAGCTGTGTCTGCTTCACCCTCGTAGCTCCCTGTGAGGCACTCCCACAAGTCCCTTCTACTTATTTCATTTTTATACCACCCAATAGCCGAAGCTCTCTGGGCGGTTTACAACAGTAAAACCATAAAATACAATATAATGTAAATATAAAATTTAAAAAACAAGATTAAAAAGCAAACAGCAAAGCTAGCAGCAGCAGTCTGCAGCTGGGTGTCTCCTATCTGAGTTCTGACCCCAGCGAGGCAGAAACTCTCCAATATCTGGGTGCCCTGGAGTCCCAGATGGGTCAGCCACGCAGCCCACCCCCCTTTGGAGTGAAACTTGGGGAGGGGCCTAGCATCACAAGCGCTCTCTTCCCACTCACTCCCCCACCCGCCACTGCCTTCCTGACTGTTGTCTCCACTAATTCTCTTCCAAATCCCACTCCCCATTTCCCTGCCTGGCAACGCCCACCAAGCCGCCCTCGCACTCCCCTCCCGGGGCCTCCCCTGAACCCCAATGCGCTCACCAGACCCCTTGGAGGAGGAAGCGGGAGGGGCCTACTGATCCCACTGGCATAGGAAAAGGCCAGGCTCCTTAATTTAATGCACAGCACAGCCCCCCAACTCTTCCTTCCCATCATGCACTGCCTTTCCACCCGCTCTCTTTTCCTCCCACGCACTTTTGCACTCACCAGAACCCTTGGAGAAAGCTGGGGGACTAGAGCCACACGCGGGAGGGGGGGGGGCAAGGCAGGAAGTGAGTGTTTCAATGCCTCTCTAGGCATCCGGGCTCTTTCCCTTTAACCCTGAAAGGCCATTCCCCCCCCCATCTCTTTCTTAGGAGACAGAGCAAGCAGCCTGCCTTTCCGATCGTTAGCTCGTCTGATTATGTTGGACTTCAACTCCCATCAGCCCCAGTCAGCATGGCCAATGGTCAGGGATGATGGAAGTTGTAGTCTAACAACATCTAGGGACCCCAACATTGCGAAAGGCTCCTCTAAGTGTTAAAACCTGAGCATGCATTCCTGGGGGGGGGTCATTTCGTCTCTACCTACAATTCCTTGGGAGAGCTGGGTGGGGTCTGGTGCAAGAATCCCCTACCTTTTCGGACCATTGGCACATTTGGGAATTTGAGAAACTGCTGTGGTCGCCACTGCAAAATGCCTAATCAGTGGGTCGCCGGTTTGGCGTGTACCTGCCGCATCTATGGATCTTGGGCATCTTATTCAGCAAATATTTTGTTTCGTGTCTATTGGACACCGTCCGCAACGACTCTTTAATAAGGGACTTTCTAATTCAGCTAATTGCTGGTGGTGCGATACAGCTAACACTTCTTTTAAAGTGTTAAAAGGAGTACGTATGTTTTGGCAATGTCCAGTGGTTGCTTCTTTTGCGGGGGGGGGGTTATTACACAGATAAATTTTGTATTGGAACAGTCTTTAATATTCACTGATGTACACACTCGTTTAAATTATTTACCTGCTTTGTGGAAATTAACAAATGGTGAGCATAAATGAATTCTCTGTGCCCTTTTGACAGCTAAAAGACATATCACAACACTGGAAGGATAAACACTTAGCTCCTATAATGCAATGGCTTGAGGACCTTGCAGTGCTTTCAGTATTTGAACAGGTGGCATATAGACACTTCCTTCAAATGGATACTTACGGTACTTGGATATTTGGTCTGCTTTTGTTGAAGCCTGAGTAATTGCTAGAAAGTTGTATGCATTTCATGCAAATCCATGCACTTACATTTAAAAAGGGGGGGGGGGAATTAAAAATATTTTCAGGGGTCCATGAGCACCACGTTGGGGACTCCTCTGTGGGGACCACAGGTCTATTTAATAGAATGGGTGTCTAGGCAGGCTTCTCCAATTTGGTGCTCTCCATTTGTTTTGGACTTTTAATTCCAGTCAGACCTAGCCAGCGTGTCCAATGCTCAGGAAACTTGGGAGTTGTAGTCCAAAACATCTGGAGGGCACCAGGTTGGGGAAAGATGAGGGCAGGACTGGCATCAAGAATAGGCATGTTTGGGCACCTGCCAAGGGCCCACACCCCAGTAGGGGCCCACTGGCAAGAGCTACCTGGACATGCTCCTCCTCACTGGGCCTGTAGCCTAAGAGGGGGGATTTTCTCTCCCCGCCCCAATTTTTTGATACAAATAAATAAAAAACAGTTTACAATTTTGTCTTTAAAAGGCCTGCAAACCAGATGAACTGCCCCCTATTATTATTATTATTATTATTATTATTATTATTATTATTATTTTTACATCCCTGCCCCAGAACTTTTAGGCTGGCTACTGGCCTGCTCCTCACCATGGCAACATGCTGGTTCACCTGCCTCTCACTTTGGCACAGACAATGGTCGTGCTGAGAAGGAGGAGCAAGGGGGAGGCAGGGAAGAAACTGGAAGAGGATGGGGAAATGTATTGAAGTTTATGGCACATTTGTTTATTTATAATTTGGTTTGATAACCCGGCCTTCAATTCACCAGAATTCACAGAATGACTCACAAATTAAAATCTACATGATTGTTTTTATGGTATATATGTAAGTAACAAGGTTAGAAACAAACAGAGCACCTAGCAGTAAAAACAATAAATCTGCATTTAAAAGGCCTTAGAGCAGGCAGGGCTCTCCAACCGTGGGTCCCCAGATGTTGCTGGCCTACAGCTCCCAGAATCCCTTGCCATTAGCCATGCTGGCTGGGTATGCAGGGAGCTGTAGGCCAGCAACATCTGGGGACCCATGGTTGGAAAGCCCTGCAGAGAATCAAAAGGTCTTCACCCTGAGTGGAAATTAGTGGAAGACCGACAACCTGGTCTTCTGCGCGGGTTCAATGCTAAGGGGGTAGCAAGTCCTGGGGCGGGCCTTCTCCGAGGTCCCCAGCGACTATCACCCTTAGCCCAGAACAAAGAGATAACTTATAGCCACAAAAGTATCTTTTATAAAACAAGTTTATTTACAAAATTACCTTCACAAACCCAGACACACGCCAGCAATACAGCTTATCAGTACGGTACAAAGTAGCAAGCAAGAGGTCTCAAGGACACCGTGATTTCAGGGCTCTCAGCTAGTTAGTTCAGCTCGGGCTCCAGCAGAGGCCCGGTCAACCGCACGCTGCTTGCTGGGTTCCCGGCGGAGGTCCGGTCTACCCAAGCGGCTAGCTGGGTTCCCAGCGGAGGTCCGGTCTACCCAAGCGGCTTGTGAGTGATTTCAGCTTGGTTTCCCGGGGATCCGGTCAACCCAAGCGGCCAGTGATTTCAGCTTGGTTTCCCGGGGTCCGGTCAACCCAAGCGGCCAGTGATTTCAGCTAGCTGGAGCACGCCGGGTGCTGCTACCCGGGGTTGCCGATCCTTCGTTCCCTTACCCCAAGCATGGGGCAAGATTGCTGATCAGGTCCAACAACTCAGTTCCCTTGCGCAGGGTGTTTTATACCTTGGGTTTCAGGTAGCCCCTCCCTCCATAATCAGGTGGGTGGCCAATCAAGTGGGTTGCCACCCTCCCTGAGGGGCGGCCTTTTGGGTCAGGTGAGGTGACGCCTTCCCCCTGTGGGGTGGGGTCCCTTTGAAGCCACTTGCTTAATGGTCCCATCCTGTGGTGTTGAATGGTCCTTTCTTATGGGTGCCGAAGTGTCTGCTCTGGCGAGGTATTCAAGTCTTATGTAGATGGGGCTGATATACGAGAGCATTGACGAACCTGGGGATGCTTCCTGCCTTCCCCCCTGGGGTGATTCTATGCAGATGTTGTTTGTCCCCTTTGGTCTCTGTGGAGACTGGCTGTCTCCCCCCCCCCCCGGGTCTCCTTCCCCCCACCTTGGTGAGTGTGTGTGTGTCAGAAAGGGGTTTTAGGTTGGCTTTCTCCACATCTCCCCCCCGGGGAAAAGATGGCATTGGGGTCCCACACCCCAATTTCCCATCGACTTGCCCATCACCTGAGAAAGCCCGGGAGAGTGCATCAGCCAAGACATTGTCCTTACCCTTGATGTGCTCAATTTCGAAGTCAAAGTCTTGCAACGCCAGACTCCACCGTAGGAGTTTTTGGTTGTTGCCCTTGACTCTATCTAACCAGCACAGGGGGGAATGGTCAGTCTGCAGGTGGAACCGTCTCCCCCAGAGGTAGGGGCGCAACTTGGTGATGGCCCACACCACGGCCAGGCACTCCTTCTCAATGGTGGCAAGACTACGTTCTCTGGGCAGGAGCTTCTTGCTCAGGTATGCAACGGGGCGCAGCCCTTCTCCCACCTTCTCCTGTAACAACAACACCCCCATCCCGGCCTCAGAGGCATCCGTCTGTAGAACGAAGGGGGATTCGAAGTCTGGGGCTTGCAGAATGGAAGCTGCCGTGAGGCAGGCTTTTAACCCGTCGAAAGCGGTCTGGCAAGCCGCGGTCCACTGGACCCTGTTCGGTTGGCGCTTCTTACAAAGATCAGTCAGAGGGGCTGCTAGCTGACTGAAGTGTGGCACAAACTTCCAATAGTACCCTGCAAGTCCCAGAAAAGCCTGCACCTGTTTTTTGGTTGCGGGTTGGGGCCATTTCTGAACCGACTCAATCTTAGCTTCCATGGGTTTGATGCTCCCCCCTCCGACCCGATGTCCAAGGTACTCAACCTCCCCTAGCCCCACCTGGCACTTCTTTGCTTTCACTGTCAACCCAGCGTCCCGGATCCGCTGAAAGACCTGCCGGACATGCTGCAGATGCTGCTCCCACCAAGTGGAGCTAAAGATAGCTATGTCATCCAGATAGGCACAGGCAAATTCTCCCAACCCGTTCAGCATTCCATTCACCAGCCTCTGAAAGGTTGCCGGACCGTTCCGGACTCCGAAGGGAAGAGTGGTGAACTGGAATAAACCCAGGTGTGTGACAAAGGCAGACTTGAGAGCAGCATCCGCGTCCAGCGGAACTTGCCAGTAGCCCTTGGTGAGGTCTAGGGTGGTAATGTACTTGGCCCTCCCTAGCTTCTCCAGCAAGACATCCATGTTGGGGATGGGGTAGGGGTCAGGGACGGTCACCTTGTTGATTTTCCAATAGTCCACACAGAACCGCACCCCCCCATCCTTTTTGGCCACCAGGACAATCGGGGAGGACCATGGGCTAGAACTAAGGACGACCACCCCTAGGTCTAACATGGCTTTGACTTCCTCAGCAATGACCTGAGCATGGGGTCCCACCGCCCGGTATGGCAGAGATTGCAGAGGGGGGCTGTCACCCGTTTGAATGGTGTGCTGGATGAGTGGGGTCCGCCCGGGGCCGTCTGAGAACATGGTCCCAAATTCATCCAGCACCTGCTTCATTTGCTCCCGCTGAGCCTCGGACAGGGCGGGTGACAGTGAGATTTCTTCCATTCCCCCACCATCCCCCCATTCTCCCAACAGATCCCCATCTGTAAGTGTGGAGACTTACACAGCAACATGACATGTGAGGTAAACCAGGGGCAGCAGAGTTTGAGATGGGCCTTTTCAGACACCCACAAGTAAGGGACAAGGGCCTCTCTGGACAATGAGGCTTCTGATAATGCAAAGAGCAGGACTCCTGAATCAGCATCATAAAATGCCAGCTGTCCTCCTTCACAGTTCAGAGACACTCGAATCCTCTTGAGCTCCCAAGTGAAGGAGAGATCCTGCTGACAAATGGGACTAGAGGCCCTGTACTTGCCTTCCCACTTCCCAATTTGCCATATCCCATTTCCCTCAGGAGACCATTGAACATCCCTCATGGCCACCCCCACAGCCCATTCGCCTTCATTTCCCACAAGGACATCCCAGCAATGTCTGCCTCGTGTGAGTATCTCACATCCCACCACAAAAGGCTGTTTACTGTGGATTTGCTCAGGAGTTGTGGAGAGATCTTGATCTTTGTCTTCACGGCTCACGCTTTTATCGTCCTTCGAGAGGATGAGCCTGGATCTAGCGTTACATCTACTGTTACATCTACTGTTGAGGTTGTGAGGGGAAGAGAGACGGGGAGGAAAGAGGAAGAGCAGGATTAGTTGGGGAGACCATGATTTTTGATTATGGTTTCTGCAAACTAGACTCCCAGTTTGGATGGAATGGCAAATTATGGCCTTGCCATGTACCAGGAAGCACTGGATGTAATTGGAGCACACGAACCTAACGCTCAGCTCACATCTAAGTCACATGAGTGAGCTGATCTGTGTGAACTAGTTATTCTTTACTTCCAGGGTGAATCATGTTGCCACAGGGACAAACAAGGGGTGATAGGAGCAGCCACATTTGTTTCTTCATAGATCTGTCCAAGGTGGTGGTGGTGAGTTACATTGGTGAGGGGAGTTAAGCCTCCCACGCTCTGTCTCTTCAGGCACTTTTTCCTCAACCCAGCTCTGATACTGAAATAGAACAGGGTTGAGACAAATAGATGCTGGGAGTTGTAGCCCAAAACACCTGAAGAGAAGCAACTTTGGAGAAGGTGGCTCTAGTATTTAGGAACCCTTTGCTGTTTAAGGCAGGGATGGGCAACTTGTGGTCCTCCAGATGTTTTGGCCTGGAACTCCCATCAGCCCTAACCAGCATAACTAATGGTAAGGGATGATGGGATTTATAGTCTATAGCATCTCAAGGGCCACAAGTTGCCCACCCCTGGTCTAGCCTTTCTAAAAAGTTGGTGAGGAAGTGCTTTGGATTGGCAGGAGCGTACTGAGGCAATTAGAAACCTTGCTTCTGAGGGAGGCACTTTGAAGAGAAGGATTAGAGTTTGTGGGGGGGAAGAGAGAGAGAGAAATAAACACATAGACTTTTGAGTTGTTTCTAGTCTCAGGGTTTACAGTTAGTTATTATGTTATGGTTCTTCAATAAATATTAACAATTCTTTCTGAGGTAAAATTTCTACCCAAACCTCTCTTTGCCAAAGCATGACATTTACAGCAATGGAACATGGCAAGGGAAGGCCAGGGTTCATCTGCCGTCTCCACCCTTGTAAAACACCTCCACCCAACCACTCTTTATATGAGAATGGGGCAGACATGAACAAACATCTCCTGCTCAGTCACATCTAGTCTGGTTCTGTTCTCCCCTTTCCTTCCAGATAAGGCATGCTAATGCCTGCTGTGGTACCATTTCTGTTTTTTTACCCTAAATCTGGGGAATTAAGGGGAAGCTCTATCATTGCCAACTGAAACCTCTTCTGAAGTAGAATTACCTCGGTGGACATGTCTTAATTCTACTAGGATAGCTAAAAAAAAACAGGGTGGCTCCATTTTAGAGGTTATTTATTTATGATTCTGTGAAGGATCACTAGCAGGATCCTTTGCGTGAGTTCGGCGCTTAACGGGTTAACCGGCACTGAGTTACAGCCCGTACGAGCGCTGATGACCACCTGAGAGGCTTTCGCGCACAAGAGGAAACCGAAGCCCTTTAAATGACCAAATAAGGCTTTTATTTGTTTACACAAAACACAGAGCGGAACTAACAGCTTTCCAGGAATACTACAATGTCAACACAACCTTAGTTGACCCCTGCGTTCATCAATGAAACAGGCTCCTAGGCTAGCGGATTGAATCTGGTCAATTACCTCAGATCAGAGACTTTACACTAGTCAGTTTCAGCCTGGCTCCGGGTCGGCCGATCCGGGGATGAGAATGGCTTACTCGGGCTGCCGCTTGGAAGACGAATCTGGCCCCGAAGTACCCTGTGTTCCCAACAACCCTCTACCGGAAGGGAGAGGGGTTTTCTACCCCTGAGTTCCCGCTCTCCCCACCCTCCAGGTCAGGTGGGGGCTTATGCCTGCCTCTTCGTATCAGGTGGGCTTATTCCTGCCCGGGAAGAAGGTGACGTACTGGCACTTCACAACTCTTTGAGACTGCCCTGATAGTTTGATGGTTCTTGATGGTCCTTCCTGGGTTTTGTGGATCTCCACCCAGACTCTTCTTTGTTGGGGATGACGGTCTGTCTGGCTACTTCTCCTGTGACTTCATCCCCCCCTTCCTCGCCCCCTCCCTTGGGTGACGACTGTGTGTGTGTGTGTGCAGACTTGTGTTGGGCTTTCTCCACAGATTCAATTTATATCCGCCTTTTTACCTCTTGCAAGGAACCCGAGGCGGTTTGCATGATGCTCCTCCTCTCCATTTTATCTTCACAACAGCCCTGTGAAGTAGATTAGGCTGAGAGTCAGTGACTGGCCCAAAGTCACCCAGTGAGCTTTATGGCCGAGTGGGAACTAGAACCCGGATCTCCTGAGTCCCAGTCCAACAAACCAGTACACCACACTGGCTCTCCTAATTAGGTATTTTTATACTGCTTTTCTGGGAAAACCCCCACCGTTGTCAATTTATTTATGGTTGGCAAAAGATGAACCAATGTGCACACCCAAAGCAGGACAGAAGGGGCGTGGACAGAGCTCATCCAGCATTCCCATCACGTATGAGTGGATGGCAAGTTGCCCAGCCACATTCAAACCCCAGGTAAGGAAACCCATATTATGACTACCTTCTTCCTATAGGACCATACTAGTGATGCCTACTTATTCCCACCCCTTCCTGGCTAGAGGTATGCAAAGAGGCAAGAAAGAAAGTGGGATGGGGGTTGTTCCAGTTATCTCCCCAACCCCAAAACACAGACACACACATGTGTGTGTGTGTGTGTGTGTGTGTGTACACGTATGACTGTCAGACAGCAAGAAGGCTGTCCAGCAATTTCAGGTGCTTTTTATAGAAAATTAAAAACTGAAATCAACCTGGAAGTCAAACATGGAACTGCCATCAAGGGAAAGTAGATTGGATTAAAGCAAGCCCAGTAATTCACGCAACCCTCAGATTTCCAGTCTCATTGCATAATCGCCGTTTACGTGATCGGAGCCCAAGCCAACGTATCTCATCTGCATATTAATGAAGCTGGGTCTGGGGTTATGGGGGCATCAGAGGAAGCAAAGCTAACCCAATTATTTACGGTTCCTCTGCAATTCACTTCATTTTCATTATACAGTCACACAGATCCGTTCAAAAGACAAATAAAACATCGAAGACACACATTCTCTTATAGAAATGAGATTAAAATATAAATGCATGTATAAAATGATAAGGGGAAGATAAAATATGAAAATGTCAAGCTATACTTAAACTGACAAAATTCTTTTAGGAGTCTTTGCAGCAGAAAAGAGAAATCTGCTGCAATTCAAGGCACATAGCATGCTGTCTGGGGTATCTCTAGTTGTAAAACCGAAAGGGAACAAACAGAGTAAGAAACCTGGTGGTGCTGCTGGCCAGAGGTAAATCCGGGATGGGGTAACATCACATTCCTAAACAAGTTTATCTCGCTATAAGTATTCTTTGGAGCTGGTTCCAAACCTGCAATCTTATCGACACTGACAAGCATTGAATTTATTTATTTATTTATTTATTATATTTATGCCCCACCTTTTTTCCTGCAAGGAACCCAAGGCAGCTTACATAATCCTCCTCCTCCTCTCCATTTTATCCTCACAACAACCCTGTGAGGTAGGTTAGGCTGAGCAGGGCCAGTGCTACAATTAGGCCAACTAGGCAGCTGCCTAGGGCGCAGGGCTAAAAGGGGCGCCAGAAACGCATTGGAAAAAAAATACAGCGCTCTCAAGTGGGAAGGGGGGGGCGCTAAATATCTGATCTTGCCTAGGGCACCAAACTGCCTTGCACCAGCCCTGAGGCTGAGAGTCAGTGACTGGCCCAAAGTCACCCAGTCAGTTTCATGGCCGAGCGGGGACTAGAACCCATATCTCCCAAGTCCCAGTCCAACACTCACACCACTACGCCACACTGGCTCCCTTTGGATTACTTCTGAGCAAACGTCTGTTGGATTGTGCTACCCAGCTGCAAACCCAGGGCCGGCGCTACCGCTAGGCAAACTAGGCGGTTGCCTAGGGCGCATGGCTGAAGAGGGCGCAGAAACGCTGCGCTCCTGTTCGCTGCTGCCGCCGCGCTGCCGCCACGGGGCCTCCCCCCCGCCCGCCCGCCGAAGCCGCTGCCGCCACGCCTCCCCCCGCCCGCCACCGCCGCGCCTCCCCTGCCCGCTGCTGCCCCACCCCCGCCGCGCTTCGCCTCGCCTCGCCCCCCACTCCCCGCCACGCCTCGCCTCGCCCCCCGCCCCCTACCTTCTCCACGTCGCTTCCGGAGCCCCGCCCGCATTGTTTTGGCGGGAGGAACCAGGGCAACAGGGCTTAAGCAGCCCTGTTGCCCTGGTTTCCCCGGCAAAAAACAGAGCGCGGGGGTCCCGTCGCGTCGGTTCCTCTTCGGAGGCGGCGGCAGCCAGGGCGGGGGGGAGGTAGGTAGGTAGGTGGTGGTGGCGGCGCGGGGGGGGGGGTTGCAGAGCAGGGCTGCTTTGCTCCGGAGCCCCCCCCCACGGCACGAGGGGGGGCGCAAATTTTATTTTGCCTAGGGCGCCAAACTGCCCTGCACCAGTCCTGTGCAAACTTTTGCACATTTCTTGGGCATTATGTTTGGAAACCCATTTGGGCTTACCTTAAACATGCATAGATCATAACAAGCTGCAGCATACACTTGAGACTGTAGGCCTCTCCAGCCTGGTGCCCTCCAGATGTGTTTGACTACAACTTCCAGCATCCCCCAGCCAGCAAGGGCAGGGTGAGTCAGTAGAGGTGAGGCCAGGAGGTCTAACAGTGCAGGGGATAAGCACATGACACATTCTAAGTCAAAAAAGCAAATCCAATTAGTGGGTGAACTGCTCCCAGTCAGTAATAGGATTTGCAAAGTACTGAGTTTGACAAAGGAGTTTGCAGCCTACATTCTGCAAATGACACCCCTCCGCCACTGGTCAAGGTGGATAATACCCAAGACCAGTCAAGTTATATTAGCATCTGAGGCAGAAAATCCCACAAGCACTTCTCAACCACCCCGGCAATAAAAATACAACAATAATAAAATGACTAACAATTTGCTACCTTTTAATGACACCCTTCATTTTATGTATTTTTAAAATTTGAAATGTTTATATACTGCCCTTTATGATCAAATCACAACTGCATAAGGTAACTTCTACATTCTGCCTAATGGTAGGACCACTCCTCCTTGGCAACAGTGGCCTCTGGGAAACCCACTAGCAGGCAGCAACCATCTACTTGGAAGAGGTAGGATTCCATCAATATTACAAATGAATTCCTTGTCTGCCTCAGGGTGAATACACTCTCCTACTTTTCTTGGATGCTCCTGCACATGACAGAACTGGGCAACTTCGCTTTTTGTGTATATGAAGGCGGCACACAAAGATTTGGAGCTAGCTTGTCCTGGAGAGGAGACTGGGCCATCCCTGCAGCTCTCACCTGCAGAGGTTCACTCATCAGCTGCTGACATTTCCTTTCCATCTCCCAAATTATACTTCCAAGAGAGGTGAGTTCCATCAACATTACAGAGAAATCTCTAGCCTACACTAAGCTATGTGCACAGTCCTGTTCATGTTCGATGTCCCTGCACATAACAGAGCTGGTTCAAAGTACATCATGCTTCTGTTTCACCTGGAAAGGGTCCACCCGAGACAGTTCTGGCACTGTCTTACCTGCAGGAGTTCACTCTCTGGCTGCTGACGTTCCTTCTCCAACTCCCAGATGATACTTCCTAGAGTTCTTCAGAGAGTCTGGCCAGGTGCTCATCGCTTTTCTGTGCAATCTCCTCTTCTACCTCTTTTAACTGGGCCAGCAGAAGCTTCTCTTGTACTTCCAGAAACTGATGCATTCGTTTGAATTTATCCACTGCATTTCATCAAAATATATCAGTGTTGGAGAGATTATATTCCATTGCCTGTTGAAGGAAAGATTACGGTATTCTAAATTCTAATTGCTCTAGCAGAAGCCACAGTTTGCCACTGAACTTGAATATTTCAATAGATAAACATTACAATGTTCAGGCTCTGCCCTCCTGAGGAGCTACCTCAAAGGAATGGCACTCCACCCTGGAAAGGAAGATGAGTGGGGGGAGGGCCCTTGGGTTACCACATTCCCCAGAAACAGGAAAGGCAGAACTCATGATCTCAAGGAACTTCTTGCCCACCCTGCAGCTACAAAGGGGAGAGCTGATTCCTTCCCCCCTGCACAACAGCCTTGATAGAGGACATGCTTTGCACGCAGATGGCCACAGGGTCATTCTCCTGGCATCTCCAGGTAGGGCTGGGGGGGGGAAGACTCTGGAGAGCCCCCGCCAGGCAGAGCAGACAATATGGCAGCTATCCCCAAGCTGGTGCCCTCCAGATGTTTTGGACTAAAACTCCCCAAACTCCTGAGCATTGGCCATCAGGGCCGGATTAACATAGGGGCGATTGGAGCTGCTGCTCCAGGCCCATAACAGACAATAGGCCCACAATATAGGGACACGTGGCACGATTTGAGTTAGCTCTGATCGTTATCATTCAGCATAATTAATGATTTTTTCAAGATTAGAAAGGTGTTCTAAGCACATCTGCATTACAGGCTTGAGGCAAGACCTAGCAAGAACTGTTGTTCTCAAATTAGCATTTCGGTAGGTTTTTGCATTTCAATCACTGTTACTACATTTCTTTGAAGCACATGGGGGCTTGCTAGGGTCTGTAATATTCAGATCTTTCTGATTCGCAGCTCAATTGTTCAAATGCTAGTTTAACAAAAAAACAAAAACAAAAACGAAACAAAGCAACAAGAACAACACAATTATTCTTGGTCAAGCAAAGCTTCCTGGCTTTTTGTTGTGGCTGCTTTTTCTTTTTTAATAAATAAATTTGGGGGAAATTGGGGAGACCCTTACTGATGAGCTGCAGGAGTTTTTGAGTTTTGGCACTTTAATGGTAATTAAAATATTTAATTTGTTTTAATATAAAATTGCGTCTTCATTTTATTTATTTCCATAAAAAGGCCCACCAAAATCCTCAGCACCAGGCCCATAATGCTCTTAATCCGGCCCTGTTGGCCATGCTAGCTGGGACTGCCAAGTGTTGACGTCCAAATATCTGGAGGGATGAGGTTGGGGGAGGCTGCAGTACAAAGCTAGATGGACCCATGGTCTGAACCCAGTACAAGAGAGCTAAATATTATACATTCATGGGACAAAGGGTGATGGAGAGAGACTAAAGGGAAGGACAGGAAAACTGTGGGAGGGGATTTTAGACAGCCAATGCCCCCCTTGAAAAAAATCATCAATTCAGCTTCCTAATTTCCTAAAAACAACTGCCCTTGTGAGGAAGTCTGTTAGCCTGTTCTCCCACACACACATCCATTTTTCTATCTATGTCTTCTATACTTTAATAGCAATTCCTAAGGAACTCAGAACTTTAATTTCAGATACAGGTTTTCTATAACACAGTCAACATACAGTCTGTGCAGGGGCAGTGCTAGGTACCTAAAAGATCTGGGGCACAGGCCCATAGGACACAACATTGCACAAATTTGCATATGCTGATTTATGTATGCAAATACATGTGTATAATTAGAAATAATTACTATGATCTAAATTTTATTGAAGGCAAGCTCATTAACCTCTTGCTTGCTTTCAGGAAAGAACTTACAATGGCTCAAATTGTGCATGCTTGCAGCTTACCCTCCATGCACCCACACATTTCCTTGGTCTTTCAGGCCCAGATCTAGATGGGGAGGATGGAGTGCCTGGGTCCAGCAAAGGGCTGTAGGGCACCTTAAACATTGACAGATAAATTGCGAATTGAACACCATGGCACTGAAAAGAGGCTGTGCTGGAGCATGTCTCCTCAGGTTTCTCTCTAGATCCAAATACACAATAAGTTTGATGTAATCCTAAACATGTTTCCCCATCCACAGCTCTCTCTGTATATCCCCAGTTGTTTCCCTTCCCCACATAATTTCCTGCAATGCTCAGCACTCATATAAAAAAGCTAAGTGTACTTCTGAGCACATCGGGAGAAGATTAGGCTGTATAGCAGGTGCAATAGAGAGATTTGCTTTACGTCCCAAGTCCAGCCAAAGCAGCAGCGTTCAGTAGCTATCCTAATCTGACAAAGCAGGAAAATTGACTCCTTTGATTCAAGCAAGTTTCCAAAGAAACTCCACCACCACCAGGAAGAGGGCGAAGCAGCGAAGCAGCAGGCAACTAATTCAAAATCCCCGCCACCAATAGCTGCAGCCACTGGGGCACGACAGCTCCTGGAAGGGACTGGCCTCCCTCCACGTGGCTCTGTTGATAAACCACCGGATCCTCTTTGTGAATGGGGAAGCCCAGTGGGGAGAGCAACCTGGGTCTGCGCTGCAGCCAATCAGCTCCCAGGTGGAGAACTCTGGGGCTCATTGCCAGGGAAATTCAGCTGATCGTAATAGCCAGGCAGCTAAAGAAAAAAAGAGGAATTCACGCAACACCATGTATTTTAAATGTATTTTACTCTGTATTTTATCGTGTGTACATCACCCAGAGTGGCCGGTTTACCAGCCAGATGGGCGATCCATAAATGTAAATAATAAAATAAATAAACACCAGATTTCCAGTCTCCTTGTGAAATTGGCACCTGAGGGCTTGGAGCCTAATTTCTCTTCTGCATATTAATGAGCATTAGCTCAGTTTGGGTGTGGTGGTGACATTGAAGCAAATCTACATTGAAGATTTATCTTTGGTGCTGCAACACAAGTCACATCTCATGCCATCTAGAAAAGCCTTCCCCAAGCTGGAGTTTTGGATAGGGCTAATTGGGGTGGGGGGTGGGGGTTGTCTGGGACAAATGCAGAGCTTTTTTGAGATTTCATGGTTGCACATTTCCCTGTCAAAACAGCAGTTTATTCCTGTCAATACCCTGTTTTTAAACAACCCAACTTTTCTTTTGACAGCTGTCAAAAGTGCTCCTGAAAAGGAAGTGGGCTGCAGTTCTTCCATTTCCAGAGTAGCTGGATACATGGGGGAAGTGAATAAAAGGTTGAGGGCAGTGAGAACTGTCAGCTCCAGACTTTAAAACTAGAGGATCTCACTGTGATATACTCGACACCCCCTTTTGTGAGCAAAGATCCCTTCATGGCTTTGCTTTTCAACTGACAGCTCACCAATTGACAGCTGTCAAGTGAGCACAAATTAATCTATTTGCAGCCTTTGTGAATGTCCATGGATGTTGCCTCCTGCACTTCAACAGCAGACACGTATGAGGACATTGACCACACTTCAGACATCCATAAGAACACATATGCAAAAGACTGGGGTGGGGGGATTACGAAAACATTTGCGCACATTTCTGGCACTGAAAAATAATTTTTAAAAGGTGTCAAACCAGTGACAGCCACTCCAATGTGCTGCTTCAGGGGACTGTCACTGGGAGAGATCGTGAAAAGGCTCTGGGGGGGAACCCATTGGTGACCGAAAAGGGGTCGCAATCAGAGTGGGGAGAGCTGAGCGTGGCAGTTGTTCCAAAGTGCTGCTTGGGCAGCAGTGGAGATCAGTGCACAGTGGGGCAGCTGTTACTAGCAGCAGCACGGGCAACCTTCGCAAGAGCAGTAAGGGTTTTTTGCTGCTCTTGCGGAGTGGCTTACTTGCCACTTCCTACAACTCATGATGGCATTGGTCTCCCGGGTTGAGGACACAACATCCCATCATGGGTTCAACAACCCGAGGAACAAGCCATTGGTTATAAGAATGGCTTGTTGCCCCAAAATAAGCCACCCTGTGGGAAGTGGTCCAAGTTTGCATGACACAACAACCCACAGTGGCTAGTTAGCCATGATGAGTTGTCCTGTTTGTGAACTCAGTCACAGAGTAGAATGACAACTTCTCCAGTGACCTTCGCCATGCCCCCTCCCTGATGAACTTCTGCTTTTCAGGTGGGAATATGGGGTGGGTTAGGATTTTTTTTAAAAACTCTTATATTGTTTTGTGTTTAATTGTATTTTATTCTGATTGTGCATTACCCAGGGTGGCCGGCCAGATGGGCAATTTTAAAATTTAATAAATAAAATTATGCCTGTGGCTCCAGGAGAGGGATAAAATGCTTGGGGGTGGAGGGGGCTACAAACAATTGCTCTAACTTCCATAATTTCTACTGCCTTACAAAGATTTTGATTTATATTGTCCTAATTATAATGTTCACATTTCCCAGGAATGCTATTAGATATACACAGCACAATCTCAGGCATGTCTACTCAGAAGTAAATCCCAGTGAGTTCATCCGGACTTACTCTTAGGCAAGTGTGCGCAGGATTACAGCCTTAGGGTTTGCTGAAAAAGGGCATAAGAGGACCAAGAGTACTGACTCCACCCCCACAGAACCACTGGAGAAAGGAATAAGACCCTTGTATGCCCCTCTGAATTCCACTGAAAAAGGGTTGTGCTGCTGGACCAAGGTATCTAAAGGACCATCTTCTCTCAAGTCGACCTGCTTTCTGAGACCTTTCTCCAGATTCCCTCAGCTTCAGAAGGAAGCTTGTTTCTTAAAATAAATCAATAAGACCAGTGCGCTTTTAAAAGTCTGAAGATAAATCTTTAATTCAAGAACATTATAAGCTTCGCCAAAACAAACTCATGTGCATTATACAAAAAGAGTAAACACAGCTTCAATTCAACAATTAAGCACTGGATCTGCATCAGTGTAAAGTAGGAGCATCCCCCACCCTTTAGCACATTTCCTTTGCCCTTCCTGGGCCCCCAAATCAGGATGCATTGCTCACACTAGAACTTGCATAAGAGATCCTTTATTTGGAATTTGTTAAACAAGTGAATTGGGCCTCTTTGCATATAGATTTTGCCTGGAATGTGGCAGCAGCCTCCCTGAGTAGCAGCAATGAATTAGGATGTTTTTGGTGGGCTTGTTTGGCTTTGGGGCATATTTACAGGTGTGTGGGTGAGAAGAGGGGAAAGGGAAACAGAAGCCAGAATTGAGGGTGACAATGCTGGGAGCTATTGCCCGTCTTCTAAAGAAAGACACCCACTTTCTTTAGAAGAAACAATGGTATTAATGCTATTAAGGATGCAATCTTATGCATATCTAGACAGGAAAAAAAGTCCAACAATTCCCACCCACCCCCATACTTGTCACAGGAGTGAACGCTGGTCGAGGTCTGGGGGTAGGGTGACAGGAATGCTGTTCACTTTGTTAGGTTACACATAGAGAGACACACCACCTCCATGCACTTAACGTGATTATCTAGTTAATTTAATGTTTTGTTTTGGCCATTTTAAGTGCACTTTGAAATTGGCTCAGGGACAGGAGGTCGACTCCTGCTTGACACAAGGGCCAGCCAATCTGTACTGATCAAACCTGGCCTCTCCTTAAATAGATGGGTGGGTGGGGGTGTCTGCCTAAGCTCAGGCCTGGGGAGGACGCCCAAGTGTCAGTCCTGCAGGGGGTTCATGTACATCTCTCCCCAACATTTGACCACCTTAAGGGGAGAGGGTAAGGTGGGCTTTTCCCGACACCCAGAAGAAGGGGAAAAGGGGCTCCCCAGAGAACGGGGCTGCTGGGTACATGTAGACCAGGGCTGCTGTATCAGCATCGTGAAAGGCCACTCGTCCCGCATCACAGTTCAGACTCACTCGGATCCTCTTGGGCTCCCCACTCACTGACAGGGCACCAGAGTGGTTGAAGGCCCTGTACTGACCACTCCATTTCCCCATATTCCAGTGCCCTCCCTTCGGACCCCAGGTGATCTCGCCCTTTCTTGTCATAGACTTTCTGGCGACCCCCATAGCCCATTCTCCCTCACTTCCCACATTGACTTCCCAGAAATGTCTGCCTGCTGTGAATTCCTCACGTCCCAGCACAAACTCCCACTTGTCGAATCTCGCAAAGCTGTCGGGCAGAACATGAGATCTGTCTCCTTTTCTCACACGTTTATTATTGTCAGACAAGATGAGCCAGGGATGAGCTGTCTCTGGATCCAGAGATACATTTGCTGTTGGAGGTGGTGGAGGGGAGAAAGATGAGGAAAGAAAAGAGAAGTAAAATTTACCAGAATGTTATGTTCTCAGCTTCGAGACACATCACAGGAATTACCTTTCCCCTGAAAAAAAGGGGGGGGCATCACAGCCTTTGATGACTTTAAAGGAGAACTAAACAAATTGAGAGGTTAGGTCTAACAAGAGCTATGATAGCGAAGTTTCTCTCTCTACCTGGAAGCTCCAATATTCATCTCAGCAGATTTGCAGGCAACCAAGTCCACCAGTGTTAGTAGCCCAGAAACATCCCATCAGCCAACAGGCACCACAACCTGACAATGATTTGATGATGGAGAGACATCCTATGGTCCCTGGGCAAGTGTCCCACGGACCATAGGATGGCTCGGGAAACCCCTCTGAGGTTGGAGACAGTGCTCTGTACTTGGAAGGGGGAGTCGGGATCTCACCCCAGACCCCTCCCACATGCAACTGTCATGAAAAGAACGTTGGCTGCTTCTTTGAGGTTGGAAAAGGAGGAAAGGGGGTGTTCTGGTGGGCGGGGAGGGGAGGGGAGGAGACCAGAAAGGCCAGGATGAAAGTTATCTTGAGCCTCCTCCCCCGCTTCTTCCCTCCCTCTCTGAAGTGCCCTTGCTAGATGGGCTGAAAAGGCTGTCTAGTGAAAATACAGAAGATTGGAAGACAGGGAGAGGCAAAGATCGCCTCCACTACTCCCAGCATGCTGGCTTCAGCCCGGCAGGACATAGTAATCTCGTCAGCCCCCCCCCACCCCCGGTTCAGGGGCTTCCAAGTGGTGAGAGCACACTCCAGATTGTGCCCTAAGAGAAAGGGAATGAGATACCCTGTCTGGGCACATGGAGATCCTTATCCACCTCAGACAGTGGCTACTGCCTTCATGCTCTACGTCTGGCCTGGCCACTGATGGAAACATAATGCTGAACTTCACAACCCTTAGCCTGACGCAGGTGGACAGTTCTTACGTCAAAGGAGTAAGTGTGTGTGTGTGTGTGTGTGTGTGTGTGTGTAAGATACATGGCGATAGGAATGAAACTGCTCAATCCTCCTTTCCTACTTCTCTTTTATAGTTCCAGAGCTGCCAGGGCAGAACTGGGGAAATCCAGTGAAATACAAGCAGGTCTGACAAGGCCCCAATTCTCCCCCCACCCTTTTATTTCTGGTCATCTACCATATCCCACATTTTACCTTTCTGCAGCTGAAATCCGGGTATCAGATTGTCTGGGGAAGGAAAAACATCACACCATTCTGCTTATAACAAATCTTGGAACACCCCCCCCCCATCATTTGATTTCAATATTTCATCCATTTTTCTTCCTATCTCAAGTAAAAAATTAAGTGAATTCTGATACGAATCTGGGAGAGTTGGAAGGGAGGAGGAATCCTCCGCCCAACTCTACAGTGTTTACCAATATTCAAGTTCGTCTTCTCCTAATGGGAATTTTTTCATTGCTCCCAATTACTCGTGTTCCTGGAGTCTGAATATGTGAAAATACATATGCTAACTTTGCAGGAGCGATTTTAACCAGAGCCCTTTCTACAATGAGCTCATTTTGTCTTCTCAACTGGAACACTAAGGGCACATTCCTCTGTATGTTTAGACAGAAAAAAAAGTCCTACAACTCCCAGCATTCTTGTCACTTCCATTGTTCTTGGATTATAGGCTACTGAATGGTTGCCAAAACGTTGCAGTGCAAACAACTGTTCAAATGGGTGGATTGGCTGTTCCTGATTTAATATCAGATTTTGAGGCTGCTGGGTTAACTTGGTTAGCAGTCTGGTTGCGTTTGGACAGTAACAGCACAGTTATTCAATTGGAACAGTTATATATTGATCACCCTTTGTATAGATTGCCATGGATAGCCGAGAAACATAGAGGCTGTCAAATAGAAGTTAAGATTACACCACCTCAGCTTTTGTAAACTTGGGATAAAATTAAAAAGAGAGGCAGTCCAGATCCTTCTCCATTATCATCAGTAATTAGACATGGTGAATTTAATAGTGATGGTCGTGCTCAAGACTTTCAGTCATGGAAGAGGAATAAAGTAGATGGGTCTACATCTTTAACCATTAATGGACAAATATTGTCTAGACAGGAAATTGGATTGAAGACAGGAGGTTGGGTCCCCCCCCTTGGGTTTCAGAATTTGCAGATCCAGGAGTCTTATATTTAAAATACTGGGCCCTACATGTGTACTCAGGAGCTGGACCAGTTGTTAACAAGCAGAGAACCCAAAGGACAACTGGCAAAATATGACATCATTCTCTGTGATTTGAATAACAAGAAACATAACTTTAACCTTCTATGGGAAAGAGACTTGGGGATAGTACTTAGTAATAATAACTGGTTCATTCAAGTTATAAAGTCAGCCTCACTGAGTTTGACGGTCAGAGAAACTCAGTAATATATAAGCTGCTTTTTCAATGGTATCTAACACTGGCACGATTGAACCAGATTCATTCAGTGAATAGGTTTAACTGTTGGAAATGCTAGGCACCATGAACAGATCTTCATCCTATCCGGTGGAACTGGAACTGTCAGTCTGCCCAGAATTAGTGGCAGCAAAGTTTGGGACTTATTTCCCAGGTTGTATGGCAGGAATTTGGATGTATCAGTTTAATATTTTTGATATCATTTACATACAGAAATTATGATTATCAATTTTTTATTTGCCACAAAAATTATTTGGGCTAAATATTGGAAGAACGTTGTGTCCCCCTCAGTCAGGGAATGGTTAATAAGTGTCTGGATATCAAACAAATGGATAAGTTAGGACAGTTTATACACAGAAATATAGGAAATCCAAATGTAATTTATACTGGAGATAAATGGAATAGTTTAATTCTTTACTGGAATAGTGACTGGGGTCATATAAACCTTGACAGAACACTGTTTTTGTTATAATTAGGGGGGGGGAATCAAGTCTGCCTTCTCCCAATGGGAATTTTCTCAACATTTCCAATTAGGCATGTAAGTGGAGTTTGAATACACAAGAATACATGTGCTAAGTTTGCAGGACCAATTTTAACCAGAGCCCTTTCTACATTGAACTCATGTAGAAAGAACTCATGTCTTCTCAACTGGAACACTAATGGCGCAAAATGCTACATGTTTAGAAAGAAAAAAGTCCTATATGCATAGATTGTACCTTAAGTTCCCCATTTTTCCAACCCTGCTAATAATATTCAAGTGACCTTTGCCACCCGCATCTGGACCAATTCAATAGACAGTATGGAATCCTTTGCAGCCACTCTTTGGTACCTTTGAACTGCTTCATGAAACCCTCCAGAGAGGGATTTATGTCACAGAAGTCCCAGATCCTCCACTTCAGAGCTGGGGGGAAAGCCACATATTTCTCAAACTTCTTCTCCTCACACCTGGAGGAGAGAAACAAATGTGGACCCAAGGAAGAGGGTAAGAAGGAAACAGCAGAAAGCCGAGGGACACAGGCAGCTGCAGAAAGGCAGAGGGGGGTGGAGGGGCTTTGTGGAGGAGACTCTCCCTCACTGTGGCTCAGAAATCCCCAAAGCCAGGCCTCTGGAAGTCCAAGTAGACCTCATGAGGAACGTGTGGCTGCCGCCAAGGGCTAGAACTTGGGGCAGATGTCCAGGGCCCCGCAGCCCTGGGGGTCCCCAAATGACCAGTCAGAGAGCAGCAGAGGGGGGGGGCAGTGACAAACATGTCAACACCTGAGCTGGCAAACTCCATATTGTTCTTGCAGTACTGATGGTGCTATGATTTAAGTGAGTTAAAATGCAAAATTGCACATGATCACGGTATTTCTCTTTTTTCTATCAGGATTGGCAAACAGTTTTGGTTGCCTAAGGTATCAGGCATATAGAAGCAGTTGGAAAGCATGGCACAGGGGGGGGGCAAAGAGATATGTTAAATGAAGTAATGCACATGGCTGTCTCAAGCCCCCCCCCCCCCCGCAAGACCATGAGGTCCAGAGTAACAAGTCCCAGCTGCTCCACGGCTGCCAAGAGCAGAGAGCAGCTGCTTGACTCTTTCCAGCAGTCTCTGCAGGAATGGCTAAAGAAAGTCACTCCGCTCGGGCATCCTCACCCTGCTGCACCTCATGGCCTGTCGCTCCTGGGAGTCATGGAAATGCTGACATCACACAGCTGTTCTTTTTTGACACTATTAGGGAAATGTGGAACAAAACCTTGGTGGGGCTGCTCTTGCTGAAAACCAGGCATTCTTAATGACTGGCACCTTAAAGTCATCTATAGGAGCGTGAACATATTAAGGGAAATGGCACTCCCCCAAGTCCTGCTCCCTTGGGAGTAGCCCCAGGGGTGGGCGCATGGGATTAGGTACAGCACTAATCAGGCTTGGCTCTAGAATGGCCCACTGGGCCAACCAAGGCATTAATTGGGCCTAATAAATGCCTGTTTCCTTTTCTACGGGACAAAAACTACTCCTGGGACTTTGCTTTGTCTTCATGATACATGAGCAGATGCTACTCCTGTAGTATTTGGCTCCCTGGACCTGAGGTTCTGCACCCCTGCTTTAAAAAAATTAATTTTGAGAAATGACTGGAGCATTTTATAATGGACTACTAAGGACTGGAGGTACACTGTATTCATTTACCATATTTATTTACTTTTAGTATAAGGAACATGGAAGCTGCAACAAAATGTTGCAGTGCTCCTATTCACTCCTGTTCCAGTCACCCTCTTCCAGGATACTCCATTCCATTCCCACCCATTTTTGGCTGTTTTGGCTACATGAACGAGGGCACGCACGGCTGAACATCAGAAACACAGGGAATGCTACTGCCGCTACTATGAATGATGGGATTTCCCATGTCTGTAAAATTCCTTTCTGCATTTCTGTAGTTCCCTGAAGATGAACTGGTGGGGGCTGGAAATTTAATATCATCTGTGATATGTTGGAATCCACCTGCCCCCACCCCAAGCAGCCTGGAGGGCCAAACTCCATTAATGCTCTCTGGAGCCTTCTCAGTATCATGAACTCTGAAGGGAAATGAGGGGGACCCACTTACCTCTTCAAGGTGCTTCTTATGTCCTAGAAGGAAAGGAAAGGGGGGGGGAGGGAACAGTGCTTACAACTCCTTGTCAAAATGAATTCCACAGGCCAAGTGGGGTCATTTCATTGCAATGCAAACCAAACTCTTAGAAAGTGAAGCAGATTGGACAATATTTCTCAAAGTGAGTAAATGCCAACCATTCATCTAGTCCAGCATTCTGTTAAAAAAAAAACTGAATGGCAAAAGCTACAAGGACACTTTTAGAGCCTTTCTACACGAGGCTATTAACTGTTAATCTGTTGTATCTTCTTTCAGTTTTGTCACAGAACTGAGATCTGACCACTACATGAACAGCGTTTATTTCCTGCTTTTCTGCTACATAACCTCCAGGTGGCACTGTGGTGTAGAGGAATGGCACAAAAGCAGTTTCTTTCACTTTCACAATTAAATACCACATGTTCCCTGCTCTAAAAAAAACTCCCCCAAAGTGCTTTTTAGACACAGAAGTGAAACTGGAAGGTCATGATGTTGTGAGAGGGCTTCCAGAGAAAATTGCTAGAATGGAAGCAACCCTCCAGTTATTATCATCATTATTTATTTTATTTCTATACCGCCCAATTGCCAACGCTCTCTGGGCGGTATACAACAATTATAAAATGCAGTAAGATACAGTATAAAAAACAAATAAAAACATCATAAAAATTTCACTACAGAATAGTCCATATTAAAGTGAATATGCTATCCTGTTCCTCTTAGACACTCCCAGCCAGAACACACCCAGTTATCAGCACCGTGAATGAGGCTTCTCCTCATGTCTTGTGTAAGTGAAGAAAAGGCACAAAAGGTTCAGAACCAGCATTGCCACGAAGAGAAGCCTTGGCTGTTTTTGCCATCTTACCTGCAGGAGTTCACTTGCTGACTGCTGACACCTCTCCTCCATTTCCTGCATCCGTCTTTCCAAAGAAGCCAGATCCCTTGAGATCTTGGCCGTGTGCTCATCCCTTTTCTTTGTAATCTCCTTCTTCACCTCTTCCATCTGGGCCAGCAAACGCTTCTCTTGTTTTCTCAGAAACCAATGAAGTTGTTGGAACTGAACCACTGTCTTTTTTCTCTCTGCTTCCATTTGCTCCTGCAATAAGCAGATGAAAGAAGTCAGGAATAGAATTGAGTTTCTGCAGGGATAAAAGATAGGTGAAGAAAATTGCATAGGAAGGACACTTCCAGGCTTTTTGAAAGAGAGTCTTTCAACTTTATTTATTTTTTAGCATTTCAACACTGCCTCCTGAGCTAAAAAGCCATCAAGGCACTGCACAACCATTTAAAACAGTAAAATCTAGCAACAATAAAAACAAAAGTAAAAACAATAGAACATTACAAACTACACAGTGTAAAAGGCTAAATTGAAAAAGTGCATCTTCACACCCTTTCTCAAAGCCGGGGGTGGGGGGGCAATCATAGTTCTTGAGGGAGTGCATTCCATAATTTGAGGGCAACACGGGAGAAAGCCAGATATTTTTGTGTACATATTCACATTCCAGCAACAGGGACACTCACAAGCAGGCATTGGCTTTCCTTTTTGGTGTCTGCTTTATATGCCAGGATTTTCTCTCTCTCCTTCTTCATTGTCTCCAGGCAGCTACCGATCTGATCCTGGAGAGAAGACAAAAGTGCCAGTTTGTTTCCTCTGTAGAGACTTAGCCAATATAAATATATTAAAATGCTACTGAGAAACATAGACAGACGAGTTTAAGAATATTTTTCCCCTCTGCCTTCCCGTGCTAGGGGTGTGTGCAGGGGTCTCCCACCTACCTCCATTTTTATCCCAGTAAACCATAATGGATTGAATCGGTTACTACATCCAGGTGGAGTCTGGGTTATCACTCCCTCAGATGGTGAAGGGGGGAACATTCAGTCCATGGGCATCTGCAGGATTTTTCCGAGGGGGGCAAAGCTGCACAGTGGCATGTGATTGTACAACACACACATAGCGTGCACCACAACACACCTGTGCATTTTCCTTGTGCGTCTGCACATACTTTCTTGCTGAGAGTCACATTTCATGACAGAGTGGTAGAGAATCCTGGAGATTTGACAGGACTAATGCAGAAAAGGAGCACAGTCCAGCTTCACACAAGAGGCATCATGAACCAAGGCCCCCTACAGGTGTGAAGAGCATGGTTAATATATGGGAGGATATGGGGGGGGAGGGGCTGAGCTGCTCAGTTTGCAGTCCACTCCTAGGCTCTGCTCCCCAAGCAACTCAGATACCTTCATAACAGGGTTCCTTATTATTACAATAAATGAGAAAACTCTTACAAGCTTCTCTACATGAGGCACTTATTGTGTGCTCATGATTCTTCAGTCGTGGAAGTTTGTGGGTGCTTTACACAAGGTGGTCATCTTCCAGGGCTTCTCCCTTGTTTTCTAGCCATTTCTGTGGCTTTTTTTTAGAGAGAGGAAAGTCAGCTAGTTGGGGGCAAGTCGGAATGGGAGCCTCTTGTATAGCACACTGCCACTTTGTGGTTGTGTAATGAAACATACCAGAACATATAGAAAGGCAGAGAAGGAAAATCCCCAGCAAACAAACACGTGTGAAGGACCTGCTCTTACTCCCACAAAGAAAATAGAAGTCTTGGTAAAACAGCGGGTTAAACGCCTCATGCAGAGAAGCCCTAACTTCTGAAACAAGGCAGGGTCTCAACTCCAAGGCTTTCACTAAGAGAGAGGAAGTGTAAGGGCCCGCCCAGACCTACGGCAAGAATTAAAACTTGCACACAAACACACACAACTACCCCACCTTAATAAATTGTACTGCAAACTCCACAGACACCCCCCTTTCTCTAAATGAAACCAACACACCAGGAGACTGGACAGGCCCGGCATAACATATTTTGCCACTGTATGTCAGCTAAACTAAAATTCAGAATTTCCAAATTGTTTTTTTATGGGGCAGCAATCACTTCCCACCAAACCTCTCATTTGGGTTACTGCAATGCGTTATACGTGGGGCTGCCTTTGAAAATGGTCCAGAAACTTCAGCTGGTCCAAAATAGGGCAGTGAGTGTTAACGGGGACTGGCTGATGAGAACATATTATGCCAGTGCTTTCTCATCTGCACTGGCTGCCAGTCTGTTTCCGGGCCCGATTCAAAGTGCTGGTGCTAACATTTAAAGCCCTAAACGGCTTGGGGCCAGGGTATCTGAAGGATCATCTCCTCCCATATGTACCTTCCCCAGACACTAAGATCTGCATCAGCGGTCCTTCTCCGAGAGCCCCTGCCAAAGGAAGCGAGGCAGGTGGCTACCAGGAGGAGGGCCTTTTCTGCTGTGGCACCCCGGTTATGGAATGAGCTCCCCAAAGAGGTTCGCCTGGCACCTACTTTGTATTTTTTCCAGTGCCAGGTGGAACAGCACCTTTCTGTTCTCCCGGGCATTTTCATTTTAATCATTTTAATCATCTTAATCATTTTAATCTTGTAATTGTTTTTAATTCTGTTATTGTAACTGCTGCTGCTAGCTCTGCTGTTTATTTTAATCTGTGGTTTTAAATTTTATATTTTATATTGTATTTTATTATTTTAACTGTTGTAAACCGCCCAGAGAGCTTCGGCTATTGGGCGGTATAAAAACGTATTAAATAAATAAATAAATAAATAAATAAATAAATAAGGAAGACCCCCCCCCCCAAGGGAGGCTTAAAAAGGAACCAGGAAGTTCCTTCTCCAGACAGTGGGTGCCTTAATCACTGCTATGACTTCATTCATTGGCTAAAAGCACTGACAGGTGGAAGCAGGCGATTTTTCCTTGCAAAACAAAATGTGCGGAATACTGGCTGCATTTTTGCCTCTGATCGCCGGTCCTACAAGGGCTAGAGACTTGCTTGTTTCTCTTTTCTTTTTCAGTGAACGCTGAGAATCGGCCCCCATTCTTGCCCCCCTGGACGCCCAGGACTGCACCCACCACCCTGTCTCCAAACTCCTTCTGAAGGGATGTTGCCCATTGGAGCAGGGGAGCCCTTTGCCTGCAGCATGGGGCTCAAGGCTGGAAGCCTTAACAGAGCGCCTTCCTTCTTCAAGGAAGTCTCTCTCTCTCTCAGTTCATAGATAGAGTTGGAAGGAGCTATCGAGTCCAACCCCCTGCTCAATGCAGGAAACTAGAGGAGGTAATAACCAGGCTTGACCCTGCTTAGCTTTCCACACTCAGACAAGCTGAGCCAGCGTAAGCAGTTCTTTCAGGAACATTGCCGTCCATGGAATGGGGAGTCGTATCCCCTCTAAAAATCATATTAAATCAACGGGGTAACTTTTTGATCGTTTGGATCCGACTTCTATCCAGTCCCTTTCTCAGCGCTCAGGCCTCGAGCCAGTTCAGTTGCCCCCGCCGCACCCGCTGCCCCCTCCTCTCCTGCCCTGGCCCCTCCCAAAATAAGACTCGGTCAATGAACTGGGTGAGCTCCTCACCTTGTAGTCCTGGACAGCCTCCTGCACGGGAACCACATGGTGAGCTCGGTGCTCCTTGGACCTGTCGCACACCACGCAGATGGGGGCCTCGTCGTCCTTGCAAAAGAGCTTCAGGGGCTCCTGGTGCCGCTCGCAGACTCACCTTTCTCCCTCCGGCTTCACCGGCAAACGCAGCTCTTTGGCAATCTCGGCCACATTGGCCAGCTGCCTGTTTCGCTTCAGGCTCCGCTGCTGAACTCGCTCTCGGCACTGAGGACAGGAGGCGTCTCTAGGCGCATCTGTCGGCGCACCGCCCCAGCACTTCTCGATGCAGGCTTGGCAAAAGTTGTGCCCGCACTCTAGCATCACCGGATCCGTGAAAAAGTCCAGGCAAACGGAGCAAGTCGTTTCGTCCTGAAGCCTCTTCCTGGGGCTTCCAGCAGCCATGGCTCAAAGCAAACAGCTGAACGATACAAACAGGACGAGTCTCGTTTTCGTTTCCCCGCATGCTCCTCCTCCCCGCCGGGGCGGCGCTTAGCTGTAGGCAGAAGGGGGCGTTCCTCTGCATAAGAGTGCTGAAACTGGAGCCGGAATAGGAGGAGGGACTTGGCAGCTATGTGGCTTTCTCCAGAGGGTTCCCTTAAAAGAGTCTCCAGTTCGAAACGTAGGCACAAAGGAAGCTGCCTTATACAGAGTCTGACCACTGGTCCATCTGGCTCGTAGGGTATCCATGCGTCCTACTTTACAGAGGAAAGGCCTCTATTTGAAGGGCTGTCGCTACTAGTCCATGTCTGGTTTACAAATAAGGATCCATAAGAAGGGAGAGCAGCAGGGGCCTTGAATTGGCCCATCCAGTTAGCATCTAAACAGCAAACAAAGCAGGCACACAAGTCACTTGGTCAGAGTCTTCCCCACATGTATGGTTAAATAGTATAGTAATTATGTCTAAATTTGCATCTACACCTATGAATTCATACATGCAAAAATGTGTCTTCCTTTGTCCTCTTTTTGGGTGATACATTTCTGTGGAGAAACGAGCCTTTGGGGGTACACACACACACCTCATGTGTGAACCGGCTGGGGTGGGGTGTGCATAGTTAGCGTGTAGAGAAAAGAGTTTTAGGGTTCATGCATGCATGCATGCAGGAACACAAACACACACACCAGGGATGGGGACTCGGACTCGAGGACTCGACTCGTGAGTCGGACTGAGTCCCCCCTCTGACTCGACTCGGACTCCAGTCCCAATATTTTTAATGGGACTCGAGACTCGACTCGGGACTCGAGACCAAGGACTCGTCAACATCCCTCGGCTGTTGATGAGTCTTCTGGCTGTGCCAGAAGGAGCGCGATCACCGGTGAAGAGCGCATGGAAGCGAGGCGCGCAAACTGCTCGGCCACTATGGACAGCTACCAGGAGCGCAGCCCCAACGATGTGTTGAGATTTATTTTGATTGATGTGTTGTTGTGGGGGGTTTGGGTTAGGGTCAGACATTTTGGTTTTGGCTGCCTCTGCCTGCCTGTTTGGGGTTCCCTGCCTCCTCTGCCTGCCTGGTTATTTTGGGTTTGTCTGCCTGGTCTGTTCTTGCCAAAATCAGTTGCAGAGTTTTGAAATAAAAAGGCACACTTGTGCCTAGAATTTATTTAAGCCACCACACATCTGAAGTAGCCTCATCTTGTTGGGGGGAAACCCCATTGATTTTAATAGGGACTCGTGGAGTCAGTTTTGGGAGTGACTCAGGACTCGTGACTCGTGAGTCACCATTTTGGACCAAGGACTCGGACTCGAGACTCGGGTCCAAAGACTCGTGACTCGACTCGTTACTCGAGACCAAGGACTCTTCAACATCCCTGACACACACACACACACGCCTCCTCATGAGTGAACCAGGTGGGGGCTGGGAGGAAGCAAAAGGTGATGGAACATAGGATGGGGCCTGGCGCCCAGAGGTCTGGAGGAGCCAGGCTGAAAGCGTTCATATGCAGATGTAATTCAAATAGTTCAAGCCATGACTCAGGAGTTCCCTTCCCCCTGCCTGGCCAGTTCCCTCCCCCCTGCCTGGCCAGGTGAAGTTCAAATTGATTGGCTGAAGCAAGAAGGTTACAGAAAAGGGGAGGGGGAAGAGCTATTTCCCCACGTGTAGCCTTTGTTCTTAGTCAGTCCTTTTGGTAGCGTGCCCGGCATGGCAGCGCGCCAGCGAGGGGCCCGAGCCTTTAGGGGGGGGCCCCTCAGGAACCGACCCCAGGCAGCCCCTGGTAAAATTAGCTGGTTGGAGGGCTCTAGAAAGGCAGGACTGTGCTGGATCTAACCCTTGAAGCGAACACCCTCAGGTAACAGGTGTGTGTGCCTGAGAGATCTTAAGGAATCAGGTTTTCTTGTTTTATAGCTTTACTGTGTACTAAAGTGTCTCTCTATATTGTGTGCTTCTCTTATTTCCCTAATCTTGTTGTAAATTGCTACCAGAAATAAACCTTGTCTTGGTTTCACCCCAAATGGGTTTTGTAGCGCTCTGTGAGTTCAGTATCTAAATCCAGGTTACAGAAATATGAAGGCGAGTCCCTAAACAGAGATCCAAGTAGGAATGCAGACAGCTGAGGCTGGCAGTCTGGTATCTTGAGATCTCAGAGGGTCTTGGTTCCTTTGCCAGTAGGCAAGGGTGGGGTGGTGGCGGGTCAGCCAGCCCTCCCTTCCGGGCCACATGGTGGCAAGTGCTGGGTCTCCTTTGGAGTAGGAAAGGGTGGGAGTCTGGCGGGCCAGCCAGCCCCCCCTTCCTCCACATGGTTGTAGCGGTGGGATTCGAAGCTGAACCATAGAGTGTGTGCACGTGGGCAAATGAGAGAAATTTGAGAGACTTTAGTACATGGTAGAGGGTTTGTTATTTTTTAGAAATAACATGTGAGAATGAGCCTTAGAAAAACGTTCAGATTGCTAGAAGGGGAGCCCGAGTCAGGGGAGCCTAGGAGCCCCGCAGAGAGCGTTGAAGGCAAGAAATCTTGATGTCTGTAGAAAGGCAAAGCTAGTTCCCTTTTCCAGGCGTGGAGAGGCCAAGGGGACAAGCAAAGAAAGCAAACTGCAAAAAGTTCCAGAACAGCCTGTGTGCCCCAGTCTGGGGAGCCTAGGAGCCTAGCAGAGAGCATTGGCTGGGGGAAGGCTGCTGTGATCCAAGAGAACCAGAGCTGGCGGAGCCCTGGCTAGAAGCAAGGATCCTACCCATCCAGTGCAAAAAGCCGGTGAGCAGATGGCGGCTGTGTGATCCCAAAGTTTGGGGGCTGGGAGAGCCCGGGAAGAGAAGAAGAAAATAGTGTGTGCGTGCGCACGTGTGTTCCAGGAGGAAGGAGAGAAGACCAAGAAACCTCTCTTAAGAGGCTGGTGAGCAAAACGTTGAATTTTGGGACAGCGTTTGATGAATGATTTTAGTTGTGCTGTGTGCCCCAGAAGAGTCAGACTTTGGTGGGGGGGGGGGCACAGTCCTGCCCTACATCTCTCCCACGGGAGAAGGACTCAAGATTTTGAACTTAAGACTGTCCATTTGCTCTTGGGGGGGGGCATGGTGAATGCCCAGGCTAGGCAGCAGCAAGTAAAGGGGGGAGGCATGGTTTCAAGCTTTGAAAAGAGGATTGCTCCCCTGCTTGAAAGAGACTTTGTCCTGTGCTGCAAGAAGCAGACAGAGAATCAGCAAAAGAAAAAGGAATTTCCCTCCAGGCATCTCCAGAGAAAAGACAAAGAACTGAGATTAAGTGTTTGTTTGTTTGATTATTTGATTAAAACAGTGGACTCTGACTTGTCCCTCGGAAAAGGAGAGGGGACAGGTGATTCAAGTTGTCTTGTTACTGGGCGGGCGATCCCAGTGTAGGCGGCGGAGAGAGAAGGGGATCTCCCTCCTAGCTGACAGAAGCCCAGACAGAAAGATTTTTTCCTTCAGGTGTCTCCCGAGAAGAAAAGAAGATTGGTGGTAATTGTGATAAAGCAAATGCAAACTGATGGGTTGTTCCTCGAAGGGAGGGGGGATGATCCGTGATCCAAATGTAATTGTGTTATCTAGATTGTTGCTAAGGGGCCCAAGGGCCAGGTGCTCCCAGTGTAAGCAATTGAACTATTTGTTGTCTTGTGTTATGTGCAAAGGTCAATTTGAAAATGAAGATGATGAAAAATTTTGAATGTAAAAGGTCTCAAGAGGCCAGGGAACTTAGAGGCGGGAAAGCCCTCTAGTGGCCGAAAGCAAGATTGCCAGACTGTGTGTTCTCAGTTTCTTAGGAAACTGAGTAGAGCCTCCAAAGTTAAGCATTCAATGCTGAGAGAAAGTCATCCCGTGCAAGTTTGGGTGGTAGGCAAAAAGAGCCAAGCCCAAGAGGCTGGAAGATGGTCAAGCTGTGTGTTTTAGAAAATGCAAACCTTTGGGAAAAGGGGGGTGGTGGGAAGCCATCCCATTCAAGTCATTGTGCAAAAAGTGCCAACTGCAAACCTTTGGGAAAAGGGAGTGGTATATTCATGTTGTTGGGTGGTGGGAAGCCATCCCATGGGTCTTTGGAGGGGGTGTGTGATGGTATTCACGTCGTTAGGTACAGGGTGGCAGAAGCAAGCCTGTAAAAGCAAACAAAGGCGAATTGAAGAGTCACATTTCAGTCAGCAGTCTGCCCCCTGCAGGCTGCGTGAGAAACAGCAACCCTAAAAGTTTTTGTTTTGTTTTGTTTTGTTTTTTAGACAAGAGTGCCAGACAGGCAACAAAGGGTTGAGGGTTCTCATTTGAATTGTAATTGATGTTTCTTGGGTATGCAAACCTGTAAACTTCTGATTGATGGTTATTGATTGTGTTTTGCTGTTTTGATGTTTAAAGATTTTTAGAATTAAGATGTTAAAACTGTGTTAAGACTATAGTTAATGTGTTTGATGTTTTGATGCTTGCTTTTTTGTTCTGTTCTGTTTTTGTCTGTGTGTGAAAGAGAAGAGGTGCCTAGTGGTAAGAAGCTAGCGCAAGCTCGTTTCTCTGTGTTTTTTGTTAGTATAGATGAAAGGAGAGGGTTAGCCCCTCTTTTCATCTTTTCCCAAAGGAAAGGGTGTGGAGAAACGAGCCTTTGGGGGTACACACACACACCTCATGTGTGAACCGGCTGGGGTGGGGTGTGCATAGTTAGCGTGTAGAGAAAAGAGTTTTAGGGTTCATGCATGCATGCATGCAGGAACACAAACACACACACACACACACACACGCCTCCTCATGAGTGAACCAGGTGGGGGCTGGGAGGAAGCAAAAGGTGATGGAACATAGGATGGGGCCTGGCGCCCAGAGGTCTGGAGGAGCCAGGCTGAAAGCGTTCATATGCAGATGTAATTCAAATAGTTCAAGCCATGACTCAGGAGTTCCCTCCCCCCTGCCTGGCCAGGTGAAGTTCAAATTGATTGGCTGAAGCAAGAAGGTTACAGAAAAGGGGAGGGGGAAGAGCTATTTCCCCACGTGTAGCCTTTGTTCTTAGTCAGTCCTTTTGGTAGCGTGCCTGGCATGGCAGCGCGCCAGCGAGGGGCCCGAGCCTTTAGGGGGGGCCCCTCAGGAACCGACCCCAGGCAGCCCCTGGTAAAATTAGCTGGTTGGAGGGCTCTAGAAAGGCAGGACTGTGCTGGATCTAACCCTTGAAGCGAACACCCTCAGGTAACAGGTGTGTGTGCCTGAGAGATCTTAAGGAATCAGGTTTTCTTGTTTTATAGCTTTACTGTGTACCAAAGTGTCTCTCTATATTGTGTGCTTCTCTTATTTCCCTAATCTTGTTGTAAATTGCTACCAGAAATAAACCTTGTCTTGGTTTCACCCCAAATGGGTTTTGTAGTGCTCTGTGAGTTCAGTATCTAAATCCAGGTTACAGAAATATGAAGGCGAGTCCCTAAACAGAGATCCAAGTAGGATTGCAGACAGCTGAGGCTGGCAGTCTGGTATCTTGAGATCTCAGAGGGTCTTGGTTCCTTTGCCAGTAGGCAAGGGTGGGGTGGTGGCGGGTCAGCCAGCCCCCCCTTCCGGGCCGCATGGTGGCAAGTGCTGGGTCTCCTTTGGAGTAGGAAAGGGTGGGAGTCTGGCGGGCCAGCCAGCCCCCCCCCTCTTCCTCCACAATTTCCTCTTTCTTGGAGATGTGTCAGTAGCCACTGAAGGGCAGCAACTCGGCGGGGTCTGAGAAAGGGATGTTTCCCCGTATCTGGAGGTGACAGGGACTGATCCTGGGGCCTTCTGCATGCAAAGCGTCTGTTCCACCACTGAGCAACAGCCCCAACAACCACTGTGGGAAGCGAACGAGGACTCTAAAGGAACCTGGAAGAACCTGGAAGGATAAGCCCCTTCTCTGGGCAGTGTATGCCAGCAAGAACCAGCCCTCCGTATCTCTGCCTTGTCCTAAGCTTAAGTATGTCTAGTCTGGCAATGGATACTCCAGTGAAAAAAAACTACTCTGCACATGCCTAAAAGCACTCTGTTGCCAAGGTCTTTCTTGTGTGTGTTCAAGGGACAGTCCCTTGTGCCGCACAGAGATTGGGGCCAACACCAATCAGGCTACAAGCGCATCACAAGCAAGAGAAGAAATAAAGTGCGTGCAGAGCTGATCATTTCAGAGGACCAAAAAAAAAGGGTGACCCAGGCCAAGAACAGGGCAAAGAACTTAAGACACATTTTTACAGTACATTGTTAATGATCAGGCATGTACCGTATACAGTTTAGAACGCATGGAATACATTTGTCCCATTTTAAAGAAGGGGAGCACCGAGGAATGCAGATAAATGACTTGTCCAAGGGAGATGCAGGATCCACACCACTGACATCTGCTATGTTAATCCCACGGTACTTAAGACACATTTTTACGGTACATTGTTCTTGATTAGGCATGTCGTCGTCATCATCATCAGGCGATCACTCGTGACCAGGGCCGCCATCAGGGGGGTACTGGGGTGACAACCGTGGGGGGCCCAAGGGGTTCCTGGGGCCCATCGACGATCTGATCCCTTTTTTTTTACTTTTTTTTTGTGAGGGCCCCTGCCGGTGTACTGGGAATCCCAGCGCCGGTCTGTGCAGTCGGGGGGGGGGGGGGTCGGTCTCGGGTGATTGTCGCGGGGGGGGGGGGGGTTAGTTGCTGCGAGCGGGCGCCCGCTCTCGTGCTCCCGCCCGCGGCTTTGTCAGTGGGAGGACTCGAGGGCGCCCGGGCGCCGATGTGGTTTGCCGGGTGTCGGGCGCAGTCGCGCGGGCCCCGACACTGGCTGCCACTGTGCTGGGGGGCACCCGGGCTCCCCGATGTGTGCAGACCCGCCCGGCGCCGCTCGCTCCCGCAGGCAAAGTGAGCCAGGCGCGGTGCCGCTGGGGCGCACACTCAGTGACGTCACCGGCTGGCACCGCCCTGGCTGTTCTGCAGACGGCCTGGACGACGAGGGAAGGGGACGGACGCCATACTTACCTCCTCCTCGGGCCTGCTGGTAAGTCGTCATCGGGCACCGTGTTCTGATCGAGGTCTGAGCTGTAAAAACAGGGAGCACGGCATATCCACGCAAGGTATGAAGCTGCTTGCACTTTGTCTTTTGCTTTTTGCACTTGATGTGTTTTAATATGTAGTAACAGCAAGTAGAACTGTAACAAGAACAGTTATTTTACCTATGTACTTGAACCTCTACATGATTGGCCTATTGTAATTGTATGGGGTGGTCATGTCTGCTGAGACTACTGGTCACATGGTTAAAAGTTGTAGAGAAAAAAACACAAACAATAGGGTATAGCCACACTATGCAGGCTAGTTGTGTGCACACACGTTATTTGGCAAACTTGCCGGGGGGGGGGGGGTGTATTTTTCTAACTTTGCACTTGTGTTACATTTGTGCCTCATGTGTGTTGCGCTTCTTTAGCGGTTTTGTAGCTTGTTTTGTTTTTTTTACATTAATTCCTTCTGCAAAAACACATGCGTGTAAACACTTTTTCCCCAACTACTCCGTTCCCATTGACTTCTATTGTACTGCGTGTGTGGAGTGTTTTTGAAAATTCTGCCATCCAGTGGGTAAAATATCTCCCACAATGCGCTGGGTCTAGGACTAGGATGAATATTGGCAGCATTTACCTGCGCTGTGGGGAAAATGCAAAAAAAACCTCTCAAGAGTCCATTAGCCATACAGCTCCTCAACTTTATCTATTCATACAGCTATATGACATGCAACCCAATGCATACATACTGCAACCTGACCCTCAATCCAAAACAGCAACACAGAGAATGAAAATGAAAACCTAGTGGATCGGGATCAGCAGCCCCATTCATCTATAGAGCAACCTGGCTTGAATTTGTGGACGAAAAACATGGGAAGGAATCAGGATACATCACAGAATCAAATCAAATAGTTGACAAGATAATCTTAATCAAATTTAATTATGAAACAAAGAAGATGGGCACCACTACTGTTTACCCCTTGTCGCCCACCCAATAGAGTTATAGATATTGCATGGAGCTACTGAAGACGTTACTAATAATAAGGTGTGTTTTCAGTGACTGCCAAAGAGATCATTTTGAGGAGTTCACCGTAGGAGCACGGCATATCCACGCAAGGTATGAAGCTGCTTGCACTTTGTCTTTGAAGTGGGTTTAATGTGCAGTTAAATTTTGATCATGATGTGCTATTTTTGACTTTTGAATAGCATATTGTGAGTTTCGAGAGCCACCTTTCACCATGCATAAATCTGGTTTCCAAAAGCGGAAGGAGAAGAGAGAACGAGACGAAGAAGAAGAAAAACTTAGAAAGAAAAATGTTTTGCTGAAGTTTTTCAAAAAGCAAAAAGAGTCTATCAAGCATCCCGAGGAAGAAGTTCTTATCGAACTAGAGAAGGAGGCTGCTTCCTGCAGCACATCACTTCCTAGTAACACTACTTCCCACAGCACTTTACTTCCTAGTAACACTACTTCCCACAGCACTTCACTTCCCAGTGATACTGATTCCTGCAGCACTTCACTTCCCAGTGATACTGCTCCCTGCAGCACTTCAAGTCTGATTGATTCTGGAATTCATGAAGAAGGTGGTAAAACTCATGCTGAACCCTTTTCTGGCCTTGGCCAAGATATAGAAGACATTGATTGGAAGGATCCAGGTGTTTGGCCAGATTTATTGACAGATAAAGACAGAGAAAAGATTGTGATTCTTGGCTTGGGTAAAGAACAACAATTAAAGGACATGATGTCAAGCATGGACAAAGATTGTGAAGGGCGATCATTCAGTGAATTTCTTCTCTATGCAAAATCTTCCAATGGACGTGAAAAAATTGTGCGAGACTGGCTTAGGTGGAGCACCAGCAAACATGTTTTGTACTGTGTGACTTGCCTTGCTTTCTCATCTGACTGCGGCAAAGCTAACAGTATGCTTTGTCAAAAAGAAGGTTTTAATCCATCCATAAACAAGTGGCATTTTTTGTACAAACGATTGCCCGACCATGAAAATTCAATAGGTCACAAACAGCACTATTGGAGTTGGAGAACACTTCAAAAATCCATTTCAGGCCTTGGAGTGGATTTTCAGTTACAGAAGACTTTGGACACTGAAACCAAAATATTTGTATCTTTACTAGAAAGATTTCTAAGCATAACATTGTTTCTGGCATCCAGAAATTTGGCATTTCGGGGAAGCTCACAAAGAATTGGAGATCTTCATAATGGGAATTTTCTTGGTATACTAGAATTAATAGGTAATTACGACCCACTCCTGAAAGAACATTTAGAAAAAGTAAAGAGAAGCCAAGAAAGTGGGAAAAAACTTCAGGCACACTATTTATCTTGGGCAACTCAAAATGAATTTATCAATATATGCGGGAAACGTGTTCTGGACACTATTCTCACTGAGAGAAAGAAGGCTATTTATTTCTCTGTGATCTGTGATGCCACACCGGATGTTTCACATACAGAACAAAATGTTATTGTTCTTCGGTATGTGCATAGAGATATGGAAACGGACAAGTGGATTATACAAGAACGGTTTGTCGAGTTTTTTGATTTTACTCAAAAGACTGGTGAGGAGATAGCAGAAAAGCTATTATCGAGATTGGATGAGCATGGAATAAATGTTAAGGATTGTAGGGGCCAAGGATTTGATAATGGGGCCAATATGTCTGGAAAAAACAAAGGAGTTAGAGCCCACATACAGAAAAAGTTTCCCAAAGCAATATTTTCTCCATGTGCTTCCCATTCGTTGAATCTTGTTGGGGTTCATGCTGCATCCTGCTGTCCTGATGTCATCACGTTTTTCGGATGTATCAATCGTTTATATGCGCTGTTTAGTGGAAGTCCTCAAAGGTGGAAAGTTTTGAAAGAGGAAATTGGAGGATCACTGCATGCCTTGAGTGAGACAAGGTGGAGTGCCAGAGTGGAAGCCATTCACCCTGTTGCTCAGAAACTTCCTGGAATCATTGAAGCCTTGGAAAAAATAATTTCATCACAAAGACTTTCCAGTGAGGCTCATTCAGAGGCTATGGGACTGAGAGATTATTTCTTATCTTTTAAGGCAGTCATACTTGCAACATTCTGGTATAAGGTTTTGCACAGCTTCGAAGAGAGAAACAAGATTCTCCAAGCAAGATCGATTTCGATGGAAATTGGATCGGAAAATATTAAATCCCTTTCTCTTGAAATGCAAGAGCTACGCAACCGGTGGACTGATCTGCTTTCTGAGGCAAAACTTGTGGCAGATGAAATGGGGATACCAAAGATACTGAAAGCACCAAGGCGTCTGAACAGGCAAAGAAAGCAGCGGTCAGATTTACACACTGAGCCACAAGAAGCTGAGATGGACTTCAAGGTCAATGTGTTTTTGGTGGCTCTTGATTCTATCATCAGTGAGTTGAACCAGCGGTTTAAATCAATGGAAACGATTTGCTGCCTGTTCACTCCTATTTTAAAATTAAGAACTATTTCAGATGCAGAACTGGTGAACTCTGCACAAAAACTAATTGCGGACTACTTTGAAGATCTCTCAAGCTCTTTAGTAGGTGAACTTCAACATCTTCGCAAAGTTTATAATGCAACATTTGTAAGTGACTTGGCTCCTCTTGAGTTGCTGAACTCTATTCATAAGCTCCAACTTGAAGGAATCTTTGGTGAAATATGCATTGCTCTTAGAATTTTTATTACAATTCCGATTTCTGTTGCTGAGGGTGAGAGAGCATTTAGCAAGCTATCTTTAATTAAAAATTATCTTCGGTCCACAATGAGCGAGCAACGCCTGAATAGTCTTGCACTTCTCTCTATTGAGAATGAGCTTGCACGCAAACTGACCTTTAAGGATTTAATTGAAGACTTTGCAAGCCTCAAAATTAGGAGATGGTCAACTCACCACAGTTAAAAATATTAGTCATCCATTTTACAAAGTTTTAAATAATGTGTTTGTGAACAGCGTGTTAGCTATTGTGTTTATGTTATATTATATATATTTATATATATATATATTTTATTTATATATTTATGTTATAGAGTTTTATATGGAAAATACATAATAGTTGAATAAAAAGTTAAAAGAAATGTTAAAAAGTTTGTAATTCTAATTGACTCTGGGGGTGGTGGGCGGCATGTTGATTCACTATGGCAGGTAGGACAACCGTGGAACCCAGTGGGGGGGTGGGTTGCTGGGGGCCGGGCGACTGCATGCCGGGGTTGTGGGGGGGGGGGGCAACTGCAGGCTGGGGGGCGGTGGACGGGCGACTGCAGGTCGGGGTTGTTCGGCGGCCAGGCGACTGCAGGGGGGGGCCCAGGGACTGAACTGTGTGGGGGCCCCAAAATTCCTGATGGCGGCCCTGCTCGTGACCGAGTAAGATTGTCTTCCAGGATAACAAATTTTACAAAAAGGGAATTGTAAAAGGAGGAACTTCTAAAGAAAATTGTGTAGACTCTAGTGATGGGTCCGTAAGTGACTTTGGAGGCCAATTTTAGATCCACACAGCTTCCCACAGTGAGGACACAGGTTACCAGATGGAAGATGGTCCTGTAAAGGATTCGTTTGACGTGCTTTTCGCTTAGCACGTTTCTCCCTTTCACCTTGCACTCGAGCTTCTTCGAAATCCATAGAACCTTTGTGAAAGGCCAACCTCCAGTTAGATCGTTCATGGGCCAGAGCTTCCCAGTTTTCGATGTTTATATTGCATTTTTTTAGATTAGCCTTATGAACATCTTTAAACCATTTATATTGACCACTGATATTCCGCTTTCCATCCTTGAGTTGGGAGTAAAGTACCGTAGCTGCTTTGGGAGACGACAGTCAGACATTTGAACAACATGACCAGTCCACTGAAGTTGGCGTTGAAGGATCATTTTTTCAACGCTAGTACTAGTCTTTGCTTCTTCCAGACCTCTGGCTGGTGGTCCTGTCTGACAAGCAAGAGACTGTACTAGTTGCTGGGGAACATGACCAGGAGGGGGCTACTCCACTCATGTCATAGGTTTCTCATGGATATCTGGTTAGCCAGTGTGTGTGAACAGATGGATTAGATGGACCCTTGGTCTGATCCAGCATGGCCCTGGATGTTATGATGTTATATACTTCCCATCATTTAGGACCAACAGTAATGACTCCTCCACCCACAGAATCACTGGAGAACGGAGTGATTCCCTTCTGTGCTCCCCTGAATTCCTCCGAAAAAGGGTTGTTGGGGACCAAGGTATCTGAGGACGGTCTTCTCCCAAGTCAACCTGCTTTCTGAGACACTTCTCAAGATTCCTTCAGCTTCAGAAGGAAGCTTGTTTCTTAAAATAAATGAGGCCAGTGTGCTTTTTAAAGTCTGACATCTTTAATACAAGAACATTATAAGCTTTGCCAGAACATATTCAAATACATTATACAAAAAGAATGAACACAGCTTCAGTTCAACCATTAAGCACTGGATCTGCATCAGTGCAAAATAGTAGCATCCCCCTTTAGAACAACATTCTCTTGGACCCAGATCAGAATACGTAGTTCACATTGGGACTTGCACAGGAGGTTCCTCTTTTGGAATCTGTTAAACAAGTGGATTGGGCCTCTTTGCATGGAGATTTTGCTGGGAATGGGACAGCAGCCTCCCTGAGAAGCAACAATGAATGTTTTTGGTGGGCTTCTTTGGCTTTTGGGAATATTTAGGGCTTCTGGGCATCTGAGTGGGAAGACAGGCAAGGGAAACGGAAGCCAGAATCGAGGGTGACCATGGTGGGAGCCATCGCCCGTGGGACCGCTATGTGGAGTTCTCCCATTGCTTAGAACATACAATGGTGTTCAGTCAGGATGTAGGAGAATTGCATTTTGGGAGTGAAATCTTGACAGATTTTACCAGTTCGGTCCTGGAGGATTTCATTCCTATTTGCAGAATCTTATTGATCCAAAAAATTATTTAAAAAGAAAATATGATCCTATTCGTGCAAATTAAGGGACTCGAAAAAAATATATGTGTTCCTTTATATGTGTGCAAAAGCCCTCAAAGATTTCCAGAATTGGTGTGTGTGTGTGTGTGTGTGTGTGTGTGAATCTGCTACATTCTTCCGCCACTTATCAGAACAGAAATACTATGAAATTCCATCGGGCTTAAATGGAACGGAATCCCCAGAGTAACACATCCCCAGTAGGACAATTAATGGGTTATTGTCTCATTGAGAAAACTACAGAAAGGGAAAAGGCTGGTTCCCTTTGAGTTAGTTTTGTAGAATGACCTGAAGCCTGTGTAAGCTTTTGCGGGGTTGTCAAAGGGTCAGTGCACTGCATTTTATGTTATTGTTAATGATCCTGGTCTGGACAGTAACAGCAGGAAAGTTTGTGAGGTACACCCGACTGCCTAAGTGAAGGATGGAGAGACTGATGCACATAGGAGCAAGGCTGGTCATACCGGTTCCTTGATTAAGGGCCTTTCCCCCCTCCCCTCCCATACGGGTCTCAGGAGGGAAACCTGATTGAAGCATGGGGGAGAGGCGACAGGAATGCTGTACACTTTGTTAGGGGCGCACACACACACACACACACACAACCTCCATGCACTTAACACGATAATCCAGTAAACTGTTTTATTACGTCCTTTTTTTAAAAAGGCTTTTTTTGCCATTTTAAGTGCACTTTGAAATCAGCTCAGGAACAGGAGGTCGACTCCTGCTTGACACAAGGGCCAGCCAATCTGTACTGATCAAACCTGGCCTCTCCTTAAATAGATTGGAGGGTCGGGGTGTCCACCTAAGCTCAGGCCTAGGGAAGATGCCCAAGTGTCAGTCTTGCAGGGGGTTCATGTACATCTCTCCCCAACATTTGACCACCTTAAGGGGAGAGGGTAAGGTGGGCTTTTTCCGACACCCAGAAAAAGGGGAGAAGGGGCTCCCCAGAGAACGGGGCTGATGAGTACATACAGAGTATGGCCGCTGTATCAGCATCGTGAAAGGCCACTCGTCCCGCATCACAGTTCAGACTCACTCGGATCCTCTTGGGCTCCCCACTCACTGACAGGGCACCAGAGTGGTTGAAGGCCCTGTACTGACCACTCCATTTCCCCATATTCCAGATCCCTCCCTCCGGACTCCGGGTGAAAGTACCCTTCGTTCTCACAGACTTTCTGGTGACCCCCACAGCCCATTCTCCCTCACTTCCCACCATAACTTCCCAGAAATGTCTGCCTGCTGTGAATCCCTCACATCCCAACACACAACCATATCGGTTGAATCTCTCAGGATTGTCTGGCAGATCTTGATGTTCTTCTCCTTCTCTCACGTTTTTATGATCCTCAGACAGGATGAGACAGGGATGAGCTGTGCTTGGATCCAGAGACACGTTTGCTGTCAGTGGAAGTGGGGATGGGGAGATGAGGAAAGAAAAGATAAGGAGAATCAGCCAGGAGATGTCCACGGTTTGGAGATGCATCACAGGAATTACCTTTCTCCTAAAAAAAAGTAGGGCAGAGGACATTGCAGCCTTTGATGGCTTTAAAGGAGAACTAAACAAATGAGGAAGTTAGGCCTAACAAGAGCTACAATTACTACATCTCTCTCTATCTAGAAGCTCCAATATTCATCTCAGCAGATCTGCAGGCAACCCAAGTCCACAAGTGTTAGTAATCCCAGAAACATCCTATCAGGCAACAGGCACCAAACACCTGACAATGCTCTGACCTCAGGAAGGGGTTGTCAGGAATCCAACCCCAGACCCTGCCCTTTCGCAGCCGGTGTGAAAAAAAACATGCCAGCTGCTTCTCCGAGGTTGGAAAAGTGACCTTGAAGGATGAGGAGAGGGGGTGTTCAGGTGAGTGGGGAGGGGAGGAGACCGGAGAGGCCAGGATACAAGATAGCCTGACCCTTCTACAGCCTCCTTCCCTCTCCTTCTGAAGCGCCCTCACTGGATGGCCTGAAAAGGCCATCTAGTGAAAATACAGGAGACTGGAAGACGGGGAGGAGAAGATCGCCTCAGCTGCTCCTCCTGTTCTGCCAGCCTCAGCCCGGGAGAGCATGGGAAGCTCGGAATCTGGGGGGCTTCCAAGCAGTGAGGATGCAGTCCATAGGATTGTGCCCTAAGGGAAGGGAATGAGATGACACTGAACTAGGCAACCCCTTTGCCTGATCCAGGTGGGTGGTTCTTATGTCAAAGGAATACGTTTGTGTCTGTATAGGATATATAGAGATAGGCATTGAACTGCTCGATCCTCCTTTCCTCCTTATCTCTTTTACAGTTCCACCGGCCCCAGGGCAGAACTGGGGAAATCCAAGAAAATACAAGCAGACAACTTTCTGAAGAGGCCCCAATCCACCCCCACCCTCACTCTGTTAATTCTGGTGCTCTGTCATAAACCACAGTTTACCTTTCTTTAGCTCAAGTCCAGATATCAGATTGTCTGAGGAAGGAAAGGGAATAGAGACAAAACATCACACCATTGTGCTTATAACAATTCTTGGAACACCCCAGCCATCAAAGAATTTGATGTCACTATTTTGTCCATTTTCTCCTTAGTACACATAAAGGTTTAACTGAATTCTGATACAATTCTGGGAGGTGGAAATGAGGGGAATTCCCTCCCCACCCTACTATGTTTACAAATACTCAAGTTTGTCTTCACCTAATAAGAATTTTCTCAGTGTTTCCAATTAGACGTGTTACTGGAGTTTGAAGACATAAGAATACATGTGCTTAGCTTGCAAGAGCAGTATTAACCAGAGCCGTTTCTACAATGAATTCATTTTGTCTTCTCAACTGCAACACTAAGAAGAAGACCTCTGCATTGTTTAGACAGAAAAATAGTCCTACAATGCCCAGCAATCCCCAGCTAGCCATGCTGGCTTGGGAATGTTGGGAGTTGTAGGACTTTTTTCTTTCTAAATGCGCATAGGACTGTGCCTTCAGTTCCCCATCTTTCCAACCCTGCCCACATATTCAGGTGACCTTTGCCATCCATACCTGAACCAATTTAATACACACTAATGGATTCCTTTGCAGCCACTCTTTAGTACCTTTGAACTGCTTCATGAAAGCCTCCAGAGAGGGATTTATGTCACAGAACTCCCAGATCCACCACTTCAGTGCAGGGAGGAAAGCCAGAGGATTTTCAAACTCCTTCTCCTCAAACCTGGAGGAGAAAAACAAATATCGAATCTAGAATTCCCTAAAGAAAGGAAGAGGGAAAGAAGGAAACAGCAGAAAGCCGAGGGACACAGGCAGCAGCAAAAAGGTAGGAGGGGGTGGAGGGGTTTTCCAGAGGACTCTCCTTCACTGTGGCTCCGAAATCCCCAAAGCCAGGCCTCTGGAAACCCAACTAGACACCACGAGGAAAGTGTGGCTGCCACCAAGCAGTGGTGCTGCTAGGGCTGGACCTTGGGGCAGATGACCAGAGCCCCGCAGCCTTGGGGGTCCCCAAATGACCTCCCAGAGAACAGCAAATGATGGGGGCAGTGACAAACATGTCAACACCTGAGCTGGCAAACTCCGTATTGTTCTTGTAGTCCTCATGGTGCTATGATTTATTAAGTGAGTTTGAAATGCCAGACTGCAGGCGCTCAGGGTACTTCTCTTTTTTTGATCAGGGTAGGAGAAAATCTGTGGTCATCTAACATATCAGGCATATGGAAGCAGTTGTAAAGTATGGTGAGGTGGTGGGGAAAGAGACATGTTAATTCTGTGTTTCACAACTGAAGTGATGCACCTGGCTGTCTCAAGGGCCCCCTGCAAGACCATGAGGTCCAGGGTCCAATATGCCCCACCTGCTCCACAGCTGCCAAGAGCAGAGAGCCAAGGCTTGACTCTTTCCCCCGGTCTCTCCAGAAAGGGCTAATGAAAGTCACTGTGCTCGGGGCGTCCTCACCCTGCTGCACGTCATGGCCTGTCGCTCCTGGGAGTCATGGAAATGCTGACATCACGTCACACAGCTATTGTTTTTCAACACTATTGGGGAAATGTGGGGCTAAACCTTGGCGGGGCAGCCTTTGCTGGAAACCAGGCATTCCTCCTGTCTAGTCTGGGTATGCCTGGCACCTTAAGGTCATCTGTAGCAGCGCAAACATAGTCAAGGAAATGGCACTCCCCCAAGTGCTGCTCACTGGTGAGTAGCCCCAGCGGTGGGCGCATGGAATTGGGTACAACACTAATTCATGTTTGGCTTTAGAATGGCCCACTGGGCCAACCCAGCCATTAATTGGGCCTAATAAATGCCTGTTTCTTTTTCTACCGGACAAAAATGATGGCTGGGACTTTGCTTTGTCATCATGATATATGAGCAGGTGCTACTCCTGTAGTATCTGGCCCCCCAGGCCGGAGGTTCTACACCCTTGCTAAAAAAATAATACATTTTGAGAAATGACTGGAGCATTTTATTATGGAATACTCAGGATTCGAGGTACACTGTATTCATTTACCATATTGATTTATCTTTAGTATAATGTATATATGGGAGCTGCAACAAAATGTTGCAGTGTTCCTGTTCACTCCTGTTCCAGTCACCCTCCTCCGGGATTCTCCATTCCATTCCCACCCATTTTGCTTCCCAACAATCAGCCAGCATTCCACGTCCACTGAGCATGCTCAGTCCTCATTGGGCTCTTTGGGTGATTTGTTTCCCTTTAAGGTCCATCCCCCCCACTAAATAATTGTTTTCACTTTTGCCAACCTTGCGATCCACTGATTCAGCCAAGCTCTTTTGGCTACATAAGGAACAGCACTCACGCCTGAACATCAGAAATACGGAGAATGCTACTGCTGCTACTATGAGTGTGGGGATTTCACATGGCTGTAAAATGCCTTTTCATGTTTCTGTAGTTCCCTAAAGATGAACTGGTGGCAGCTGAAAATTTAACATTGTATTAAGGATTTTTTAAAGCACCTTTGGTATAGTGCCTTTGGGGTTTCTTTTTATAAAATGAATACAGGGTACAGCAAGCAGAGAAGAATCCTTTGTGTAATGTAATGACCCTTTGTGAGAGAATAGGGGTACTACAAGTCCAAAAGGATGTTCCTATTTTCATCTGAGATATGTTGGACTCCACAAACTCCACCCCAAGCAGCCTGGAGGGCCAAACTCCATCCATGCTCTCCAGAGCCTTCTCAGTATCATGAAGTATGAAGGGAAATGAGCAGGACCCACTTACCTCTTCAAGGTACTTCTTATATCCTAGAAGGAAAGGAGAGAGGAAAAAAGGGAACTCAGGGCTTACCACTCTGTGTAGGAAATCATTGACAAAATGAATTCTGCAGGCCAAGTGGGGTCATTTCAGTGCAATGCAAAGCAATCTATTTAAAACTCTTAGAAACTGAAGCAGATAAATATATATTGGACAAGAATGTTCAAAACGGGTAAATGCCAAGCATCCATCGAGTCCAGCATCCTGTTCCTAAAAATTACAATGGCAAAAGCTACAGGGATGTTTTCATACAAGACACAGTAGCCCTGAAAACCCCCAATACCACTTTGCTAGTTCATGGAGGGCAGGGTGCTGATACCCTTCTGTTTTGAGTATAAAAAATTCTCCGCAGATCAGATCAAAGTAGAAGGCAGGAGGTCAAGACAGAAAACACTGAAAAGCAATAGACTGAGAACATTTTCTGGATTGTCCATAAATTCTTAGTGAATGAAAGATGGCAATTCCAGACTGAACAGCTGGCGTGGAAACAATGTTCTAGCTCAGAATAGCTCATGCTAAGGTGAGTACAGTATCCTGTTCCCCTTTATATGCTCCTGGACATAACAAACCCAGCTACTTGCACCATGAAGAGAGGATCTCCATGTCTTGTGAAAGTGAAGAATGCACACAAAAGATTCAGAAGCAGCATTCCCACAAAGAGAAACCTTGGCTGTTCTTGCAGTCTTACCAGCAGGAGTTCACTTGCTGACTGTTGACACTTCTCCTCCATTTCCTGCATCCTTCTTTCCAGAGAAGCCAGATCCTTTGAGATTTTGGCCATGTGCTCATCCCTTTTCCTTGCAATCTCCTTCTCTACCTCTTCCATCTGGGCCAGCAAAAGCGTCTCTTGCTCTTCCAGAAACTGATGAAGTTGTTGGAAATGAACCACCGTCTTTTCCCTCTCTGCTTCTATTTGCTCCTGTAACAAGCAGAGGAAAAATAGTCAGGAATATAATGTGTTTCTGCAGTGTTTAAAAAGCAGGTGAAGAGAATCGCATATGAATGGCACTTCCGGATTTTTCAAAGAGATTCCATTTACTTTATTTATTTATTTTTAATATTTATATACTTTCTTATCTGCTAAAAAGCAATCAAGGCAGTGGACAACAATTTAAAACAATAAAATCTTGCAACAATAAAAAACAAGAACAGTAAAAATGTTAAAAACTACACTTTTAAAACAGTTAAATTGAAAAGGTGAATCTTTAAAGTGTTTCTAAAGCCAAGAGAGTGGGGGCCAATCATAGTTCTCGAAGGAGAACATTCCATAATTTTGGAGCAACATGAGAGAAAGCCATTTCACATGTGCCCTACCAATGGGCCTCTATGACAGTGACGGCTAACCTATGGCACGCAGAGACCAATCTGCGGGCATGCGAGAGAGCAAGCGGGCGGTGAGGCAATCAACTGCGCTTTAAATGAAGATTCCCTGAGGGGAGGGGAGGGAGAGCAAGCGGAGAAAGGCGAGGCGAGGGGAGGCGAGGCGGGGGGGGGGGGGGAGCTGCTGCTTTAAATGCTAGGTCGGCTCCTCTCCACCTCTCTCTCTCTCTAGCAGGTTCTTCAGGCCCAGTTGCTCTGAAAAGTCTCTCTCTCTCTCTCTCTCTCTCTCTCTCACACACACACACACACACACACACACACACACACGAAAGAAACAGACTGACCCACTGCCTCATTCAGACACAGCAGCCAAACAGGACACACATACATACACAGCCAGTCCTGGCCCAGGACATTTTGCTGCCTGAAGAGGACTGGCAAATGCCTCGCATTTCTCACTGGATGATCTGGGCCAGTCACTACCTCTCAACCTAATCTACCTCACAGGATTGTTGTGAGGGTAAAAATGGAGAGGTCATTTGTTCCTGGAGGAAAGGCAAAACAAATATGAGAGCCAGTGTAGTGGTAAGAGACCTGGGTGCTAGTCCCCACCTGTTGCTGTGTTTTTAATGTGTTTGAATGTATTAGTTTACTGTTTTTATCAAGTTTATTTGTGATTGTAAGCCACCTTGAGTGCCAATTTTCTTTGTCCCCCTTGAGTGCAGGGTACAAATCAAAACAATAAATAAAACCCAGCCCATTAGCAGACTGGATAACTCTGGACTACGCTGTAGTGCTGTCATCTGCTGCTCTCCCAGCAATATGGGTATGACAACCATGGACTACTTTACAGTGTGGACGTAACCCACAGGCACAGCAGCAAGTTTCCTGAACTCAATGGAATTTACTTCAAAGTAGACATGTATAGGATTACAGCCTAAATTACATGTTAAATTCAGGATTACCAAGTATAGATCCTAATTACCAAAAACAGTAATGATCTTGTTCTTTCTCACAGCATGGAACAGAATGATTTTGTTCTAGAATTCCTGTTACAGAATTCTTTTCTACATTGTTATCACATTTAAAAGATTTTGAAGAATGATGCACAGAGCATGGCTTGGATGTAAAGCCCTAACATGACCTGAGTGCTGCATGTGTTGCTCTCAAACTAACGGAGTATGAGCCAAGGTTTGACAAATGATCAGCATGCATGCAATAGCAAAAATCACATTAATTGTGCAAAAGCATGCCCAATGCAAACTTTTACCTAATGCAGCATTTGCAGTCCAAGACATAAAGTGTTTAAAATGTGTTAAGCACGTTTAGTTTTCTTGTTTATCTTGCTCGTCCTAGTACAGGTGAACTTTTACTTTTACTAATCCGACACCTGTAGAAGCAGGGAAAGGACCCGGGGTAAAGCTTGCCTCATACCATTTCAGTCTGGCATATAATCATATTACAAGTTGAGAATCCCTTATCCAAAAATACATGTGCCTAATTATTTTAAAAGTTTGTATAAATTCCCTTCAGGCTATGTGTACAATGTAGTACTATAATAATCAACAAAAAACTGTTTGTATCATCGAAAGCTCTGTTATTGTGTTTTTCTTTTAAGACAAAAGATGTTAATTAGTTTGGACAACTGTATGAGTTGTTTTTCTAAAACTAAAACCTCGGTATTCAGGTTTAATTGCAGTGTTGGCACTTTGAAATAAATAAGTTGGTTTTGTGTTGCAGTTTGGGCACTCGGGCTCAAAAAGGTTCGCCATCACTGCTCTATGGGTTATGGTTCCCTCCAAAGGGTGTCTCCTGCATTAGTCAGGGAAAGAGTTTTCAAAAGACTTACAAGGGCAGACCCTAAGCAAGGCCCTTCATGAACCTTTTATGGGAGATCAGATCAGGCCATTCCAAATAATAATGGGTCTGAGGAGTAGGACTGCCTTGTGGCTTCATTCTCTTCTGCATGTTTCCCCAGATATTTTTGCATCTACATGTTCACTTTCCAGAAACAAAGACTCTCACATGCAGGCCTTGGCTTTCCATTTCTGTGTCTGTTTTATATGCCAGGATTTCCTCTCTCTCCTTCCTCAAAGTCTCCAGGCAGCTACAGATCCGATCCTGGAGAGAAGACAAAAGTGCCAGTTCAGTTTCTTTCTAGAAATTTGGTCATAATAAATATATTTAAAATGCTAATGAGAAACAGAGACAGATACTGTACGTTTAAAAATATTTTCCCCTCTGTGTTCGAGTGCTGGGTGTATGTGCAGGGGTCTCCCAGCAACCTCCGTCTTTATCCCAGTAAATCATAATGGACTGAACTGGTACCTATGTCCAGTTGGAGTCTGCGTTTATCACTTCCTGAGATGGTGAAGGGAGGAACATTCAGTCGATGAACTGAGGCGTCCTCTCCACTCTAAAAATCATATGAAAATCAACAGGGTCTCGTTTTGATCTTGTGGATCCGACGATTATCCAGTCCCACCTCGAAGCTCTTCCACTTCAAGGATGCAGCCAGTTCAATCCCCCACCCCTCAGCAGTCGCTCCCCCCTCCTCTCCTGCCCTGGCAACTCTCACAATATGCCTCCATCGATGAAGTGGGGAGTCCTCCTTGTACCTTGTACTCCTGGGCAGCCTCCTGCACGGGAACCACATGGTGAGCTCGGTGCTCTTTGGATCGGTCGCACACCACGCAGATGGAGGCCTCGTCGTCCTTGCAGAAGAGCTTCAGCGGCTCCTGGTGCCTCTCGCAGACTCTCCCCACTCCTCTCTCTGGTTTCAGCTGCACACTCAGCTCTTTGGCAATCTCAGCCACGTTGGCCAGCTGCCTGTTTGGCTTCAGTTTCTTCCGCGGCACTCTCTCTCGGCACTGAGGACAGGCGGCGTCTCTGAGCGCATCTGTGGGCGAAGCCGCCCAGCACTTCTTGATGCAGGCCTGGCAAAAGTTGTGCCCGCACTCTAGCATCACCGGATCCCTGAAAAAGTCCAGGCAAACGGGGCAAGTTGCTTCGCCCTGAAGCCTCTTCCTGGGGCTTTCAGCAGCCATGGCTCAAAGCAAACTGCAGAATGATGAAAACAGGACGAGTTTCGTTTCTCCTGCCTGTTCCTCTTCCCCACCCGGGCGGTGCTTAGCTGTAGGCAGGATGGGAAGTTCCTCTATCTAAGTGCTGAAATTGGAGCCAGAATTGGAGGAGGGACTTAGAGCTTTGCCTTCAGTGTTCCCTTAAAAATGTCTCGAATTCAAAGGAAGCTGCCTTATACAGAGTCTGGCTGTTGGCCCATCTGGCTCAGGGTGACCATGTGTTCTACTTTGCAGAGGAAAGACCTCTGTTTGAGGGAGTCCTCTCTTTGAAAGGCTGTCTGGTCCATGTCTGGTTCAAAGATAAAGATCCGTAAGAAGGGAGAGCCACTCCTGAACATTTCCGGAATTGGGGGGGGGGGGGATCCGCTACATTCTGCTGCTTATCAGAACGGAAACACTGTGCATTCCCAGGTTTAAACAGAATGGAATTCGCAGTGTTGCACATCCCTCAGACCAAGGGCCGGATTAAGACCATTATGGGCCTGGTGCTGAGGATTTTGTCCCCACCCACCCCTGGCCAGCCTCCCCCAACCTGGCGCCCTCCAGGTGAACTGGACTGTAGCCCCCATCACCCCCAGCCAGCACGATGGGAGTTGTAGTCCAACACCGCTGGTGGGCACCCAGTTGGGGAAGGCTGACCCGGGGGAGTCCGTCGGTGCCCAGCCAGAGCCGCGCACGCTGCTGCTTCCCCGCCGGGCCGCTGCCGGCGCGCCAGTCCTGCCACCAGGCCGTGAGAACCGGGTCAGAGGCAGGCGCGCGCACGGGCAACCACCTTACCTTACCGGAGTGGCTTTGGCTCTCCCGAGCCGGACAGACGGGGCATCTCGCAGAGTCGCAGGTCCCCGGTGGGAAGAGCTGCCGCCGCGAGGGAGCCGCTGCCTGGCGTCTCGACGGGCAAGTGCGGTAGCGCGGCAGCAGCCAGCAGGCGGCGGCGTGGCTCGGGCGAGTGGGCGCGCCGCGCGCTGCCGGGCCAGCTCAGCGGCGGGCCTATTTTGGTAGGGGCGGGCCCGCTGCCGCCGCCGCGAGGGACCTGCTGCCTGGCGTCTCGACGCAAGGGCAAGTGCGGCAGCACGGCAGCGGCAGCAGCCAGCAGGCGGCGGCGTGGCTCGGGTGAGTGGGCGCGCCGTGCGTTGCCAGGCCGGCTGTGGGCCTATTTTATGGTAGGGGCCTGGAGCTGCAGCTCCAATAGCCCCTATCTTAATCCGGCCCTGCTCAGACCTCATCCCAATGGGTTGACACATCCCAATGGGTTACTGCCTCTTTAAGAAAACTACAGACAAAAGAGGGAGCTTTATAAGAGGGAGGAGGAAAGGTGACTTCCCTTTTAGTTAGCTTTGTTGAGTGACCTGAAGCCTGTGTAAACGTTTGCAGATCTGTCAACAGGTCAGTACACTGTGTTTTATTTCATTGTAAATCATCCTGGTCTGGAGAGTAACAGCAGGAAGGTTTGCGAGGTGCACCTGACTCCATTAGTGAAGGATGGAGAGACTGATGCACAGAGAAGCAGGGCTGGCGATGGAGGTGTTTTGCTCAAGGGGGATGTAGTACCACCACCACCACCCCGCCACCACTCAGGAGTGAAAGCTGATTGAAACGTGGGAAAGGGGCAGCGACAGGAATGCTGTCCACTTTGTTAGGTCACACACACACACACACACACACACACGCGCCACCTCCATGTACTTAACATGATTATATGATTTATTAAATGATTTATTAGGTGCTCAATGCACTTTGAAATTGGCGTAGGGGCAGGAGGTAGACCACTGAGTGACACAAGGGCCAGCCAATCTGCATCGATTAAATCTGGTCTCTCCTTAAATTGATTGTGGGGGGGGGCAGTCTGGCTCAGCTCAGTCCTGGGGAGGAGGCCCAACATGTGTCAAAACTGCAGTGTGCATCTGTCCCCACCCATTGACCACCTTATTTCATTTCATTTATTTCATTATGGAGAGAGGGTCAGGTGGGCTTTTTTCGACAGCCAAAAGAAGGGGAGAAGGGGCTCCCAACAGAATCAAGCTGCTGAGTACATGTGGGGGAGGGCTGCTGTATCAGCATCATGAAAGCAAAGTACCCCACATTATAGTTCAGACTCACTCGGATCCTCTTGGGCTCCCCCCTCAGTGACAGAGGAGAGCTATTAGTGGCGTCTGAGGTCATCATCATCAGGCGATCACTCGTGACCGAGTAAGATTGTCTTCCGGGATAAAAGGAGGAAATTCTAAAGAAGATTGTGTAGACTCTAGCGATGGGTCCGTAAGTGACTGTGGAGGCCAATTCTAGATCCACACAGCTTCCCACAGTGAGGACACAGGTTACCAGATAGAAGATGGTCCTGTAAAGGGTTCATTTGACGTGCTTTTCGCTTAGCACGTTTCTCCCTTTCACCTTGCACTCGGGCTTCTTCAAAGTCCATGGAACCTTTGTGAAAGGCCAACCTCCATTTAGATCGTTCATGGGCCAGAGCTTCCCAGTTTTCGATGTTTATATTGCATTTTTTTAGATTAGCCTTATGAACATCTTTAAACCTCTTATATTGACCACCGATATTCCGCTTTCCATCCTTGAGTTGGGAGTAAAGTAACTGCTTTGGGAGACGGCAGTCAGGCATTCGAACAACATGACCGGTCCACTGAAGTTGGCGTTGAAGGATCATTTTTTCAATGCTAGTAGTCTTTGCTTCTTCCAGTACACTGACATTTGTTCGCCTATCTTCCCAAGTAATTTGCAGGATTTTCCGGAGGCAACGTTGATGAAACCTTTCAAGGAGGTGGAAGTGACGTTTATAGATAGTCCATGTTTCGCAGGCATACAATAAAGTTGGTAATACAATGGCTTCATAAACCAGTGTTTTGGTCTTCTTACAAATATCCCGATCCTCGAACACTCTATGTTTCATTCGAGAAAATGCGGCACTTGCGGAGCTCAGACGATGCTGGATTTCACTGTCGATGTTAGCTGTAACAGAAAGATAGCTGCCAAGATAGAGAAAATGATCGACATTTTCCAGTATTGTCCCGCCAAGCTGGATAGATGGCATCACCAAAGGATTGGCTTGCACTTGCTGATGAAGCACTTTGGTTTTTTTGATGTTAAGTGAGAGACCAAGTTTTTCGTATGCTTCTGCAAAAGCATTTAGGATAGTTTGGAGATCATCCTCTGAATGTACTGTACTCATCACACCACTTCTCCATATCCCAGAACCCTCTCTTAGGACACCAGATTATATTGCACCCTTCCTTCTCACAGACTTTCTGGCGACCGACCCCCACAGACCATTCTCCCTCACTTCCCACATTGACTTCCCAGAAATGTCTGCCTGCTGTGAATCCCTCACGTCCCAGCACAAACTCCCACTTGTCGAATCTCTCAGGGTTGTCGGGCAGATCATGTGATCAGAGAACACTCATCACTAGAGACACATATCCCAAACGATCAAGTTAAATTTGAGTAAATCGATTAATGAGAGCCAGTGTGGCGTAGTGGTGAGAGTGTTGGACTGGGGACTCGGGAGATCCGGGTTCTAGTCCCCGCTCGGCCACGAAACTCACTGGGTGACTTTGGGGCAGTCACTGACTCTCAGCCTAACCTACCTCACGGGGTTGTTGTGAGGATAAAATGGAGAGGAGGATGAGGATTATGTAAGCCGCCTTGGGTTCCTTGCAGGAAAAAAGGTGGGGTATAAATATAATAAATAAATAAATGAGATCTCACAGGATAGACAGATGGGCATCTTAAACTGAATTTGTGGGTTAAGGTTACTACACTGAAGATGAATATTATACCCTAGAATTGTATGTTTCATGCGGGATTCCTCTATTTATACCTGGCAATTATTTTCAAACCCTTAATGCTTTGTTTCACAATTTTTTCTGGGGTTCCTCGCCTCTGCAAATCTCTTTGAAAAGGATGCAACTTGCAACTAAAGAAGGTGGGTTTGGTTTTCCAGATCTTGCCTTATATCATAGGGCATATTTGTTGACTAGTTCTAAATTCTGGTATTTTCTACTTAGATTAGATTATCTACCTTGGTCAGTTTTGGAATCCTTATGTCTCGATCCTCTCTCCAAATGGATGGCATTAGGGTCTCACTACACTAAAATGGATAGGGTGCCTCCTACAATTACAGCAGTTAGAGAGGGGTGGCATATCTCATCAATTACAGTTTGACCCATTTTCTCATGCTAAACTGACTTTATGGGGTAATCCAGATTTAAAAAATGGTAAGAAAATGCAGGCCTGTGGTTTATGCTGGCTCTCAGCTTGTCTGAGCATGGAAAGCTAAGCAGGGTCAAGCCTGGTTATTACTTGGATGGGAGACCCCTCCTCTAGTTTCCTGCATTGAGCAGGGGGTTGGACTCGATGGCCTTGTAGGCTCCTTCCAACTCTATGATCTATGAAATCTATGAGACAGGTTGGTTTTTACTTTGGAGCAATTAGTGTGTAGATTATGAGTTTTTGTCATTTTCTGCTTTGCATACTAAATATAACTTGCCTGCTTCAGCTGAATGGCAATACAGTCATGCCTTGGATTGAGAGCATAATTCGTTCCGGAAACGTGCTTGTAATCCAAAACACTCTTAAATCAAAACGACATCCCCCCAAAAAAATTTGTACAGAGATTTTTAATTTAAGCCATACTACAGTACTTGTATTGCAAGACGTCGCTTGTATATCAAGTAAAAAAAAAATTAAATAAATATTTAAAAATGTGCTTGTCTTGCAAAACGCTCTCAAACGAAGTTACTTGTAATCCAAGTTATTGCTGTACTTGCAATTGCAACATTTGTCAGAATCTAGGTTTGGTCCGGCTGCTTTTACAGCTTCAGAGCCTCCTTTGCTATTGGATGCATTGATTGAGGCTGAGCAGTTATATCGACCTACAATTCATGTTTATAAATACTTATTATCGGTAAATACGGTAAGTATGATACATGGAGTCTTAAGGATGAATGGAATAGGGAATTAGAGGGTCATATGTTGCCTAATCAATGGAACATTGTTTTTGTGTCCCTGTCAGAAAGTTCTATGGATCTTAGGTTACGTTTTATTGAGCAAAAACTTCTGTTTCATGTTTATTGGACACCACAACATCTTTTTAATAAGGGTTTGTCTAAATCAGCTAACTATTGGCGGTGTAATACCGCTAATGCTTCACTTAACCACATGTTTTGGCAATGTCCAGTGGTTGCTTCTTTTTGGGTGGAGGTCATAGTACAGATAAACTTAGTAATAGAACACTCCTTAAGATTTAATGATGTACATGTTCTTCTAAATTATTTACCTGCTGCATAGAAGTTATCACAAGGACAACATTTTCTGAAGTTTATGCATAACTGTTTCTATTGATCACTATATTACTGCATACTTATATATACTTATGGATACACATTTCATATACACCATAAGTGTTTTATTTTAATTACTGTAAGAAAATTGTGGGGGTTTTCCTTTTACATGGTTTTCTTTGTTTAGGTGAAATTCACATTAAAAACAAATTTTAAAAAAAGTTTGGGACCTTCCAAGCAGGGAGGGCACACTCCATAGCCGAGCGAGATACCCCTGTCTGGCCACCTGGAGGAGATCCTTATCCACCTCAGACAACTTGAGTGGATACTGCCTTCATGCCCTGTGTATGGCTTGGCCACTGATGGAAACATAATACTGAACTTGACAACCCTTTGCCTGATCCAGGTGGAAAGTTTTTATCTCAAAAGAATAAGTATTTGTGTGTGTGTAAGATATATGGAGATAGGAATGGAACTGCTCTATCCTCCTTTCCTCCTTATCTCTGTTATAGATCCAGTGCCCGCAGAGCAGAACCAGGGAAATCCAGTAAAATACAAGCAGACAACTTTCTGACAAGGCCCCAATCCCCTCCCTCCAATTAATTCTGGTGCTCTACTATATCCCACAGTTTACCTTTCTTCAGCTGAAGTCCAAATATCAGAGGGTCCGGGGAAGGAAAGGGAATAGAGACAAATACATCACACCATTCTGCTTATAACAGATCTTGGAACAACCTCACCCTCTCCCAAATTATTTGATACCAGTATTTTGTTCATTTTTTCTTTATTTCAAGTAAAGGTTTACCGTAATTGAATTCTAATACAAACCAGGGAGAGGTGGAAGTGAGGGGGATTCCCCCCACACACACACACACAACTCTGCTTTGTTTGCAAATACTCAAGTTTGTCTTCTCCTAATGGGAATTTTCTCAGCGTTCCCAATTAGCCGTGTTAGTTTAAATATGTAAAAATACATATGCTAAGTTTGCAGGAGCAATTTTAACCAGAGCCCTTTCTGCAATGACCTCATTTTGTCTTCTCAGCTGGAACACTAAAGGCACAATCATATGTATGTTTAGACAGAAAAAGAATTTAATTATACACAGTATGAAATCATTGGAGGCACTCTTTGGTACCTTTGAACTGCTTCATCATGAAAACCTCCAGAGAGGGATTTATGTCACAGAACTCCCAGAGCCTCCACTTCAGTGCAGGAGGGAAAACCACAGCTTTCTCAAACTTATTCTCCTTAAACCTGGAGGAGAGAAACAACGTTGACCCAACCTCTGTCAAATCTAGAATTCCCCAAGGGAAGAAGGAAATTACAGAAAGTCAAGGGACACACAGCTGCATAAAAAGGGGATGGAGGGGCTTTGCAGAGGAGACTCTCCCTCTCTGTGGCTCCAAAATCCCCAAAGCCAGGCCTCTGGAAGCCCAACTAGACATCACGAGGAATGTGTGGCTGCCACCAAGCAGTGGTGCTGCTAGGGCTGGACCTTGGGGCAGATGACCAGGGCCCTGCAGCCTTGGGGGTCCCCAAATGACCTCCCAGAGAACAGCAAATGATGGGGGCAGTGACAAACATGTCAACACCTGAGCTGGCAAACTCCGTATTGTTCTTGCAGTCCTCATGATGCTATGATTTATTAAGTGAGTTTGAAATGCCAGATTGCAGGCGCTCAGGGTACTTCTCTTTTTTTGATCAGGGTAGGAGAAAATCTGTGGTCATCTAACGTATCAGGCATATGGAAGCAGTTGTAAAGTATGGTGAGGTGGTGGGGAAAGAGACATGTTAATTCTGTGTTTCACAACTTACTGAAGTGATGCACCTGGCTGTCTCAAGGGCCCCCTGCAAGACCATGAGGTCCAGGGTCCAATATGCCCCACCTGCTCCACAGCTGCCAAGAGCAGAGAGCCAAGGCTTGACTCTTTCCCCCGGTCTCTCCAGAAAGGGCTAATGAAAGTCACTGTGCTCGGGGCGTCCTCACCCTGCTGCACGTCATGGCCTGTCGCTCCTGGGAGTCATGGAAATGCTGACATCACGTCACACAGCTATTGTTTTTCAACACTATTGGGGAAATGTGGGGCTTCCTTTGCTGGAAACCAGGCATTCCTCCTGTCTAGTCCGGGTATGTTGGGCACCTTAAAGTCATCTGTAGGAGTGTGAACATAATCAAGGAAACGGTACTCCCCGAGCCCTGCTCCCTTGTGAGTAGCGCCAGGGGTGGGCGCATGGGGTACAGTATGAATCATGTTTGGGTCTAGAATGGCCCACTGGGCCAACCAAGGCATTAATTGGGCCTAATAAAATGGCTGTTTCTTTTTCTACAGGACCAAAGCAACTCCTGGGACTTTGCTTTGTCATAATGATAGTTGGGAAAGCTCAAATAAATGTGTTCCTTGAGGTGCTGGCTGTTTGATTTGCTGATTATTGAGCCTTTGCTTGTTGAACCAGAATTCTCAAAGTACAAGGCAGAGCTCCTCCAGATCCATGAAAAGGTGCTAATTCTATAGTATTTGGACCCCTGGGCCTGTGGTATTTTTTAGTATAATGAACATGGAGGCTGCCACAAAATGTTGCAGTATTCCTGTGCACTCCTATTCTAGTCACCCCCTCCAGGATACTCCATTCCATTCCACCCATTTTTCATCCCAACAGTCAGCCAGCATTCCATGTCTACTGAGCATGCTCTTTGGGTGATTTGTTTCTCCTTACAGTCCTCGCTAAATATTTGTTTGTACTTCTGCAAGCCTTGGGGTTCCTCCAAGCTGTTTTGGCTACATATAAGCAACGGCACTCACACCTGAAGACCAGAAATATGGGGGGTGCTACTGCCACTACTATGAATGTTGGGATTTCACGTGGCTGTAAAATGCTTTTTTGTGTTTTTGTAGTTCCTGAAGATGAATCAGCTGGGATTTTAAAGATATGTTGTATTAATGATATTTTCAAGCATCTTTGGGTTAGTCCCTTTGGGGTTTTTTTCCTAAATGAATACAGAGTACAACAAGCAGAGAAGACATATAAGGCAGCCTTCCCAGACATTTTAGATTTCAACTCCCATCAGTCCCAGCCAGAGTGGCTAATGGTCAGGAATGCTGGGAGCTGTAGTCCAAAACATCTGGTGGGCAAAAGGTTGGGGAAGGCTGATATAAGGAATGGAGAAGCACCTGTCAAGCAGGTAAAAGCGGCTGGGAGCGAATGGGAAGCAAGGGGGGGAAGAGTAAGGGGAGTTGTGTGCTGCACAATTGAAGTAACACACAAGGCTGTGTAAAGCCCCCCCTCCCGAAGGCCGTTCAGTCCAGGGTCTAAAATGGCTGAGCTGCATGACTGACGGCAGCACCCCGAGAGGTGGCTCCCCAGCCTTGGCTTAACAAGCTCCACGGACTCTACTATCCAAGGCTGACTCTGTCACAGGCTTCTTTTGCACGTACACATCCCTCTCCTTGGTGTCCTTTGGGCCGGAGGTCCTGTCTGTCAAGCAAAAGACTGTACCAATTGCTGGGGAACATGACCAGGAGGGTGCTATTGCACTTGTAGGCTTCCCATGGGTATTCAGGTTAAGCCACTGTGTGAACAGAATGCTGGATTAGATAGACCAGGGGTCTTCAAACTACGGCCCACAGGCTGGATGCCCTTCCATCCGGCCCGGCGGCCACCCGCCTGTGTGGGCGCGGGCTCTCCGCCGCCCGTGCGGGCTTACCAATAGTTAATCTTCGCTCTCCGTGGAGAGCTGGCCGCGCGGGCCGCGCCGCCCGCGCGGGCCGCGCCGCCCGCGCTGGTCCCGTCCCATCCCATCCCTTCTGGCGCGGCGGAAGTGATGCGATAGGACCCTGCTCCGTCGCGCTGGACCCCCGCGCTGTTTTTGGCGGGGGAAACCAGGGCAACAGGGCTGTTTAAGCACTGTTGCCCTGGTTCCCCCCGCCAAAAACAGAGCGTGGCGGTCCAGCGCGACGGAGCGCAGCAGGATGATGTGGCTCCGGCAGCGGCGGTGGCAGTGGGGCTTTGGCGGCGGCAGCAGGGCTTTGGTGGCAGCGACAGCAGCGGGTCTTCAGCAGCGGTGGCGGGTCGACGGTGCGGCGGGTGTTCGGCGGCGGCGAGGCTTTGGCGGCAGCGATGGCGGGGCTTCAGCGGCAGCGGCAAGGCTTTGGCGGCAGCGGCAAGGCTTTGGCAGCAGCGCCAGCGGCACGGCGGGGCTTCGGCAGTGGCGAGGCTTTGCCGGCAGCAACCGTGGCGGCGGGTGCAGGTACGGCGGCTATGGCGGGTCCAGCGGTGGCGGGTCCGGCAGCGGGGGGAGGGGTCCAGCAGCGGCAGTCCACCCAGGCATCCAGCGGCGGCGGCTCGAGCCGCCGCAGAGAATGCTCCATGCCGCTCAGAAGAGCGGGATCGGGCCGCCACCGCGGAGAACTTTGGGCCCATGTGGCCCTGAAGGTTCTCACAGCCACCAATGACATTGTCATTGGTGGCTGTGAGAACCTTCAAGGCCACATGTGTGACAGTCAGTGGGTAGGGTAACAGATGGTGGGGCCAGGAGGACAGGCATGGACTATCTCTCTCTCTCACACACACACACACACAGAGAGAGAGAGAGAGAGAGAGAGAGAGAGGAGCAGGTGAGGGCTACTTGTGGCCCTCCAGATGTTTTGGCTAACAACTCCCATCAAAAAGAGTGTTTGACTGGGACTCGGGAGATCCGGGTTCTAGTCCCTACTCAGCCATGAAGCTCACTGGCTGACTTTGGGCCAGTCACTGACTCTCAGTTTAACCTACCTCACAGGGTTATTGTGAGGATAAAATGGAGAGGAGGAAGATTATGTAAGCCACCTACATAATGGTGGGGGAGACGCGGCAGAGCCGGCGGTGGCGGGGTGCGAGCCGCACGGAGCCCGGCGAGCCTAACCACTATGCCACACTGGCTCTATGTTCTCTGGGTACCAGGTCTTCCTGACCTACCCCAGGGAATGGGTTTGTACTTTTAAGGCTGTGATCCTTTGTAAACTTACCTGGGGAGAAAGTCTCCTTGAATTCAGTGAAACTTACTTCCAAGTAGACATGCATAAGATGAGGCTGTAAGGCTGCAATGTTATGCACATTTATGTGGAACAAAGTTGCAGGATGTGGACCACCAGCTCTGTGGCTGGTAAATACTGCTCATCACTCATACTAAAAATATTGTATTGTTTTTTCCTTTTTTTTTGCACTACAAATAAGATATGTGCAGTGTGCAAATCAAGCTTTTCTATACCTTTTTAAAATTTTATATATTTCAATTTTAGACAGCAAATTACAGTCATGCCTTGGATTGAGAGCATAATTCGTTCTGGAAACGTGCTTGTAATCCAAAACACTCTTATACCAAAACGAAATCCCCCCCAAAAAAATTGGTACAGAGATTTTTAATTTAAGCCATACTACAGTACTTGTATTGCAAGACGTCGCTTGTATATCAAGTCAAATTTTTTAAAATAAATATTTAAAAATTTGCTTGTCTTGCAAAACGCTCTCAAACCAAGTTACTTGCAATCCAAGGTATTACTGTAATTTACAATTATTTTATTATTAATTTATAATAACCTTCCATTTTATCAAGTAAAAAAAAGGACCCAGGTCCTTTTTTTTTTTAACTTGATCCATTCGTTCATATTTTTTTCAAACTATAGTCCGGCCCCCCAACAGTCTGAGGGACAATGAACTGGCCCCGTTTAAAAAGTTTGAGGACCCCTGAGATAGACCCTTGGTCTGATCCAGCATGGCCCTTCTGATGTTCTTATATACTTCCCAACATTAAGGACCAACACTACTGACTTCTCCACCCGCACCGCAGCTCTGGAGAACAGAATAAGACCCTTGTATGCCCCTCTGAATTCCTCCGAAAAAGGGTTGTCTGGGACCAAAATATCTGAAGGACCATCTTCTGCCAAGTCAATCTGCTTTCTGAGATCCTTCTCAAGATTCCTTCAGCTTCAGAAGGAAGCTTGCTTCTTAAAATAAATGAGACCAGTGTGCTTCTGAAACTCTGAAATCTTTAATACAAGAACATTATAAGCTTCACTAAACCATATTCATATGCATGATACAAAAAGAGTAAACACAGGTGAAGTTCAGCATCCCACACACCCTTTATAACAGCATTCCCTTTGCCCAGCCTATGCCCCCAGATCAGGAACTGTTGCTCACACTGGGACTTGCAAAGGAGGCTCCTCATTTGGAATCTGTTAAGTGAATTGGGCCTCTTTGCATAGAGATTTTGCCTGGAATGTCACAGCAGCCTCCGTGAGTAGCAACAACGAATGATGATGTTCTTGGTGTGCTTGTTTGGCTTTTTGGAATATTTGCAGATTGTGGGAAGATGGGCAAGGGAACCACAAGCCATAATTGAGGGCGACAATGGTGGGAGCCATTCCCCGTGGGACACCCATGTGGAGTTCTCCATTTGCTTAGAACAGACAATGGTATTCACTGTAGGGATGTAGAATTCCGCTTTGGGGATGGAATCTCAACATATTTTACTGTTTTGGCCCTGGCAGATTTCCCCCCACTCCCCCACCCCCCCACCCCCCCACTGGCGTTGACTTGATCTGTACCTAAAGGTGAGGGGGGAACCGACAAAGTGGAGGAAGAAATTGACAAGTTATTTGACAGGTATACCATATGGCTCTGCTGGGCTAAATGAAATAGTGTATGATGAGGATGAAACTGACCAGGATATTTACAACAGGAATACAGGCAGTCTCCTGGTTACAAAGGTCCCGACTTACGGACAACTCATACTTAAGAATGGACTGCCATATATGTAAAAATCTTGAGTTAAATACAGTGGTTCGTACTTACGAATGCACACCCTATACTTTGCGACACTTTGCAGCACTTTGAAAACATTGCACAGCTTCTGTTTTATTTTATTTATTTATTTTATTTAATACATTTTTATACCGCCCAATAGCAGAAGTTCTCTGGGCGGTTTACAACAGTTAAAACCATAAAATACAATATAATATAACTACAGCTCTCAGAGAAGGACCCCTGATGAAGATCTTAATGTCTGGGCAGGTACATATGGGAGGAGACGATCCTTCTGAGAGCCCCTGCCAAAGGAAGTGAGGCAGGTGGCGACCAGGAGGAGGGCCTTTTCTGCTGTGGCACCCCGGTTGTGGAATGAGCTCCCCAAAGAGGCTCACCTGGTGCCTACATTGTACTCTTTCCAGCGCCAGGTGAAAACCTTTTTATTCTCCCAGGCATTTTAACCATTTTAATCATCTTAATAATTTTTATCTAGTAGTTTTTAACTCTGTTACTGTAATTTGAACTGCTGCTAGCTTTGCTGTTTGTTTTAATCTGTGGTTTTAAATTTTATACAGTCATGCCTTGGATTGAGAGCATAATTCGTTCTGGAAACGTGCTTGTAATCCAAAACATTCGTATATCAAAACGAAATCCCCCCCAAAAAATTTGTACAGAGATTTTTAATTTAAGCCGTACTACAGTACTTGTATTGCAAGACGTCGCTTGTATATCAAGGCAAAAAAAAATTAAATAAATATTTAAAAATTTGCTTGTCTTCCAAAACGCTCTCAAACCAAGTTACTTGCAATCCAAGGTATTACTGTAGTTATATTATATTGTATTTTATGGTTTTAACTGTTGTAAACCGCCCAGAGAGCTTCGGCTATTGGGCGGTATAAAAATATTATGGCTGACATAAGAGCTGGCCAATCAGTACTGATCAAACCTGGCCTCTCCTTAAATAGATGGGGGGGGGGTGTCTACCTAAGCTCAACCCTGGGAAGGAGGCCCAACGTGTGTCAGAACTGCAGTGGGTTTATGGATGTCTGTCCCCAACCTTTGACCACCTTACCGAGAGAGGGTCAGGTGGGCTTTTTTCGACACCCAAAAGAAGGGGAAAAGGGGCTCCCTGCAAAATTGGGCTGCCGAGTATAAGATCATCAGTGCTGCTGTATCGGCATCGTGAAAGGCCACTCGTCCTGCAACATAGTTCTGACTCACTCGGATCCTCTTGGGCTCCCCACTCACTGACAGAGGACCATAGTGGTTGGTGGCCCAGTACTGACTGGCCCACTTCCCCATATTCCAGATCCCACCCTCAGCACCTATGGTGAACTTACCCTTCGTTCTCACAGACTTTCTGGCGACCCCCAGAGCCCATTCTCCCTCACTCCCCAGAACGACTTCCCAGAAATGTCTGCCTGCTGTGAATCCCTCACGTCCCAGCACAAAGTACCATTCGTCAAATCTCTCAGGGTTGTTGGGGAGATCTTGAAATTTGTCTCCCTGTCTCACACTTTTATGATCCTCAGACAGGATGAGCCAGGGATGAGGTGTGTCTGGATCCAGAGACACGTTTGCTGTTGGAGGCAGTGGTGGTGGAAAGATGAAGAAAGAAAAGATAAGGAGAATCAACCAGGAGATGTCTACGGTCTGGAGACACAGGACAGGAATTACCTTTCCCTAAAAAACAGGGTAGGGGGACGACTTCTGCACTTTTGATGGCTTTAAAGGAGAACTAAACCAATGGAGAGGTTAGGTCTAACAAGAGCTAAGATAGCGAAGTCTCTCTCTCTACCTGGAAGCTCCAATATTCATCTCAGCAGATTTCCAGGCAACCACATCCACAAGTGTCAGTAGCCCAGAAACGTCCCATCAGCCAACAGGCACCCACAACCTGACAATGATTTGATGACAGAACGACATCATATGGGCCCTGGGCAAGTGTCCCAGGAACTATAGGGTAGCCCGGGAAAACCCTCTGAGGTTGGAGACAGCGCTCTGTACTCGGAAGGGGGAGTCGAAATCTGACCCCAGACCCCTCCCACTTGCAGCTGGCATGAAAAGAACCACGCTGGCTGCTTCTCTGAGGTTGGAAAAGCAACCTCAGAGGAGGAAAGGGGGCGTTCTGGTGAGCGGGGAGGGGAGGAGACCGGAGAGTCCAGGATACGAGTTATCCTTAGTCTCCTCCACCCTCCTTCCCTCCCCCTCTGGCTTCAGCCCAGCAGGGCATAGGAAATAGGAATCTCGGAACCCCTGAGTTTGGGGGCTTCCAAGTGGCAAGAACTCACTCTGTAGGATTGCACCCTAAGAGAAAGAGAACTAGATACTCCTGTCTGGCCCCGTGGAGATCTTTATCCACCACAGACAACCAGTTGATTGGCTACTGCCTTCATGCCCTGCCCATGGCCTGGCCACTGATGGAAACAAAATGCTGAACTTGATCCAGGTGGACAGTTCTTATGTCAAAGGAGTGTGTGTGTGTGTGTGTGTGTGTGTGTGATATATGGAGATAGGAATGGAACTGCTCAATCCTCCTTTCCTACTTCTCTCTTTTATAGTTCCACAGCCCCTTGGCAGAACTGGGGAAATCCAATGAAATACAGGCAGACAACGTTCTGACAAGGGGGACTGACCAGTCCCCCTGCTTCCACCACCACCCCTGTTAATGTTGGTACTCTATCATATCCCACAGCTTACCTTTCTTCAGCTGAAGTCCAGATATCAGATTGTCTGGGGAAGGAAAGGGAATAGAATCACACCATTGTGCTTATAACAAATCTTGGGACAATGCAATTTTAAGCAGAGCCCTTTCTACAATGAATTCATTTTGTCTTCTCAACTGGACCACTAAAGTTCCCATGCCGGCTCGGGAATGCTGGGAGTTGTAGGACCTTTTTTCTGCCTAAACATGCATAGGATCATGCCTTCAGTTCCCCCATTTTTCTAACCCCTGCCAATATTCAGGTGATCTTTGCCACCCATACCTGGACCAATTCAATACACAGTATGACATCCTTTGCAGCCACTCTTTGGTACCTTTGAACTGCTTCATGAAAGCCGCCAGAGAGGGATTTATGTCACAAAGGTCCCAGATCCTCCACTTCAGCACAGGAGGGAAAGCCACAGCTTTCTCAAACTTCTTCTCCTCAAACCTGGAGGAGAGAAACAAACGTTGACCCAACCTCTGTCGAATCTAGAATTCCCCAAAAGGAAGAGGGAAAGAAGAAAATGGCAGAAAGCTGAGCGGCACGGGCAGCTGCAGAAAGGCAGAGGGGGATGTAGGCGATTTGTGGAGGAGACTCTCCCTCACTGTGGCTCCAACATCCCCAAAGCCAGGCCTCTAGAAGCCCCGCTAGACACCACGAGGAATGTGTGGCTGCCACCAAGCAATGGTGCTGCTAGGGCTGGACCTTGGGACAGATGACCAGGGCCCTGCAGCCCTGAGGGTCCCCAAATGACCTCCCAGGGAGCAGCAGATGATGGGAGCAGTGACAAACATGTCAACACCCGAGCTGGCAAACTCCATATTGTTCTTGTAGTCCTGATGGTGCTATGATTTCAGTGTGTTTAAAATGCCAAATGTTAATTTTCTGCTTCACAACTGAAGTAATACACATTTCTGTCTGAAGGGCCCCCGTTCAAAATGGGGTCCAAAATGTCCCACCTGCGCCACTGCTGCCCAGAGCAGAAAGCAACGGCTTGACTCTTTCCCCCGGTCTCTCCAGGAATGTCTCGTGAAAGTCACTGTGCTCAGGGCATCCTCACCCTGTTGTACTTCATGGCCTGTCGCTTGTGGGAGTCTTGGAAATGCTGACCATGCTGACATCACATCACACAGTTTTTCCTTTTAGACATTACTGGGGAGATGTGGAGCCCAAACTTTGGGGGGCTGCTCTAGCTGTTAAGTATGCATTCCTCATGTCTAGTCTGACTATGCATAGCACCTTAAAGTCATATGTAGGAGCATGAACATAGTCAAGGAAACGGCACTCCCCCAAGTCCTGCTCCCTTGTGAGTAGACCCAGGGGTGAGCACATCGGAGTGGGTGCAGCATGAATCATGGTTGGCCCAAGAACAGCCCACTGGGCCAACCAAGGCATGAACTGGGCCTAATAAAATGCCTGTTCCTTTTTCTATGGGACAAAAATTACACTGCTACTTTGCTTTGTCATCGTGACACATGGGGGAAGCTGAAATAAATGTATTCCTCGATGGCGGTGGCCGTTTGATTTGCAGATTTCTCAGCCTTTGCTTGTTGAACCAGAGTTCTCAAAGGACCAGGCAGAGCTCCTCCAGAGACAAGCAGGTGCTAATCCTGTAGTATTTGCCCCCCTGGGCTGGAGGTTCTGCACCCCTGCTAAAAAAAATAATACATTTTGAGAAATGACTGGAGCATTTTATTATGGAATACTAAGGACTGGAGGTACACTGTATTCATTTACCATATTTATTTATTTTTAGTCCAATGAACATGGAGGCTGCAACAAAATGCTGCAGTGCTCCTATTCAGTCCTGTTCCAGTCACCCTCCTCCAGGATACTCCATTCCTTTCCCTTCCCACTATTTTTTGATCCCAACAGTCAACCAGAATTCCATGTTCACTGAATGTGCTCAGTCCCCACTTGGCTCTTTGGGGAATTTGTTTCCCCTTAGGGTTTTCCCCACTAAATATTTGTTTCTACTTCTGCCAGTGTGGCGTAGTGGTCAGAGTGTTGGCCTGGAACTCGGGAGGTCTGGGTTCTAGTCCCCACTCAGCCATGAAGCTCACTGGGTGACTTTGGGCCAGTCACTAACTCTCAGTCTAACCTACCTCACAGGGTTGTTAGGATAAAATGGAGAGGAGCAGGAGGATTATGTAAGCTGCCTTGGGTTCCTTGCAGGAAGCAAAGCAGGATATAAATATAATTAATAAATATAATAAATAACTTTGTGGTTCAGCCATGCTGTTTTGGCTACTTTCACTCATGCCTGAACATGAGAAATACAGGGAATGCTACTGCCACTACTATGAGTGTTGGGATTTCACATGGTTGTAAAATGCCTTTCTGTGTTTTTGAGTTTCCCTGAAGATGAACCAGTGGGGGCTGGAAATTTAAAGATATATTGTATTCAGGATATTTTCATGCACTGTTGGGGTAGTCCCTTTGGGGTTTCTTTTTCTAAATGAATGCAGAGTACAACAAGCAGAGAAGAATCCTTTGTGTAATGTAATGATTCTTTGTGTGAGACCAGGGGTATTCCAAGTCCAAAAGGATGTTGGTTACTTTTATCTCTGATATACTGGATTATTCCACAACCCTACTCCAGCAGCCTGGAGGGCCAAACTCCATTCATGCTCTCCGGAACCTTCACAGTATCATGAATTATGAAGAAAAATGAGTGGGATCCACTTATGTGGAGAAAGCAAACCTAAGCCCCCTGCCTGACACACACACACTCACCAAGGAGGGGGGAAGGAGACCCGGGGGGGGGGGGGGAGACAGCCAGTCCCCACAGATGCCAAAGGGGACAAACAACATCTACATAGAATCACCCCAGGGGGGAAGGCAGGAAGCATCACCAGGTTTGTCAATGCTCTTGCATATCAGCCCCATCTACATAAGACTTGAATACCTCTCCAGAGCAGACACTTCGGCACCCCTAAGAAATGGCCACTCAACACCATAGGATGGGACCATTAAGCAAGTGGCTTCAAAGGGACCCCATCCCATGGGGGGAAGGCGTCACCCCACCTGACCCAAAAGGCCGCCCATCAGGGAGGGTGTCAACCCACCTGATCACGGAGGGAAGGGCTACCTGAAACACCAAGGTATAAAACACCCTGCACAAGGGAACTTTTTGTTGTGGGACCTGATCAGCAATCTTGCCCATGCCTGGGGTAAGGGAACGAAGGATCAGCAACCCCGGGTAGCAGAATCCGGCTAGCTGGAATCACTGGCCGCTTGGGTTGACCGGACCCCCGGGAAACCAAGCTGAAATCACTCACAAGCCGCTTGGGTAGACCGGGCCTCCGCCAGGAACCCAGCTAGCCGCTTGGGTAGACCGGGCCTCCGCTGGGAACCCAGCTAGCTGCTTGGGTAGACCGGGCCTCCGCCGGGAACCCAGCTAGCCGCTTGGGTAGACCGGGCCTCTGCTGGGACCCGAGCTAAACTAACTAGCTGAGAGCCCTGAAATCACGTTGTCCTTGAGACTTTTGCTTGCTACTTTGTACCGTACTGATAAGCTGTATTGCTGGCGTGGGTCTGGGTTTGTGAAGGTAATTTTGTAAATAAACTTGTTTTCTAAAAGATACTTTTGTGGCTATAAGTTATCTCTTTGTTCTGGGCTAAGGTGAGGCGCTGGGGACCTCGGAGAAGGCCCGCCCCAGGACTCGCTACCCCCTTAGCATTGAACCCGCGCAGAAGACCAGGTTGTCGGTCTTCCACTACTTACCTCTTCAAGGTGCTTCTAATATCCTAGAAAGAAAGGAGAGAAATAAAAGGGAATTCAGGGCTTACCACTCTGTGTAGGAAATCATCGACAAAATTAATTCCACAGACAAAGTGGGCTCATTTCAGTGCAATGCAAAGCAATCTGTTTAAAACCCTTAGAAACTGAAGCAGATCAATATATAATGGACAAGAATTATCAAAATGAGTAAATGCCAAGCATCCATCTAGTCCACCATCCTGTTCCCAAAAATTACAATGGCAAAAGTTACAAGGATGTTTTAATTCAAGACACAGTAACCTTGAAAAGCCTCAATACCACTTTGCCAGTACATACAGGAGCAGGGTGCCGATACAATTGTGTTTTCATTAAAAAGAATTCCCCACAAATCAGATTTAAGTAGAAGGCAGGAGGTCAAGACAGAAAACACTGAAATTTAAGAGACTGAGAACAATGTTTTCTGGATTGTCCATAAATTCTTAAATTGGACAAAATTTATTGGAAATTTATTTTAGCTACGTTGAGAATTTTTGGTTTTCCCGCAGAATTTCTGAAATGGGTCAAAGTTATATATTCAACCTGAAGAGCTAGAATTAGGACCAATGCTTTTTAATCTGATTTTTTTTTTTTACTTGGGAGAGGTACCAGGCAGGGATGACATAGATTTCATAGATCACAGAGCTGGAAGGAGCCTACAAGGCTATCGAGTCCAACCCCCTGCTCAATGCAGGAAACTAGAGGAGGGGTGTCCCATCCAAGTAATAACCAGGCCTGACCCAGACAAGCTGAGCCAGCGCGTGAGCCACAGGCCTGTTCCTGTCCACTTTCCCACTGATATTTGAAACCCCTGGCATGTGCTATCTAACAGAATGCTAGTATCCAACAGAATGCTAGTATCCATGGATTTGTGTATAATTGTTCAAATTTAAACTTATTCTTTAGGGTGATGGCCTCTTATTGTTTATTTTGAAACTCCAGTCATCTGTTCTAACTTGATGCAAACGATTAATACTTTTGGCTATTTGTTTGGCTATTCAATTAATTGGTCTAAATCTGAACTGATGTCAATTGGAGATACTATATCCCATAGTGTACTAGCTAACCGGCAATTTAGACCTTGCCCAGATTTCATTACTTATTTGGGAATACTTATCCCTAGAGATATATCTCAAATGTTAAGCTAAATTTCAATAACCTGTCTTATGAGATCTTACGGGATATTGATAGATGGGCATCTTTAAAGTTGAGTTTATGGGGTAGGGTAAATACACTCAAGATGAATGTAATACCACAAATTGTTTATGTTTTACGTGTTATTCCTCTATTTATACCTGGCAAGTATTTCTAAAAACTTAATGCTTTGTTTAGTAAATCCTATGGGGTTCCACTTCGCCACAAATATCTTTGAAAAGGATGCAACTTCCACTTAAAGAGGCTAGATTTGGCCTCCCTGATCTTGCTTCATATGATCAGGCCAATTTGTTGACTAGTACTAAATTATGTTTTTCCCCCCACTCAGATTAGACTTTTTCCCCTGGTCAGTTTTGGAATCTTCATGCTTGGATCCTCTCCTTAAATGAACTGCATTGGGATTTCAATATACTAAAATAGATCGGGTACCTCCCACAGTTTTGGCAGTAAGAGAGGTGTGGTGCATAGTATCATGTCAATTACAGTGTGATCCATTTTCACATGCAAAATTAACTCTATGGTGAAACCCAGATTTAAAAATTGGTAAGAAAATGTTTGTTTGACCAACTTGGACGGACAAGCTGATTTTTACTTTGGATCAGCTTGTAGGTCCCAATTATAATCTTCTGCCATTCTCTGCTTTGCATGCTAAATATGATTTGTCAGCTACGGCTGAATGGCAATATGTGCAATTGAAACATCTGCTAGAATCTAGGTTTGGCCCTGCTGCTTTTACAGCTTCAGAGCCCCCTTTGTTACTGGAAGTATTTACTGAGGCAGGGCAGTTATATCGACCCATGATCCAGGTTTCTAAATATCTATTATCGGTGAATAAATATGACACACAGGTCTTAAGCGAGAATGGAATAACGAAGTGTATTGTCCTATCTTGCCCAATCAATGGAGTGCTTCATTGGCATCTATCTCAGAAGGGTTAACAGATCTTAGGTTATGTCTAATTGAGCAAAAACATATGTTTGGGGTATATTGGATACCACAATGTCTTCTTAATAAGGGTTTGTCTAAATCGGCTAATTGTTGGAGGTATAATTCAGCTAATGCTTCTCTTACCCATATGTTTTGGCAATGCCCAAAGGCTGCTTCTTTTGGGGAGGAGGTAATCATATGGATAAACTTTGTGACCAAATTTACAACAAATGGAAGGACAAACGGCCACCTTCGATAACACAGTGGGCTGAGGACTTGACAACGCTTTCGATTTTTGAACAAGTGGTCTTTAGGTGTAATCTACGAATGGACAAATATATGGATATTTTGTCCACCTTTGTTGAAGTCTAGGTGTAATTATGCCTAATAGATAAAATATATAGGGGTACACGCTGCTTGGGTATCTATTGTAATAGATCTATTCAAATCTTGTGTAAGAAAACCGTAATACTTTATCGTATTTTATTATATGTTATTTCTTTATGGGTATTTTTTTTTTTTTTGATTTATTGAAACAAAATAAATGTTCTGTTTTATTTTTAAAATAAAAAAATAATGGGGAAAAAATAAATTCTAAGTGGATGAAAGATGGCAATTCCAGACTAAACAGCTAGCATGGAAACAACCCTCTAGTTCAGAATAGCCCATGCTAAGGTGAATACACTACAATGTTCCTCGATTATATGGTCTTGGACATAACAAGTAACCCAGTTAATTGCACCATAAAGTAGGCCTCTCCACGTATTGTGTGAGTGAAGAAAGCACACAAAAGTTTCAGAACCAGTATTTCCCATGAAGGGAACCCTTGGCTGTTTTTGCCGTCTTACCTGTAGGAGTTCACTCGCTGACTGTTGACACTTCTCCTCCATTTCCTGCATCCTTCTTTCCAGAGAAGAGAGCTCCTCTGAGATTCTGGCCATGTGCTCATCTCTTTTCCTTCTAATCTCCTTCTCCAGCCCGTGCATCTGGACCAGCAGAAGCTTCTCTTGTCCTTTCAGAAACCGGTATAGTTGTTGGAACTGAACCACTGTCTTTTCTCTCTCTGCTTGCATTTGCTCCTGTAACAAGCAGATGAAAATAAGTCAGGAATGTAATATGTTTCTGCAGTGTTAAAAGGTAGATGAAGAGAAGTGCATATGAAGGACACATCTGGACTTTTGAAAGGGATTCTATCAACTTTATTTATTATTAGCATTTACTTACCACCTTATATGCAAAAAACCATCACAGCAGTGTACAACAATTTAAAACAATCTTGCAACATCAAAAACACAAACAGTAAAACATTTAAAACTACCGTATACATTTTAAAAGGCTAAATTGAAAGGGTGCATCTTTATACTCTTTCTAAAGGCTAAGAGAGTGGGGGGCAATTGTAGTTCTTGAGGGAGCACATTCCGTAATTTGGGGGGAATACAGGAGTAAGCCCTTTCACACATGCCCAACAAATGGGTCTCTGTGGGTTATGGTGCTCTCCAAAGGGCCTCTCCTGCATTACTCAGGGAAAGAGTTTTCAACAGACTTACAAGGGCCCACCCTCCCTTAGCATGGCCTTTCATGAACATGTTATTGGATGAGACCATGCCAAATAATAATGGGTCTGAGGAGCAGGACTACCTGGTGTCTGTATTCTCATCTGCGTTTTTCATTTTTCCCAGAATTTTTTGAGTGCCCGTTCACTTTCCAGCAACAGCGACACTTACGAGCAGGCCTTGGCTTTCTGTTTCGGTGTCTGCTTTATATGCCAGGATTTCCTCTTTCTCCTTCCTCAGGATCTCCAGGCAGCTACAGATTCGATCCTGGAGAGAAGACAAAAGTGCCCGTTTGGTTCCTCTGTAAAGATTTTGTCAATATAAATACAGTAATACCTTGGATTGAGAGCATAATTCGTTCTGGAACCGTGCTTGTAATCCAAAACACTCTTATATCAAAGTGAGTCTCTGGCGGGCATGAGCAGGGCCGATTTTGGCCCGCTATGTCCGCTCGAGGCGAGCAGTTACATCCCTACCTGAGTTGTCTTGCAAGACTTTGCTTGTTTATCAAGTAAAAAAAAAATTAAATTTTTTGCTTGTCTTGCAAAACACTCTCAGACCAAGTTACTTGCAATCCAAGGTATTACTGTATATTTAAAATTCTAATGAGAAACAGAGACAGACAAGTTTAAGAATATTTCTCCCTCAGCCTTCCAGAGCTGGTTTGTGTGCAGGGGTCTTCCAGCTACCTCCATCTTTATCCCAGTAAACCATAATGGATTGAATAGGTTTCTACATCCAGTTGGAGTCTGGGTTTGTCACTCCCTGAGATGGAGACGGGAGGAACATTAAGTCTATGAACTGGGGAGACCTCTCCCCTGCAAAAATCATATAAAATCTACAGGGTCCATTTCTGATTTTGTGGATCCGACTTTTATCCAGTCCCTCCTCGCAGCCTTCCTGTTCAGTCCCCCCACCCCAGCCTCAGCAGTCACTCCCCACTCATCTCCTGCCCTGGCACCTCTCAAAATATGCCTCAGTCCCTGAAAGTGGGAGTCTTCCTGACCTTGTACTCCTCGGCAGCCTCCTGCGCAGGAACCACATTGTGAGCTCGGTGCTCCTTGGACCTGTCGCACACCACGCAGATGGGGGCCTCCTCGTCCTTGCAAAAGAGCTTCAGGGGCTCCTGGTGCCACTCACAGAATTTCCACCCTCTTCCCTCCGGTTTCACCTCCACACTCAGCTCTTTGGTTATCTCCACGAAGTTGGCCAGCTGCCGGTTTGCCTTCAGTTTATTCTGCTGCACTCTCTCTCGGCACTGAGGACAGGCGGCATCTCTGGGCGCCTCATGCCAGCACTTCTGGATGCAGCCTTGGCAAAAGTTGTGCCCACAATCACGGGATCCATGAAAAAGTCCAGGCAAATGGAGCAAGTCGCTTCGTCTTGAAGCCTCCTCCTGGGGGTTTCAGCGGCCATGGCTCAAAGCAAACAGCAGAACGATGTAAACAGTTTCGTTTCTCGTGCGGGCTCCTCCCCCGCACCCGGGCGGCGCTTAGCTGTAGGCAGGAGGGGGCGTTCCTCTTCATAACAGCGCTGAAACTGGAGACAGAAGAGGAGGAGGGACTTGGGAGGCTTTGCCTTCTCCGGCGAGTTCCTGTAACAATCTCTCAAGAACATCAATAGGTAGCAACACAGTATGTGTCCTTCGTTAGAGAGGAAAGGCCTCTATTTGAAGGGCTGCCAGAGAACCGTTCTCTATTTGAAGGGCTGTCCGGTCCATGTCTAGTTTAAAGATGAAGGAGGACTGTAAGGAGGGAGAGTAGCAGGAGCCTTGAATTTGCCCCCCATCAGCAGTTGGCATCTGAACAGCAAACTGAGCGGGCACACAGGTCACTTGGTCACAGCCTTCCCCACTATGGTGACTTGCACTGTATTGCTATATAAATAGTAATTATGTGTAAATTTGCATCTATACATATGAATTCATGCATGCACCTATGTGTCTTCTTTTGTCCTCCTTTTTGGTGATATGTTTGCTCTTTTTTTGGAGACGTGTAACTAGAAGAAAGGGGTGTTTCCCAGGATCTGGAGGTGACAGGGACCGATCCTGGGACCTTCTACATGCAACAGCCCCAACCACTGGCACGGGAGGGGAACATGGATGCTGAAGGGGCATGATAGAAACTGGAAGGATAAGCCGCTTCTCTGGGTAGTGAATGCCAGCAAGAACCAGCCCTCCATATCACTGCCTTGTTCTAAGCTTAAGTATGTGTATTGTGGCAATGGAGACTCCAATGAAAAATATGCACTCTGCACATACCTAAAAGCACTCTGTTTTTATAGTCTGCATCATTTCACAGATAAAATATAAGGACTTCCTTGTGTGCATGTAGGGGCCAGGGCCCTGTGGCCCACAGAGATTGGGGCCAACACACCAATCAGGCGATGAGTGTATCACAAGCAATAGAAGAAATGAAGTGCATGCAGAGCTGGTCATTACAGAGGACCAAATAGAGGGCGAGGCACACCACTGAACATGGAAAAGGGCTTAAGATATGGTACATAGTTATTGATCAGGCATGTATACTATTTAGAACCCATGGAATGCATTTGTCCCATTTTAAAGATGGGGAGCACTGAGGAATGCAGATAAATGACTTGTCCAAGGGAGATAAGAATCCACAACACTGACATGTCTTATTATGTTAATCCCATGGTAGGAATTCAGAAGGGAGAAGCTACTTGCACAAGACCAAATAATGTTATAGACAGAAAATTCTTAATCTATACAGGCTTGGAATGAATGATGCACAAAAGAACATACCCTGGTACTCCAGAGCTGATGAATCCACTATGTTACATGTTTGGGGTTGGTCTGAATAACCTTGCAGGGATCCCTTCCAACCCAGTATCTATGACTGCAAAGAGATTCAGGATCTCTTCCAATGATGTAAGCCTTGAAGCAAAGATTTCTGAAAGTAGATCGATCAGTGAGCCAATACTCCCAGCACCTGACAAGAAGGGCTGATAGCTGATAACATTCTGGCGATGTGTTTCAATAGACCTGGGATGGCCCAAGAAGGCATCAGTCAGATGGGGGCAACTTATACAGCTCCAAGAGCCACAAGTGGTGCTGGGTGGGCAGCCAGGGATACGCAAGAGAGAGTGCACATTCCCAACGTGGAAGCCTGCAGAGGTTTCATAGCTTTAATAGAGTTGGAAGGAGCCTACAAGGCTATCGAGTCCAACCCCCTGCTCAATGCAGGAAACTAGAGGAGGGGTCTTTCATCCATGTAATAACCAGGCCTGACCCTGCTTAGCTTTCCACGCTCAGACAAGCTGAGCCAGCGTAAGCCACAGGCCATCATCATGATACATTTCCTCTTTCTTGGAGATGTGTCAGTAGCCACTGAAGGGCAGCAGCTCCGCGGGGTCTGAGAAAGGGGAGCTCCCAAACAGCTCCCAGCAGTCCTGATAATTGGCTGTGCTGGCTGGGGTTGATGGGAGTTGGTCCATACATGGGAGGGGGGCAGGTTCAGGAAGGCTGCCTTAGACAGTGAAGGAGATTTTGGGAGTGGGGCTGCACATTGCAAAATACAGATTTAAACATCTTCAGCCCTTCTTTGGATGCTGGCCATATCTGCCAGGGAGAGAGGCCAAAATAATTGGAGATTTTCCTTGAAGGTGGGGGGAGTGAAGAGAAGGAAAAGAGACTTGATGTAAGGAAGGGATTGGGTTGGCTTGGGTCATGGAGGAAGATAAGACAAGTAGCTTAGAAATATTTATTTAGAAATTTGAAAGTCGAGTACAGGGTGCAGGCAAGCACCTACACCAGCAGCGTGGCTGGTATGTAAACCAGTTTATAGTGAGGGAGCACAGAAGCCCTGCAATCCTTTCCTTTCTGCTCTAGGAGAGGTCAGTGAAAAGAATTTCCGCTGAACCCATTCCATGTCTGTCCCTCCACAGCAGAAACTGCTTCAGAAGAGATGCTCCAGCCCAGAGGAATGAAATATGGCTGTCTGGACATTATAGATTAGGAGTGTGTTCTCTGTGCTCATGAAGTTGGAAGGGACCTCAAAGGTCATTTAGTCCAACCCCCTGCCAATGCAGGAATTCTACAACAGCCAGTGGGGCAGCTAGGGGTGGACCTTGGGGCCAAAGTTCAGGACACCACAGCACAGGGACCCCCAAATGACCACCCAGAGAGTGGCAGGGGATGAGGGTATCAGGGTGGCAGAAGCAAACTCCCATTTTATTCCTGTCAATGTAATGGTGCTAGCATTCCAGTGAGCTTAAAATGCAAAAATGCCCATATTGTTTTCCTTAGCAGGGCTGGCAAACTTTCTCACACATAAGGCAGCCTTCCCCAACTGCGTGCTCTCCAGACGTTTTGAATTTCAAATCCCATCAGCCCCAGCCAGTATGGCCGATGGTCAGGAATGCTGGGAGTTGTCGTCCAAAACACCAGGATGGCAAAAGGTTGGGGAAGGCTGATATAAGGGATGGAGAAGCAGCTGCCAAGCAGGGAATGGGGGCTGGGAGCGGATGGGGGGGGGAGAGAAAGGGGAGTTCTGTGCTGCTCAACTGAAGTAACACACAAGGCTGTGTAAAGGGCCCCCCAGAAGGCCATTTAGTCCAGACTCTAAAATGACCAAGCTGCATGACTGACGGCAGCATCCCTGAGAGGTGGCTCTCCAGCCTTGGCTTAAAGACCTCCACTGACCCCTTTCCAAGGCTGACTATCACAGCACAGGCTTCATTTGCACATTCACGTCCATCTCTCAGTTCCTCTGAAGCCGATACACGGCATGGGAAAGCATTGCCTCACAGGAAATATGAGGTCAGGCAAAATGGAACTCCTGCCTGGGATATGATAATTACCATGGTCCATTCATACAAGTGTATCACCTCTTCAAGACACACGCACCTGCCATGTGGACTGTGGAGATCATGGAGGCAGCCAATGATGTTACGACTCTCTGGGCAGTCCTCTGTCACAGTCCAGTGGAACACGATACACACACACAATGCCAGAAGCCCCCCCCCCCAAGGAAAATTACCCCTCCAGTGAAAGCAGCGGCTCACTGCATATGGTTCGGAAGCACAAGATGGTAGTTCAAGCCCCACCAGAACAAAGTGGGGACATGCCCCCACTCACCTTTTGCATACCTGATGTGTAAAAGCCATATTGAGGGTAAAAGAGAGGGAGCTCCTGGGACTCGAATCCACAGCTGCCTTGCTTTGCTCTCTGCCCAAAGGCAGGGAGCTGAGAGATATGCAAAAGAATAGCACCCAGGTGCCCCCCAGCCTCTTGCTTTGGAACCAGCTGCTTTCTTGCTATGTACTGGAGAAGTCAAGGGCAGGAAGTTGTGCCAGGAAAGGAAGGCTGACTCTCCTCAGCGATGCTCTTTTCCTAAGCGATGCTCTTTTCCTCAGCTTTGGCAATGGAGCCCAAGTGAGAATGGCCTAGCCAGAGTGCCATGCAGGGCTGTTTCATTGCTGAGAGGAAGTCCCTCTCCTTGGTGTCCTTCTGGCTGGAGGTCCTGCCTGTCAACCAAGAGACTGTACCAGTTGCTGGGGAACATGACCAGGAGGGGGCTATTGCACTCATGTCCCTACTTGTAGACTTTCCATAGGTATCTGGTTAATCACTGTGTGAACAGAATGCAGGATTAAACAGGCCCTTGTTGGTTTGATCCAGCATGACCCTTATCTACTTCCCAACATGAACGACTAAGAGTACTGATTCCTCCACCCCCACAGAACCACTGGAAAACAGAATAAGACCTTTCCCCCTCTGAATTCCTCTGAAAAAGGCTTGTTTGGGGCCAAGGTATCTGAAGGACCATCTTCTCCCAAGTCAACCTGCTTTCTGAGACAATTCTCCAAATTTCTTCAGCTTCAGAAAGAAGCTTGTTTCTTAAAATAAATCAGTGAGATCAGTGTGCTTCTGAAACTCTGAAGGGAAATATTTAATACAAGAACATTCTAAGCTTCACCAAAACATATTCATATGCATTATCCAAAAAGAGAAAACACAGGTTCAGTTCAACAATTAAGTACGGGTTCTGCATCAGTGTAAAATGGGAGTATCCCCCCTTTTAGAACAACATCCCCTTTGCCCAGCCTACACCCCCAAATCAGGATCCATTGTTCACATTGGGACTTGCACAGGAGAGTCCTCATTTGGAAGCTGTTAAACAAGTGAACATAGAGGGCCTCTTTGCATAGAGATTTTGCCTGGAATGTCGCACCAGCCTCCCTGAGCAGTAACAATGAATGAGGATGTTTTTGGTGGGCTTGTTCGGCTTTCTGGAATATTTACGGCTTGTGGAATCTGAACAGGAAGACAGGCAAGGGAAACAGAAGCCAGAATTAAGGGTGACGATGGTGGGAGCCATTACCCATGGGACACCCATGTGGAGTTCTCCCTTTGCTTAGAACTAACAATGGTATTCAGAGGGATGTAGAAGAATTCAGTTTTGGGGGTGAAATCTCAATGGATTTTACTGTTTTGGCCCTGGCAGATTTTGCCCCATTTCCCCACACTGGCATTGACTTGATCTCTACCAAAAGGTGTGTTTGGGGCGGGGGGGGGGGGACTTCCAAAGCGGAGGAAGAAATTAACAAGTTCTTTGACAAGTATGAAATATGGCTCTACTGGGCTAAACAAAATTGTGTGTAGTAAGGATGGAACTGACCAGGATATTTACAACAGGAATACATAGCAGATAGGTGGACTTGAACAAGACCACCGATACAATTTTTTAAAAAAAATAATGACCCAATTTCTGCAAATTCAAAGATCTGGGGGGGGGGACCACGATCACATTTGCCCAAATTTAATAACCCCCCAAATAATAAACTAAAAAACAAGATCAAATTTGTAAAAGTTTAAAGACCCCCAAAAACCTAATTTTTAAAAAAATCCCATTTGTGCAAATTTAAAGACATGAAAAATAATAAATAAAAAACCCATGATCCCATATGCGCAAATTTAAAGAACCAGAATTTTTTTAAAAAAAAAAACTGATCCCATTTGTGCAAATGATGTTTCGGGTTTTTTAATTCAAGCAAAAGGGGTCGTAATTTTTTTAAAAATATTTTTTATTAGTAGTCTTGTGCATGTCTGCTATGTATTCCCGTTGTAAAACTCCTTGTCACTTCATCCTCTCCACACACTACTTCCTTTAGCCAAATAGAACGATGTTCTGTACTTGTCAAAGAACGTATCATTTTCATCCTCCACTTAAAGAGGCAGGGGGGGGGGGGGAAACCCAGATCCCATTTGCACAAATTTAAAGACCTAGAAAAGAAAAGACAACCCAATTTGTGCAAATTAAAAGAACTGGGGGAAGGGTTAAAAAACAATCCCATTTGCACAAATCTCAGGACCCAAAGAAATGTATCCATTTATTTAATGTGAGCAAAAAATCCAAACATTTCTGGTATGGGGGGGGCGGGGAATCTGCTACAGTCCACTGCTGCTTATCGGAATGGAAACACTGCAAAATCCCATCACGCTTAAATGGAACGGAATTCCTAGCATCACACATCCCTAGTAGTAAGATAATTAATGTGTTACTGTCTCTTTAAGAAAACTACAGAGGAAAGATGGAACTTTGCACAAAGGAGGGGAAGGCTGGTTCCCTTTTAGTTAGTTTTGTTGAGTGACCTTGAAGTCTGTGTAAGGTTTTGCAGAGCTGTCAAAGGTTCAGTACACTGTATTTTATTTTATTGTTAATCATCCTGATCAGGAGAGTAACAGCAGGAAAATTTGTGAGATACACCTGACTGCCTAAGTGAAGGATGGAGAGACTGATGCACATAGAAACAGGGCTGGAGATGCAGGTTTTTTGCTTCAGGGTTTTAACAAACCTTTCACCCACCCCCATTCTTGTTTCAGGAGTGAAAGCTGATTGAAGCATGGGGGAGGGGAGAGGAATACTGTCCAGTTTGTTCGGCCCTCCACCACAAACACCACTTCCATGCATTTAACATCATTATCTAGTTAAATGTTTCATTAGGTCCTTTTTATTTATTTTTAAAGGGGGGGGGGGGGTTGGCCATTTAAAAAACACTTTGAAATTGGCTCATGGGCAGGAGGTTGATTCCTGGCCAGCCAATCTGTACTGATCAAACTTGACTCTCCTTAAATAGCTTGGGGGTGGGGTGGGGTGGCGTGGCGTGGGGGGCTGCCTAGGCTCAGTCCCTGGGGAGGGGCCCCAACATGTGTCAGAACTGCAGTGGGTTTCTGTATGTCTGCCCCCCCCCCTTTGACCACCTTAAGGAGAGAGGGAGAGGTGGGCTTTTTTATGCACCCAGAAGAAGGGGAGAAGAGGCTCCCCAGAGAACGGGGCTGCTGGGTACACAAAGATCGGGGCCGCTGTATCAGCATCGTGAAAGGCCACTCGGCCAGCATCATAGTTCAGACTCACTCGGATCCTCTTGGGCTCCTCACCCAGGGAGAGAGGAGATTTATCAGCAGAGTCGGAGTCCCTGTACTCACCACCCCACTTGCCCAGATCCCAGATCCCTTCCTCAGAACCACAGTTGATCTCGCCCTTCCTCTTCACAGACTTTCTGGCGACCTCCCTCACTCCCCACATTGACTTCCCAGAAATGTCTGCCTGCTGTGAATCCCTCACGTCCCAGCACAAACTCCCATTCGTCAAATCTCTCAGGGTTGTCAGGCAGATCTTGATGTTCTTCTCCATCGCTCACACTTTTATGATCCTCAGACAGGATGAGCCAGGGATTCACAGTGTCTGGATCCAGAATTACGTTCGCTGTTGGAGGTGGTGGAGAGGAGAAAGATGAAGAAAGAAAAGAGAAATATAATTTACCAGAATGTTACATCCTCAGACTAGAGACACATCACAGGAATTACCTTTCCTCTAAAAAAGGGGGAGGGGACATCGCAACCTTTGATGGCTTTAAAGGAGAACTGTAGAGAAAGCCTGAGCACATGTAGTGACATGAACCCTGACAAAGTTTTCCTCTGGTGCGCTGACCCCCCTCCCTCTGCATAATCCCCACCCCGGGGATAGGAGACACAGTTCTGGTCAGACAGGTTGTATGTGACCACATCTGCATACCCTCAATGGGACACATCTGCATTAATCCACATGGAAGGGCATTACATCCTGAAGGTAGGGGAAGCAGTCTCAAAGAGCTGCAAACGACACCGGTAAACCCAAGGCACCACCTCACCCCGGGAAGGAACGAACCCACCTGATCCCCAAGAGGCGGGGAGGGGGCGTGAAGGGTAGAAAAAACCCCTGCCAGAAGTAAGGAGTTGTTGGGAACACGGGAGGAAGCTGACATCTTCCAACCCTAGGCCACCGGCTGGGGCCAAGCAGTTCTCTACCCCGAGCGCGGCAGGCTCAGAGCCGGCTATGCAGACTGCTACGCAAAGTCCGTAAGTTCAGAGTCTCTGGTGTGAAGTGACTCTCTCTTGCTGCAATACGCTATGCCTCTGTATTGAAGTTTTCCGGTTATTCAGGTCACGACCTGGTTCTGTTTATAGTACAACATTCCTGGAAGTCTATTAGTTCCGCTCCATTAACCCTGTAGTAAATAAAGTCTATTCTTTGGTTTAAATACGGTTAATGTTATTTTTAGGTCACGGTTGGGTTTGAATTGCTTGTGAGCCCCATAAAGGGCAATATCTCAGTGCCGGTTAACCCATTAAGTGCCGAACTCGCGCCAAGGACCCGGTTGTTGGTCCTCCACAAGAACTAAATGAATTGAGAGGTTAGGTCTAAAAAGAGCTACAGTAGCTAACTCTCTCTCTTTCTACCTGGAAGCTAAAATATTAATCTCAACAGATTTGCAGGCAACAAAAATCATACTAGCCCACAAATGTTACTAGCCCAGAAATACTCCATCAGCCATCAGGCACCCACAACCTGATGATGATTCAATAGGAGACCTCAGGAAAACCCATCCAAGGTCAGAGACATGGCTCTGACCTCAGAAGGGGGAGTCAGAGATCCAACCCCAGGCCCCTGGCCCCTTCCCTTCATAGTGGATCCAAAAAGCATGCTGGCTGCTTCTCTGAGGTTGGAAAAGTGACCTTGGATGAGGAAAGGGGGCGTTCTGGTGGGCAGGGAGGGGAGGAGAATGGAGAGGCGAGGAAATAAGTTATCTTGACCTTCCTCCATCCTCCTTCGCTCCCCCTCCGAAGCACCATTGCTAGATAGACTGAAAAGGCTGTCTAGCAAAAATATAGGAGACGGGGAGGTGAAAAATCGCCTCCCCCACGCCTCCCACCATGCTGTCTTCAGCCCAACAGGGCATAAGATTCTCGGAAGCTGCTAAGTTTGGGGGCCTCCAAGCAGGGATGGTGCAGTCCATAGGACTGTGCCCTAACAGAAAGGGAATAAGAGACCCCTGTCTGGTCACCTGGAAGAGATCCTTATGCACCTCAGACAACCAGGTAAGTGGCTACTGCCTTCATGCCCTGTGTATGGCCTGGCCACTGATTGAAATATAAAGCTGAACTTGACAGACCCTTTTCCTGATCTAGATGGGCATTTCTCATGCCAAAGGAATAAGTGTGTGTGTGTGCAAGATGTATGGAGACAGGAATGGAACTGCTCGATCCTCCTTTTCTACTTATCTCCTTAATAATTCCAGTGCCACCAGGGCAGAACTGGGGAAATCCAATGAAATACAAGCAGACAACTTTCTGACAAGGCCCCAATCCCACCTTCCACCACCACCCTGTAAATTCTGCTGCGTTATCATATCCCAGTTTACCTTTCTTTAGCTGAAGTCCAGATATCAGAGTACCTAAAGAAGGAAAGGGAATAGAGACAAAACATTTATTTATTTATTTATTTATTTATTATATTATATTATATTTATACCCCGCCTTTTTTCCTGCAAGGAACCCAAGGCCGCTTACATAATCCTCCTCCTCTCCATTTTATCCTCACAACAACCCTGTGAGGTAGGTTAGGCTGAGAGTCAGTGACTGGCCCAAAGTCACCCAGTGAGTTTCACGGCCAAGCGGGGACTAGAACCCGGATCTCCCGGGTCCCAGTCCAACACTCTCACCACTACGCCACACATCACACCATTTTGCTTATAACAAATCTTGAAACAACCCCACCATCAAATCATTTGATGCCCGTATTTTGTCCATTTTTTCCTTATTTCAAATAAGTGAATTCTGATATGAATCTGGGAAAGGTGGGAGTGAGGGGAATCAAAAGACTTACAAATGAGTGATCAGAAATTATCAGAAATGAAGACCAATGTCAACATTTTTCTAGAAGATTCCATTCTGAGCTCAGCTTGCAGTTTTGCCTACAGCCTTTCTACAATGAACTCCTGTTGACTTCTCAACTTGCACTCCAGTTCCGCTCTGCCAACAGTAACACCTCTGCAAAGTGCTTCTAAAGGTCAAAACCAACACCTTGAATTTGGCTCGGCTAGCAACTGGTAGTTGCTTGACATGGCTTTTAGGCAGCATCTTTGGGACACAGCATCTTTGCTTTCAGAAGTTCAAAATGTGATGTCTGAAGTACCAAGAACAGAGCGAGTATAAGAGGATCTCCTGCAGAGTGTCTTTATTTTATCAGTAACCATATCCAGCTCTCAAAAGAACCAGGATTAGAAATTAGGGCTTGTGTGACCGGCTGGAGCATGCTGGGAGCTGTAGGACTTTTTTCTGTCTAAACCTGCATAGGATTGCACCCTTATCCTCCATAATGCCCCCATTTCTCCCTCAAATTTCCCCCTAAATGCATGTGATTTGTAATGTGTTTTATATATTGGGAGCCACCTTGTGAGAGAATGGCCCTAAAATGCAGCCTAGAAATCTCTTAAAGAAACAAAAAAGCAAAAACATTTTCATTTGAACCCAAATCATTTTTTTTTTTTATGGGCATCCCTTTGTTTCTGGAGAAAGTACCGGTAGTCACACACATGCACACTTCTCACTCTCCAGTACTGACACATCTTGCTTTCTAGCACTTCGAGGAAGAGGACAGCCCAGTCTTGCCTGCAGCTGCCTGGACCGGTTGGGGTGGGGCAGGGCAGAGAGAACGAAATAAATCCACCCGGTTGCATCCTGGTGTTTCATTTGAGCCATGGCTGCTGCGGAGAGCTCCAGGAAGAGGCTTCAAGAGGAAGCGACTTGCTCCATTTGCCTGGACTTTTTCACCAAGCCGGTGACTCTACGCTGCGGGCACAATTTCTGCCATGCCTGCGTGGTCAAGTACTGGGGGGCTTCGCCCGCAGCCGCGTGTCCCCTGTGCCGAGAGAGAGTGCCCCGGAAGAAACTGAAGCCAAACGGGCAGCTGGCTAGCTTGGCTGAGATCGCCAAAGAGATGAGTGGGCCGGTGAGGAAAGTCTGCGAGAGGCACCAGGAGCCGCTGAAGCTCTTCTGCAAGGACGACGAGGCCCCCATCTGCGTGGTGTGCGACAGATCCCAGGAGCACCGAGCTCACCATGTGGTTCCCGTGCAGGAGGCTGCCCAGGAGTACGAGGTCAGGAGGACTCCCCACTTGAAGGACTGAGGGATAATTTGTGTCTTTTCAGAGGTTGCAGGGCAAGAGAGGTGGGGAAAGTGACTGGTGGAATCGCCTCCCCCCCTGGCTTCAGACTCAGGCCTAACCCTGGAGCTGTCAGGCGATGCAAAGTCCCTGAAGGAAGTGGCTGTATTATTAAGGTTTCAACTTTCTGGCCCTGTGACCAGCTCTTCTGACAGCCCTTCTGAAGCAGTTCACTTGAAGTACATGAAAGGAGGTGGAGCCCTCCCCTTCCTCATATATTCCAAGCAGATCTAGGAACGTCTTGTTTTATTTATTTACTTATGTATTTATTACATTTCTATACCGCCCAATAGCCAAAGCTCTCTGGTCACAACAATTAAAACCATAAAATGCAACAGAAAACACGCTATTAAGGTTTAAAACTAAAGTATAAAATAGAAGTAAAAGCCAAAGTAAAACCTAGCAGCAATGCAAAGATTTAAAATACAGTAAAGGATTTAAAACAGGAACTAAGGGTGCAATCCTATGTCCCCCCCAACCTTGCCTGGGGGCCATAGGAATGGGCCAGGAAAGCGCTGTGACCTCAGATATCTCTTCAGAGGTTGCAGCGCCTCAGAGCAGCTGCCTCCCCCAGCTCATAGGCAGTGTGGTTCTTTCCAGGCCGGGAACTGAGCACGGTCCGCTTGGTTCCCCTGGGGGGGGGGGACTTCCTGGGGGGGAAGGGGTGAGGCCTCACCGGATTCCAAGGAATCCAGGTGGTGCCTCAGCCTCCCCTCCTCACGAAGAGAGGAAAAACTACCCTATCCTCCACGCTCCTCCTGCCCTGCATAGGATGCCCACAATCCTCTGGGTTCGGTGGGTTTCAGGCAACCTCATAGGATTGAGCTGCCCAAGACTAAAGTTCCTGGGGAAATAGGAAGGTCTTCACCTGGCGCTGGAAAGAGCACAATGTAGGCGCCAAGCGAGCCTCTCTGAGAAGCTTGTTCCACAACTGGGGTGCCACAACAGAAAAGACCCTCTTCCTAGTAGCCACCCACCTCACCTCCTTTGGCAGGGGCTCCCAGAGAAGGACTGCTGAGAATAATCTTAGGGTCTGGGCAGGTATATATGGGAGGCAATGATCCTTCAGGTAACTTGACCCCAATCTATTCTTCAATTTATTAGGACGCAATCCTCTGCATGTTTAGACAGAAAAAAGTCATACAACTCCTAATATTCTTCAGCCAGCAATGCTATCCATTTGGCTTCAGTTCTGGGTAGGGTGGTGGGCTTTGGCTTCGGGGATTCAGGCAGGGAAGTTGGCGGCTTGGGCAGGCGACCTTAGCAGCAGATGCACAAGGGGCATGGGCAGGCAGAGAGCTCTGCTTTGTGGGCAGGGGGGCAGGTGTACCTTGGTGGCAGGCAAGTGGTTTGGATGGGCAGCCTTGGCAGCAGGAGGGCTGTGCCGACCTCAGCCCATGGGAATCTGGTGCTGGCCCCGCCCCCGCCCCCGCCCCCGCCCCCGCCCCCGCCCCCGCCCCACCATGCTCCCAGTCCGAATTAAGGGTCTCAGCCCTGCTATTCAGAATGGGAGGAAAGCTCCTTACAAACAATAGGGGGGGATTTTGATAAGGGCCTTGGTTGGGGGAAAGGGTTAAAAAAACAACCAACATGTTCCCAATGTAGCTGTGATGCGAAGTATTTTGGGGTGGCTTGGTCTTGAATGGGCAATTAAGATGCATCATCTTTACAAAAGACCTGCTCCTGGTGCAGATGAAAACTGCTAGAACTTGTTTGTTGATATAGATCAACACAGCTGCCTGACATTTTGGACTCTCCCTGGGGGCTTGGCTATAGGGACTATGGAGGTAAATTCAAAATTTACCACTACACCACTGCATAAGGGCAAACCACATGACAAATCTCATGTCAGTTTGGCCCCTACTTAGCCTGTAAAAACAAAGCAAAGTGGGACTTCTGTTTTCTTTTCAGGATCAGCTCTTTACCTGCATAGAGACTCTGAGAGAGAAAATTCTGGCATATAAAACAGATTCAGAAAAGGAAAGCCAAGACTTGCTTGTAAGTGCCAATATTACTTGGAAGGGAACATGTACTGGAACCTTGAAATGACTTTGATTCTTTCTGTATTTTATATTCAGGGTTTTGTTTTGTTTTTTCAGAAGATACCCTGGCTCCTCAGAATATCTATTACTTGGAATGCCTTGGGTCCCCCATAAAAATGTTCATGAAAAATGGTTGTAAGGGTGGGCCCTTGTAAGTCTTTTGAACCTGACTTAGGCTGATGTGATTTCCATGAAAATTCAGGACTGTCCTTTCAATGGAATTTTCACCAGCTATCTCTTGGGGCTGCAAAGTGGCTTTGCCTTGACACAGGGCTCCCCAACCTTTTTGGGCCTGTGGCCCTTAGCCCCCCAGACATACTAGCCAACAGAATGGTTCTCCCATGCCTCCTTTAAGGCAGTTTTAGCAAAATGTTGGGCTCGCTGAGAAGCAAAACACCCACATCCAGCCATCTTGTCCCCTTCCTTTCTTAAAAACTCCTCTGAGCAGAGGACAGTGTAGCTAGAGATTGGTGCTTTACTTTTCAGCCCAGCCACCCATGGTAAGAAAAAAATAAAATAAAATCAGAATGGGCAGGGGGGCCTCAGTGGGCAGCAGAGGGGTGCCCTGGGGTGCCCACAGGCACCACAATGAGCACTCCAGCCTTAGCAGAAAGTGCTTCTGGTTGCTTAAGTTGGCACACCAAATTTTCACCAACCCCCCTTACAGCAGCCCTCAGCCATAGCCCATTCTGTTCCAGAGGGTCCCCCAGCCCTCAGAATTGAGGGGGGTGTTAACAGGGGACACTGGAGGCGTAAGTGGTTGGAAGGGTCAGCAAAAATTGAGTGCCCTGATTTCAGTGAGTGGAAGTGCTTTCCATTAAGGCAGTGCTGGCCAACTGGTAGCCCTCCAGAGGTTCTGGCCTACAACTCCCATGAGCCCTAGCCAGCATAGCCAATGGTGAGGGATGATGGGAGTTTAGGCCAAAACAATTGGAGGGCTACAAGTTGCCCACCCCTGCGCTAAGGCAGTCACCATTGGATATAACCCTGAGTCTGTTTCTAAAGGTGGACTCTTTTCTTCCCCTCTTTCTAGAAACTAACAAAAGCAGAGAGGAAAAAGACAGTGGCCAAGTTCAGACAACTCCACCAGTTTCTGGAAGAACAAGAGGAATGTCTGCTGGCCCAGATGGATGAGGTGGAGAAGGAGATGGCAAAGAAAAGGGTTCAGCACCTGGCTAAACTCTCTGAAGAACTCTCCTCTCTTGAATGTATAATACGTGAGATGGAGGAGAAGCGTCAGCAGCCAGTGAGTGAATTCCTGAAGGTAAGACCTGGCACCTACACCTGATGTGCTATGTCCAGGAGCATCCAAGAGAGCTAGAACAGTGCATTCATCTCAGTGTGAACTATTCTGAACTAGAGAGTTGTTTCTACACTAACCGTTTAATATGGAACTGCCACGCAGGCTTCTAGGTTCTTCTTTGGCGCCTGTCTTTTTTCACACTAGATTTGTGTGTTAAATACTGTTAAATTATTTATCTTTATTTCAGTGGCTTGAATCCAATTGTACCCTTTCATTTCCAGAAGGGTTTTTGATCCAGTGGAAGGTCTGCTAATGGAAGAAGAGGGGAGGCAATTTTTGCCAACCCTCCCTGCAGCCCTCTGTGCTTCCTGACAATCTACTCCAGAGAATTGGGGTATCCATTAGAACAGCATGCAAGGTGGTCCAGGGGGAAGCAAGATCAGCAAAATTCACCACTCCTCTTCTGTTAGTAGAGGCATCCAGTGGAACAAAGACCCTTCTTTGAATGGAAGGACTCCTTCCATTTGCAGAAGAGAACCATAGGATATAGCCCAATATATCTGTACTTCTATATATCATATTTAAAGCAGCTAACAACCTGGTTAAATCCCCCCCCCCCCCAACATCACTTCAAAATTGTGAAGGACCGCTGCCAGTCCTTTTCCGCAAGAACGGGAGTTCCGCGGCTAATTTTGACAGCTCAGAGTGGAATTTAGCACCAAGTCAAAGTGAAACTACACTTCAGCCTAAAGTGAAAGCAACTTTTATTGAAGAGTAAACAAGACAAATTGGAAAGGGAGATAAGGGAATTGAATTTGACAAGAGGAAGTACAGGCTGTGTGTTGTTGCACACACAGTCAGAACTACAAAACAACAAAGAGTCTACGCTATTCTAAGCTAACACTGAAGAACCTAACCTACTGTAGTCTAAAAATTAGCAATTCTAATGACTTACAGAACTGTACCCAGGCACCCCACTTGGGAGTTGAACGTCTGGGCTGGCCTGATCCGGTAACCCACTCCGTGCTCCTTGGCACCTTGCTTCCAACAACCTCCAGAAGCCTTGGCTGCTTCTTTTACCCCCTTGCTTGGCTGCTTTTTACCCCCTCGATCCCCAGCCCCTCCCTTTGCTGACAGGATGAACCGGTCTGGCAAGGCAGGAGGGGGTGCAGAGGTTTTGGTGCCACCTTGCCCATGGCCCATCAAAGGTGCTCGGAAGGGCGATTGAGGGTACTTGGCAAACCATTGAGGGTGCTTGGGGAAGACCATCAGTGTGTAAATGTGTCCCGGACTGGGCTGGGCTACAGATGGAATATGGGTCAGAGTGTACATTCTGTCAGGCTTTCTCTCCATAAAAATCAATAATAAATATCAGAATTAAAAATTAATGGGATAACTTAGAGAAATAATCAATTCGTAAACAGCTGCAATGAATCAGGTAAAAGTTAAATGAAACCAAAGCCAATAGCTGAAAGCCTGATGAAGCAGGTGGGCCTTAAGTGCCCATCTAAATGCAGGAAAAGAGGAAGCCTGTCTAATCTGCAGAATTTAGACAAAACCACAGAAACACAAATACAGTGTAACTCTCCACTGTAAACTGGCAAAGTGCTATTGAGGTGTTTCAGGGCTACTGCGCCTTCAGTTAGAAGCTTCCTTTTTGCAACAGAATACAGGCCTGAGGTTCAACACCCCTGCTCTGAAGTATGTGTGAGTTATGAAAGAGCAGTTTGCAGTTCCATGCAAGTAAAAACTTGCCCATGTGCTGGACAATTGGAAACTAGGGCCAAATGGAAATTGTCTTAATGCACATCTTATTGCAGGATTGCTTTGTTTTTGTCAATATATCTACTTACCTGTGTCAAGGTTCCACTGCTGCAGGGACCCCTTGATCTGCCTTAGGGAGATATCTGCCTCTCCCCAAAGACCCAGTCCTTTGCCTGCTTCCTCCAGTAACGTGGGTGTAGGCTGTAGGCGTGTGAATAAGTCACTCCAAACTCCAGGGTACACAACAAACTTTACTTATAGTAGTAGGGAAATTACTTAATAGAGTGGTTTTAAATCAAAAGCAGGTATGATAAAACAAAACAAACAAACAAACAGTCCAATGATCTCTAGTTTAACTTCAGTCTACCTAATTTTTTTTTTTAATGACTTGGATGAAGAGGTACAGGGAATGCTTATCAAATTTGCAGATGACACAAAGTTGGGTGGAACAGCTAATACTCTGGAAGACAGAAACAAAATTCAAAGTGACCTCGATAGGCTGGAGCGCTGGGCCGGAAACAACAGAATGAAATTTAACAGGGATAAATGCCAAGTGCTGCACCTAGGGAGAGGAAACCAAATGCAGAGTTACAGAATGGGGGACACTTGGCTCAACAATACTACAAGTGAGAAGGATCTTGGAATTGTGGTAGATCACAAACTGAATATGAGCCAGCAATGCGATGTGGCTGCAAAGAAGGCAAATGCAATTTTGGGCTGTATTAATAGAAGTATAGCTTCCAAATCGCGGGAAGTGATAATTCCCCTTTACTCGGCACTGGTTAGGCCTCATCTTGAGTACTGCGTCCAGTTCTGGGCACCTCACTTTAAGAAGGACATAGACAAACTGGAGAGGGTTCAGAGGAGGGCAACAAGGATGATAAAGGGACTGGAAACAAGGCCCTATGAGGAGAGACTGAAAGAACTGGGCATGTTTAGCCTTCAGAAGAGGAGACTGAGGGGAGATATGATCGCACTCTTCCAGTATTTGAAGGGATGTCACACAGAGGAGGGCAAAGATCTCTTCTCGTTCATCCCAGTTTGCCGGACACGGAATAATGGGCTCAAGTTACAGGAACCTAGATTCCACCTAAACATCAGGAAAAATTTCCTGACTGTCAGAGCAATAAGACAATGGAATCAACTACCTAGGGAGGTGGTGGGCTCTCCCAGTCTGGAGACATTCAAGGTGCAGCTGGACAGACATCTGTCAGAGATGCTTTGACCTGGATTCCTGCATTGAGCAGGGGGTTGGACTCGATGGCCTTGTAGGCCCCTTCCAACTCTACTTTTCTATGATTCTATGATTCTATGATTCTATGATTAATTCCTATGCAGTCAGCTAGCCAAGTTCTCTTTCTCTCTCTGCTGTTCTCTCTCTGCTGTTTCTCTCTGCTGCTCAGCACACACTCTCCAACTGCTAGCTGACCACACCCCACATATATAGTCCTCCCAGGAATGGAAGGTTATAACCATGTGACCCTGCACTGGAGAACTGATTCTAAACTTCTATTGGGTAACTTAAAACTCTCAAACTCCCCCTCCCATCCAAGTGTTTGGGCCTTCAGGCTTCACTACTCGAGGGAAGTGTTTGGGCCTTCAGGCTTCAACAAACTGAAGCCTGTGTAGGCCTCAACAAACCCAATCCTGTGTAGGCCTCAATCCATCACAACCTGCTCCAGCTCTTGAGATTATTAAACAGACTGCCCCACAGTGCACCAGAATGGTTCCACCTTGCAGCTGACTTCACTGTATCATAAAAGATTTTCTCCACAGTGTGGCAGGCACTGAGTTCCCTCTTCTTCCTCTTATTTTCCTCTAGGACAGTGATGGCGAACCTATGGCACAGGTGCCACAGCTGGCATGCAGGGACCCCTCTGTGGGCACTTGAGCCATTGGTCACCAGATCGCGAAAAGACTGTCCCCTTCTGCAAAACACTAATGATTTTGTTCTTTCTCACAGTGTGGAACAGAATGATTTTATTCTAGAATTCCTGTTACAGAATTCTTTTCTACATTATTATCACATTTAAAAGATTTTGAAGAATGATGCACAGAGCATGGCTTGGATGTAAAGCCCTAACAGCTGACCTGAGTGCTGCATGTGTTGCTCTCAAACTAACGGAGTAGGAGCCAAGGTTTGACAAATTATCAGCATGCATGCAATAGTAAAAATCACATTAATTGTGCAAAAGCATGCCCAATGCAAACTTTTACCTAATGCAGTGTTTGCAGTCCAAGACATAAAGTGTTTAAAATGTGTTAAGCACATTTAGTTTTCTTGTTTATCTTGCTCATCCTAGTACAGGTTGACTTTTACTTTTACTAATCCGACACCTGAAGCAGGGAAAGGACCTGGGGTAAAGCTTGCCCCATACAATTTCAGTCTGGCATATAATCATATTACAAGTCCAAAAATACATGTGCCTAATTATTTAAAAAGTTTGTATAAATTCCCTTCAGGCTATGTGTACAATGTAGTACTATAATAATTCTTTGAGTTGATTTTTTTCCAACAAAAAACTGTTTGTATCATTGAAAGCTCTGTTATTGTGTTTTTCTTTTAAGACAAAAGATGTTAATTAGTTCAGACAACTGTATGAGTTGTTTTTCTAAAACTAAAACCTCGGTATTCAGGTTTAATTGCAGTGTTGGCACTTTGAAATAAATAAGTTGGTTTTGTGTTGCAGTTTGGGCACTCGGACTCAAAAAGGTTCGCCATCACTGCTCTAGGATGTTAGAAGCACTTTGCAGAGGTAAGTAGATCCCACTTCGTTTCCTTTCCTGCTTCATGATGCTGGAGAGAGTCTGAATAGCAGGTGAAATGTATGGTCCTCCAGGTGCCTAGGGAGAGAATTTTGGACTCCATGGTCTCCAGCATTTCACAGATGAAAATAGGGACACAAATTTGAGCTTGTAATATACCTGTTCTCACATACAACATCACTGTCTCCTCTCCTCCATTACAGATAGCTGAAGATGCTTCTTTGCCTACTCTGCATTGTATTCATTTACCCTAGTTAGAAAAAGCAACAACAAAATGGCCCTTCCCAAAAGTGCTTGGAAATATGTTTTAATGCAATGTATCTTTGAATATCCAGCTTTTCATTCCCTACAATAGAGGGCCCCAATGCAGTGCCCATGGGCACCTGCCATGGCGCCCATGGAGGAGTCCCCAATGTGGAGCCCGAGGGCACTGGAAATCTTTTAATTATTGTTGTTATTTATTCTGTTTTTTTAATATACATACATGGATTTGTTTGAAATGCATACAACTTTCCAGCAATTATACATAGGCTTCAACAGAAGTAAACCAAATAGCCAAATAAGTATCCATTTGATGGTGGCGTCTATATGCCACCTGTTCAAATACTGAAAGCATTGTGAGGTCCTCAATCCATTGCATTATAGGAGGTGAATGTTTATCCTTCCAATTTTGTAATATCAGTCTTTTAGCTGTCAAAAGGGCACAGAGAATCCATTTCCCTTTCCTTTCATTAATTTCCATGAAGCAGGTAAATAATTTTAAAGAGTGCATCAATGGATATTAAAGACTGTTCCAGTACAAAAGTTATCCATGTACTAACCTCCCCACAAAAAGAAGCAGCTACTAGACATTACCAAAGCATATGTTTAAAAGAAGCATTAGCTGTATTGCACCACCAGTAATTAGCTGAATTAGACAATTCCTTATTAAAGAGACGTTGCAGTATCCGGTATACATGAAACAAAGGTTTTTGCTGAATACGACGCAGCCTAAGATCCATAGACGCGACAGGTAGATGCCAAAGCGGCAATCCATTGTTTAGGCATCTTGTGGTGGTGCCCACAGCAGTATCTCAAATTCCCAAATGTGGCCAAAGGTCCAAAAAGGGGACCCCTGCCCTACAGGCATTCCTTAGGAACTATAAAAATGTAGAAAACCACTTTACAACAATGAAAACATTGAATCAACTCATATTATTCAGTGTGTGTGTGTGTATATATATATATATATCCTATATGCAATTCTATTGCTTAATTTCTATTGGATTCCCCCCCCCCCATTTTTAATACAATACGAACACTAAACTTTTCATCTGTCCTATGCTCCCTGCCCCTATTCTCTCCCCTCTAGGTTCTCCACTGTTCATATCATTTCATATTTAAAGAATAAAGCAGGGGTGTCCCCCACCACCACCCCCTCCCCACTGCTGACTTTGCCACAGGGGAAAAAATGGCAGCTTTTCAGCAAAATTTGTTGCGGTGGCAATAAAGAGGCAAATTTAATTTAAAAGAAGGAGTACAGGGAGCATACCCCTTGTTTCAAGCAAAAGCACTTTTTACATTTTCAAAATCTATGTGTCCTAGTTATTTTGTCTGTATCTCATCATAATCTACCTAGCTCTGAACACTATCTCTCTGTTTATATCTCTGTTTCCATTCCATAGCAGATTAAAGTATATACCGGTATATTGTCTTGCTTATGATGAAAGAAATCTTCATTTATTTTACTATATATCATGGCAGAGAGAGAAAAATGTTTATGACAATCTGTTAAATAACTGGTAGAGCAGCAAGACATCTGGATTTCCCCCCACATTAGCCCTTTTCTTTGGAATTGAAATAGTGTCACTCAGCAATTACAGAGTATCCTGACCACAGTGCTTCCACGTCAGTACCTGCTTTTTCAGGATCAGTTGGGAGCAAAATTGAAGTAGTGGTTCCATATGGAACTTCATATAGAACATTATTATCTGGCAATGTCCATCTCCACAGCTAAGATCCTTCTATAATATTTACTCTGCAGTAAGTCCTGTTCAGCAAAGGTCCCGTGAGACTTTAATTAGAAGTTTCTCTCTCATGGCTTCTGCCTCCAGTTGCTTTCAGCATTGCTGAGGAATTGCCCCTAAATTGGCCTTTAATTAGTCAGTTTCTGTTCCATGGGTTAATTACAGGTTTCCTCTTATTCATATTTTTCTTATCCTTTATATATTTTAGTACAGTAATACCTTGGATTGCAAGTAACTTGGTCTGAGAGCGTTTTGCAAGACAAGCAAAAATTTTTTTTAAATTTTGACTTGATAAACGAGCAAGGTCTTGCAAGACAAGTTGTAGGGATGTAACCACTCGCCTCGAGCGGGTGTAGCAGGCCAAAATCGGCCCCGCTCACACCCACCAGAGACTCGCTTTGATATAAGAATGTTTTGGATTACAAGCACGGTTCCGGAACGAATTATGCTTGCAATCCAAGGTATTACTGTATAGTACTATTTCACAATAGAAGAAAGGGGGAAGATGAAAGGAAACAGGTAATGTTATTATTTCCTGTTAATGTTATTAACAGGAAATAATAACAGAAACAGGAGCCACAAGGAGGAAGCTTCTCATTAAACACACAGTATCCCTGCAAGGCCACAGTAGACCAGTCCATGCAATTGTATTTTAAGTGGAAAAAATGCCAGAAATCTGATCTGAAAAATGTTGGGAGGACAGCACAGAAAACACTGGAATGCAATGGGTTGGCAGTGGGATCATCTGGATTATCTGTAAAAATTGAGTACGGTAAATGCTGTTTTCTTCCACCCCAATCCTTCCTTATGCTCCCTTCTGGATTGGATGAATGTTTCTCTCTAGGTGTGAGAAGACAGATACATTTAAGAATCGTGTGACTTTTCCTCCTGCACTGAAGTGGAGAATCTGGGACTTCTGCGATATAAATCCCTTTCTGGAGGGTGTCATGAAGCAGTTCAAAGGTAACAAAGAATAACTCCAAGGATTTTATCCTTGACATTACATTGGATAGCAAGTCTAGGAAAATGGGGGATTTGAATGCATGTAGTGAAGATAATTTTTCTTCACTGTGAAAAGAACTCTAGGCTAAGGGTTGCATTCTCTTGAATTTTTCCCACAATTATTCTTCATTTTCTTTTTATCTCCAGTGACTAATTTGTACCTCTTGGCACTTCAGGTTTCTGCATTGTTTAAAAGTAGAATACCGTAGTAATGGAAGAAGCATCCAAAAGGAGACTGTGACCCAGTTCATACATAATGTTCAAATCCTGGGTTATTTAACCCAGGAATTGGTGGGAGTGCATGGGAGTGAGTGAGCACACTGCTCACCACTTCGGTTTTCAATTAACAGCCCAGGAATGCCCCGTTCCTGGGTTGTTTTGTGACGTCCAAACCTGGAACTCTGGGTTATCTAGGACTTAAGCAACCCAGAGTTAACCCAACAATTGCCCATGGTTTGTTGTTGTGTTAGCTCTGGGTTGTTTAACCCATAAACAACCCAGAGTTCCTGGGTTTGGATGTCATGAAACAAGACAGGAACAGGCTGTTCCTGAGTTGCTTGTTAAAACCAGAAATGGTGAATGCATGCTCTACTTGTCCCCCAATTCCTGGGTTAAACAACCCAGAAATTGTGAGCATTACATCCGAACTGGGCATGTGTGTGTGTGTGGGGACTGACTCATCGGGGCCTTATATTGTCATTGGTGGAAGCACCTTCATGGTCCCTTTTGAGGCATTCTCCCTCTCTTTGCTGCCCTTTCTACATGACTGCAACCAAAATGGATCGATCCATCTTGCTCGAGTGTCCATAGTTTGATTTTAGAGAATCATCTGAAGGTGATTGATGCACATATATTTAAGAAGGAAAATGCATCTGAGCCTGTGGAGTAGCTAGATTGGCACCTGAGAAGCCCATGTTTAATAACCTCACCCCCACGGAGGAAAGGCAGGAGACAAATATAGCAAATAATTCCGCTCTGGTAATAACAGCACAGATGTGTCCACCTGAGCAAATTAGCCTGGTGGTATAGTTGATTTAAGAGGAGGTGCACATTTTAATTAACAGTGAACTGACAAATACACTTGGACAAACCCATGAATGATATAAGCAGAAATGGCTTCCTCTATTCCTTTTCCATAATTCTAACACTGGGATTCACAACATGAAGCCTGTGGACACCTCTCTTAGCACCCGCCAGGATCCCTGCCCCTCCTTAAATTTTTTAAAAGTATTTTTAAAAAATAGTTTATTAAAAAAATCTGGGAGGTTGGCATGCTGCCTCCTTATTTGGAGGCCTCCCTAATTTCATTTTCCATCTCAAGGTCACCCTGAGCATTCTGGTCTCGGGGATGATAGTACTAATTTACTTTTGGAGCCTGGTATTCCATCCGGGGGCCCATACTATTTGACAAAGACATGAAACCATTAGGAGACAGCATCTGGAGTTTTGGGGTTTGGTGCCACCAGTATGCGGACACCCAGTTCTATTTCTCCTTCCCATCTAAATCCAAGGAAGCTGTTCAAGTTCTAAACTGGTGTCTGATGTCAGTAATGGACTGGATGAGAGTGACCAAATTGAAGCTTAATCCAGACAAGACACAGATGCTAAAAGAGAGATCAGGAATAGGGAGTCAAACTGTGTTGTTGTTGTTGTTATTTACATTTATTTATCACCCATCTGGCCGGCAACCGGCCACCCTGGGCGATGTACATAAGATAAAAACAGAATAAAATACATTTAAAACAGTATAAAATTTTAAAATCTTAGCCCACCCCATATTCCAGGGATGGGGACTCGGACTCGAGGACTCGACTCGTGAGTCGGACTGAGTCCCCCCTCTGACTCGACTCGGACTCGAGTCCCAATATTTTTAATGGGACTCGAGACTCGACTCAGGACTCGACACCAAGGACTCTTCAACATCCCTGGGCTGTGCCAGAAGGAGTGGAGAGGACCGTGATTGCCGGCGAAGGGCGCATGGAAGCGAGGTGTGCCGCTGCTCGGCCACTATGGATGGCTACCAGGAGTGCAGCCCCAACAGTGTGTCAAGATTTATTTTGATTGATGTGTTGCGTACTTGGGAGAGGCAGAAGAAGGACCTGAGATTACTCTGTGTGGCTGCTCTGAGTGTGTTTCTGGTTCCAGCAAGTTAATCACCAGTGGAGCGGGTGTTCAGTGAGGGTGGAATTGTGATGAGATCTCACCGTTCCAGAATGGGGGGCAAACATTTAGAAAAAATCATGTTCCTCAAATGCAACATGGGTAAGTTTTAGGAAGTACAGCAAGTTTATTTTTTAAAATCATTTTTCTAAAATGCAACCTTTCAGACATTTTGGGTTTGGCTGCCTCTGCCTGCCTGTCTGGGGTTCCCAGCCTCCTGTGCCTGCCTGGTTATTTTGGGTTTTGTCTGCCTGGTCTGTTCTTGCCAAAATCAGTTGCAGAGTTTTGAAATAAAAAGGCACACTTGTGCCTAGAATTTATTTAAACCACACATCTGAAGTAGCCTTATTTTGTTGGGAAAAAACCCCATTGATTTTAATAGAGACTCGTGGAGTCAGCTTTGGGAGTGACTCGTGACTCGTGACTCATGAGTCACCATTTTGGACCAAGGACTCGGACTCGGACTCGAGACTCGGGTCCAAAGACTCGTGACTCGACTCGAGACCAAGGACTCTTCAACATCCCTGCCATATTCCCACCTGAATAGCCAAATTTTTAGTAAGCGGCGGAAGCTCAGCAGAGAGGGGGCATGGCGGAGGTCACTCGGGAGAGAGTTCCACAGTACAGGGGCCGCCACAGAAAAGGCCCTGTGGATGGAGTTGCACTCCCCTTGAAAGTTCAAGTTTGCAGCTTGGGTGTCTTCCTGGATTCAGCCCCGCACCTGAATGCCCAGGTTTGGGCAGTGGCAAGGAATGCGTTTGCACAGCTAAGGCTAGTGCGCCAACTGCGCCCTTTTCTAGAGATGTCAGCTGTGGCCACAGTGACATATGCCTTAGTTACATCCCATAACTAAGGGCACCGAGAAATTTAACCTCCTTGTTGTGACTGGAACATGCGTTTATCCAGTCACTGTGGTGGTACTTGAAGTTACCCATTATTACAGTACTTTGTCATTTGGATGCCTCTCCGATTTCATTTTCTTTCTAAGGATCACCCTGAGAGTTTTGGTCTGTGGGGCGATAGCCTGTCCCCATTACTAAATTACTTTTGGATCCTGGCATAGTCACCCGCAATGCTTCTGTGGAGGAGTTTGTCCTTTTAAAGATTTCTAGTCAGCTTGACACTATGCCCTTTGACGTACAGAGTGACACCTCCTCCAGTACACCCTCCCTTCCTGTCCTATAGAGTTTATATCTAGAGATGACTGTATCCCATGGGTTCTCCCCCCATTCCATCAGGTTTCTGTTGTTTATTTTGGTGTGGCATGTGTTTTGGCTGGGTTTTGAGTATGTGTGTGTTTTTGGGTGGATGGGTAGATGGATGTTTTGCATGTGTGTGTTCCTTTGAGCATCACAGCTTGCCTGCTGTGCAATGAATATTTTGTTGTGCTTTGTGGAGGCAAATATATGATTTGGCATTTGGGGCTCAGACCCTCACCTCTGCTTGGTACTCAGTTTCTTAGCCACAATACTTGTCTCTGAGCCTCATCAGTTTGACTTCTGTGAAATGTGTGTTGGAACAGTAAAATGTGAGTTCAAAAGAATGGTTTTTTTGTGACTGGCCATGCTCACCATTGCAACCATTTTGTAAGAGTGCCAGAACACACTCTCAAAATTCAAATGTACCCACAGGCCTCCAAAAATTGGGGACTTCTGCTCTAATGTGAACAAAATCAGAAGCATTCCATTTTTTCTTCCTAAGGGATTTTTCCCAGTAAGAAAAAAGATGGAAGAAGCAGTGGGAAAACATGAGAGGGTTACAAGTGAGTGCTGCTGACATCATCTGGATGCCTGTAAAATTCCATGAATGAAGCAGGCTAATGGCACATTAAAAGCCTCATCTAGAAGCACTCTAACTTTAAGTAACTGGTTTCAAAGGAACTTTGGGTGCCAGTCCTTACTCTGCATCCTGTGACATCAGTCCTCCTCAAAAAGAATTACTTATGAATAGCCATGTTTAGAACTGGGCTGTAAACTGTTAAAGCAATAAATGACATTTTGCCAAATTTGATTCTTCTCTTCTCATTTTTCTAAATCTAGTAGCAGACGTAACTGGGAATGTTGAAAAATTTCCCATTAGGAGAAGACTTAATTTGAAAATTTGGAAACAAATTAAAGTTAGGGGATGATTCTCTGCCACCTCTCCAAGTTTTATTTCTGTGTTTACTTGAAATAATGAAAACATAGTTGCTATAATGTAATGATCTCGACTGATTTTTGTTGTTGTTACAAAGATTTGTATCATGGTGGTGTGATGCTTAATCTCTGTTACCTCTCCTTCCTCAGACACTCTAGTAACTGGACTTCAGCTACAGAAAGGTAAATTTCAGGGTTCTGATGGAGGATCGCATTCAAAGTTGCTATTTGGGGATTCTCAGAAATCAATCTGCATGTCTTTCATTGGAGTTCAACTCTTGTGTCTTGGGGGTTCTGGGACTACAAATGGGTTCTCTACAAGTAATGGGAATAAAGAATGGCCTGGTTCGCACGTAATGACAACCCTGAGTATGGGGTGAGTATGGGTTGTCATTGAATCATGGGTTGTCATTACATGCAAGCCCTGCACTATAGTTTAACTATGAATTTTTAACCACGAACAACCCAGAGATCACAACCCAAAAACAAAACATTGAGTTCTCTTCCTGAGTTGTTCATGGTTAACAACCCATAGATAGACATAGTGCAGGATTCACACGTAGCAATAACCCATCCACTTGAACTGAGAATGTGTCGTTGTCGGTCAGGACAGGTTGAAACAGTGGAACATGTTTTATTGGAATGCAATTTTTATATTGGTATCAGGGCCCATTTTATAACCCTGTTACTTATTTTGCTGCCCCTCCTACAAGGGATGGCATAGAAGCAGCTTCAGTAGGGTTACATCAGCAGCCCTCTCTCGGAGGCATCCGTGGCTTTGCACCACGCCATTCCCCATCTAGGCCATGACGAGGAGGTAACCAGGTGTCTGCTCTCCGCTCACCAGAACAGAGGCAGCCTAGTTCCCCCATGCAGGGAGTGTGAACCCTTTTCTCACCCATCTCCCTCCCTCCTGCAACTTTCTCCAGCTGCAAAGCACAGAAAATTGCATTTCTGAGTATCTTTCTTTTCACCCTTTGTATGTTGCCCTCAATAGCAGGGAAAACTGGATATAAATATTTCAATACATAACTGAGTCCTCCAGGTTATTAAGAGGCCATTTTATTTTGACTTTCACTAGCCTGCCCTTGGGTTGGGGGGAGGGCTTTGTCGAAATGTGGGAAAGTCTAGAACAGAGGAGGAGAACATTTTTCTGTTCAAGGGCCTCTTTCTTCTGGCCACATTCCCTCTGGGAAATTTGTTGGGGGCTGTATGCCAGGGGGTGGGGCAGAGCCATAGCCAAAAGTAGCCAGGACCATAGCTACCGGACACACTACCTCTTTTCCTTACACACACACTGGTGTAGTGGAGTCAGGGCTGACAGGGATGCAGCACCAGCACCTTTTTATTAGCAGGGGCACTAACCTCATCTGCCACCCCACCCCTCAGGCTTCAATATTCCCTCCTAGCTTAGCTGCAGTCCTCACAGTTGCTGTGGGGAAATTAATTTTCCCAGCAACAATAGATTGTCCCCTGTTGTAATGCAAAGTATTTTCTGGTGGCTCTTGAATAGGCAGTTAAGAAGACCCATTACTTAACAAAGGAAGTGCTCCTGGTGAACATAAAACTAATAGAACTGGTTTATTGATATGGATTGAAACAGCTGTCTGCATTTTGGGGCTCTCCTTGAGGCCTTGGCTATGCGGATTGTCAGGATGAGACCTGCATGTCAACAAATACACACACCTTCATGCATATATGCATCCTTTCATTCACACATCCATCCATTCTACTCTCTTTCCACTTTTTCTTTCTCAACAACCTCCTCTCTAAATCTCCCCCCCCCCCGTGCCCCTCCCCAACATAGCAATTAGGCTGTTAAAAAAGTTTTAATTAGCCCAGTGGCTGTGTTTTCAAAGCCTATTTGCCTCATAAGGGAGGATTCTGGAGGGGGTTGCAGTGTGTGGAGAAGATCACCTGTGGGCCTGAGGGGAGGGGGGATCTAGGATATGGAGAAATACGGAGGTGTGTACAGGACGTTCAGAGAACACGATAACACATGGTTCAATGACAACCCACATTCAACCTTTGAGTGTGGGTTATCGTGTTTTCTGAACCCAGTCAGCATGATTCCTGTGATGTGTCTAAACTCAGGACAGCAGTTGGCCTCCCAGCTGACGCTGCTTGTCTTCTCTTTCATCCTCCCAATAGCAGACATAACTCTGGATCCAGACACAGCTCATCCTGACCTCATCCTGTCTGAGGATCATAAAAGTGTGAGAGAAGGAGGTGAAGATCAGGAACTACCCAACAATCGCAAGCGATTCAGCATGTACCCCTTCGTGCTGGGATGTGAGGAATTCACAGCAGGCAGACATTTCTGGGAGATTGCTGTTGGAAGTGAGGGGGACTGGTTTGTGGGGGTCACCAGAAAAACTGTGAGGAGAAAGGGGAAGTTCGTCTGTGGGCCTGGGGGGGGGTTTGGGATATGGGGAAATTCGGAGGTGTGTACAGGGCGTTCCACCCCCCGGCTCGCAGTTCTCTGTCCCTGAGTGAGGAACCAAAGAGGATCCGAGTGAATCTGAACTGTAATGGGGGACTGGTGACCTTTTACGATGCTGACACTGCAACCCTGCTCTTTACATACTCAGAAGACTCATTTGTCAAAGAGTCCCTTCTCCCCTCCTTTTATTTGGACAGAGATGCCCACCTCACACTATTAGACTAAGGCAGTCAGACCTAAGCTTTCCCCTGGGAATGGGGTAGAACCTCTTTCAGCCCAAGGGCTGGATTCCATTTCAAAGAAGCTGGGGGGGGGGGGGACAGGACGACATTGCAGTAGCAGGCGGGACAGAGGTTCTGCATCCTGTCTTAGGGGCAAGAGAAGCAAGCCACAAGCACGTGGGAGTGCCCTGCGTGCCCACCCACCCCCTTCTCCTCCGTGAGGCTGGGCCCCGGCATCCCTGCCCCCACCCCATCAACCATTAGTGGTGCTGCCAGGCCAGAGGCTGCGAGGAGGGAGGGAGGGAGGGAAGGGCCATTGCCTTACCGTCTGCTCCTTGGCAGGGCAATGGGGCAGCCAGGACAAGGCTGCTCAGGGGGCAGGAGTAGACTGCAGGCAAGGGGCGGCCAATTGCTCCTCCCCCGCCATCAAAACATCCAGTGGGGCAGGAAAGTTTCATAGCTGTCGCCCTAGTTAGCCACCCACTCCCACCGCCATTAAGGCCTGATTTGCACAGGGCTGGCCCTGGTGCCAATTAGTATAATGCACCCCCTCTCCCATTTCAGAGCAGGGCTGTGTCCAGAATTCATGAGCCGGCCGATCTCTCAGTCAGAAAGGCACCTCTTTCTCATCCCCACCCCAGCCAATTTCAAAATGGGGCTGGGCGGGACAGAAACAAGGGGGAAATCATATTGAACAAAGTTCTAATCAGAGAATCATCCCCGCTGATGGTGTGGAGGTGGGTTTGGGGAGACCACAAACAAGGTGGACCACTTGCTTATTGCCCCTCTCTGCCATCCATCAATCAGTCCAGTATACAAGTGAAGACAGGAGATGGCAGCAGGGTGGGAGGAGATAAGATCTTGCTCCACATCAAGCCATCTCCCTCCTGTTTCTATCCAACTTTCCCTAAGGCAGCCAAAAAGATCATCTTTTATTTCAGCTCTGCAAAAGCCTATACAGACTTAGGGTCACAGCCACCAAAACTATAATGGAACCCTAACCCTTTCCCCTCTGTTTCTCATCAGTCCCTCTTTCCTCTGCAGCTATTTCTTAAAGAGCCAGTTGCACATTAACAGCTATAATGGTGTTTTTATTCTAATTAAGGTGAAACTCAAAATAAGTGTTTGCCTGGTTGTAAGAGGAACCCAACCACTCCAAGGGAATGTTGTTCCAAAGGGAGGAGGCATCCCTGTTTGCATAGTTATCCTGTCAGCTGAGCGGTGGTTAACAGTTAACCAGATCTATCTGTTAATTCCAAAGAGAAACTTGGTTTTACTCTTGTTAAATTTTTCTAATATTTTTAACATGCAAATTATTACTACTGTGCAATAATAATCAATTCTGCAATGTCCTTTAAAAAAATAAAATAGCAAGATTAAAAATAGCAAATAACAATAATGATAGCTAGCAATACTGATGCTGATATTTTAAATAAATTAACAAAATTATATATTTAAATATACCAAAAATATATTACTCCTAACTAGAGATGTGAAGGCCTGGGGAAAAAATTGAAAAACCCCCAACAGTATTTCCCCCATATATTTTTTTTCCAAGGACCATTTGGGGGGGGGTGTCCAAAAATTTGGAAACATTGAACAGCTTTGAATTATGAAATGTCTTCTGTTTGAATTTAAGACAAGGTCTTAAATTGTTGTTATCCAACCTTTACTCTCTCCAAATTGATTTCAAAAAACTATGTTATATGAACACTTTTATAGAAAGATTAGAGATGTAATATGTCTGGAAATAAGGAAGCCATGGGGGGAATTTTTTTTTTAAATCGTATCTAAGATTCCCAGAATAGTTATTTCTTCTATTCCTTATTAAAATTATTGATCTAATGTATCTTTTAGTATAGACATGTAGAGTCTTTCCCTGCCTCCAGTTCTTTCTGCTTCTTCAGGCTTCGAGGATGATTCAGATGTTTCCGAACCGTTTCCCTCTTGTATGGACCCTCTGGTGGGCCAAAATGTCTGGGTTCTGACTGAAGCTCTTCCCAGCATCAGGACAGCTGAAGCAAACTCCATTTTATCCCTGTTGTCACAAAGGTGCCATGAACTTAGCCATTTTAAAATGAAAAATTGCACGGGCTCAGAGTACCATTTCTTTCTCTTTTTTAATCAGGGTCGGCAAACAGGTTCCCCCCTCCCCTAACATATCAAGAATGTAGGCGCAATTGTGAAGCATGGGATGGCAGGGAGGGGAGAACAGAAGTGTAAGCTGTGTGCTTCATAACTGAAGGAACATAAGATGGCTGTCTAAAGCCCTCTGCCCCACCACCATCACCACAAGGCCATGAAGTCCAGGGTATTAAATGACTTTGCTGCACAACTGGTTCTAAACCCCACATGCAATGAGGGATAGTGAGGATGAGCAGGGTAGCACCACTCCCTCATAAGTTGGAGGGCAAACTTCTGCAGTGGGTAGCCCGCTCTCCATGGGTAGGTGCCCCATGCAACTGAGAACCCCAATTTCCCAGGGCTCTAATTGGCGCAGGCCGCAGGGAGCTCACACAAGTGGCCCCTCCACTGCAGGAAAAAGTCACACTCCAACTCATGAATGGTGATGAGGGTGCTGATAGGGTAGGGCTAGTGTGCTCACAGGCCCTACTATTAGGCAGAGTGAAGTGACTGCAGATGCTGGGGCCAGCAGTGGCAACCACTTAATCATTCCTCCTGAGCTCCTACCCACAAGCATTCTCCTCTTGGTGGAGAGAGCTGTAAGTGGCACACAGCCTGTCCTACACCCCATAAGCAAGAAGGTGTGGTGGACGACCCTATCTCATAGCCAGTGTTGAAGTAAGAGTTAATACTATCAATGGCTACTAGTCCAGATGGCTATGTGCTACCTCCAGTATCAGAGGCAGTATGTCTGTATACACCAGTTGAGGCAGAACTGGGGTGGGAGGGTGCTGTTGCACTCATGTCCTGCTTGTGGGTTCCCATGGGCAGCTGGTTCTGGTTGGCAACTGTGTGAACAGAATGCTGGACTAGATGGAACTTGGTCTGATGCAGCAGGGCTTTTCTTATGTTCTTAAGGGCCACTTGGCTTATGTACACGGAATGGAGAAGGTGAGCAATCTTCCCTTCCCTCTCCCACATGATTCCAATCGCTTGATGGAAGGGAAATCACCACTTGTACAGGGCTACTAATGGGGCAAGACAAGGGAAGATTTGTCACTGCTGCCACTGATAGAAGGGAAAGGGTGGAGTATGTTGGCGGGGGGGGGGGGCTTGGGAGTGGCAGGGACAGCTTTGGGGTGAAGGAGGGTGGCAGAGAGGGGTCTAGGAAGAAAGCCAGGAATTCTTCATCTTGGATCAAAATCCCACATCAGGGGGGGGGGGGGCTTGTAAAGCTCACCTCAGTTTTGACATGAGCTTTAACGAGCCCCCAAAGTTAGTTTCCGAGCCTGGCTTGGGAGCACTTTGCCAACCCCCCCTCATTCAAACTTACATAGCTTTTTAAAAATAAAACAATTAAAAACATTAGCAAAGCCCTATGACATGATAGGGTGGGGAAAGTCGCAGAAAAGGGGTGAGCTGAAGCGTTTGGGGCTTTTGAGCTTAGAAAAAGGGCAGGTGAGTGGGTGGGGGATGAAGAACAACCTTGCAGAATTTGAAGTTGCCATATTTCAACAAAAACGTTACAAAGAGAGATTCCATTGCGATCCTGTTGAGGTGGAATTTGTAGATTTGATATCTTCAGGCCAGGGCTCAATAGTCACTGGGAGCTGCTAGCTCACAGCAAAAGGTAGTTGTCCCTCTTTTGGTGTTTTTGCACACTATTCATCATCTTCATTTGTAAATCCCATTTGTTTCCCCGCTCAAACAAGACATGCCGCCGGGGTTTGGACAACATGACAAGTTGCACCCAGACAGATAATTAGGGAAATGGTGGCCTCCACACATCGGTATGCACCACCAATTAAAACAAGCTGCTGAGGCACCCATGGTGCCTTAATTTGATTGTGTGAACCAAGTCAATGTGTCATACAATTTCCAGAAGGATAGGAGGGTTGCAGCTTACCCCTCTGTTGCAAAAATAACACAGAATTGTTATTTACTTAAAGACTTGATATATTTATTATTGCATAAGCTTTTGTGGACTTCAGCCCAATTCATCAGATGCGTGAAACATCCTTCATTCCAAGAATATACACACACTCACTTTGGTGAGGGATTGTAAACAGTGAGGTCAGGGTGGAATTGAAATGCAGAATGTAAGGACAGTAGTCACCAGACCCATAATGAACATAAAAGTTCAGGGGGGAGTAGGGGGGCAGTTCATCTAGTCTGTAGGCCTTTTAAAGACAAAATTGCAAACTTTTGTTTGTAAAAACAAATTGGGGGGCAGGAAAAAAATAGGGGCCCCCAACCCACCCCTGGCTACAGGCCCGGTAGTCATTACCTTAGTTGTAATGGCCATTCACAGAACAGTTGTTGGGTGATAATTATACAGATTAACAGACCAGAGAGTGATTAAAAGCAAAATAAACCCCTTTGTCCCTGTTCAAGCCACAGGAGATCGAGAGTTGAACCTGCTGATGAATTGTAGCTTGAATGTTTCCTTTCGAAATCTTTGACCTCCTCCTATCGAAGGTTTTTGAAGCACCTTCACCACCACACCCAAAACGATTTGGCGCTCCCTAATATGCAAAAGAGAAGGTGGGCTCCAAGCCCTCAGGCGCTGATTTCACAAGAAGACTGGAAATCTGGAGTTCCGTTCCGTGAGTTCCGCGTTTACCTTTAGCTGCCTGGTTATTACGATCAGCTGAATTTCCTGCCGCGATGATCTCTGGAGTTTTGCAACTGGGAGCCTTCCAGGAGCTGCTGATTGGCTGCAGCAGAGTCAGGTTGCTCCGCCCACAGGGCTTCCCCATTCACGAGAAGGACCCGGTGGTTTATCAGCTGAGCCACGTGGAGGGCCTTTCCAGGAGCCTCCGCGCCGGAGTGGTTGCAACGATTGGTGGCGGGGATTTCGAATTCGTTGCCTGCTGCTTCGTTCTCTTCCCGGCGGTGGTGGAGGAGTTTCTTCGGAAACTTGCTTGCATTAAAGGAATCACTTTGCCTGCTCTCTCAGATTAGGAAGCGTCTGCACGTTGCTGCTGGTGCCGCTTTAGCCGGACTTGAGGTAAAGCAAGTCTCTGTGTCGGACCTGCTTTGCAGCCCGATCTTTCTCCGCGTGTGCTCACAGAAGTCCACTTTGCTTTTTGATAAGGGTGCCGAGCATTGCAGGACTCCCTTCTTGCGTGAGGGGTGCTTGTATGTGCCTCTTAATTTGTGGTGGTGACATTACGGTAGTTCCCACTGTGTTCCTTAGTCTTCTCAATCGCGACATAACTCTGGAGCAGATTTTTTAAAAACTCGTATTGTCTGATGTCTTTGCTTATAAACAGGAGCTTGGAGTGAGTCCCGCGTTTCTTAGGAATTGCTATAGGAGACAAACAAATAGAAAGGGGGCGGCGGCGGCAAAGGGGCTCCCCAATGAATAAACTACAGTAATACCTTGGATTGCAAGTAACTTGGTTTGAGAGCGTTTTGCAAGACAAGCAAATTTTTAAATATTTATTTTAAAAAATTTGACTTGATATACAAGCGACGTCTTGCAATACAAGTACTGTAGTATGGCTTAAATTAAAAATCTCTGTACAAATATTTTGGGGGGGATTTCGTTTTGATATAAGAGTGTTTTGGATTACAAGCACGTTTCCGGAACGAATTATGCTCTCAATCCAAGGCATGACTGTATATAAACTTGCGTCTGTATTTAGAGAAGATTATAGGGGAGTGGGAGGGTCACTTCCAGATCTTCTAGTAACATGCATGAGGGGACCATCTGCTTCCCCTTTCCAGCTTCCTCACAAGGCAGTAGATTTTAGGAACATGGTCCTGATTGTCCTACGAACGTATACATGTGTATTTGTTCAAACCATTGGTCCTTCCAGCCAGTGGAGGCTGATGACTCCTTTTTTGGTGGGGTTCCTAATCCATTGCACGCTTTATTGGCAGCTTCATACGAGCTATCCATGGTACTCCGTGGTGGTGAACCTATTTTGAGGATGGAGTTCATCACCATGAATAGCAGTTATGAAGCTAAAAATAAAACCTGCACTGGATCAGGAGCCCCACCGAGATAGGCGTCACCAGCCTCCCCTGCTTCCAGACATGTATTGTTTGCTCTGACAGGCAGCAGCTTTCCAGGTGCTCTTTCCCAGCCCTAGATTGACCCTGGGGCCATCTGCATGCAAAGCATGTCCTCTACCAAGGAGCTGCTACATGGCTGTTGAGGAGGGGAGGACTCCGCCCACTTTTGTAGTTGTGGGGTGGGTGGGCAGATAATGAGATCTGCCTTTCCTGGTTCTGGGGAATGTGGTAACCCACTGTCATCCCCCCACTCATCTTCCTTTCCAGGGTGGAGACCCATTCCTTTGAGGTCTCTTCTGAGGAGGGCAGAGCCTGGCCATTGTAATGCTGCCCCAGAACCTGAGCTAATCTCATCAGCTGAAATATTCAAATTCACGGTGGCTTCTGCTTGAGCAATTAGAATAATCTTCAATTGACAATGGAATCTTGTTGGCAAGATATAATCTCTCCAGCACTGATATATTTTGATTAAATAATAGACATTAGTAGATTTCATAGATCATAGAGTTGGAAGGAGCCTACAAGGCTATATCGAGTCCAACCTCCTGCTCAATGCGGGGAACTAGAGGAGGGGTCTCCCATCCAAGTAATAACCAGGCCTGACCCTGCTTAGCTTTCCACGGTCAGACAAGCTGAGCCAGCATAAGCCACCTTGTACGTTTCAGCATCCTGTAAGCTTTTCTTAGCACCTTCTGCCTTAGGTCAGGTTAAGGGGAATCACAACACAAGCCTTTTATTTCAAATATAATGCAGATCCAGTCTCCTGAGTTCCACCATTTTGTTTTCTCACTCTGTTACTCACCCAACAGAGCTCCGACATCAAGACATCCCCTAATACAGCCTGCACCAACCTGGTGCCCTCCTGATGATGGTAGACTACAATGCCTGTCATCCCCATTCAGTATTGGCCTGTTCTCTGGGGCTGATGGGAGTTGTAGTCCAACAATGTCTGGAGGGAACCAGGTTGGGAAAGGCTGCCCTAATAGAATAGGCACAGTAGGAGTGGGGATTCGCCAGGTGTCGAACTACAATTCCCATCATCCTTGTTGGCCATACTGGCTGGGGATGATGGGAGTTGTCCAACAACTGGGGGGCGCAGATTCGCCACCTCTGCCCTAGGGAGTGGAACTAACCAGGCCTCCTGTCTTATGAGGTGATGATCATACATATTAGAGCTGCCTTCCCCAACCTGGTGCCCTCCAGTGGTATGAGACTAAAATTCCCATCATCCCAAACCAGCTTGGTTGTGCTGCCTGGGGATGATGGGAGTTGTAGTCCAGGAGATGTATTGGGGAAGGCTGTGTTTGCTTATACCACAGGAATTCCCATATATGCCATTCCTGCCCATTTTAAAGAGGAGTTGTACGGATTATCTAGGTCAGTAGGCATGGTCTTTTTACATGCCCTGTTTCAAATTAAAGTTCACTGTGGTCATAATTCTGTGACATTTCTATACAATGCTGTGGGTACTTCTAAAGAAGGCAATTTGCCGCTCGCTACAGGAGTGAAGTCATGGATGCAGAGAACCACAGGAAGAAGTTTCGGCATGAAGCAACTTGCCCCATCTGCCTCCTTTACTTCAGTGTTCCAGTGACGCTAGACTGTGGGCACAGCTTCTGTGAAACCTGCATCCGTAGTTCCTGGGAGGTGTCTGAAACGTGCCCCTATTGCAGAACAGAGGTCAGACACATCTTCCATCCAAGCTATTCTCTCTCAAGCCTTGTTCAAATAGTCAGCGACTGGGATTTGTCTGCAGAGAGAGAGGCGTGGGCCTGGGCGCCCGAATGCGAGAGGCACCATCGTCCCCTGGAGCTCTTCTGCAAGGACGATCAAGCCCCCCTCTGTGTGGAGTGTGACAGATCCCAAGAGCACGGAGGTCACAGTGTGGTCCCTGTAGAGGAAGCAGCCCAAGAGTACAAAGTAAGAATGAACTACTGACAGGAATGACCAGTGCATATTCTGAAAAACCTCTGCCACTAGGGTTCAAGGCTACCCAGAATCCTCTCTGCCCCTGGGAAGCCATTATCCCTTATCCCAAGTAAGAGAGAGAGTTTCCTTTATGCAGTTGTGCAGAAATGAACTCTGCACATACTCAGGAGCCCTCTCATCTAATGGTTCTTTACATGTCCCAGGACTGAATCCTGGCTTTGAGGGGACTGAGGCTTGGTGTGCCTCATCATCTCATACTCAACCCTGGTGTCTGTAGGTGCCTTAGGCAGGCTTCGCCAAACCAGGCACCCTCCAGTTGTTGCTGGACTACAAATTCCACAATCTCCACCGAACATTGACTGTGCTGACTAGGGATGATGGGAGTTGTAGTCAAACAACATCTGGGGGGGCAGGTTGCGAGTGGCTGCTTCAGATACTTCATATGCCTGAGACTGGAGCCTTCCACCTGGAAGTCATGGTAGCTCCTCCAAGGCGCTTTGATGACCTTCTAGGTGCCTCTTCACATGATAGCCAGGCTTTCCCGGGGATGATTTGTGAGGTGCAGGTGCTCATCATGACAGCCCCCATAGCCACTGCCCCAAGTGTGTTGATCCATATCAGCAAACCACTTCTAGCAGCTTTCCTCCACACCTGGAGCAAGTCTTTTGTAAAGCGAATGGGTCTTCACTGCACTTCAAAACCAGGCAGCCACAAAATAACTTGCATTACAACAGGCGTAGTTTACAACAATACATAGTCACTGGGAAAATTCATTTCCACCCCAGCTACTGTGAACATTTCAGGTAAGTTCAGAGGGAATAAGGAATTCTGAGGGGGGTGGAGGATGACATCAGCGTCCCTGCTAATGAAAATCTGCCGGCCTGTGATTCCTGGCTCCCATTACAGCACTGTCTTCTTTCCTACACCTATGTGTAAATGTCCGTCAAACAGCACCCCACTCCTGACTGTTGTATTATTTCATTATATTTTACATTTCCCTGCTGCCTTTCCTCCCAACAAGCTCAAGGCCATGTACATGGTTCTCACCCCTCATTTTATTCTCACCACAGCCCTGCGAGGGAGGTTGAGCTGTGGGATTGTGGCTGGGCCAAAGTCACCAAATGTGGTTCCATGGCTGAGTGGGGATTAAAATTAGGGAGATCCAAGTTCAATCTAGTGTGACACTCTGATCCAGCTTTTCCCTACCTTGGGTTCCCAGATGCTGCTGGGCTACCGCTCCCATCATCCCCAACCACTGGGGATCATGAGAGTTGTAGTCAAAACAACACCTGGGGAGCCAAGGTTGGAAATGCTCCAAACCACTACATCGCCATGGCTCTGGCATTGGTATGTTAGGCAGGGAGCAAGCATATTATCCAGTGTGGTATAGTGGTGAGAGTGTTGGGACTGGGACTCAGGAGAGCCGGGTTCTAGTCCTCACTCTGCCATGAAGCTCACTGGGATACTTTGGGCCAGTCACTGACTCTCAGTCTAACCTACCTCACAGGGTTGTTGTGAGGATAAGATGGAGAGGAGGAGGATTATGTAAGCTGCCTTGGGTTCCTTGCAGGGAAAAAGGTGGGATATAAATACATATTTTTTAAAATCCAATGCATCCCCATTCTTTTTTTTAATGACAATTTTGATGTGTGTATTCAGTAAACCTCAAACAAGGAGCCAAACAGGAAACTTGCTTTCCAGGATCAGATCAGCAGCTGCCTGGAGATTCTGCAGAAGGAGAGAGAGAGAAATCTGGCATATAAAACAAACATAGATAATACAAAAAGAACCTTGATGGTAAGTGTCACTATAACTGGGAAGTGAACAAGCACTGGAACCAATATTGTGGGGGGGGGGTTGAATATTAAATGCTGAAGAGGCTAAAGTCATGATGCTTCGGGAGGTGTATTTCTTTTTGAAAGTCCTGGTCTACCAAAACGACGCCAATTCACTCTAAGGGTGGCCTATTAAGTCTTGAGGATACTCTGAAAATCAGAAGTGCCCTTCCGAGGGAATTCTCATGGCCTCCCTCTTAATGCTACCAAGACTGACAGTGTTCCTAACGTGGCCCCCTTTTTCTTCTCTTTCCATCGGCTTGTCATAGAATGAACTAGAATCGGAGAAGGAAACGCTAGATGAATTAGTTCAACTAATCGACTTTCTGCGTGAAGAAAATGACCCACTGCTTGAGGCAGACAAACTGGAGGAGGAAATTATAATAAAAGCGGAGTTATATCAGGCCAGACTCTCTGAAGAACTCTGCTCCCTCAATAGGATCATCCAGGAGATGGAGGAGAAGCGTCAGCAGCCAGCAAATGAACTCCTGCAGGTAAGGCGGTGGCAGAAACGGCCCAGCTCTTTTTCAGGGCAAGGGTGGCTCCAGTCCATTGTGTGTCTTCAACTATGCAAAACATGAAGTTGCCCTGTTTATGGAGCCGATAAGCCAGCTCTGTCATATCCAGGAGCATCCAAGTGAAGTAGAAAGGGAATCCTCCTTGATGCAGACTAGAGATTCCTAATTTTTTTGATGGATTCTGATGCTGTTGTCTTTTTATTTATTTATTTGAAGTATTTTTATGCCGTTCCTCAGCCAAAAAGGCTCCCAGAATGGTTTACTTATAACCAATGAAGCAAGACAGTCCCTGCCCACAAGCTTACAATCTAAAAGGACATGGGCGCGCAAGGAAAAAGGAATGGGGAGGGGAAGGAGAAAAAAACAATTCTTTTATCAGGGTTGGTGGGGTGGCCCTGCTCTCCCTCTCATCTCCCTTGGCTCCGCCTGCTAGGATGTCTGCTGTTCTCAGCTGTTTGCAAGTGATTTGTCTCCAAATGGCTTCTGCTTAGATGGTCCTGCCTTAATGTCCTGCCTGTGTGGGCTTCCCAGAGACAGAGTGTGGCAGCTGCCTTGGGCAGCTGATTATGGATGTCATAGAAGGGCTGCAAATTGTTACTTATTTCATTTATTATTGTTGTTGTTGAGAGGTGCTTGTGGGATTTTCTGCCTCAGAAGCTAGAATAACTTGACTTGGCCTGGGGGAATTATGCAGCTTCACTTGTGGGGAGGGAGGGGTGTCGTTTGCTGCTCCTCCTCCTCCGGCAGCAAAATATCTTGGGTCAGCCCTGTTGTCAACTAGACAGACAGTTGGTCTGATCCAGCAGGGCTGCCCTTTTGTACTTTCTCAAGGCCGGGATATTTGTCATTTCAGGCATCCCACTTCTTTAAAAAGTTACGCCACCTTCTGAGGTGAAACTACCTCAGTGGAACTGTTGTACAGCATCCTTCTGGGCCTGCCGGGCCTAGAGAGCATGGCTGGGGACAGGCGTGGACTTCCCTCTTTTTCTCTCTCTTTCCCCTGTAGAATGTTGGAAGCACTTTGCAGAGGTAAGTGAATCCCCCTCATTTTCCTTCCTCCTTCACAATGCCGGGAACTCTGCAGACAGCAGGTGAGGAACGTTCCTGCATCCGTATCACGGTCATACCTTGATTAGGCCAACCCAAAAACCACCAAATAATGTGCAAGCATTCAAGATCCCCAGATCTCTTCATCAGGCAAGCTGTTATAAAAAGCGGCGGGGGGGGGGGAGAATGGGGGGGAAGGTGAACTGCTGGTGAAGTCACATTGTCTGCATGTTCAGAGTCCCAGGGTGGAATGGGGGAGGGGAGGGGTCTGCAGACATTCATTTTATGTTCTGCATGTCACGTGATAGTTACAGGAAGGACGTGCAGTCGCCCCTTGCAGCCAGAAAGGGGGAAATGTTGGATCCTCCATTTTTGAAAATATAAAATCCAGCTGTTCTCAGAACTGTTTTCCACCCTGGACAAAGTGCATGGGCTCCTTTTACATCTAGGGGCCGAGGCCTTATAGCGGACCCCTAGATCCATCACACCCCCTTTTCTCTACCTTATCATTAGGCTTCAACAGTTCCACTCGCCACAGCGAGCATGATGTGCTCTGGCCATCATGCCGAGTAACTAGGCTTTCAGCTGATGCTCGGTGATGAAACCCCTGCGCTCTCCTTTCACCAGAGAGGGGAAGGTTCTCAGCCGATGCGCCGGTGCCCCTCTCTCAGGCTCCCTTGCCTGCAGGAGAAACAGTAACTGGAGCAGAAGAGGCTTCTTCAGCTGCTGCTTGGACTTGGAGCTCTGAGCAGCTTCACACCTACCTTTCTTTCAGGTTGATGCTGGCTGGAGATGCAAGTTATAGTCCAACACATCTGGAAGGCACTGGTTTGAGGATGATGGCAGAGCACAATAGCAGCATCAGAGTTCATCCAACAAACACACGCGCACACAGGGCTTGTTTCTAAGTAGATGCTTTTTGAAGTAAATTACAGTAACATGATTTCTTACGTACTGTAAGCTTGATGGTTACAGACTTTGTAAGTGCAGTTTCTTAAATGTAAGTTATACTGTGAAGAAAGGAAAACAACAGGATAAGTCCCTTGCTAAACCAAGCAAGCATCAGTTGAAACTGTCAGAGATTGAACCCAGATTCCACCTAAACACCAGGAAAAATTTCCTGGCTGTTAGAGCAATAAGACAATGGAACCAACTACCTAGGGAGGTGGTGGGCTCTCCCACTCTGGAGGCATTCAAGGTGCAGCTGGACAGCCATCTGTCAGGGATGCATTGACCTGGATTCCTGCATTGAGCAGGGGGTTGGACTCGATGGCCTTATAGGCCCCTTCCAACTCTACTTTTCTATGATTCTATGAATAGAATTCTAACTTCTTCTAACCTCCAGAATTCCCTCCCCTGATACAATCAAGTGGTTCTTTCCAGTGAACCCTGACTACACAGAGAAGCTCGGTTTCTCCCTTTGCCCTTTAACCTGAGTATATAAGCCTTAACCTGAGCCTTAACCCTTCAATGGGCAATCATTCTAAAAACCCTCCCTGCAGAGCTGATGTCTTCTCATCGCATACTCCCAACAGAGGAATGCTGGACTAGTGGGTCAGAGCAGCTCCATTCCATTCTGTGCCTGCCTGTGTCTCGAGACCAGCCTTCCCCAACCTGTTGCCCTGCAGATGTGTTCTCGGCTTTGGTGGTCTTTTCTGTTCCTTCCTTTTGCTCCACTTGGGAATTCTGGGTTGGACAGTTTGTAAGTTAACATTTCCCCCCCTCTCCAGGTATGAGGAGAGAAAGTTGTTTGAGATCCCCAGGGGGTTTCTTACTGCACTGGAGTGGAAGGTCCGGGAATACTCTGACAAAATCCTGTTCTTCAAAAGTGTAGTAAAGCAGTTCAAAGGTGAGGAAGAATGGATGCAAAGATCTTGTTCTGGATGTAACATTGGCCCTGGCGTGGGTGTGGAAAGGCTCATGGTCCTTTACCATAGAAATATAGGAGGCTGCCTTCTACTGAGTCAGACCCTTGATCCATCTAGCCCAGTATTTTTGACACTGACTCCAGGGTTCAGGCAAGATTCTTTTTTAGCCCTACCTGAAGATTGCATGCAAAGCAGGTGTTCATCCACTGAACTAAAGCCCCTCCCCTTAATGGATTCCCCCTTCCAGGCCCCCCATATCTGCTCTGGGAATGCTCCAGGGTGCATTGCCCAGGGTAGCCGGGTGACCGGCCAGATGGGCGATTCAAAAATGTAATGTAACGTAATAAGTATGCAGGGTTGCAGAGGGGAGAAGAGGAAGACTTGTTGGATGTATCCCCATTTTATGTAAACATGATGACCAAAATGGAGTGAAATGGAAGAAGATGGAAATGGTGTGAAAGAAATAATATGGCTGCAAGGTTTATTTGATTAATCTGTGAGATTAATTAACTAAATAGTTCTACAGGCCTTCGTATATTTTCTGTGATGCGAATCAGACATTTAAAACATTTCCAACTGAATCTTAAGCATGTTTACTTGGATGCAAGTCCCATTGTTTTCAGTGGGGTTTACTCCCAAGTACCGTAAATATGCATTAGATTGCAGCCTTAGAGGTGCAATCTTATGGCCCTCCAACCTTGTCTGGGCGGCCATAGGAGAAGTCAGACTCCACACTGCGACCTCAGAAATACCTTCCGAGGTCACAGTGGTTCTTTTCGCACCAGCTGGGAACCAAAGCTGGAATACCAACTTTGGTTCCGGCATATGGGAGGGGTGTGTTCCCAGGGACGGGGAGGGGGGGAGCGAGGCACCACTGGCTTCCACAGAATCCAGGCGGTGCCTCAGCCTCTCCTCCTCTGGAGAAGGCGTAACACATTTAGAGAGCAAAATTGGCCGTCCAGATGTTTTTGAGGGTGAGGGGAGCGCCGTGGCAATCCTATCTGCCGTGCTCCTTCCACACTCAATTGGATGCCCATAATCCTCTGGGTTTGGAGGCTTACGGGCAGCCACATAGGATGGGGCTGTTAGGCAATAATCTTGCATATCAACTTGCCAACTTTGACTGAGCTGCTGCTAATGGATATGTTGTGGTGGGGTACGGGGTGGAAATCTTATTAGCAGAAAACAAAGTGGAATATTTGGAAATGAATTAGAATTGGGGGATAACTTCCTCCCCACAATCCAGCCTCTCCCAGAGTTCTTTCAGCATTTTTAAATAATCCTTTATTTGAAATAGGGCAAACAGAGGTGCGTGCTATGCTTTTGTGTCACAAAATTTGTTAATTGCATGATAGCGTGACACTTAATCTTTTCCCCTTTCTTTCCCCAGACACTGTAGAAAATGAATGTCTTCTACAGGAAGGTAAGCTGAAGGATCTCCTGAACTACCAAATCTACCGGAGGGATTAGGGCTTGTCAGAATGCTGCCTGCTTGGATTTCGCTGGAGTTCCCCAGACCTGTGCTGGGGTCTCTGGAACTATGAGTAGCAGAAAGTCAATGAGGGAGCAGTTCTCTGCCAGTTTCTATACTTACTTCCCCTGGTTTTAGGTATTTGCCTTTGATGTGGTAACTGCCCTGCTGGATCAGCCCAAGATCTAGTCCAGGACGGGGAACCTTTTTGTTGCAGTTAAGGGCTGCACTTCCTCTGGGGTGATCTATCAGGACCTTCATGCCAGTGGTGGATGGGACTAAAGTTGGTAGTGGGCGGGGCAAAAGCCCAAAGTGGGAAGATGTTTGGGAAGATACGGTCCCATCCCTCTGTCCTGAACCAGCTGCCAACCAGTTTCACTGAATGATCCTAATGTGCAGGACAGAAAAACTTACCTCTGTTTATTTATTTTATTTATTTATTATATTTATACCCCGCCTTTTTTCCTGCAAGGAACCCAAGTTTCCCACAAAGAAAAAACTCTAAAAGACACCAAAACTCCACCCCAAATACCACATTTCCTGTTTTTTCTGCTTCCCTATCCCTTGACAGAAAGAGGAGGGAAGAAGTGGCTGTAAACCATTTGTACCATTTTAGAATGAACTTTCTTCATCGCAGCCGCAAAAGCTTCTGCAGCTACATATTTGAAAGCTGCAGATGGATAAGTCTTGCTCTTTCTCCTGTTCTCTTAAAAAAAATAAAATTCATACTTTCAAGGTTGTAAACCTCCCAGAGAGCTTTGGCTATTGGGTGGTATAGAAATTAAATAAATAACATGAGGAATGTTTGGAAGAAAGGGGAGAATCCCAATCCAGAATGCAGTACATGGAAACCCCATTAAGCGGAAGGTAATTCCTGGGAAGTTTCGAAGCTCAGTGTAAACCATTCTCCCAGCTAATCCGCTTGTCTTCTCTTTCCTCATCTCCCCACCACCTCCCTACAGCAAACATAACTCTGAATCCAGACACGGCTCATCCCATTCTCATTCTGGCTAAGGATCGTCGGAGTGTGAGATTGGGAGACGCATGTCAAGATGTGCCCGACAAGCCAGAGAGATTCGACTGCCTCACTGTTGTTCTGGGATGTGAGGAATTTACAGCAGGCAGACACAGCTGGGAAGTCACTGTAGGAGGTGCAGAACTATGGGCTGTGGGGGTGGCCAGAAAGTCTGTGCAGAGGAAGAGCCATTTCAACATTAGTTCTGAGGAAGGGATCTGGGCTGTGGAGAAGCAGAGCGTGGGGTACAGAGCTCTCGACCACCATTGTCCTCCTATGAGTGTGGAGCTCAAGAGGATTCGAGTGGTTCTGAACTATCCAGGGCAACGAGTGGCCTTTTATGATGCTGACAGAGCAAGCCCAATCTATTCCTTCTCAGATGCTTCATTCTGTGGAGAGCCCCTCATCCCCTTCTTTTTCCTGGGGGACACAGGCCCCCTCACACTCTTTCCCTAAGGTTGCCAAATAGTGCCGGGGTTATTGTTATTAATTGCATTATACAACAACCATTACTACTTCTGGTCACCAGCAGCAGCAGCAGGAAGAAACTGTATGGGGATAGAAGTTTCAGATGACTTGGGGGGGCACACTGACATAACCCACATATAGTTTGGTGCATTTCCCCCCCAAATGGCCTTGGAATGTGATTGCGGAGGTCTCTTGCAGCAAAGCAAAGGGCAAAAATGCTGCTTGGCAAGACAACATGGCGCTCTCTCCTTCCATCACCCAAGTAACCACCCAAGATGGGTTGTGTGTTTTTTTTTCAAAACAAGTCTGAAATTTTATTTGGGGTGAGGGTGAAACTAGCCCTTCCCCTTTCTATAGTTGAACATGCAGCTTTCTACAAATAGCAGTCCCCAGACACATCTTTGGATATTTGGTCATGATACACTGATGTGTATGCTTGAGTATGAATGAAAGTTTATACATGTCTTTAAATGTGTTCCAACTTCATCCCAACTTCCTCTCCTTGTCTTATTTGTATTGTGTAAATGAGAAAAACCTAACAAAAAATATTAATTAAAAAAGGAAGAAAAGAAACTAGCCAATCCAGGAGACTTTATTGCAAAGATGGGAACATGCTGATTTGTACCATTTTTCTGAAAATTGATCTGTTAGAGAATGGTCCTATGGCCCATAGACCTCATGGGGGGTGGGGGCATAGGATAGTTTGGATTGCCAGCTCCGAGGTCGGAGATAGCTCAGGCCTCTGAGCTGGGAATCGGAGCTCCCTGCCCCCTCAGTCAACATGGAAAGAACCATGCTGGCTGCTCTCCGAGGTTGGGAAACTGACCTCGGGAGAGGGGTAGAAGGGGGTGTTTTGGGGAGCAGACTGGGACATCCTGAAGCTGCTCCAGCCTCCTTCCTTCCCTCCCTCTCAGAAACACTGTAGCTGAATGGTTGAAAATGGCTGTCTATCGAAAATGTAGATCAGGAGGAGCACCGCAGCTCCTCCTGCTCTGTACTGGATGAGCGTGAGCCTCTGGGTTCGGGGGGGGGGGGGGCTTACACTCATCCCCATTGGACTGTGCCCTAAGTTGCTTTTTATTAACTAAGGAAGCAGAGCAGACATTGACAAAGTAAAACATTTTAATATGGTTTTTAAATGTTTTTTGGCTCATAGTAATGTTTTACTAGGTTTTTATTTGATTATGGTTTTTATGTTTTCACATTTTTGTAAACTCCTGGTTTGTTTCATAAAGATGGTATAGAAATACAATAAATAAAATGGCATCTGGTAATAACCCCTTTTGTTACACTTCATTAAGTATTGCCATTGAATGACCAAAGTTGTTCCTCTGTGTACTGTAAAAACATTGAACCATATAAGGGTTGAATGATTCACAAACAACCATTGAAAAAACGCAATTACTGTGCGGTTAAACATTATCCTCAAATCTGAAACCTAAGGCAACTATTATCTCAGAAGTTATATACCAATAAATATAAGGAAAGGTATCCCTCTAACAAATAGATCCTCTCACCCAGTTGCTGAATGCCTGTGGTTATTTAAAGGAAAGGCATCTTTTCACATACAAATTATAACTGAATCCTAAACTGGAATTCCCCAGCCCTTCACTGACCTTTCAGTAGCCCATAGCAGATCAAAGATGGTGTCCAGTCAAAAGACATTGTCCAGCAATTCTGTCTTTTCTTCCTTAATGTTTGTTTGTTTGTTTTTGGTGGTGGTGGTGGTAAGATAAAAAGATTGAAGAATGGATGGGAAACCATGGGGAGGTTACAAGTGGAAGGCATCATTTTTCTGTACTAGTAAAATTCTGTGAATGAGGCAGGGCCATCTGGAAGCACCCTAGGAACTGGTACCCCTTAAACCTGTGCGGCCTCCCTGGTTGTAGCAGTTTATACAGGGGGACCTGAAATCACAAGGAGAAGTGTTTCTCCTGGATAACATCAATTTCTTGGACTGTCCTTTGTAAAGTATGAGGACCGGCTCCACTAGCAACCCCTTGGGAGTAATGACTTATGTGGCCTTAAGGCTCAAAAAAGAAAAAAAGCAGGAGGGGCAGCTGCTTCTACCAAGCAACTCCACTTCCCATCCTGGCCAGTGTGCCTCAGCATTTTGTGTTGCCCAATTACTTAGTGCTCCAGAGGGCTGACGTGGCCAATTCCACAGTGCATCTAATGCAGTGTTTCTGCTGGCTGGGGCATGCTGGGAGTTGTAGGCCAAAAACATCTGGGGACCCAAGGTTGAGAAACACTGATCTAATGTGATCCAGGGGGCCAACCCAGACAAGGCCCCAGCTCACCACAGGGCCTCATCTTGTCCCTCAGTGCGAGGAAAACTAGCTCCTGTGCAGCGAATTCAGCCATTCAACAAATATGCCAGGATGTGTTTCTTTAAATCTAAATTGTGTGAATAGAACACAAACAGTGATTTAAACTTTAAAAATTTCAGTTTTGCCTACAAAGGGGGTGGGGGAGACTACAAATTCCGCCGACCTCCTTTTCGCCTCCGCGCATTGCCTTATGGGAGTTGTAGTTCCCACCGCCGTGGTGTTCTCCCGGTTATGAATGGGAGGAGGGAAGAAATGTCATAGTGACGTTACAGTGACGTCAGTATTCAGGGGCTGGGTGGGGATGAAACGCCCAGTTGTTGCTCCCAGCAGGGTGTTCCTGTTTCTAGGAAAGTGAAAGTGGGTTTCTGTTGCGCCGGTGAGGATGCGGTGAGGTCGTCCATGGCTGCGGCTGGGAGCTCCATGCAAAGCCTCCGAGATGAAGCGTCCTGCCCCATCTGCCTGGACTACTTCAAAGAGCCGGTGATGATAATAAACTGCGGGCACAATTTCTGCCAGGACTGCCTCGCCCGCTACTATGACTCGAGCTCGGACGCCTTAAGATGCCCCCAGTGCCGGGAGCCGGTCGATCAAAGGCACTTACAAGCCAACCGGCAGCTGGCCAATTTCGTGGCGATCACCAAACAGCTCAGTTTGGAAGCAAAGAGAGGGAGGGGAAAAGGAGCAGCAGGAGGAGGAGGAGGGACGGAATGCGAGAAACACCAGGAGCCCCTGAAACTTTTCTGCAAGGATGATCGAGCCCTCATCTGCGTGGTTTGCAGAGAGTCCCGGGATCACAGGACACACAGGGTGCTTCCCACTGAGGAAGCTGCTGAAGAATACAAGGTAGCGAATGGGGGCGAGGGATCGAGCTCTAGCGATGGAGGCAGTGCAGCACCTGTTACTAAGGGCGCGCGATCCCATGCATGTTTAGACAGAGAAAAGCCCTAAAGGATTGCGCTCTAAGAGACTCCGAAGCAGACCAGGAAGTGTCTGATCTTTTATTACGCCTTGTTCTCTTCCGGTTTTCAGCCAACGGTCCCCAAAACAAGCATGCAAATGCTTTTTAAAAATCCGTAATATAAAAGAAAAGCTGACACATGATTGTATAAGCTGCCTTGATTGCCATTTTTTGGTTGAAAGGCAGGGTAAATAAAATAAATAAATAAATAAATATTTCCTAGCCAACGGACTGGCTTTGCATGGGTTGCAACAGCCCTTCGTTTGATACTGCAAAGCCTTCAAGCAGCTGATCAGAGTTGGACACATTATGCCCACGCTGTCTGAGTAAAGCCATGCCTGCTGGCACCCTTAGGTGCCCCCCTATGGCCCCCTGAGGGAGGGGTCTGTCCACCCCATTCCCCTGAGTAGGGGGCTGTGATGCAGCAGGGAAGAGGTGTATAACTGTTTCTCAGCCTACTAATCTCCCCTGGCTCCTATGCATGTTTAGACAGAAAAAAAAGTCTTACAACTCCCAGCATGGCTGGCCGGGCCATGCTGGGAGTTGTAGGACTTTTTTCTGTTCAAACATGCATAGTATTGTGCTTTTAATTAATTAAAATTATGTGTGTTTAATGTGTTTAAAGTTAATTAATGTGTTTTTAAAACAAAGTAACCCTGAGATGCAGACCCTATGGTCCCCTTAGTATACAAGCCAAGTTTCAGGTATCTAGGGTTCACATTCTTAGTGCCATGGCTCTGATAGAAAGACACACATCCTTTTATTATTACAGATTATTATTATTATTATTATTATTATTATTATTATTATGATTTTACCAGAATATTTATTTTTACACCAACATAGATGACCACCAACATAGATGCGTTTAAAAAGGGATTACCGGTAGACAAACTCATGGAGGATATGGCTACCAATGGCTAGTAGTCATGATGGCTATATATTTCCTTCAGTATCAGAGTCAATATACCTTTGTATGTCTGTTGCTGAGGAACATGAGAGGGAGGGTGCTGTTGTGCTCATGTCCTGTTTGTGGCCTTCTCATGAACATCTGGTTGGTCACCGTGGGGACAGAAGGTTGGACTAGATTTATTTATTTATTTATTTATTATATTTATATCCCACCTTTTTTCCTGCAAGGAACCCAAGGCGGCTTACATAATCCTCCTCCTCTCCATTTTATCCTCACAACAACCCTGTGAGGTAGGTTAGGCTGAGAGTCAGTGACTGGGCCAAAGTCACCCAGTGAGTTTCATGGCCGAGCGGGGACTAGAACCCGGATCTCCCTAGTCCCAGACCAACACTCTCACCACTACACCACACTGGCTCAATTTGTCAGATCCAGCACAGCTCTTCTTACGTACTTATAGTAATAGGATTCTTAGAGGATTAGAAAAGTTTGACTCCTGTGTAACAAAGTGGTATTCATTTATTATACATGTAGATAAAGAAATGTCTCCTCAGCATAGCCCACCATCCAACCAAATTAAATTCTCCTGTGATGACTTTAAGTCAAAGGTGGGCAGCTTGTGGCCCAGCAGATGTTCTTGGGCTGTGACTCCCATCAGCCTAGACATTGTGGCCAGTGGTGGGGGTTGTTGGGACTTGGAGTCCAACAATGTCTGTTGGGAGGGTGATCAGTTCTCCACCCCTGAAGTGCTCAAAGTGTTCACATCAACTATCTTGCTGTAATCCTTATAACAACCCTGCAAGGTAAGCCAGTATTATTATCCCACCTTCTGCAGATGGTGGGCGAGGAGAGGGGGAAGACTGAAGCACTCCATCCAAATAACATGAAACACACTAATTTATTTATTTATTGCTTGTCTCAGGATTGGATTCAGAGCCATATAGATGCTTTGAAGAAGAAGAAAGATGAGATTGTGGAGTCTAAAAGGAGCAGCAAAATGGAAAGCCAAGAGCTGCTGGTAGGTATCCTTTTACCCTGAATGAAGCCAGCAGATGGTCCTCAGCAGTGCTCTCTAAATCTCAGATCTTTCAGCTCCCACATTTTAAGGCAAATCTCCCTTACATATTGAAATCTTGACTTCCTCTTTATTCCATCCAACTTCACCTTTGTTAAAGGTTCCTAAATAATTATGATGATGATGGCAATTGAGGCTGCCCCAAAGTTGCTAGAGCAAAGCAAAATACTTTACAACACAGCTCAGGTCCTTTGTTATGGCAAACAACACTTTGCAAAGCACTTTGCCTTGCTCAGACTTGTTCTTGGGGTATGTTATGGTTCGAAGACAAATGGTTCCAGTAATTTTGCTGAAGCTAAGCAGATCTGATCAGGGTCAGTTTTTGGATGGGATACTGCCTGGGGACCACATACATACCAACCACCTTGACTTCCAAGGAAGGAACATGTGTTATAATAATTAAATACATTTCCCAAATTGGTTTAGAAGTGCATTGTATATTACACTTTGCAGGTGACTTGCTACATTTTACAGGCTTCAAGTTTTAATTGGTAGATTAATCAACTAAAACCCTAGCTGATTGATGGAAGGAACTTTTAATCTGGCTTCACCAAATTTGAATTAGTGGAGCTGTGAATTAAGGACATACTGTTTTGTTATTTGAAGTTCTTTTGGTTCTGGTGCGTTAATGTAATACAGTATGAAAAAGGAAATATTAAAGTTGGCCTTTCATTCTAATAGTGACTGGTAGCCTTTGCTTAAAATAGTTAGTTATCTTTCTTCAGTATCTCAGTAAGGCATGTATATGTACCGGTAGGTCCTACAAATGTGTAAAAGAAAATACGCAATTGGTCAATTAAAAATCCTTATCTAGCTCTGCAAAAATTCTTATCTAGCACAAAATTATTAAAAATTTTAATAATTTTGCAGAACCTGAACTAGTAGAGTAAAACTGGATTCTTTATGTAACCAGTTAATACTTTGCTGCTTCAATAAAGATAGCCCAGATCTAAGGTCTTGCAAGTAAACCTGAATGGACAAGCCTGCTTCAGAATTTGTAAATGGAGTGGAAGACCAGTCTATTTTCATCATTAGCATAGTGGTTTAAAGCCAACCCAATGCCTTTGTTTGTAGCTTAATTTAGGAATATGAGCTGCGAGTGAACGGGAATTGTTTGTTTTCTCCCCTTGGCTTTATGGGTATAGTAATGTGAACAGTGATTTCAGCACGAAAGAGCAGAGCTTAGCCCTGCAGTCTTATGCATGCCTACTCAGAAGTCAGACCCATTTATATAATCAGATTTATGAGTTCAATGGAGCTTACTCCCAAGTAAGTGTGTAGAGGATTGCACCTTGACAGTGCAATCCTAGAAATGGACCCCAGGTTCCTAGAAATGTAATTAGGTCTGAACAACAAAGCATGATTAGCACATATTTATAAATAAAGGAAAGGGTAAGTGCAGAATTCAGATAATAAAGAAGGGCAGGTCAATACATATAACAATGATGCCAGAGTAACGAGTGCTTCCAGCATTTCCAGTACATACAGTAGTTTCAACAAAACAGTAACGCTATACCACAGTCAGTTTGTTACAATTCTGTCTCTCTTTCCCCCATCTCCGGAGGTGTCCCTTCAGAAAACACAACCGCCCTAAGGATGCTATCCTATGCATGTTTAGACAGGAAGAAGGCCTACCACTCCCAGCATGCCCCAGCCAGCCATGCTGGCTGGGGCATGCTGGGAGTGGTAGAACTTCTTCCTGTCTAAATGTGCATAGGATTGCGTCCTAAGTCACTCTTTCAGCTTCAGTCAGGCCTGACACACAGTGCTGACCTTTAGTCCTTTCAGGAACAGACAATTCTTTGGTTCACAGTAATGGTTTCTCTCTAACATTCAGGGCTTTTACTTTCACTCTTCTGTTGTCTCGGGTGCTTTTTCTCAACTTCTTTCACCGCTTCCCTCCTTGACTCATGAAGAATCTCTTTAGCTTTTCTCTCCTGTCAGCCATGTCTCTCCCACTCCAGCTCTTCTTCCTCTCCCTCCCTCTCTGCATGAACTGCCAATCAACTTTTTCCATTGCCTGGGTACCGGTAACCTGCTCTCTTCCCCTGCCCTCTGCTGTATCTATCTGATCATTTCAGGTTCAGCTACACCTATACATGTCTACTGAGAAATAAGCTGCACTGAGTTCCATGGGGCATACTCCCAGATAAGTGTGTGAGAGCCAGTGTGGCATAGAGGTTAGAGTGTTGGACTGGGACTCAGGAGATCCAGGTTCTAGTCCCCGCTCAGCCATGAAACTCACTGGGTGACTTTGGGCCAGTCACTGACTCTCAGCCTAACCTACCTCACAGGGTTGTTGTGAGGATAAAATGGAGAGGAGGAGATGTAAGCCGCCTTGGGTTCCTTGCAGGAAAAAAGGCGGGGTATAAATATAATAAATAAATAAATAAAATAGGATTGCATCTTAAATCTCCCTCTTTAAGACTTTTGAAAAGTTGGCAGGTATGAAATCTATCAAACTTGAGAAGAAGGAACCACTGCGGCAGCGAACATTATATATCCCAGAATTCCGTGTTTAATAAAAGGGCCTGGTTTTCCAAAAGCTCACAATAAAAGACACATGTTAAGGACTTATGGCAACTCTTTGGGGCTGCTGAGAATTTTCTGGAAACTTTTTACTGAACATGGGATGTAGCTTCCTTGAAGTATCAGAAGCTGTGAAATTTCGCACTGTTGCCATGAAAGCTCCCCCATCTCTCTCTCTCTCTCTCTCTCTCTCTCACACACACACACACACACACACACACACACACACACGTCACAAACCTCCAAGTCTTCTACCCCATCGAATATGAATGGGAACTATGTAAGAGCCCTAGAGTGTTGTTAAGTAACTCCCATTCATTTCAGTGGGGCTTTGCACAGAATGCTTCTGTAGATTGTAACTGATATCTCCAAGCATTCCCTCCACTGTATTACTGACTTCAAATCTGCCCTTCTCCCTGTTCCCCCCTGTTCACTGCAGAAGCAGACAGACAATGAAAGGCAAGACATGGTGACTGAATTTAGGCAACTGCACCAACTGATGGAGGAGAAAAAGCTTGTCTTGTTGGCACAGCTGGAAGAGCTGGACAAAAGGATTTTGAAGCGGAGGGATGAGCACGATGCCAAGCTCTCTAAGGAAGGTACCTCTCTCGATAACCTCATCCAGGAGACGGAGGAGAAGTGCCAACAGCCAGCGAGTGAATTTCTCCAGGTGAGCCAGTTTCCCCCTCACAATACCTAACCCCTTCATACATTTGTTTAGGTACTTCGGCCATTTTGGGCAGCCACCCAAACAGGAAGAGAGTGACCACTTCTCCTCCACAACTCCTAACCCTAAGTAGTTAGCCACTTTGGGCAGCTATCTAAACAGGAAGTGAGTGACCACTTCCGTCCACTAATGTCGGGGTCCCGGTCCTGCAGTCTCGCATTCTAGCACTCTGACACCAGAGACTCCAAATCAATGAGATCCTTTTATTACAGCAAATCCCACTGCAGAAGCTTAATGGTTACAGTCTTCAGAAATCATATAGCTGATGGCATTTTTCTATAGGCTCTTGAAATTGTTTCACATCAAGGTAGGGGACTGGAATGTATCTTAAGGACCAAATTCCCCGACATTCCACACCAAGAAAGGGTCTGGAGCCAATTCTCACTACGCCTCAGACAAGGGAAGGATCAGAGCCAATTGCAGATGCTCCTGTGACAAGGGAAGGGATCCTAGAAACAGGCCTGACTACCCACACACACCCATAGAGAGCTGAGCCAACTTTGCCACTGAGTTGGAACCTCCAGGGTGCTGTGCATCTTGGCCTTAGGATCTGAGCAACTCCTAGCGGCTCCTCTGACAGGGCCCTATTGCTCATGAGACAAGGGAAGGGATCCCAAAAGAGGACCTGAACCAGCATGCACATCTCCACAGAAGTCAAGACCAACCCTGCCAGTTGGGTTGGCCCTTCTGGGTACAGTGAGTCCAGGCCTCTCGACAATAAGGGTCCAAAACAAGATCAGACTTGAGTCCAAAGTACTTCCCCACACACAGAGATTCCAACATCCAAAGCTCCCAGCTTTGGGATCTCTACACCACATGGGTCAAGGCATAGGAATGTCCAGAAGTCCGGAATTTGCCCCAAGCCAGCCGGGCTCTGGGCTCCCTGACGAAGGCACAACCATAGCCACAAGAATGCACAGTCTATGAAAAGTACGACAGTCCTTTTCATGGCAGGTTCTTGACAATAAAAGTCCAAAGAGAAGAAAGTCCAAATTAGGTAGAGTCCATATGCAGAATGCTCCCAATAGCTCAGTCGGTGATAGATCCAAACAGAAAGATGCAGACAGGGAAGACGAGAGAGATGTTCCTAGCAAGGGCTCTGGAGGCTAAGCACTGACTTAAAAGCGAAGGTGTGGCCATCTTAACCCTCCTTCCAAACCAGTAATTGACAAGAGAACTGGCCCATCCACGAGGCCCCTATCCCACCTGGGTGTTTCCCTTCTACCCTTCAGGGGTGAAGCTTCAACCAGAGTGACGCCTCTGCAAACCACGCCTCCCCTCTCCTGAAGTTCCCAGAGAAGGCTGCCAGCTCCTATCTCTGCAAGGTCAAGTTGCAGCTGGACGGGGAGACAACTCATAAATAAATAAATAAATAATCTCGACTCCCGCCTGCTTTCTCCTGAGAACTCCGACAGTGATGAGCTCACACTGGTCTTGACATTCCACAGACGGACTGGGCCCCAAGCCCTTCCAAACTACGGCTGACCAATTTCTGGCTATGAACGAGAAGGCCCACTGTATTACTGACACTGAACCCCCACAACAACTCCTGCCAGACCCGCCTTCCTCAGTGGGGTGATTCCTTTTTATCCTCACAGCAATCCTGTGAGATACCTCAGTCTGAATGACCGTGGGAACTTGTTCCAGCCCCGAGAGAGAGGCCCCAGCTCAGAATCAGCTTCAGACTCTGAGATGGAGCAGGGAGAAGGGAATCCAGCTGCAGGAGATTGGAGCGGAGGCCATCCGACCTTGGCAAGTCCCCCTCCCCTCAGTGAACAGGAGGAACCGGCTAACCCGCCATGGCTGCAGGAGCGAGGCCGCTTCAGGGGGGGGGAAGGGAACCTCTGGGCTGCAGCCTTCACAAGTCGCCAGGAGAAGCGGCACTTGGAAAGGTGCTTGACCAGGAGGAGGCGCAGTCGGCACCTTCAAGCCCATTTTCTCTGTCAGGACCCCAGCTCGGATTCTGATTGAATGTGAGGCCAGAGCTAAGGTTTATAATGGGAGAACTGACAGGGACTTGTAGGAAGCAAGGACTCTGATTTCTGGTGCTCTCCTTGGATTCCTACTTGCGGATCCCCTGGCTGAAACGACTCTAGACTGATTCACGGATTTTAACTAGGAACTTGGCTTTGATTTATGGACTTTGGGTTACACCCTTCATTATGATCACCAGGCTCTAGACTAGATTCCCGGAATTCTAAATAGGAACTTGGCATTGATTATGGACAATTTGGGCTTAGGACACCCTCATAGAGGTTGTACATTTGACGTGCTTTTCGCTTAGCACGTTTCTCCCTTTCACCTTGCACTCGGGCTTCTTCAAAGTCCATGGAACCTTTGTGAAAGGCCAACCTCCATTTAGATCGTTCATGGGCCAGAGCTTCCCAGTTTTCGATGTTTATATTGCATTTTTTTAGATTAGCCTTATGAACATCTTTAAACCTCTTATATTGACCACCGATATTCCGCTTTTCCATCCTTGAGTTGGGAGTAAAGTAACTGCTTTGGGAGACGGCAGTCAGGCATTCGAACAACATGACCGGTCCACTGAAGTTGGCGTTGAAGGATCATTTTTTCAATGCTAGTAGTCTTTGCTTCTTCCAGTACACTGACATTTGTTCGCCTATCTTCCCAAGTAATTTGCAGGATTTTCCGGAGGCAACGTTGATGAAACCTTTGTTACACCCTTCATGAGGGTAATGAAGGGGGGTTCTATTGCTTTATGAGAGCAATCTACTGAACAATAGATTGCAGCAATAAAGGACTTATTTGAACTGAGGTGTTTGGTGTGTAAGAAGCCGGAGCTGGACAATGACATGCACACGGCTACATAGTAAGGTTCATGGCAAGAGCCAGCATGGCATAACAGTTCAAGTGTTGGACTGGGACTCAGGAGATCCATGTTCTAGTCCCCACTTGGCCATGAAGCTCATTGGGTGACTTTGGGCCAGTCGCTGACTCTCAGCCCTAATTCACAGGGTTGTTGTGAGGATAAAATGGAGAGGAGGAGGACTGTGTGAACCACCTTGGGTTCCTTGCTGGAAAAAGCTGGGATATAAATATAATAAAAATATAATAAACAAACAAATAAATAGATGGCAGAGCAGGAGTCTCTCTGAACTGAATCCAGCATTCTGTCTCTCACACTATGCTTGGCCTCTCAGCTGCAGCCTCTGCATTATTTACTGCATTTATATCTTGCTCAGAATCTGTTCCCAGGGGTTCCTGGGTGACCGCCCATCCAGGCAGTGACCAAGCTGAGCAGCCACTTAGCTAGCAAGGTTTTCTCCCATCTGTGTAGTCACGCAGCCATTTTGAGCAGCCACCCCAAGCAGGAAGTCAGGTCTACACCAGCTCACCAACTCACCCTGGCTCCAATAATTGTGTGAATTCACTGGAATTCTGGCCGGTCTCTGTAGAGTGCTGTGTGGGACTTTTCTCCATTTTTGTTCTCTTCTTCTTCTAGGACATCAAGGGCATCTTGCAGAGGTAAGTGGTTCTAACTTTCTTCCCTTAATGTTAGAGTTTAGTTTCTTCTGGCCCCTGAAGCTCAACAGTATACTGGACAATTCATGCAAATCCACAGCAGAGACATTTAGGCTGCAATTCTACGCTCGCTTACATGGGAGGAAGCCCCATTGAACTTACTTCTGAGTAGGCCTGATGTCAGCACCTGGCATGTTGCAGCAAGTGCTGGGGCCCACCAGGACTGAGGCTGGCCTCCCTTTGTTTTTGTTTGGTTTTAAAAATGTCCCCCCTCCCCCCTTTTTCAGAGCCTGGTGTTCTAAGGAGAAGCACTAGATGAGGGAGCTGCTGCCATATTTATTTATTTAGAGTATTCCTATCCTGTTCCTCAGCCAAAAGGAAGGAGTGACTTAGAAATTTGTTTTGAATCAATTTCAAAAATGTATTTATTTATCTGAAATATTTTATGCCACTCCTCAGCCAAAAAGACTCCTGGAGCAGCTTGCATATAATCAGTAAACAAGACAGTCCTTGCCTGCAGGCTTACAATCTAAAAAGACATGACACACAAGGAAAAAGGAATGGGGAGGGAAGAGGAAAAGTATTGTCTTTCAGCAGGGATGGTGGTACCAGGTTAGGGAGGGTTGATTGATACTTCCTGGCAGGAGAGTGGCAACTGCTTCCCTGTTGCTATTTTTCATGCCATTCCAGTAAACATTGGACACAGAGACTGTTTGGATGGGGCCGCGAACGTGTTTTCTTCTGGACTGAACCAGCCACGTCACTGACAAAACAGAGTTACCATTTGTTGTGTCTCTCCCAGATGTGAGGTGGGGACAGTGCAAAAGTCGGTGGCGTTTCCTCCTGAATTGAAGCAGTGGATCAAGGAATTTTCCGACATAAATGTGTTTCTAAAGCGTGTTATGTGGCAATTCAGAGGTAACTTGTCTGGTTCTTTTTACCCCTCAGGGGTCCCATACTGGAAAACTTTCCCATCCCTTAGTACCAAGTTGTCAAACTTTTGTCCTCGTAAGCACCTCTGTTAATGGAAGAAAACAACTTTTGAAGCCTTGAAAATGGGAGGAGCTGTAGCTCTGTGGCAGAGCACATGCTTTGTCCATATACCATCCCAGGTTCAGTCCTTGGCATTCTCCAGTTAAAAGAACCAGGTAGCAAGTGATGTGCAAGACCTTTTGTCTGAGATCCCGAGAGAGATGCTGCCAGTCAGGGTGGACCATATTGGGCTAGATGGACCAATGGACTGACTTGCTGTAAGATACCACAGAATGTTAAGAACAGGAAGAATTCCAGAGAGCTTTGGCTATTGGGCGATATAGAACTGGAAGAGAAAGAAGAAAGAAGGAAAATAATCTTTCTGAGTCAGGTTCAAATGGTCCATCCGGTCAAGCCTTTCCCAGCCTTGGGGCCTCAGATGATTTTGAACCACAACTTCTGTCATCCCTGACCATTGGCCATGCTGGCTGGGGATGCTGGGATTTGTAGCCTGACAACATCTGGGGGACCCACGGTAAGGAAAGTCTGATCTGGAGTTCTGTTTCCACCAGCAGGCATGTCTCTGGAAGCTCACGAGCAGCATGTGTTTGTAGTGCTGGTTGCAGATTTCGGGGGGGGGGCGGCTAGGTGAGCTGCCCTTTGTGAGCCTCTTCAGTGGACCCTGCTCATAACTGCCACCTGCCTTTCTGCCTGTGGTGGCGGCAACTCAGTGTGTCCCTGCATCCAGCAGGCATTGGGGATGGCCCAGCAGCAGTGCTATGTGCAATGCGTTCTATGCGAGGGCTACCCTTGAAGAGTGTCCAGAAGCTTCAGTTGCTGCAAACTGCTCCAGATAGGCTGCTAACCAGTGAATGCTATTGGGACCATATGACACCTGTCCTGAAAGACCAGCACTGGTAGCCAATTGCTTTCCAGGCGCAATTCAAGGTTTCGGTTTTCACCTTTAAAATTCTAAGCAGCTTAGGGCCTGACTATGTAAGCAGCTGCCTATCTCACTACGGACCTCAATTAAGATCTGTGGGAGAGGCCCCTTTGGGGGCATCATGACCCACAGAGGCCTGTCTGTTGAGCACGTATGAAAGGGCTTTCTCCTGTCCTGCCCCAAACTATGGAATGCGCTCCCTCAGGAACTACGATTGGCTCCCACTCCCTTGGCCTTTAGAAAGGCTGTGAAGATGCATCTTTTCAATTTAGGGTGCAGTCCAATCTGGATGCCCGTAGCCCTCCAAACTCAGAGGATGATGGGCATCCTGTGCAAGGTGGGAGGAGCGCAGAAGCAAAGATCGCTTCCACGCTCCTCCTCCTCTGCAAAACACTTAAGACGACTGATTTCAGGCGTCTAAGTGTTGCACCTCGGAGCGGGAGGGAGGAGGTACCGCCAGGATACCTCGCATCATGGCGGTGGCTGTCTCCTCCCCTCCTCACCCCCCGGAACACCCACAAAACCCCATCTCCCAGGTCACATTTGCGACCTCAGAGAAGCAGCCAGTGCGGTAGGTGCTCCGAGCTCGGAGTCCCAGCTCTGACCTCGGAGCGTGTTTCTGAGCTTGGACTCTGAATAATCCTATGGCCCCCTAGCAGCCATAGGATTGCACTGCCTCCCTTTAAAAAATGTGTCATTTTTCTTGTTTTAATGTTTCTTTAATCATTTTCAATGTTCTCATTTTTCTTGTTTTGTGCATTGGACCAAGAAAACACCCCCGAAATGAAGATGTATAAGGCTGCAATCCTAGGCACGCATGCCTTACCTGAGAGTAAGAACCACTGGACGCAACGGGACTTAACTTCTGAACAATTAGGATAGGACTGAGCAGTAAATATATTCAATCACGTCTACGTATTGTCCAGCAGTACTCAGAAAGGGTGACTAAATCGGCACTGGAAAAATTAAAATAACACTGTAGCCATATACAGCAGCCTCCCCCAACCTGGCCCTCCCCAGATGTGTGGCACGGCAGCTCTCATCCTCTCTAGCCAGTGTGGCCAATGGCTGGGGGTGATGGAAGTTGGAATCCCAATCCCAACACATCTGCAGAGTGCCAGCTTGGGAGAAGTTGATCTGCTCGGTCTGGTCATGTGATAAATAAATACAATATGTATCAGCAGTGCCAGCTCCAGGTTTTTGAGGGCTGCGCAAGACACCCTCAGTGGGCCCTCTCCCACAGTGAGTGTTTCTTCTCAACACCAGTGTCACCAGCTGCTCTTGCTCCTCCTCCTCCTTGCTACCACTTGCTTGGTGGGCAGAGAGCCAGTGAGCAAGTAGGCCGTGGCATCTGCTGCTGCTCCTCACCACCACCACCATTGTCTGGGCCAGACTGAGAGGCTGGAGAACAAGCAGGTTGTGAGGACGAGGACGAGGAGGAGCAAGGCCAGCGGACTCTTGTCATGGGCCCCTGCTGGGGTGTGGGCCTTTGGCAGGTGCCCGACCTTGCTTACTCTTGACGCCGGCCCTGTGTATGAACACACTGGATGGCAGCAGGCCTCCCCAGCCTGGTGCCCTCCAGATGTTTTTGACTTCAGTTCGCATCAGTCCCAGCCAACATGGCCAATGGCCAGGAATGTCTGGAGTTGTCATCCAAAACATCTGGAGGGCTCCAGGTCGGGGAATGCCGCTGTATGGTCTCGATGACAATCCAGAGAGGAATAATTTCCTGCTGTCACACATGCCCTTCCCAATGAACCCATTTTTTAAAAAACAACCCTCTCCTCTCTCTTTCTTTCCACAGATATACTCCTTGCGGAACATCAGCTCTGCAAAGGTAAGTTTTCATTTGTCAGACATTACTCACTGCCACAAGATAGGGCCACTGACTTTGCTTCCTGGAAGTGTCTGCCTGGCCACGGTTGCGTTCATAATTACTCGCAAGTAACAGAAAGCAGCAGTGTTGTTTGGTTGGGCAAACCACGGCAGCAGTGGCCAAGAAAGAGTTGGAGGACCCTCTTTTCCATTAATTTGGTGTGGTGGAATTGCAACTGCCCCCAAGCAATTGAGGTAGGGGCACCTCATCCCTTCATTTCCCCATTGCACTTTGGACCAAGGAACTGAAAGCCCCAGGAGGCGGGGGTGAGTTCTATCTCTGTAGCAGGAAGTGGAGAATTCACACCCCCCCATTAATCCAGGGATGGAGAATGTGTGGCCCTCCAGTTGTTGTTGGACTACAACTCCCATGATCCCTCACCATTGGCCGGGCAGGCTAGGGCTGATGGGAGTTGCAGTCCAAAAACATCTGAAGAGCTACATGTTTCCCATCCCTGCAGGAATCCATCGAGATGTTCTCCTGCCTATGACACAAGAGTACTCTTGTGTTAATATATGAATGATCTGATGTTCCAAACCATACCGCTTATGTATTGCTACAATTTTGAATTTGGAAGGATTGCTTGCCCTATGCTTTGATAATCCTTGGGAGCTCTTCTCCATCTGAAGTGAAGCAGGTGAGATGGCCATCATGGTGGTGGCACCCCAGTGGTGGAATTCTTGGCTCCCCTTGTGCTTACATTAATGTCTTTTTGACAGCAGGCAAAAGATCTTGTTCTTTTCCTAGGCTTTTAAAAACTTCCGTACGAAATCATTTTAACACTGCTGTTTGAATACCGTCATTTTATCCGTTTATAATTTTGATCACTATTTTATTGTAACAAAATCTACAGACAATAATTAAAGACTAATCAGTTTGCAGGACACGGAATAATGGGCTCAAGTTACAGGAACCAACCCAGATTCCACCTAAACATCAGGAAAAATTTCCTGACTGTCAGAGCAATAAGACAATGGAACCAACTACGGTACCTAGGGAGGTGGTGGGCTCTCCCACTCTGGAGGCATTCAAGATGCAGCTGGACAGCCATCTGTCAGGGGTGCTTTGACCTGGATTCCTGCATTGAGTGGGGGGTTGGACTCGATGGCCTGGTAGGCCTCTTCCAACTCTACTTTTCTATGATTAATATATATGGGATATCTATAATAATAATTGAGAATGTCTGTCAGAACCATAGCTCCAAGACTGTGAAACCTGGACACCTGAAACTTAGCATGCATACTAAGGGGACCCTAAGGGGGTGAACCTTGGGGTTATTTGGTTTTTAAAACGCATTTATTAAAAAGTCTCCATGTGTTTGAAGCCTGCAGTAACAACTTCAGTCACTAGGTGGCAGACTTCATTAACCAGTCCATATCTTTGCAGTCTATACAGTTTGAGCCTAGGGGGGAGTAATCTGAGGCATAGAGTTATACAACTGTTCCCTCCCCACCAGTGTGGAGCAAACCGCCCTCCTCAGAGGAACGGAGTGGACAAACCCCTCTCTCGGGGTGCAGCATAGCTGGAGCTGTGCCTAGAGTTGCCAGCAGCTGTGGCTTCATTCAGACGGGGCAAGCACAGCATGTTCAACACTGACAGCTGCGTAAATTTGCCTGAATGTTTTGCTGTATCAAACTAAGAGCTATTCCAACCCGTGCAAAGCCGGGTCTGTTTGTTAGTAAATGTCTAACATAACTTTAAAAAAATTAAAATCCATTACAGTTCATGAGATGTGTAATGGTGATTATTTATTATGGTCCTTGAACTTAAGAGCACAAGTAGAGCTGTTCTCTCTCTCTCTTCCCCCTGCAGAAAATGTGACCTTGGATCCAGATACAGCTCACCCCGACCTCTACCTATCCAAAGATCAAAGGAATGTGAGTCTCCGGAGCACTCAGCAGCAGCTGCCCAACAACCCAGAGAGATTTGATACTCGGACCTGCATTCTGGGTCACAAAGGCTTCATCTCAGGAACACATTGGTGGGAGGTGGAGGTGGAAGAGAGGGGCGTCTGGGCCATTGGGGTCGCTGTGGCATCTGTTGAAAGGAAAGGCCCAGTAAGCTTCACCCCTAAGAAGGGAATATGGGCTGTGGGGCAGTTGAGGGGGGGGCACTACCAAGCCCTGACCTCTCCAAAGCATCACCTGCTGTTAAACGGGAAGCTCCGGAGGATCCGGGTGACTCTCGACTACGGGAAGGAGCTGGTGACATTTCTCGATCCTGATATGGAGTCCCACATCTTTGCTTTCTCACCAGCCTCATTCAATGGGGAGCGAATCCTGCCATGGTTCTGGGTAGGGGGGCTGGCATCCCAGCTCAAAATCTCTCTCTGAGGTACCAGGAGCAGCAACCCCTTCAAAAATAGGCCTCTCTAGCTGCCAGCATCTTGCACTCTATCATGCTGGAGGATTCTGTCTCTCTCTCTCTCTCTCCTTGGACTTGGAGCTTCTGTCAGTTGGGTTGTCAACAGGCCAGAAGGAAATATGTCCTCTCCTGCTCCTGTGCTGGTTTGATGTACAGATCTCAATGAGTGGGTTGATGGGTAGAGATCAGAAGGTGGAGCCAAACGTGATCCCCTGCTAGATGCTGCAGATCAAACTGCTGTTAAAGGGGCAGCTGCGGGGGGGGGGGGGGCAGTTCAAAAATTGACAGACTTACCTGTCCATGACAAAAGGGTGAAATGCAGCCAGCAGTGACTGGTGGGTCCAGTGTCAGTAGGGCGGTGTATCCATTCTGGGTCTCAGTCTGAACTTTAAAGGAGCTCTTCATGGTGTTTCCTGCTGTTCTTGGCTATCAAAAGAGACTAAGATGACCTGTGGATTGCCTCCTTTTGTTCCCCATAATTGTTTCAGTTTGGGGTCCAAAAATTCCCCATAAAATGTATTCTTATGGAGATTTCTGGGGAATTTTGTTCCCCAGGCATGTTTGGTTTATAGAAAGAAAACTGTAAATGGCAGGTGGCTGAAATCTGGTAATCTTTTTTTTTACTAAACTTAAAGGTGCTGGAGCCATGTCCACTTTTGCATCTGGCTTACCTACAGGGGCTATTTCATGGTAGCAAAATCAAATGGTGAAGTGGTGTGCAGATGAGATTGGAGGAGGGGTTACATATTTGAATTATTCTCCTTTAAGAAATAAACTCCCCATACATAGGGAAAATAGCATATTATGGAAAGAGTCAGGGAGATGGTTTCAGCCTTGCATTTTGCTTTTCTACATGCAGGGAGCGGTATTTTTTTGTGTGTGTGTGGGTCGTTCAAACACACATCTACACCACTGCAGCAGTCCAGTTCAGGAAAACATCTTTACCAGCTGTTGATTCTGCTGGAGATGAATTTTAGGGTTGCCAAGTTTTGAACTGACCCTGCATCTATGCCTTTAATAGCAGTCTGATCTGCTGCAATTATTATCAGGTGATTATGGTTGTTGATGTTCTGAAATCTGCTGATTTCAGCATAGCAAACTTCTGTTAAAAGAACAGCAGCAGACTGGGTCAGTGGTGTGTTGTTGTTTTTTAAAAAAACATGTATAGAACTGGTCTTACTCCAGTCTAGGTGAAGTTATACCAGAGAGAGATAATTCAATGGCTATGGTCTGTCTTTCTGAGTGAGCAGGGTTGCCAACATTTGAACTGGCCACTGTGCCTGTGCTTTCAACAGCCGTGGGATCTGCAGCAATTAGCAGGTCATGTCTGTCGCAGTTCATGAAAAACAACAGTTGCTAATAATATGCAACTGTTCAAGGCAGCAGGAGTAGGCCTGTCATGTCGTTTTTATGGTCAGTGGGCAACCCAATGGGCAGTTATGTGTTTTTAATATATCATGGGAAGTGTTATTAATAACATATCCCATCAAACTTGTATCAGGAGTTTAATCACTTGAAAAAGGCCCCTCGTGTAAGCCAAGTGTTACAGCAGTGTTCTCCAACCTTGGATCCCCAGATTTTTTTGGCCTACAACTCCCAGCATGCCCCAGCCAGCAGTAGCTGGCTGGGGCATGGGAAACTAAAACACATAATGGGGCCCATAGCTCAGGGTAGATTTCATAGATCATAGAGCTGGACGAAGGAGCCTACAAGGCCTATCGAGTCCAACCCCCTGCTCAATGCAGGAAACTAGAGGAGGGGTCTCCCCTCCAAGTAATAACCAGGCCTGACCCTGCTTAGCTTTCCACGCTCAGACAAGCTGAGCCAGCGTAAGCCACAGGTCTGTATAGAGGGATGCTTTCTGTGCACGAGGTCCCTGGTTCAGTCCCGGGACTCTCCAGTTAAAAGGATTAGAGAAGAAGATGGGAAAGACCTATAGTAGAGCTGCTGCTGCCCAGAGCAGGCAACACTGGGCTAGATGCACTAATGATTTGTACAAAGATTCTAGACAGAGCTAATGGTGCTTCTGGTCAAACACGATTCGCAGGTTGTTTTGCTGTTTGTCTTATGGTAGGGGAAGAAATCACAAGGGGTTCCAAGGAGCTCCCGTACATGGTTCTTCCCCTTGTCCACAATTTTATCCTCAAAACAACCCTGTGTGAGGTAGTTGTTAGGAGAGAACAACAGGCCCAAGGCCACCCAGTGAGCTTTACGGCTAAACACACATTCAGACCCAGGTCTCCCCCTCCCAAATTTCAGGCACCTTGGAAGAAAACTAGGAAAGAAGCAGGATGTGGTTGCAAACATTTGCCTTAATGTTTGTAGTAGTGGCCAATGACCATGCTGGCTGGGGATGATGGAAGTTGTAATCCGACATAGATAGAGGGCACCAGGTCAGGGAAGGCTTTGCTAGAACAGTTCCAAAGTAGCTGAATGGGCTGGACCATTTCAGACTTGGGGATCACAATTCTCAATGCTCCCCTACATTAAAAAGTAAGAAAAAGACCACTCTTTTCAAGTAAACCCCCTTGAACGAAATGGGACTTTTTTCCCAGTAAATATGCATAGGCTTGCCCTGGAAGTGTCTAGAATAGATCATCCTTCCGCAACCTGGCGCCCTCCAAATATATTGGGACTACAGTTCTCATCATCCCCACAAAACAGTGCCTGCGTTAGGTGGGAACAATGGGGGTTGTAGTCCAACACATCTGGAGGGCGCCTGGTTGAAGGAAGCTGGTCTAGTTGATTCCAAAGTTGGCTGTCGCTGAAACAGGCAACAATGAAATTAACATGAAAAACAAGGAAGAGTCTTGTGGCATCTTAAAAACTCACAAATTTATTCCGGCATAAGCTTTCACGGACACTGTCCACTTAATCAGATGCACGAAGTATTAACCTCAAATTGGCAGATTTATATACACATGTTGGAGATGGGGGTGCTGGTGAGATTGTTAACTGTGAGGTCAGAGGGTATTGAAGGGCAGAAAATACAGTGATGATCATTACTGTTAACAGTGGCCATTCACAAAACACTGTTGGGTGAGAACATGTATCCCTTGCAATGGTGAGCAATTAACACATATATAGTGTGATGCAAAAAACAAATCCTTTTGCCTTTCATAGATCATAGAGTTGGAAGGTATTCAAACCGTATGAAATAGAGTTGCATGGATCCCCCTGGATGAGCTGGCTTTTGGCCCATGTGTGCTTCCCCTCCTGCTGCCCCCCTTAAATCTTTCTGCCTAAGGTTTTTTTTCTGAAATTTTATTTTATTTATTTATTATTATATTTATGCCCCGCCTTTTTTTCCTGCAAGGAACCCAAGGCGGCTTACATAATCATCCTCCTCCTCTCCATTTTATCCTCACAACAACCCTGTGAGATAGGTTAGCCTGAGAGTCAGTGACTGGCCCAAAGTCACCCAGTGAGTTTCATGGCCGAGCGGGGACTAGAACCCAGATCTCCTGGGTCCCAGTCCAACAGTCTCACCACTATGCCACACTGGCTCTCAAATTCCTCCCTCTCCCCTGCCCATACATCCCTTTTTACAAACAGGGGTGGCCTTAGGAGACAGGGTCCTTTAAAGACACACATGCACACATACAGACTTTAGAGCAGGGCTCTCCAACCTTGGGTCCCCAGATGTTGCTGGCCTACAGCTCCCAGCATACCCAGGCAGCATGGCTAATGGCAAGGGATTCTCCCAGCATTCTTGACTGTTGGCCATGCTGGCTGGGACTGATGGGAGTTGAAGTCCAAAATATCTGTACAGCACCAGGTTGAGGTAGGCTGTTCTATGTGAAGGCATATTCCAAAGGGCTTTTTATCTTACTTTCAATTTCGTTTTTTATAGTGATGCATCCCACACACCCAGGCCCTTTTACCTCAATTTTTAGCCTGGAGTGCCCTCTAGAGTGTGTTTTTTAATGCGCAGTCATCAGGGATGGGGACTCGGACTCGACTTGTGAGTCGGACTGAGTCCCCTCTCTGACTCGACTCGGACTCGAGTCCCAATATTTTCAATGGGACTCGAGACTCGACTCGGGACTCGACACCAAGGACTCTTCAACATCCCTGGGCTGTGCCAGAAGGAGTGGAGAGGAGCGTGATTGCCGGCGAAGAGCGCATGGAAGCGAGGTGTGCCGCTGCTCGGCCACTATGGACGGCTACCAGGAGTGCAGCCCCAACAGTGTGTCAAGATTTATTTTGATTGATGTGTTGCGTACTTGGGAGAGGCAGAAGAAGGACCTGAGATTACTCTGTGCGGCTGCTCTGAGTGTGAAGTAGCCTTATTTTGTTGGGGAAAACCCCCATTGATTTTAATAGGGACTCGTGGAGTCAGCTTTGGGAGTGACTCGTGACTCATGAGTCACCATTTTGGACAAAGGACTCGGACTCGAGACTCGGGTCCGAAGACTCGTGACTCGACTCGTGACTCGAGACCAAGGACTCTTCAACATCCCTGGCAGTCATCCACTTGCTCTTTCCCTTCTCTCAGTCCTCTCCTTGGTTCCTGAAATTGCCCCCTCCTCCTTGCCTCTGGAGATAGGCTTTCACCCAGCTAGGGCCAGCCCTGCCGTAAGGTGGAGTGAGGCGGCTGCCTCAGGTGGCAATCCATGGGGCAGGGAGTGGCAGCAGGGTGTCACAGGACAGAGCTGTATGTGTACCGCACAGCCCGCTCTGCACTTCTTAAGCGACCCTGCTGCCCTCAGGTGCAGTAGAGGCAGCCAGCACTGAAGTAAGAGTCAGCTGCCAGTGTGGTCAGCTTCTGTACATGGGGTGGAGAGCCATCTTGTCCTTCACCTCAGGCAACAAGACGCCTTGGCCTATCCCTGCACTCACCTCATCACTGGGCTTTCTTTGCCCACTCCGGTCAACCCTCTGACCTCATCCTTCCATCCACTCAATCCTCTTGCTTTTGCCTGTGCTTCCGCCTACTCTGTGGCTTAAATAGCAGCTGGGGAGTCGGCAACCATGGGCAGCCCCTCCAAGGTGCCTCTGGGGCACTTTGAAGGGACTGCCCGTAGCTGTCAAAATGAGGATTGCAAAAGCCGGCTTGACAGCCAGCTTTCACAATCTCAAAAAAAATGAAGAGAAAAAAAGCTGTGGTGAGCCCGAAAAGGCTCGCAATCATGGCGGGGAGCGGGGAAACAACTTGTTCCTCCCACAGTGTCCCCTGGGATACCTGCAGGGGGGAGGAGGGGGCAACAATCCACAGTGAGCCTGATCGTCTCTCCAGCGCACTGTGGGTTGTTCGCACAGCAACCAACCCACCGTAAGGCCAGGGGTCTTCTGCACCGACAACCAGAAAGTTCCGACCTCATAACTGAGGTCGGCCTCTTTCTTCATGGGAACCATTGTTTGATTTCTTATGATGCCGTAGGTACATGACAAAATGCACAGGCGGGGGCTTGATCATCCTGGCAGAATAATCTGAAGGGCTCTTGGTTTCCTAACAGAGCTGCTTTCTTCCTCTTGCCTCTCGTTTTGCTTCAGCTACCTGTCATCTGGTTGTCTCCACGAAGCTTGCCAGCTCCTCATCTGTCTTGAAGCTTCTTGGCCAGTCCGTAACACCTGCTCTGCACAGGAGGCTGCTGATACCTGCAAGCAGCTCCTCCCAGCATTGGGTAATGCAGTTACAGCAGAAGTTGTCCACCTCACGCTCCAGAACTCCCGGAGCTTTCAGATACTGCATACAGAAGGAGCAAAGGACTTCATCCCAGTGCAGCGCTCAGCATCCATCGCTGGATCCTCACAGCGCTCAGGAGGAGGAGTCCCACAGGTCCTGTAGCAAGGGGAGATCTCGCTAGAAGAGGGAAACCGAACAGGAGAGCTGGCAGACCTCATGAAACTGATCTCCCTGTTCCCAATCCCACAAATAACAAATGGATGGATTATTCAGTCACTGACTGTCAGCCTAACCTACCTCACAGGGTTGTTGTGAGGATAACATGGAGAGGGGGAGGACTATGTAAGCCGCCTTGGGTTCCTTGCAGGAAAAAAGGCGGGGTATAAATAAAATAAATAAAATAAATTATTAGTACGAGGGGGACCTGCCACAAACTGTTGCAGCGTAGCGTCAACCCCCATCACAGGGGTGGGCAACCATTTTTCTGTCACAGGCTGTATCCATTGGGGGGGGGGTAATTTGCCAGGGGGCTGCATGCTAGAGGTGGGCAGGGCCAGAGGCAAAAGTGGGCAGGGCCACCCCTTTTTCTTTCTTCTGCTCACTTCTCTCTCTCTCTTCATGTCACCCCCTTCTCCCTCCACCCACCGCTTGCCCAGTGAGCTGCCGGGAAAGGGACCAATCACTCTTTCCCGGAGTCCAAATGGATCACTTTCAGAGGGTTTCAGAAATTAGGCTGAGGGCCACAGGTGGTCCACCCCTGCTCTATTGGGAGTGCTCCTGTTCAGGGTTCTAGCCATCCACGCTCTCCTCAGGGTACAAGAACCTGTAAGGGGCTCAAGGAAGCCAATGCACTCTTTCCACACCCTGCTAGTTTTCGGTCCTTTCCTGGAAGTCACTAAGTATGCTGAGGCCACACTAGGCTGTGGTATTTATGGGGAGGGGTTGCCCACTTAAAAAAAAAAGATATATATTTTTTGCACTTCTGCAAACCTCTTGAACATGACTCCCTCTGGTTTTTCAGTGGACCTATTTTGACTCCAATCCTGTTGGCGCATGGGCTCAAGTTTGCTACTGGAGGAGTGTTTATTTATGAAGTATCTAAGCTTTTTAGACATTGCACTGCACTAAATAATATTATTATTAATAATAATAATACAGGCCCCGAAGACAGGCTTCAAATACGAGAATAAAAAGACAAGAAATGCTCATTCACTTATTCCTTATACCACAGTGCCACCTAGAGGTTATAGAGTGGAAAAGCAGGAAATGAAACATTCTTCCTACTTGGCTCTCAATTCTCCAAGAAAACCGAAAGTAGATACAGCGGATTAACAGCCATGTAATTATGCAAAATGCGGCAGCCAGGCTTATTGCGGGGACTGGAAGGTCCGAGCACATTACACCAGTTCTGGCCCGTTTGCACTGACTGCCAATATGCTTCTGAGCCGAATTCAAGGTGCTGGTTTTAACCTATAAAGCCCTATACGGCTTAGGACCACAATACCTGATGGAACGTCTCTCCCAACCGCAATCTACCCGGACACTACGCTCAACATCTGGGGCCCTCCTCCGACTGCCACCTCCAAGAGAGGCTCGGTTGGTGGTGAGGAGGAGGGCCGCCTCAGTGGTAGCCCCCCAATTATGGAATCAGCTCCCCACTGAGACCCGCCTGGCGCCAACTTTACTATCTTTTCGGCGCCAGCAGGTTAAGACTTCCCTCTATGCCAAGGCATTTAATAGTCAGGAGAAAAGCTACCTTAATAGAAAAGCTCTAAGTCAAGTCCCATTGGTTTTAATGGGCCTGAAGTAGGTCCCATGGAGTTCAATGGGACTCCCTGGCGTGTTTAGTATTGCAGTCTAAGCTTCATTGAATACAGGGGGAGTTGCTTCCCATTATTATTATTGTTATTATTATTTCCATTTCTATACCGCCCAATAGCCAAAGCTCTCTGGGCGGTTTACAACAATTATAAAAATTACATAATAAAATACAATTATACAATAAAAATACAATTATACAATAAAATACAGTATAAATAAATAAATAAATACAAACAATAAAAACATATTAAAAATATATTTACTAGTATGTTTCAAAATATATGCACAGATACAGAGATACTAAGAAATTTAAGTACAGTCATGCCTTGGATTGAGAGCATAATTCATTCCGGAAACGTGCTTGCAATCCAAAACACTCTTATATCAAAACGAAATCCCCCCAAAAAAATTTGTACAGAGATTTTTAATTTAAGCCGTACTACAGTACTTGTATTGCAAGACGTCGCTTGTATATCAAGTTTAAAAAAATTAAATATTTAAAAATTTGCTTGTCTTGCAAAACGCTCTCAAACCAAGTTACTTGCAATCCAAGGTATTACTGTAATTATTTGAATGTTACTTACAACAATTGTGCTTTTAACAGAACAGATTCACAATATAACATTTTAGATTATACTTCCTCAAGGATGTTTTAATATGTACTTCTGTGTGTGTTTGTGTGCATATCTATGCGGGGGGGGAATATGTAAGTGACTATAGGGTTGTCTAAAATTCTTAATTATTCATTATTAACACGTGGCATTTACATTTCATAAGTCATTCTGCATTATTTTATGAGAGGTGGGTTAGCATTTTCTCAATAGTCTTCCCAGCAAGTCCAATAAAATAAAATGAGCTATTTCCTTAAAATCCAGGACAAGTGTTGTCATAGGATTGTTACTACAGTCAGCTAGTGGGTAGTATGAAGGAGCAGCTAGGTTGGAGAGCCCTGGGGTAGAAGGAATGTGTGCAGACTGGAGTGGAGAGTCTACACCCTTTCCCAACCTGATATCTTCCAGATGTAGTGGGCTACAACTCCCAGATTGCCCCAACCAGGGAATGCTGGCTAGGGGATGCTGGGAGTTCTACGCCAACACTTATGGAGGACACCAGGTTGGGGAAGGCTGGTTATAGTAAGAACAACCTGTAGCTCAGCTATTGCGGTATCTAATGAAGCTATAGTAACTTTCCGTTTTCAGTGTGCTGGGAATCCAATGCAAATTTATCTCTGTATTAATTTATTACCCTTATATCCTGCCTCAGGAGCTCAAGGTGGCATATGTACTTCTCCCCCCCTCTCCATTTTGTTGTTGCTCTACCTCATACGGCTGCTGCAACACTTTGCTTCTACATTTTGCTCTTATTGCATTCAAATAGTAAAAAATGTCTGCATAGTGCTTGGCTCTTTCCTTTTCTCTTTATGTCTGTGAGGCCTTTCCAAGCAGATAATCAGCCCCAGTTTCTCATAGAATCATAGAAAAGTAGAGTTGGAAGGGGCCTACATCTAGTCCAACCCCCTGCTCAATGCAGGAATCCAGGTGCTCGGGGGTGGCATCTCAGCCAGTTGGATCTCCTGGAAACTGGGGCTTAGGAATCAGATAGGGCCAAATATCTGTAGGGACTTGCTTGTAGTCTGTCTCTTGCTGAGCAAATAAGACAAGTAGAAGGGGATTCTGAGAATTATAGTCACTTTCACTTTCCTCAAGCAAAGGAGCTCCGTTCCCTTCATGTTCTGACCTTCAACATTTAATAAGCAAAGGCATGACTGCCTGGGAGTTGTTGTTTTTTTTTCTTATCTAATGCTGACTTTGTTTCTTAGCAGAAACAAATTTGCCTTGAAACAACAATAGAAAGTCTTGTGGTACTGGGAGACCTTTTGCTGCAATAGGCTTAACATGTCTGGAACCTTGCTCTGTTCTTTTGAAGATTGCAGTAGCCCAATCTTGGTCATAGCACATACGTAGTTAAACTATAGAATTCACTTCCACAAGATGTACTGATGGCCACCAATCTGCAGGGCTTTAAAAGGGGACTGGGCAAATTCATGGAGGAGAAGGCTATCAATGGCTACTGGCCTGAGTGGCTATATGCTACCTCCAGTATCAGAGGCAGTATGTACACCTGTTGCTGGGGAACATGGGTGGGAGGGTCCTGTTGCCCTCATGTCCTGCTTGCGGGTTTCCCATGGGCAGCTGGTTGGCCACTGTGTGAACAGAATGCTGGACTAGATGGACCTTTGGTCTGATCCAGCAGGGCTCTTCTTATGTTCTTAGGTTCTTCCTGTCCCTGAGCAAAATTGATGTAGTCCTGAACATGTTTCCCCATCCACAGATCTCTGTAGCCCGTTTTTTTCCGTCACCACATAATTTCCTGTACCATCTCAGTACTTTTCCCAACCCCACAGGTCTCTACAGCCATGTCTCTATGCTATCTCTCTTTCCCCCCAACTCAGAGATTTCTGCAAAATTGTTGTGATCAAACAAATATAGAAAGGTATCCCCAATATGCCATTACATTTGTGCAGCTACTGCGTTGTATATTATATATGTCTCTCATTCACAAGATGCTTTTTCTGGGAGTTCTGCTATCCACACAAGACAACTGCATGCCTATTTACTCAGAAGTAACTCCCACTATTTTCAGTGGGGCTTACTACTCTCAGGTACATAGAATTGCCAGCCCAGAAGGTGAGCAGGATTTCTAAGCCCATAATATCAGTCACTTAGAAACTAAGGTAGTAGTCTGCCAAAACTGGTTTTAAAAAGATTGAGCATGTGCAGTTTTGCATTGTAAACTTGCTTAAATATTAGCACCATAATGACTTTGGCAATAAAATAGAATTTGTTTCTGCTGCCCTGATGCTAAATACATTTACTTGAGAACAAGCACCGTTTTGTTGTAGAAAAGGAGAATCTATATTTAAAGTAAAAATATTAAAATAAACATCTGTAACCTATCGTTAAGGAAGTTTCCAGTCAGCTCTTGGGGACCTTGCTGCACATGCCCTTCTCTCCATACTCCCTCCTCCTGCAGCCTCTGGCAGATGTGGGGAGGGGCGAGGGCCCCCGAAGCAGCCATCTGGTCACTGAGGCGGCGGTCAAAGATGGGCAGGCGGCCAGCTAGGTCCGCCATGTCCAGGCCTGCCAAAAGGATCGGAGGATGGCAGGAGGCCCGGAGCACGCCCAAGACTGGCTCTGTGGTTGCCCCAAGAGGGAGGGAGGAAAAGAGGCATTCCTGACTCCCTCCCCGCCCCCAGCCTCTGGCCGCTAGTTAGCCCGTAGCCGGACTCTGCCTCCCGGGAGATGCCCCTGAGTGCGTGCAGAGTGCAATTCCCACTCTGCCAGGAAGGGCGCTTCCCCTCTGCTTGTTCGCGCCATCATCATCATAAAAATCAAGGGTCTCTCTCTTCTCCCCCGCTTGTTTCTGCTTCTGACCAAAACAACCATCGATTTATGTCTGTATTCCTAACATTTCTTTGTCCAATTTTTTTTATTTCTATATAAAACAGACACATAATATCAAACATATAACAATTAACAAAACAAAATAGACCTCCGATTTTTCTTCTACAGCAAATACAGGTAACAATATTTTTTCTTACTCGATAATCCAAATGAGAAATCTCTTTCTTCCCATTGTCCCAGATTCACTTATTATTCCATAAATCCACAAACAAACAAATCATTATTTTCCAGTCTCTGCAAAAAGTCAATTAGAGGTTTCCACTCAATAATAAATGCAGATGTTGTCCTTTCTCTAATTAGTGATGTAAGTTTGGCCATCTCTGCCAGCTCCAGCATCTTGACCAACCATTCTTCTATCGTAGGCACTGCTGGACCTTTCCACTTCTGTGCATATAGTAGTCTCGCTGCCGTTGTCATGTATAAAAATAAAGTTCCATATCTTCCTTCTAGCTGACTGTCCATTATTCCCAATAGAAAAGCCTCTGGTTTCAATTGAAAAGTAATCCTTAAAATCTTTTGCATTAATAAATGAATTTCAACCCAAAAACTTTTAGCTTTCTTACATGTCCACCACATATGATAAAAGGTTCCTTCCTGTTGTTCACATTTCCAACATATATCTGATGCACCGCTATACATTCTAGCCAATTTCTCCGGCGACAAGTACCAACGATACATCATCTTATAAAAATTCTCTTTAAGACTAGAGCATAAAGTAAATTTCAAACCTTTTAACCACATATTTTCCCATTGTGTCATTAGTATATTATAACCAAAATTTTGAGCCCATTTTATCATACATTCCTTCACTTGCTCTTCCTCAGTTTCAAATTTCAACAAAAGCTTATACATTCTTGAAATAAGATGTTCATCATTTAAACATAATTCCCTTTCAAAGTCAGATACCCTCTGTTCAAAATCATACAACCTTTTATCAACTTTAAACCTTTCTACCATCTGTAAATATGTGAACCATTGACATGTATGACCTTCTTTTATCAGTTCTTCTCTTGATTTTATTTTACATTCATCTTGTGAAAAATTCAGCAAATCACGATATGTCAACCAACTGTATTTACTTAACATTTCTCTTCTATGATGGGCTTCTTGTGCTGATAGCCACAATGGTACTCTCTGACAAAACCTAGGTTTATATTTATTCCAAATTTTCAAAATGGCACTTCTAACACAGTGATTATTAAATTCTACATTCACTTTAACTTTATCATACCACATGTACCCATGCCATCCAAATCTCAAATCATATCCCTCTAAATCTAATAATTGACTATTTTTCAACAAAACCCATTCTTTGATCCATACTAAACAACAAGCAGCAAAATATAACTTCAGGTCAGGTAGCCCCAACCCCCCTCTTTCTTTTGCATCCTGTAAAATCTTAAACTTAACCCGTGGCTTTTCCCCTTGCCATACAAATCTAGATATATCCTTCTGCCATTGTTTAAATGATATTTGCGATGTCACAATAGGAATAGTCTGAAACAAAACAACATTCTAGGTAATACATTCATCTTGATTGTGGCTATTCTCCCCAAAAGTGACAATTGAGCTTTATCCCATCTTTCTAAATCTTTTTTCATTTCATTCCAAGACTTTACATAATTATTTTGAAACAACATACAATTCTTATTTGTTAATGTGATACCTAAATACTTTACTTTCTTTTCAACCTTAAAACCTGATTTATTTGACAATTTTATTTGATCCTGAATTTTCATATTTTTTGTTAATATCTTTGTCTTTAGTTTATTAACCTTAAAACCAGCTACAGCACCAAACTCCTTCAATTTAACCATTAACGTTTCTATTCCTTTCAGAGGATCTTCCAAAGTTAACACCAAATCATCTGCGAAAGCTCTCAGCTTATAAGACTCTTTTTTAATTTTTATGCCTCCAATTCTATCATCTTGTCTTATGTCTCTGTTCAATATTTCAAGCACAAGAATAAACAACAAAGGTGATAATGGGCAACCTTGTCTTGTTCCTCTATGTATTCCACACGGTTTCGTCATATCGCCATTGACAATTATTTGTGCTGTTTGCGAAGTATAAATTGACTTTATCCATTTTATAAAGTTCTCTCCAAAATCCATTTCCTTCAGTACTTTAAATAGAAACCCCCAATTTAAATTGTCAAACGCTTTCTCTGCATCTAAGAAAATCAATGCAGCATGTTTTTCATTATGCTTTTCCAAGTATTCCAAAATATCTAAGACTGTTCTAACATTATCCCTCAGCTGTCTTTTAGGTAAAAAACCACATTGATCTTCATGAATAAATTCTTGAAGAATTATTTTTAATCTTTCCGCCAATATCATTGTAAACAGCTTGTAGTCATTATTCAGTAATGATATTGGTCTATAATTTCTTGTTAAGGTTAAGTCTTGTCCCTCTTTAGGTATTAATGTTATATTTGCCTCTTTCCATGTCTCCGGCATCCGGCCTCCTTGCAAAATAGAATTCATCGTTTTTTGTAAAGGTTGTATGAGTTCATCTTCAAATCTCTGATAGTATTTACCAGAAAGTCCATCCGGTCCTGGCGCCTTTCCTGGTTTAATCTTTTTTATATCACCCACCAATTCACTTATTGTTATAGGACCATTCATAATATGTCTCTGTTCCTCTGTAATCTTAGGTAACTTTTGTTTTTCAATATATTCATCTATTTTTTCTGATGAAACATTATGTCCTTTATATAAATTCGAATAATAATAGTAAAATGATTTTTGTATCTCCTTATTGTCTGTTAATACTTTATCGCCCTCTTGTACTTTTATTATCATTTTCTTTTCTCTTTCTTTTCGCAATCTATAAGCCAACCATCTCCCAGGTTTGTTTGCAAATTCAAAGTTCCTCTGTTTCATATAATTCAATTTTATTTCCATTTCTCTTGTTGTTACCAGATTCTCTGATCTGCTAAATATCCACCAAGCCGGGAAGGCCCCCTTGGAATGACTGTGAGCGGTGGGTGGGGGTAATGTAGGGGAAGGGGAGAGGTTACTGCTTGTAGCTCAGTTTGTGATGCTCTCAGTGGGTTTGGTCCGGATTAATCCTCCCGCCCGGCAACCCTTCCGGCACCAGCCAGACCCCTCCCGACTGGAGAGGAGACGAAACGCCGCGGCGCTCTCTTTCTGAACTGGTGGTAGCCATTGATTGGCCCCGTGGCAGCCAATCAGAGCACCAATACACTCTCGCCACCGATCAATCAAGCAAACACCTCAGAGGAGCAGATGGTCACGGATGGATCCTTTGCTCTGCCTTCGTCCTTCCCCGGGAGAAAGGGAATAAAAGGTAAAATAAGGAAAAGACACCCTGCACATGTACATCTAGCTGCAGAGATGGGGGGATGGGGGATGGGGGGGGGGAGGCAGCAAAGATTCGAAGCTGCCGCTATATTCCCCCTCCCCCGCTTCTGGCTGCACGTGTGCATATCTTTTAAGACTGCTCTGTGACTGCTGCAGAAACTATTAAACTAGTGAGGCTGCTGCAGCGGCAAGTATAGATTAAGCAAAGGTAGCCATGTTGACCACACGTAATCTGTATTAGTGTAATGCCTTTATTAGATAAACCAAAAGATAACAAAAATGTGCAAGTTCTTGAGACCTCCAGATCTCTTCACCAAGCAGGATATAAAAAGCAGGGGTGGGGAGAGAATAGGGGAGGAAAAAAACTGACAATGGCGAAGTGTGAATCCCAAGATGCAATGGGGGATAAGGGGTCTGCGGGCATTCAAATTTGGGTCTGCAGGTCATGTGATGGTTACAGGTAGCTGCGAGCCAGAAGAGGGGAAATGTTGGCTCTTTCATTTTTTTTAAACATCTATATTGTCACTCAAATGGATAAATGTGACCAGATAAGCGGTCACATGGGAGGCTCTGCAGGGGAAGGTTCTAATTTCTGCCTTCTCACACCATTCCCCATTTCTATAAGCTGCAGAGAGACCAATATTAAGAATGCCCTCCATTTGAACAAGAAATATCGGAGTATATAACTCATGTCTTGAATCTGGATCCCTGAGCCTGTCTAGTTGTTTTTTTGTGGGCTTCCATTTTAATATGTAACATATTTGCATGGACTGGTCAGTATACTTAAAGACCCAGTTCACATGTCACAGTGGCAGATCAGTTTGCCGTGATGTGGCACCCTGAGTGAGCTGGTTCCACTTTCTGTAAACAACTTCTCTGATCTGCCCAATTTGAGGTTGCGAGCATGGTGTTCGAACCTGGACTGCAGGGTTGTTTAGCCCCTAAACCGGTCTGGGTTTGCATGTCACGCCCAACCTCTGACTGTGCTGATTGGAGGTTGTTTACAGAAAGCAGAAGTGGTTTGCACATGGCACGCATCCTGGCAAATTGTGGGCCACTGTTCGCTGCCATGATGTGCTAGTGCTAGTGGCAATAGTGGTAATAATGAATCAGTAAAGATAACAGGACACCAGGAGAATTGGTAGGAGACAGCCGCAGGTATAAAGCTGGGATCTAGGGTAGTGAGTGGTGCCTCCCTACACCACCACCCCATTTCCCAGGCCCCATGAACAGCTTTAGGGTCAAATCACACATTCTGTTAGATATGTAGCTTGCAGCTCTCTTTCTGTTTTTCTGTAACTCAAAAGTATGTGGGCCCTGACCCGAATTGGAACTGCAGCAATACATTGGGAGATTTCATCCTCCCCTCCCCAGCCACAACTCCCTCACACACCCCTTCCCGCACAGCAAATACTGATAGTAAAAAAAGAGAGAGAGAAAGGCCCTAATAGGTGCCAATGGGGGCTTTTATGTTATTGATAACTGCTGTATGGGGGGGGGATTTGGTGTGGGTTGGCTGGGAAGGAAAGGATTAAACCTCCCCTCCCCATGTGCTGTGGTCCTGATATGGATCATGGCCCCCACAGTGTTTGTTTGTTTGTTATATTTATATCCTGCCTTTCTTCCAAGGAGCCTGTAAGGCAGCATAAATTATACCTATATCAGAAAAAATATATATTTGCCACATACTGGGGTCCGACCACAGCAGGGGAAGCTCATACCTTTGTGCCTTGCCTTTTGAGCATCTCAGAAGCTGGTCAGTGGCTGGTATTGGAAAAGGAACTCTGGACTAGATGGATATTCAGTCTGATCCAAGAAGGCTCTTCATACTTTATGCAGGCTTCTCTCTTAAACAATAAAAGGATAAACTTGTGAGAAGTTTGGGCTTCCTTCTTTCCCCCAGATTATCCTTTCTCCCATTAAACCTTTTACTCCTGTAGATTCCCAAGCCAGACAGTGTGTGATAGAAGGTGCATTTCTGAAATGTGTGGTCCCCCCCCTTTTTTTGCGTGTGTGTTTCTCACCCTGGCAGAGTGCACAATGAGATCCGTGTCTGGATCCAGAAGGATGGGGGAGAAAGGAAAGAAAAGGGCTGCGGCAGGATCCGCTCAGGTAGGAGGTTCTTCATAGCTGCTCACGGGTTTGCAGTGGGGAAGGGAAGAACAGAATGGAAGAGTAGCAAAGACGGTGTGAGTTTCTGCAAACACAGAGGTTTAAAGAAACCCATCAGTAATTTCTGCAGCCATTGAGAGACCTGTTTGGTTTCCAGACTTGGGGAAAGAAAGAAGTCTGGGTCAAAAAACCTCCTCCCAGAAAGAAGCGGGGGCGGGGGGAACTCTAGGGAAGATCCCTTCCAAGCAGGTTAATGTTCACAACCTCTCTGTGACGGAGCCATTGGTATGGTTCTGCACCAGAGTGTCTCAGACGTCTGATACCTGGAGTAGAAGTTTGTTTGTTTTTTCTAGATCAAAACTGCAGGTGTACCTTGTTTGTTTATTTCGGTATTTATAGGCTGCCTTCAGGGTTAGCCCTCCCAAGGTATTTAAAAGCATAACATTAATTAAACATACATGCCTACATGTTCAAGAAAAAAGCACATGGTATAGAACTTTTCCCAGGTTTGGCCAGGGGTGCAAGGAGGGGACAAATTGCTCCAGGGGCCCACAAGACTGAAGGCCCAGTATCAGCGGCACTATGTCTCTGTACACCAGTTGCTGGGGAACATGGGCGGGAGGGTGCTGTTGCACTTATATCCTGCTTGTGGGTTTCCTGTGGGCAGCTGGTTGGCCACTGTGAACAGAATGCTGGACTGGATGGGCCCTTGGTCTGTTCTAATGTATTGGTTCATATTACTAAGGTTAGTGGAAAAACAAGGTTGCACCTATAGTATACTGTCTCTTTAAGAGCCAAGGCAACATCAGATTACCCCCACCCCTGGACCAAGCGCTCTGCCCACTTTAAAAAAACAACAACTACGGGGCGGGGGTGGGGGTTGTCCATGCACAGAGAGGCATGGAGCTCTGGCCAAGTCAGGCTGCTCCTTCCCACGCTCCATGCATCTCCAATTGGGGTGTGAGCGGTGGAGGAACTGGTGATTGGGCCCTAGCGTGGGCTGGAGGTTGCCGTCCCCTGCCCTGTTACCAGTTTCATTCATCCCTCCCTCCTGCTGCTTTTAACATTCACTTCCTCCTATAACAGCTTCCCTTTCTTATCCCCTTCCTCTTTGCTCCCAGTTTTTACAGATTACGATTAAAATACTAGCCTTGCTCCTTAACCAACTCCTGCTGCCACACCTGCCTGTGCAGTGAGCATGGTGAGCCATGGCACAGGGCAATAAGCCAAGAGGCATTGGCCAGTCTGCAGCACTGAGATCCACCTGAAGGTGGCTGGGACCCATTGGTAGGTCCTGACCCACAGTTTGAGGAACACTGCAGTAGTGCCTGTCTGATCATCCAACTTTGACCTTCAGGGTAGTGGCTTTACAAAGTCAAATAGGAAGCCTATTCCCAGAATTCCCTGCAGGCTAGATGGAGTGCTGCAGTGATTCCTTGGCTGAGGACTGTAAGCGGCGGAAGGAGGGGAGGGCGCGGAGGCCCAAACACTGCTTTGAGCTCTTTGGAGAGAAAAGCAAAGCAGGATATAAGTGTAATAAATGATAAAGAAATAAAATAAGAAAGCTCAGTTGCATCCCTGTATTGGTTGCATCAGCTGAGCATACCTTTAATAAGCAAACAGGTAAAGGATCGCCTAAGATCCCACAGGGCAAGCTTGTACCTTAAGCTTAACCAGCTTAAGGTGCAATCCTATGTGCATTTAGACAGAAAAAAGTCCTACAACTTTTTCTGTTTAAACATGCATAGGATTGTGCCTTTGTTGTGGCCTCAGCAGAATGTAAGCTTGCAAGGCAAATCTTTTGGTAATTTGTTTTCCAAGTTGAAAGTGAGGAAGTCATTCAAGTAGGTCACCTGTTTGAGTATTAGATGATTAATTGTTTATTGTAATAAAGTATTTTTGTTTGAATGATGCAGTGTTTGATCATTTCTGCTCTTAATTTTAGTCGTCATGAATAATGTTTACAGATACTATAATCATTTATAATTTCCTGTGATTTTAAGTAATTTCATGTCCATGCCATTGAAGTAGGTTTGCATAATTCATGGTTTATAAATTAATTTATCCTCATTAAATGCAGCATGCTCAAGTGTCTAAGGGTGCAATCCTATGTATGTTTGAATTGGGGAATGCTGGGAGTTGTAGGACCCTAATAAATTTATTAGGGTGCATAGGATTTCACCCTAATACATTTATTGTGCTGCTATTCCATGTATTCAAATGGAAAGGCACTGGAGAGGTTCAAGAGGCGGGCTCTCGGATTGTTTTGCTCCAAGAGCCCAGGGTTATCTCTCTACGACCCTGCACAGTTTGACTCAGAGCTCCCCTCCAGAAATTGAAAAGTCTACAGCCCCTGTCTCTCTATGCAGGAAGTTAATGATAAGAGGATGGGGCAGCATTCAGACATGTATTCTTCCATCTGCATTCTGCAGTGGTAGAGTCCTGTTAGGACTGTGCCATGTGCCTTTCCTGCACTACTACTACTACTACTACTATTATTATTATTATTATTATTATTATATTTATTTATTTATTTATTTATTTTCATTTCTATACTGCCCAATAGCCAAATCTCTTTGGGCGGTTAACAATTTATGCAAGACAATAAAATACAATACTGTGGAGAAAGCCCAACACAAGTCTGCACACACACACACAGTCTTCACCTAAGGGAGGGGGCGAGGAAGGAGGGATGAAGTCACAGGAGAAGCAGCCAGACAGGTCGTCATCCCCAACAAAGGAGAGTCTCGGTGGAGATCCACAAAACCCAGGAAGGACCATCAAGGAACCATCAAACTATCAGGGCAGTCTCAAAGAGCTGTGAAGTACCAGTACATCACCTTCTTCCCGGGCAGGAATAAGCCCACCTGACACGAAGGGGCAGGCATAAGCCCCACCTGACCTGGAGGGTGGGGAGAGCCGGAACTCGGGGGTAGAAAACCTCTCCCTTCCGGTAGAGGGTTGTTGGGAACCAGGGTACGTCGGGGCCAGATTCGTCCTTCAAGCGGCAGTCCAAGTAAGCCAGTCTCATCCCCGGATCGGCCGACCCGGAGCCAGGCTAAAACTGACTAAGCGTAGAGTCTCTGATCTGAGGTAATTGACCAGATTCAATCCGCTAGCCTAGGAGCCATTGAGTAACACAGGGGTCAACTAAGGTTGTGTTGACATTGTAGTATTCCTGGAGAGCTGTTAGTTCCGCTCTGTGTTTTGTGTAAACAAATCAAAGCCTTATTTGGTCATTTAAAGGGCTTCGGTTTCCTCTTGTGCGCGAAAGCCTCTCAGGTGGTTGCCAGCGCTCGTACGGGCTGTAACGCAGTGCCGGTTAACCCGTTAAGCGCCGAACTCACACAAGGGATCCTGTTAGTGATCCTTCACAAATACAAAATGCAAATACAATAAAAAGCAGCATAAAAATTCAAAACAGAATTTAAAACAGAAATTAAAACCATTTGAACAATTAAAATGCATTCAATAAACATGCATTCAATAAACTAGACTTGATAAGAAAAAAAATGCTGACATAAGCCCCCCCCCCCGCCATGAAATGTCCTAGCATAGAGGGCAGTCTTAACCTGGCGCCAAAAATATAGCAGAGCTGACGCCAGATGGGCCTCAGTGGGGAGATGGCTCCATAATTAGGGGGCCAAAACTGAGAGTGTCCTCTTCCTTGTTGCCATCAACCAAGCATTCGGAGGAAGGCCTCAGATGTTGAGCATAGTGTCCCATTTGATTTGTCTTTCTAAGTATTGGCTGTTCTATTGTTGCAGGAAGTGTCTGTGGGTTTCACAGAGGAGGAGCAAGTCCTGCTGGATCCAAACCAAATATCTTTATATAGGGAGGTCGCGATGGAAAATCACGAGAATGTGTCCTTGCTCAGTAAGGAACTTGCTTCAGTGAGTTTCATGGTTGACTAGGGGTTTGCTGCTAGGTCCCTCCAACTGCATCACACAGCGGCCTGCTTTGCACATAATGCTAATTCATGGTGTGCAAATCTGGCTTGTCATTGACTTGGTTTCCATGTAACAACAGCCCATGGTTTAAAGAACCCATGGGTTGTCATGCACGAGTGTGAGAGAGCTGGTGTGCTGCGTCCTGTGTGCCCGCACCACCTCCCACGTGCCTGCAACTTCCACTTTTACTCAACCTATGATAGGCTTGTTTGTAGGTTGTTGAGCATGACGTGCAAACCTGGAGTGCTAATAATAATATAATAATAATAATAATAATATTATAATAATAATAATTATTATTATTATTTATTACCCGCCTCTCCATCTAGATCGAGGCGGGGAACAGCAGAAATATATAAAATACATAAACTAAACAACATAATACATCCTATTAAAACATCCTAAAAACATCTTAAAACATCCTTAAAACATCTTAAAGGCATCCTAAAATTCTGCCGGATAGGCCTGCCGGAAGAGATAAGTCTTTACGGCTTTTTTAAATTCCAAAAGACTGGCAAGTTGACGAATCTCCTCTGGCAGGCCATTCCATAATCTGGGAGCAGCAGAAGAGAAGGTCCTCTGGGTAATACCTGTCAGCCTAGTTTTGGCTGACTGAAGTAGATTCTTCCCAGAGGACCTAAGTGCTAAACAACCCAGCAGTTAACCCATGGTTTGTTACTGGCCTAACGGCTTGGTTGTTGCTTAAAAGCTAAAGTGGCTGCCGTGCTGCAGGCAGCGCGCCCGCACTCTCCCACTTGTCCCTGGCAGCCCATGGGCTGGCTCACATGTTGCATTATGTCCTCCGGCCTGGTGTCTGCACGTGAGCTGGGCCCACTGGGGCTGACGCTGGTTGCTGCAGCATCCTTCCTACGAATATTTTATAGTCTGGAGATGGCCAGCTGGGCATGTACATAGTTACAGATGCTCATTTCATTATTTTTACTTTTGAAAATATATTATCCCTTTTTTACACCAAAATAATACTTATTCTGAAGTAAATGTGTTTAGCAGCAGAAGCAAACTCCATTTATTCCTGTAGTCATGATGGTGCCATGATTTAAGTGAACATAAATGCAAAACTACACATGCTCACTCACTGTTTCTTTTCGTCTCAGGGTTGGCAAACTGTCAAATGTTTTTTGCTTTAAGATATCAGGAATGTAGAAGCAGTTGTAAAGCATGGAATTGCCAGGGATGGGGGAGAAGAGACATGTTAATTGTGTGCTTCACAACTGAAGTAATACACATTGCCATCTAAAAGTGACCCCTGTAAGACCATTAAGTCCAGGGGTGAAAGCTACTACCTGCACCATGGCTGAGTTTGAATCCAGCACAGATTCCCGATGTAGTTTCAAATCCTGCTAATATGTCAGCCATTCCTAAATGTTTAAATAAGCTTCATACTTCCATACCAAATTCCGTCTGATCCTCCCTGATCTCTTCTCTCCGCCCCCCTTAATTCCCAAACCCAAAGCTCATTTCTCAGCTGGAGCAAGGAGCAGAGCTGTGGGTGCCAGATTCCCAGGACTTGGATGAAGCTCAGAACTTGGATAACAACTCAGTTGATTCACTGACCTGGTTCACAGGAAACAACAACCCAGAGTATGGGTTGAATATGGGTTGTCATTGAATCGTGGGTTGTCATTACGTGTGAACGCTGCACTATGGTTTTAACTGTGGCTTGTTAACCGCAAACAACCCAGGAAGAGAACTCATGTTTTATTGTTGGGTTGTGAACTGTAGGTTGTTCGTGGTTAACAACCCATAGTTAAACCATAGTGCAGGGTTCGCACGTAACGACAACCCATGATCGATAACCACCCACAATTCAATGACAACCCATACGGCTGGTTCATAACGATCGCTGCAGCCAAACGTGGCTTATTTAAGCCATGTTGGCTTGTGGTGCATGAAGGCAGCCATTTGGAATATTCAATCCCCAGCGGATGGGGGGAGTTGCCATGGTTCGTCATGTCATCTGAACATGGGTGGCATGGCTTGTTGGAGGGTGAAACCATCTTCAAATTACCCATGGGCTGTTGGAAGGTTAAATCACCCTCGAATGACCCTGCAACAAGCCATGCTGCCCAGGTTTGGATGACAGGACAAACCATGGCGACCCCCTGCTGGAGACTGAATGGTCACACGCATGCACTGCAGCCCTCTGGGCTGTGGCGATTGTGTAGACCTGGTCACTCAACTCTGGGTTATCATTACATGCATACCAGGCCACTGGATAAAACCCTCACTGGTGATTGCCTAGGAAAATGGGGCAGGGGAGAGGGAAGCCCCTCTTGTCGCTACCTCAGCCATCCTAATGTTTTCAAGTCCGTTCTTTCCTTCTGAACAACTCTCAGAGGCTCTTTACAGTCCAGCAGTATCCATCTTTACTGAGAAGTAAACCCCACTGAGAGCTGGGTCCCAATCTTCATTCAGCCATGAAGCTCCCATGCCTCAGTCTTTCCTACCTAAGTTTCTAGTATTCATACTCCAGCAGGGGGGTGTTGCTGGGCTCTTAAAAGGTTTGGTGCCCAGGTCTGTAGAACACACATCTCTGCATATGCTAATTTATAGCTTTATATGCAAATTTAGAAACAATTATATGGACATATTTAAATTTCACAGAAGGCAAAGAAGATTTCTTTAAACATGTAAATGCCAAGGTCTTGTAGTCACAATCAATGCTGTAGGGAGGTCATGGGCTCTCCCACACTGGAGGCATTCAAGGTGCAGCTGGACAGCCCTCTGTCAGGGATGCTTTGACTTGGGTTCCTGCATTGAGCAGGGGGTTGGACTCAATGGCCTTATAGGCCCCTTCCAACTCTACTATTCTGTGATTCTATGAGATGGAAGAGTCTAAACCCATTTATACAATCATCAGCAGAATCAAGTGCCAAATGCCCCAAAGATTGAGAGACCCAATCACAGATCTGCCACATCACATCTTTGGTCCCCAAGGAGGCAGACAAACTGGAAAAGGTTCAGAGGAGGGCAACAACGATGATCAGGGGCCTGGAAACAAAGCCCTGTGAGGAGAGATTGAGGGAACTGGGCATGTTTAGCCTTCAGAAGAGAAGGCTGGGGGGGATATATGATAGCGCTCTTCAAGTACTTGGAAGGTTGCCACACAGAGGAGGGCCAGGATCTCTTTTTGACCATCCCAGAGTGCAGGACATGGAATAATGGGCTCCAGTTACAGGAAGCCAGATTCCGGCTGAACATCAGGAAAAACCTCCTGACTATTAGAGCAATATGACAATGGCTGGGGAGGTGGTGGGCTCTCCCACACTGGAGGCATTCAAGGTGCAGCTGGACAGCCATCTGTCAGGGATGCTTTGACTTGGATTCCTGCATTGAGCAGGGGGTTGGACTTGATGGCCTTATAGGCTCCTTCCAACTCTACTATTCTATTATTCTAATTTGCCTCCTGCCTCAGATCATCACAAGCCAATGGAAAGAGATTTTTTCTAAGATTAATTGCCATGCAGGGGAAGATGGGGGGGGGGGTTACATCCTGTGCAGAGGGGAAAGTTAACCCTTCCCAGCTGCAAACCCTCCTGAAAATTGCCCCCCTGCATGGCAAAAAAAACCCCAACCCCTTCTATTGGCACCAATGGATCCTCGGTGCTCTGTGGAATAGATCCAAGGCTCTTAGAAATCAATCCAGGCCCATTGGCCTAAGTCTAACAATGGCCCACTCTAGCATTCTGTATCCAAGAGATGCCTATGGGAATGCTATGAACAGGGCATGAGAGGGAACAGCCCTTCCACCCTATTTTGTCCCCAGGTCCAATATTCAGGCATATTGGGAGGCTCTATTTAGCTATCATGACTACAATACCCAGGATGGGAGAAAAGGGGACACAGAGCAGCTTGATGTTTCTTTTCCTTTGGGATCTTCAGTTTGTTTAGCCCCCATTTTGCTTCCTGAGGTTCCTTCTCTCTCAGATTTCAGAGTCTGTCTGTTTTTCCTTCTTCCCAGCAGGTAACTGGAGGAGGAAAAGGTACGTGTGTGCCGAGTGTGGGAAGTGTTGTATGCACAAACTGGATCTCGCCAGACACCAGCAAACCCACACAGGAGAGGAACGCTGCCCCAGAGAGAAGCCCTACAAATGCACTGTGTGTGGGAAATGTTTTGCCCAAAAGATGGCACTTGTGTCTCACAAGAGGGCCCACACTGGAAAGAAATCCCTCAGATGCTTAGAGTGTGGGAAATGTTTTGCTTGGAATTCAGACCTTGTGAGGCATCAGAGAGTCCACACAGGAGAGAAACCACACAAATGCCGGGAGTGTGGGAAGTGTTTTGGTAGTAAATCCAACCTTGAGACCCACCAGAGAATCCACACTGGAGAGAAACCCTACAAATGCACCGAGTGTGGGAAGTGTTTTGCTAGCAATTCAGACATTGTGAAGCATCAGAGAGTCCACACAGGAGAGAAACCATATCAATGCCAGCAGTGTGGGAAGTGTTTTGCTAGCAATTCAGACCTGGTGAAGCATCAAAGAATCCACACAGGAGAGAAGCCACACAAATGCCAGGAATGTGGAAAATGTTTTTATGAAATGAGACACCTTGTGACCCACATGAGGACCCACACAGGGGAAAAACCCTATAAATGCCCAGAGTGTGGGAAATGTTTTGCTTATTCCTCCTACCTTAAAACCCACCAGAATGTTCACACAGGAGCAAAACCCTATAAATGCATGGAATGTGGGAAACAGTTTGCTTATTCCTCAAACTTTCATATCCACCAAAAACGTCACACAGGTCAGAAACCCTTTAAATGTGCAGTGTGCGGGAAGCATTTCGTTTCCAATTCAAGCCTTACGACCCATCAGAGAGTCCACACAGGAGAGAAACCGTACAAATGCCCCGAGTGTGGGGAATGTTTTGCTTGGAGATCCAACCTTGTGACCCACCAGAGAGTCCACACAGGAGAAAAACCTTACCAATGTTTCGATTGCGGGAAATGTTTTGCTCAAGGGTCTGAACTTGTATGTCACAAAAGGACTCACACAGGGGAGAGACCATATAAATGCATGGAGTGTGGGAAAAGTTTTTCTTGCAACTCTGCATTTGTGAAACACCTGCGTCTCCACAGTGGAGAGAAGCCCTACAAATGCTCAGAATGTGGGAAGTGTTTTGCCGGAAGCACAGAACTTGTGATCCACATGAGGGTCCATACAGGGGAGAAGCCGTACGAATGCTCAGAGTGTGGGAAATGTTTTTCTCAACGCCCGCATCTTAAGATCCATCAGAGAAGCCATACGGATGAGAAGCCCTATGAATGCTCGGAGTGTGGCAAGTGTTTTGCTCACCGCTCACTGTTGGCAATCCACCAGCCAATCCACTCCGGAGAAAAACCCTATCAATGTTCTCAGTGTGGGAAACATTTTCTTATCCAATCACGCCTAGCAAAACACCACAGAGTCCACATAGGAAAGAAACCCTTTGAATGTGGAGAGTGTGGGAAATGTTTTGCCCGAAATACACATCTTGTGAATCATCAGAAAGTCCACACAGGAGTGAAGCCATATAAGTGCTTGGAGTGTGGGAAGTGTTTTGCTGCTAGCTCAAACTTAGTGAACCACCAGCGAGTCCATACGGGAGAGAAACCCCATAAGTGCTTTGAGTGCGGGAAATGTTTTGCTAGGCTGTCTGTGTTTGCCAGCCACAACAGGGTTCATACCGGAGAGAAACCATACAAATGCCAGGATTGTGAGAAATGCTTTGCACAGAGCTCTTCCCTTGCATACCACAAAAGGGTTCACACAGGAGAGAAACCTTACGAGTGCTTGGAGTGTGGTAGGAGGTATAGCGAGAAGCGAAGCTTAGTTCGCCATCAAGCAACACACAAAGGTGGGGAACCCTCTTTATCTCCCTGTGAGTAAAACGTTCCCTGGGAGAAGAACTTTTTTCACCAACATCTGTGAATTGCCTTATTGAGAAATTCCACAATAATGGCCTTTTATAAGAAGAGCCCTGATGAATCCACTCAAGATCCAGATACTTCAGCATGCTTTTTCCAACCCTGGGATATGTTACATATTTTTGTTAGAAGACCAGCAATTTCATATTTGAGTTCTTTAAGAACTCTAGGATGGATTCCACCTGGGCCCAGTGATTTATTAACTTTCAATTTGTCAATAAGGTTGAGGACTTCATCTTTTGCCACCACTATTTGCCTCAATTCCTCAGGCCCCCCTCCTGAAAACACCAGTTCAGGCACAGGTATCTGTCCTATATCTTCTGCAGTGAAGACAGATGCAAAGAATTAATTCAGCTTCTCTGCAATCTCCTTATCTTCCTCTAGTACTCCTTTAACTTCATTATCATCCAGTGGTCCAACTGCCTCCCTAGGCGGTTTCCTGCTTCTGATATATTTAAAGAATTCTTTATTGCTGGCCTTGATGTTGTTAGCAATATGCTCCTCAAAATGCTTTTTTGCATCTCTTATTGTCTGCTTGCATCTCCTTTGTGCAAGCTTGTGCTCCCTTTTGTGAGGCATACTGCCTAGGACTGAGGTCCCCAACCTGGTGCCCTCCAGAGGTGTTGGACCCCAACTCCCATAATTCCCCAGCCAGCATGGGGTATTTTGGGAACCACAAATGAATGTAGAAGCCCGAATAGTTAGCTGGGGATTATGGCAGTTGTAGTCCAACAGCCTGGAAAGCACCAGAGATGACTGGCCTAGGATGATGGAGGTTTCAGCTAGCTGTCATGACTCTAGAGCTGTATAAACAAATTGTCAACTGTTTCATGAAACAGAGTCCACATAAAAGAGAGAGACTGTGCAGTGGTCCACCACAAGATCCTCCTATTTTTGTGGTGTGCCTGGACTGCAAAAACCACTGGGGGTGGCCAGTTACTGGCAAGCCAAAGTATCTGGCTAGTGGGCTGCATTGGTTTGGCCAGTCACAAATAGCCCTGGCCTACACCACCTAATTCTTACCTGTTTCAGGCCACAAAGTGAATGAGGAAGCAGCGAAGAGCCCTGAGCAGATCTAGGATCCTTTAGGATTGTGAAGGCTTGGGAGAAAAAATGGAAACTACAAATGAGTAGATTCCCCCACCCCCTTCCGTTTTTTTCTGGTGGAAACACAGGACATAAATTTAATAAAAAGTTGGTTAAAAGAAGAGTATTGTGTCATATTTTTTTTAAAAAAAACACACACATTAAAGTATTTGCAATGCTGACTTTCTCCTATGAATGGCACTCCAAGGCTGCTAACAAGTCATTAAAAGAAAGTCTGAGAGAATCAGCAGAGGGGGGGAAATCAACACAGTGCTGGGTGGCAAATAAAACTGGTCACCACAAATTAAAACATTTCCAGCAGCCTATTTGCCAGTGTAGGCAGCAAATAAAAAACAAACCGAATACACTAAGCACCAAATGCCCTGGTAGAAAGGAAAGCCATTGTCTGGCACCTCAACGATAACAAGATGCCAGGCAGTTGTGAGTTCCATAATCTGTGCAACCACAGAAAAAGCTCCGTCCATTAGCCACCGGTCAAATCTTTGCAGGTGAGGGCACCTGGAGGAAGGCCGCTGGTGGTAACGGGCAGGTTCACTTGGGATCAGGCAACTTTTCATGTACCCTGGTCCCAGACCATAAAGGGCTTAAATTGTCAAAGCCAGCACTTTGAATGAATTTTAGCTCCTTAAGTATGTGTGATATACTCACAAGTAAATGAGTATAGATGAGAGGGAGGGTTGACTTTTGTTTTTGTGTGCCTTGTTTGATTTTGATCCATTGCCTGCCTCTCACCAGGGAGCAGAGATTTCTGTTTGCTCTCAGTGGGTATAGATGCGTCGTTCCCAACATGGTGCCTTCCAGTTATTTGGGACTATAACTCCCAGCATTCCTTATCATTGGCCATGTTGGCTGAGGCAGATGGGAGTTGAAGTCCAAAACGTCTGGAGGGCACCAGGTTGGCGAAGGCTGGTATAGATATGCCATGAATGTACATCAATTTAAAACCACTTGAGGTATACGGTTGCTCCAAAGAATCCAGGATTTTGTAGTTTGGTGAGAATACTGAGGATTCTGTTGGGAGATCTCTCCCCACCCCACTTCTCCAAAATAGAACTACACTTCCCTGGGAAGAATCCTTTTTTAATTCAGTGCAGGAACTACTTGTTTCTGTGCTCAACACAACGGTGGGAAAACCCTCTTTATCTCCCTGTGAGTAATCTTATGCCACTGGAACTAGACATGGGGCATATTAACATTGGTTATAGACCCTCCAGGGTACTACTGCTGAAATGGCAAACTCACATGGCTCAAGTAGACTGCTCCTGTTCAGAAGCTTTTGTGCCTAAAACTGGCTGGCTGTGGCTACTCTCCAATGTCACATGTACTGGTTTTATCCCTCACTAGCACTGTTCAATGTTTGTAATTTACTGTGCTTGGCTGGATGAATGAATGAAGAGCTGTAATTGTGTCATGCTACTTGGCCTGCTGCCCTTACTAAGCCTCTGAGCAAGTGCTACGTGGCTATCTATAATTTTTAAAACATGCTTAATTTATTCCATATAGAAAACAAAATTATACAATAGCATATATTTATTCCATTGCTCCCGTGTCCAGGTTGCACCCAGAGCAGGAATTGCCCTATTCTGTAGATATACACCTATATTTGTCTTGTTTCCAGCCTCCCACTTGAAGAATTTGAGCCTTTTCTTCCTCTGTCCCATTTCAGTAGGAGAGCTTCAGCATTCATGGTTATATGATTATATCAACCAGGCATCCTGAATAGCTTTAGCAATTCCTGCTCCTTATTTTTGTGCTAGTTGAGCTTCATACACTTTTTTTGCTTGCATTTTTAGTGTCTGTTGCAATTATTCACTATTTGAATAGCATTCATATCTTGACATGTTTTTGTACATTCTCTGGGTAATATGAGGAATCTCCAAGAGACATCGGAGAATCTTCATATGCTGGCAGAAATGAGTACACTGCCTGGTCAATATGCACTATCACCAGCAGGCCTTGGGGATTGTGCATATCTTGATAGTGTTTTGTACTTTCTTTGGGCCATGTTCATAGTCTACAAGAAACACTGGAGAATGTGCACACTGCAGCATAATCTGATAATTCTTTGTACCTGGTGTCATCTAGAAATTAGTCTGTGTGGAGGAAGGGGGGGCTGGCTGACCCATCACACCCCCACCCTTTCCTACCCAAAGGACCCAAGACCCCCAGAGATCTCAAGGTACCAGACTGCCAGCCTCTGCTGTCTGCAATCCTACTTGAATCTCTGTTCAGGGACTTGCCCTTTGTCTATAACCTGGATTTAGATGCTGAACCAAGCAGAGCAACTACAAAACCCATGTGGGGTAAAACCAAGAAAGGTTTATTCAGGTAGCATTTTACAACAAGAATAGGGAAATGAGAGAAGCACAAAATAGAGAGACACTTTGGTACAAAGTAATAGAGCTGCAAAATAACAAAACCTACTGATTCCTTATATCTCCCAGGCACACAACTAGTTACCTGGGGGTCAGTTCTCTTCCAGGGTTGGATCCAGCACAGCCTTGCTGCCCGGGAAGACTACACACCTACCCGAAGGTCCGAGATGGGTAGCCCTCCACAAGGCTTGCCTTTACCAAAGCCCTCATTCAGCTGATTTCACCAGGAGCTACCTGGGGTCGGATCCTGAGGCCACCCGAAGGCTTGGGCCTCTGCTTGGCTTGCCGCCATTGCTCCAACAGCCAGCAACCATGCAATGACCCAAAGACAAAGAAACAAAACTCACACTTTGGAATATAGCTCTTTCCCCCTCCCCTCCTCCTTCCTGTAGCTCTGCTGCCTCTTAGCCAATCAGGATGCACTTCACCTGGCCAGGCAGGGGAGGGGAACCCATGACTCATGGCATTTGCATTTGAAAGCCGTCTCCAGCTTTTCAGGACTTCCAGGCGCCATCCAGAGGAACTATGCACACTTCGCCTCTTCCCAGCCCCCAACCGGTTTTTTACTCTGTGTACCAAAGTGTCTCTCTATTTTGTGCTTCTCTCATTTCCCTATTCTTGTTGTAAAATGCTACCTGAATAAACCTTTCTTGGTTTTACCCCACATGGGTTTTGTAGTTGCTCTGCTTGGTTCAGCATCTAAATCCAGGTTACAGACAAAGGGCAAGTCCCTGAACAGAGATTCAAGTAGGATTGCAGACAGCAGAGGCTGGCAGTCTGGTACCTTAAGATCTCTGGGGGTCTTGGGTCCTCTGGGGTAGGAAAGGGTGGGGGTGTGGCGGGGTCAGCCAGCCCCCCCTTCCTCCATAGTCTGGCTCTAAACACAGAATGAAAATAAAGCTGATAAATAGGGCCCTCTCAGTGGGTTGGATGAGTAGTTGGCTGCATTCCCCGCTGCTCTTTTTTTCAGCCTGGTTTCCACAAGCAGCAGAATTAGGTGGTACGAGTGCAGACATGATAGAGTGGATTGTGCCATTTCAGATTATATTCCTGAATGCTCCTGTGTGGAATGTAGCAAAGCAGCGAGCAGACTGGACTAGAGCTTTTTCCTGTGATGTTCTAGTTTTTTTAACTTGAAGAATTTTTATGTGTGTGTGTGTGGGGGGGGAATTTAAGAAATTGTATCCCCAATTTTGGATACAGCCCACTCTATCACTGCAGGATTCTATCACCTCATAATTGCATGTGTAGAACAGACTGTTGTCTCCAACTGTTGTCACCAGTCACTGCCATGTTGCTATAGAGAAATTGGTCTGACTGGGAACAAAGATTGGGGGGGGGGGGATAGGGGAGATCCTCAGCTCTTGCAAAACAGCAGATCTCAAAAATAGCCAGATCTCTAAGGGAAGTGATGACCCTGAAAAGCAAAAGGTAGAGTGATTTTAATATATTACCATCCAAGAATACAGAGGGTTAACTCTTCTGTAGTAAGCCCCAAATAGCAGCCTGAGTGTTTTGTTTGGAAGAATAAGCAAATGCAACAGAGGCTGGGAAAATGGAACTTCTAAAGAACAGTCCCCCTTTCCCCATCCCATAATAATGACTTCCAATTTAACTCCTCATTGCCACACTACTACAGTGACCTTACCCTCTAGTTGTTGTGCTCTTTTCAAAGCTTCAGGACTTCCCATGTGCCCAAAGTGCTTTACACCATGTTAAATATCTTAAGTGTTTCCAAATATTCCTGTGTGTATTACTACCCTCACTAATATGTGTATTCCACCCCCAGCACCAATTGGTTTCTTGGCCCCTTGTGTAGCTGGTACAAATGTGTTGTCCACATTTAAAATATGGTTTTTACTGGTTTTTAAAATAGGGTTTTTACTGAGGCCCTCTTGTAGTTGGACAAGTCCTGTTATATAGCCCTCTTTTAACAACATAGCTGGATCAGCTGCCCCAACCCATAAATCCTTGCCCTTGGCACCAGAATGCGTACAAGCCACTATGTGCAAAGATCTCTGCAGGCTCTGCTGTGGTTGGTGCTGGATTGGGGCACCCAGAAGATAAAAGCTTCAGAATAGGACCCCAAGCTAAAAAAAAACATCGAGAAATACTTCCTTGTGTGCAATGCAGGGCTACTGCCAAAAATGGCATTCCCATAGAGAGTTCTCTCTTAGTTCCCTGTAATGTGTAGAAAGGAACACGTGTGCTCCCCCCCCCCCTGTATTTTATTGGATTGTACATCGCTCAGAGTGGCCGGATGTCTCGCCAGATGGGCGATTCATAAATATAATAAATAAATAAATAAATGTGAAACATTCTTTTACCTGTGACCTGATGACTTTTGAGTTTCCCCATTCGTGGCAAACTATGAACAAGGGTGGAGACATTCACATGATATACGTTCATAGACTATGGAAGCAAAGGGGAGAACTTGATTTGGGATGCCATTTTTGGCAGCATCCCTCATGCTGGTATATGCAATTTGTAGTTTTGACCTCTCCACACACACACCCCGGTGATTTCTTTGTCACACTTCACAAAACATCTTGCCAGGCTTCTGGTTTTCAGTACAGCTCAAGCAGCTTACTTGTGTGTAAATCTGTGACTGAGGCAGTGATCAGTCTGCTATGGAAGGCAGGTTATGGATGCAAAATTATAATCCATTCCTTTTCATAGAATGGAAAACATTAGAATCACATTATGTAGGTCCCATATTGCCTGGACAACAGTATGTCAGTTTCTCAGATGCTTTATTTAATAACTTACACACAATATTCCTAGACATCTGCAGCTAAAGTAAAATCAAGCAAGTGTTCTTTCATGCACCTCACGCTGGAATGCAGTATGATCTCACTCACTCACTTAGGGATTTACTATTGACGAAAGTATTCAAAAGTAGATTTGAAATTAGAAGACAATACGTCAATTAGTGCTTGGACTGTTAGAATGGAATGGAACTAGGCAATTAAAGTCCAAGAAAAGTTGAAAATCTTGAAATGTATGCACAATAGCATTGTATGTACAATATTGTATCATTAGGAGAAAACGCCAGATTGATAAATTATTAAATATAGCATGTATTATTTCTGTTGCTTGTATGGATTTTTGGGTCACTAAAAATGATGCCTTCACTTCTTTCCTTGTCCGGTGATTTCTTCTCCCCCTTCTGATGTTTAAAGTCTAATAAGTGAAATATGTTTCTTCTGAAATATATCATGAGGTAATGAACTCTGACTGATGACTCTGTTATAAGCCTTGCTGATTTTTTAATTTTCCTCTCAGGCAAGTGCTCCAATGTTGCCAAAGGGTCAGGCTGTGACTGACATTTTTCTCAAGCTGAGCGTCTATATCCTAGTTTGTCTTAATAAAGGAATATTTTATGAGCTCTTAGGCTTGAGTTTCACACACATATTATATATACGGTTTATCTCCTGAACGGATTCTCTTCCATTTAATCATCCTATCTACTCAAGTTTTTACCTCAGAAAGAGCATGTACACGGATTTTCCTCCATATACATTCTTTATCTTGCATGGATTTTCTCATGTTTCCTCAGGTATGCATTGCTTCTAAAAAAAATTCCACATTCAGTGCATGGGTGTTGCATTTCATCCGAGTGGCTTCTCTCGTGTGAAGTAAGGCTTGATTTCTGCTTGAAGCTTTTCCCACAGACTGAGCATGAATATGGTTTCTCACCTGTGTGGGTTCTCTCATGGATAATCAGGTATTCCTTACGGCTAAAACTTCGATCACAGGCTGAGCAGATGTATGGTTTTTCCTCTGTGTGGATTTTCTGATGCTCAGTATAGCTTGTTCTGTGTTTGAATGTTTTCCCACAGACAGAACAATTATATGGTTTTTCTCCTGTATGAATTCTCTCATGAATAACCACCTGTGATTTATTACCAAAGTTTTTTCCACAAACTGAGCATGAATATGGTTTCTCCCCAGTATGGGTTCTCTCATGTCCAAAAAGGTGTGCTTTACAGCTGAAACTTTTACCACAAGCCAAACACATATAGGGAGTTTCTCCTGTATGGATTCTTTCGTGACTGGTGAGGTTTGATCTCCGTTTGAAGCTCTTACCACAGAATGAGCATGTGTAAGGTCTTTCTTCTGTGTGAATTCTTTCGTGTGAAATAAGGCTACATTTTTGACTGAAGCCTTTCCCACAGACTGAACATTTATGTGGTGTCTCTCCTGAATGGACTTGTTGATGTCTAACAAGGCTTACTTTATGAACAAAACTTTTACTACAGACTGAACAATTATATGTCTTTTCTTGTGTGTGCGTTTGTTCATGTACAATAAGGTAGGATTTTTCACTGAAGCTTTTACCACAGAATGAGCATGTATACGGTTTCTCTCCTGTGTGGATTCTTTCATGGATTGACAGATAACTTTTCCACATGAAACTCTTCCCGCAGACTGAGCACATGTATGGTTTCTCACCTGTATGAATTATTTTGTGCCTAATAAGGTAATCCTTACGACTAAAGCTCTTCCCACAGACAGAGCATTTGTATGGTTTTTCTCCTGTATGGGTTCTCTGATGTTTAAGAAGGTATGCTCTATCTGTGAAACATTTTCCACAGACTGTGCATGGGTATGGTTTTTCTCCTGTGTGGTTTCTTTCGTGGCTAATAAGGTTTGATCTGTGGCTGAAGCTGTTCCCACAGATTGAGCACATATATGGTTTCTCACCTGTATGTGTTCTTCCATGTTTAATAAGATGTGTTCTGTCAGTGAAGCTTTTACCACAGACAGTGCATGGATATGGTTTTTCTCCTGTATGGGTTCTTTCGTGACTAATAAGGTTTGATTTGTGACTGAAGCTTTTACCACAGACCGAGCACATGTTTGTTTTTATTTGTGTATGGCTTATTTTGTGACTGTTGAGATTTGATCTTCGTTTGAAACTTTTGCCACAGAATGAGCATGGGTATGGCCTTTCTTCTGTGTGAATTCTTTCATGTGAAATAAGATTACTCCTCTGACTGAAACCCTTTCCACAGGCTGAGCATTTATATGGTGTCTCTCCTGTGTGGACTTGTTCATGTCTAATAAGGCTGACTTTATGTATGAAGTTTTTATTACAGACTGAACAAGTATATGTTTTTTCTTGTGTGTGCATCCGCTCATGTACAGCACAATATGATCTTTTACTGAAACTTTTACCACAGATGGAGCATGTATATGGCCGCTCTCCTGTGTGGATCCTTTCGTGGATAGTCAGGTTACTTTTCCATGTGAAGCTTTTACCACAGGCTGAGCAAGTATGTGGTTTTTCTCCTTTATGGCCTTTGCTATAGGAAATCAGACAGTAACTCCAATTCAATCTGTTCTCACAGTCTAACTTTCTATGATGTTTCTCTTCTTTACGAGGAGTTCTCCCAAATGTGTGAATTTTCTTTTGGATTTTGGTTCCATTGATATCATCTCCCCCACAAGTTAAAGCCTTTCCTGCTCTCTCCTCAGGGGCATTTCTTTGGTGCCTCTCTCCTCCATCTTGATTCTTGGAGATATCTGGATACTGGGAGATGCCTGCTTGGATAATTCCTAAGGATATCTTCTTCATTGCCACTAGGTTAGTACTTTCTGGCAGAAGTCGCTCTTCCTCTTCTACACACCCTTTGTCTATTCAAAAAAGAAAGAATGATGACACAAGGAATCCCTTAATCAAAAAGTAATGGGTTTTATGGCCCCCACACTCGTACTTCTCTTTCAGACCTTTGATCTAATTTGAAGACATTTTGAGGGAACCAGAAAGGCCTCCAACACTACTTCTGGGCAAGTGAACTAGTTTTCAGTCAGGGTGGGTCTGCGTCACCTTGGTCTGCGGGAGTGACCTAGCACCACACTCATTCCTAAAAGCTAATCATTCTGAGAGTGACTGCCTACGAATAATTGCCAAAGGAAGGTACTTGAGGCTAAGTTTGCAGGTGGTGTTTTAGGAGTTCTCTGATGGATTTCTTTTAATTTGTTGTCATTTTCACATTTGTTTCTCTTAGTCCAGACCTCCCAACATGGTGTCCTCCACGCTAGCTGGAGATGATCAGAGTTGTACTCCAACACATCTGGAAGGAACCAGGTTGGGGAAGGCTGACTTAGACTTTGAGGAGGGGGCCATGGCTCAATGGTAGAGCACATGCATTACATGCAGAAGGTCCCAGGTTCAATCCTTGGCATCTCCAGGCAGGGCTAGGAAAAATTCCTGCCTGAAACCCTGGAGAGCCACGGCCAGTCAGTGTTGACAATACTGGATTGGATGGACCAATGGTCTGACTCAATGTAATGCAGTTTCCTATGTTCTTAAGACTGTTTACTGTGTTTTAATTACATTTTTATCATGCCCTTCCTCCAAGGAGTTCAGGACAACATACACCCTTCTCCCCAAACCCATTTTATCCTCAGAACAACCCTGTGAGGTAGCTTAGGCCTAGTGATAGTGACTGGCCGAATCACCCAGTGGGCTTCGTAGCTGAATGGGGATTAGAACCCGAGTCCTCCTGGTCCTAGTCTGACACCCTAAACCCAACATTACACTCTTCCACTATACCATATTGGCTCTCCTAGTGTTATTATAAAGGAGAAGGGAAGATAACAGAATGTAGGGAGAATAAGCTGATTTTGCACAACATTGAAGAAGGGTTGAAGGGAACAACTCTATTTTATGGAAGGATTGATTCCCTTCTTGCTTTGAGTGATAAAGAGGCTAGAATCAATGCTTTTATAGAAATCTATACTGTAATGCATGAAGTGGTTTTGTAGTGGTGGTAGCAGCAGGAACCTTCTGGCACAGGTTGGCTGAGTTGATGTGAGGCCTTTACACACATTCTAAGTGCTGGAAAATTAAAATAGTCTCCATGGAATCTTCACAGGAAGTTTCCTCTGAGGGAACTGTAGGAAAAGTTGAAACAGGGCCCAAAGTGCACGGGGGGGGGGGGGAGAGAGGTCTGCTAGGCAGCACAGTTAGTTGGCTGGTTGTCATTACTGACCGACTTTGCTTCAGTTATTTATCCTCTGTAAACTTCCCATTCGGATTACTGCAATGCCTTGTACAGGCCTTTAAAAATGGTCCGGAAACTTGATTTGGTCCAGAATAAGGCAGCAAGCCTGTTAATGGGATCTGGACAATTTAATCATATTATGCCAATGCTTTCTCATCTGCACTGGCTTCTGGTCTGTTTCAGGCTCTGTTCAGAGTGCTGATTGTGACCTTTAAAGCCCTAAGCGGCTTGGGATCAGGTTATCCGAAGGATCACCTCCCACATGTACCTAAATGGACCCTGACTCTGAGATCATCTTTAGAAATCCTTCTCCAGGCGTCCCCACCAAATGAGGTGTGACAGGTAGCTACTGCAGAACGTGACTGCTTGGTGATGGCACCCCACTTACAGCATGGAATGTCCTCCTTAGGAGAGGCTCACCCAGCATCTTCTGTGTGGTCTTTTCAGCCCTGCACGTGACAATCTTTCTATTTTCCTAGGCTTTTAAATTCTGAAGAATTCACTGAATTTGAGTTCCATTGTACATTTCTGTGCATTTCTCTATGCTTTTTTTACTCCCTGCTGCTGAAATATTATGCTAGAATTTGCTCTTGCTTTTTATTGTTCTGTGATTATTATTGTACTTTAATATTCTATTGTTTATAAACTGCCCAGGGAACACTGTTAGTGGGCAGCATATAAGTGCTGCTAATAAATAAATAAATAAAATAAACCAAGGCCTTGTGGAAACAAGGGTTGGTAGATGTGTGGAACTGAAAGAAGATGGCAATGAAAAAGTGGGGCTAGAAATTAACTTCACATGACTGAGATTGCTCTCTTTTTTTCCTGGCAATGCTCCTGCACCTTCCAAAGCTTCATAGCTGGATGACATGAACAGGTGCAGCTTTCCCCCTTACTAAATATGTGCTGGGAATGGCTACAGCTGTTACCTTCCTCCTGGTGATGCAGCTTTGAAAGGCACTTCTTGGCCCTACCATAGGCAACTGTGTATAGGGCCTAGGAACATTTTTATTTATTTATTATATTGATACCCCGCCTTTTTTCCTGCAAGGAACCCAAGGCGGCTTACATTATCCTCATCCTCCTCCCCTCACAACAACCCTGTGAGGTGGGTTAGGCTGAGAGTCAGTGACTGGCCCAAAGTCACCCAGTGAGTTTCATGGCCGAGCGGGGACTAGAACCCGGATCTCCTGAGTCCCAGTCCAACACCCTAACCTCTATGCCACACTGGAACATGAGAGACTATGAGCTCTGGACAGGCAAGTAGTGTTGCCACCATTGTTGGGGGGCCTGTTTCCTGTGCCTTTAACAAAAAACATACAAAGAAATTAAGCAGATAGACCATTTTCCTGCATGGGGATAAAATTTATTTATTCATTTTATTTATTTAATATATTTATTCACCGCCCATCAGCCAAAAGGCTCCCTGGGCAGTTTACAAAACAAAATTATGGGGATAGTCTCACCCGCTTCATTTCTTTGGGTCTGCTGCCATGAAAATGATGGAAATCCTACAACCAAAGGACCATGGGTTAAGAACTAAGATGGAGACCACTTCATGCATCTGATAAGGGCAGTTCTAGACCAGGAAAGCCTCCACCACAATTAATATTTCAGGCTGCAATCCTTACCTGGGAGAAAGACCCACAGAACTCAACAGGAATTACTTCTCAGTAGACATGCATGGGATTGCACTGTTAAGGTGCAATCATATGGCCTCCAACCTTGCCGGGGGGGGGGGGGCATAGGATAATTTGGCCTCCCCACTGCGACCTCAGAAACCCCTTCCGAGGTCGCAGTGGGGAGTCTGAGTGTGGAGCGCCCATCCCCCACCCTCACCTAGTAGCTGGTGTGGTTCTTTCTGCACCTGCAGGGAACTGAAGACGGAAGACAGTCTTCAGTTCCCCTGTGTGGGGGGGGTGGGTTCCCAGGCGAGGAGGAGCGAGGCACCGCTCTCTTACAACAAATCCAGGCGGTGCCTCAGCCTCTCCTCCTCAGGAGGAGGTATAACGCATTTAAAGGCCAAAATCGGCTGTCTAGATGTTTTTGAGGGTAAGGGGAGCGTGGCGGCAATCCTATCCACTGCACTCCTCCTGCACTCAATTGAATGCCTGTAATCCTCTGGGTTCAGAGGGTTATGGGGCTGCCCATCTTTTAAAAATGCCACAGGAAATTTGGGGGCAGAGACATACTACAGACTAACATGGTAACCCCTCAGGAATTCCTAACTTAGCAAGAAGGCAAGATGTAGGCTGCAACTGAATTGCTGAAATGTGATTGGTGGGAGGAGCTGCTAGGCAACCATGTGGAGGAGCCACAACATGGAGGAGAAGGCTAGCAATGGCTACTAGTCCTGATGGCTATATGCTACCTCCAGTATCAGAGGGGGTATACCTATGTACACCAGATGCTGGGGAACATGGGTGGGAGGGTGCTGTTGCACTCATGCCCTGCTTGTGGGATCTCCTGGGCAGCTTGCTGGCCACTGTATGAACAGAATGCTGGACTAGAGGGACATCTGATCTTATCCAGCATGGCTCTTAAGTTCTTAACAATAGCTGCATCAATATAACATGGAGTCTCCTTGTTGCTATAATTGCTGTAAACAGCAATCAAATTAATTCAAAATATATTGATTGTGGACCATGAGCTACCTTTCAAACCCTTACCTGATTGGGTACCCAAGGCAGTTGTGCTTTCCTCAGGTGCTTGGAAAGTTGGGACCAATGGCTCCTCTTTAGGTTCCACCTTTATTATAACACCAGGAAACCCTGATAAGGAGAAAAGAGTAAGAGAAGGTCAGTTTGTCATGGATTTTAAGAGAATAGTTGATTTAGCTTCATTGGAAATGCTGAGAAATTGCTGACCCACGTCTTTCATAGCAATATAAGATGTCTTGCTATGAAATGCCAAGTGACAAGTCACTGAAAGTTTATTTATTTATATTTAAAGTATTGTTATCCCGCTCGTCAGCCAAAAAAAGCTCCTGGGAAATTATAAAAGAATTTTGAGATATGAATTATTAAAAATAGTGATTGCATTAAAGAGAAAACACACAAACACAAGCAGGTTGACAATGAATTCTGGGCAACTGGCATCAAAAACTAATTGGCAAGGTGGCCTGAATGATATCCATAGAGGGAATACTTAACTAAAGCCTTATCACTTGGGTCAAAGAGTTATTTGGGGGGGTGAAGAGGTGTGGGGCTGTAATATTCAAAGTCAAAAGTATACTTAAGTTTTTGCTTATCAATGAGCCAAAAAAACTGTATAAGGTATAAACACTAAAAACGTGATATACAGATGTCTAGAACATTTTAGACTACTCAGTTCAATTAGCAAATTTTGAGTTGCAGGATCTGCTTGGGGTCATCACAAGTTTGCCTTAGGTGAACAGGTGTTAACACATTTTGTATAACTTTGGAAGCTGACTGGTATGAACTTGTGATGCCATGGGATATATAAGTTTGTAAGAAATGGCTGATATTTATTCATTTTCATCCTTCAAGATGTCCCTTGAAAAGAAATTAAACAAGTATCTCTGTGTACCATCTAAAGAGTGTATGAGTGTGTTTATCTATCTACCTACCTCCTTTCACTGGGTAGAAATCCTGGGAAGATGCAAGGGGGGGAGCCATAGAACCCTAGAATGTGAGGATGTGTTGAGCCTCAATGGACAATCAGGGTCCCACTGTCAGGCACTTTTCAAGCCAGAGTTTTCTGGACAAAACTTGAGCCAGGTCAGAAGCTGTGTGGCCTGCTTCCAAGGTTCCTTGGCACTCATGTGCGCAGTCAGAGCTTGTGCTTCCCCAGAGGAGCAGGTCCATGGATATTCCTTAATGGTGAAAAGTGCACTCCAGAAATGCTGTTAATTTTATGGGAGGGGACATCATAGCTCAGTAGTTGAGCACTTGCTTCACATACAGAAGGCCCCAGGTTCAATCCCTGGCCGCTCCAGTTAAAAAGATCAGGTGACAGGAAAGGCCTAGGGAGAGCTGCTGGTGGTCAGAACAGATGATACTGGGGCTCGATGGACAAAGCGTCTGACCTGGTATGGCAGGTCCCTATGAATTGGCCTGGACTGAGAACCCCCCAAATTAGATTAATCGCTCCCTCACCTGGCCGGTCATCAGCCATGTTTGCACTTTCCTCAGATCCTTGGTGACCTAGGACCCAGGGTTCATCTTCCTGATCTTGCTTTATTATAATGTCAGGAAATCCTGAATCAAAAGAAAGAGGTAGGTGAGGTGATCACTAGGGCCAAGATGTTTCATCCATTAATTGGTTGGAGCAATCAATCCTGGAACATTTGGATCAGCACAAAACAAAAACAAAAAGATTTCCCCCGATTTAATCATTGAGCCAATTTTTTAAAAAATGTTGAATTATTTTGAATGCAAGTACTTATAAAAACTGCAGGGCACAAATACCATATTAGATTAGGCATCCCTCCCATCTGTGAGATGCCCCTTCTACGACACAGGCACAACCTCTGCTTCTGAGGTGGTTCTTCAGCTAGGTTACAGAACGGCAATTCCTGAACTTGCCTAAATTATGGGGAAAGTATCCAGCTGCGACACATGTGTGCATCATCTAAAAACAAAAAAAGTATTTCGTTCAACTTCTATCTTTGTACTCAATTTCTTTGTTCAGGGGTGCTACAAACAAGGAGAAGGCCCACAAAGCCTGGACTCCCTGTGAGCTAAAACATTGGCTTACAAATACCATGACGGTTTTCCTCTGCTTTGCTGGAAACAAGGAGAGACTGAGAATAACTGACGGTGAAACCTTCAGGATGGTATGCAAGAGATACCATGAGAAGAGCACCAGTGCCAGAAAACATGGAAGTGAATAGAATAGAGTTTATTGAATTAGTCCAAAGACCATATCAAAAACATGGAAGTGTGTAGGGTACAATAAAAGCATGGGCACTCCTTTCAGCTGGGCTTAATGAAGGCTAGTGGCTCCCCCAAAGATAAAACAGCACCTGGAAAGATCCCCCCAATTAAAATAAACATTAAAAATGAGAGCTGATCTCTGACCTGTTCTTGCCTGGTTATGGAATAATGCAGAATTTATTAGGGTGATGCTTAGCAAAGAAGCAAGCAGGGCAGAATCAGGAAATGACTTTAAAATGGCTAGCTTCTTAGGAGGAACAGAGGGGTGATTTGATTGCAAAACGTATTTTACTTATGAACTTTTGAAACCTTTTAGTTATGAATTTTTGGAAGTTAGCACTTACTTCCTCTGTTTTAATGAGTCACCAAAACTATTTTTTGTTTGTTTGTTTGTTTGTTTGTTTGTTTTAGTAGCAAGGGCTGGTTTCCCACACTGGCTCAGCCCCCCACCCCTGCCCCTTACCTTTTATTAAAAAAATTAAAATCCCCCTTCATCCATACGAATACCAGGATGGCGTACAAGAGTATGCCCCCTTTTTGTGATGCCCCCTCCCCAGTTACTGTATTTAGAAGGCTACAGTTAAGGCCCCATCTTTCCTTGCACACTTTGAGCACTGTAGGGATCCCTCTCAAGAATGGGATTTTAAAGGCCAGACAGAATAGCAGCCTTGCAATGTAATCCCTATGTACCTTATTTGGAAGGAAGTCCCACTCAGTTCAGTGGTACTATTCCCAAGTAAATGCTGTTATGATGGGATATAGTTATTGTGGAGAAACGAGCCTTTGGGGGTACACACACACACCTCATGTGTGAACCGGCTGAGGTGGGGTGTGCACAGTTAGCGTGTAGAGAAAAGAGTTTTTAGGGTTCCTGCATGCATGCATGCAGGAACAAACACACACACACACACACACACACGCCTCCTCATGAGTAAACCAAGTGGGGGCTGGGAGGAAGCAAAAGGTGCATAGAACATGGGATGGGGCCTGGCGTCTAGAGGTCTGGAAGAGCCAGGCTGAGGGCATTCATATGCATAGTTCAAGCCATGACTCATGAGTTCCCTTTCCCCTGCCTGGCCAGGTGAAGTTCAAATTGATTGGCTGAAGCAAGAAGGTTACAGAAAAGGGGAGGGGGAAGAGCTATTTCCCCACGTGTAGCCTTTGTTCTTGGTCTTAGTCTTTTGGGTGCCTGCCTGGCGGTTGGAGCCATGGCAGGCCAGCGAGGGGCCCGAGCCTTTAGGGGGGCCCCCCCTCAGGAATCGACCCCAGGCAGCCCCTGGTAAAATTAGCTGGTTTGAGGGCTCTGGAAAAAGGCAGGCCTTGTGGAGGACTAGCTATTTATCTCAGACCGGCAAATAGTTCCCCCTCGGGCGGCAAGGCTGTGCTGGATCTAACCCTTGAAGAAGACACCCTCAGGTAACAGGTGTGTGTGCCTGAGAGATCATAAGGAATCAGGTTTTCTTGTTTTATAGCTTTACTGTGTACCAAAGTGTCTCTCTATATTGTGTGCTTCTCTTATTTCCCTAATCTTGTTGTAAATTGCTACCAGAAATAAACCTTGTCTTGGTTTCACCCCAAATGGGTTTTGTAGTGCTCTGTGAGTTCAGTATCTAAATCCAGGTTACAGAAATATGAAGGCGAGTCCCTAAACAGAGATCCAAGTAGGATTGCAGACAGCTGAGGCTGGCAGTCTGGTATCTTGAGATCTCAGAGGGTCTTGGTTCCTTTGCCAGTAGGCAAGGGTGGGGTGGTGGCGGGTCAGCCAGCCCCCCCTTCCGGGCCACATGGTGGCAAGTGCTGGGATTCCTTGGAGTAGGAAAGGGTGGGAGTCTGGCGGGTCAGCCAGCCCCCCCTCTTCCTCCACAGTTATGATCATTTGGTTGTGGCTATAGCTCAGAAGGAAGTCCACAGCCCTCATAAAAGCACTGGGTAAGCAGAGATTCAGGAAGAAAGGAAGCAGCCCACCCCACCCCAATCAGGGCCCGTGGCACAGGTCAGCACTGAAGGTTTGAATGGAAGGGTGATTGAAGCTTAAAGGCATGCATGGGCTATGGAGGCTTGTAGTGATTAGATTTAATATGCACATCACATCGCCAAAGGCACAGGAGGGTTGTCCTGAAAAGAAATGTCTCCCACCCACCCAGCCACCCACTGGGCAGACTCAACCAGAAGCTTCAATTCCTCAGTAAAACAGGCTAATCCATGATGTAAGCAGACCAACAAAAAGGTTTTCCTGATGACACCCATCAAGAGCCATCAAAACAGGAAGAGTGGGGCCATCAGCAGAGAGATTCAGAGCATCTGAGGGACAGAGGGACCCCCCCCCCCAATTTCTCCAAGAAGGCAGGAGAAAGGGCATAAAAACCAAGAGTTTTTAGCTGCCTCCATCAGAGCTACAGCTGGAGATTCACTGCAGGGAGCCTCAGCAGACAGGTAGTACCCAGAACTTCTTTCTATCCCTCTAGACCAGGGCTCTCCAACCATGGGTCCCCAGATGTTGCTGGACTACAGCTCCCAGAATCCCTTGCCATTAGCCACACTGGCTGGGTATGCTGGGAGCTGTAGGCCAGCAACATCTGGGGACCCAAGGTTGGAGAGCCCTGCTCTAGACGGAAGCCTTTCTTCCACCCCTTCTTCTATTTAGGCTATCAGAGCAAAAAGGGACTCTTTTCCCTCTCCAAAATATAGAGTGAGTTTGAACTATAGTGTAAGGATATTTTGCTGCCTGAAATCACTGGATTTCCTTTACCAACAAGTAAGACACTGTACCTCCTCTGTATTTCCTCTTTAATAAAACAACCCTTTTGTTTCTGAAGTGTGTTTGTGTGTGTAGGTTTGTTTAAGTGTAAAAGGGCAAAGCGCATACTCCACCCCAGCAGCGCGTGTTTTACCTCAGCCAAAGATCCCAAAACCTTTCGTAAGAGTGTGGGGTTAGTCTCTCTCTCTGCAGAGGGAATCTAGCATCCAAATTATCTGTCCTAACAATGCTTATAGGATCACAGCTCTGCTGAGAAGTAAGTCCCACTGTGTCCAATAGGGAACATAGGAAGCTGCCTTATACTGAGTCAGACCACTGGTCCATCTCTAGCCCAATATTGTCGACACTGACTGGCAGTGGCTCTCCAGGGTTTCAGGCAGGATTCTTTCCAAGCCCTACCTGGAGGCCAGGGATCGAACCTGGCACCTTGTGCATGCAAAGCATGTGCTCTATCACAATGAGCTATGGACCCTCCCTGTCTCCCTACTTAAGGGAGAGAAAGGGGCAGGATTGCAGCTGGAAATGGAAGTTGCGACTATATAAAGCCAGTAATCCTGCTTTCCTCCTTCAGATTCAGACAGGAGCATTTGTAAACATTTTCATTATCTGCTGAACAATGAATCAGTGGTGTAGTGGAGGGGAATATATGGGGAGCCCAGCTGCAGGAGCTTTCTCAGGACAGGAGTGATGACAATCTGCTGAAGCACCAGGGTTATTCCTTGCCCTGGCAAGTGCATGAGGTGATAATGATCATTTGTGTCAGATTAGCATAGAGGAAGTTGGAAAATGAGGAAATTATGGAGCAGAGGCTGGATACTTCTTTCCTTTTCTTGGACAGGGTTCTTTGTTCACACTAGCAGTTTAAATGCAAAACTGCATTTAACTCATGAGCTGTTTTAGGGTTCTGGGGTGGCTTGTTAGCCACAGCAACAAGCTACCCTCACTGGGTTCACATGGCATGGGAAGCTGCGCCAGTGAGGGTAATTATGCAAATCCCTCCAGCACATCACCACAGAGGAAATAAGCCACCAAGATCATGCAAACCAGGTCAATATAAAGAATGTTCCTCTGTTCCTAAGGCCCTTGATGAGAATAGCACTATATCTGGCTCCCAGATAAACAGGGTAGGATAGAGGAATGCATTTGTTCTGGGTAAGATAGCCATATTTCAGGGTGGGGGGAGATGCTGCTATGCACCCCACAGATTGGCTCTCCCAATCTGGAGGCATTCAAGGTGCAGCTGGACAGCCATCTGTCAGGGATGCTTTGACCTGGATTCCTGCATTGAGCAGGGGGTTGGACTCGATGGCCTTGTAGGCCCCTTCCAACTCTGCTATTCTATGATTCTATTATTCTAGAGCTAGATGTACCCTTCTTCACCACTGGAGCACCCACTTGACTGCCCTAAAGTAGGAGGAGAGGGGTCAATGGTAAAATGGGGAGCTTTCCAGTTAATTTTTAAAAATTATGAACTATAACTTAACTTCACAAAATGGCAGTATGGGGAAGGGAGTGACCTTGTTGCTGTTTATTATCACAAATGACAGAACATAAGAGGCTACTGAAGAATTAAAAACCACAAAGAGTTACAACAGAACTTGCAGACCTCAGGGTTGTGGGACCTACTTTGTGGTGGTTGTTTTTACTAGAACCTGGAAATCTACTAAGTGAAGCCTGGTGCAAAATACATACACTTAGAATTAAAGAATTCGAGTCCAGGAATTTGTTTTGGGTACTACAACTGACACGAGGTCACTGTCCTTCTGAACAAAAATCCACTGCTGGTTCCCCCTCCCCCAACAAACTTTCTTGATTTCAGCAGGATAATTTAGGACAGGGGAGGGTTGTGTTGTTGTTGTTGTTGTTACTGCTGAACTCTGGAATCCTTGCTGATCTGCTAATCACCCAAAGATCTACTTTCTTCCCACCCCTGAGTTATAACATGCAGTGGGCACAATGGGAAGGAACTGGGACACTCATCAATAAAGCAGAGATGGGGAACGCGTGGCTCCCCAGATGTTGTTGCACTGTAACTCCCATCATCCCTCATCATTGGCTATGCCAACAGCTGGAGGGCTGTATGTTCCCCACTGTTCACTAAAGTGATGTCACAGTGTTCAATAAGCAGCCTGTGGTACTTATGGAAACCACATTCCACACCACAATCTCAGCAACAATGGCTATTTTCACCTTATAGTAAACAAGCCAAAGTATATGCACTGGAAAGAATTGCATATTTTCAGCTATTTTCAGCATATTTTCAGCTATTATCAGCTTCGGCTGATACGCCAGCTGCGCCCCTTCCTAGAGTCGGAGGACCTAAAGACAGTAGTGCACGTGCTGGTAACTTCGAGGCTCGACTTCTGCAATGCGCTGTACATAGGGCTACCTTTGTACCTAGTCCGGAAACTTCAACTAGTGCAAAATATGGCAGCCAGACTGGTTACTGGTACACCTAGGGGTGCTCACATCACACCAGTTTTAAAAGCACTCCACTGGCTGCCAATCAGTTTCCGGGCGACGTATAAAGTGTTGGTTATTACCTTTAAAGCCCTACATGGTTTGGGTCCAGGCTACCTACGGGATCGCCTTCTCCCATACAATCCACCCCGCACACTCAGGTCTTCTGGGAAGAATTTACTTCAGTCAGCCAAAACTAGGCTGACGGGTACTACCCAGAGGACCTTTTCTTCTGCTGCTCCCAGATTATGGAATGGCCTGCTGGAGGAGATTCGTCAGCTCACCAGTCTTTTGGAATTTAAAAAAGGCATAAAGACTGATCTCTTCCGGCAGGCCTATCCGGCGGAATTTTAGGTTGCCTTTAAGATATTTTAAGATGTTTTAATGATGTTTTAATGATGTTTTTTTATGATGTCTGATGTTTTTTATGATGTTTTTAAGATTTTAATAGTATGTATTGTGTTTTGTTTAGTTTATGTATTTTATATTTTTGCTGTTCCCCGCCTCGATCTAGACGGAGAGGCGGGTAAGAAATAAATTTATTATTATTATTATTATTATTATTATTATTATTATTATTATTATTATTATTATTATTATATTTTCCTTCTATTTACCCCGCCTCCATTTCTCTCCCCTTGCTCTATTTCCTTGTGTCTGTTTTTAGATTATAAACCCCTTAGGTTAGGGTATATCTGTGTTTGTTGTATTTGCTGCAATAAACTAAAGTACCTGTTCGCATGTAACGACAACCCATTAGTTTGAAAACAGATGAGTTATCGTGCATGAGCAGGCACACTGCCTCCCACATGCCCACCTCTTCCACTTTATTGCACACCCACAATCGGCTCCTTTGTAGGTTGTGAAGCATGAGATCAGAACCCAATCTGCTGGATTATTTAGGGGTTAAACAACTCAGTGGTTAACCCAACAACAACCCATGGGTTATCCACCAGGTTGTTTAGCCCCTAAATAACACAGTGGTCCAGGTTCAGACATGACGCTCCACATCCTACAAAGGAGCCGATTGTGGAGTAAAAATGGAAGAGGCGAGCATGTAGGAGGCAGCACCCCTGATCATGTACACGACAACACATCTGTTTTTAAAATGATGGGTTGTTCCAATGTGCAACCCAGGTCTAAGAGTCTTGTGGCAGCTTAAAGACTAACCTATTTATTATGGCTTAAGCTTTTGTGGACTGGAGTCCACTTCATCAGACACATGAAGTGATAGTTAAACATTTCAGCTAACACTTCATCCAACTGATGAACTCTAGTCCATAAAAGCTAAAGCAATAATAAATACATTAGCCTTTAAGCTACCACAGGACTCTGTTGTTTTTGCCGCAACAGACTAACAGTTGGCTGATACACACACACACACACACACACACACACACAGAGGTATAGAGCAGGGGTGGACAACTTCCATCAGCCCTAGCCAGCTTAGCCAATGGTGAGGGATGATAAGAACAGAAGAAGAGCCGTGCTGGATCAGACCCAGGGTTCATCTAGTCCAGCATCCTGTTCACACAGTGGCCAACCAGAGGACCACGGGAAACCCACAAGCAGGCCATGAGGGCAACAGCACCCTCCTGCCCATGTTCCCCAGCAACTGGTGTACAGAGGCATACCCCCTCCAATACTGGAGTTGTAGGCCAAAACATCTGGAGAGCAACAAGTTGCCCACCACTGGCGGAGAGAGGGAAAGAGAAAGTGTGTGTGTGTGTGTATAATATAAGAAGTGAGCACAAAGGAAGTGAAATGTAAAAAATGCAGACTGATAATTACATTACATGACAGCTTAATATATGTGAAATAGAGTTATCATTCACAAAGCAATGCTTGTGATATTGGCATAGGTAAGACATTAGTAACACTGATTATTATGTTAATAATATTAACAACAACAACAACAACCTAATGACTAACATCTGTATTTTTATTGTGCAAAAAAAAACTCATAGGGGAGCCTATACCTCACCTGAGATGGTACCTGGGAAGATCTCAGACTCCTGCTGATGGAGGCCGCATGGCTCTTCTTCTTTTTCCAGCTTTATTATCACATCAGAAAACCCTGATCAGGAGCAAACAGGATTAAGAGGGATAGAGTGACCTACTGGCCCAGAAAAGAGGAGAACTAGAATTTTGTACACCTATCTAGCGTTGAGCACAAATATGTAATTCTTACGAGTTGGTTTTTTGTTGCCTCACCTGTGTTGTGATCCAAGAGTAGCTGATCTGGAAGCCATGGGTCTTGCTCAAGCCAGGAGATCAAATCAGGCTTAATAAGTGGAAATCCTGCTCAAGAATTTAAAAAAAAGGAGTATTCAGGTGGAAGGTAGGTTTTGAACTATGGAGCTGTGTGCTATTCAAACTGCCCTTATACAAATCTATGGTGCGACTGCAACCACACTAGGAATACTTTGTACAGTTCTGGTCACTACACCTCAAAAAGGGTATTTTAGAGTTGGAAAACGTGCAGAAAAGGGCAACTAAAATCATCAAGAGGCTGGAGCAACTCCCTTACAAGGAAAGGTTACGAGGGCCCCCAACCTTTTTTGACCTGTGGGCACATTTGGTAATTTGAGAAACTGCTTTGGGCATCGCCAGGAAATAGCTCCCATGAAGGATGTGGCCAGTGACATAATGGCTGCCATGACGGCCTGGCTAGTCAAAAGAGGTGGGGTGGGGAGAAACAGCACGGCTGGAGGCTGCGAGGGCAGAGAAGATAGCAAGGCCAAGGGGTAGAGGGGAGAAAAAGAGTGACGCTAGCACAGTGTTCTCCAACCTTGGGTCCCCAGATGTTTTTGGCCTACACCTCCCAGCATACCCCAGCCAGCATCCAAGGTTGGAGAACACTGCAGAGGCTAGAAGCGGGGAGAGACGGGTATGTAGGAGAGAATAAGCAAGGCTAGGGGCTAGGAAGGGAGAGAAAGAAGACTAGGGATGGGGAAGGGAAAGATAGTGAGGGAAGGGGTTGGGTGCAGAAAAATAGCAAGGCTAGAGGCTGGGAGTGGAGAGAGAGAAAGCAAAGGGGAAAGGTCTGCAGGGACGGGAAGTGGTTAGGTGGGGCGAGGAAGCAACTATTTTTTTCTCTTCCTGCCTGCTCAACAGCTGATCAGGAGCAGGTTCAGGAACAGGAAGGAGAACCTGGCACCCTACCGTTTGTCAAGCTTTTTATTAAAAATAAATGTTTGAAGGGGGCAGGAAGTGGAAAGCTTCGCAGGCACCATTGGAGGTCCCAGCAGTTGGGGACCTCCTGGGTTACAACGTCTAGGACTGTTTTTAGTTTAGAAAAAAGGTAAGTAATGGGGGACATGATTGAGGTTTATAACATTATGCTTAGAGTGGAAAACATAAAGGAATTTTAGGTTTTCTCCATCTCAACACTAGACCGTGGGATCATCCAATTAAACCTAACGGCAGGAGATTTAGGACAGACAAAAGAAAGTACTTTTTCACACAAGATATAACCTAGGAATTCACCACCACACGATGTAGTGAGGGCCACTAGCACAGATGGCTTTAAAAGGGGATCAGAATTTCATTGGGCATGGATCTATCAATGGCCCCAAGTCATGACGGCTATTTGGAACCTCCAGGTTCAGAGGCAGTATAAGTCTGAAAACCAGTTGCTGTAGTGCAGCTTTCCCCAACCCAGCACCCTCCAGATGTGTTGGACTACAGCTCCCATCATCCCCACCCAGCATGGCCCATGGGTGATGGGGAGTTGCAGTTCAACACATCTGGAGGGTAGCTGGTCAGGGAAGGTGACTGTAGGGCAACATCGGGAGACAACTATTGCCTTTAAGCTCTGCTTGTGAGCTTTCTGGAGACAACTGTCTGGCCACTGTAAGAAACATGTACCGTACATTTAACAAACAATCAAACAAGGGTTCTTCTCACATTCTTAAACCTAAACAAAGAATAAATACAAATCACCATGTGACATCAGAGAAATGTAGAACTTGGAATGCTGGGGAGGGAAGCATAAGTTAGGGATGCTTTGGGGAGACAAGTTCCTTATTTCCAAACCATCCCTTTCCCACAGAACAAGCCCCACGTCTTCCGAAGACTCCTTTGCAACAAATTTTAACCGCAAAGGGAGTCAAGACAGACTATCACCATTTCTGTCAAAAGACTGGGGGAAAAGTTCCTTACCCAAAGAGGCCACATTGTCGTAATTCTCCTGCATGACTTCCCGGTATAAAGCTCTTTGATTCAGATTCAACAGGGCCCACTGCCCCTCCGTGAAATACAGGGCCACATCCTCAAAAGTCACAAGGTCCTGAAAAGAGAAAGAACATTTGTCCCAAGCCCTCAAGGTTCTTTGCATACATTGATCTGGTTCACACATCACCACAGCCCACTGTGGCGATGCCACAGGTGCCAAATTGCATATTCAAGCCCCGGCCACAGCTTGCCGTGTTGTCCAAACCCAGGCAGCATGGCTTGTTGGAGGGGGAAACAACCCTCCAATAACCCATGGCCTGTTGTAGGGTTATTGGAGGGTTGTTTCCCCCTCCCAACAAGCCATACTATCTGGGTTCAGACGACCTGCAAACCATAGCAACCCCTGCCAGGAGTTGAATATTCAGAATGGCCACCAGCACGCACCACAACCCACTGTGGCTTAAATAAGCCATGCTGGGCTGCCGTGATCGTGCAAACCAGCCCATTATGTCACTAACCTAATCCTAAACCAGTATTATTAACAGTGGCAGAAAGACAGTAGCCTAAGCAGAGATGTGAACTGGGGACTTTAAGTGAGGAGCCACAGATGAGCAGGAAAGCACATGCTTTGCATGCAGACGGTCGAAGGTTCAGTCCTTGGCATCTCTAGTGAAAAGCATCTGGTAGCAGGTTTTGGGAAAGACTGCCTGAAACGCTGGAAAGCTCAAGGGTAGACAATACTGGACTGGATGCATGATCAGTGTGACCTGGTATAAAGCAGCTTCCTACTATGTTCCAATGGCTGGGTTCAGACAACATGATAACCCACACTCAAACGTTGAGTATGGGTTGAGTTTGGGTTGTCGTTCAACAGTGGGTTGTTGTTGAAATGTGGGTTATTGTGTTTTCTGAACCTGAGCTGCACTAACAAGTCATGGCTTGTTAACCCTGAACCACCCATGAAGAGAACCCATGGTTTGTTTTCTCGGCTGGGTTCAGACAACACAATAGCCCATGTTTCAACAACCAACACTCAACCTCTTGATTGTGGGTTATCATGTTGTCTGAACCCAGTCAATGACATCCTGGCTCATCCTTTCTGCTCTTAATCTCGTTATCTCTAAACTACAGCAGTTCCGCAAAAGCAAACAGTGGCTTCCTCAGTCTCTACTGCCCTGGAAGCAATGCCAGCATTTCAGTCCTAGAAAATCTTTAGACTTCCCAGCTTTTCACCTACAAGATCATTTGAAATTCACCGCTTCCCTCCACAAACAGAACAATCTTCCCTCCTGAATAATCAGACAGACCAGGAGTGGGCAACATGCAAACCCCCTGGCTGTTTTTGCAGCCCACCCCACCCCCAGCTGAAAGGGATGATTCTCCTTGCAAACAAAACCTGTTATTCTCCTTGCTTGTTTGCAAGCAGAATTGTGCTCCCGGAAGCCTCCTGTGAGTGAGATTCTGCTTGCAAACAATGGGCACACTCTTTGTAAGGAAAATCACCGCTTTTTTTGCCATGAGAGCAGCAAATGTGGTGGCAGCCATTTCAGCGCAGGGTGCAGCACCTGATGGGGAGAACGCAAGCCCTCAACCCCCAGAAGTTGCCCACCCCTGAGATAGACTAAGGGCCAGAAACACGGGACATGCTGCATATAGACCGGGTGACCGGCCAGATGGGCGATTAATAAATATAATAAATAAATAAATAGACCTCCCTTTTCCTCTCTTTCACCCACACTCTCCTTCATTCAATCTACATGTATTGGATGGGCTCTACCGGAAGAATGGTGAGGAGGCTATTAAGGTTCAACAGGTGGTGAACTTTCCCATGTCCAAAACCCAGGATAGTTTCTTGGAGCCATGCCAAGGCATTATAGCTTTCAGGGTGTTAGGAAGAGCACCAGAGATAATTGCCCTGAAGCTGTTTTCCCCAATTACATTCCTGAAATAAGGGCTGCTTTTGCTGTGAGAACCAAAACTGTTTGCTTCCCTGAAGCAGCTTCGCCACCCCGCCACCCTTGTGTCCCAGCATGGGGGATTAGCTTGTGGCTTACTGACAGCCCCTGAAATAGGGGGAGAGAAGAACTTTATAAAATCCATGACAAGAGGTGTTGTCTCTTGTTCTCGGCTTGGGGAGAGGAATTGACATGTCGCTCACCCAGGCAACTTTGGAGGCCCACAGAGCATCCCCTGGCCTATTCAGGGAACCAATACGACCAAGGATAAGGGGAGTGTAAGCTTCCTTTTGCTTGTTCATATTCTGCATCTGTATGTCATCATTATATTCAATAAACTGTATATCATTCTTTGACACAAGTGGTTTTGTTTCATCCTGAGTATCCTTGAATCTGAAGTGAGGTGCCTTGGCTGGACCAGGCCCCCGAGTAACACACTACATTCCTCCCAGAAGAATGTTATCCATCTTAGATCTGAAGATAGCTCTGCTGATCCATCAATGGTGCCTCTAACAGAACATCCAACAGAACACAGAAATGGATGCCCTGCACTCTTCTTTCACCTTATCAACAGCTCAGAAGAAACCCTCCACCCAGGGCTGGCCCTATCCTTAGGCAGAGTGAACAGCTGCACTCACAGGCAGCTGATTTTGCATGTCATGAAATAGCAGCATGAAATAATAATTCATTATTATTGGATTTTTATGCCAACAAGGGACAGAGGTACTTTCGGATTTTTATGCCTCTGGTGCCAAAAATAAGTTGGTTGGCCTTGGGTGCTATGCACCTGGAATGTGCACTGGGTGGGAGTGGGTGGGCTCTGTTTGCGACTCATAAGAATATAAGAAGAGCCCTGCTGGATCAGACCAAGGGTCCATCTAGCCCAGCATTCTGTTCACACAGTGGCCAACCAGCCCACAAGCAGGACATGAGTGCAATAGCACCCTCCTGCCCATGTTCCCCAGCAACCAGTGTACATAGGCATACTGCCTGATACTGGAGGTAGCATACAGCTACTACTCCATCTCGGACAGCAAATATCTTGGGCTGGCCCTGCCTCCAAAATACCTGAGGCAACTCCATTGCAGCCATTTTCATTTTCCAAGGAACTGGCCATCCGGTGACGATCTTGAATGTTATGCCGTAACCTTTGAAGACTAGAATAATGATTGGGGGTGTTGTCACGCAGGGCTTCTGTCAAGACTATGTCCTTTACAAAGGGAAAGAGAGAGCATTTGCAATCTGAGATGGGCAATGAGAAAGCAAGACTGAGGCTTGTGGGTAAGATGACAAGGTTTGTCCTCTGGGAGGAGAGTTGTATAAGGAGATGGCAATATTCAGAATAGAAGCCAGCCTATTTCAAAGGCTTATATTGTACTAATTCCATTCCAAAGCAGTTGCCCTGCAGTTAGAAACAAGCCGTTTAAACTGTGTTGCTGGCTTAGGCAAGTGTGGGGTTTAATTGGAGATTGGGCTCTCTAGGGTTTAGGTTCACCATCTTTTTTTCCAGTGCCAGCCCTTAGGCCTAGGTACTGTTTATTAAAACATGGATACCCTGCCTTTTTGTTAAATGACTCTCTCAAGACAGCTAAGAACATCCAATATTAAAAGCAATAATTTAGAAAGTTAATAAGCACATTAGGGCAGGATGGGCAGCTTGTTGGCCAAAACATCCTGGAGGGCCACAACTCCCATTGTCCCTCACCATTGGCTATGCTGGCTAGGGTTGATAGGAGTTGTAGGCCAGAACATCTAGAGGGCCACAAGTTTCCCACTAGTTGTTTTGGACTGCAACTCCCATCAGTCCCAGCCAGCAGGGCCAATAATCAGGGATTGTGGGAGTTGTAGTCCAAAACATCTGGAGGGCACCAGGTTGCCTAGCCTTTCTTTAAAAGTTTCTAGCATCCTGGATGGGGATCCTCCAGGACAGTAGAAGCTGGTAGAAGTGCAATCAGGTGAATCTCACACACACACACACACACACACAGTTTCCCTCCAGTGCGCCAAACTGATGCTCAAGAGTCCTCAAAACTGATCCCAGCTTTGTGATCTGTGCCAAGATCCTATCTGTGGGATTACTGGCCCCCCAAGAGAGTTAAAAGTGGTTTGAAAGAGGTGGCTATTGCTCATGGCGTGTACACTCATCCCAATTCACACACACCCTCACCGTTCACCTCTGATAAATAGATCTTGCAGGCTTTTAATACCTATAAATACCTGCAGCACCTGTTTAACTAGAGGTGACCAGGGGGTGTAGCCTCAGTTTCCCCCTCCCTCTCCTTCATTCTCACCAGCAGAACACCCAGCTCATTCACTTCCCTGCCCAATGATCGCTCTACTCTTTCCTCCCAACGCAGCCCTCCCCCTAACCACCCCCTCCCTTGCCTTGTTCTTCTTGCTGGATCTTTCTTTTCCAGCTCGATCTTGCACCACTAACTGAAACGGCCTCCTCATTTACCTTCACGACTTCCAGTGGCCGATGCTTTGTTTTTGTTTTGATCAAACAGATTCAGATTGATGTTTTGGAAGTGTCCCTTTTTAATGTTGCGCCGCTTTTCTTCTTGCCTTTTTTTTTTTTTTTTTTTGGTGGCAAGTTGTTTTCTTTCCTCTTCCCATCATGTGACTGAAGCCGAACCAGACTCCTGGCAAGACAAACACAAACCCATCCAGTCTGCTGCCTGAGCACATAGATGAGTTCTGTGTGTGTGGTCATCGATAGCGGCGCGGGGTGGGTGGGTCGCTGTTTAAAGCCCGGATTTGCTAGGGAGCCCTGCTGGCTGGGGAATGCTGGGGTTTGTGGGACTTTTTTCCTGTCTAGACATGCGAAATATTGCGCCCAAGTATTTTAAAAATATTTTAGTATTTTATTATCTTCGTTCCTGCAATGCTGTTTATTTATCCTAGTCCTTGCAATGTGGTATTTTATTTTATGCTGGTTTTTGCACGTTTATTAGTTTTATATATAGTTGATTTTATTTGTATTTTTCTCATTATTGTAAGATGCCTAGAGAATTTTATTTTCTGAGGCATTTAAGAAATTTAATAATTAAACAAAAAAATAAAATAAACGCCAGTGTGGTTAAACGAATTGCCACATTTGTAAAGCAAACCCTTCCAATTTGGAAGCTATACTTATACAAATGCTATTCTGGGCTGCATTAATAGAAGTATAGCTTCCAAATCCCATGAAGTACTAGTTCCCCTCTACTCAGCACTGATTAGGCCTCACCTTGAGTACTGTGTCTAGTTCTGGGCACCACACTTTAAAAAGGATGCAGACAAACTGGAAAAGGTTCAGAGAAGGGCAACAAAGATTATTAAGGGACTGGAAACAAGGCCCTATGAGGAGAGACTGAAAGAACTGGGCATGTTTAGCCTTCAGAAGAGGAGACTGAGGGGAGATATGATAGCACTCTTCCAGTACTTGAAGGGTTGTCACACAGAGGAGGGCCAGGATCTCTTCTCGACCATCCCAGAGTACACAGAATAATGGGCTAGAGCAGGGGTCTTCAAACTACGGCCCGTGGGCCGGATCCGGCCCAGCATGCCCTCCCATCCGGCCCAGCTCCATAGGCCCGAACTGGGCCCGCACGGGCTTGCCTTGTTCTTTGCTCTCCCCGGAGAGCCAGCTGCGCGGGCTGCGCCGCCCGCGCTGGTCCCGTTGCGTCACTTCCGGCGCGGCGGAAGTGACGCACGGGACCCTGCTCCGTCGCGCTGGACCCCCACACTCTGTTTTTAAACAGAGCGTGGGAGTCCAGCGCGATGGAGCGCAGCAGAATGACGCGGCTCCGGCGGTGGTGGGGGCAGCGGGGCTTCGGCGGTAGCGGCAGCGGCGGCGGGACTTTGGCGGTGGTGGCGGGGCTTCAGCGGCAGCAACGGTGGCGGCGGGGCTTTGGCGGCGGCGGCGGGGCTTTGGCAGCAGCGACTTCGACGGTGGCGGCGGGGCTTCGGCGGCAGCAACAACGGCAGCGGGGCTTCGGCGGGGGCGGCGGGGGCGGGGCTTCGGCGGCGGGTGCAGGTACAGCGGTGGGGGGGGGTCCAGCGGGGTGGCGGGGGGGGTCTGGCAGTGGCAGCGGGGGTCTTGGGGGGCAGGGGGGCTTTGGGGGCAGGGGGGCAACGGCACGGCGGGGCTTCAGCGGCGGCGGCGGCGGGTGCAGGTACGGCAGCGGGGGGTGGCGGGGGGGTCTGGCGGTGGCAGCGGGGGTCCTGGGGGGGCTTTGGCAGCAGGGGGGTGACGGCACGGCGGGGCTTCAGCGGCGGCAGCTGTTGGGACATGTAACACAACAACAGCTGTGCCACAAGTGTTTTCATTTGGAAAGGTACAGGATGGCTAGAATAACAATCTTATTTAGTCTGAAACAGCTATTCTCTTCTCATGGGAAAAGTGGGCTGGAAAGAAATATGAGCTGATCACATGGTTTGTACTTTCTGATGACGTTGTATGATTGTTAAGTTTCGGTTCCTGTAACTTTGTAATAGAGAGAGGGATTGCTTTCTGTATGCATCTTCTTGTCTTCTCTCTAATGCTCTGAATGCTAGAGTGGACTTGATCCACTGGACTATGCTATGCAATGTAGACTGTACTTAGGAAATTGTATTTACTCTGATATAGAATAAACAGGTAGAAAAACCCTGTGGTGAATTCTATGGCAATTCCTAATTACAGCTGAGCTGGAGCAAGCAGCAAGCTGGAGCAGAGGCTGTAATCTGAGACGCTTGGAATGTGCTGCGAATGAGACAGTGAATCTCTGTGTGAGCTAAATGGGCCAGTTACACACATGAGACAGAGGCTGTTTCTTCCATCTCGCGCTCTGCTGAATCCACGTAGGCGGACGGGCCTACAGGGTGGATTATGAGCCATCAAGGCTGGGGAAATTTAATAGCCTTATCAGCGGCTACTGCAGGTACAGCAGGGGGGTGGCGGGGGGGTCTGGCGGTGGCAGCGGGGGTCCTGGGGGGCTTTGGCGGCAGGGGGGCAACGGCACGGCGGGACTTCGGCGGCGGCGGCAGGTGCAGGTACAGGTACAGCGGGGGGGTGGGGGGGTCTGGCGGCGACGGGAGGGATCCTGGGGGGGCAGGGGGCTTTGGCGGCAGGGGGGCTATAGTCTGGGCCCCCAACAGTCTGAGGGACAATGAACCGGCCCCCCGTTTAAAAAGTTTGAAGACCCCTGGGCTAGAGTTATGGGAAGCCAGATTCCGGCTGAACATCAGGAAAAACTTCCTGTTAGAGCAATACGACAATGGAACCAATTACCTGGGGAGGTCATGGGCTTTCCCACACTGGAGGCATTCAAGAAGCAGCTGGACAGCCATTTGTCAGGGATGCTTTGACTTCCTGCATCAAGCAGGGGGCTGGACTCAATGGCCTTATAGGCCCCTTCCAACTCTACTATCCTGTGATTCTATGAGATGGAAGAGTCTAAAACCATTTATACAATCATCAGCAGAATCAAGTGCCAAATGCCCCAAAGATTGAGACCCCCAATCACAGATCTGCCACATCACATCTTTGGTCCCCAAGGAGGCAGTTGGGAACTGTAGAGAAAGCCTGACACGAGTATGCATGCACACACACACACACACACACACACACACCCTCCGTCCAGGGGAGGGGGGCGAGGAGGGGGGATTGAGTTACAGGGAAGCAACAATGGAGAGTCTCGGTTGAATTCCACAAAACCCAAGAAAGGACCATCAAGACCATCAAATTATCAGGGCAGTCCCAAAGAGCTGTAAAGTACCCAGTACGTCACCTTCTTCCCGGGCAGGAATAAGCCCACCTAATACGAAGGGGCAGGCATAAGCCCCCACCTGACCTGGAGGGTGGGGAGAGCAGGAAACTCAGGGGTAGAAAACCCCTCTCCCTTCCTGTGAAGGGTTGTTGGGAACACAGGGTGCTTTGGAACAAGATTCATCCTCCAAGCGGCGGCTGGAGTAAGCTGTTCTCATCCCCGGTTCGGCCGACCCGGAGCCAGGCTGAAATTGACTAGCGTAAAGTCTTTAGTCTAAGGTAACTGACTAATCCCACTGCGCTAGCCTGGGAGCCTGTTTCATTGATAAACGTAGAGGTCACCTCAGGTTGTGTTGACATTATAGTATTCCTAGAAAGCTGTTAGTTCCGCTCCGTATCTTGTGTAAATAAATAAAGCCTTATTTGGTCATTTGAAAGGCTCTAGTTTCCTCTTGTGTACGCAAACCTCCTAGTCGGTTTCACTTGCTTGTACGGGCTGTAACTCAGTGCCAGTTAACCCGTTAAGTGCCGAACTCACGCATAGGACCCGGGTGCTGGTCCTTCACATGGTGGCAGACGACGGGACAATTGGAAACTATAGTTAACGGACGGAACTAATAGGGTCTAGGGCAGGCTAGCGGATTGCTGGAAAGTAGTCAGGCAAAAGTAAAATGAATAGCCCTGGCCAGGAACAGCTGGAGCTAGTAAACAGCCCAGTGACTCCAGGAAGAGAGGGGAGCCAGCTCTCCACAATGGAGTGGACCGTGCGGCCGAAGACCAACAACCAGGAGGGGGAGGGAGCCCCCTCATCCTTGCTGGCGGGGCAGGAACCCAAACAGTGGGGTAGCCCCAGCTTTACGAGCAGCCTCAGGAGAGGTGACAGGAGGGACCCCGGGTTAGAGGAAGACCTCAACGGAGGGGTTGCTGGTGGAGCCATAGGAGGGGGAGGTTTGGACGCCCTCTTCCCCCAACTGAATTGGCAACAGACCAGGGAGGTGATGCGGCATCAGCAGGAGATGATCCAGCATCAGCAAGTGGCACTACAGATGCAGCTAGAGTTAGCAAGGCTGACCGCGGGCGCTGGAGGGGGGGACCCACTGCACCCCAGAGTGGGAGCACTCCGACCCCTAAATGGGACCGGAAACAATTTCCCACCTACAAACCTGGGCAGGATGTGTTGATCTTCTTCACCCTGTTCGAAGCTGCCTGCCAGGAGCAGAAGGTGCTGGACAATTTGCGAATGTCCGCCTTGAGGACACAGGTCAGCGGGGAGCTGGCCGATCTCTTGGGCATTCACACCCAAACTGCCCCTTTGGACTATGTTGCATTTAAAGAAGCTGTGAGGGAGCATTTTGCCCTCACAGCCGAACACTGCCGCCGTAAATTTCGTTACGGGCAGCCTTCCCCAGGGGACACGTATGCCTCCTGGATGGCGCATCTGGGGCAAGTTTGGGATGCGTGGATCGGGGCCACCGGGAGGACCACCTTGGCGGAGGTGCGAGAGCTCCTGATCCAGGAACAATTTTGTGCAACCATCCCAGAGGATTTGGCTACTGCTGTGAGAGACCGGGACCCCCCAAACTGTCGGGAGATGGGTAAGCTGGTGGACCAAATGGGGCTGTATCGGCAGCCCAAGGGAGTAAAAGGGGGCAACCTCAGTCGTGGCGGGGCCAGAGGGAGCGCGGAGAAGGGCAACCCCAAACCTCGGGAGGGAGCCCCAAGCAAGCCCAAGGAGAGCCCCAGCACCAGTGGCTGTTTCTACTGTAAAGAACCGGGTCACCTCAAGAGGAGTTGCCCCAAACTCCTTGCAAAGAACCGCAACCCCAAAACAGCCCCGGGCAAGGTGGGAAGGATGCTCGCTCCCGAGTCCCGCAAGCCAGAGGAACAGGAGGAGGACCAGCAGTAGGTCTCGTCCCTGGAGGAAGAAGCGGGGGATGCGGCGCAGCCCCTGTTGAGCGGAGGACAGCATTCCCTTGGGGCCATCTCGCAAGCATCCCTGATGCGAATTGCGTCTCCGGAGCAACTGCGTTGGAGCCAGAGCAAATTCTGTGAGTCCATCTCTGTGAACAATGTTTCCCATGTGGGGTATAGGGACACCGGGGCGGACATAACTGCTTTACCTCGGAGTAAGGTAAAGAAGAGCCAGCTGTTAAAAGGGCGTACCTGTGCCATAAACCCTATAACTCCCCCAACATAGCTGTTCCCCTTGCCTGGGTCTGGGTCAAGTACAGGGGATGGGAAGGGAAGGTGGATGTTATAGTGCATGGACAGCAAGAGTGGGGGATCATCATTGGGAACGACATCGCGTTCCGGGCTGCCCAGGTCAAGGTGGGGGTGGTGACACGTCAAGCCAAACAAGCCCCTGCCCCACAGCCTCCCAGCCCCCCGACTCCCAACCCCGGTTGCGGTAAAGCGACCCCGGCAACCGACTGTTCGCCACCGCCCCCCTCAGCTCCGGTGAGGGAGGATGACCAAGGGGGGTTCGCCCCAATGGCCCGAGATTTTGGGACTCAAAAGGCTTTCGAAGAAGAGCAGCGGCACGACCCGTCCCTCTGAGAATGCCGGGATCGGGCCGGTCAAGAGTTGGGGGCAGTGGACCAGTCAGAACGGTTTTTGTGGGAAGCAGGAGCCCTTTACAGGGAGTTCAGTCCAAAAACCGAACTGGGTCTCCAGCCAAGGAAAAGACAATTAGTTGTGCCTGCAAGGCTGTACTGCAGTTGGCCCATGACGTAGCATGGGGGGGCCACTTGGGACAGAAACGGACATTAGCCAGAGTGACAGAAGGGTTTTACTGGCCCATGGTGGCAAATGAAGTCCAAGAATATTGCCGGTCCTGCGATGTCTGCCAGTGGGTGGGGCATAACCGGGACCACCCGAAAGCCCCCCTTCAACCCCTACCCATTGTGGGCACCCCTTTTGAGAGGATAGGGTTGGACATTGTGGGACCCTTGAATCCCCCCACCAAGACGGGGAAGAAGTTTATACTGACGTTGACTTTGCCACTCGTTATGCCGAGGCTTTTGCCCTAGCCTCCATCTCCGCTACCAGCCTGGCTAAGACTCTCCTCTCTCTTTTTGCCCGCCTAGGAATGCCTCACACGGTGGTTTCGGACTGTGGCACGGGATTCGTGTCCAAAATTGTTTTTAAAAATGTGGGAATTGGGGTGTGTGGAGCATCTGACTTCAGTGCCATATCATCACAAGACAAATGGGCTGGTGGAGCGGTTCAATCAGACTCTGGAGAAAATGAACCGAGCCTATGCGGCTAAGCATCCTGGGACTTGGGATCAAGCTCTCCCCTACCTGTTGTTCGCGTACCGGGACTCCCCCCAGGAGAGCCTGGGATTCTCCCCCAACGAATTGATGTTTGGGAGGGAGCTAAGGGGACCTTTGGCTCTTTTGCGGGCGGAATGGGAGGGGGTTGCAGCAGAACCTTCCATGCCAGTTCATGCCTTCATGCAACACCTCCAAACTGTCCTTTGGGAGGTGCAGGAGACGGCGCAACAGTATCTCGGAGCAGCACAACAACGGCAGAGCGCGTGGTACAACCGGACAGCTGTGCCACGGACTTTTGAAGTGGGGGACCAGGTGCTAGTACTGCGCCCCCCAAAAACGGACAAATTGTGTTTGAAATGGGAGGGTCCGGGGACCGTGATTGGAAGGTCGGGGGAGGTGAACTATCAAGTGGCTTTTCCGGGGCAGCCGGGGAGGCAAAGGGTATTTCATGTGAACATGTTAAAGTTGTATGTGGAATGGGGGACAAAGGTGGGGGGAGTGCAGGAATGTGTGGATCAAGGAACCTCTGACGGGGACTTGTTGGCAGAATGGGGGGAGGGGGAGGGAGGGATGAGATCCAATTGTCTCCCTCCCTGTCAGAACAGCAGCGGAGACAGATTACCCAGGTCTTAGAGGACTTCCAGCCTATGTTCTCCGACCGTCCGGGATGCACCACTCTCGTGCAACATACCATTGAAACGGGGAATAGCCCCCCTATACAGTCCCTACCCTACCGGGCGGTAGGGCCCCATGCCCAGGTCATTGCAGATGAAGTCCAAGCCATGTTAGATCTTGGAGTCATTGTACCCAGCTCTAGCCCCTGGTCCTCTCCTATAGTGTTTGGTAGCCAAGAAGGATGGAGGGGTTCGGTTCTGTGTAGATTATCGGAAAATTAACAAAGTGACTGTCCCTGATCCATACCCCATCCCAAACATGGATGTGCTGTTGGAACGGCTAGGGGGAGCCAAGTACATCACTACTCTGGACCTGACAAAGGGTTATTGGCAAGTCCTGCTTGATCCGGATGCTGCATTGAAATTCGCATTTGTGACCCATCTAGGTTTGTTCTAATTCACCACCCTGCCATTCGGAGTCCGGAATGGTCCGGCTACCTTCCAAAGGCTGGTGAATGGGATGCTAAATGGGTTGGGGGAGTTCGCCTGCGCATATCTGGATGATATCGCCATTTTCAGTTCCACCTGGGAACAGCATTTGCAACATGTCCGCCAGGTATTTCAGAGAATTCGGGACGCCGGGCTGACAGTGAAGGCTAAGAAGTGTCAGGTTGGGCGGGGGGAGGTAGAGTATCTGGGACATAAGGTGGGGGGAGTGTCAAGCCCCTAGAAGCAAAGATAGAGTCGGTCCGCACCTGGCCCCAACCCCAGACGAAGAAACAGGTTCAGGCTTTTTTAGGGCTGGCTGGCTATTATCGTAAATTTGTGCCCCATTTTAGCCAGCTAGCTGCCCCTCTGACAGATTTGTGTAAGAAGCGGCAGCCCGTCAAGCTCCAGTGGTCGGCCGCTTGCCAGGCAGCGTTCGAAGGATTGAAAGCCTGCTTGATGGCAGCCCCTGTGCTGCAAGCACCTGACTTTGAAGCCGCCTTTGTCCTGCAGACGGATGCCTCGGAGGCAGGAATGGGAGCCATCTTGCTGCAGGAACGGCCAGGGCAAGGGCTATGCCCTGTCGCCTACTTAAGTAAAAAACTTTTACCCCGGGAGCGGAACTTGGCCACTGTCGAGAAGGAATGCTTGGCGATAGTATGGGCAGTGACCAAGCTTCGCCCCTATCTTTGGGGACGCCGGTTCTTGTTGCAGACCCACCATTCCCCCTTGTGTCGGCTGGATAGGGTGAAGGGATCCAACCAGAAGTTGTTGCGGTGGAGCTTAGCCCTGCAGGATTTTGATTTTTTAGTGGAGCACATTAAGGGCAAGGACAACATCGTGGCAGATGGGTTGTCCCGGGCTTTCTCAGTAGGAGACAGTTAGATAGGGATTGGGGGACAGTTAGATAGACCCAATGCCATCTTTCTCCAAAGGGGAGGGTGTGGAGAAAGCCTGACACGAGTATGCATGCGCGCACACACACACACACACACAGTCTCCGTCCAGGGGCGAGGGGCGAGGAGGGGGGATTGAGTTACAGGGAAGCAGCCAGACAGACTGGCATCCCCAACAATGGAGAGTCTCGGTTGAATTCCACAAAACCCAAGAAAGGACCATCAAGACTATCAAACTATCAGGGCAGTCTCAAAGAGCTGTAAAGTACCCAGTACGTCACCTTCTTCCCGGGCAGGAATAAGCCCACCTAATATGAAGGGGCAGGCATAAGCCCCCACCTGACCTGGAGGGTGGGGAGAGCAGGAAACTCAGGGGTAGAAAACCCCTCTCACTTCCTGTGAAGGGTTGTTGGGAACACAGGGTGCTTTGGAACAAGATTCATCCTCCAAGCAGCGGCTGGAGTAAGCTGTTCTCATCCCCGGATCGGCCGACCCGGAGCCAGGCTGAAATTGACTAGCGTAAAGTCTTTAGTCTAAGGTAACTGACTAATCCCACTGCGCTAGCCTGGGAGCCTGTTTCATTGATAAACGTAGAGGTCACCTCAGGTTGTGTTGACATTATAGTATTCCTAGAAAGCTGTTAGCTCCACTCCGTATCTTGTGTAAATAAATAAAGCCTTATTTGGTCATTTAAAGGGCTCTAGTTTCCTCTTGTGTACGCAAACCTCCTAGTCGGTTTCACTTGCTTGTACGGGCTGTAACTCAGTGCCGGTTAACCCGTTAAGCGCCGAACTCACGCATAGGACCCGGGTGCTGGTCCTTCACAGGAACTGAAACAAAAATACAATCTGTCTGTGCTTTCCTGATCACAGATGGAAAAACATTAGATTCATAAATAACTGTATCTTTCCACAGTGACTAGATCACAGAATATATCATTATCAAACACTTTATTTAATAAGTTACATAAGAGATTCCAAGATTGCTGCAGCCAAAGTAAAACAAACAAACATTCTTTTATACACCTTACATAGGAAAAGAATATAGATTTTTTTAAAATTAAAAACAACCTGGAATTTAGTATTAATAAAAAGGGTTAGAAGTTGGATTTGAAATTAGAAGGGTAAATATTACAAAGTGGAACAAGGCTCTTCGGGGCCCACAAATGTTCGTAGTACTGAAATGCATGTTCAATAGCATTTTAGGTATGCTACAATAGACCACTATGAAGAAAATGCTGTAATTTAATATGGCATGTATAATTTGTCTAGGGTCAGGATTTCTGGGTCACTTAAAACATATGCCTTTACTTTTTCAGTATCCTGTATCCCCCCACCCCCCGATGCTTAAATAAAATCTGTAAAGGAAGCTTTTGTCATAATATGCCTTTTATCTCTGGAATATGAGAGGAACTGTTGAACTCTGACTGAAGATTTTGCTATAAACCTTGAGGTTTTTCGCATTTAATCCAGAGTCATTCTTCCAGTGTTTCCCAAAGGGTCAGGCTGTGACTTAAATTTTTCAAAGCAAAGTCTGAGCCCTTATCTTCTAGTTCATCCTTATCAAGATATTTTATGAACTCTTAGGCCTGCCTGGGTTTTTCATACTCATTGGCCTATTTTGCACATTAACGCTGATCCATGGCTCAGTGTTACATGCACAGACCTCAGGGCTCATGCACTCCCCCTTGCCTTCTAGTACTGCTTTCAGCTAACCACAGTTGTTTGAACCTTGACAAACTATAGTCTTAATGATGGTTTAAGGAAACAAGCTAACTTCAAACCATGGTTTACATTTCTGGCTTGTAGCTTGTTTCCCTAAACCAGGGGTAGGCAACCTGGTGCTCTCCAGAAGTTTTGGTCTATAACTCCCATAATCCCTGACCACTGAGCATACTGGCTGGAGTTTATAGAAGTTGTTGCCCAAAACATCTAGAGCAGAAGGTTGCCTACCCTTGCCCTAAACCATACTTAACTCTAGCTACAGTTACTTGGTTCAGACAGAACTAGTAACTGCTTTGGTGGGAAATGGAAGCAAACACTTCTGATCTCCTTTCAGCAACACTGGAAGAGGTGAGGAGAGGGGAGGGAGCACATGCGAGCCTGAGGCTTACACAAACTAATTCCCATAGTTCTACACTGTGGTTTAGTGTTACATTCAAATGCAAACATTATTTATTTTCCTGGAATAATTTTCTTTAATTCTTTTATCAACTGTGGTTTTCATTGCAGACAGAGAATCTGCATAGATCTCTCTATCTCGCATGGATTTTTTCATGTCTCCTCAGGTATGCTTTGCTCCTGAAACTTTTCCCACAGACTCCACATGGGTGTGGTTTTTCTCCTGTATGAATTCTCTCATGATGAATGAGGTTTGATCTTCGATTGAAACTTTTACCACAGACCGAGCATGTATGTGGTTTCTCTCCTGTGTGGCTTCTCTCATGTGAAGTAAGGCTTGATTTTTGCTTGAAGCTTTTCCCACAGACTGAGCAAGAATATGGTTTCTCTCCTGTGTGAATTCTCCCATGGATAACCAGGTGCTCCTTACGACTGAAGCTTCTACCACACACTGAGCATGTGTATGGTTTTTCCTGTGTGTGTATTTTCTGGTGCTCAGTATAGCTTGTTCTGTGTTTGAATCTTTTCCCACATATTGAACAAGTATATGGTTTTTCTCCTGTATGAATTCTCTCATGAATTACCACCTGTGATTTATTACCAAAGCTTTTCCCACAAACTGAGCATGAATATGGTTTCTCCCCAGTATGGGTTCTCACATGTCCAAGAAGATTTGCTTTACAGCTGAAGCTTTTACCACAGACTGAGCATGTATAGGGAGTTTCTCCAGTATGAATTCTTTCATGGCTAGTGAGGTTGGATCTTTGTTTGAAGCTTTTACCACAGAAAGAACATGTGTAAGGTCTTTCTTCAGTGTGGGTTCTTTCATGTGAAATAAGGTTAGTTCTCCCACTGCAACCTTTCCCACAGACAGAGCACTTATAGGGTGTCTCTCCAGTATGGACTCGTTCATGTCTAATAAGGCTTACTTTGTGAATGAAGTTTTTACCACAGATGGAGCATGTATAAGTTTTTTCTTGTGTATGGGTTTTTTCGTGGCTGAGAAGATTTGATCTTTGGTTGAAGCTTTTTCCGCAGACTGAGCATATATATGATTTTTCTTCATTATGGCTTCTCTCATGGACAGCCAGGTAACTTTTCCAGTTGAAGCTTTTCCCACAGACTGAGCACGTATATGGTTTTTCTCCTGTATGGATTCCATTATGTCCCAGAAGGCAATCTTTACGACTGAAGCATTTCCCACAGATTGAGCATTTATATGGGATCTCTCCTGTATGAATTCTTTCATGCTGAAGAAGGCCAGAGCACTGACTGAAGTTTTTGCCACAGACCAGACATGTATATGGTTTCTCTCCCATATGAATTCTTTCATGTCTAATAAGGCTTGCTTTGCGACTGAACCTTTTCCCACAGACTGAACATACGTGTGGTTTTTCTCCTGTGTGAGTGATCTTGTGTGCAATAAGGCCAGAACTCTGACAGAAGCTTTTACCACATACAGAGCACTTATATGGTTTCTCTCCTGTATGAATTCTCTCATGTCTAATAAGGAGTGCTTTGCGACTCACATTTTTACCACAGACAGAGCATTGATATGGTTTTTCCCCTGTATGGGTTCTTTCGTGGCTAATAAGATGGGATCTTTGACTGAAGCTTTTCCTGCAGACTACACACGTATATGGTTTCTCACCTGTATGGTTTATTTTGTGTCTAATAAGATGTGATCTTCGAAAGAATTTTTTCCCACAGACTGAGCATGTATATAGTTTTTCTCCTGCATGGTTTTTTCCATGGGTCATCAGGTAATATCTCCAACCAGATCTCTTCTCACCATCTAAATGTTTATAAGGTTCCTCTCCTTTCTGAAGCATTCTTCCAGACTTATAGATTCTCTTTTGGAGTTTGGTTTCATTGATATAATCTTCCCCACAAGATAAAGTCTTTCTCACTCTCTTCCCCAAGGCATTTCTTTGGTGCCTCTCTGCTCCAGCTTCATTCACAGAGACATCTGCCTTCTTTGGATACTGGGAGACTCTCCCTTTCATAATTCCTAATGGTGTCTTATCTGTTGCCACTTGATTAGTGCTTTCTGGTGCGAGGTAGTCTTCTTCTTTCATACACCCATTGCCTGTTTGAATAAACAGAGAATCATGACACAAGGAAAAGTCTAACCAAACACTAATGAGTGTTATGGTCACCCCAACTGTATGTCTCTATTACATCTCTTATCTAAACTACAGATATTTAAAGGGAACCAGTGGGAACTTCATACCAAGAGATCCCAGACCCAAAGCAGCTTGATTGACACATCCTGTTTCAACAGGAAGTTGAGTGGAGAATGGGATGGCATCAAGAATATTTTTATTTTATTTATTTATTTCCAAAAAAATCTATATTGCTTTTCATTTAAATATCCCAAAGCGGTTTACAGTATAAATCATGATAAAATACAATCAAACCAATCATTAAAACAATTATAAAAACAATAAAATCTCAAAATAACTAGGGGTAGCTGACAATACTAGTCAGGGAAATGCCTGGGCAAACAAGTGTGTCTTCCACATGGTGGATGCCACAACTGGGAAGGCCCAGTTGTAAATTTTTACTTTATTTACCACCATGAGGTAAATAAGGTAAAAATGGGATTGATAATTAATTAATTCACCTATCCAAATTTTAGCAGATATCTCTTTCGAGATGCTGAGAAAATGTAGACTCCCATTAAAATTTGTACATCTCTAAGGGCGCAATCCTATGCCCCTCCGACTTTGTCTAGAGGGGCATAGGAATTCCCTTCCATGGCGCTGTACCCTCATAAATCCCTTACAAGGGCGCAGCACCACGGAGCCCCCCCCCCTGCTACATGCTTGGTTCTCCCTTGGGGGAGATGAATCCAGGTGGCTCCTGGACCTCTCCTCCTTGGGAGGAAGGGGAAGACATTTGGACGGCCGAAATTGGCTGTCTAGATGTTTTCCAGGGCGAGGAGAGTGTCGAGGATATCCTATTGTGGAGATAGGTGTCAGAGTTTCCTGCACCACACACACACACCTCCACACCTGTAAACAAGTATAATCCCAGCTGGGGACTGGGAAATGCAAAATGTACATAGTTTCTCTGATGGCTCCTGACACCACAGAGTTTCCCATGTCTTTGATGCCACAGCTATTTGCATGCAAATGCAGCAAAGAGCCACCCCTCCCCTGCCTGGCCCAGATGAAGTTCATCCTGATTGGCTAAAGACACCAGGGCTACTGAAAGGAGGGGTGGGGGGAAGAATCTATACTGCTGCTGTGGCTTCTGGTTTGCATTGTTGTCTGCACGCTTTCACGGAAGTAGGGCTTTTTTGCTGAGGCAAGCTCTCGGAAGAGGACCAACCCCCAGACAAAGGGAATGCCTGGGTATTTATATAGTAAAGAACTAGTTTTGTTGTTTTTTAGCTCCGGTGCTTTTTTTCTGGAGAAAAGGGTACCAGAACTCTTGGATTACATTTCCTCGGGAGTAGATGGCGATTAAATTGTAATGCAATTAATAGAAGAAAAGGTGCTGGAACTCAGTTCCGGTGAGTTCCACCAGAAAAAAAGCCCTGTATAGCTCTACTTGTATGTACCAAAGTGTCTCCCCACCTTTCTCCCTCTTCCCTCATTCCCCACCTTTTATTGTAATCTGTTTACCTTAAATAAACTTTCCTGGTTTTACCCCACACGGTGTGTGTGGTTCCTCTGTGGTTCAGTGCTAAGTCCAGTGTATAGACCCAGGGCAAGGCCCTGAGAGAATCAAGTCAAGACGGCAGAGCTAAGGCTGGCAGTTTTGCACCTTTGATCTCTGGTCTTGAGAAAAGGATCGGTTGGCAGTCCTTCACACCTATCCTCTGTGCTCCTCCCGCCCTGGATAGGATGCCTGCAATCCTCCGATTTCGGAGGGCTGCAGGCAGCCTCATTGGATTGCGCTGTAAGAAGATTAATTGCAGGTGGGAGCTTAGCTAACTTATTGAGTAAGAAGGCAAAGTAAGAGGTGAAGAACTGAAGGATGTGAATAGCTGAAACAGGGTTTGTGGGAGCAGTGCTTGATTACAGTGGAGGCCGAGGGGACTCACCCCTGCCCGTATACCTTTTGTGCGGAACCTCTTAGCTACCACCTTTAGAATTCTGTGGTGTGTGATTTGGCAAAAATTCAGGGGAATCAGGCTGTAGGGCTCGTGGGTTTCATTACCTTCCCCCCCAACCCCATAATTCAAGGAATTATGGAGGCATTCTTGGGGAGTCATGATATGGAGTAATGATAATAGCTGAAACCAGAAATCGTGAACACTTTGTTAAGACCAATATTTTTGGCTCCTGTTAGATGTACAATGTACACACAAGTGACTCGGAAAGCAGCAGTGAGCAATAGATGCTGAATAGATTCAGATAGGTCCATGATACATCAGAGCCAGTCCCTCACCTGATTGGATGCCTGAGACAGTCGCACTTTCCTCAAATACCTGGAAATCTGGGGCCCACGTCTCCTCTTTTAGTTCCAGTTTTATTATTATACCAGGAAATCCTGTTTAGGAAGGGGGAAAAAGATATGTGGAAGAGAAGGCCAGGGATGATTTCCTAATTTTTATAAAATTAACATTGTGGGGTGTTGCTACTAGACCAGTGTACAGAAGAGTGACTTGGAAACTAGTAATCTGCAATAGACACTGAATAAATGGATTGTGCAAATGGCCAGCACTAGTTGTTAGCAACATCAGGCAAGTGCTGAGCCTTAGAGGCCAATAAAGGATCCGCTGTTGGGTGCTATAGAGCTGGAACCAGGAGCCCTAAGAGTCACTTTGGTTGAGACTTCTGGTTTCCAACTGACTGTCCACTTCCTTACTCAGTGGACACTCTCTTTCTGTGTGTGTGTGTGTGTGTGTGTGTGTGTGTGTGTGCGTGCGTGTGTGTGTGTAGAATATAGACTCTTCTGGGTAGAACCCTTCTACTCAGGGAGTCAGGTGACCAGGAGGAACCAATCAACCTCCTTTCTAATTTCTCTTATAATCCCCTCTTCTGTATGAACAAACCAATAACCTCCAGAAGTGACTCAGCTGATCTTCAAACACACTCATGCACACTTCACTCTGCTGGCTTATCCTGTCACCTGCTTCAAAGCAACTGGAGTCCTCTGTTGTTTTAACAGGTGGTGGCTTGCTGAGACCAAGATACTGAGCGCTATGCTGTATCCACTTTGCTGACCTGGTTCGCAGAATTAAATCTGCCCAGCCACGGGTTGTTTAAGCCCCGGTGGACCGTGGTGCATGCTGGTGCGTGCTGGATGGGATTTGCATATTCAACGCCTGCCTGAGGCTTGTTGTGTCACACAAACCTAGGGACTGTGGGTTATGCGAGGGTTAAATAACAGACCATGGGTTATGCCAGGGTTGTTTAACACTGGCATTACCCACAGTCCCTGGGTTCACATGACACGACAAGCTACAGCCGGGTGTTGAATACTCAAAATGGCCGACCACATGCACCGCAGCCCGTCATGGCTTATTTAAGCTTAAATAAGCCACGGTGGGCTATTTGAACATGCGAACTGGCCCACTGCCTCTGAACGTCCCAGAGACCTGCCGTGAAGTGAGAGAACCTTTGCAGAGTGTGTGAACAACTCTGAAGAGCAGAGTAATGTTTTTTACTTTGTACACATTACCTGGGAGGTTTTTCATATGGAAAGAGACTGGGTGCTTAAAGTTCAGAAAAAAGTTAGCTGACACCATTTTACCTTTTTTTTTTTTAGTGCTAGTATGGCCTTGAGATCCTGGAGAAAAGTTGCCAGTCAGAGCAGACCAGAGGTAGGCAATCTTTTTGTGTCCTGGGCACATTTAGCAATTTGAGGAACTGTCCTGGGCACCACCACAAAATGGCTGCCATGGAAGGTGTAGCAAAGAACTTGGTAGGTGCTAAGAAAGGTGCCCGGGGATACATTGGTACCTGTGGGCACCATGCTGCCTACCCACGGAGAAGACAATAGTGAGCAAGATGGACCAACAGAATGACTTGGTACAAGGCAGCTTCCTATGTTACTGTGATTGTGCCAGGCACCCAGAGAGAGTGCGTGCAGGAGTTGGGGTGTGGAGAGAGGTGACTGTGTGAAGTAAAACCTTTAAAATTCTGGATTGTGAACCAAAAATTAGATGAACTGATCCCTCACCTGTTTGATCAGTGGCAACATTTGCATTTTCCTTGGATCCCTGGTGATCTAGGGCCCATGGCTCCTCTTCCTGCTCTTGCTTTATTACAATGTCAGGAAATCCTGGATCAAGAGAAAAGAGGTAAAATGAGGTGGTCAGAGGTGATATTCTAACATCCTGTGCTGGAAGTTGTGCACAACTAGTTGGCAAGGGTTTTGTCATCCAAGAATTAAGGGTTGCTTATCATTTGACTTATCAGATCCCTCACCTGAGCGCCAGTCTGGTGGGCTATCCCTTTCTTCCACCATGCCCAACTGACCCAGAAACCATGGCTCTTCCTGTTTTTCCAGCTGGGAGATCACACCGGAATTAGGAATGGGAGACTCAGCTCAGAGAGGAAAGTTTTAAAAAGTGTTTTAAAGTTTAATTGTAAGTCTGCTTGGGGGCCCTATTTGGGCCGAAATGCGACTCATAAATGTACAACTAAAATAAAACTTGTTCTCCAAGTGTGGATCCTTATGTAACCACCATCTGCACACAAGAAGGAGGTATGAACAAAATCCCAAGGTTTGCAGAAGTACACAAAATATCTTGGGGGGGGGGGGACATGAAGCAGGGGGTGGAGAGGAACCCCAAACAGCCCAATTAGGGCTGAGCATGCTCAGAGGGTGCACAGAACACTGACTGACAGTTCTGGGGAGGGGTAAAAAAACAGGAGCGGGGGAGAAATATCCCTTTTCTCCAAGCCCAAGTGATGCAGAATCCATGGTTTCTCCAGATGGGAGATTGCACCAAAATTAAAAGATTCTGTTTAGGAAGGAAAAAGTCCCATGGGTTTTAGAAGTGCACAGGGTGAAAAGAATACTTTGTTGTGGAAGAGGCAGCCTAGCTTTGGTGTGTGAGAGTGAATGCCCCCTCTCCCTTTTGAAATGCTGAAAAGAGGAGGAAGCATATCTTCTCTATGTTTCCTGCTCTAAGAGAGGGTGGAAATGGACAAAGCACTGGTCGGGGAGAGAGAGGAGGAGGAGTGTGCAGCCTCCATATGGGAAAAAAGAAGAAAGAAACAGAACCTCTTGGTAAAAGCTGCAGAACAAAACAAGGCACACAGCATTCTCTTCCTCCCTCTCTCTCGGCTTCTCTACATGAGGCATTTATCGTGCGCTTGTGATTCCTCATTCATGGTAGTTTGCAAGTGCTTTATATGACTTTGTCATCCTCCAGTGCCTTTCCTGTGCTTTCCAAGTCTTTCTGGGTTTTTTTTAGAACAAGTAAAGTGAGGTATTATCTCACTAAAATGCTGAAGCACACTAAAACGAACCCGTGTATTTTCACAATTCCACTATACCACAGCGCCTCTTTGTGGTTGTGTAATGTAACATATAGGAAGGCAAAGAAAGAACCCCCCCCCAGAAAAAAACCACATGCAAAGGACACACTTTTACTCCCAGCAATGAAAACAGAAGAAGCAGCCTCGGTAAAGCTGCGGGTTAAACGCCTCATGTAGAGAAGCCCCCTGTGAGGGTGGTCTTGCTGCCATTTGCCACAAGCAAGCGAATACAGAGCCCTCAAAGGAGTAATAAAAAGGTCATAAAATGGTAAGACCATGAGGGGAAAGAGCCGTGACGCTCATCACTAAATGATGTCACAGGCAGTAGCCTATAGGAGCCTACAACACTTGTGGACACCATTCTGCACAGCAGTCTTCCAAGGCAGCGTATGTACAGGCTGCAAGAAGGACTTGGGTTGCCCTAGTAGCATTATACTGCAGTTTCTATGCTGACAAAAACACCATCTCCACAAAAGAAGTGCTAGCTTGAGGTGAAACATCTGGATTTCACACACAAAACAAATGAGTTGTTTTGCTCACTTGCAAGGCGAAACTTTGATGGTGTTTAAAGGCCCTTTGCTATTTATTTACTGCATTGACAACTCTGCGTTCCCTCCAGAGAGGTCAGAGTAGCTTGCATAGAGGGTCTCTGGGCAGTTCCCCACTTAGGCCGGTTGCTGGGCCAGACTGCCTTAGCTGCATCAGCCAACAGCATCGCATGCCCATGTCAACTTTGCAGGCCGCCTTGCCAGGTCCAAACCTATGTTTGGTCGGGATCCAGACTTTGGAAGTTTCTGCCTAAGGAGGTTCCATCTTACCCACTCCATGCTGGTCTTCCATGCTAAGACGGTCTTATTTAAGAGGCTGGATTTTATTGCTTGCCTGCCGTAATTATTTGTGACCCTCCTGGTTTGTTTGTTTCACCTTGGCTCTTTATTTTAATGTCTCTTACTGAGCGGGTTGTGATGACATGCCACAGCTCGTCATGGGTTATTGAACAAACAAATCAGGAGGGTCACAAATCATCACAGCAGGCAAGTGATGATGAAATAAAACAACTGACTTGCACGACGTGACAGCTATTCACACATGACATTCCACCGTGGGTTATTTAACTCACGGTGAGGCCGCACTGAGTGCGGGCTGCACGCGGCCGCCATGTCTGCTTGGGGACTGTCGTGTCGCAAGAAACCAGCAAGCACAGGTCATGCAAGGGTTGTACACCCCTTGCGTAACCCATGCTCCCCAGGATCGCGTAACACAACAACCCCCCAGCGGGGATTGCATATTCAAAATGGCAGCTGTGCGCACCCTGCATGCACTGCAGAACAGCCCCACTGTGGTTTTTTGTCTTTTTTTCTCCTTGCTTGCCTGCCATAATGATTTGTTACCCTCTTACCCTGATACTTTATCTTATTTTATTTTATGATGTCTGCTTTATTTTATTATTGCTTGCCTCCCATAATTATTTGTTACCTTCCTGATTTTCTTTTTAACTCTTTATTTTATTTTATTTTATGATGTCTCTTATTGTGCTTGTTTGTTTTACCGTTGCTTGCCTGCCGTAATAATTTGGAACCTTCCTATTTGTTTTTGTTTTTTACTCTGGTGCTTTATTTTATTTTATGACCATCCTCTGGGCCCCAATTCTACCCCTTACTTGAGCTGGTACCTGGGAAGGCCTTATTGTCCTCACACCTCTTGTGGTCCAGGACCCACGACTCTTCTTCTTCTACCTTTATTATCACATCGGGAAACTCTGTTCACAGGAAAGGTGTAAGAAGAATGCGGTCAGGAGGAACTTTTGATCACTCAAGGCAGAGAAAGAGCCAAACTTGATTTTACAAACATGCCCAGATTTTAGTGCAGCTTTCCCCAACTGGGTGCCCTCCAGATGTGTTGGACCTCAACTCCCATTGGCCATACTGGCTGGGAATTATGGGAGTTGAGGTCCAACACATCTGGAAGACACCAGGTTGGGGAAGGCTGGTTTAGTGCAATATGTATTGGCTTCATACAGGTTGGATTTCTGTACCCCCACCTGTGTCAGGTTCAACTGGCTGCTCTTCAGAAATCCATGGGTCCTCCTCTTGCTCAAACTGGGAGATCAAGCTGGGTTTCACAACTGAAAATCCTGTTCAGGGATAAAAAGAAACACAAGTAATTGGGTGGAATTTAGGATGTGAGCGAAATTTAGGTTCTGAAGTGTGAACAAAGCAGGTTCACTCAACCAGCCTCATTTAAAGTTGGGAGGGAGGAGTTATTTTTTGGTCCACCTTGTGCTTTAGTATTAACTACTGGATTCTCCAGGGTTCTCTTCCTAAATCAGTGGTTTTTCAAATCTTTTATGTTCTGGGAAATCTTTTCCATTTCATTCATTTATTTACTATCCCGCCTTTCCACTAAAAATAGCACTCAAGGCGGCTAACAATAATAAAATACAGAATTCTAATTAACACATAAAAACAGATCAGTTAAAACACAGATCAGTTAAAAAGAAATAAACAGCAGTCACCAGCTAAAACCTACTTCAGCAAACAAGTCAGCTTAAAAGCCCAATGCCTGTCTGAATAAAAATGTCTTTGCCTCCCATTGGAAAGATAACAGAGAAGGAACGAGGCCCTCTCTCTTGCAGGGCCGATGTCAAGGGCAGGCATGGGCAGGCACCTGCCAAGGGCCCACACCCCAGCAGGGGCTCAATGACAAGAGCCCAATGACAAGAGCCCCCTGGAGTTGCTCCTCCACCATTGCAGCTTACTTGTTCACCTGCCTCTTGCTCTGGGCAAGACAACGGTGGCGGTGAGAACAAGGAGCAGCAGATGCCACCGCCTACTTGCTCACTGGCTCTCTGCCTGTCAAGCAAGCAAGTGGGAGCAATGATGAGAAGAGCAGGCACATGCTCTTCCCCGCTATGGTGAGATAACATTGTATTTCTGTTTAAATTGCAGTCATTGTTTCTAAACCTGCATCTCAACATACAGATCAGCATATTCAAAGGTTATGCAGATCTGTGCCCTCTTTTGTGCTCTGTTTTGGCACCTTGTAACTGGCCTCCCTATGTCTCACTGAATACCAGCAGGGGAGGCCTGGTCCCTTCACATCTGGCTTCTGGGCTTCCCGAAAGCATTGGTTGGTGCAGTGGCAAGCAGGATGCTGCTGGACCAGATGTGCTGGGTGCAAGGAGAACCAATATGGCTCTTTTTCAGTGTTGAAATAACGCCACATGCATCATCTCACTAATTCTGAAGTTTTAAATCTTATATTTTTATTTTATTGTATTTTATGGTTTTAACTGTTGTGAACCGCCCAGAGAGCTCTGGCTATTGGGCGGTATAAAAATGTATTAAATAAATAAACATACACAAAACTGTGTTGAGTGGAAAGGGCACTTTAAACCGGCCTTCCTCAAGTTGGGGCTCTCCAGACACGGTGGACCCTATCACACCCCACCCCTCAATAGGGCCTCAAGCTTGCCCTCCTTATTGGGATCTCTGGGTGCACTTACATAAGGTTGGGGGGTTTCTTTTCCTCTAACCCTTACCCTTACACCTCTCACACTGCCTTTGGGATGTCTAATCCCTACCTTATACCTCTTTGACCAGTACAATAAACAAAGCTTCCCACACAGGCTGTTTCAAATAACAAAGAAAAGTTTATTTTAAAATACAACAAGTTCTGGAAATAAGATAGCAGATTTGAAAACCAGTTTCCTAGAACAAGTCCCACCTTTTCAGAAGAGTCCCTCAAAATGAATTTCAATGGCGGTGGCGGGGGGGGGGGGGGGAGCATGGCATTCTCTATCCAATGATAGTAAAGGCAGCCCTTACCTAAAGAGGCCAAGTTTTCGTAGTTCTCCTGCATGACGTCCCGGTATAAAACCTTTTCACTTGGACCCAGCAGAGCCCACTGACTCTCTGTGAAATACACAGCCACGTCCTCAAAAGCCACACAGCCCTGAAAATAAAAGGAGCACTTAGGGAAAAGTGCAAAGCAAAAACCACTAGGTACTCTGTTGCTGCAGCTTCTGTGACTCGGGGTGGGTGGGTGTTGGGGTTATTATTGTTTTCAGCATTTTATTGATTCATGTGTTACATTTATATTCTGCCTTTCCTTCAAGGACCCCAGGGCAGTGTACATGATCCTCCTCTCTGTTTTATCCTCACAACAACCCAAAGAGGTAGGTTACGCTAAGAGTCAGTGACTGGTCCAAAGTCACCCAGTGAGCTTCATGGCAGAGTGGAGACTAGAACTTGGTCTCCCCAGTCATAAGAACATAAGAAGAGCCCTGCTTCGTCAGACCAAGGGTCCATCTAGTCCAGCATTCTGTTAACACAGTGGCCAACCAGCCGCCCACGGGAAACCCACAAGCAGGACAGGAGTGCAACAGCATCCTCCCACCCATGTTAACCAGCAATGGTTGTACATAGGCCTACTGCCTCTGATACTGGAGGTAGGTGCAATCCTAGTCCAACACTCTAACCACTATACCACACTGGGTCTCTATTGACTGGGTTCAGACAACACAATAACCCACACTCAAGGGTTGAGTATGGGTTGAGTGTGGGTTGTTGTTGAACCGTGGATTGTTGTTGAAACATGGGTTATTGTGTTGTCTGAACCCAGCTGAGATAACAAACCATGGTGAACAACCCACAGCTCACAACCCAACAGCAAACCATGGGTACTCTTCATGGGTTGTTTGTGGTTAACAAGCTATGGCTTGTTAGTGCAGCTGGGTTCAGACAACACGATAACCCACGGTTCAACAACCCACACTCAACCATGAAGTGTGGGTTACCGTGTTGTCTGAACCGAGTCATTTGCTGCTCCACCTCAGGCAGCAAAATGTCTTGGGCCGGCCCTGCTTCTACATCCCTTCTACTATATATAATCCCTTGAAACTGGCTGCTTCCCACCAAGTGATTTCTTCTGAGTTGTAGTAGAAGATAGAAATCGATGCCCTAAGCCAGGGGTTGGTGTGGCGTAACCCCACAATTCAGTTCCCTGGTGTATGTCTGCATTAGTATGTGTAGTGAGTATAGAATGTTGAACTGAGTGGGTGTGGTTTGTGATGTCTTGGAAAGGGTGGGGGGAGGGGTACCGTATATAAGGAGTGTTTGAGTGATGTCAGTTTTTGTGTTGGGAGTGTTAGAGAGTTTGGGAGTTAGGTTAGTTGGGTAATTCATGTCTTGTCAGGAGTTTTGAGAGAAATCAGTGCTTGTCTGAGGAGTGAAAGTATTTAGAGTTATAGGGACTTAGGTTAATTACAAAGTGTTTGGTGTAGGCAGGTTTAAAGTTATTTTCTGGAACTAAGATTTTGAGAATTAAAATAAACTTATTTTTATTTTGATTGCTACCCAAATCCTACGTGTCAGCTTGGTGTTATTAACCTGCATTACTGTTAGATCTACACACACACACACACACACACACACCTTTATACCCACAGTATCATAGATTTAAAATAGATCCTTAATAACCTGTATTAATCTTTTCCCTCATTGGTAGGGGAAAGGTTTCATTTGACCCTCCCCTCAGGTTTTTAAGTGTTGGTGCTTAGCCTGAGAAGGGTTTATGTGTCTGGCCAGGGCCAGTGCTACCATTAGGCCAACTAGGCAGCTGCCTAGGGCGCAGGGCTAAAGGGGGCGCCAGAAACACCTTGGAAAAAAAATACAGCGCTCTCAAGTGGGAGGGGGGGGGCGCTAAATATCTGATCTTGCCTAGGGCACCAAACTGCCTTGCACCGGTCCTGTGTCTGGCCTTGTATGAAGGGACTGTGTCGTCACAGTTGGCAACCTGGAATCCTCCAGATGTTTTAGACCACAACTCCCATAATACCTGACCATTATCCATTAGCTCGGGCCTATGGGAGTTGTAGTCCAAAACAGCTGGAGGGTTCCAGGTCGCCTACCCCCTGCCCTAAGCTCCATTTTGCAATCCCGACCACCCTCTCAGGAACCCCACACCTGGCCCCATACCTGAGATGTTTCTGCTGCTGTTGCCAGCAGTTCCATTTCCCACAGAGGAAATGGGCAATTCGGGGAAGTTGTTCCGTAGCCTGCCAGGGCTGGAAGAGTGACGGTGGCAGCGATGTTACATTACATGGGACACAGCAGCGAATTCGGTGCCCTATAATGTCAGCCAAGAGGAGACAGCCTGTGTTCTGAAATGGATGAAGGGAAAGCTTGTAATATGGCTGGGTTGCTGTGAAAGAGGAACAGAGTTTGTTTTCGTGAGCAGAGAAAAATCTTGGGTCATGGGACCAGGAGTAGGGTGATGGTTACATGGATTGCATTCCAAGGAAGAGGGGGCAGTTGGGCTTTTGAATTCTTAGGCAGTTGGAAGCAGTTAAGGAAGAGACTGTGGGGCTTACTTTGAACCTGGACTCATCAGGCCTTAGAGCCAGCACCTTTTCTTCAATGCAAGGGCTTAGGCCTAGGATATAAGAAATGATAATAATGCACATGCCTCTATGCATGTGCAGAGTGCCTTTCTCTCTCTCACGCGCTCCCTCCCCCTCTCTCTCCTGAGTAAGCATGGATCTCCAACTTCAGAAACTGAGCATCAGCTTAGGATGGGGCCTTGTACAACTGCAAAATCGTTCCCACAGTTTTGGTCACCTTTTAAACTCGATGCCTTTAACCATCTGCTGGCAAAAGAGTTCAATAGACAGAGCAGTTCCCACAGGTGGCAAAGGGACAGACACCTTTCAAGTTGAATTTTCCCACGTAGATCAAGAATTATTAGAAATAAATAAATAAATATTTAGCACTTCCATGGCTCCCAGTACTTGCACGCAAAAAATAAAATAAAAAAATCCACTCCTGGTTAACCAAAGCTTTCTTCGTTTCAGCAGTATTGTTTATGGCGGGGAGGCGGGCCGGGGGGGGGGAATCGTTTTGTCGCTGCTATTGTTAAACAACCGGGAGACAGAAATCCTTGCAGATCTACTGCAAATCACCCAGAGATCTACCAGTAAGTCCAGCAAATTGCTGTAGCTCCCCCTTTCCCATTTCTCACCAGCAGATTGCTCTGTTCAGTTGCTTCCCCCTGATCAGCTGATTCCTCTGATCCTTCCTCCCCCCCCCCCCCGCGCCCTCTTTCTTGTAGCCCGTGGATCTTTCCTTTCTCAATCCTACATCTGAGATTCTCACCCGGCCTCCGCCGCCGCTGCCTTCATACCTTCCAGGAGGGCTCGTTTTGGAAGTGTCCCTTTCAATGTTACACCGTTTTTTTCTTCTGCCTGTTTATTTTGAACGATGTGCCCCGTTTTCCGCTTCCCATCATGTGACTGAGGCCAAGGCAGTACAACAAATCCATCTATTCAGCCGATCCTGGAGCAGAGGGAGGGGGATTGTGTGGAGCCCTTGCTGAAATGAACTGTCTCTCCATTCCATGGCGGAAGTCCTTTGCTGCTTGTCTGACTATTCATCCCTGTGAAACTCAGTAGTAGAGCACATCCTTTGCCTACCTTACAAGGTTGTTGTAACGATTACAAGATTGTGTGAAGCACTTTGAACATTCCAAAACTCTACATAAACTTCCTATATACAGTACTATATAAGGCAGCTTCATACGGAGTGAAAGATAATCCACACCTTGCTACTGGTCAGACTTCCATGTCATTTTCTATTTTAGCAGAGAAGCTAACCTACCACTTTTGTAACCTAGCAAATTATGAACAAATCAAGCAATTATCACATCAGTGAGACAAAACTGGTAGGAGTCCAAGGGGCTTATTGGACCAGTGTGGCGTAGTGGTGAGTGTTGGACTGGGACTCAGGAGATCCGGGTTCTAGTCCCCGTTCAGCCATGAAACTCACTGGGTGACTTTGGGCCAGTCACTAACTCTCAGCCTAACCTACCTCACAGGGTTTTTGTGAGGATAAAATGGAGAGGAGGAGGATTATGTAAGCCACCTTGGGGTATAAATATAATAAATAAATTATTGGAACTGCAGTAAAATTACAGCTATTGAGTCACATTGGTTGAATGACTCATCGGTTTGGGACACAAATCACAACTAATGATCGTCACCTTGAAGTGGTGAGTGGGCTTGCGTGTTCCGATGAATCCTGTGAGCAATGCCGTCGGGAGCTATGTACTCCCAGTAGGGTCACCCATGGCGGTAAGGTCCGGGGAGAGGAACCAGACAAAGAACGATCCAAAACATAAAGTCCTCAACGGCAGAACAGGCGGAAGATAATTAAACCTAAATTACAACGGCTGTGAAGGCGGATGAAGGCTGCAGCAGAGAATGGTTTTCCAATCGTCAGGGTAACCGTGCCATTGGATCTCTGCCGTACTCTGTCAAGTTTGTGTGGTGATTCGTTGTGCACCGATCTCCCCACATAAAACAGTTTCACGCACAGGCGTCTTCCAACCCAACCCATCCAACCCAACATCCGGGAAGACAATCTTACTCGGTCACGAGTGATCGCCTGATGATGATGATGACTCCCAAAAGGTGGACAAGTCTCAGATACACCTCCAGGGTGGTGGTGGTGGGTTTTTTTGCTGGGGGCGGGGCTTGGCAAGATGGGGGCGCTTGCTAGATCTGCGGCACAGAGTGATGGCAAGTGGCCACTGCAGAGACAGCTTCCCCTTGCTGCTGCTCACTTGCCCACCCTGCCTGAGGGGCTAAGGGCAGCTGCCCGCAGAGAGCGGGCAGGAAAGCAAACTCCGATTGCTGCCCGGTGCCATCGTCACTGGCAGTGTCCTCACTCAACAGATAGGAGGGGGGTCACCTGGGCAAGGAGTCCGTTTAGCTTCCAAGGGCACCCCTTTACCATCTCTTGCATAATTGAATGGCTGCCATTCACTCATACAGGACAAAGCAAAGCACTGCAGAAGGGTACAATGTGTATGGGGTGTTCCCGGGGCAATTTGGTCCTCGAGGGTGCCCAGGCAATGGGCCACCCCCATTCTGAATTTGCAGCCAAAAGCCTGTCAACCACAAGGCAACCTTACCCACCTTGGCTCTATTTCCTTTTCTTTTTCTGGATCCATCCATTCTGTCCTTTTTCTGGATCCATCGATTCTGTGGCCCACCTGGTCCATCAGCACTCGAGTGCCCCTGTGCACAGCCTCCTAAGCCCGGCCTCACCTTTTTCCTACCATCCTTTCCACTCCTTATTTAGCAAATGCTACTCCCCCCCCCCCCCCCCGTTCTCGCTATTAGAGGTAGTGTGCCTGTCTAGGTGCTAAGGCAAGGTTGGGCAATGTGTGGCCCTCCAGATGTTGTTGGATTGCAACTCCCATCAGCCTAGGTGATGCTGAGGGATGATGTAAGTTGCAGTCCAACAACATCTAAACCGGGTGCCCTCCATGCAGGGGTGGTGCTAGGTACAGAAAAGGCCCACAGGACAACAACAACAAAATGCACAAATGTGCATATGCTAATTTACATGTACTCTAAAGTCTGTAAAGGACTCTGTCTCCTAAGGACTCCCCTGTTTGTAAAAAGGGATGTATGGACAGGGGAGAGGAGGGCATTTGAGTTCAGAAAAAAACCTCAGGCAGAAAGATTCAAGGGGGGCAGCAGGAGGTGAAGCACATGTGGGCAATAAGGCAGTTAACCTGGGGGGGGGGGGATCCAATGCAAGAGATTACCAGGGCGCCTGCACCTTTATTTCAGCAAGTGCCCATGGACAGCGGGGTGGTGGGGCAGATGGCCTCCCAGGGATTTGGGGCACGAAATGATTTAGGGTTCCAGCCCTAATGGGCCACCCCCTAACACTGCCTCTGCATCCATGTTTTGGATTACAACTCCCAACACTCCTGACCATTGGCCATGATGGTTGGGGCTGATGGGAGTTGAAGTTAAAAACATCTGAAGGGCACCAGGTTGGGGAGGGCTGTGCTAGGGGGTTGGTAAACTTGGTATGCTAACCAAATAAGTATTCTTTTATATATATAAAAAATACCCTGTGGTAAAATAAAACTTATATTGATCAACTCTAAATGTTGTTCTTCAGCTAATTTTCCCCACTTGAACAATCATTTGCACAGCTCTCTCATGTAAGTACAGTCATGCCTTGGATTGAGAGCATAATTCGTTCCAGAAACGTGCTTGTAATCCAAAACACTCTTATATCAAAACGAAATCCCCCCCAAAAAAATTGTAGAGATTTTTAATTTAAGCCGTACTGCCGTACTTGTATTGCAAGACGTTGCTTGTATATCAAGTAAAAAATAAATAAATATTTAAAAATTTGCTTGTCTTGCAAAATGCCCTCAAACCAAGTTACTTGCAATCCAAGATATTACTATATTAACCAGGAGTCTTGAGTCATCTTAAAAGAATTAAAATGTTCAGTCTTCTAGCTATCACAAGATGCCTTTTTCATTTTGCTGCAACAGGCTAACACCAGTACTCCACTGGAATTTGATGTAGATACCTTGTGCTTTTTTTTTTTAGAACAGAATTTTAAAAAGTAAAAGTATTCTGGATATTGAGACACATCAACCAAAAAGAGAGGCCAAATTCTATTTTATTTATTACATTTATCCTGCCAAAAGCTCAAAGCACCATAATGCGCACGCCCCGCCCCCATTTTATGCCCCCATGAAAGGGAGCAAAGGCAGTAATTAGCCTAAAGTCACCCTCGCAGTTGGCAGAGAAGGGAGCAGGGAGGGGCCAAAAGACCTGCAGCCTGATCCTACGTTGCTTTACTCAGAAGTAAGCCTCATAGAATTCAATGGACTTACTCCCAAGTAGTGGTGTATAAGACTTAGACGGCTGCAGTGCAACCTACTCCTATGCATTTACCTGGTGGGGAAAAAACCTATTGAACTCCGTGGGACTTATTTCAGAGTAAAGCTGCATAGAATCGAGGCTAACAACTAAAGTTGCAAAGGGTTCCCCCCTCCTCCTTTAAAGAACTCCACCCCCGCAGGCACTGAATTTCCAGCCCTGAACAATCGATGGTTGAACACATCCACCCTTGCTCCATCCATCTGCTCAGGTGGCCGAGTGGGAGGGTTTTAGCTTTGGAGGATTGCACTGCAAGAGAGTATTTGGCTTTGCGCCGATCAAAGGGGGAAAACAGAGAGCCAGCCGCAGAGCCCTCCACATTGAACGATGTATAGAAGAGGAGATCGGATGGAAGCGGTGTCTGTGTCTCAATTTGTTTAGAAACTCGCACGCCGCCTCTCCATCTTGGAAACCGTAGTTGTGATTGGGGAGATGCAGTGAGAATTTCTCGTGCAGCCAAAAAGAGAAAAAAGATCGGAGGGATCTGCTAAGTAAAGAAGCCGTTGAGGATCCCGTTTCTTGAAGGATTCCTGGTGAGTGGCTTTCAGGGGGGCAGGGGAAATGCAAGGGGAACAGAGTCCCCACGAAAGGATTCGTCCAAGGCTCCGACCCTAATCTGCTTCCCGGCCGATGCTAGGCAGAGGCGCAGCGCAAGCCTAAAACAACGTGGAGTAGTGGTTAGAGCAGCCTCTCCCTACCTGGTGCTCCCCAGATGTTCTGGACTAGAACGCCTATCATCCCCAGCCAGCAGGGCCAATCGGGCTGGGGATGATGGGAGTTCTAGCCCACCACATCTGGAGGGCACAGGTTGGGGAAGATTGAGTTGGGCTAGAACAGGGGAGACCAAGATTAAAATCCCAAAACTTCCGTGAAGCTCACTGATGTACGACCTTGAGCCAGTCACATGCTCTCGTTCGCTCTCAGCCTAACCTACTTGGCAGGGTTGTTGTGAGGACGAACCATGTGAGCTGCTTCGCACTCGTTTGAGGAAAAGTAGGATATAAGTATGATAAATGACATATTGGCTCAGAAGTAAGTCCTGTTCAATTCATTTGGGTTTACACCTTACACCTTTGCTAAACATACTTTGTTTAGGATTGCAGTCATTTAGACCCATTAAAATCTTTTCTACCTTCGTATCTCATTTTGTATTTTCTCTGATATTCTAATAGTTTCTCACCCAGAGGTTTGTAATCTTTGGTCCTTCTTGTGATTTTAAACACACACCCATTTTCTACCCCTCATTTCCCCTGATTATTTATTTGTTTTTTAAAAAAATCTTTTTACTCCACCTTTTCATATACTAGTTCCATGGGTTTGATAGCAAATTATGTTTAGTCTCTTTTCCACAATCTGAGGAAAGTCTTTGATAGATGTTGCTGCATATATTCCTGATTTGTATATGAAATGAAATCATTATATAAAAATCAAATATTTTAACTTTGCCTTTAGCTAATTCCAATTGATATGTCAGTTTTTCTGCCAGGGCTATTTCCACAGCTCTAGGTACCAATACTTCAATATTAGAAGTTAGGCAGTTTTCCAACTTCTTCACTATTCCCATGCGAACTGCCATTAGCACGAACACAATTCCTTAGATGCCACTTCTACATTTTGTTCTTCCTCTATTGTTAATATTGCCAGTGCTGGTGTGACTTTTATAGCACACTTTCTAATTCACAGAGCAGACTTGATCTTCCAGCTTTAACAATACTGGATCCAGTACTAGATCCCTGATCAGTATTGGAGGAAAGAGAGATTACATCAGAACACAGTTTGACCTGGTTTGCACATAACAACAACCCATGGTTTAAAAAAACCCATGGGTTGTTGTGCATGAGTGGGAGAGAGTGGGTATGCTGCCGCCTGCAGGCACGCCAATTCTGCTTTTAAACAACAACCTGCAGTCAGTTCATTCATAGGTTGTTAGTGTGATGTCTGAACCTGTGCGTTAACTTTGGGTTATACAACCCAAAGTTAACCCATGGTTTGTTCTTAGGTTAACTTTGGGTTTGCAGAAACCTGAAGCAGCTCACGTGCAGTGTGCAGCCATAAAAGTAATGGGTTAATTAACCCAAGATTTGCTGTTAAAGAGTGCCGTTATGTCTGAACAGGCCCAACAGAAAACTTAAATCCAAAAATGGTTCATTTTGGAAGCAAAACTCTTCTATTTGTATGCAACTTGCTGTATTCCTTCTTGTACCCCAGAAGATCAACATCTCTTTCCTGGTATTTCTCTCCTGATCAGAGGTTCCAGATACGATGGAACAAGAGAAGGAATGCCGAGCTCTAGATCTCCAGAATTTAGAGAACAAGACTTCCCCAGAGGCCCATTCAGGTAAGGGGTGAGTGCCCAGAGAATTTCTCATTCTAGATAAGGAAGTTGAACTGCATTGAAATGTTGGGAGTATGAAATGCTTCCTGTTCAGGATTCCAACCACTCTGTTCCATTCCCCCACCTACCCTGCTTTTCTGTGGTATCTCAAACAATAAAACTGTTCAATTTTTTTTTAAATGTCAGAAAGATAAATAGCTGGTTCTCAGTTATGTATACAGTTTCCTCACACTCTATAAAAGGGTAGGCAACCAGATTTTGGGGCTACAAGTCCCATAAGCCTTGATCATTGGCCAGTGTGACGTAGTGGTGAGAGTGTTGGACTGGGACTCTGGAGATCCGGGTTCTATTCCCCGCTTGGCCATGAAACTCACTGGGTGACTTTGGGCCAGTCGCTGACTCTCAGCCTAATCTACCTGACAGGGTTGTTGTGAGGATAACATGGAGAGGAGGAGGAGGATTATGTAAGCCACCTTGGGTTCCTTGCAGGAAAAAAGGTGGGGTATAAATATAATAAATAAAAATAAATAAATAATACGTGCTGGAGCTTCTGGCAGTTGTGGTCCAAAATATCTGGAGGGCAGAAGGTTACCTACCCCTGCACTCTATAGCCCTATTCAGTCATTCTCCCCTCACTCGGTTATTACTGCATGAGGGAAACAGCAGGGCCATGCTCACTATCCTCACGCCCACTTTCGCATCCCCTATTGGCCCTGTCCCATTCCACACATGCATGGGGGGTAGTCTGAAAAGGGGGAGCCTGTATATGTAGGGACATCTGGTCTTCTACAATGTATGGAGGGTGACAGAGTGCAGTGGAATGGCCAGCACAGTGAATGCGGCCCTGCTCTTCCCTTCACGTAATTAATTTTGTTATTTATTTATTATATTTATGTTCTGCCTTTTTTCCTATAAGGGATTATGTAAGCTGCCTTGGGTTCCTTGCAGGGGAAAAAGACGGGGTATAAATATAATAAATAAATAAATAAATAAATAAATAATTAAATAAATGGTCCTCCCTCCTCTCCATTTTATCCTCACAGCAACCCTGTGAGGTACGGGTAGGTTAGGGTGAGAGTCAGTGACTGGCCCAAAGTCACCCAGCGAGCTTCGTGGCTGAGTGGGGACTAGAACCCAGATCTCCCGAGTCCCAGTCCAACACTCTAACCACTACGCCACACTGGCTCTCATGTAATGATAATTATGTGAGGGGGAGATCAACTGAATAGAGCGATATAGGGTATGGGGAAATTGTATACACGAGTAAGAACAAGCTATTTATTGCAGTAGTAATGTTGCTCCCTTCCTTCTGAGTTTACAGTAATACCTTGGATTGCAAGTAACTTGGTTTGAGAGCGTTTTGCAAGACAAGCAAATTTTTAAATATTTATTTTAAAAAATTTGACTTGATATACAAGCAACGTCTTGCAATACAAGTACTGTAGTACGGCTTAAATTAAAAATCTCTGTACACATTTTTTGGGGGGGATTTCGTTTTGATATAAGAGTGTTTTGGATTACAAGCACGTTTCCGGAACGAATTATGCTCTCAATCCAAGACATGACTTTATTTTTAAACACACTTTCAAACACTCTTGTAGAACTTCTTAACCTTCAGTTGTTCTCCCCTCAGGCTTTTTAAGGTCTAATAAGCTAGAGAATTTACAAGAAATTAGTGTTGGGCTCATGGTGGGATGGGACATCAGTGTGCAGATTTGAGAAGGAACATGGGATGGTCTGAACAAAAGAGACAGCCATGGATTATGGATCAGTGAGTGGCTCCACAAGGCCATCGTTTGGGTGAGGGAACTGAAAACTCCACTCATTCAGAACCACTGTATAGATATTGGGCAACCTCTGCTGTTTTGAAGAGAAATAAGTCACCATCCATCAGTAGTATTAAACCTCCTCTCCTTCTGCCTTTCTCTTGATTGGGGTATCATACTATGACAATAAAATTGAAAGAGGAGGAAAAACAGTGGGTTCCGAACAATCAGGACTCAAGGAAAGTGAGACCTTCCCAGATGCCCCCTTAGGTATGGGATGTTCCCAGATGCTCGCCCAGCTAACTCAGGGTGCCTAGAGAATGAATTCAGAATCTGTTGTCAACCGTGTTTTTAAAAAATCACACACACAAAGCATCCCAGATTGAACATGCTCAGTGCCAATTGAGATGATGATCTAGCCCGATGGACTCTTGCAAGTAACTGTTCACACAAGTGGTCTCTTCTGACGTTACTCCGCTCACTTGAGTTGGACCACAAGCCATCTTCCATGATTAGAGAAATTGTAAGTTTAGCTTGCCAAAAGTCGGTCTGAATCTGCTGCTAGAGGTAAGATGATGAGTTAAAGCAGCTGTTTGCAAACCTTTTATATATAAGGGGACCCTTTCTGCAGCAGAGGAACCCATACATGTCTGCCACAGAGCCCCTTTGCATTGTAGATAATTCTGAGACATATTGTGCTGCTGGCCAGACCAGTCCACATTGTCATTGGGTGCATCATAGGAAGCAACACTTCTTATCGCTATGCATTATTTTTTTTGTTTAAATTAAAAAATTCGAATTCCACCTTTTCCATTTAAAAAAATTCACAAGGGCAGCTAACAAGCAAAAGAAATAAATCTAATAGAGATCATTAAAAACCCACAACATAATCGACAGTGAAACTTGGGGGAAAAAAACACTTGATCAAAACAAAACATGCCAAATAATTATGAAAATCCCAAAGCATGCCAAAATAATGCAGCCTTGTCCAGCCACCCAAAGGGGAACAGAGAAGAGGTGGAGGTGCGCATGCGTAGGCTGAAATTCCATGGCGTTAGTGCCACCACTAAAAAGCCCCTACTTTACCTAGCTGTCCACAAGAAATGGAACAAGGCTCTCTGAGAAAAACCTGGAAAAGTTCACATTTTCTTTGAAACTATATGGGAACTCTCCTTTTTTCTGATTCTTAAATTACTGTGTGTGCATGTCACACATCCCTGCTTTTAACCTTCTTCTTATAGAAACCAGCAGACATTCACAAGTAGCCACTTGTGATTGGAGTATCCATCCTTACTTCATCTTCTGACATTTCTCTCTTGATCAGGACTCCCTGACATGAAGATGAAAGAAGAGAAGGAACTGTGGGTAATGGATCATCAGGTTCCTGAGGAAAACGAGATCCCCCCAACTGCCCATTCAGGTGAAGGATCTATTGAAGAAATCGGGGTGCATCGATAATGTATTCAGAATGCATTGCAGACTTTTTCACAATTCCCCAGGATTGTGGAGGGGTGGCTGTATTAATTTCTCTTAGCAAAAACAACAAAGTTGTGTGGGCCTTTTTCGGTGAACAGATTTATTGTGATAGAAGCTTCCATGGACTGGAGCTCACATATATGATGTGGTTTCCTCTAAGTTACTGTGTAACTTAGAGGAAACCTTGGGGATGGTGGTGATGGAGAATCTGCATGGTGGGACCAAAAGGCCAAGAAAGTGCTTGAAAGCAGTATATGCTATGCAGAACACCAATGAAAACAGGAGTTGTCAGGGTGGCAGTGACCTAGTCCCAATATTAGCATAGCAGAAAAGATTGTGGCTTGGTCCAGATGTAAAGCTCCCAGTTCCCTAAACAACAGGCTGGAGGACTGGGAGTGAGCCATGTGCTTGTGCAATCCCGTCCTTCCTTCCTCCTCACGCAGTCAACTTAATTAGTAGTTTGCTGGCTTTTTACAAAACCATGGTTTGCTGTTCCATACACACCAGGAAACTCTGGTTTGTGGGAGGCTTCCAAACTGGGAGTACAAGCCAGGGATTCAACCAGGTTTGCAGTGCTGGTTCTCTGTGCAATCCTATTACCCTATTCACACATATTTGATGTACATGTGGAAGGGATTGAGTGAACAACCTTTTAGTGTATTTCAGATGCTTTCAAGCTGATTAAGTCACCTTCTTTTGCACCTAACAGGATTTTCTGATCTTAAGCTCCGGTTGAGCCCCAACACTGAGCGAAGGGAAGAGGCTTTGATACCGGAGCAAAAGTTCATGGAAGAAAATGAGGCTCCAGACCACAACTCTGGTGAGGCAATGAAAAATCCACCTCATTTGAAACCCATTAGATCTTGGGGGGAACTCTGGGATTTCCAGTGAAACTAAGCTGCCAACCATTATGTCCTCTTACCCCTCTTTATTGATCAGATTTTCCTGATATGACAGTAAAGATGGAAGAAGGTAAACCAAAGGTCCCTGCTGCTCATGAAGGCTCAGAGGCAAGCGAGAGTGTTGGAGCTTCCTGCTCAGGTGAGAGATGGGTTCGGCTTTTAATTCGGGTTGCACAAATGGATTTGTTCCGAATCTGTGGATACTTTTGTATATAAAATACTCACAGGTTCGTTTCACATTTTCCCCCTGGAAACATCTAGGATTCAAACCTTCTCAGAAGTAGCAGGACAGGGTTGAGAAATGTTTGCTTTGGTATCTGATGGAGAAGGACAGCGGAGCAGCAAAAATGGGGACCCGCAGCAGAATGTTGCAGTGTCTGCCCAGGCCCTAAGAGGGATGCTCCAGCTCAGGGTTCCAGCCAGCCTGGAAAAGGAGCCTTGTTCAGGGCTCAGAGAAGGGAGGTGGCTTCAGGAGTGGCTCCAGGAAAGGGAAAGGGACATTTGGTTTTTCTTTTTCTTTCTTGTCCTCCTGAAATGTTCCCTACTGTGTTATAAACCACTAAAAGGCTTGGGTTCAGGACTAGCTCCAGTGCTGTACCTGAGTGCTTTTTTGCTATGGAGTTGGGGGAAGATTTTTGGAGAGTGAGAAAGATTTTCTTTCCTCCCTCACTCCTGAAATCTCCCCGAATAGCATTTATTAATCCCCCTTCCAGGGTTGCTGTGAAGGTGTCCCTTTTCCTTTCCTTCCTCTTGAAGATTCCACATATATTGCATGAAGTAGTTTTCTTTAACCTCATGACATGACCATGCTGAGGCAATTAATGGCCGGGTACACACATAATGCTAACCCATGGTATGAGTTGTTGAAGTCTGGGTTGTCATGATCTGTGAATGCAGCCATGCTAACAAACCATGGTTTGTTAACCATGAACAACCCATGGTTTGTTGTTGGGTTGTGAACTCGATGAGTTTTTTAAACTATGGGTTGTCATTATGTTTGAATCCAGAACCGTTGGTTGTTCAGGGGTTGTTTCACTGGGATACAGAGGCAGTGAGCAAGAGTGGGGAAAAACCCAACCCAGCCACAAAGGCATTTGGGATACAGGGAGGGAGTGGGCAAAGGAGAGGGGAAACAAACAGTCCCAAGTATTGAGGAAATGGTTTGTTTGACTGTCTGTGAGACAAATCCTGGGTAGGGCAAATGCGTTTGGCCTAAATACATCTTTTCCTGTGCACTTGGAGGTTCCCTCCCTTTTCCTGAGCTTGGTGCCTTCCCATTTGTCTTTCCCACTTACGAAGTTCTGACACTCTTTGCTTCTGTGCTCTTGTGTGCAAGCTTAGAATCCATAGACATGCAGAAAAGCAAGACCTTATGAAGTTCATTTGTTCATTTAATTAATTAATTAATTGCATTTCCATACTGCTTTCTTTGTGAAAAGGCTACCAAGGCAGAGCCTTTTCAAACAAAGAATAGTATATTTTTTTAAAGCATTAATTATTAAAACAATAGCATTCTAAAAAGATTTCAAAGGTCTTTTAATCGGGGGGGGGGGGGGCTGGCCTAGAGCACAGGACTCATTCATAAAATGCCAAGCAGTGGTGAATGTGTTTTGGGGTGGGGTGTAGAGGGATCATGTGGGATAGCCATTCTCCCTCTGGTGGCTGCCCGTTTGACATCAATATGAAGGGGGCCTCCATGTGTACAAATGCATGTATGTAGTCCTTCATAATAACATCAAATGCACAGCGAACGGTGGTGTGGCCAACACATGCCTCACATAGAGAGGGGTGTCTGCCATGTGTGGTGTGATTCCACTGCCCCTTCACATGTGTTGGATGTTCACTTGGAGAGGTGTCAAATGAACACCCACCCATACATATCAGATGCTACATTCAAGCCGATTGAGTTGGTTTATTTTGTGCTTAGGATTTTCCGACGTCAAGCCCGGGGAAGAGACTTTGATTCCAGAGCAAAAGATCACAGAAGAAAATGAGGATCCAGGTCACAGCTCTGGTGTGGCAACAGTGAAGCCATCTCACTTGAAACCCATTAGGTCTTGGGGGGAAGCTCTGGGATTTCCACTGAAACTAAGCTGCCAACATTACCTCCTCTTACACTTTGTATTAATCAGAGTTCCCTGATTCGACGGTAAGGATGGAAGGAGGTGAACCAGCGGTCCCTCCTGCTCATGAAGTCTCCGGGACAAGCCAGGGAGCTCCTTGCTCAGGTGAGGGATTGGTTCGTCTCTTAAGTCAGGGTACACGGCAAAACATTCCAGATCTGCGGCACACTTGTGTTTTATGAATCATTCACAGGTTCCTTTTTCATACATTTACCACCACCACCACCACCCGGAACATACAGGATTTGAACAACTTGAAAATAGGGTGGCAGGCCTGAGAAATGTTTGCTGTGGCATCTGATGGAAGAGGAGAACATGAGTGGGAAAATCCTGTGTATAGTCTGGTCACTGTATCTGGAAAAAAATATACTGTAGAGCTAGGAAAGGTGTAGAAGAGGGCAACCAAAATGATCATGGGGCTGGAGCAACTCCACGACGAGGAAAGGTTACAAAGTTTAGGGCTTTTTAGCTTAGGGGGGGGAAAAGACAAGTAAGTGGGGACATGGGAGCCAGTGTGGCATAGTGGTTAGAGTGTTGGACTGGGACTCGGGAGATCCGGGTTCAAATCCCCGCTCAGCCATGAAACTCGCTGGGTGACTTTGGGCCAGTCACTGACTCTCAGCCTAACCTACCTCACAGGGTTGTTGTGAGGATAAAATGGAGAGGAGGAGGATTATGTAAGCCGCCTTGGGTTCCTTGCAGGAAAAAAGGCAGGGGTATAAATATAATAAATAAAAATTTAAAAAAATGATAGAGGTATATAAGATTTACATAGTGTGGATTAAGTGCCTAGTATCCCTCACAACACTTGAGCCCAGTGGGGGTCATCCCATGAAGCTGAACGGTGGGAGATTCAGGACAAATAAAAGGAAAGAAGCTAAACTACGGAATTTGCTGCCACAAGATGGATGTAGTGATGGCCGCCAACTTGGATGGCTTTAAATGGGAATTTGACTGATTCGTGGCTGTATGTTAATGTCAGTATTATAGGCAGTATGCTTCTCAATCCCAGTTCCTGGGGAACACAAGCAGACGGGTGCTCTTGTGCGGATGTCCTGCTTGTGGGCTTCCCATTGGGACAGCTGGTTGGCCACTGTGTGAACAGAATGCTGGACTAGATGGACCTTTGGCCTGATCCAGCAGGGCTTGTCTTCTGTTCTTAACTGGACCACTAAAACCTCAGCCGGAAAGGGGGAAATAGGGGGGCATCATGTCCTGTAGTTCCTAGGCAACTCTGTAACTATGTATTATTGTTTCTGAGTTAACTGGAATCGCTCTGCAAGATGCTTGCATGGCTGATTTCCTCCTCTCCTTTTCTCTGACTTCTCTCTGACTTACCTTGGCAGGCAAGAGCCTGGTTGAGAATTTATATGGGGCTCCCTTTTCTCCTTGCGTTAAAGTGGCAGAACTAAAGAATTAAAATCACCCCCAGTTTCCAATTGAGTACCTTTATTCAAGAACCAAGCAGAGAGAAGTTCAGAAATGGTCAGTTGCTTTTAAAATGAAATGAATCCTAAAAGAAAATATATAAACCTTAATTATCAGGAACCTACGTCCTAAGAACAACTCACCAGAGCATCTTGTAGGTGTGGGACAAAGATGGCATGCAGGTGGGGAAGGCCCACTTGGGACTTGACAGCATGACTTAGCCTTGACTCTGTGTCCTGGATTTTTAGGAAATAGCTAATTTTTGCTTTATTGGACTTGCTGGGATGGCTATTTAGAAATTTCTAACCCACCTCTCTTAAAACAATATAAGATGTCACTATAAAATGCAAATGTTAAATATTTAATAATAAATAATTAAGAATTTTAAAATGCAAATAAGTAAACAGTAGTACCGTATTTTTCGCTCCATAAGACGCACTTTCCCCCCCAAAAAAACTAGGTGGAAATGTCTGTGCGTCCTATGGAGTGAATACAGTAAAAAAAAATAAAAAAAATTTTTTTTAACTTTCCTCTGCTGGTCCAGAGCGGAGGACTCCTAGGCAGGGCGGGGGAAGCCCCTGCCAAACAGCTGATTCCTGCTGGTCCAGAAGAGCAGAGGACTCCTGGGCAGGCCGGGGGAAGCCCCTGCCTCTCAGCTGATTCCCCGTGGAACAGCTGATTTTTAAAAAATAAAATTATTATTATTATTATTATTATTATTTACTTTCCTCTGGTGGTCCGGAAGAGCGGAGGACTCCTGGGCATGGCGGGGGAAGCCCCCGCCTCTCAGCTGATTCCCCATGGAACAGCTGATTTAAAAAAAAATAAAATTATTATTATTATTTTATTTTATTTTTATTTTTTTACTTTCCTCTTCTGGTCCGGAAGAGCGGAGGACTCCTGGGCAGGGTGGGGGAAGCCCCCGCCTCTCAGCTGATTCCCCACGGAACAGCTAATTTTTAAAAAAATATATTATTATTATTATTATTATTATTATTATTAATTTTTTATTATTATTTTATTTTTATTTTACTTTCCTCTGCTGGTCCGGAAGAGCGGAGGCCTCCTGGGCAGGGCGCCTCTCAGCTGATTCCCCACGGAACAGCTGATTAAAAAAAATATATATATATTTTTGGTACCATATGGTAAGTGTGTCTTATGGTCCGGTGCATCTTATGGAGCGAAAAATACGGGTAATTGTATTAAAACAAAGACACACAAACAGGTTCACAATGAATTCTGGGTAACTGGCATGAAAAAATAGTTGTCAAGATGACCTGGATGGTATCCGAAGAGAAAACATTGAGGTAAAGCTCTATCACTTGGGCTACAGGGTTATTTGAGGAATGAACAGGTGTAAGACTATTATTCCAGGTCATTATTCCAAAGATAATAAGCAAAAAATATTGTGTAAGTGTACACATCAAAAAGCTTGATGTAATATATCTAGAAAAAGTTATAGACTTCGGTTTCATTAGCAAGTTTTGAGGAAGGAGTTATCTTTTCAAAGGTATGATTCAGAATTGATCTTATCTAGTCTGAAAGGTGTATGTGCAGGCCTTTTTTGTATGTTTTAGTTTTTTAGGAATGTTTAGTAACAATCAGATAATTAAGGGTGCAATCCTATGGCCGTCCGACCTTTCCCAGGGGGCCACAGGATTATTTGGAGTCCCAGCTCCAAGGTCCTGCGAGCTCGAAGCAGGGACTCCGAATGCCAAGCACCTGCCCCGCCCCCCTCACAACTGGCACAGAAAGAACCACACCAGCTGCCTCCCTGAGGTCGCAAATCGGCCTCAGAGAGGAGGGGAAAGGGCGTGCCGGGGGCGGGGAGGGGAGGAGCCTTGGGCCAATGGCTTGCACCATATCCAAACAGCATCCCAGCCTCCTTCCCTCCCCCTCCAAAGAGCTTCACCTAGATGGCTGAAACAGCTGTCTAGATGATATGCAGGGCGTGAGGAACGGGGGTGGTGGAGATCGCCGCCAGCGCACCTCATGCCTTGCATTGGATTCATGTAAGCCTCCAAGTTCGGAGGCTTACATCATGCATCAAGGGCAGAGGGCATTGGATCGCACCCTAAGACTGTGAGCCCGAATTTATGGGATAGCGGATAATACTAGCTATGAGGTAATTTCTTCACAAAAAGGTATAAGTATGTCCTGATTTTGGAATGAGGGAACTTCTTAATAGAAGCTCACCAGACCTGTGTACCTGTCATCTGAATAGCCTATTCAAAATTGAATGAGGAACTTGGTATTTAAAATGAGAGATCTCCTTTTTTTAAGCTATTAGGACTAGAAGTAAGAACAAAAAATGTTTAGGAAATACTATTTCCTGTTAGGCAATCAAGATTTTAAAATCTTTAGCACTGCTATGTTTAATGACAACAAAAGTTGTTACTTCATTGTATGCACATTCTATTTTGATGTGATGTTACATGCATATTTCTAATAAAATGAAAACTTGATCAAAAGATTTCCCCCTTACTAATACTTGTTAGTACAAAATCAAAATTGAATCCACCTAGAACAATTTTTGGTGTATGCTTTGTTTGAAGTATTGATCTATAGTTAACTGGCAGCCAAAGGCTTCCTAAATAGTAAAACGATAGTTTGAAAACACTCAGCAAAAGCCAAATCTTTAACAACTAGACAGGAAGATTTTGCAGTCAAAGGTATTTCTGTGGGGGATAGGCAACTCCCAGGGAGGGATCGGAAATTCAAACTGACCGATCAGTAGCCTGAGATCGTTCATCCTCCAGCTTATTGCTGCCCGTCCTTATTTAACATCAGGCCTAAGGTCACAGGAGGCGGGGGGGGAGTCGAGCCTCAGATGTGGAGTAATGCAAAGTTTGGTACCCACATGTATCTGGGCATGTCCTTTGTTCAGAAACACGTTCTAGCCGGGAGCGAGGGAAAAGATTGGGTTTGTCACAGTTCCCCATTCTTGTTATAGAGTAATATACTTTCATATTTGCTGTAATATTTGCTTACAGGTGTCTTCATGTCCGCACAGCCAATCAGCTGTGTATACCTCACCTTTACTGTCCCAGCAAAAAACCAAGGTAAGTCTTGGGAGTTGAGATGTGAAATAGGGGAGGGAGAAGAAAGATATACAACTGTGTTCAGGCAGAATCTGGCTTCCTGTAACTTGAGCCCGTTATTCCGTGTCCTGCAATCTGGGATGGTTGACAAGAGATCCTGGCCCTCCTCTGTGTGACAACCTTCCAAGTACTTGAAGAGTGCTATCATATCTTCCCTCAGTCTTCTCTTCTGAAAGCTAAACATGCCCAGTTCTTTCAGTCTCTCCTCATAGGGCCTTGTTTCCAGTCCACTAATCATCTTTGTTGCCCTCCTCTGAACCCTTTCCAGTTTGTCTACATCCTTCTTAAAGTGTGGTGCCCAGAACTGGGCACAGTACTCAAGATGGGGGCTAACCAGTGTTGAGTAGAGGGGAACTAGTACTTCCCATGATTTGGAAGCTATACTACTATTAATGCAGCCCAAAATAGCATTTGCCTTTTTTGTAGCCACATCACATTGCTGGCTCATATTCAGCTTGTGATCTACAACAATTCCAAAATCCTTCTCACTTGTAGTATTTTTGAGCCAAGTATCCCCCATCCTGTAACTGTGCATTTGGTTTCTTTTTCCTAGGTGCAGCACTTGGCATTTATCCCTGTTAAATTTCTTTCTGATGTATTCGGCCCAGCTCTCCAGCCTATCGAGATCACTTTGAATTTTGTTTCTGTCTTCCAGAGTATTAGCTGTTCCACCCAATTTTGTGTCATCTGCAAATTTGATAAACATTCCCTGCACCTTTTCATCCAAGTCATTAATAAAAATATTGAAGAGCACTGGGCCCAGGATCGAGCCCTGTGGTACCTCGCTCGTTACCTTTCCCCAGTTTGAGAAGGTACCATTGATAAGCACTCTTTGAGTCTGATTCTGTAGCCAACTGTGAATCCACCTGATAGTTGTTCCATCTAGCCCACTTTTAGCTAGCTTGCTAATCGGGATGTCATGAGGCACTTTGTCAAAAGCTTTGCTGAAGTCAAGATCTATTATGTCCACAGCATTCCCACAGTCCACAAGGGAGGTTACCTGATCAAAAAATGAGATCGGATTGGTCTGACAGGATTTGTTCTTGACAAATCCATGTTGGCTACTAGTAATCACTGCATTGTTTTCAAGGTGCTTGTAGGCTGACTTCTTTGTAATCTGCTCCAGAATTTCCCCAGGGATTGATGTCAGACTGACTGGTCTGTAGTTCCCAGGTTCCTCCTTTTTGCCCTTTTTGAAGATAGGAACAGCATTTGCCCTCCTCCAGTCATCTGGCACTTCACCTATCCTCCACGATTTCTCAAAGATAATAGACAGTGGTTCTGAGAGTTCTTCTGCCAGTTCCTTTATTACTCTAGGATGCAGTTCGTCGGGCCTTGGAGATTTGAACTCGTTCAAAGTAATCAGGTGTTCCCTGACTATTTGCCTATCAATCTCAAGCGGCAATCCTGCCCCTTCAGTCTGTACTTCAGGTTTGCCAGGGTGGTCATAGACCCTCTTTTGGGAGAAGACTGGGCCAAAGTAGGAACTAAACACTCCTGCCTTTTCTTTGTCATCTGTTATCATTTTGCTGTCTTCATTGCATAGTTGAAACACCATTTCTTTCCTTTGTCTTTTACTATGCATGTAGCTGAAGAAAGCTTTTTTGTTGCTTTTAGCATCCCTCGCTAACCTCAGCTCATTCTCAGCTTTAGCCTTCCTGACACTATTCCTGCAGTTCTGTGCTACCTGCCTGTACTCTTCCCTTGTAGCCTGGCCTTCCTTCCACTTCCTATGTGTGTCCTTTTTTGTTTTCAGGTCATCTCTGAGCTTTTTGTGAAGCCACATTGGCTTCTTCTGTTGCCCTCTGCCTTTTTTCCTTGTGGGAATTGTTTGCAATTGTGCCTTTAGAATTTCCTTTTTTAAAAACTCCTGCCCATCTTGGACTCCTTTTCTCCTTAGAGTTACTTGCCATGGCACCTTACTTTTAAAATTGGCTTTCCTAAAATCCAGGGTACACGTTTGGCTACACTCAGGTTTTGCTTCCTTTAGAATCAAGAACTCAAGTATAACATGGTCACTTTCCCCCAGAGTTCCCGACACTGCTACTTTATCCACTAACTCATCTTTGTTGCTTAGAATCAAGTCAAGGATATCCAATTCCTTCCTCCACTTTCTGTAGGAGGAAGTTATCAGCAACACAGGTCAAGAATTTCTTAGAGGGGCCACATTTGGCAGAATTTGTCTCCCAACAGGTATCGGGGAAATTGACTGTTTTTGGAGCTCCCCCCCCCCCTTAAGATTTTTCTTCCAAATGTTTTTTGGGGAGGGAGGGTTGTACTTCAGCCAACCTTGGGATCCCCCCAAGTGTGCTGATTCCTCCCTCTTGTGTTTGGATGGTGTGGTTTTGGCTACACAAAAACACATTTTCCGAGAATGATGAGTTCACTGTTAGTATTTCAACATATTTATTTACAGGGCAACAGAGCATTCCCTCTTTGCTTCCAGCACCACAAGAAGGTGTAAAGATGAATTCTGTAGAAGCACTTCAGCAAACACCTTTCTTCAAGTTGCCTCTGAATGACAAGCTGCGGATCAAAGAGATGGGTCCAGAAAGGCCTCCTCTGATGCTTCACCAATCTGGATGTGACAGGGGAAAAGAGTACACGCGGACGTTCAGCACATCATGGTATGACAGAAAGAAATGGCTCTGTGGAAGTGCTACCAAAGATGCCCTGTTCTGCTTTCCCTGTTTGATGTTTGGGGGTGACAAGTCATGGACACAGACAGGAGTCAAAGACTTAAAGCATCTCACCGACAAGACCAGGAAGCACGAGGAATCCAAAAGCCACATGGAGAACTGCGTGCAGCTAACCATGTTCGGTATAAATGTTGCAGCACAAATGGACGAAGGTGACCGTGTAAGAAAGCACAATCAAGAAGTTGAGAACAACAAGTACATCCTTTCAAAAATCATTGACTGTCTGCGGTTCTGTGGTGCTTTTGAGCTGGCACTTTCTGGTCACGGTGAGACGGAGGATTCAGAAAATCCAGGAGTGTTCAAAGGACTGGTTAATCTCGTGGCGTCCATTGACTCTGCCATGGAACTTCACCTGCAGAGTGCCACAGTGCTGAGAGGTCTGCCAAAGACGGTTCAGAACGAACTGCTTGACTGCATGTTGACAGTGGCAAAGGATCACATTAAAGAGCAGTTGAAAAGCTCTCATTTTGTGGCCATTCAGGCCGACTACATAACACATTTGATGAATGACTGCCAAACTGCTCTGATTTTCCGGTACGTTGATGAAGATTGCTCACCAGTGGAACGCTTCTATGGATTCACCCGGGTGGAAGACTCTCGGCCTGAAACCATTGCTACAGTCTTGCTTCAGCAGCTGGAAGATGTGTTTCCAGAGGCGACTGACAAGCAGAAACTCATCGCTCAGAGCTACAATGGGGTGAGCATGTCATGTGGTGAGCACACAGGAGTGCAGAAAAGGATTCGGGATGTATTTCCTAATGCCCACTATGTTCACTCCTATGCCCATCAGTTGCACTTGGTGATGCCAGAAGCAGTGTACCAGATCCGGGAAGTGCACATTTTCTTTGCAGAGCTTTTTGCTTTCCCCAAGTTCTTTGCCCACAATCCGGAAAGGAAAGCAGTTCTGGAGGCGGTTGTGAGAAGACGACTCCCCCGATCATCTCAGATGGACTTGAACTTGAAGATTACAACAGTGAATGTGGTAAGTGTGGTGTTTGAGAAGAGACTAGGACTAATTGAATGTTTTCATGAAATCAGAAAGGGGAGGTTTGATCACAGTGCAGTCTGTGATGCTGGGCGATTTCTCCATGTGCTGGAAGACAACGGTGAGTTCCTGTACCTTTTGTCCCTGTTCCATAGAATAATGCCTCATGTGGATACCTTCAACAGTGAACTCCAGAGAACAGCCACGGATCCTGTAGCAGTCAGGAAAGCTACCTTGGACTTTGTGAGCGCCATCAATTCAGTCAGAGATTCCATTCCAAGCTTGTTCTCTGAGTTACCTGCAGAATCTCTGCTGCCCAGAGACAAAAAAAAGGAGATGATGGATCAGATTGCATCACAAGCCTGCGACATCATCATCACACATGCAAAAGAACGGTTTGCTTTTACCAGTCATTTAGCAAGTGCAACACTGGTGCAGGGTTGTTTGTTTCCAGCACATAACCGCAATTTCCCACAAGAAGGACTTAACATAGCTGTAGAGGCCTACCCAATGCTGCAGAAGGATAGACTGAAGACGGAGCTTTCCATCTTGTACAAGAGACGAGAATTCTACTGTTGTGAGAATGCTTCCACGCTCCTGCACATGCTTCTGGAGAACAATCTGGAGACAACTTTGGAGCAAACCGTGGCATTGCTGAGGATCCTGATCACCACACCAACAATGACAGCAAAGGCACAACAGACGTCCTCTGCCCTGAAGAGGATAAATACTTTCCTGCGGAACATTGTGTCAGAGTACAGGCTCGATGCCTTGGCCATGCTGTCCATTGAGAAAGAGATGATCAAGCAAATTCCAGACTTTAATCAAAGGACAATTGAACTGTTTGCAAGACAGACAGAACGTCACGCCAGCTTTCTGTGCAAACAGTGAGAATAAGAGGCAGTCCTCCACTTTTTTCAAGGCTTGAGTTTTACTGGCAAGCTACGCTTGAAAGAGCCGGGGGCAAACTCCTTCAGGCAGGAGCGGGATGCCTAACTGGAGGATCAGGATGGCTGTGAGGGGTGGTGGAGGCTGCACACACTTCTCCCAGTACAGAACCAAGTGGGACACAATCCTTCTGAACCAAGGTAAGATACCAGGTCTAACCCTAGGATAAATAGCACCCTACATGAAGAGCACTTTAGATGCCCCCTCCCGACCATCAGTCGTGCCAGGTTGTCAATTTCTGTAGCTTGTGCAGGATCGCAAAACCCAACAGTGTTACAGGCCCGATCACTCCTAGGCTTTCCCAACAATATCCATGAGAAGGGTCCAGAACTATTTCTGAGTTTTGCTGCTTTGCTGCCAGTGCTCTTCTACTCCATGTTCTGGGATTCCACTGAAGTACCACAGATTGCAGCAGCTTCTTCTTCTCCTTCCGTCTCTCCAGGAATTTCCCTCCGTCCTCTTTCCAACCCTAGGGCCTGTCCTGGCCTCCCAAAGTCAAGCCAAGAGTCACAGTAAACACCTTTTATTGCGGTAACTCCACTGATGAGCAAACAGCTTTCTCAGAGGCAATAAGTGTCCACAGAAACAGGGTGAGAATGAGTCCCAGGCTCTAAGTCCAGCCAGTCAGAACATGAGCAGAGTGTAGTACACCAAGTGCTGCTTGCACCAAGGAAGGCCCACAATGCTTCAGTTCCAAAGGAGGCGGGAAGCTGTCCAGGATGGTGGTGTGTTGTCTTCTACGAGGGCTCCTGGGAACTACAAAGGTTTATATACAGGGAGTGACTACAAGGAATCACTGTCGGACATTTGGACCTGGCAGGGAAACCGGCCCCTCAACCACTGGCTATGCCTGACTGGGCATTTTTGTCCTGCCCTCTTCTGCTGGTGACAGACCAAAGGGGCCATCCCGGAAACACCCTCTCCCACAGAGCCCTCCTGCTGCCCTGTTGCCAGAGATGATGTCCCTGACTGATAAGCAGGAGCCTCCATCAAGGTTGAGCTGAGAAGAATTGTTTGTATCAGTCTCCAGAGCCTCACACCCTCCCGCCCCGTTTGCTGGGCAGTGGGAGGCCTGGCAGAACTGAACTGACAGGTCTCTGATTCTCCACAGCTGGGCCCAACTCATACCACCTTTCCCCCCAAGTAAGAATCCGTACCTAAGACTGAAGCTCCCTCTGAACTGGGCAAGGTCCCACATCTAGGACACTTCCTTTTTGAGGTCAGGGTGAGGAAGCAGGGGTTGTTGGGAGATACAGGCCTAATAGTCTAATTACAGCAGAAAAATCAGCAGCATTGGGGAATTTATTTATTATTTATTTATTATATTTATACCCCGCCTTTTTTCCTGCAAGGAACCCAAGGTGGCTTACATAATCTTCATCCTCCTCTCCATTTTATCCTCACAACAACCCTGTGAGGTAGGTTAGGCTGAGAGTCAGTGACTGGCCCAAAGTCATCCAGTGAGTTTCATTGCTGAGCGGGGAATAAAACCTGGATCTCCTGAGTCCCAGTCCAACACTCTCACCACTACGCCACACTGGCGTGAGAAAAGTAGGCCTTGAAGATCCCTTAGGACCTGGATTTTGTGGGTTTTTCTCATCACAGACCTGAAACCTCTCTTTCCTCTTTCACAGGCTTTTCACCTCAGAGCTCTAGCACCACACTTTTACTTGACCTCTTAACCATTCCATTGCTGAGCTGTGTGGATACATCTGATCAATTTATTTGGTTGGTCAGATATTGTCATTAAACGTTCCTTTAAATGTTGCTGATTTTTAAACGTTGAACTTTGAAAATGACCATTGCCCTGAAATATCAGAGCTGTAGTAACTACATGGACCAAGCCTAGCAACCACCTGTAGTACAAGTGAGGTCAGTACCACTATACCACATACCATGGTGGTATATGCAAGATTCTCAACTAGTGTGTTATGAAAATGGCTTCAAAAATGCTTCTGGGGCTCAGAATAGAAAGTACAAAGCAGAGCACAGACCTAATGCCGGTAGAATGAAGAAGTTCATTCAGCCTGTCTGAGCAACGGGTTCTTCATGCACTGACAGTGCAGATGTCTGGGTAACGCTACAAATTCTCTGATGTTTCCAGTTACAGGTGCCAGTAGTGAGCGTAGCCGCTCAAAGCTGAAGCTCATCAAAATGTACAGTAATACCTTGGATTGCAAGTAACTTGGTTTGAGAATGTTTTGCAAGACAAGCAAATTTTTAAATATTTATTTAATTTTTTTTAACTTGATATACAACGACATCTTGTAATACAAGTACTGTAGTATGGCTTAAATTAAAAATCTCTGTACAAATTTTTTTGGGGGGATTTCGTTTTGATATAAGAGTGTTTTGGATTACAAGCATGTTTCCGGAACGAATTATGCTCTCAATCCAAGGCATGACTGTACGTGTCTGAGTCTCTCATCCTCCATGGTAGATCGTATTACTTGGAATCCTATGAGAACCACATTGCTGTAAACCTCGATCTCGGCCACTGTGCTACAGTTTGCACAAGCCAAACCTCCCAAAGCCACAGCCTGAGCAGTGGCAGCATGCTGTGAGAAGACAGCAAAACTTTTGGCAAGCATTCTTTGTTTCAAAATGTCTTACAACAATTAAAATGGGGGGGGGGGGAAGTAGATAAAAATATTCTTAAAAGTTGATCAGCTTTCCTGCTATCCCATCCTGCCACGTTATGCTGATGTGTAAGCTAACTCCGGTTTTTCATGTTAGACAAGGTAGACTGACAGCCTTGACCAAGTTTGCTTTGTAATGGAACAGTGTTATTTTACTTACTGTAACCAGAGATAACATTCCTTACCTATTCACCGGGATGTTTTGGATTTGTTACAATATTTTCTTTTTAATATGGACAAGATGTTTATATTTTTATTTATAAAAATAATAAATGAACAGTTAGAAATTATTCAGCTTTGGAATGGACCCCTTACCATTTTTCTTACAGTTGCCATTCACAAAATGTTTGGTGATAACAGAGATATAACAATGGCTAGCTGATTAATATATATAGTGTGATTAAAAAAAACAAAAACCATTGGCAACCTTCAGGTACTAGATTAGCCTTAAGAACATAAGAACAGCCCTGCTGGATCAGACCAAGATCCATCTAGTCCAGCACTCTGTTCACACAGTGGCCAACCAGCTGCCCCAATGGGATGCCCACAAGCAGGACATGAGTGCAATAGCACCCTCCTGCCCATGTTCCCCAGCAACTGGTGTACAGAGGCATAATGCCTGTGATACTGGAGGTAGCATATAGCCCTCAGGACTAGTAGCCATTGATCGCCTTCTCCTCCAGGAATTTATCCAATCCCCTTTTAAAGCCGTCCAAATTGGTGGCCATCACTACCTCTTGTGGAAGTGAATGGAAGCCTTCCCCGCTCCAGATGTGAACTTCAGCTCCCATCATCCCCAGCCACATGGCTGATCAGGTTGGGGAAGGCTGTGCTTGGTGCTGACAAGCAGCTGCTCCAAGGTTTCTGTCTAATCGCAGATGTGGGATTGAGAAAGAAAAATCCACTGTTCAGCAGGACAGGGAGTAAAAGAATAAAGGGATTGGCTGGTCAGGGAAGAAACTGAGTACAGTGATCTGCCAGTGAGAACAGGAAATGGGGGAGCCACAGGCCCAGTAATCCCCCAAGAAGTACATATTTGTGCATTCGAAGAATTCTTTCCTGAGGCTTCTAGCTCAAAACTGGACCAAAGGAGAAAGGGTTTTAATGTTCTCCCAATTGATTTTGCATTTATTTCTTCCCTTTGGGGCCTAAAGACAGATGCTGGTTTTGTTTATTCCCTCCCCACCGCCATTCATTCCACTTACTGACTGGGTTCGCACAACATGACAACCCATCGTGGGTTGCTACCCATGATGGGTTGTTGTGTCATGCAAACCTGGACTGATTTCCCTGGTGTGGCTGGTGAGTGGGCAACAAGCCACCCAACAACCCATGGGTTGTTCTAGGGGTTGCTGCTACCCATGATGGGTTGTCATGTCATCTGATCCCGGACGATCGACCCCATGCTGGGTATGGGGAATCGGCTAGCAAGTTCCATGGCAAGAGCGGCAAAATACCCTTGCCACTCTTGCCACGTGGCTCCTGGTTGAGCACCAGTGCCAGCTGCCCCTAAAGTGCCCAAGTGGTACTTGGGGGCAGCTGGCACTGGCTTCCCCCACTCCCTGCCATGATCGTGAGCCATTTGGGCTCACTGTTGCTTTTTTGCTTTTTACCCTTTTTTTCCTGGAGATCTGGAAAACTGGCTCCCAGGAGGTTTCTCCACAGTGTTCTGGCTCCATTGATATTGTGCAGTCCGCTCTTTTACCTTCCTCTGGTACATGCCACATGGATCCATATTGCTTGCAATACAGTTGATACAACCACATAGAATCATAGAAAAGTAGAGTTGGAAGGGGCCTAAAAGGCCATCGAGTCCAACCCCCTGCTCAATGCAGGAATCTAGGTCAAAGCATCTCTGACAGATGTCTGTCCAGCTGCACCTTGAATGCCTCCAGAGTGGGAGAGCCCACAACCTCCCTAGGTAGTTGATTCCATTGTCTTATTGCTCTGACAGTCAGGAAATTTTCCTGATGTTTAGGTGGAATCTAGGTTCCTGTAACTTGAGCCCATTATTCCGTGTCCTGCAAACTGGGATGACCGAGAAGAGATCTTTGCCCTCCTCTGTGTGACATCCCTTCAAATACTGGAAGAGTGCGATCATATCTCCCCTCAGTCTCCTCTTCTGAAGGCTAAACATGCCCAGTTCTTTCAGTCTCTCCTCATAGGGCCTTGTTTCCAGTCCCTTTATCATCCTTGTTGCCCTCCTCTGAACCCTCTCCAGTTTGTCTATGTCCTTCTTAAAGTGAGGTGCACATGAAAATGTGTGAGCCTGCATAGCTTGCTTTCTGGAACTCATTTCATTCTCACTGTTCGTAAAGTCCTCCAGAGCGCATTTTAGGACAGGTAAAGCAATTCCAAGGCCGCATGTCAGCCAGCACACCTTGTAGCTCTGTTCAGGTGTTCTCTTACCCAGTCCAAACACAGGAGGAAAGGGAGCACTCCAACCCTCGCCCCCTTCGGTTGTCACATCTGTCCCCCTCTACTCATGGAGGGCAACTGTCTGTAGACCCCCATTTCTGTGGAGCCCCTTGTGGAGACTTGGCACCTTCTGCATGCTGTACCACTCAGCTTTGGTCTCCCTCTGAACCTCATCTGCGTAGGACTGTGCTGTCGGTTGATTAATCTGCAAATTTAAAATGTGCCACTCTAGTGTAAATACAACCAAGTCTTGTGGCATCTGAAATACTTTACACTGCAATCCTAAACATGTATACTCAGAAGTAAGTGCCATTGTGTTCAATGGGGCTTACTCCCAAGTAAGTGTATAGAATTGCAGCCTAAGGGCACAACCTACACATATTTAGACAGAAAAAAGTCCTACAACTCCCAGCATTCCGTAGCCAGCCACGCTGGCTGGGGCATGTTGGGAGTTGTAGGACTTCTTTTCTGTCTAAACATGCATAGGATTGTGCCCTAAATCTATCAAATTTTTTAGATACTGCAAGACTCTTTGGTTTTGCTGCAACAGACTAGCAGGCTACTAGCATAGAATTTAGTGTAGATATATTTGCAATATACGTTGTGCTTTTTTTCTTTTTAAACGTTTTTTTCCTTCAAAATGACATTGTTCATTGAGACACACCAACAAAAAGAGTGCACTCTGCTTTATTACATTACAGTAGTTGACCCGAGGTCACCCTTGCAGAGATGTCAAAGGAGCAGGGGCAGGAAGACCTGCAGCCTGATCCTATTCTGGTTTACTCAGAAGCAAGCCTCATAGAGTTCAAGGGTCTCACTCCCAAGTAATGGTGCATAAGATGTAGAGGGCGGCCGCGCGTCCCACTCCAATGAATTTACTGTACCTGGCGGGGGAAAAACCTATTGAACTCCGTGGGACTTATTCCGGGGTAAAGCTGCATCGAAGCGGGGCTAACAACTAAAGTTGCAATGGGTTCCCCCTCCACCTTTAAAGAACTACGCCCTGGCCGGCACTGTATTTCCAGCCCTGAATAATCGAAGGCTGAACGCATCCACTCTTGCTCCATCTATGTGCTCAGGAGGATTTTAGCTTTGGGGAATTCATTGCAACAGTTTTGGGCATCACAGGGTGGGAAGGGGAAAAACAAAGCGCCAGCCGCAAAGCTCTCCCCTTTAACGATATAGAAGAGGAGGGAGGAAAGTCGGTGGGGTGTCTCGATAAAAACAAACTCGCATGCCCTCTCTCCATCTTGGAAATCCTAGTTATGATCAGGGAGATGGAGTGAAAATTTCTGGTGCAGCCAAAGAGAGGAAGAGGGTCGGAGGGATCTGCTAAGTGAAGAAGCCGCTGAGGATCCCTCTTCTTGAAGGATTCCTGGTGAGTGTGTCTTTCAAAGGGGCAGGGGAGATGGCGGGGGTGGGGTGAGATGTGTGAATAGCAGAGCCCCACCGAAAGGATGCTTCCGGGGCTGCAACCCTAATAGTATGCTAAGCCCCTGGTCGATGCTAGGCAGAGGTGCAGCGCAAGCCTAACAGTGTGTGGTGGAGTAGTGGTTAGAGCAGCCTCCCACCTCCTGGGCTCTTCAGATGTGCTGGTCTGGAACTACCATCATGCCCAGCCAGACTGGGTTAGATGGTTGGACTAGAAGAGGAGAGACCCATACCCTCCCAACATTTCACAGATGGAAATAGGGACACACGTGTGAATTTGTAAGAGGTACGGTTAAGCAACATGAGGGCGTGGCCAAGGGTATGGCCAGGCAACCAAAGGGCATGGTCAAGTACAAAAGTTATTAGAGGAAACACAAAACTGCAGTATTTACACCCTCTCACCTAGAACCTGGGATTATCCACTAAAGCTAAATGGTGGCACATTTCAAACAAAATGAAGTATTTCTTTGCATAGTGCATAGTTAAACTGTGGAATTCACTGCCACAAGATGTAGCGATGGCTGCTAACTAGGAGTAGACAAATTCATGGAGGTTAGTATCTCGTTTCCCTTCTCAAGGCATTATATTACTGATAAGGCTATCAGTGGATTAGTCATGATGGCTACATAGCACCTCCAGGATTGCAGACACCATGCCTCTGAATACCAGTTGCTGGGGGACATGAATGGGAGCATACTGTTACCCTCATGTCCTGCTTGAGAGCTTTCCAGAGCATCTGGTTGGTCACTGTGTGAAACAGGATGCTGGACCAGGTAGGGCTCTCTTTATGCAAGCCCAGTCCCTATATACAAACCCAGGTTGCTTAAGTGTATGCAGGGACTTGGTTTGCATGAAGGTGTCCTTCCTTTTGTCTGTTAAATTTATGGGATGAATAAGGCGATCTAGAGGTTAATTTTTGACAGCCAAGTTCAGAGCACAAGCCTTTTAAGGGCACAAATTGTGTCAGTCTTCAGAATAAATTCATGAGAAGCTGCCCATTATAAGTCTCTGACCATCAAGGGCTATTCCTGGAGTTCCTATAGGAACAAAGTCTAGTTTTACAGCCTGATGCTATAATTGTTCATTCAAAAGCTACTCCCGCTTCTTTCAGTGTACTCTCAAGGAAGTGGCCAGAATACTGCTGCCTTATAGCACAATCCTAGGCATGATCACTCAGAAGTATGTCCCACGGAATTTAATAGGGCTTACTCCCAAGTAAGTGTACAATTGAATCACACTATTAGATATAGGTAAATTCAGTAATAAGTTGTCAAGCAGGGCCACCGGTATTGACTATGCTTTGTTAAAAGACTCAGAAGGCCTAACAGTTTTTGTTATTATGGAGAAAGGGTATGCCTTAAATGTAAATGCATTCTGGGACAAAATATTTCAGCCTTTATTCTTTTTTTAAAATGCATGGTTAGAGGTTAATAAATATTTTTCCTTCCCGCAATTCATATATCTTGCATTTGAGCACATATATCCAGTATTAAACACCGAAGCTCCATGTTTTAAAGCAATCTACAACACTGACCATCACATCTTGTGGCAGCAAATTGATTATGCATTGTGTGAAGAAGTATCATGTAATTGAGGGATAATTGTGAAATGCTGCTCCTTGCTAGAAGAAAAGGCAGCGCCGGCAGCAGTGCCAGTACTAGGATGACTTTTCCAGAATTATATTATTATATAATATCTTATATATTATAATTGTTACATTATTATATTATATATTATTTTATAATATTTTACAAGTGGCTTTTGTAATATATTTTTTTACCTTACTTAAACCCTTAATTGTTGATATCTGGTGTTTTTTGGGGGGGCAGGTCAGTGCTTGCAGGGCAATCTCTCTTTTTGCTTTAAAATGGTCAGGATTGGCACAAATTCAACAGGTGAAGCTTACCCACCCACTCCACACCCCCAAACATGGAGCTTCAGAGAGAAGGGGAAGTTTCTTGCATTTCCTTTGACACTGTATCTCACCTGTTACAGGCACAGAGTCAGCTCTGTTAGGAAATAAAATCTGTGGCAATATAAAGATAGGAATCATGTGATAAATTCCCTCATTCACCTCTCTCTCGGTCCATACCAGTGGGTGCAGCCTTCACTTCCTTTTCTTTTCACCCAGCTAATCCCTTCCCCACAGCAATGTGCAGCAGAGGCAGCAGGTAGAGCATGCGCGCACACAGACACACACACACCTTCGCCTGGCCCTCCCAGCTTAGCAGAATCTGTCTCTCCGTGGAGACCTGGAGAGCAGAGCTACTCTGAAAGGGGCCATGGGCAAAATGGAAGGAGTGAAGGCGGCAGGAGCAGGCAGAGGGAACATCAGGGCCTGCTCCAGTTGGACTGCCCCCCCCCCCGGACTAACTGACATCAAGGGCCCTATGGGGAAGAGGAAGGAGTGAAGGCGGCAGGAGCAGGCAGAGGGAACATCAGGGCCTGCTCCAGTTGGACTGCCCCCCCCCGGGCTAACTGACGCTCTGTTTTTTGTTTTGTTTTTGTATTTAATTAGACTGTACATCGCTCAGAGTGGCCAGATGACTGGCCAGATGGGTGATTCAAAATTAGAATGAATGAATGAATAAATAAATAAATAAATAAAATTCAATTGCAGCTAAGTTAAAACTGTAAGCTTAGCTTCAATTTTGCCCATGGCCCCTTTAAGAGCAGCTTGAAGTAGCTAGGAATTTGGGACTCTGCATGACAAAGTGAGAAGCCACTATGGCTTCAGGGTTTTCATGACTGTCATGGCAGTTGGAGATTATGGAGACCAAGGTTCAAATCCCAACACATCCAAGAAGCTCACTGATGTGGGACCTTGAGTAGTCGCATACATGCATGCACTCTCTCTCTCCCTCTCTGAACCTAGCCTACCTGGCAGGGTTGTTGCAAAGAGAAAGTGGGGAGGGGGAGGACCATGTAATTAATTTTTTTATTTATTAGCTTTCAGTAGCTTTGAGTTCTATAGAGGAAAAGGATAGAATTGTGATAAATAACATATTTATGCAGAAGTAAGCCCCACTCAGTTCAGTTGGTTTTAGCAATTGTGTTTAGGAGTGCAGCCGTTTAGGCCAACTGAAATCTTTACCTTCCTGTCTCGTTTTCCATTTGCTTTGTTCTTCCGATAATTTCTCCCCTGGAGGTTTGCCGTCTTCGCTCCTTCTTGTGGTTAAAACACACACACACTTGCAGATACTAATTTCCCTTCATTCTTTATTCCCCCCGCAAAAAAACACATAAAAATTGGCTCAACCTTTCCATCAAATTGATGTTCAAGGCAGTTTATCAAACTAAACCAAATTAAAATGCAACACAGATTGAAATTACAACACCAGTTCAAAAGACAGCAGCGCTAAGGGCGCAATCCTCTGCAAGTTTAGACAGAAAAGAAGTCCTACAACTCGCAGCATGACCCAGCCGGCATAGGTGGCTGGGGCATGCTGGGAATTGTAGGACTTTTTTTCTGTCTAAACTTGCAGAGGGTTGTACCCAACAGCTGTCTATGGTTAGAACCCACCAAAGTCTTTAGTACATAAAACAGATTGTACATGGTGATTTATTGTTATTACTACTACTACTACTTGTGGAGAAAGCCAACCTAAAACCCCTTTCTATCATAGAATCATAGAATCATAGAAAAGTAGAGTTGGAAGGGGCCTACAAGGCCATCGAGTCCAACCCCCTGCTCAATGCAGGAATCTAGGTCAAAGCATCCCTGACAGATGGCTGTCCAGCTGCACCTTGAATGCCTCCAGAGTGGGAGAGCCCACAACCTCCCTAGGTAGTTGATTCCATTGTCTTATTGCTCTGACAGTCAGGAAATTTTTCCTGATGTTTAGGTGGAATCTAGGTTCCTGTAACTTGAGCCCATTATTCCGTGTCCTGCAAACTGGGATGATCGAGAAGAGATCTTTGCCCTCCTCTGTGTGACATCCCTTCAAATACTGGAAGAGTGCGATCATATCTCCCCTCAGTCTCCTCTTCTGAAGGCTAAACATGCCCAGTTCTTTCAGTCTCTCCTCATAGGGCCTTGTTTCCAGTCCCTTTATCATCTTTGTTGCCCTCCTCTGAACCCTCTCCAGTTTGTCTACATCCTTCTGAAAGTGTGGTGCCCAGAACTGGACGCAGTACTCAAGATGAGGCCTAACCAGTGCCGAGTAAAGGGGAATTATCACTTCCCGCGATTTGGAAGCTATACTTCTATTAATACAGCCCAAAATTGCATTTGCCTTCTTTGCAGCCACATCGCATTGCTGGCTCATATTCAGTTTGTGATCTACCACAATTCCAAGATCCTTCTCACTTGTAGTATTGTTGAGCCAAGTGTCCCCCATTCTGTAACTCTGCATTTGGTTTCCTCTCCCTAGGTGCAGCACTTGGCATTTATCCCTATTAAATTTCATTCTGTTGTTTTCGGCCCAGCGCTCCAGCCTATCGAGGTCACTTTGAATTTTGTTTCTGTCTTCCAGAGTATTAGCTGTTCCACCCAACTTTGTGTCATCTGCAAATTTGATAAGCATTCCCCGTACCTCCTGATCCAAGTCATTAATAAAAATGTTGAAGAGCACCGGGCCCAGGACCGAGCCCTGTGGTACCCCGCTCGTTACCTCTCCCCAGTTTGAGAAGGAACCATTGATAAGCACTCTTTGAGTCCGATTCTGTAGCCAATTGTGGATCCACCTGATAGTTGTTCCATCTAGCCCACTCTTAGCTAGCTTACTAATCAGGATATCATGAGGCACTTTGTCGAAAGCTTTGCTGAAGTCTAGATATATAATGTCCACAGCATTCCCACAGTCCACAAGGGAGGTTACCCGATCAAAAAATGAGATCAGATTAGTCTGACAGGATTTGTTCTTGACAAATCCATGCTGGCTTCTAGTAATCACTGCATTGTTTTCAAGGTGCTTGCAGACTGACTTCTTTATAATCTGCTCAAAAATCTTCCCGGGGATTGATGTCAGACTGACTGGCCTATAGTTCCCAGGTTCCTCCTTCTTGCCCTTTTTGAAGATGGGAACAACATTTGCCCTCCTCCAGTCGTCTGGCACTTCACCTGTCCTCCATGATTTCTCAAAGATAATAGACAGTGGTTCTGAGAGTTCTTCTGCCAGTTCCTTTATTACTCTAGGATGCAGCTCATCAGGCCCTGGAGATTTAAACTCGTTCAGAGTAATCAGGTGCTCCTTGACCATTTGCCTATTAATCTCAAGCTGCAATCCTGCCCCTTCAGTCTGCACTTCAGGTTTGCCAGGGGGGTCATAGACCCTCTTTTGGGAGAAGACCGAGCCGAAGTAGGAATTGAACACTTCTGCCTTTTCTTTGTCTTCTGTTATCAATTTGCCATCCTCATTACGTAGTTGAACCACCAGTTCTTTCTTCTGTCTTTTACTGTGTATGTATCTGAAGAAAGCTTTTTTGTTGCTTTTAGCATTCCTCGCTAACCTTAGCTCATTCTCAGCTTTAGCCTTCCTGACACTATTCCTGCAGTTCTGTGCTACCTGCCTGTACTCTTCACTTGTAGCCTGTCCTTCCTTCCACTTCCTATACGTGTCCTTTTTTGTTTTCAGGTCGTCTTTGAGTTTATTGTGAAGCCACATTGGCTTCTTCTGTTGCCCTCTGCCTTTTTTCCTTGTGGGAATTGTTTGCAATTGTGCCTTTAAAATTTCCTTTTTTAAAAACTCCCACCCCTCCTGGGCTCCCTTTCTCGTGAGAGTCACTTGCCATGGGATCTTACTAATCATTGTTCTGAGTTTGTTAAAATTGGCTTTCCTAAAATCCAGGGTACGTGTTTGGCTACACTCAGCTTTTGCTTCCGTTAGAATCAAGAACTCAAGTATAACATGGTCACTTTCCCCCAGAGTTCCCGAAACTGCCACTTTATCCACTAACTCGTCTCTGTTGGTTAGAATCAGGTCAAGGATAGCCGATCCTCTAGTTCCTTCCTCCACTTTCTGTAGGAGAAAGTTATCAGCAGCACAGCTCAGGAATTTCTTGGAGGGGCCATGTTTGGCTGAAAAAGTCTCCCAACAGATATCAGGGAAATTGAAGTCTCCCATTACTACCACATTGTGCCTCCTTGAAACACTGGCAATTTGTTTTTCAAAAGTTCCATCCTCGTCTTCTCCTTGATTGGGTGGTCGGTAGTAGACTCCAACCGCCATGTTCGTTTTATTCTTTGCCCCCTTTATTTTAACCCAGATGCTCTCAATGGGGCTGCCAAGCTCCTCTTCCTGTATCTCTGTGCAGAGATACGTATTTTTAACATACAGTGCAACTCCACCTCCCTTTCTGTTGCTTCTGTTCCTTTTGAACAAGTTATACCCTTCAATTGCTGTATTCCAGTCATGGGAGTCATCCCACCAGGTTTCAGTTATCCCTATCAAGTCGTACTTGCCCTCATGTATCAAGAGTTCAAGTTCGTCTTGTTTGTTGCCCATACTCTGGGCATTAGTATAAAGACATCGAAGACTATGTGCTTTATAGTCCGACTTTCCCCCTACATTTTGTGGTAGACTATCAATGGGCACCGCTGGAGCTGTTCTCTCCATTGTGGCATAGAGGCCTTCTTCCATTGGTACCCCCGAGTTTATGTCTCCCTCCCCTGTTGGATTCAGTTTAAAGCCCTCCTGATTAAGTTCCTCATGCTGTGGCCAAACACATTCTTCCCAGTCCTTGTGAGGTGCAACCCATCCTTTGCCAGCAGTCCATCTTCTGACACACACACACTCACCAAGGAGGGGGGAAGGAGACCCAGGGGGGGGAGACAGCCAGTCTCCACAGAGACCAAAGGGGACAAACAACATCTGCATAGAATCACCCCAGGGGGGAAGGCAGGAAGCATCCCCAGGTTCGTCAATGCTCTATATCAGCCCCATCTACATAAGACTTGAATGCCTTGCCAGAGCAGACACTTCCGGCACCCATAAGAAAGGACCATTCAACACCACAAGATGGGACCATTAAGCAAGTGGCTTCAAAGGGACCCCACCCCACAGGGGGAAGGTGGCAACCCACCTGATTGGCCACCCACCTGAGGAGGGTGGCAACCCACCTGATTGGGCGCCCACCTGAGGAGGGTGGTAACCCACCTGATTGGCCACCCACCTGAGGAGGGTGGCAACCCACCTGATTGGCTGCCCACCTGAGGAGGGTGACAACCCACCTGATTGGCCACCCACCTGATTGCAGAGGGAGGGGCTACCTGAAACCCAAGGTATAAAACACCCTGCGCAAGGGAACTGAGTTGTTGGACCTGATCAGCAATCTTGCCCCATGCTTGGGGTAAGGGAACGAAGGGATCGGCAACCCCGGGTAGCAGCACCCAGCGTGCTCCAGCTAGCTGAAATCACTGGCCGCTTGGGTTGACCGGACCCCCGGGAAACCAAGCTGAAATCACTGGCCGCTTGGGTTGACCGGACCCCCGGGAAACCAAGCTGAAATCACTAGCCGCTTGGGTAGACCGGACCTCCGCCGGGAACCCAGCTAGCCGCTTGGGTAGACCGGACCTCCGCCGGGAACCCAGCTAGCAGCATGCGGTTGACCGGGCCTCTGCTGGAGCCCGAGCTGAACTAACTAGCTGAGAGCCCTGAAATCACGGTGTCCTTGAGACCTCTTGCTTGCTACTTTGTACCGTACTGATAAGCTGTATTGCTGGCGTGTGTCTGGGTTTGTGAAGGTATTTTTGTAAATAAACTTGTTTTATAAAAGATACTTTTGTGGCTATAAGTTATCCCTTTGTTCTGGGCTAAGGGTGATAGTCGCTGGGGGACCTCGGAGAAGGCCCGCCCCCAGGACTTGCTACCCCCTTAGCATTGAACCCGCGCAGAAGACCAGGTTGTCGGTCTTCCACTCTACTAATAATAATAATATTAGTGGAGCCTGCAACAAAATGTTACGGCATACCCTCCAAACAGGAGTGCTCCTGAGGATTTGACCCAGCCATGCTCCCCTCCAGGATCCTGTAAGCCTGGCTGGGAGGGCACCAAGGTGGTGAAGGCAGCTGTATGGGGCTCCAGCAGGGCAGCATGAACAATTTGTGGTGGGTGGGTTTGCCCTTTTTCTTTTTGTACTGCTGTAAACCTCCTTGCAAGTTTGCTGATACCTCCCTCTTAAGAACATAAGAGCCTTATTGGATCAGACCAAAGGCTTCTCTAGTCCAGCATCCTGTTTCCCAGAGAGGCCAACCAGATGCCCCAATGGGAAGTCTGCAAGCAGGACATGAATGCCACAGCCCACCCCTGTATTTTGTCCTCAGCTTGTAACAGTCTGAGAGATGCTATGTCTGAATGTAGAGATCCTATTGAGCCATCACAGCTAACTGCTGTTGATAATGGAACTGTCCTCTATCAATTTGTCTAATCCCTGTTTTTAAAAGTACTGTTTGGTGGAGCGAGGTGGTCGCCTCAGGCAGCTAATTTGAGGTATCATGAAAGGGCAGCAAATTGTTAGTTATTTCCTATATTGTGCCTTTAGTGATAAGGAAGAGGAAAAGAGCTTGTGGGACTTCCTGCCTCAGGAGACAAAATGAGCTGGTTTGGACGTAATGCTAGGCAATTCCTGGGTTGTTTAACCCAGGAATTGTGGGAGGAGCAGATAATTGTTGGGTTATCTCGGGGTTGTTTAACCATAAACAACCCAGAGTTTCCAGGATCAGACCTCATGAAACAATGTTCCTGGGTTGTTAATTGAAATTGGAAATAGGAAAGGGTATAAGTTGCCACTCACTTCTGCTGTCCCCGGGCAATTCATGGGTTAAGCATTACCTACGAACCGGGTCACAGTGGGCTGGTTCACATGTCACGACAGCCCATAGTGGGTTAATCAACCCTCGAGGATCTGTGGCACATGCTGGCTGCTATTTTTGACTATCCAACCTCCGATCCGGGGTTGCCATGTTGTCTGAACCCGCCATCAGGGATTATGCAAGGGTTAAACATTTCATGGGTTAAACAACCCTCACTTAACGTTACAACAAGCCGAGGGTTGTGCAAGGGTTAACGTCAGACTCTACATTTGATAGAATTGCATTGCATTTTCTTGCCCTCAAGCAGGCTTTCCAATTCACAGAGCAGGCGTTATTTTCCAGCTTTAATAATACTGTATCCCTGATCATTGAGAACTGGAGGAAAGAGAGATCACATAAAAACATAGCTTGGGTGAGAGAATAGAAAAATTAAATCCAGAAAATGTTAGTTTTGGAAGCAAAAAATCTTGGGTTTGTATTGAAGCCAGCTGTGTTCCTTCTTGTACCCTGGAAGGTCAAAATCCCTTTCCTGAGCACTGTTTCTGGTATTTCTCTCCTGATCAGAGGCTCCAGATATGATGGAACAAGAGAAGGAGCTCCGAACTCTAGAGCTTCAGGGATTAGAGAACAAGACTTCCCCAGAGGCTCACTTAGGTGAGAGATGGACACGCTTGTTGTTCTTTAAAATACTCCTGTAGAACTTATAAGCCCTATTTAGTCATTCTCCCCTCCCAGCTTTAAGTTCTTAAAATTTGGAGAACTGACAAGAAACTACTGCTGTAGTGGGATTGGAAACCAGTGTCTGGTTTTGAGAAGGAATGTCACATGGTCTGAAGAAGAGTGATGGATAGCCATATTACAGATCATGGACATTTCTGCAAGGCCATAGTTTGGGTGAGAGACCTGAGAACCCAGCTCATTCAAAACCATTATATAGATATTGGACAACCTGTGGAATCTGAAGAGAACTACTCAACATAGAATCATAGAAAAGTAGAGTTGGAAGGGGCCTACAAGGCCATCGAGTCCAACCCCCTGCTCAATGCAGGAATCCAGGTCAAAGCATCTCTGACAGATGTCTGTCCAGCCGCACCTTGAATGCCTCCAGACTGGGAGAGCCCACCACCTCCCTAGGTAGTTGATTCCATTGTCTTATTGCTCTGACAGTCAGGAAATTTTTCCTGATGTTTAGGTGGAATCTAGGTTCCTGTAACTTGAGCCCATTATTCCGTGTCCTGCAAACTGGGATGACCGAGAAGAGATCTTTGCCCTCCTCTGTGTGACATCCCTTCAAATACTGGAAGAGTGCGATCATATCTCCCCTCAGTCTCCTCTTCTGAAGGCTAAACATGCCCAGTTCTTTCAGTCTCTCCTCATAGGGCCTTGTTTCCAGTCCCTTTATCATCCTTGTTGCCCTCCTCTGAACCCTCTCCAGTTTGTCTATGTCCTTGTTAAAGTGAGGTGCCCAGAACTGGACGCAGTACTCAAGATGAGGCCTAACCAGTGCCGAGTAAAGGGGAATTATCACTTCCCGCGATTTGGAAGCTATACTTCTATTAATACAGCCCAAAATTGCATTTGCCTTCTTTGCAGCCACGTCGCATTGCTGGCTCATATTCAGTTTGTGATCTACCACAATTCCAAGATCCTTCTCACTTGTAGTATTGTTGAGCCAAGTGTCCCCCATTCTGTAACTCTGCATTTGGTTCCTCTCCCTAGGTGCAGCACTTGGCATTATCCCTGTTAAATTTCATTCTGTTGTTTTCGGCCCAGCGCTCCAGCCTATCGAGGTCACTTTGAATTTTGTTTCTGTCTTCCAGAGTATTAGCTGTTCCACCCAACTTTGTGTCATCTGCAAATTTGATAAGCATTCCCTGTACCTCCTCATCCAAGTCATTAATAAAAATGTTGAAGAGCACCGGGCCCAGGACCGAGCCCTGTGGTACCCCGCTCGTTACCTCTCCCCAGTTTGAGAAGGAACCATTGATAAGCACTCTTTGAGTCCGATTCTGTAGCCAGTTGTGGATCCACCTGATAGTTGTTCCATCTAGCCCACTCTTAGCTAGCTTACTAATCAGGATATCATGAGGCACTTTGTCGAAAGCTTTGCTGATCCACTACTACTATCCACTACTACTACTACTATCCACTACTACATCCACTACTACTATCAAACCTTACCGCTGCTCCTTATGCCCTTCTCTTGATTAGGGTATCATATTATGACAATAAAAGTGAAAGAGGAGGAGGAGGAGGAGGAAAACTGTGGGTACCGAATAATCAGGACTCCAAGGAAAGTGAGACCTTCCCCGATGCTAACTCAGGTATGGGACCTTCTCAGATGCTCGCTTGGCTAAATCAGGGTGTCTAAAGAATGCATTTGGAATGAATCTATTGCCAACCATCTTTAGAAAATCACACATATGCATGCAAAGCATCTAGGACTGAACACGGTGAGTACCTGTTGAGATGATGACATAGCCAACTATTCACACAAGCAGTCTAGCCTTTGTGAGCAGAATCACATAAGAAGAGACTATAAGTCATCTTTCATGATTAGGGAAATGGTAAGTTTAGCTGACTGAATGTCATCTTAATTGGCTCCTAGAGGTGGAATGATGGAGGGACTATGGTGTCTGTTCCTAGAGCATTTTTTCTTTTGCCAATTGGAACAGATTCTGTTGCTCCAAGACCAACATCTGTTGCTGTTGGGATGTGTGTGAGTGGGTAGGGTGGGGTGTCTGTGCAAATGCACACATGTGCAGCCCCCACCAACCCCACAGAGAGCTGATATGGCCCTTGGGGCTGAAAATGTTGTGCACCCCTGGTCTAAAGCGACAGTTTGCAAGCTTTCTATTTTTAAGGGAAGCCTTTCCGCAGTAGAGGAACCCCTGCATGTCTGCCCCAGAACCCCTGTGCATTATAGACAAGTCTGGGACATGTTCTAGTGCTGCCCAGGGCAGTCCTCATTGTCATTGGGTGCAGCCTAGGAAGCAACACTTCCTATGACTATGCATTGTAGGGGGAAATCAATAGTGGCAGGCAAGCTGTGCTTGTTTGCTTGCTTGCTTTCTGTTTAATTACAATACTTGTATCCCACCTTTCATTTAAAAAAAAATTCATAACACAGCTAACAAGCAAAAACTACATTTAAAAACTACAATATAATTGAGAGTGAAATTTTAAAAACCAACAATCGATCAAACCAAATATAAACAGCATTAATTAATATTTAATCCATGCCAATAAAAATCCCAGAAGCATGCCAAAATAATGCAGCCTTGTCCACCCACCTAAAAGAGAACAGGAAAGGGGCGGAGGTGCGCATCCCTAGGTTGAAATTCCACAGTTGGTGCCACCCCTGGAAAGACCATCCATACCTGGCCATCCATACGGAATGGGACAAGGCTCTACAGGAGAAATCAGAAATAAGTTCACATTATCATTGAAGCTATAAGGAGACTATCCTTTTTTCTGATTCTGGATCTGGGGCATGTTTGTTCCCGTCCCCCCATTTTTTGCCTTCTTGTACCATTGGATACAGATAGCCAACTCTGACAAATCATTAGTATATTGGCCAAAACAACACTGAGATCTGCATTGAAACTAGCAGACATTGACTGGGTTCACATGACACGGCAAACCATCGTAGGTAACAAGCCATGGTGGGTTGTCATGTCATCCAAATCTGGACTGCTTCCCACAGGGTGGCTTGTTTGGGGGTAGCAAGTCACCCCAACAACCCATGGCTTTTCTGCCCCACCATGAAATCTGTGTATATTTCTCTGTCCAAAAAATAAAAAGCACAAATTTGACAGAGTTTTAAAAAAAAACCTAGAGGTGGCAGAACAGGATGGATCAAATGAGGCGCCCTCCTCAATGTGGCCCCATTCACTCCGTTCCATTCAGCCGCCTTCTTGGGCTTTTTTTTGACAGCTATCAGGGAACTGCAGTAATGGCTCCAAAAGGAACCACAAAAAAGGGGTTGCCTTAAGGTCTCCCCTTTCTAGACTAGCTGTAGACACAGGGAAGTGTTGAAAAGGTGGAGGGCACTGAGAAGAATCAGTTCAACATTAGAAATTGAGAGGATTACATTAGTAAGGGGAAGATCTTAAGCCCACCCCATTTTGGTGCACCTACTCTGCCGCTTTTTCCCCTTTGCAGGTGCTTTCCAATTGACAGCTAAGCAGCTGACTGCTGTCAAATGTTCGCAATTTAGCCTATATACAGTCTCACCTCATTCTGTTAGCGTTTGACAGCTGAAACTAACAAGGGCATTGACCAGGAAAGACTACATATATCGGAAAGCCATAAGAGCGCACTTGCACAACTGTGAAAGACAGACAAAATTTTTAAAAATAATAGAAAAACATTTGCATGTATTTCTGGGACTGAAAATAAAATATGACACCAATTGTGCTTTTTTTAAGCTATGGGGGAAAAAACCCTGGCAGTGAATGAAAAGGGGCCACTATCAGAGGGAGATAAGATGGGTTGTGCCACAAAGGACACTGGGATACCAGCTGGAGGACTGAGGGGGAAGAAGGGGGAGAACAATCCACAGTGAGCTCAACTGTCTGTCGGGTGCACCATGGGTTGTTCCGCAAACAACCCACACTGTGTAGCTTATTCACAAGGTCGGTTGTTGTGTTGTACTCGCCTGTTCATTGCCAGCTGCTTGAGATTGGAAGATCCATCCCTAGTTCATCTTGTGATATCTTTCTCTTGATCAGGGCTCCTCGACATAAAGATAAAGGTGAAAGATGAGGAAGGACTGTGGGCAAAGGATCATCAGGTTTCTGAGGAAGACAAGACCTCATCAACTGACCATTCAGGTGAACAATCTATTCAAGAGATTGGGTGCATAGATCATTTATTCAGAATCAGTTTCAGACTTCTTCACAATTTTCCAGGATTCCAGAGGGGCAGCTGTGTTAATTTGTTGCAGCAAAACCCTTGAAGGAGAACAGATTTATTGTGGCAGAAGCTTACATAGACTAGAGTTCAGTTTGTCACATACATGATGTGGTTCCTCTAATTTATGGGGTTTATATATTTGTAGGGGGAGAAAATTTACGTGATGGGGCTAAAAGGCCAAGAAAGTGCAAGAAAGCAGTATGTGCTATGCAAGACACCAATGAAAACAAGAGCTAGTCAGGATGTCAGTGACCCACTTTCTTAGCAAGGAAGATGGTGGCTTGGTTCAGATGTAAAGGTTCCAATCCTCCAAACAACAGTTTGGATTGGGAGTGAGTCCCTGTGCTTGTATGATCCCTCCTTTCCTTCCCTCCTCCTCCTCCTCCTCACGCAGTCAGCTTAATTAGTAGATTGCTGGCTTTTGAGAAAACCATGGTTTGCTTTTCCATACAAATCACAAACTATGGTTTGTGGGAGGCTTCCAGACCAAAAGCACAAGCCAGGAATTCAACCTGGTTTGCAATCCTGGTTCTCTGTACGGTCCCACTAACCCCCTCACACACTTTGGATGTACGTGTGGAAGGGATTGAGTTAACAGCCTTTTAATGTATTTCAGATGCTACTTTCAAGCTGATTAAGTCACCTTTTGCACCTAACAGGATTTTCTGATCTCAAGCCCAAGTTGAGCCCCAAGACTGAGCGCGGGGAAGAGGCTTTGATGCTGGAGCAAGAGTTCATGGAAGAAAATGAGTCTCCAGACCACATTTCTGGTGGGGCAACGGAGAAGACATCTCATTTGAAAATCATGACATCTTGGGGAAAACACTGGGATTTCCACCGAAACTGAGCTGCCAACCATTATGTCCTCTTACCCCTCTGTATTGATTAGGTTTTCCTGATGTGACTGTAAAGATGGAAGAAGACAAACCCAGCGTTCCTCCTGCTTTTGAAGAGTCAGAGATAAACAAAGCTGTTGAAACTTCCTGCTCAGGTGAGAGATGGGTTTGACTTTTAATTCGGGCTGCACAGATGGATTTGTGCTGGATCTGTGGATGCTTCTGTATATAATCACTCACAGGATACCTTTTCACACTTCCCCCCTTGAAACATCTAGGATTTAGACCATCATCATCATCGTCATCATTATATTTATTTATAACCCGCCTTTTTCCCAATACTGGGACTCAAGGCAGCATTCTCGGAAGTAGGGGGACAGGCTTGGGAAATGTTTGCTTTGGCATCTGATGGAGGTGGAGAGTGGAGCAGCAAAACTGGGGCCCCGCAGCAAAATGTTGCAGTCTCTGCCCAAGCCCTAAGAGGGATGCTCCTGCTCAGGGTTCCAGCAAGCCTGTAAGAGGAGACTTGTTCAGAGCTCACAGTAGGGAGGTGGCTTCAGGAGGCGGGGGAAAGGACATCTTGTTTTTTCTTTTTCTTTCCTGCCCTCCTGAAATTCCCCACAGTACTATAAAGCACTAAAAGGCCCTGGTTTGGGGCTAACTGCCAGACCTGTACCTAAGCACCTTATTGATATGGAGTTGGAGGGAGATTTCCGGAAAGTGACAGAGGGAAAAGGCTTTCTTTCCTCCACCGCTTCTGAAATCTCCCCAAATAGCACCTGCTAACCATTTCACGTAGAGGGGATCAAGTGAACACCCCTCTTATGCATATCAGATGCTACATTCAAGCTGATTGAGTTGGGGGGGGTTTGTGCTTAGCAGGATATTCCGATCTCAAGCCTGAGTCAAGCCCCAAGACTGAGCAAGGGAAAGAGGCTTTGATTCCAGAACAAAATACCGTAGAAGAAAATGAGGCTCCAGACCACAACTCTGGTGAGGCAACGGAGAAGCCATCTCACTTGAAACTCATTTGGTCTTGGGGGAAGCGCTGAGATTTCCACGGAATTTAAATTACCAACCATTACCTCCTCTTACCCTTCGTATTGAACAGGGCTTCCTGATGCAACGGTAAGGATGGAAGGAGGCGAACCAGCAGTCCCCTCTGCTCAGGAAGCATCTGGGATGAGCCAGGTTGTTGGAGCTCCCTACACAGGTAAGAGATGGGTTCATCCAAGTCAGGGTGCATGGCCAATTTATTCCAAATCTGTGGCACAGTTCTGTTTTATAAATTGTTCACTACGTTCATTTTTTTGCTCATTTACCCCCGAAACATCCTAGAATTGAACATGGCTACTTTTTCTCCTTGTATTAAAGTGGCAGAGCTAAAGAACTAAAATAACCCCCAGTTTCCAACTTAGTACATTTATTCAAGAACCAAGCAGAGAGAAGTTCAGAAATGGTCAGTTGCTTTTAAAATGAAATGAATCCTAAAATTAGCTAATTAAAACTTAATTATTAGGAACCTACATCCTAAGAACAACTCCGCAGAGCATATTGTAGGCTGTGGAGGAAGGCAGCGTGTAAGCGGGGAAGGCCCGCCTGGGATTTGACAGTATGACTTAGTCTTGACGCTAGACAGAGGAATATTTTGCAAACCATGGCATTTCCGTAGAGGATAGGCAACTCCCAGAGAGGAATTGCAAATTTGAACTGATCAATCAGTAGTCTGAGTAGAGATGTGAAGGCCCAGGGAGAAAAAATGGAAACATTCAGGGAAAAAAACCCGTTTCCCCCCCAATTTTTCAGAAAAAAACTGGATTTGTTCTCAGTTTTTCTGTTTGTTTTCCCAGGTCTTCACATCTCTTAAGCCTGAGATCATGCATTCTCCAGCTTATTGCTGCCCATACTTATTTAACATAAGGCCACAGGAGAAGGAGGAGTCGAGTCTCAGATGTGGAGTAATGCAAAGTTTGGTACCTACATATGTCTGGTCATGTTCTTTGTTCAAAGACATGATCTAGCAGAGAGAGGGGGGAAAGTTGGGTTTGTCACAGTTCTCTATTTCATGTTTGGTTACAGGTGTCCTTATGTCCGCACAGCCAATCAGCTATGTACTCCTCACCTTTACTATCCCAGCTAACAACCACCAAGGTAAGTGTTGAGGGTGGGGGGAAGATAGGAGAGGGAGAAGGAATATAAACAACTCTGATTTTGTTTAATTCTGTATGCAGTCTAAATCAAGGGTGGGGAACTACAGGGGGGTGCAGATGAATGGGCTGAATTACATCACAGGGTGGGCTTCCCAGCTGGGGAAGAACTGCAGCCAGCAAAACCACCTTGTGGGAGGATGTGGGGCAGGCAAAGCCAAGTCCTGAGGGTGAAGGGGACTGAGCAGGCTTGGCTTTTCTGTGCCTGGGGCTCCCTTAGCCAGCAAAAGCCCAGGCAGAATGTAGCAGTCCACTTGGAAGGACAAGCAGGGTTCAAAATAAGGGGAATCACCACTCAGAGAAAATCCCTACCTTATCTGTGATCAGAGATAACAGTGGAGATTCCTCACCCCACCTCCTCCCCAAACCCCCAGAATGGGGTACATGGAGGGAGCTCAAGCCTCCACAGGAAGTATGGGAATGTTTGCGGTCTGGACTTGGCATGCAGACTGGAGGTTTGCCATCCTGATCTAAATGACATGTTGACTAGATTAATCATCCCAAGCCTAATGATAGGTTCTTCTAAGTGCCACAGAGTTTGTACAGTAATACCTTGGATTGCAAGCATAATTCATTCCAGAACCGTGCTTGTAATCCAAAACACTCTTATATCAAAGCGAGTCTCTGGTGTGCGTGAGTGGGGCCGATTTCAGGCCCGCTTGAGGCGAGCGGTTACATCCCTACACTTGTCTTGCAAGACCTTGCTTGTTTATCAAGTCAAAAAAATTTTAAAAATTAGCTTGTCTTGCAAAACGCTCTCAGACCAAGTTACTTGCAATCCAAGGTATTACTGTACTTCCAAGTGCCATAAGGTGAAGGTGGTGGTGGTTATTATTAATAAAGCATCTATACTTCCTAGGTACTGTACAAAGAGTAATAAAGCCACAGAAAAAGCGCAGAGCCTCAAAAGCTAAAGGTAAAGTCATGTATAATTTTTTGCTATGCTTAATTTTTGCCGTCCTTACTGCCCTTTTTGCCAATAGCCCCAAGGAAAGGAAAAGAGAAGGAGGGTCAGTTGTTAAAAGCCAAACTAGGACTAAATTCAAGTGTTCTCATAGTCTAGTCAGTATCATCCTTCCCCAAGCTGGTGCCCTTCAGATGTGGTTTTGGAATACAGCTTCCATTGTCTCCCCGCCAGCATGGCCATGCTAGTTGTGGGATGCTTGGAGTTCAGTCCAATAACACATCTGAACAGCACCAGGATGGTGAAGGCCAATCTATTATGTACATCTACACATAGGTGTTTGAGTGTATATAGCTTATGTATGGTCCATACGGTGTCTATACTGTGGCATAGCCACGCTGGGCTCCATGCAAGGAATGGCGGGTTATAAATAAAATAGATGATGTATAATCTGTCCAATCCTCTTTTAAAGGCAAACAGGTGCCCAGACACTGCATCTTGTGGCAGCGAATTCCATAAATTAGTTGTGTGCTGGGCGCAGAAGTCCTTTCTCTCTGTCCTGAATCTACTGCCCATCAATTTTTCTGGGGGATCCTGAACTCCAGTGTTATGGGAGAGGGACAATTACAGAATTATGCATGGTGTGGAGAAAGTATATAGGGAGACATTTTTCTCCCTCTCTGATGATACTAGAACCCAAAGGGGTTGTCCCATGAAGCTGACTGGTGGGAGATTCAGGACAGATAAAAGGATGTACTTCTTCACACAGTGCATAGTTAAACTATGGAATTCACTTCCACAAGATGTAGTGATGGCCTCCAATTTGGAGAGCTTTAAAAAGGGATTGGACAAATTCATGGAGGATAGGGCTATCAGTGGCTACTAGTCCTGATTGTTTACAGTAATGCCTTGGATTGCAAGTAACTTGGTTTGAGAGCATTTTGCAAGACAAGCAAATTTTAAAATATGTATTAAAAATTTTTTTACTTGATATTCAAGTGACGTCTTGCAATACAAGCACTGTAGTACGGCTTAAATTAAAAATCCCTGTACAAATTTTTTTGGGGGAATTTCATTTTGATATAAGAGTGTTTTGGATTACAAGCACGTTTCCGGAACGAATTATGCTCTCAATCCAAGGCATGACTGTATATGCTACCTCCAGTATCAGAGACAGTAAGCCTATGTACCCCACTTGCTGGGGAACATGGGTGCGAAGGTGCTGTTGCACTCATGTGCTGCTTCTGGGCTTCCCATTGGGGCAGCTGGTTGGCCACTGTGTGAACAGAATGCTGGACTAGATGGACCCTTAGTCTGATCCAGCATGGCTCTTTTTATGCTCTTATGACAAAAATGTGTGTGTGTCCATTTCTTTTCTTTTTGCTTAAAAAGAATGTGCCTGTTTGTCTTAGTTTGATAAGGGGCCCAAAGCTCAGTGGCAGTGCACATCCTTTGCATGAAGAAGGCCCGTGGTTAAATTTTCTGACACACACACCCCCGGTAGCTGGACTGGGAAAGGGCTCCAAGCCTGAGAACCCAGGGAGCCATTGCCAGTCAGAGTAGACTGGACTAGAGAGACCAATGGCTCGACTCTGTATAAGGCAGCTCCCTATGTTCAATATTGCTCTAGTTATCATGAAGTATAAAACAGCTGCCTGCCACAACAAACATGGATTAGAATAACCCAACATAGATAGTGCATTGAATACTGACCATTCCCCCTCCCCCAATTTAATCTTAAACTATGTAGGCCCGGTAAAAAAATGTTGCAGTGTGGAGTACAGTCATGCCTTGGACTGAGAACATAATTCATTCCGGAAACGTGCTAGTAATCCAAAACACTCTTATATCAAAACGAAATCTCCCCCCAAAAAAAATTGTACAGAGATTTTTAATTTAAGCCGTACTACAGTACTTGTATTGCAAGACATCGCTTATATATCAAGTAAAAAAAATTAAATAAATATTTAAAAATTTGCTTGTCTTGCAAAACGCTCTCAAACCAAGTTACTTGCAATCCAAGGTATATTACTGTACTTCTCTTCAGGGGAACAGCCTGTCAGCCATTCCTTTTTCCAAGATATCCATCCATTCCATTCCCCCTCCCCCAATCCCATTTTCCATTTCTCCCCTCCAACTGTTGTACTGCTACTCATTGGACTGTTTTTGCCCACCCACCCCTTAGGATTTTTCTTCTAAAAGGATTTTTCTTGTATTTTAACCAACCTTGGGGGTTCCCCAAGCCTGCTTATTCTTCCCTCGTGTGTGGATGGAGTGGTTTTGGCTACATAAGAATCCAATTTCAGAGAATGAGTTCACTTTTAGTATTTGGGCATATTTATTTATTTTATCTTTTATTTATATCTAGGGCAAAGGCACACTTCCTCTTTGCTTCCAGCACCACAAGAAAGTGTCAAGATTAATTCTGTAGAAGCACTTCAGCAAACACCTTTCTTCAAGTTGCCTTTAGCTGACAAGCTACAAATTAAAAAGATGGGTCCAGAGAGGCCTCCTCTGATGCTCCACCAATCCGGATGTGACAGGGGGAAAGAGTACACACGGACGTTCAGCACATCATGGTATGACAGAAAGAAATGGCTCTGTGGAAGTGCTACCAAAGATGCCCTGTTCTGCTTTCCCTGTTTGCTATTTGGGAGTGACAAGTCATGGACACAGACAGGAGTCCAAGACTTAAAACATCTCACCGACAAGACCCGGAAGCACGAGGAATCCAAAAGCCACATGGAGAACTGCGTGCAGCTAACCATGTTGGGTACAGAAGCTGCAGCGCAAATGGACGAGGGGGATCATGTAAGACAGCACAATCAAGAAGTTGAGAACAACAAGTACATCCTTTCGAAAATCATTGACTGTATACGGTTCTGTGGTGCTTTTGAGCTGGCACTTTCTGGTCACGGTGAGACGGAGGATTCAGAAAATCCAGGAGTGTTCAAAGGACTGGTTAATCTCGTGGCGTCCATCGACTCTGCCATGGAACTTCACCTGCAGAGTGCCACAGTGCTGAGAGGTCTACCAAAGACGGTTCAGAATGAACTGCTTGACTTGCATGTTGACAGTGGCAAAGGATCACATTAAAGAGCAGTTGAAAAGCTCTCATTTTGTGGCCATTCAGGCCGACTACATAACACATTTGATGACTGACTGCCAAACTGCACTGATCTTCCGGTACGTTGATGAAGATTGCTCACCAGTGGAACGCTTCTACGGATTCACCCGGGTGGAAGACTCTCGGCCTGAAACCATTGCTACAGTCTTGCTTCAGCAGCTGGAAGATGTGTTTCCAGAGGCGACTGACAAGCAGAAACTCATTGCTCAGAGCTACGATGGGGTAAGTGTGATTCATGGTGGTCACACAGCAGTGCAGAAAAGGATTCAGGACGTATTCCCTAATGCCCATTATGTTCACTCCTATGCCCATCAGTTGCACTTGGTGATGCCAGAAGCAGTGTACCAGATCCGGGAAGTGCGCATTTTCTTTGCACAGCTTTTTGCTTTCCCTGAGTTCTTTGCCCACAGATCAGAAAGGAAAGCAGTTCTGGAGGCAGTTGTGAGAAGACGATTTCCCAAATCATCTCAGATGGGCTGGAACTTGAACATCCAAAGAGTTAATGTGGTGAATGTGGTTTTTGAGAAGAGGCTGGAACTAATCGAATGTTTTCATGAAATCAGAGATGGGAGGTTTGATCTGAGTGCAGTCCATGAAGCCTATTTACTTCTTCGACTGCTGGAAGATGACGGTGAGTTCCTGTACCTCTTGTCCCTGTTCCGCAGAATAATGCCTCATGTGGAGACCTTTGACAAACAACTCCAGAGGCCAGACTCTGATCCTGTAGCAGTCAGGAAAGCTACCTTGGACTTTGTGAGGGCCATCAATTCAGTCAGAGATTCCATTCCAAGCTTGTTCTCTGAGTTACCTCCAGAATCTCTGCTGCCCAGAGACAAAACAAAGGGGATCCTGGATCACCTCGCATCACAAGTCTGCACCATCATCATTGCACATGCAAAAGAACGTTTTGCCTTTACCAGTCATCTTGCAGGTGCAACACTGGTCCAGGGGCATTTGTTTCCAGCACATAACCAGAAATTCCCACAAGAGGCACTTAAAAAAACTGTAGAGGCCTACCCAATGCTGCGGAAGGATAGATTGAAGACGGAGCTTACCATCTTGTACAAGAGCCAAGAATTCTACAGTTGCGAGAATGCTTCCACGCTCCTGCACATGCTTTTGGAGAACAATTTGGAGACAATTTTGGAGCAAACTGTGACATTGCTGAGGATCCTGATCACCACTCCGACAATGACAGGAAAATCAGAGCAGATGTCCTCTGCCTTGAAGAGGATAAACACTTTCCTGCGGAACATCATGTCAGAGGACTGGCTCAGTGCCTTGGCCATGCTGTCCATTGAGAAAGAGATGATTAAGCAAATTCCAGACTTTAATCACAAGACAATTGAACTGTTTGCAAGACAGACAGAAAGTCAGGCCAGCTTTCTGTGCAAACAATGAGAGTAAGAGGCAGTCCTCCACTTTTTTCAAGGCTTGAGTTTTACTGACAAGCTGCATTTCACAGAGCTAGGGCCAAACTCCTTGTTCAGGAGGAAGTGGGGTGTTTAACTGGAAGATCAGGGTGGCTGTAAGGGGTTGTGGACCCCACACACTTTATCCCAGTACAGAACCAAGTGCGAGAGCACATGGTCCGTCTGAACCAAGGTAGGACACCAGGGCCAGCGCTATGATAAATAGCGCCCTGTGTGAGGAGTGCCTTAGGTCCCTGCCACCCCCCAGTCAGTCTGCCATGTTGTCCAGTTTTGTAGCTTGTGCAGAATCGCAAAACCCATTAGCGTAATAGGCCCACCTTCTCCCAGGCTTTCCTAGCAATGTCCATGAAAAGGATCCGGAGCTACCTCTTGAGTAATTTTGCAGCTTTGCTGCCAGTGTTCTTTTGCTCCAATTCTGGGATCCCACTGAAATCTCACAAGCTATATCTGTTTCTTCTATCTGTTTCTTCTCTCTCTCGATCTTCCCCTCCATCCTTTTTCCAACCTAGTTCCTCTCTTCCCAGAGGAAAAGTACTTCCTTTTCTAGGTCAGGCTGAGGAAGCAGGGGCTTTTGGAGAGATTAAAGTCTAATTAAAGCAGAAAAATCAGCAGCATTGGTCAATGAGAAAAGTAGTCCTTGAAGATCCCTTAGCTGGGGAGCTGGATTTTGTGGGTTTTTCTCTTCATAGGCCCCAAAGCTCTCTTTCCTCTTACACAGGCTCTTCATCTCTACTTGGCCTCTTAACTATTCACTGCTGAGCTGTGTGGGTTATATCTGATCTATTTGGTTGCTCAGAGATTTCATTAAGTGCTTGTGAAAAGTTGCCTGTTGGGTTTTTTGAACTTTGAAAATGACCATTGCCCTGAAATATTATTGCCATAGTAACTACATGACCAATCCAAACAACCACTTTGCATGACAACTAGGTTTGTAGTGCAAGCGAGGCCAATATTACATATCATGGTGGTATATGCAAGAGTCTTGACTAGTGTATTGTGAAAATGGCTTCAAAAACGCTTTCTGGGCCTCAGAATAGAGAATGCAAAGCAGAGCAACAGACCCAATGGCAGAAAGATGCCGGTAGCATGAAGTTCCTTCAGCCTGTTGCAGCAGTGGGTTCTTCATGCAGTGATAGTGTGAATGCTTGTGTAGTGCTATTAATTCTTCTGATGTTCCCAGTTACAGTTGCTGATAGCGAGCATAGCTTCTCAAAGCTCAAGCTCATAAAACTGTACTTGTGAGCACATGGTAGATCTGTCCTTTCCACTGAAAATAACATCACTTGAAACCTCGATCTCTCAGCCACTGTGCTATAGTTTACAAAGCCTAACCTCACAAAGCCATATTCTGAGCAGCGGCAGTGCACTATGGCAGGACAGCAAAATGTTTGGCAAGTATTTATTTTATAATACATGTGGGGGGTGTGTGTTTACAAATGTAAATGAAAATATTCTCAAATGTTGACGAGATTTCCTCCCAACCTACCGTATCTTGCCAGGTTGTGTGTAAATTCATTTTTGGCAAGGTAGACTGACACATTGATCAAGTTTGCTTTGGAATGGAACAGTGTTATCCATTATTGGAACCATTTCAGGCTATTTTGCATTTAATATAATATTCTTATTGTTTTTCATAGTAAGAAGATGTTTGTATTTTTGTCTTTGGAGATAATAAATGAATAGGTAAATAAATTATCCAGTTTTGAAATTGACCTCTTACTGTTTTTCTTAGTTGCCATTCACAAAATGTTGTTTGGTGATAGCGACGCAGACATCATTGCAATAGCGAACCAATTGATATGTGTACCATGATTTTTTTAAAAAATCTGGAGAACCTCCAGCCACTAGATTAGCTTTCCTCAACCTGGTGCCTACAAGATGTGGACTTCAACTCTCATCATCCCCAGCTCACTTACAGTCTACCTGGGCAGGTGTGTCTTTGGGTTATTCAGTGCAACAACCGATGAGGCCATGGAGTCTGTACAAAAGGTGAAAAGCACTGCGTGCCGTATGGGGTTGGGTCAGCCACCCGCTCAGTACAAACAATGCTGATGGTCTCGTCCATCCTCTTATTCTCACCAGCAACTGTCTGGAGCTGGACAGGGTTACAGACGCCCGACTGCCACACTGAAAAAACAATACTCAGCGCCCATATTTTGTGGCCCCTGCGGGAGGGGTGACGGGTAACCCTGTTCTATCTGTTCCCTCCATTCCCCCTAATCACTAAGATTCTGGCAAAGGTTGGAACAGATGGGATGAACTATTCTGGTCATGCTGTGGTGGCTGAGGCAGCCCTGGTCCACCCCCATCTCCGTCTAGCACAGGGCAACTACCTTTGACTGCTGGTGATCCCAAATTTACTCACTTAGGATTGAGGGAAAGTCTGACACCCAGATGTTCACACCCTCCGAATGGCTGCATGGCGGATCCAGTGATCAGTACAGTCCCCTCCATCATGGCTGCAGTACAGAAGATCTTTGATGCCATTCATAGGCTTTCCACGAGATGTTCTTATGCCCGGAAGTAGACAGTTTTCTGTTCTTTCACCAATGTTGGCGGCTTTGACCATATCAGGCTTTGACCATACCAAGTTCTGCAGTTCCACCTTTCTCTGTTTGAAAAAGGTCTGAAACTGAAAAGGTCTTGTGTAGCCATCTCAGCGTCTCAGCTTATCATAGAATCATAGAAAAGTAGAGTTGGAAGGGGCCTACAAGGCCATCGAGTCCAACCCCCTGCTCAATGCAGGAATCCAGGTCAAAGCATCTCTGACAGATGTCTGTCCAGCCGCACCTTGAATGCCTCCAGACTGGGAGAGCCCACCACCTCCCTAGGTAGTTGATTCCATTGTCTTATTGCTCTGAAAGGAAAAACATCAGGAAAAATTTCCTGACTGTCAGAGCAATAAGACAATGGAATCAACTACCTAGGGAGGTTGTGGGCTCTCCCACTCTGGAGGCATTCAAGGTGCAGCTGGACAGCCATCTGTCAGGGATGCTTTGACCTAGATTCCTGCATTGAGCAGGGGGTTGGACTCGATGGCCTTGTAGGCCCCTTCCAACTCTACTTTTCTATGATTCTATGATTCTATGACAGGAAATTTTTCCTGATGTTTAGGTGGAATCTAGGTTCCTGTAACTTGAGCCCATTATTCCGTGTCCTGCAAACTGGGATGACCGAGAAGAGATCTTTGCCCTCCTCTGTGTGACATCCCTTCAAATACTGGAAGAGTGCGATCATATCTCCCCTCAGTCTCCTCTTCTGAAGGCTAAACATGCCCAGTTCTTTCAGTCTCTCCTCATAGGGCCTTGTTTCCAGTCCCTTTATCATCCTTGTTGCCCTCCTCTGAACCCTCTCCAGTTTGTCTATGTCCTTGTTAAAGTGAGGTGCCCAGAACTGGACGCAGTACTCAAGATGAGGCCTAACCAGTGCCGAGTAAAGGGGAATTATCACTTCCCGCGATTTGGAAGCTATACTTCTATTAATACAGCCCAAAATTGCATTTGCCTTCTTTGCAGCCACGTCGCATTGCTGGCTCATATTCAGTTTGTGATCTACCACAATTCCAAGATCCTTCTCACTTGTAGTATTGTTGAGCCAAGTGTCCCCCATTCTGTAACTCTGCATTTGGTTTCCTCTCCCTAGGTGCAGCACTTGGCATTTATCCCTGTTAAATTTCATTCTGTTGTTTTCGGCCCAGCGCTCCAGCCTATCGAGGTCACTTTGAATTTTGTTTCTGTCTTCCAGAGTATTAGCTGTTCCACCCAACTTTGTGTCATCTGCAAATTTGATAAGCATTCCCTGTACCTCCTCATCCAAGTCATTAATAAAAATGTTGAAGAGCACCGGGCCCAGGACCGAGCCCTGTGGTACCCCGCTCGTTACCTCTCCCCAGTTTGAGAAGGAACCATTGATAAGCACTCTTTGAGTCCGATTCTTTAGCCAATTGTGGATCCACCTGATAGTTGTTCCATCTAGCCCACTCTTAGCTAGCTTACTAATCAGGATATCATGAGGCACTTTGTCGAAAGCTTTGCTGAAGTCCAGGTATATAATGTCCACAGCATTCCCACAGTCCACAAGGGAGGTTACCCGATCAAAAAATGAGATCAGATTAGTCTGACAGGATTTGTTCTTGACAAATCCATGCTGGCTTCTAGTAATCACTGCATTGTTTTCAAGGTGCTTGCAGACTGACTTCTTTATAATCTGCTCAAAAATCTTCCCGGGGATTGATGTCAGACTGACTGGCCTATAGTTCCCAGGTTCCTCCTTCTTGCCCTTTTTGAAGATGGGAACAACATTTGCCCTCCTCCAGTCGTCTGGCACTTCACCTGTCCTCCATGATTTCTCAAAGATAATAGACAGTGGTTCTGAGAGTTCTTCTGCCAGTTCCTTTATTACTCTAGGATGCAGCTCATCAGGCCCTGGAGATTTAAACTCGTTGAGTAATCAGGTGCTCCTTGACCATTTGCCTATCAATCTCAAGCTGCAATTCTGCCCTTCAGTCTGCACTTCAGGTTTGCCAGGGGGGTCATAGACCCTCTTTTGGGAGAAGACCGAGCCGAAGTAGGAATTGAACACTTCTGCCTTTTCTTTGTCTTCTGTTATCAATTTGCCATCCTCATTGCGTAGTTGAACCACCAGTTCTTTCTTCTGTCTTTTACTGTGCATGTATCTGAAGAAAGCTTTTTGTTGCTTTTAGCATTCCTCGCTAACCTTAGCTCATTCTCAGCTTTAGCCTTCCTGACACTATTCCTGCAGTTCTGTGCTACCTGCCTGTACTCTTCCCCTGTAGCCTGTCCTTCCTTCCACTTCCTATACGTGTCCTTTTTTGTTTTCAGGTCATCTTTGAGTTTATTGTGAAGCCACATTGGCTTCTTCTGTTGCCCTCTGCCTTTTTCCTTGTGGGAATTGTTTGCAATTGTGCCTTTAAAATTTCCTTTTTTAAAACTCCCACCCCTCCTGGGCTCCCTTTCTCGTGAGAGTCACTTGCCATGGGATCTTACTAATCATTGTTCTGAGTTTGTTAAAATTGGCTTTCCTAAAATCCAGGGTACGTGTTTGGCTACACTCAGCTTTTGCTTCTGTTAGAATCAAGAACTCAAGTATAACATGGTCACTTTCCCCCAGAGTTCCCGAAACTGCCACTTTATCCACTAACTCGTCTCTATTGGTTAGAATCAGGTCAAGGATAGCCGATCCTCTAGTTCCTTCCTCCACTTTCTGTAGGAGGAAGTTATCAGCAGCCCAGCTCAGGAATTTCTTGGAGGGGCCATGTTTGGCTGAATAAGTCTCCCAACAGATATCAGGGAAATTGAAGTCTCCCATTACTACCACATCGTGCCTCCTTGAAACACTGGCAATTTGCTTTTCAAAAGTTCCATCCTCGTCTTCTCCTTGATTGGGTGGTCGGTAGTAGACTCCAACCGCCATGTTCGCTTTATTCTTTGCCCCCTTTATTTTAACCCAGATGCTCTCAATGGGGCTGCCAAGCTCCTCTTCCTGTATCTCTGTGCAGAGATACGTATTTTTAACATACAGTGCAACTCCACCTCCCTTTCTGTTGCTTCTGTTCCTTTTGAACAAGTTATACCCTTCAATTGCTGTATTCCAGTCATGGGAGTCATCCCACCAGGTTTCAGTTATCCCTATCAAGTCGTACTTGCCCTCATGTATCAAGAGTTCAAGTTCGTCTTGTTTATTGCCCATACTCTGGGCATTAGTATAGAGACATCGAAGACTATGTGCTTTATAGTCCGACTTTCCCCCTACATTTTGTGGTAGACTATCAATGGGCACCGCTGGAGCTGTTCTCTCCATTGTGGCATAGAGGCCTTCTTCCATTGGTACCCCCGAGTTTATGTCTCCCTCCCCTGTTGGATTCAGTTTAAAGCCCTCCTGATTAAGTTCCTCATGCTGTGTCCAAACACATTCTTCCCAGTCCTTGTGAGGTGCAACCCATCCTTTGCCAGCAGTCCATCTTCCAGGAAGTGTAGCCCGTGGTCCCAGAATCCAAATCCCTCACGTCGGCTCCACCTTCGTTGCCAGTCATTCACTCGGAGTATTTTTCTTTCCCTTTCTATGTCTCTTCCAAGTACTGGAAGGATGGATGAGAAAACTATCTGGGCCCCAAAGTTCTTGAGTTCCCTTCCCAGCTCTTCAAAGTCTGCCGTGATTTCTTTGTAACTCCGCTTGGCAGTATCATTTGTACCCAAGTGGAAGAGAAGAAAGGGGTATGTGTCGGTGGGCTGCATGAGCCTCGGCAGCTGCTCTGTCACATCCTTAATCCGTGCCCCAGGGAGACAGCACACCTGGCGAGTCCATGGGTCTTCGCGACATACTTTGGCTTCGATCCCCCGCAGGAGGGAGTCTCCCACTACGAGTACTCTTCTCTTCCTCTTGCTGTAGGCCTTGGTTTGATTGCCTCCACTTGACTTACCCTCAGCCTCCTGCTCACTGTCACGTTGGGTGCCCGGTAATCCGTCCCCTGCAGGCTGTCCTCTGCCCTCGTCCTCAAGTACATGGAAGCGGTTCCATAGCTCCACTGCTTCCACAGGCGCAGAGTGTCTTGTAGTTCTTCTGCTCCTAACAGTCACCCTTTTCCAGGGAGTTCCCCCTGCGTTATTTCCCCTTGCCTCTGCAGTCTCCGACTCCGCCTCATCCTGCAGTTGCCCTTCTGGCTCCTGTACTGTGCTTTGGTGCTGTAGATCCACCGTTCTGTCTAAGAACTCCTCGCTTTCTCTTATGCTCCTGAGGGTTGACACTTGCTGCTCCAGTCCTCTGACCTTTTCTTCCAACAGCGTGACCAGCTTGCACTTGTTGCACGTGTAGGCCATGTCGATCTCCGGCAGGAAAACAAACGTTGCACACCCCTTGCAGGTCACCACCACTGCTGAGTCCTTTCCTTCCATAGTGCTCTGTTTCTGTCTTCCTAGAATATATATATATATATATATATATATATATGTCGTTGTTGTTTTTGTTTGTTTGTTTGTTTGTTTTTTTTTTGTTTTTTTTTAGGGACCTCCCCCTTGACCTCCCCTGCCGAACTCCGCTGCCAAACTCCTGTTTGCTCGCTCTGTTCGCTCGCTCTCTGGGAGCCTGCTTGCCTTATCACCATCCCGAATACAGCTGGAGCCTCTCTCCTGTTGTGCTCCTGCTCAGCTGGGAGTCAGGAACAGAATGAGCTCCCAGGCCACGCCCTGCAATCAGCCCCACTTCCTGCAATCAATCAGCTGCAATCAGCCCCAGGTAGTTGCAGTCAGCAGGAGCTTCTGCTCAACAGAATGAGCTCTCAGGCCACGCCTTTCCCTTGCAGCACTTGTTGTTGTACTATTCCGCTGCCAAACTCCTGTTTGCTCTCCCTGTTTGCTCGCTCTGTTCGCTCGCTCTCTGGGAGCCTGCTTGCCTTTTCACAGTCCCAAAAACAGCTGGAGCCTCTCTCCTGTTGTGCTCCTGCTCAGCTGGGAGTCAGGAACAGAATGAGCTCCCAGGCCATGCCCTGCAATCAGCCCCACTTCCTGCAATCAATCAGCTGCAATCAGCCCCAGGTAGTTGCAGTCAGCAGGAGCTTCTGCTCAACAGAATGAGCTCTCAGGCCACGCCTTTCCCTTGCAGCACTTGTTGTTGTACTACTCCGCTGCCAAACTCCTGTTTGCTCTCCCTGTTCGCTCGCTCTGTTCGCTCGCTCTCTGGGAGCCTGCTTGCCTTTTCACAGTCCCAAAAACAGCTGGAGCCTCTCTCCTGTTGTGCTCCTGCTCAGCTGGGAGTCAGGAACAGAATGAGCTCCCAGGCCACGCCCTGCAATCAGCCCCACTTCCTGCAATCAATCAGCTGCAATCAGCCCCTGCAATCAGCTTCTTGTTGAAGGTTTTTCTGTGCTCTCTCATCCACTGGTTAAGCAGTTCCTTTGTGGCATTCAACATCTTGTACCTCTAGTCCGACGTACGGTGCTGTGTGTCGTGTTACAGGCTTTAACAATCAAGCCCTCTGAACCACTCACGGTGGCAGATCTCTGCCTCCTTCCTTCAAAATGGAATTTCTAGTAGCCATTACTTTGGCCAGGCACACCAGTGAATTGTACACCCTATCTTACCTTTCACCAGGATAAGGTGATCCTTCATCCAGATGTCACTTTTCTGCCTAAAGTGGTATTGGGGTTTCACCTCAATCAGAATGTGATTCTTCCTGCCTTCTTTTCTTCACCTTCTATTCCACTTGAGTTGACGCTTCACACCCTTGACTTTCGCCGGGCACTAACCGTTTATAAGTTGTGGATTGAGTCTTTCATTCAGACAGTCCTCCACATCTGTTTGTCTGTTATGGTGGCAAGAACAAAGGTCTTACCGTCTCCTCACAATGTTTTGCCTTATGAACCATCCAGATGATATGGCTCGCATATGAGCTGACTGATCTTGAACTGTCTGCCCCAGTTTGAGCTCGTGAGATGGCTACATCAGTAGCTTTCAAAACGAGAGTTGCCATTGCAGAACTCTATAGAGCTGTGACCTGCCACTACCGACTGGATGTACAGGCCAGAGCTGGCCGATCATTCAGATGTGCTGTTTTGTCCGCCGTATTGCAATAGACATTGACCCGCCTCCTGTAAGTCAGCTTGCTACTCACCCATATATGTGATGCACAGAGACTATGAAGAAAAAAGACAGGTTGCTTACCTGTAACTGTAGTTCTTCGAGTGGTGATCTGTGCATTCACAGGACCCACCCACCGGTGTCAGTGTCGATCTTGAGGTTGATACCGAGGGTTTCTCTCAGTTTTGAGGCTACAATGGTTGGTTTCAAGGACTGAGGGAATAGGCGGGAAACTGCCAGGGGCATGCACACTGGGATGGTGGGGAGTGTTCCCGCTGAAAATTCCTCAGCTGTAGAAGTTTCCCAAAACAGGGCTCCACACAGGCGCAGAGCCCATGTGTGTGAATGCGCAGATCACCACTCAAAGAACCAGTTACAGGTAAGCAACCTGTCTTTTCTGTCTAATCGCAGATGCAGGATTGACAAAAAGAAAAGATGCATTGGCAACAGAACAGGGGAGTAAAAGAATAAAGGGACTGGCTAGTCAGGGAACCAACTGAACAGAGTGATCTGCTCAGGGGGGAACCATAGGTCCAATAATACCCCAAGAGTACATGTTTGTGCATTTGAAGAATAATTTCCTGAGGCTTTTGGTGCAAAGCTGAACTCAGAACTGGACCAAAGGAGAAAGGGTTTTAATGTTTCCCTCTTCACTTTGCATTTATTTCTTCCCTTTGGGGCTAGAGACAAATTATGGTTTTGTGTATCTCCCTCCCGAATTTAAGGTGTGATGTATTCCCCGTTTGCCTCTGGTAAACAGATCTTGGTATCATTTTTTAAAAAAACAAACCATAAACCTCTATGTTTAGAGGCAACAATGGAATATAAGAGATCTATATAACAAATGCAATAAACACCAGTCATTATCACCACAATTTTCAGGCTGCAAGCCTGAAACACACTTAACTCCATTGAACTCAGTGGGAATTCCTTTTGAGCAGACATGTTTTACAGTGCAATCCTATGCATGTCTGCTCAGAATGAAGCCCCAGTGACTTTAGCAGGATGTAATCCCTGATAAGTTTGCATAGGCAACCTTTCCCCTTTTGGGGAGTCTTTCTACTGATCCAAAGTCTCTGCCTCCTATATTTTCCCTCCATGTTCTGGCTCGATTGATATTTTGAATTCGCTCTTTCACTTTCCTCTGGCACACACCACATGGAGCATCTTAATCTGGTAATTGTACCAGCTTCATCTCAAGGGCAATGCACAGTTCTGCACAAAATGTGCAGTTCTAAGTAGAGAGGTGAAGGCCTGGGGAAAAAACAGAAAAAATTGGGGGGAAATTTTGTGGGTTTCCCCCATTTTTTTCCAGGGGCTGTTCTCATTTTTTCCTGAAAAAGTTGAACAGATTTGGATTATGAAATATTTTCTTTTAGAATGATGACTAAAATATTTAAGACATATTGTTATCCAGCCTTTACTCCCCCCCCCCCAATGATTGCTAAAATCTATGTAATAAGAACACTTTTATAGAAAGACTAAAGATGTAAAGTTTGTGGAAATAATGAAGCCATGGGGGGAAATGTTTTTTCATTCCTTTCTGTAAGATTCCCAGCATAGTTATTTCTTCAATTCCTTGTTAAAAATTATTGATATAATGTATCTTTTACTGATAGACATATAGTCTATCAAGTCATGCTCAGTTTCCTAGCATATGAGTAGAGTCACTATATCCTAATATGAAAGAAAATGTGCATTCTTGACAGTTTGGGTTTTGTTCTATAGAGAGTCCTGTTTTTCTGGGCTTGTTCTGGTTAGATGCTATAGCAGTCAATTAATGTAGTAGTAGCAGTAGTAGATTTCATAGATCATAGAGTTGGAAGGAGCCTACAAGGCTATCGAGTCCAACCCCCTGCTCAATGCAGGAAACTAGAGATGGGGTCTCCCATCCAAGTAATAACCAGGCCTGACCCTGCTTAGCTTTCCACACTCAGACAAGCTGAGCCAGCGTGAGCCACTGTTCCCTTTAGTAGTAGTAGTAATAGTAGTAGTAGTAATACCACCAGATGTGAAAGAAACACTGTAAGTTATCCCACAAATACCACCAGATGTGACAGAATAGCATACTGTATGTGTTATCCCACCTATGTTTCTTTTTTTTAAAAAAAAACAAAAAACTTGAGGCTTGATCTGTAGAACTCACTGCCAAAGTTTTTAATAGAGTTCTCAATTAGACCTCACCACTAGGAAATACTGCCTAGTATTTAAAAGGTATAAAACCTTTTAAACTGCTGCCACTAGAATAAATCCTTTCTATCTAAAAGAAACCCTGTAGCCTGGTTCCTATGGTGTAAGTGTGGGACTGACACCACCACTAGAGACAACCTTCCCAAATGAACAAAAAATAAGTTCATTAACTGACATTATTTATGAAAGTGAATAAAATGTCCCTCTTCAAATAATAGGCTGAGATTGCTTAAAGGTTCTTAAGTTAAATATGGTTGGTTACCATTTCCAATAAATGAGAGAATCTTTACCAGCTAAATAAAATCTCAATAGCTTTTCCTTCAGACCAGAAACTCCACCCCACAAACAGGAACAGGTTTAGGAATTTCTCTAAACTTCCTTACAAACAGGAACAGATGTTGTACACCAGTCTTCCTCTGCCTCTAGGTCTTCCTGCTTCTTGTTCTATGATGATTCAGATGTTTCAGAGACTACTTGCTGAAGTTCCCTCTGGTCAAACATAAAATAGGAACCTAAAATGTATTGTGTATAACTTAACTTGCTGTGCTCATAAAATTATCATGTTTGGTATATTAAATTTAAAAGTATATTTTATTCAAACAATAATTACAAATTTACTTGTAAAGGTTTTAATTTTAATGATAATTTTATGAGCAAACCAAGATATAAATAATATAATTTATGTTCCCAATCAAAGTGACTTTAGATCTGTAGAGTGCTAAAAAAAAGAAAAGAAAAAAGTATAGCATATACATTTTTCCATCGCTTTAAAATTTCTGGAAATTTTACATCTCTAGTTCTAAGACAGATTTGCAATGTTCTAATGAGAAATTTGTGCAGTTCTGAATCAGTAGCCAAATGAAGAAAATAGAACATTTTTGAATTCAACAAACGTTGCTTCAGACATTTTTTCTTCTTTTTGTTCTTCAACCTTCTGTAATCTCCAACATGCCTTTCCTTTCAGGGTTGGAATTACTGCTAGCCTCATCCCAGGAAGTCCCTAGTTCAAATCTTTAAAAAATCCTTTTGTAATTAACTACCGGAAAGGCAGCAGGGAAATATGGCTGCTCTTTGCCTTTCAGTCCAGTAGAGCAGCGCTTCCCCAAACTGGTGTGTTCCAGATGGTTTGGACTACAACTCTCAGCATTCTTGACCATTGGCCATGTTGACTGGGGCTGATGGGAGTAGAAGTACAGAACATCTGGAAGGTATTGGGCTGGGAAAGGCCAATATCAACTATCTTCCTATATAATATATAAAGCAGCTTCATACACTTCTCAGAGTGAAATAATCCACATCCTGCTCTTGGGCTGGTCTGTGTCAATGCATTTCAATGTTCATTCTCTGTCTGTCATTTTAATACAAAAAGCAAGGGTAGTTCCAGTGGACAGAAGAAAAAATCCAAAATCTATATTAGGGCAACCCCTTTATTAGGCCAACCCAAAGCTTGTACACTATTTTGTGATATTTGGCTTAAAGGTATTGCGCTAATATGGATCTTGGAAAAATGGGGACCAGCATTGTCATGTTTTCTACTGATGGAGGCCCCCCCCAAAATATGAACAAGTCTCAGATCTAGCTTTTGGAGGGCCCTTGGCAAGATGGCTCCCCATGCTAGGTCTGTGGCACAAAGGGAGAGGGCAAGTGGCTGCTGTAGGGGCAACTTCTTACTGTTGCTTGCCTGCCCACCTGCCTGAAATCCTCTCAGAACTTGTCAGCTAGTCCGATACCCTATGTTGGTACAACTTAATGCTGTGGCTGTACCTCAGTATATCAAGAGGTTAACTGTGCCGGACCTCACTCACTCACTGATGCGTGCTCTTGCTCAGAAACAAAAGGGTGGTCAATTCTCTGGTGATAAATCCAAGGAGTTCCAGTACTTTTTTTCTGTCGAGATCATTAGACCATCTCCCTCAGAAACAGGGATGGGTGAGCTATCTGATGAAGAAACTAAAGGTTTCCAAAAACTTCCCCCCGCCCCTCAGATGAGTTTTATACACCCTCGCCCTCAGAAGCAGAAGGGACCTTCAAAGACAAAGGAGCTCCCTCCTACCAGAGGGCTTTCCCGCCTTTTCCCCCTGAAGCAACTGTAACAGGATGAGCCATTTCTGTTTCCAGAGGTGTCTGTCTCGCCCAAGCCCCCGGAAGGCCAAGGGGAGGTTTCCAAGGGCAACAGCAGTGGCCAGTGTAGTGTAGTGGTTAGAGTGTTGGACTGGGACTCTAAAGATCCGGGTTCAAGTTCCTCCATGGCCATAAAGCTCAGTGGGTGACATTGGGCCAGTCACTGACTCTCAGCCTAACCTACCTCACAGGGCTGTTGCAAGGATAAAATGGAGAGGAGGCGGAGGAAGATTATGTAAGCCACCCTGGGTTCCTTGCAGGAAAAAAGGTGGGATATAAATATAATAAACATCAGAAGAGCCTGTTAATTGCTCTACATGGGTACATTTTAAAATAAATCAGAATTACCTCATGGTTGTATGAAGAATTCAAGGGTTCCCCTAGTGGATGGCCCTGTAGCTACACTCATTGCTAGCATTCTGGTTCCAAAGCCTCAGCATTAGCCATTAAGATGGCATGGGCGCCTTTCCTTCTTCCAGGGTTTCAAACCCTTGGCCTAAGAAACTCCTTGAATGGGCACCTCAGCAGAATTTAATTCTCTGTAATGTTTAGGCAAGTTAGCTAAGGCTTCTGCCCATGATGACAGATACAAGATTAGTCCCTTTACATTTTTCTGCCAGCAGATATGTTCAGATTAAATATTTGAATAGCTTGTAATATATGGAGTATATATGACAAGTCTGAAGTTGATTTGGTTTTTACTCCTTTATTTTTACTCCTTTTTTAGGCAGGTACTCCTTTTGGAGAATCTTAGAAGATGTTATAATAGAAGCAGCACTTTGAGGGGGTATGGTAAAGGGACATGGAAATTTTCATGAATCTGAAGGATTCAGATCCTTGTGCAGGACTGTATCATTTCCCTCCACCCTTTCTCTGGGCAGAAAAAAGTTTAATTTAACCTCTGCCTACCTAGCAGAGCGGTGGGCACTTTTGCCACCTTCAGAACAAATGTGTCAATTCTATTTTTCTTCAGAACTCAGATTGTGTCAACCTCTTCCAATGCTGCCCCTGCAATGGGGGCTCAAAGTAATGGTCCACACTGAATGGTTGTTTTACACCCTCAAGTCTGGGGCCACTAGAATAACCTACGCTTTTTTCTGCACATACCTCTAGTGCAGGGCTCTTCAACCTTGGGTCCCCAGATGTTGCTGGCCTACAGCTCCCAGCATATCCAGCCAGCATGGCTAATGGCAAGGGATTCTGGGAGCTGTAGTCCAGCAACATCTGGGGACCCAAGGTTGGAGAGCTCTGCTCTAGTGGTACCTCTGGCTGCAGTAGGCACAAAGCATACACCAGTACACTGTGCCATCAGAGCTAGAAGAGCACCTCTGTACTGTACTCCCTCTGTCAGGAATCTGGAGGAAAATCTGAAATTGTTGTACGGGAATGAAAGAGTTCCAAAGCTGGTTGGCCGTCACCCCTTTCAAAGCTGCCTTAAGAGACAAAAACTCCAGCGAGTGGTCTCAGTTTGGGAGACAGATGAAGCGAGAGCCCTGCCCTGGGATGGATACCGCTTTCGAACATCCCATTCAAGGCTACCTTCCTCCTTTGTAGGAAAATGGAACTTTGGACTTGCAGGCTGGGTTCAGACAACACAATAACCCACACTCAAGGGTTGAGTATGGGTTGATTGTGGGTTGTTGTTGAACCCGTCGGTTGTTGTTGAAACGTGGGTTATCATGTTGTCTGAACCCAGCTGTGCTAACAAGCCATGGCTTATTAACCACGAACAACCCATGAAGGTGAAGGTTTGTTGTTGGGTTGTGAACTGTGGGTTGTTCACCATCGTTTGTTATCTCAGCTGGGTTCAGACAACACAATAACCCACATTTCAACAACAACCCACACTCAACTCTTGAATGTGGATTATAGTGTTGTCTGAACCCAGTCACAGGGTTAAAGTTCATTTTCTACAGTGGATGGAGTGTATCCGCCCCACCCTGGATGGAGATATCTCGCTGCTGGGGGGAGTAGCGAGTGGTCTCCAACTCTTGAGGGTGTTGAGTTAGTGGCTTTCCCTTGGAGACTCCCTGCACTTTTTCATAGGTATTTTATTTAGTTATTTAGTGTTATTCTGTTACTGTGTCTTTAAGAGTGACTATTCCTGCATGGACAGGGAGAGTTGTTTATAGTTATTACTGCCCTGTTGACACTACCACTGAAGAATTTGTTGCAGTAAACATCCCATTCCCATCACCTCCTACCTAATCCTTTCACTGAGGTCATTGGAGGACGTTCTTCTGGTGGTTCCACATGGCCCTAAGGCCTGAGGAGTCCACCAGGAGAAGAGCCTTCCGTGTGGCTACTCCATTTCTATGGAACTCCCTGCCCTGAGGTCAGGCTGGCTTGGACACTGTTGTTTTCAGCGCCTGCTGAAGACGTCTTTGTTCCGGGAAGCCTTCCCCGCTGACCAGCCACAGTTTTAACGTTACCATGTTTTTAATGCATTGTGTTTATTCTTTTATCCATTTTATCTTTTTATTCTTCTGGAATCTGTCTCGATACAGAGTGGTATACAAATGCTGTAAATAAATCAATCTTTTATTTAATGGGAGATGCTGGGAATTGAACCTGGCACGTTGTGCATGCTCTGTCACTCAGCTTTGGTCCCTCCTCTGAATCTTGTCTGCATAGGATTGAGCAGTTGGTTGATTAATCTACAAATTAAAAATATGCATAAATATAAACAAGTCTTGTGGCATCTTAAATTATTAAAGGTGCAATCCTATGCGAGTTTAGACAGAAATAAGCAGAGCTGGCTGGGGCATGCTGGGAGTTGTAGGCCTTATTTCTGACTAAACTTGCATAGAATTGCACACTTAATATCGCAATCTTAAACATGTATACTCAGAAGTGCAGGGGGGGTTGGTTGTTTTTTTGAGGTACAAGACATTTTGGTTTTGCTGCAGCAGACTGAAATGACTACCCCTCTGTAATTTAGTGTATATTTCTTACATGTTATGCTTCTTTAAAATATTTTTGAAATTTATCTGGATATTGAGACACACCAACAAAAAAGAGAGGGCAGATTCTGTTTTATTTATTGAATTTCTCTGGCTTTTATCCTCCCAATAGTTCAAGGCAGCGTGCACGCCCACCCCATTTTATGCTCCGATCCACCAAGAGGAAGACACTAGTTGGCCCAAGGTCACCCTCGTGGAAATATCACAGAGGGAACAAGAAAAGGCAAGACCTGCAGCCTCTTCCTGCGTTGCTTTACTCAGAAGTGAACCTCATTTAGTTCAAAGGACTTACTCCCAAGCGGGCATAAGATTCGAATGGCAGCCGTGCAACTCGTTCCTGTATTTACGTGGGAGAAAAAACAAAGCTGCAAAACCTCCTCCTCCTCCCCGCTCCGCCCACTGTAAAGAATCCCGCCCTGGCAGGCGCTGAATTTCCAGCCCGAAGCAATCGATGGCTGAACACATCCACCCTCGTTCCATCCATGCGCTCAGGTGGCCGAATGGGAGGGTTTAGCTTCGGAGGATTGCATTGCAAAAGAGTTTTTGTCTTGCACGGATCGCAGGGTGGGAAGGGGAAAAACAAAGAACAAACCGCAAAGCCCACTCCATTTAACGATATATAGAAGAGGAGGGGGGAGAGGGGGGGTTCTCGGTTTGTTTTAAAAACTCGCTCGCCCTCTCTCCATCTTGGAAGTCGTAATTGTGGTTGGGGAGATGCAGTGAGAATTTCTGGTGCGGCCAAACAGAGAAAGAGGATCGGAGGCATCGGCTAAGCAAAGAAAGCTTTGAGGATCTTGAAGGATTCTTGGTGAGTGCGGCTTTCAGGGTGTTGGGGGAGGAGAGGGATTCTTCCAGGGCTGCCCCGGGCCGATTCTAGGCAGAGGTGCAGCGCGAGCCTAAGCCCGTGTGGAGCAGAGGTTAGACCATCCTTCCCCCACCCGCGGCCCGTCAGATGTGCTGGACTTGAACTCTTACCATACACAGCCAGTCTGGGTTATACGGTTGGACTAGAGCACGGGGAGACCAAGATTCAAATCCCAACACATCCATGAAACTCACTGATGTGCGACCTTGGGCCAGTCACATACTTGCATTCGCTCTCTCAGCCTTGCCTACCTGGCAGGGTTGTTTTGAGGAGAAAATGAGGGTGGGGGAAGAACCATGTAAGCAGCTTTGAGCTCCATGGAGGAAAAAGAGGATATGTGTGACATACTTCGATGTAAGTCCCACTCAGTTCAGTTTGGATTACACCTTAGCAACTGTGTTTAGGATTGCAGCCATTTAGACCCATTGAAATTGCCTCTATATTCATATCTTACTTTGCATCTTCTGTGATAATTTCTCCCCCAGAGGTTTTCTATCTTTGCTCCTTCCTGTATTAAAACACACGTGTACACACACGCACAAAATCAAGCCCCAATTTCCCTTGATTTTTTTTTAAATTGTTCCACCTTTCTATGAAACTGAAGTTCAAGGCAGTTTACCAAATGAAACCAAATTAAAATGCAACACAGACTGAAATTACAATACCCGTTCAAAAGACAGCAGCACTAAATGGATTTTAAAAACACGCAAGAGCTTTCCACAATTAAAACTGACCAAAGTCTTTAGTAAATAAAACGGATTTTACCTGCATTTTTATAATAACATAATCATTATTATTATTATTATATAAATAATAATAATAATAAGTGGGACCTGCAACAAAATGTTGCAGGGCACCCTCCTAACAGTACCCTTTTTGAGATTGGACCCAACCAAGTTCTCTTCCAGGATCCAGTAAGCTGTAAGGGGCTCCAGCAGAGCATTCCACACACTTTCTGTCAGCCCTGCCCACCTACCCTGGTTCAATTTTTCTTTTTCAACTAACACTTGCAATTCCATGGCTCTTGGCCCATGGTTTGTTGGTGGGTTAAAACTCTGGGTTGCTTAACCCTAAACAACACAGATGGCCGGGTTCTCACGGCACAACAAAAACCCAGGAATGCACTATTTCTGGGTTGTTTACAAAACCTAAGGCAAAGCAGAAGCGTCAAGCATGTGGGAGGCAGCTTGCTTGCTCTCCCCTAGCAATTCATGGATTGCATGACATGACAGCCCACAGTGGATTAATCAACCTTCAAGAAGCTGCGGAATGTGCTGGCTGCCATTTTGAATATACAACCCCCAATCAGGGGCTATCTTGTCTTCTAAACCCAGCCTTACAACAAGCCGAGGGTTATGCGATGGCTGGGTTTGGGTGATCAGGGGGTTGCATATGTAATGGGTTAAATAAACCATGTATCATACAAACCAGGTCAGTGTCTTTAGTAGTAGGGAGGTGGACAGAAGCTTCCTGGGACTGCCTCAGTAGACAAAATAACTTGGCCAGCCATTAACTGGAGGAGGGGTTTAATTTGCCACTCCGCCTCAGAGAGCAAAATGTCTTGACCCAGCCCTGACTAGACCCGCAGTGAGGACTAACTGTTTTGACAATTTGTTTGCCAAAATTAACATAATGATTTCCTTTTCTTCTCTGCCACTGATCAGCCCCCCTTATCCTTAAAGCGTAATCTCCCATTTAGAACTATTTGTAAGTTTGCAACAGCCCTTTCAATGCTCACCTCACCAGTTCCACTGATTAGCGTGGGTCAAGGAATGGAATTTCAGGTTAGCAGAAAAAAGTACACCTAAACAGATTTGAACTTCTCAAAGTACAAACTTTTACTTTGCATGTGGAAATAACTAACCACCAAAAAGATAAGCATGAGAGAGATTTATATTGACATGGGAGCAAAGGAGAAATGAATGCATCCTTGATTCCTTGTTCTTTACTTTCCCAAATGGATTTTAAGCTTAGAGGCCTTTCTTTATATTTACTGTCCCTGGGCTGGATGTTGAGGTGTCCCCATGATGGACCATGTCCACCACACCTCATAGGCCAAGATCCCACCAAGCTGGCTATCTTCTTTCCACATAGGGATTGCCTTCCCAGTATACCCTTTTACTAGACCCCTCCCCTTTTTCTTTCTAAGAATTCAATGAGTTGAAAGAAAGTTTAGAAAGTTCAGTGATTGGCACTTCCTAGATCTTTCTCCCTAGTGACTCTCCCTCTTTCTCCGTCAGGGAATGTGGGTATCTATAGGTATTTATCTTAGCCAGCTAATTGCACAGCAGTAGTCCTACCTAGAAAGGCTGGTTTAGGTTAACGTCTGAGCATAGCCAGAGTACAGACTAGGATTTTATTGGCAAAATGAAGAAGTATACAAACAAAGATCACGTTTGGGGTCAAGAGTCCTTTCAGTCTACCTTATTTACACTAGTCCCCCATTTCCACATTCATTCTGGATTGAGTTTGGTTATATTCATTAGTACATAATATATCTCAGACCCTACATTTCATAGGATTACATTGTTGTTTTTGCCCTCAAGCAGGCTTTCTAATTCACAGAGCAGGCTTGTTTTTCCAGCTTTAATAATACTGGATCCCTGATCACTGAGGATTGGAGGAAAGAGATCACATCAAAACATAGCTTGGGTGAGAGAACAGAAAAATTAAATCCAAACCCCATTCATTTTGGAAGCAACATTCTTGGATTTGTATGTAAACAAACTGTGTTCCTTCTGTCACCACAGATGGTCAAAATCTCTTTCCTGAACACTGTTTCTGGTCTTACTCTCCTGATCAGAGGCTCTGGACATGATGGAACAAGAGAAGGAATGCCGAACTCTAGTTGTCCAGGATTTGGAGAACAAGACTTCCCCAGAGGTCCACTCAGGTAAGGGATGGATGCCCAGAGAATTTGTCATTCTAGATAAGGAAGTGGGGCTTGCAATGAAATGTTGGAGTGCGAATTTATTTTTAAACATACTTGTTGTCCTTTAAAACACTCCTGTAGAACATGTGAGCCTATTCACTCATTCTCCCCTTACATCTTGTAAGTTCTAAAAATTAGAGAACTTACAAAGAATTAGTCCTGGGCTCATGGTGGGACGGGAAGCCAGTGTATGGGTTTAAGAAGGAACGTTGTATGGTCTTAAAGATAGATAGCCAAGGATTATGGATCAGCGGGCGGTTCCACAGGGTCATAATTTGGGTGAGGGAACTGAGAACCCAGCTCATTCAAGACCTTTATATAGATATCGGGCAAGTTCCGGTATTTGCAGAGAAACTAGTCAACGTCTAATACTACTATCAAACTTTACCTTCTCTCTGTATTATGTCTTTCTCTTGATTAGGGTATCCTACTATGACAATAAAAGTGGAGGAGGAGGAAGAGGAGGAACAAACGTGGGTACCAAATAATCTGGACTCTGAGGAAATCGAGACTTTCCTACATGATAACTTAGGTATGGGACCTTTCTAGATTCTCACTCAGCTAACTCAGGGGGCCTAAAGAATGAATTCACTATTTTATTTATTTATTATTTATTTAATACATTTTTATACCGCCCAATAGCTGAAGCTATCTGTTGCCAGCCATTAAATCACACACACACAGAGTATCCAGGATTGAACATACTGAGTGCCTGTGGAAATTAAGATCTAGCCAGCTGAACTCTTGCAAATAAGTGTTCACACTAGCGGTCTAACGCAAGAGAGCAGCATAATGTCAGAAGAGGTAACAAGTAATCGTTCACGATTAGGGAAACAGTAAGTTTAGCTTTCTAAATACTATCTGAATTTGCTTGTTTAATCCGGGATGTGTTTGGCTTCCCCACTTTTTGCCTTCTTGTACCATTCAAGATTAATAGCCAACTCGGAGAAATCATTAGTATATTGTCCAAAACAACATTGAGATTTACATAGAAATGAGCAGACATTCACTACCAGCTGCTTGAGATTGGAGGATCCATCCCCTAATTCATCGTGTGACATCTTTTTCTTGATCAGGGCTCCCTGACATAAAGATAAAGGTGAAAGAAGAGGAGGAACTGTGGGCAGTGGATCATCAGCTTCCTGAGGAAAACAAGATCCCCCCAACTGCCCATTCAGGTGAAGGATCTATTCAAGAAATCGGGTGCATGGATAATTTGTTGCGAACTTCCTCACTATTTCTGAGTATTTCAGAGAGGCAGCTGTGTTAATTCATTGCAGCAAAAATTAATTTTTGTGGGCCCTTGAAGGTGAACAAGTTTATTGTGACAGAAGCTTCTGTAGACTAGAGAGTACAGTTTGTCATATATGTGATGTGGTCCCCTCTAATTTATTGGGTTTGTGTATGGCGAAAAAAATCTACCTGGTGGGGCTAAAAGGCCAAGAAAGTGCAAAAAAGCTGTATATGCTGTGCATGGAACAATTGAAAACAAGAGCCAGTCAGGGTGGCAGTGACCCTGTCCCAATATTAGCATAGCAAGTAAGATATTGACCTGGTTCGTGCGTTACAGTGGCAAATCCTGGGTTAATTAACCAGCCATTTTCAAGGATGCATACCATATGCAAGCCGTTTCTGGTGTACATAAGCAACCTATGGCCACCCATTTGTAGGTTGTTAGAGTGACATCCAAACCTAAACACTTTGGCTTGTTTATGAGTTGAACAACCCAGAGTTAAACTAGGATTTGTTGTTGCCACCATGACATACAGACTGGCCCAGGGACTTGGTTCACATGTAAAGCTTCCAGTTCCCCAAACAACAGTTTGAAAGATTGGGAGTGATCCCTGTACTTGTGCGATCCCTCCTTCCTTCCCTTCCTCACTCCCCTCACACAGTCAGCTTAATGAGTAGATACTAGATAGCTTTTCAGAAAACTGTGGTTTGCTGTTCTGTACAAAGCGCAAACTGTGGTTTGTGGGAAGCTTCTAGACCAGGAGCAGTAGCCAGGGATCCAACCTGGCTTTGCAGTCCTGGTTCTCTGTGCGATCCCACTGGCCCCCTCACACATATCGGATGTACATGTAGAAGGGTTCAGGTGAACAGCCTTTTAGTGTATTTCAAGAGCTTCTTTCAAAGTGATTAAAAGAAGTCACCTTCTTTGGTGCCTAACAGGATTTTCCAATCTCAAGCCTCAGCTGAGTTCCAAGACTAAGCAGGACGAAGAGGCTTTGATCCTAGAGAAAAAGATCATGGAAGAAAATGACACTCCAGGCCACAACTCTGGTGAGGCAATGGAGAAATCTCATATGAAAACCATGAGATCTAGGGGAAAATGCTGAGATTTCCACTGACACTAAGCTGCCAGCCATTACCTCTCTTACCCCTCTTTATCAGGGTTTCCTGATATGATGGTAAAGATGGAAGAATGGGAAGCAGCAGTCCCCCCTGCTCATGAAGGATCTGGAACGAGCCAGGCTGTTGGAGCTCCCTGCTCAGGTAAGAGATGGGTTCATCTAAGTGAGGGTGCACGGCCAATTTATTCCGAATCTGTGATGCACTTTTGTTTTATAGATCGTCCACAGGTTCCTTCTTCATACATTTACCCCAGAAACATCCAGGATTTGAACATTCTTGGAAATGTGGTGACAGGCTTGAGAAATGTTTACTTTGGCATCTGATGGAAGATGAGAGCAGAGCAGCGAAAGTGGGGACCCGCAGCAGAATGTTGCAGTGTCTGCCCAGGCCCTAAGAGGGATGCTCCAGCTCAGGGTTTCAGCCAGCCTGGAAAAGGAGCCTTGTTCAGGGCTAACAGAAGAGAGGTGGCTTCAGGAGGGGGCAGGAAGGGAAATCTTGTTTTCTCTTTTCCTGTATCGGAGTGCTTAATTGCTATGGAGCTGGAGAGAGATTTCTGGAGAGTGAGGGAGAGACAGCAGAGAGCAGGATCTCTCCAAACTGGTGGGAATGGGCATTAAAATGGCCAAAATAATTTCAATGTAAGCAAGCGTAAAGGGGATGGACACTGGGGCAAATCATCTGAACTTCACATATTCTCTGATGGGACCTGAGCCAGACATGAGAAAGAGATCTTGAGGTTGTGGTAGATAGTTTGATGAAAATGTCCATCCATCATGCAGCTGCTATGAAAATGTCAAATTCCACATTGGGGATCATTAGGAAAGGATTCGAAAATAGAACTGCCAGTATCATAAGTGTATTATATAAATATAGGATTATGTATCCCAAGAAACTGAATTGTGGTAGATTTGGGAAAGATAAAAGGAAAGAGTTTTTCACACAACACAAGCAGGATTATATATAGTGTGGATTAAGTGCCTAGTATCCCTCACAACACTCGAGCCCAGTGGGGGTCATCCCATGAAGCTGAACGGTGGGAGATTCAGGACAAATAAAAGGAAAGAAGCTAAACTACAGAATTTGCTGCCACAAGATGTAGTGATGGCCGCCAACTTGGATGGCTTTAAATGGGAATTTGACTGATTTGTGGCTGTATGTTAATGTCAGTATTATAGGCAGTATGTTTCTCAATCCTAGTTCCTGGGGAACACAAGCAGATGGGTGCTCTTGTGCGGATGTCCTGCTTGTGGGCTTCCCATTGGGGCAGCTGGTTGGCCACTGTGTGAACAGAATGCTGGACTAGATGGACCTTTGGCCTGATCCAGCAGGGCTTGTCTTCTGTTCTTAACTGGGCCACTAAAACCTCAGCCGGAAAGGGGGAAATAGGGGGGCATCATGTCCTGTAGTTCCTAGGCAACTCTGTAACTATGTATTATTGTTTCTGAGTTAACTGGAATCGCTCTGCAAGATGCTTGCATGGCTGATTTCCTCCTCTCCTTTTCTCTGACTTCTCTCTGACTTATCTTGGCAGGCAAGAGCCTGGTTGAGAAGTTATATGGGGCTCCCTTTTCTCCTTGCGTTAAAGTGGCAGAACTAAAGAATTAAAATCACCCCCAGTTTCCAATTGAGTACCTTTATTCAAGAACCGAGCAGAGAGAAGTGCAGAAATGGTCAGTTGCTTCTAAAATGAAATGAATCCTAAAAGAAGCTAAATAAACCTTAATTATCAGGAACCTGCATCCTAAGAATAACTAGCCAGAGCATCTTGTAGGTGGGGGAGGAGGGGAAGGCACGCCTGGGACTTGACAGCATGGTTTAGTCTCGAATCTAGACAGAGGAAGATTTTGCAAACAAAGATATTTCTGTGGAGGACAGGCAACTACCAGGGAGGGATTGGAAATTCACACTGACCAATCAGTAGCCTGAGATCATGTGTCCTCCAGCTGATTCCTGCCCGTAGTTATTTCACATAAGGCCTAAGGTCACAGGAGAGGGGGGAATCGAGCCTCAGATGTGGAGAAATGCAAAGTTTGGTACCCACATATGTCGGCATGTCATTTACTCAGAGACATGTTCTAGCAGGGAGCGAGGGAAAAGGTTGGGTTCATCACAGTCCCCCTATCTCATGTTTGGTTACAGGTGTCGTTATGTCCACACAGCCAATCAACTATGTACTCCTCTCTTTATCTGTCCCAGGTAACAACCAAGGTAAGTCGTGGGGGTGGGGAGATTGGAGAGGGAGAAGAAATATAAACAACACTGATCTGGTTTAATCCTGCATCCAGTCTAAATCAAGGGTGGGGAACTACATGGGGGGGGATGACCCTCCCCCTGTCCTCCATGGGCTGAATGACATCATGAGGCGGGGCTCCATTCCCCTGACATCACTTGGTTCTGGAGCTCCTCCAGCTGCTGCTTCAGCCAGGGACCTCGTGTTGCTGTGCATGGGCTTTCCCCAGCTGGGGAAGGCCTGCAGCCAGCAAAGCCACCCATTTGGGTGCATGCGAGGCAGACTAAGCAGAGTCCTGAGAGTGAAGGGGACAGAGCAGGCTTGACTTGGCTCTGTCCAGGCTTTCTGTAGCCAGGGAAAGACCAGAGACCAGGCAGAGTGAAGCAGTCCAGCTGGGAGGGTGAATTTCGTGCTAAATAAGGGGAATCACCACAACGCTCCCCCTCCCAGTTGGGAAGGGAGCAGCACTGGTGGGGGGGGGATCTCTACTTTAACTCTCATCAGAGATAAGAGCAGGGATCCCTCTCCCCTCCTCCTCCCCCCCCATGCCCCTTGGGCACGGCCCATGGAGGGAGCTGAAGCCTCTGCAGGTAATATGGGGAAACCTCAAGCTGGACTTGGCCTGTGGTCTGGAAGCTCGCCATCCCTCATCTAAATGACATGTTAACTAGAATAAACATCCCAAACCTAATGACAGTTTTCTCACTTCTAAATGCTCAACTTGCTTGTTGCTGCTGTTGCTGCTGCTGCTATTATTATTATTATTATTATTATTAATAATAATAATAATAATAATAATAATAATAATAATAAAGCATCTACACTTCCTAGGTACTGTTCAGAAAGTAGAAAAACCACAGGGAACATGCAGAGGCTCACAAGCTAAAGGTAAAGTTATGTTTAATATTTTGTTATTAATATTTCTATACTGCCTTTTTTGCCAAAAAGCCCCAAGGAAAGGGAAGGAGGGTCAGTTGGGAAAAGCCAGCTGAATTAACTAGGACTGAATTCAATGCTTTTTTATTCTATCTCTATCATCCTTCCCCAACCTGGTGCTCTCCAAATGTGGTGTTGGACTATAACTCCCATCGTCCCCCAGTCTGCATGGCTGTGCTGGCTGAGGGATGATTGGAGTTGCAGTCTATAACATGTCTGAAGGGGCTCCAGTTTGGTGATGATCAATCTATATTATAATACCTATATTATGTACATGTACAGTTAGGTGTGTGTATATACTGTTTATATATAATACATACAGTGAGCTGGTTCACACATATCCCATAGTATGTTCAATTCTTGGTTGTTGTTAGGTGTGACCCGTGCCCGAGCCTTAACCAACTATAGGTTGTTAACCACAAATAACCCAGGAAGAGAATCCACGGTTAGTTGTTGGGTTGTTAACTCAGGGTTGTTTAGGCCCTCGGTGTTGTTACGTGCAAAGCCAAACCATGGGGTTGTTTTGCCAGGCTACAGAGTCAACAGACAAGCGAAGTAAAAAACCAAAAAAAACTGTTGCTCTGCATGCTGCCATGATCTCTCTAGCCCTTCTCCCTTAACTAGCAGGAATCATAGAATCATGATTCTATGTTGGACTGGGACTCGGGAGATCCTGGTTCTAGTCCCTGCTCAGCCATGAAACTCACTGGGTGACTTTGGGCCAGTCACTGACTCTCAGCCTAACCTACCTCACAGGGTTGTTGTGAGGATAAAATGGAGAGGAGGAAGGAGGATTATGTAAGCCGCCTTGCGTTCCCTGCAGGAAAAAAGGCTGGGTATAAATATAATAAATAAATTAAATAAATTAAATAAATCATGGAATAGTAGAGTTGGAAGGGACCTATAAGGCCATTGAGTCCAACCCCCTGCTCAATGCAGGAGAACAGATGTGGGCAGCCCAGGCAGTCACCCATCCAAGTACTGACCCAGCTCATACCTGCTTAGCTTCAGCATGAGCCTGCATTATGTGCTCAAAGGCCAGTCAGAAGTCTGCCTAGCAACAGCAGTGAGGCTGTTCGTTCTGCTGTCTCCCTCCTGCAGCTCAGCACTGCCCCTGATAGCAGTTGGGGTGACCTCCTTGCTGTATTGCACATACTAAGTGATGCCTTGATAATTATGTGACGGCTTAGAAGTAACCCCCCCATGCACACGCACATGCACACCCAGGTGCAGATAATTGGTCTACTGGTGATGCCAGTCCCGTGATGGTTTGGGTTGCATTAACCACCTGGCACTTATCTCCACTTACTGTCCTTTGAGATACATCCCTCTGTTGCTATGCCACCCTGAATTGTCTTTAACATGTGCTGTGCTCAAAGTCCATTGTGTACGATCCTTAACACTACTCCTAGTGAGTCCCATTTCTCACCCCAAAGTATGCATCTCTCCCATTCACAAAGTGCCCACTTACCCACCATCTGCCTTCAGAAAAGTGCCTGCATAGTACCCCCAAAAAGACACTCTCCAGCCATCCCAAAAACTACTTCTAGTGAGTTTCACCTCTCACCCCAAATTAAGCATCACTCCTGCTCGTAAAGTGCCCACTCACCCACCATCTGCCTTTACAAAGTGCCCGCAAAGAACACTCCCAAATAGCCAGTTTCTCATGTACCAGAACATTACACTGCCTTTGGTGACCTACAGCAGAGGTGCCTCTTTAAAAAAAAAAAAATTGTCCAAGGATGTTCCCAGCTCCCTCCTTCTGTGTAGGGGGGAGGGTGTTAAAATTTGGGCAAAAATCACAGTGAGGAAATGGTGGCCAGCTTCTTGTTGGTCATCCATCAATACATCTCACGGTGAACTAACAGACCTGACTGGACTTGTCTGGAACACACGATGGCTGGGAAATCTCCACACTCCCCAGAACCAAGAATGGGTGAGGAGGACTCCCGAGATCCATTTTCTCCTTAATCTCCCTCACTGTTCTCCGCCACAGATGAGCCTACCTTACAACCCTCTCAGCGGACACAGCAGTCGCAGGTGCATTCCCGGGTGAACGGTATCCCAGACTCACAGAGAATACGTGCAAAGTTCTGGTCTCATCGTGAGCTGGGTCTATTCATCGATCTATGGATCAGTCCGGAGGCACAGCAGACCCTGCAAAGAAACTACAGAAATGAAAGTGTGTACACATGGATTTCTGAAGAAATGGCAGCCCAGGGCTTTACACGTAGTCCTGCCCAGTGCAGGGAGAAGATAAATGGACTTAAAAAGAAGTTTAAAGAGGTAACTGCCCACAACAGACAGTTGGGTGTTGAACCACGCACCATGCCATTCTACGACAAGTTGGCTACAATACTGCTTAACAGGAAGCATGGGACGCCGGGATATACCACTGGCAGTGGCTTCCCGGTGGCACATCAGCTGAGAGTTAGGCACCACTCCAAGCAGGTGAGCCTTTTGCCCCAGAGGGACTTCTCACCTACTTCAGACCCATCACGGCGAGCATGTGCAAGCCAGTTGCCTCCAGCACAGCCCCACCAACCTCTTGGTGGGTCAACATGTAGAGGCCCCTCTCTGTCGCGGCCACCCAGCACCAGCACCACTATTCATTGTTCTGCATCATCGGCAACAGTTTCATGTGTGCCCGGTGCTGCGCCCCCCGCCAAACTACCACGTCTGGAGCCAGAGCAAGAGGGCCACCCCACACCTTCTCAGGACCTCGTTCGGGCCAAGAGAGAACGCACCGCCTGCTCAGGAAGCCCATCACTTTTGGCAGTGCAAAGGACTCAGCCTGTATCGAGGACTAGCAGCCCAACTCTGTCCTCTAGAACAAGTAGTCCAACGGTGTTTCATACCATGCAGGAACACCTTGGTGTGCGATCGCGGACCCTGGTTACTAGCTCTCGTTCCTCCCCCACTCGCTCCCCAGCACTGGAGACAGAGCAAGAATCTCGAGGTGCGGCATGGAACAGTTTTCCCCAGACAATGCTGTCGGAAGTCGATTTGACCACAGAGGCCATCATGGAAGTGAATGCCTCGCTCCCACCACACCTGTCCCACGGTAAGGAGCAGGAGCTGTCACCACATTTCCTCACCGATGTTGACGACGTCATTATGCGCTCTTTGGCCCGAACGGGGGAACCGCCGGCTGAAGAGGAATTACTGAATGGCAGTATTATTCTACCTGAAACAAAAGAACGGGAAGGACGCAGCACGGGTGAACCCCCCCTGATTGAAACTGCCTTGGCTCGTCTGTTCGAGGAGCAGAGCAGCTCGACTTTTCTAGGATTCCCACCTGGGTCAAGAGAGCAGGACCGTTCACAGTACGCAGACACCGCTGGTGAGTTACGGTCCTGCTTCTTGGGGGTGGGGGGTTGCCTTGGACACCCTGTTCTGAGTGGGGGGGAAGCAGTGCTTAGTTGGGAGGTGATAGGAGTCCTAGTTACAGCACTGTAAATGCAACTTAGTATGCATTAAACTATTTAAAAGTGCTTTGGCAGCCTACGCTGGGCAAGCTGTCCATTAAAAGTCGATTAAAGCAGCAGCTACAGCATAGCATTCATGGTATCCTGCTTGTTAATTAAAAGCACTTAAAAGAGTCATGATAAAGTGATTGTGATAAAAGACAGATATCGATATGTCAGCTAAGCAGTATGTGAACTGACACCATTGTTCCATCCACCTCCCTTTGAAACCCTGCAGAGCGACTGGAGGAGGAGCAACCACTCAAAGCAGAGGACCAGGAAAGTGGTCCTCTGCAGGCCCGGTGCAAACCCCTGCGAGCAACGCCGGAGGAGGGAGTGGAATCCGCGGGGTCGCTGACAAATGCACAGAGAGCTGCACGATTGAGGAACAGGCGCAGGACCGACCGTGTTCAGCTCGCAAAGGACTTGGTGCGGGCCATAGAAATTACAGGAGAACACACGTGTGAGGTTCTGCAGGAGCTGGATGCAAAGGAGTCTCAGCGGAGGGCGAGAGACCATCTGCTGTCAGTGTGGGCAACACGCCACACCGCTCGAAGCATACGAGACTGTGGAGAGTTGATGTCGACTACTCTGCGGGAGTCCATGCGGGCCTCCGACCAGGCATTTGAAAGGGCCATGGCAGAGAGGACGGCCGCCATCGAAAGGCAGACTCACGTGTTAGACAGGCTAGCAGCCGCCATGATGGCAGCGCTGCCTGGGCAGCAGCCGCACACCCATTTTCAGCAGTTCCCATACGGCCCACAGCCCATCCTGGATGCACCATCACCCACCATTCACCAGCACCCACAGGCTCAGGTACCCCTAATTGAGTCCCCAGTCAGGGAACACCAACCACACCACATAGAGCATCAACCGATTGTGCCTGCCCAACACCCAGAACCGTGTCTCCGTCAACAAGTTCAGCAGCAGCAGGTTGAGACAGTGGTGCAAATGCAGCACGAAGCCCCCAAAGTCATTGCAGATCCTCCAGCACTAACACAGGGCCCAATTCAACCCCAAATCCACACCCCAGAAAACCTCACATAAGACTCAGCAGCCAGTGCCGAGTATGCAGACCTTGATCTGCCTAATGGGGGGCAGAGGTTGCCTGTGAGTACAGGATGACGATGGGTCACTGACACTCAGTGTAACCTTTTCGGACATAGTCTTTGAAAGTTTCTTCATTGCTATCTAGAAACACTAATAAAATTGACACACGACAGTAGAAAGAGCGGTGCCCCATTCTTTCAGCACAGCGAGATAGGAGATGTAGCTTCTCAAGGAAACGTCTTGTAGCCAGTGAAACAAAGTTGCAAGAAAAGGAGAGCAAACTTAGTATATCTTTGTGAAGCATGTACATTCCAACAGTCTGTTTGAAAGTTGCTATAGAGGTTAGAAGAAGGATGGGTCTGAGAAAGAAATACATGAAGTGCAGGATTTATTCCTTCCATGGAATAGTCAGGCACTTAAAATGAAAAGGTGTGTTCCTCAGGAATGCCCTGCCAGGGAGCAGGTAGTGGGGTTGAGTTAATCATTCTGTCAGGACAGCAGGATTAACAATAAACTTTCCTCTGTCTTCTGACTTTCCCTCCTCCCTGACCCCACCATTTACTACCACCACCCCCATGTACAGCAGCAAGAGTATACGAGAGGCAGTACACAGTCCTGCAGATTCCTTCTACAAAATGCACCAAGAACAGCTGGAGTGGAGCAATTTGTGCTTGCCATAGCCCTCGGACTAGAGAGTGCAGTTTTCGGACCCCAAGACCACAGGGTTGATGCTGTGGGAGTGAGGGAGGGCGAATGATCTTACGACTGGGCAGGGCTGCTATAGGCTCCTTGTGACTGTTGTAGCGCATAACTACAGAATATCAGAAGGGGGGGAAATAGAATGCCCAAGGAAGAGCATAAATGCAGTATGTTTCACGCTTTCAGTCTCCTGTTGCAAGGCTAAGGGGGTAACTTACCATGCCACGTATTCTCCCCCCTCCCCTGCCCCTCCTCCTCACAGAGCAAGCACACATAAGGTGCACTACAAGCGTGTACTGCCTCCCGCCAATGCTGTGGTCCACCCTCCCATCCTGGCCTCTTTCCCAGCTAGCAAAGTGTTGAAAGAAAGTAATGGGGGACTATGGCAAATGAGTGACCACCTTTTTATGCCATTCTGCAGTGCGTTTTGGAGAACTGTGACTCAGCGGAGGTGCACTTTGAGCACTGCCAAGAACAGAAGCAGTGTCGCTGTTGATGGTCAAGGAATGGGATGATGTAAGGTTCTGTGGTAGTTTCAGGATGTCCCGGGTGACCTCTGATACCATTGCCGATGTGTGGTGCAGTGCTTAGAGCAGGGCTCTCCAGCCTTGGGTCCCCAGATGCTGCTGGCCTACAGATCCCAGCATACCCAGCCAGCATGGCTAATGGCAAGGGATTCTGGGAGCTGTAGTCCAGCAACATCTGGGGACCCAAGGTTGGAGAGCCCTGGCTTAAGCGTGTTGGACTGGGACTCGGGAGATCCGGGTTCTAGTCTCCACTCTGCCATGAAGCTCACTGGGTGACTTTGGGCCAGTTACTGACTCTCAACCTAACCTACCTCACAGGATTGTTAGGATAAAATGGAGAGGAGGAGGAGGACCATGTAAGCCACCTTGGGTTTCTTACAAGAGGACAAAAGGCAGGATATAAATGTAATAATTAACTAAATAAATAATGCAAAGGCAGGATACTGATATTCACACAGCAATTCCATAAGAAAACATCTAGTGATTGCACTGTACAAACTGGCATTCAACCTGGGCTATATCTTGCTCAGCACCACCTTTGGTGTCAGCAAATCTGACAGCCTGTGAAATATTCAGGGAGCTGGTGCGAGTCCTGAATGAGCTATACCTGATGGACAAGATAATGTTGGGTGATGAGAGAAAAGTCCTTCGAAATTTCAGAGGGCTGGGCTTTCCTCAGGTGTGTGGTGCGCTTGACTTATGCCACATCAGGATCCTTGCTCCTGAGGGGCGCATTCCAGAGTACTACAGCATGGTTCTGCAGGTGATGGTAGACTCAAAAGAGCAGGTTCCTGGACGTTTATGCAGGTGTCTCCAGTAGAAGTCACAACACTACAATCTTTTGGAATTCCCCTCTGGCAGATAAGCTTTACATGGGCATGTTCTTCAGTGCCCCCCACTCCCTGTTTCAGTTAACGGGGTGGTAGCATGCGCACTCATCCTCAGTGACCAGGCTTTCGTGCTTCAACTGTAGCTTATGATGCCATGACGTTCACCAAGAACACCCAAGAGGAAAAAATGTCAGCTGCTACCACAACAGGGCCAGAGAAGCAGTGGAGAGAGCATTTGGATGGCTAGAAGTCGAGATGGTAGCTTTACACACTTCTGGATGTTGAGGAAGACCTCATTGTGGATATCATTGTTGTCTACTGCATCCTCCACAACATCTGCAAGCTGAGGGGGGATGTACCTCTGGAGGATAACCTGCTTCCAGAACCCCAGGCAGAGGAGAATGCCATCCCCCTAGGATCACAACACCTGCAGGCACCTCCATGTCCACTGAACCCCCAATCCAGGACAGTGTCACGCTGGGAGGTGAGAGACAAAAATGCTGAGCAATAGCAGAGTTCATCTAGGAGTATTATCCACATGTTATCTGTGGTTACGGACTGCATATTACTCTGCCAACTGACAACATATCAGCTCCGGGACATAAGCAGTGGACGTACCTAGGCAGGGACACCAGGGCCAGGGATGATGGAGGTGCGGCGGGCAATAGGTAAGGGCCAGGAGGTGGAGGAGGTGTAGAAAGACGGAAACTGGAATGGGGTCAGGAGCAAGCAAGCAAGGGCAAACACAAGTGAAGGCATCGCAGGAGCAGAGTCAGGAACAGGCGAGGGTCAAACGCAATCAAGGCAAAGATCAGCTACTGTTGAAGTGAGTCAGGAGCAAGATGCAGCCACCACAAAGACTTGTGTTGTTGTGGCAAAGCTGGGTGGGAAGAGGAAGCCTTTTATAGAGCTTCCTCTGGTTCCCAGCTGGCCTGCTTGAATGGACTGAGTAATCCTGTAATCACTCACATGTCTGGTGCTTAATCCTGTGAGTACCCACATGTTAGATCAGGCGGCCTTCTCTATCATGCTGCCTGGGGGAGCTGCAGTACTCTGCAGGCCAGGCAGATCCTGACACACAGCACTTCCTGATATCAGGAGCCCCTTTCACACTGGTGACTTATACTCCCAGTCTACCCTTAGCTTATTGGAGGCACATGTATGCTTACGCAGAGCCTAGTACTTGCACCATATTAAGTAGCTGACTAGAATCATTTGCCTTCTACTGCTAGGAATAAGCAAACATTAAAATTATTAAGTAAATCCATGTGCTCTGCTGTCTTTGTCCAAGGTACCAGCAGATGTGACGGGGTCTGCAATCTGAACTGCATTGCAAGTGGAAGACTGTTTGGGGATGGAGGCAGGGGAAGCTAAACTCATTTTTAGGGAACAAATATGAGGGGAGGTTGACTGGAAAGCTAAATGGAGTGGAGGGGCATTGATAGAGTATTGGCGGATGAGTGGTACATTGCTTCTGTAGTTCTTCATTTTGCAGAACAAACAGAATGGGAATGGATTACGGTACTTTTAGCTGAATTCCATGTTTCAGGTGCTCCCACGGGGACAGAGAGTGGGTAGAGAGCGGGGGAGCACTTCATTGGGACTATATGAGCAGTTCCGGGAGCAGCCAAAGAGTATTAAACATTCAGAGCGTGGAGCAGAACAGTTGCAAAGATGCAGCGGATACAATAAAGCTTGCCAGTACTTTGGCGCTGCAAAGGCTTTCGGGATATGGGGAGGAAGTGGGTGAAGGGGGAGGAATCAAACAAACAAGGAATTGAAAAAACCTGTGGTTTGATCATCTAGCAGACAAATCATGGATTTACTCTGGGTAACCAACAACCCATGGGTTAATTAAACCAGGGGTTGTCATTATGTGCAAACCAGGTCAGTGTATACAGCAGGAGTCTCCAACCTTTTTTGGCCAGTGGACATATATGTAATTTTGAAAGAGTGCTATGTGTGGGATTGGTCTGTCACAAAACACTCATTTCCCGGAAGGCAAATTGGTAAGACTGAAAGAAAAGTAACTTGCCCAAGAACCTGAGACAAAGCAGAGGTGGGTTCTGAGCTCTACACACACTTTTGAACACACAGTTTTCTGCTCCAACACCCATTTCACAGAAGGCAAACTGATGAGGCTTGGAGTCAAGTAACTTTGCCAAGAAATAGACTACAAGGCAGTGGTGGGGAGTCTGAGCCCCAAATGCCAAATCACGTATTTGGCCTACAAAATGCAACAAAATACCCTTTTCACAGAAGGCAAACTAGTGATGCTCAAAGAAAGATCCCCCCCCCAACACACACAGCACAGGAAATACACTGCCCTTGCTCCCCCACCCCCTATACAACATGACAACCCACCTTTCAACGACAACCCATGGTTCAATGACAACCCACGCTCAACCCATGAGTGTGGGTTATTGTGTTGCCTGAACCCAGTCTCTCTGTCCTGAATCTACTTTTTTCTGCGGGATCCCGAACTCAAGTGTTATGGGAGAGAGACAAAACTGTGTTTCGCATAAAAAGAAGTGTGCCTCTTTTGTCTTGGATTGATAATGTAGGACAGGGGCCATAGCTCAGTGGCAGAGCACATGCTCTGCATGCAGAAGGCCCAAGGTTAAATTCTCAGATTCCCCCCCCCCCCGGGAGCTGGGCTGGGAAAGACCCCCAAGCCTGAGACCTCAGAGAGCCATTGCCAGTCAGAGTAGACTGGACTAGAGGGACCAATGGCTTGACTCTGTATAAGGCAGCTTCCTATGTTCAATATTGCTCTAGTTATCATGAAGTATAAAACAGCTGCCGCCACAACAAACATGGATTAGAATAACCCAACATAGATTGTGCATTGGATACTGGCCACTTCCCCCCCCCCTCCCAATTTAATCTTGGACATGTGGGTCCTGTGACAGTATGGTCAAGGGACACCTGATTACTTTGAACTTGGATGAGGAGGTGCAAGGAATGCTTATCAAATTTGCAGATGACACAAAGTTGGGTGGGACAGTTAATACTCTGGAAGACAGAAACAAAATTCAAAGAGATCTCAATAGGTTGTAGCTGTAGCTGGGAGTAGCTGGGCCGAAAACAACAGAATGAAATTTAATAGGGATAAATGCCAAGTGCTGCACCTAGGGAAAGGAAACCCAATGCACAGTTACAGAATGGGGGACACTTGGCTCAACAATACTACAAGTGAGAAGGATCCTGGAATTGTTGTAGATCACAAACTGAATATGAGCCAGCAATGTGATGTGGCTGCAAAGAAAGCAAATGCTATTTTGGGCTGCATTAATAGAAGTATAGCTTCCAAATCGCGGGAAGTGATAATTCGCCTTTACTCAGCACTGGTTAGGCCTCATCTTGAGTACTGCATCCAGTTCCGGGCACCACACTTTAAGAAGGGTGTAGACAAATGAGAGGGTTCAAAGGATGATAAAGGGACTGGAAACAAGGCCCTATGAGGAGAGACTGAAAGAACTGGGCATGTTTAGCCTTCAGAAGAGGAGACTGAGGGGAGATATGATAGCATTTTTCCAGTACTTGAAGGTTGTCACAAAGAGGAGGGCCAGGATCTCTTCTCAATCATCCCAGTTTGCAGGACACGGAATAATGGGCTCAAGTTACAGGAACCCAGATTCCACCTAAACATCAGGAAAATTTTCCTGACTGTTAGAGCTAAGACAATGGAACCCGCTACGTAGGGAGGTGGTGGGCTCTCCCACTCTGGAGGCATTTAAGGTGCGGCTGGACAGCCATCTGTCAGGGATGCTTTGACTTGGATTCCTGCATTGAGCAGGGGGTTGGACTCGATGGCCTTGTAGGCCCCTTCCAACTCTACTTTTCTATGATTCTATTTTGCAGTGAAAAGTACTTCTCTTCAGGGTGCCAGACTGTTCAGCCATGCCTTTTTCCAAGATACTCCATTCCATTCCCCTCTCCCAGCACCCATTTTCTCCCCCTCCAACAGTCAGCTAGCTTTCCATGCTCACATCCTCATTGGACTGTTTTGGGGATCTTTCCACCACCACCCTCTTAGATTTTTTTAACAAGGCTGAGGGTGGATCCTCCAAGGCCTGCTGACACTTCTCTCTTGTGTGTGGATAGTGTGGCTTTGGTTACATAAGAATCCCAATTTCAGAGAATGATGAACTCATTGTTAGTATTTGGACCAGGGCTTTTTTTCTGGTGGAACTCACCGGAACTGAGTTCCAGCACCTTTTCTTCTATTAATTGCATTACAATTTAATCGCCATCTACTCCCGAGGAAATGTAATCCAAGAGAAAAAAAGCACTGATTTGGACATATTTATTTATTTATTTGCAGGGCAAAAGTGCACTTCCTCTTTGCTTCCAGCACCACAAGAAGGTGTCAAGATTAATTCTGTAGAAGCACTTCAGCAAACACCTTTCTTCAAGTTGCCTTTAGTGACAAGCTATAAATGGAAGAGATGGGTCCAGAGAGGCCTCCTCTGATGCTCCACCAATCTGGATGTAACAGTATAAGCGAACTCAAGGTCGCAGGTCTGGACCAATGGAGTTTTCTCCCCATCATTTCCACTTGAAAGAGGCACATGACAGGGCTGTCCACTCTCTCCAGTGATATTTAACATCTGCCTGGAGCCACTGGCCTTTGCTATCAGGCAAAACATGGAAATACGGGGTTTTATGCATCACACCACAGAATATGAGATTATCTTTTATGTGGATGATATGCTATTGTTTATTGATGACCCTGAAAACTCCTTAGTGGAGTTAATAAAGTTAATAGTTACTTTTGCAGCACTATCAGGATTGGACCAAATCAATTGGACGAAATCAGAACTCATGCCTCTGGGGACAAACTCCTTTACTCTGTTTTCCAGGTGGTAGTTTAAGCAATGTCCAGAAGCCATAGTTGATCTGGGACCTGAGGTCCCCAAGGATGTTTCACAGATGGTCAGACTAAATCTGTTACCCCTTATACCTGAGATTGCCTTATATCTAGAAAGGTGGACCTCACTCTCAGTGTGTGGAGAATCATCAGTATATTAAAAAGGAATGTGTTGCCTTGAATAGTACAGGCAGTCCCCTGGTTACAAAGGTCCTGACTTACGGACAACTCATACTTAAGAACAGACCGCCATATATGTAAAAATCTGAGTTAAATACAATGGTTCGTACTTACGAACGCACACACTATACTTTGTGACACTTTGAAAACATTGTGCGGCTTCTGTTCCAACTTACATACACATTCGACTTAAAGACAGACTTATGAACGGATCTTATTCATAACCCTGGGACTGCCTGTATACATCCCCAGAGGCATTCTGTTGTCTATCCCCAAATCATTTTTCCAAAGATTTAATGCATTATTTAGGAAATGTATTTGAGGAAGTTCCCCCCAACGCTTCTCCCTCAAAAAATTACAACTGCCTGTGGAAGAAGGAGGGTTTAACTTCCCGGATCTAAATCTTTTATCACAAAATGTATCTTCTCCCATGTGCAAATGAGTAGACTGCCACCCCCTCATCACAACAGCTTCTCTGGGTAGGTTTAGAATCTGCATATCTGTCTGACACCAATTGCCAAATGGATGGCATTGGGCTCCACACATCTAAACAGAGAAGGCCTTATCCCACCTTCCCTTCAGGTAGCTAGAGTGAGGTCCTGCATGCTGACTCAACAGCTGTGCTTTGATGCCTTCTCACATACCAAACTAATAATATGGTGCAACCCAGGACTGAAAATCACTTTTCTTTGGAGGCAGTGGGCTGAGAGGGGTATCCTCACTTTGGATCAACTATTGGATGGAGACTGAATTTCTCCTCTCTACAGATCTAAAGAGAAAATACCAGTTGCATCAAAGTGCACATTGACAACACCTTAAAATAAAACACATGTTCTGCATCCTGTTTGGCCCTGTGGCACTGAGTGCCTCAGAGCCCCCAGAATTACTGGAGGACCTGATTAGCTCTATGCAAGCAGCCAAACCAACAATTGCTATATATAGAAAGCTACTGAGATACGGTAAGCTTGACATTCAGACATTCAGAGAGGAGTGGAATACAGAACTGGAATGTCACATCCAGCCGTGCCAATGGAAGGTGGCTGTGACTTAGAAATGGAATATTTCCTCTGACCTGAAATTACATCTTATACAGCATAAATTGCTCCTTAGGGTGTATTGGATGCTGTAGCACCTGTTTTGGGAAAACCTATCACCTTCCAGTAGATGATGGCACTGTGAGACAGCAGATGCATCATTGGTGCATATGATGTGGGCAAGTATAATGGTGGCTCCCTTCTGGATAGACATTTTTAGGCGCATTGATTTTGTCTTGGATATTCTATTACAGTTCAAAGTTGGCCATGCATTACTAAAGGTCCAATCCTATGCAAATTTAGACAGAAAAAAGGCCTACAACTCCCAGCATGATCCAGCCAGCTATGCATGCTAGGAGTTGTAGGCCTTTTTTCTGTCTAAACTTGGATAGGATTGTGCCTTAAATTATATTCCCACAGTGTGGAATTTATACATGAAGTAGTGGACTATCCAGGCTCTCAAGGTGGCTAAGGGACTCATCCTGCAGGGTTGGAAGGATAAGGCACCCCCCCCCCAAACTGTACAATGGGCTGAGGATCTCACAGCTCTTGCCTCCTTCAAGAGAGTATATTACCGACAGAGTTGCCCTGACAAACATTCCGACATATGGGCTGGGCATATCTGAGCCTTTATGAGTAACTTGAACCAGGAGTCATTTTATATGGATTTGGATGTTGTATTATATTTATCTTTTTATTGCATATGTATATGTCTATACATACCTAGTTTTTCTTTGTTTCCCCCCCTTAGTTTTATGTCATTTATGTATTTATTTTGTGTGCGCAAGTTTGGTTATATGTAAAAGTTAAATTAAAAAATGTGAAAAGTCAGATTCCATTGGAAGCCTGTTCTCTGAGTTACCTCCAGAATTTCTGCTGCCCAGAAATTCTGCACCATCATCATTGCACATGGAAAAGACAGCAGAAGCGGAGCAGGCATAAATACTCTGTTGTAGGATTATGTGAGGGTTGTTTAACCCTCAAATAACCCTCCCTGGCCAGGTTCGGATGACATGACAAGCCACGACAGCAACCTTCCGGGGGTTGTGTATTTACAATGGCAGACAGCATGTGCCGCAACCCCTCAATGATTAATTAACCCACGATGGGCTGTGGTGTCATATGAACCAGGTCACACACAGAGAAACAAAAGGGCAGCAAATTCTCTGGTGAGAAATCCAAGGAATTCTAGTATTTTATTTATGTGGAGATTCTTGAGGAGAGGTGAGCTATCTGGTGAAGAAACCAAAGGTTTCCAGGACCTTTTTTTTTGCTGTGGAAAGTTTTATACACCCCCTCAGCTTCTCCCCCTCAGAAGCAGCAGGGGCAGCATGTCTGGGAGCTCCTGCCCAGCTGAAGACCTTCCTGCGTTTTTTCTCCGAAGCGACTAGAACATTTGTTTGTTTGTTTCAGGAGTTGCCTTCCCCTCCCAAGCCAGGGGGCGGGGTTTCCTCAAGGGCAACAGAAGAGCCTGTAGCTGTAACATGGCTACATTTTTAAAATAAATAAATTAGAATTACCTCATGATTGTATGAGAGGAATTCAAGGGTTCTCCTTCCCGTGGTGGATGGTGATGTAGCTACACTTGTTACTAGAATTCTCATTCCAAAGCATCAGGATGGATTAGTCATTAAGGCGTGGCCCTAAGGATCACACCCTCGGTGACTGGAAGCCCCCCCCCCGAACTCGGAGGCATCTGATGATCCAATCCAGGGCGGGAGTTGTGGCAGAGGTGATCACCTCCCTGTCCTCCTCCCCGTGAAGATTTCCTCTAGTGAGGGTGCTTCAGATGGGGAGGGAAGGAGGCTGGAGGAGGCTCAGGATAAATCATATCCTGGCCTCTCTAGTCTCCTCCCCTCCCCGCCCACTAGAACACCCCGTCTTCCTCCTTCAAAGTCACTTTTTCCGACCATGGAGGGCAGCTGGCACAGTTCTTTCCGTGCTGGCTGCGAGTGGGGCCCCGCAGATCTCCAACTCCCCCTTCCGAGGTCAGAGCGCTGTTTCCGACCTCAGAAGGGGGAATCTGAACAATCCTATGGTCCCTGGGACACTCGCTCATGGGCCATAGGATTGCTCTCTAAGGTGGCTTGGTCACTTTTCCTTCTACCAGGGTTTCAAACCTTTGGCCTAAGAGATTCCTTGAACATGCACCTCAGCAGAATTTAATTATCTGTATGATTTAGGCAGCCTTGTAGGCTCCTTCCAACTCTATGATCTATGAATCTATGAAAGTTAGCGAAGGCTTCTACCCGTGATGACAGATACAAGACTAGTCTCTATACATTTTTCTGCCTGAGTCCCTATACATTTTTCTGCCTGCACATATGATCAACCAAAGTTTACAGGCTATAATATATATTTCAAGACTGAGGTGGATTTGTTTTTACTCCTCTAAGATTTGGTCAGTACTCCTTTTGGAGAGTCTTTGAAGACTGTATAATAGAATAATAGATGAGAAGCCTTCTGAGTACCTTACTAGTTGATTATGTCTCTTTAGGCAGCCATTCTAAGTGCAGGGATTATAGGAACTTCACAACTCTTCTAATAGGATGACAATATGTTGTCATTTCAAAGTTTCAACTACCTGGAGAAGTTTTCTCCACTAACAGTTGGGTGATTCTAAAGGCCTTTGTGGAGGAAGGGGGGGCTGGCTGACCCACCACACCCCCACCCTTTCTTACCCAAAGGACCTAAAACCCCCAGAGATCTTAAGGTACCAGATTGCCAGCCTCAGCTGTCTGCAATCCTACTTGAATCTCTGTTCAGGGACTTGCCTTTGTCTATAACAGTGCTTCTCAATTATTTTCTGTCATGCCCCCCCTAGGAAGAAGAAAACATTTCGCGCCCCCCGCGCGACTGTAAATAGTATCATTTGTCTATAAAATTGTTATAAGTACACCTCTGCATAACACTGTATCCTTATTAACGTATAAGAGAATAAAAAAAGAAAGAAATGTGGATCAATTTACAACAAAGAATAGCTTTATTAACTGTAGCAGAAAAGATTTAAAGGAACACAATATTAAAAAAAACTTTTAACTGAGGTCAAACGAGCCCCCCGTTACGGAGCCTCGCGCCCCCCCTGGGGGGCCCGCCCCACTATTTGAGAAGCACTGGTCTATAACCTGGATTTAGTTACTGAACCAAGCAGAGCAATCCACAAACACCATGTGGGGTAAAACCAAGAAAGGTTTATTCTGGTAGCATTTTACAACAAGAATAGGGAAATGAGAGAAACACAAAATAGAGAGACACTTTGGTACAAAGTAAAGCTGCAAAATAACAAAACCTGATTCCTTAATATCTCCCAGGCACACAACTCTGTTACCTGGGGGTCAGTTCTCTTCTAGGGTTAGATCCAGCACAGCCTCGCTGCCCAGGAGGACTACTTCACCTACCCGAAGGTCCGAGATGGGTAGCCCTCCACAAGGCGTGCCTTTCTAGAGCCCTCATTCAGCTAATTTCACCAGGAGCTACTTGGGGTCGTATCCTGAGGCCCCCCCGAAGGCTTGGACCTCTGCCTGGCTTGCTGCCATTGCTCCACAGCCAGCAACCACGCGACAGACAAAGACACAAAAACCCACACGTTGGGAAATAGCTCTTTCCCCCTCCCCTCCTCCTTCCTGTAGCTTTGCTGCTTCCCAGCCAATCAGGATGAACTTCACCTGGCCAGGCAGGGAGGGGAACTCATGACTTACTGGGCCTGAACTACATTTGCATGTGAAAGCCGTGTCTCCGGCTCTTCAGGACTTCCAGGCGCCATCGCCTCCTCCCAGCCTTACTTGGTTTACACATGAGGAGGCATGTGCGTGTGTGTGTGTGTGTGCATGTAGGAACCCCCAAAGGCTCCTTCCTTCACAGCCTTCAAGGTTATTGCCTAAAACTCACTGCGGTTTGATATCTGCATTGATATCTCTTCCTCCACAATGTAGAGTCAGGCAAAACATATTTATGTTCTCTGAAGAACCCAGTATCTCCCTGGATTCAGGCTTATTGGCGTAGTGGTTAGAGTGTTGGACTGGGACTCGGGAGATCTGGGTTCTAGTCCCCGCTCGGCCATGAAACTCACTGGGTGACTTTGGGCCAGTCACTGACTCTCAGCCTAACCTACCTCACAGGGTTGCTGTGAGGATAAAATGGAGAGGAGGAGGAGGAGGAGGAGGAGGATTGTGTAAGCCGCCTTGGGTTCCTTGCAGGAAAAAAGGCGGGGTATAAATAAATAATAAATACCTCACCAAGAGAAATTCTCATATATAGCTCCCTCGGCAGGAGATGTACACTGAGGAGACACCATAGCTCACCTTGGATTATGAGTTCATGAGAAGACTCACTGAGGGAGGGAAAGACTCTTGGGTTCTCCAGCAAGGGAACCCACTAGCTCAGCTATCATCAATCTGGTGTCCTCCAGATGTGTTGGGACTGCTGAGCTAGCTTCTGTAGATCTCATAGGAGTATATAGCCATGTTCCCCTTCTTCAGGAGCTAATTAAGAGGTACTTCTGGAAACAATTGTTATTAATATATAAGACACTTCCATGTCTCCATTGTTGTCTCATCCGTGGCCCTGTATCTGTGGACGCCCTCCATGAGTCAGAATGCAGGTTTTCCAGCATCCTGGCTTACATGGAGAGCTTTCATGGACCTGACATCTTCTGCATGTTGTACTGCTCAGCTTTGGTCTCGCCTCTGAACCTCATCTGCATAGGATTGAGCTGTTGATTAATCTACAAATTAAAAATGTGCAGCTCTCACATAAATATACCCAAGTCTTGTGGCAAATACTTAACAGTGCAATCCTAAACATGTATTCTCAGAAGTAAATGCCATTGGCTTCAATGGGGCTTACTCCCAAATAAGCATATAGGATGCCGGCCTAAAGTGTATGGGATTCCAACCTAAATCTATCAATTTTTGAGGTACCACAAGACTCTTTTTTTGGTCTTGCTGCAACAGATTAACATAGCTATCCCTCTGGAATGCAGTGCATTCCTTAGAATCTAAGGAATTATCTAAGGCTGATATATGATGTTGTTTTTTAAAGCACATTTTTCTAGTTGGCCCAAGGTCACCCTTGCAGAGGAGTCCCAGAGGGAACAGGAAAGGGGGGGGGCGAGGGAGGGGCAAAAAGAACAGCCTCTTCCTGTGTTGTTTTACTCGGAAGTAAGCCTCGTAGAATTCAATAGACTTACTCCCAAGTAACGGTGCATAAGATTCGGATCGCAGCCGTGCAACCCACTCCCATTTACGTGGGAGGAAAACCTATTGAACTCCATGGGACTTATTTCTGAGTAAACCTGCATGGAATCGGGGGCTAAACAAATAAAAGCGGGAAAGGGGTTTCCCCTCCCTAAAGAATCCCGCCCCGGCAGGCCGCGAAGTTCCAAATTTCCAGCCCGAAACAGCCGATGGCCGAACACATTCACCCTTGCTCCATCCATGCGCTCAGGTAGCCGAGTGGGAGGGTTTTAGCTTTGGAGGACTGCATCACAAGAGAGTTTTTGGCTTTGGTCCGATCACATGGTGGTAAGCGGAAAAACAAAGAACGAGCCGCAAAGCCGACCCCGTTGAACGATATATCGATGAGGAAGGAAGGAGGGAGGGAGGAAAGGCGGTGGGTGAGTCTCGATTTATTTAAAAACTCCCTTCCTCCATCTTGGAAGTCGTAGTTGTGATCAGGGAGATGCAGTGAGAATTTCTCGTGCAGCCAAAAAGAGAAAAAGGATCGGAGGGATCTGCTAAGTGAAGAAGCCGCTGAGGATCCCGCTTCTTGAAGGATTCCTGGTGAGTGTGTCTTTCAAGGGGGCAGGGGAGATGGCGGGGGTGGGCGAGGTGAGTCGAGATGTGTGAATAGCAGAGCGCCACCGAAAGGATGCTTCCGGGGCTGCACACGCGAAGACCCGGGCCGATGCTAGGCAGAACCATGCCCAGCCAGGCTGGCTTAGATGGTTGGACTAGAACAGAGAGACCAAGGTTCAAAACCCAGCACATCCAAGAAGCTCACTGATGTGCGACCTTGAGCTAGTTGCATTGCATACATGCATGTGCTTCTTCCCCCCACCCTCTCTGAGCCTAGCCTACCTGGCAGGGTTGTTGCGAGGAGAAAATGAGGGGTGGGAGAAGGACCATGTAAGCTGCTTTGAGCTCCTTGAAGAAAAAGTAGGATAGAAGTGTGATAAACAAATAACATTATTTACTCAGAAATCCCACTCAATTCAGTTTGGTTTACACCTTAGCACCTCTGTTTCAGATTGCAGCTGTTTAGACCCATTGAAATCTTCTCTACCTTCCTGTCTCATTTCACATTTTCTCTGTTCCTCTATTGACTTCTCCCCCCCCCCCCGAAGTTTGCCATATTCACTCCTTCTTCTGGTTAAAACACACACAAACTTTCAAACCCTAACTTACTTTGATTCTTTTTTTCTTTTCTTTTTTTAATGGCTCCCCCTTTCCATCAAATTGATGTTCAAGGCAGTTTACCAAACTAAACCAAATCAAAATGCAGCGAAGATGGAAATTACAATACCAGTTAAAAAGACAGTAGTACTAAATTATTTTTTTAACATACCTGTCAGCTGTCCACAGTTAAAACCCACCAAAGCATTCAGTAAATAAAACAGATTTACCTGATGTCGTCGTCATTATTATTATTATTATTATTATTATTATTTATTAGGATCTGCAACAAAATGTTGTGGTGTACCCTCCTAACAGGATATGCTCCTTTTCAGGATTAGTCCCAACCATGCTCCCCTCCAGGATTCTGTAAGCCTGGCTGCAAATTTCGGGAGTTGCTGCCCAACACATCTGGAAGGAACCAAGTTGGTTCACAAAAGACTTTACGGCATTATAGTACTGGCATGTAGTGTGGCTGTTTGAGCGGGGGGCGGGGTTCTTTGTAGCCTGGCAAAACATTTATTTATTTATGAAAATATTTCTTGGCTGCTTTTCAGGGCAAAAGCTCTCCCAAGGCAGCATACAACAATAAAACACATAAAACCAATACAATGTTAAGTGTGATAAAAACACCATAAAACAGTAAGAACGCAATAAAAACAGTAATGAAGCAATCCGTGAACAACCTACAGTTCTGGGCTCATACGTAATGAGGCGTGCCACCCAAGTTCAGACGACACAATGAACCGCGACCGGGCGGTGATTATTCAAATGGTGTAATTGTTTAAGCCACGGTGATCATGTGAACCCAGGTCATGGGTTCTCATCATGGCATGGGTTGTTCGGGGTTAACAACCCACACTTAACCCATCATGCTGGGGTTGCACAACACGATAAGCAGGGGTTGTTTTATCGTGGCTTGTCATGTTGGGTTGGTTCACACATCTTCAACAGGTTCCCCTGCATACTCAGCCAATTTCTGCTCTCCTGCCCCAGGTGGGAAACTGATAAACGTGGGGTCGCTCTGTTCGGCACACAGACCAACCAAGTCCTGTTCCAGCTGTGGTGTGTTGCCATCCCTTCCCCGCTTTAGCCAACTCTGGTTGAACTGTACTTTTCAGTATGAGCCCCTCAGATGGAGGGGAGCCCGTACGAGCGACAGCTCAGAGATCTGCTCTCATGTTGCACAAGAGCTGCTCCTCCTCTTCCTGGGAGAGTGACCACGCCAGTACCCTCAGGAGAATGGCAAGATAGCATTGTCCTTGGGCCAATTGGATGGGAACCAGTGATGCCCTATGACTAGTAGCGGCTGGGTTTTTCTGCACCGTCTGAATCCCAGTTGGATTGCTTGTACTAGAGGAGTAAGTGGAGCTTCTGGTCCCTGAAGCAAAATGGTGAATCGTGCCATTTGGGAAGCGGTGTGGAGTTTTTTTCTAAGGACAGTGCTATCCAACGTTAACCTCCCTTGGGATGCTGTTATGGGTGTTTGTGGGGTCAGCATGCCAGAACCTACTGTTCTCCAGCGGCATGGCAACTCCAGGAAGAGGAGGAGCAGCTCTCGCAGCACACGATAGTGGATCTCGATGAGCTTGTGATATGCTCTGTTGCCATATGGGCAACAGAGCATATCACAAGCCCTGTGCACAAATGGGTGAGTGGCGAAACGCCACTACTGGAACAGGACTTGGTTGGACTATTTGATGAAGAGAGCGACCCCATGTTTACTAATTTCCCACCCAGGGCAGGAGAGCAGGAATTGGCTGAATACTCCGGGGAACCTGCTGAAGAGTGACAGCAGCTACAAGCAGAGGAGCAGAGAATTGCTCTGTGAGAGGCCACTGAGGTGTAGGAAGAGAACACTGAAGGATATGCGCCACTGACTAATAAACAGAGAGCAGCATGTTTGAGGAAAAACGCAAAATTGACCATGCATGTGTAGATTGCTAGAGACTTGATTTGTGCCACAGAAGCGTCTGGGGAGCACACATATGAAGTTTTCCTGAAACTGGATGCTCAGGATAGTGGTGGAGTGAATGAATGTCTCCTCCCTGTGTGGACCACACGTCACATCCTTCAGAGCCATATGCATTTCTGGAGAGTCAGTAGCTGCTGCTCTGTGTGCACTAGGGATGTGCACGGATCTCGCTCGGGGGGGGGGGGGAAGCGGGGCGAGCTCGCCCCGCTCGACCACCCCGAGCTACGCACGACTTACCTTCCAAATCGCATGAAGTGATAATTCCCCTTTACTCAGCACTGGTTAGGCCTCATCTTGAGTACTGCGTCCAGTTCTGGGCACCACACTTTAAGAAGGATGTAGACAAACTGGAAAGGGTTCAGAGGAGGGCAACAAAGATGATAAAGGGACTGGAAACAAGGCCCTTTGAGGAGAGACTGAAAGAACTGGGCATGTTTAGCCTTCAGAAGAGGAGACTGAGGGGAAATATGATAGCACTCTTCCAGTACTGGAAGGGATTGTCACAAAGAGGAGGGCCAGGATCTCTTCTCGATCATCCCAGAGTGCAGGACACAGAATAATGGGCTCAAGTTACAGGAACCCAGATTCCACCTAAACATCAGGAAACATTTCCTGACTGTTAGAGCAATAAGACAATGGAACCAACTACCTAGGGAGGTCGTGGGCTCTCCCATACTGGAGGCATTCAAGGTGCAGCTGGACAGCCATCTGTCAGGGATGCTTTGACTTGGATTCCTGCATTGAGCAGGGGATTGGACTCGATGGCCTTATAGGCCCCTTCCAACTCTACATGATTCTACCTTTCCCCGGCTCAGCACAAGCCCCGCGAGAGGAGCCAGGGAAAGGTACTTCCGGGTCCCCAGTGCTGCGTCTTTTATGTAAGTACCATGGAAAACCGCTGCTATTTGCGGCTGTTTTAATGTGGTTTTCCATGGTATTTAGGTAAAAGACACAGTGCCGGGGACCCGGAAGTCTGCCGAGTGGCTCAGCTGGCGTTCGGCGAAGCGCTTGGTGGATTGCATGGTGGGGGTGCTTGCCGAGCGCCTGGTGAGTCGGGGTGTGGACAGTTCGCCCACCCCTAGACTGCACACTTTGGATCGGACATTTGAAAGGGCTGTTGCAGTATGAAATGCTGCAATGGAAAGGCAATGTTCTACATGTGTTAGTGGCAGCCTTGACAGCAGCTGCTCCAGGACAGCAGGCACAAGCCTCCTACCATCCCTACTGGTCTGCCCCCCCAGCAGCTTCTGACACTTCCCACTCAGGTTCAGTTTCTGCAACATGCTCGGGTGCTCTTAGTTAGCCAACAACCCCGCGACCCACAGGCACATGATGCGCCACTTCAGCCTATGGTTCTGGGTGTCTGCATCCCAGAGCCTATAGTGGTACCAGAACATGTCCAGCCAGAACCACAGTTGGGAATACAGCTCCTGCTCGGCCAGGATATTGCAGTGGGCTGGCAAGCGGGCCCAGATGTCCAGCAGGCCCATACATTCAGATGGAAGAAGACATCGCCCCAGAGGCTGGTGACAGTTCTGAGTAATCCCCCTTCCCTCCTCGTGTAATGAGTGACCAAAGCCTGCCCCTCCTTCCCTTTCTACTGCTATCTTTCCCCTGTTGCTCTACGAATAAGTAGCATTGCTAAGAGTGCAGGAACGGGAATGAAAAAGTTGGTGAGGTTTCATTTCACAGACACTTCTAGCCAGTACCGTGCAACGAAGTTGCATGTGCAGCCCACCTAGTTGAGGGGAACAGGAGGGGGAATATCGGTTACATTCTCACTTCCAGAGAGGGTAGAAGAGCCATGGGGCTAGCAAGTGCATGTTTGAGGCAAATTAAGTAGAAACATCCAACGTATGAGGCAGAAAGGTATGTTTCTAGGTGTTAAATCAGGGACGCCAGTGGTGGGTGGTTATGTGAATCATGCCGTTAGTGTAGAAATAACTGTGTGCTTTTTCTTCTGTCCCCCTGCCTTTCCTCACCCCCCTCAACCCTTGTCGTCCACCCTCAGTGCGACTCTTCAAGAGTTGGTACAGACGGCTTTGCAGACACCTATATCAAAATGAATATGAAGCCCATGGGATGCATCGAGAGTTGCTTGCTGTAGCATGTAGACTTCTTAGGCTAAAGAGCACAGTATCCAGGCCCTGTCAGCGCAGACTTGAAAGCGTGGGCACAAGGGAAAATAGAGAGCCTTCTGAACTTCCCAGAGGCTCTCTGTTAGCAGCTGACAGCACACAGCACCAGCGAAACGTAGTCTTGGGAAGTCATGGGGATGCAGTGCCGTAGATTAAGGGTAATGATTTCTTAATGGCCATTAATGCTAGGGCTGAGTAGGCAGAGGAAATATATCTATCCTCAGTCTAGTTCTTTTATCATCCTTCCCCCCCCTCCCTGTTCCTCCACACCTTTCCCCACCCACAGCTGGTGTCTGCTTGCTCCTCCTCCACTCGAAGCTGTAAGTACGCCTGTCCTCCGGTGACTGCAACTCGCGTGCCAAATTTCAACGTCTGAGAAGCAGATATGGGCGACCACGCTGCAGTCGTGGCCGCCATGTACACCAGTCTGCAGTGCATTATCGAGTATCGCGACTCTGCGGAGGAGCTATTCCAGTGGCGTTTGAGGTTCCGCACAGCGGCGGTTGAGGCTTTGGAGCAGCACTTCAGTGCAATCGGAGAAGCGGAGGGGGCCATACTGCGCTTTGAAAAAGACCGGCTCCGTGGCCACATGCGGAGCCTGACTCAGATGCGCCGGAGAATGTCCGCTGCAGTTGAGCAGGCACAGATGGCCGTTGCGGCCGTTGCTATGGCTGAGCACATGAACACGGACATGTGCTTGACGCGCCGCTGGACCCTTCCACGCACAGAAGCTGTGTGGGCCTCGATGCTCGAGCTGGACAGTTGGGATGATGCACGTTTCCGTGGAAGTTTCCGGATGTCACGGAAAACATTTGACACCATTGCTGACGAAATTGGCCCAATAATCCAGAAGCAAAATACGGTAATGCGCCGGGCTGTCCCAGTAAAAAAAAGGTTAGCACTGACGCTGTACAAACTGGCATTCAACCTGGGCTATCTCCCGCTCAGTACCACCTTCGGAGTCGGGAAATCAACAGCCTGTGAAATTTTCAGAGAAACAGTGCGAGCCCTGAATGAGCTATATATGGCTGACGTCATCAAGGTGGGTGACGAGAAAAAAAACATCCAAGGCTTCTGTGAGCTTGGATTTCCTTGTGCTGGGGGAGCCCTTGATTCATCTCATGTAAGAATCCTCGCTCCGGAGGGGAGAGGGCCAGAGTACTATAACCGAAAGTGTTTCTACAGAATGGCTTTGCAGGCAGTTGTAGACGCAAAGGGCAGGTTCATGGATGTGTATGCTGTTGTTTCTGGAAGAAATCATGACACAGCTATCTTTTGGAATTCACCAGTAGCCGATAAGCTAGCCATGGGCACATTCTTCACTGCCCCCCCGGTAACGGTTAACGGAGTCCCAGTGCGCCCTCTCCTCTTGGGCAACCAGGCTTTCGCACTTCAACCTTGGCTCATGGCACCGTACCGTGCTCCGAGAACGCCCAAAGAAAAGAACTACAACTACTACCACAACAGGGCAAGACTACCAGTGGAGAGAGCCTTTGGGCGACTAAAGTCACGGTGGTGCTCTCTTTACACACTTCTGGATGTTGAGGAAGACCTCGTAGCGGATGTTATCATCTTGTGCTGCATTCTGCACAACATCTGTGAATTGAGGGGGGACGTGCTCCTGGAGGAGAACCCGCAGCTTCCCGGACCGGAGTCTGAGAATGATGCCGTCGATCTCATAGACAGGAGCCTGCCCCACAGCCTCTGAACCCCCCCTTAGAAGCAGTGTTGCGTCATGAAACGCAAGCAGTACGAGCAGCTTTGGCTGACTTCATCTGGGACCATCATCCACGCGTTATCCGTGGCTAAGTACCAAGTGTTACTGTGCGTGGCTGTTGGGTGCTTTATTTCCCTCCCACCCCACTCATGCAAATGAAGCGCTTTGCCTACCTCCTGTATAACCTGAACAAGCTATTAGTAAAATGTTGTGGGCATTTCACAGCCCTGCACCAAATAAAGTGCCTGCCCGCCTCTGTAACCTGAACAACCGTTTAGTAAAATGTTTTGTGTAATCCACGGCAGATGTGTGTTTTTCTTAATCCCAAAATATATGAGCGGAACTTGCCCCCGCAAGTGCTTCGGAAGGGAAAGGCGTCAGACAGATGTGGGGGGGGGGGGAGTGGTGTTGAAGACAGAAAACGCTGCACCTTCAACTCTGACTGCTCCCTCCCCCCCCATCACCAGTCCCGAAGGAGTAATAGTACTACATTCCTAGCAATATGCCCAGAGTCCACCTTCTGAAAGGCTTTGCATGGGAAAGTGAGCTACCGTGCAAGAGTGTGGGCGGGTGTTGGAAGGCCAGGAAGTAATGGAGGTGGGCACTTTGATGTGCTCAAAGTACCTTGCCAAAGGGGGTGTGGGTGGAAGAGGGAGGAGAGAAGCATCGCAGCAGCAGGAGGGGGCGCGGGTAAACAAAAGGGGCTTGTCCGGCCAACATGGCACTGCAAGTGCGATCGAGTCCCACGGCTCCTTCCAGCACTGACTGAGGACGACAAGGATGTTTTACTGCTACCACAAGGGGAAGTGGGCAGGGGAAGGATTTCCATCAGGACAGGACAAGACAAGCATCCCTGAGGGCAGCCGAAGGTTAATACACAGCTAGAACCCACAGAGCAGAACAATGGCAAAGAGGCCGCTGACATAATGGAGCCTTTCCAGCAGTTGCCCACACTTTGGTGTCGCAAATGCTCCAGGGATACGTGCTAGGAGCAGGTGAGGAGGGCAGAGGGAAACAATCCACGACCTAGGCAAGGGAGCTGTGCAGCACAATTGTCTCGCGACTGCACTGTGAGTTAGCTATGGGTAAAACAACCCACCGTAGGTTAATTGGACCATGGGCTGTTCAGATGTAGTGGGCGAGTTTGCACATCCGATGGAGCTCCTATCGAGCCATCGCAGCTAACGGCTGTTGATAATGAAACAGTCCTCGCATCAATCTGTCTAATCCCCTTTTAAAGCCTAGTATTTGATGGAGTGAGGCAGTTGCCTCAGGCAGCTAATTTGGGGCCTCGTGAAAGGGCAGCAAATTGTTAGTTATTTACTATACTGTGTCTTTAGTGGTAGGGAGGAAGAGAGGAGCTTGTGGGACTTCCTGCCTCAGGAAACAAAATGAGCTGGTTTGGATGTAATGCTGTGCAATTCCTGGGTTGTTTAACCCAGGAATTGTGGGAGGAGTGGATAATGGTTGGGTTAACTGGGTTATTTAACCATAAACAGCTCAGAGATTCCAGGTTCAGAGGTCACGAAGCAAAGTTCTGGGTGGGTTATTAATTGAAATTGGAAATGACTCTTGCGTTTGGCTCGCCCCCACAATTCCTGGGTTAAACAACCCAAGAAATGCCCAGTGTTACATGCAAACCAGGTCAATAACTTGACCAGCCTTAGGTACTGCTCACTTTGATGTTGATCAACCTGAGAGAGCAAAATGTCCTGGGCCAGCCCTGACTAGACCCTCAGCGAAGAGAGTTGTTCTCCTCCTGTCCTGCTTGCCAAAATTAACATAATTTCCTTTTTTTCTCTGTCATGGATCAGCCCCCCCATCCTTAAAGCCTAATCTCTCATTTAGAACTACTTGTAAATTCATGATAGCCTTTTAAATGCTCACCTCACCTCCTCCCCACCCGCCATCCACCGCAATATCCTGGACCAGTCATGTTCTGGCTTTGTAAAAATTTCCTCAAAGGGGTTTCCGCTGGTAAGCGTGGGTCAAGGAGTGGAATTTCAGGTTAGCAGGAAAAAGTACACCTAAACAGCTTTGAACTTCTCAAAGCACAAATTTTTAATTTGCACGTGGAAATAACTAACCACCAAAAAGATAAGCATGAGGGAGATTTATATTGACATGGGAGCAAAGGAGAAATGAATGCATTCTTGATTCCTTGTTCTTTACTTTCCCAAATGGATTTTAAGCTTAGAGGCTTTTCTTTATACTTTATACTGTCCCTGGGCTGGATGTTGAGGTGTCCTCATGTGATGGACCATGTCCACCACACCTCATAGGCCAAGATCCCACCAAGCTGGCTATCTTCTTTCCACATAGGGATTGCCTTCCCAATATACCCTTTTACTAGACCCCTCCCCTTTTTCTTTCTAAGAATTCAATGAGTTGAAAGAAAGTTTAGAAAGTTCAGTGACTGGCACTTCCTAGATCTTTCTCCCTAGTGACTCTCCCTCTTTCTCTGCCAGGCAGAGTCATTGAATGTCAATATGTAGGGAGAAATCTGGGTATCTGTAGGTATTTATCTTAGCCAGCTAATTGCACAGCAGTAGTCCTACCTGGAAAGGCCGGTGTAGGTCAACAAAACAAAAGGTGCACCAATGTTATAATTCCCAACACGTTTCAAGATTCTTCTCTTTATCGGGGGCAACTAAAACATGAAATACAGAGTCATATTTAAAAACGTAAGGCGCAATCCTATGCAAGCTTAGACCGAAAAAGGGCCTACAACTCCCAGCATGCCCCAGCCAGCTATGCTAGCTGGAGCATGCTTGGAGTTGTAGGCCTTTTTTTCTGTCTAAACTTGCATAGGATTGCGCCCTAAGTTACATGTCCTAAGAAAATACCAACAACTATAAACAATTGTTATAAAATATTTCACTTACAAACTAATATACAAGACACCAATGTTTTAGTTGTCACAAAACAATTCAAAATTCAAACCTTACTTGATTTCTTCAAAAACTTCCAAATAGTGCTCAGGACTCTTCGCTTCTAACTCACTGATGGAAGACTAAATACAACTACTGTAACTTCCCAAAGTATATATAAAGGATTTCTCTTAACCAGCTGTTCCCTATTAAGGGTGCAATCCTATCAAGATGTGCGTGAGCCCCTGAGTTCGGAGGCTCACGCTCATCCAATGCAGAGCTGGAGGAGTGGTGGAGGTGATCTTCACCTCCCTGCTCCTCTTGCTCTGAATTTTCGCTAGATGCCGTTTTTGGCCGACTAGCAACTGTGTCTCAAGGGGAGGGAAGCTGGAGCAGCTGCAGGATACCTTGTATCCTGGACACCCCAGTCTCCACACTCCCAAACACCCCCTTTAACCCCTCTCCGAGGTCATTTTCCCGACCTCGGAGAGCAGCCAACACGGTTCTTTCCATACCTGCTGCGAGGGGTCGGAGGAGGGGAATCTGTATTATCCTATGCTCCCCCCCAGACAATGTTTAGGGGCCATGGGATCAGTCCCTAAGTGAATATACTGTGATAATTCATGTTCTAAGATGATATTGGAGTCCCATACTTCAAAAGCCCCTAAAGCCTGGGGTAAATAAATATCATCATTGTTATTTTTATAAGATATGTAACTTAGGGTGTAATCCTATGCATGTTTAGACAGGAAAAAAAGGCCTACAACTCCCAGCATGCCCCAGCCAGCCATGGTGGCAGGGGCATGCTGGGAGTTGTAGGCCCTTTTTTCTGTCTAAACATGCGTGGGATTATGCCCTTAGGTTTTTTTAAAGATTCTTTTGTATTTATGTTTTAGTTGCCCTTGACAAAGTGAAGAATTTCAAAATGTATCTGGAATTATAACACTGGTGCATCTGTCTTTTGGTTTTGGCTTTTTACAGTTCTTTTTTTTTTTTAAACAAGTATGTTTAAAAATAAATTCGCACTCCAACATTTCATTGCAAGCCCCACTTCCTTATCTAGAATGACAAATTCTCTGGGCATCCATCCCTTACCTGAGTGGGGGGGGGGGTTCCCCTGGCTTAGGTTAACCTCTGAGCAGAACCAGATTGCTGACAAAACGTAAGAAATATACAAATATGACATTGGGGTGAAGAGTTATTTCACTTATAACCTGTCTTTTTTTAGTTCACATTCCTGTTGCTCAGAAAAATAGATCTGTACATTTGAACAGCTTGAACCAGCAGAGTCTGGGCAAAAGGCACACCAGTTTTCACAGTCATTCTGGACTGAATTCAGTTATCTTCATTAGGACACAATGTACCTCAGACCCAACTTTTCTTAGGATTGCTTTTTGTTTCTCTTGCCCTTAAGCAGGCTTTCTAATTCACAGAGCAGGCTTGATTTTTCCAGCTTTAACAATTCTGGGTCCAGTACTGCATCCTTGTTCAGTTCTGGAGGAAAGAGAGATCACATCAAAACACAGTTTGGGTGAGAAAACAGAAAAGTTAAATTGAAAAACTGTTCGTTTCAAAGCAAAATTATTGGATTTGCATGCAAACCAACTGTGTTCCTTCTGGCACCCCAGATGGTCAAAATATCTTTCCTGAGCGCTGTTCTGTTTTTCCCCCTCTCTCCTGATCAGAGACTTCAGATATGATGGAGCAAAAGAAGGAATGCCGAACTATAGATCTTCAGAGATTGGAGAAGAAGAGTTCCCCAGAGGCCCACTCAGGTAAGGGATGGATGCCCAGAGAATTTGTCATTCTAGATAAGGAAGTGGGGCTTGCAATGAAATGTTGGAGTGCGAATTTATTTTTAAACATACTTGTTGTCCTTTAAAACACTCCTGTAGAACATGTGAGCCTATTCACTCATTCTCCCCTTACATCTTGTAAGTTCTAAAAATTAGAGAACTTACAAAGAATTAGTCCTGGGCTCATGGTGGGACGGGAAGCCAGTGTATGGGTTTAAGAAGGAACGTTGTATGGTCTTAAAGATAGATAGCCAAGGATTATGGATCAGCAGGCGGTTCCATAGGGTCATAATTTGGGTGAGGGAACTGAGAACCCAGCTCATTCAAGACCTTTATATAGATATCGGGCAAGTTCCGGTATTTGCAGAGAAACTAGTCAACGTCTAATACTACTATCAAACTTTACCTTCTCTCTGTATTATGTCTTTCTCTTGATTAGGGTATCCTACTATGACAATAAAAGTGGAGGAGGAGGAAGAGGAGGAACAAACGTGGGTACCAAATAATCTGGACTCTGAGGAAATCGAGACTTTCCTACATGATAACTTAGGTATGGGACCTTTCTAGATTCTCACTCAGCTAACTCAGGGGGCCTAAAGAATGAATTCACTATTTTATTTATTTATTTATTATTATTTAATACATTTTTATACTGCCCAATAGCCGAAGCTCTCTATCTGTTGCCAGCCATTAAAAAAAAAAAATAAAAAAAAAAATCACACACACACAGAGTATCCAGGATTGAACATACTGAGTGCCTGTTGAAATGATGATCTAGCTAGCTGAACTCTTGCAAATAAGTGTTCACACTAGCGGTCTAACGCAAGAGAGCAGCGTAATGTCAGAAGAGGTAACAAGTAATCGTTCACGATTAGGGAAACAGTAAGTTTAGCTTTCTGAATACTATCTGAATTTGCTTGTTTAATCTGGGATGTGTTTGGCTTCCCCACTTTTTGCCTTCTTGTACCATTCAAGATTAATAGCCAACTCGGAGAAATCATTAGTATATTGTCCAAAACAACATTGAGATTTACATAGAAATGAGCAGACATTCACTACCAGCTGCTTGAGATTGGAGGATCCATCCCCTAATTCATCGTGTGACATCTTTTTCTTGATCAGGGCTCCCTGACATAAAGATAAAGGTGAAAGAAGAGGAGGAACTGTGGGCAGTGGATCATCAGCTTCCTGAGGAAAACAAGATCCCCCCAACTGCCCATTCAGGTGAAGGATCTATTCAAGAAATCGGGTGCATGGATAATTTGTTGCGAACTTCCTCACTATTTCTGAGTATTTCAGAGAGGCAGCTGTGTTAATTCATTGCAGCAAAAATTAATTTTTGTGGGCCCTTGAAGGTGAACAAGTTTATTGTGACAGAAGCTTCTGTAGACTAGAGAGTACAGTTTGTCATATATGTGATGTGGTCCCCTCTAATTTATTGGGTTTGTGTAGAAGACTTCCCCAGAGGCCCACTCAGGTAAGGGATGGATGCCCAGAGAATTTGTCATTCTAGATAAGGAAGTGGGGCTTGCAATGAAATGTTGGAGTGTGAATTTATTTTTAAACATGCTTGTGGTTCTTTAAAACACTCCTGTAGGACATGTGAGCCCTATTCACCCATTCACCCCTCACAGCTTGTAAATTCTAAAAAATTAGAGAACTTACGAAGAATTAGTTCTGAGCTCATGGTGGGATGGGAAGCCACTGTATGGGTTTGAGAAGGAACATCATATAGTCTGAAGAAGAGGGATAGATAGCCATGGAAAATAGATCAGTGGGCATTTCCACAGGGTCATAATTTGGGTGAGGGAACTGAGAACCCAGCTCATTCCAAACCATTATATAGATAGTGGGCAGCCTTTGGTATTTGAAGAGAACTAGTCGACATCTAACACTACTATCAAACCTTAATACCACTCCTTATGTCCTTCCCTTGATTGGGATATCCTGTTATGACAATAAAAGTGAAAGAGGAGGAGGAAAATCCGTGGGTACCAAATAAGCAGGACTCTGAGGAAAACGAGGCCTTTGTAGATGCTCACTCAGGTATGGGACCTTCCCAGATGCTCGCTTGGCTAACTCTGGGAGCTTAAAGAATGAATTCAGAATCTGTTGCCAACCATGTTTTTTTTAAAAATCATACACACATAACATCCAGGATTGAACATGCTGAGTGCCAGTTGAGATGATGATCCAGGAAGCTGAACTCTTGCAAATAACACAAGTGGTCTAACTTATGTGAGCAGCATAATTTCAGAAGGGACCACACATCTTCCATGATTAGGGAAATGGTAAGTGTAGCTGGCTAAATACCATCTCAGTTGGCTCCTAGAGGTAGGATGATGGGCTATAGAAGAAATTTGCAAGTTTTAAATTTTTAAGGGAGCCCTTTCCATAATGGAGAGCAGAGGAATCCCTGAATGTCCAGAACTCCTGAGCATTCTAGAAAATTCTGTGTCATGTTCTAGTGCTGGCCGAGGCGTTTGCCATTGTCATCTGGTACAGCCCAGAAAGCAACACGTCCTATGACTATGCATTGCTGAAAAAACTCAGTTGTGGTGGGCAAGCTGTGCTTGGATTTTTAGCTTTTCATTTAATTATAATATTTGTATCCCACCTTTCCATTTAAAATATTTCACAGGGTAGCTAACAAGTAAAAGAACAACAACAACAAAAATCTAATGCAGAACCTGAGAAACCCACAACATAATTGACAGTGAAATTTTTAAAAACCAACAACAATTGATCAAAAAAATAAAAATAAACAAAAATTAATAAATATAACTATAAACCTATTTCATCTTATGACATCTTTCATCTTATGACATCTTTCTCTTGATCAGGGCTCCCTGACATAAAGATAAAGGTGAAAAATGAGGAGGACCCATTGGCAAATGATCTCCAGGTTTCTGAGGAAGATGAGACAGCGCCAACTGACCATTCAGGTGAAGGATCTATTCAAGAGATCGGGTGCATAGATCATTTATTCAGAATCAGTTGAAGACTTCTTCACAATTTCCCAGGAATCCAGAGGGGCAGCTGTGTTAATTTGTTGCAGGAAAAACAACAAATTTTTGTGGGTCCTTGAAAGCAAACAGATTTATTGTGACACAAGTTGCCATGGACTAATGTAGTTTCCTCTAGGTTACTGGGTTTATATACCTGTAGTGGGAGAGATCTGCATGGTGGGGCTGAAAGGCCAAGGAAATTCAAGCTATGCAGGATACAAATGAAAACAAAGGTTTGGTCAGGGTGGCCTTGAACTGTGCATATTAGCATAGCAGAAAAGATTGTGGCTTAGTGTGGATGTAAAGCTTTTGATCCCCTGAACAATGGTTTGGAGGATTGGGAGTGAGCCCTTTGCTTGTGCGACCCCCTTCTGCCTCTCCTTCCTTCTCTCTCCTCACACAGTCAGCTTAATGAGTAGAGGTCTGGCTTTTTAGAAAACCATGGTTTGCTGTTCCACACATGCCAGCAAACTATGGTTTGTGGGAGGCTTCCAAACTGGGAGTACAAGCCAGGGATTCAACTGGGTTTGCAGTCCTGATTCCCTGTGCATTCCCATTACCCCAATCACACAAGTTGGATGTATATGGGGTTGGGTTGTGAATAGCCTTGTTCAGGGTTCACAGAAGAGAGGTGGCTTCAGGAGGGGGAGAAAGGGGAAAGGACGTATTGGTTTTTCTTTTTCTTTCCTGTCCTCCTGAAATGTTCCTCATGGTACTATAAAGTGCTAATAGGCTCTGGTTTGAGGCTATCTGCCAGTCCTGTACCTGAGCACCTTATTGATATGGAGTTGGAGGGAGATTTCTGGAGAGTGAAAAGGTTAAAAAAAAGGGGGGGGGGAGATTATAAAGCAATGAAATAGGATAAAATAATGTATTTCTTTTCTTTTGGAAAATGCAATAAAAAATTAATTTAAAAAAGAGAGGGGTGGGGAAGGTGTGTTCCTCTCCCTCCTGAAAACTCCCTAAATAGTATTCCCTAATCCCCATTCCAGGATTGATTTTTAAAGTGTCCTTGTTTCTTTTCCTTCCTCCTGAAGCCTCCCCATATATTGCAAGAAGGTGGGGTGAGGGTGTTCCTCAGCTTCATTACATGCATTTCCCTCACTCCCCTCCCATTCTGAGGCACTTACTGAAATCTCTGGAAAAAGGTGTTTTTAAGTCAAATGCCTTTCAGAACACATCCTTCATCAGGGGCACTATTGAATGACTGACTGTTCTCAACCTGGTATAAAACCATTTGTCAGAAACAAGTTGCAACAGTAGTTTTATACCGGGTTTAGAGCTGTCATTCACGAGTGTCCCTGAAGGAGGATTTATTCCAAAATGCATTTGGTCAAAATGTACCTTTTCTTGTGCACTTGGAGGTTCCCTCCCTTTTTCCTGACATATGGCTTATGGGGGGCTTTCGTATCAGTCTCTCTGTATTAAGAATTATTTTAGCTGCTGAAATTGTTTAAAATTCTTTTTAAATTTTGTATATTGAAATTTTTATGCTGTTTTTATTGTATAGCGGTTTGTGTGGGGTGTTTTTTTTAAATGAATTGTTGTGAACCGCCCAGAGAGCTTCGGCTATTCGGCGGTATAGAAGTGAAAACAACAACAACAGCAAATGAGCAGTGTGGTGTAGTGGTGAGAGTGTTGGACTGGGACTCGGGAGATCCGGGTTTTAGTCCCCACTCAGCCATGAAACTCACTTTGGGTGACTTTGGGCCAGTCACTGACTCTCAGCCTAACCTACCTCACAGGGTTGTTGTGAGGATAAAATGGAGAGGAGGGGGAGGATTATGTAAGCCGCCTTGGGTTCCTTGCAGGAAAAAAGGTGGGGTATAAATATAATAAATAAATAAAAATAAATAAATAAATGAGCATAGAAATGTAAGAAGAACCCTGCTAGATCAGACCAAGAGCCTAGAGCCAGGGGTAGGCAACTCCAGATGATTTAGACTACAACTCCACAATTACGGAGTATTGGCCATGCTGGCTGGAGCTTAGAGAGTTGTACTCCCAAACATCTGGAGGGCCTGGCCTATAGCGCAGGATTTATTCATAGAACATCAAACCGTGGGAAATGTGTTTTGGAGGGGGGTGTAGTTGGATCATGCAGGATAGCCAACACAAAAGTGTGTGCTGGCCACACACTCTGGTGGCTGCCCGTTTGGTATCGGGGTGAAGGGAGGCGTACATGTGAATAGATGCATGTGTGTAGGCCTCTTCACACTGATGCTGAACACGCAGCTAATGGCACTGTGGCCTGCACATGCATCATATGGAGGGGGCATGTCTGCTATCTGCAATGCCGATCCCCCCTCAGATATGTTGGGTGCGCATGTTGAATGCTGAATGTGTGGCAACCAGGGGGCTTAGCCAACATGCACATCAGTTACAATCCCACGATTCCCTCACGTGTTGGGTGTTCACATGGAGCGGGTCAAGTGAACACCCCTCCCGCGCATAGAAGATGCAACATTCAGTCCAACTGAGTTTGTCTATTTTGTGCTTAGCAGGATATTCCGATCTCAAGCCTGAGTCGAGCCCCAAGACTGAGCGAGGGGAAGAGGCTTTGATTCCGGAACGAAAGATCATGGAAGAAACTGAGGCTCCAGACCACAACTCTGGTGAGGCAACAGAGAAGCCGTCTCACTTGAAACTCATTTGGTCTTGGCGAAAACTCTGGGATTTCCACCAAAACTAAGCTGCCAACCGTTACCTCCTCTTACCCTTTGTATTGGTCAGGGTTCCCCGAGTCAATGGTAAGGATGGAAGGTGCTGAACCAGGGGCACCCCCTGCCCATGAACTCTCGGGGACAAGCCAGGCTATCGGAGCTCCCTGCTCAGGTGAGAGATGGGTTTGACTCTTGTCAGTTTACACAGATTGATTTATTCTGAATCGTTTCTGTCTGGGCATGTGCTTTGTTCAGAGACATGATCTAGCAGGGAGAGGGGAAAAGTTGGGTTTGCCACAGTTCCCCATCCCTGTTATAGTCAATAATATACTTCTGTGTTTGCTTACAGGTGTCTTTGTGTCCACACAGCCAATCAGCTGTGTATTCCTCACATTTACCGTCCCAGCTAACAACCAAGGTAAGTCTTGGGGGGTTGTGGGGTGAAATAGGGAAGGGAGAAGAAAGTTACACAACTGTGTTATGATATAATTCTGTATCCAGTCTAAATCAAGGGTGTGGAACTACATTTCAGGGAGGTGGTTGACCCACCCAGATCTCCGTGGGCTGAATGACATCATGGGGCGGGGCTCCATTCCTTGGCATCACTTGGTTCTGGAGCTCCTCCAGCTGCTGCTTCAGCCAGGGACCTCGTGTTGCTGTGCACAGGCTTTCCGCAGCTGGGGAAGGCCTGCAGCCAGCAAAGCCACCCATTTGGGTGCATGCAGGGCAGACTAAGCAGAGTCCTGAGAGTGAAGGGGACTGAGCAGGCTTGACTTGGCTCTGTCCAGGCTTTCCATAGCCAGGGAAAGGCCAGGCGGAGTAAAGCAGTCCAGCTGGGAGGGTGAATTTCGTGCTAAATAAGGGGAATCACCACAACGCTCCCCCTCCCAGTTGGGAAAGGAGCAGCACTCGGGGGTGGGTGGGTGGGATCTCTACTTCAACTCTCATCAGAGATAACAGCAGGGATCCCTCTCCCCTCCTCCTCCCCATGCCGCTTGGGTACAGCCCATGGAGGGAGCCCAAGCCTCTGCAGGTAGTATGGAGAAACTGTAGGCCAAGTTGGCCTGTGGGCTGGAGGTTTGCCATCCCTGATCTAAGAGCTTTTCTACACAAAGATTTTTTGTGTGTTCGTCATTCCCTACTTGTGGTTGTTTACAGGTTCTTTAGACAATGTCGTGACCCTCCAGTGTCACTTCTGTTCTTAAAGAGCACTTTGGGCCAGTTTTTTTTTATAGCAGGGAAAATACGGTATTATTTATGAAAGCGAAAGAAAACGCTTTTTCTTCGTGTGGATTTGCGCTGTGTCGCTATACCTCAGTGCCACCTAGAGGTTATGTGGGGGGAACAGCAGGAAATGAAACGCTCTTCATGTAGTGCTCGGATCTCAATTCTGTGACGAAACTGAAAGCAGACACAGCAGATTTAACAGCCTCGTGTAGAAAAGCCCTAAATGACATGTTAACTAGAGTAAACATCCCAAACCTAATGATCTCTCACTTCTCAGTGCTGAAGTTGGTGATGATTGTAGTTATTATTAATAAACATCTATACGTCCTAGGTACTGTTCAAAAAGTAGAAAAGCCACCAAAAAAGCACAGAGCCTCAAAAGCAAAAGGTAAAGTCATGTTTAATATTTTGTTGCTATAAGGTCTTTTTTTGCCAAAATGCCCCGAGGAAAGGGAAAGAGGGTCAGTTGGGAAAAGCCGGATGAATTAACTAGGACTGAATTCAATGCTCTCAGTCTTTCATTATCATCCATTCCCAACCTGGTGCCCTCCAGCTGTGGTGTTGGACTATAACTCCCATCGTCCCCCAGTCTGCATGGCACAATACATCTGGAGGGCTCCATGTTGGGAAAGGCAACCAGGTTTGGTGAAGGGCAATCTATTGTGTGTGTGTGTGCGCGCGCATGCGTGCATGTGCGCATGCGTGTGTACAGTTCATGTACAGTACATAGTACAACATGGCCACCCTAGACTCCATGTGAGGAAGTGCAGGATATAAATGAAATAGATGATGTGCTATCTCTCCAAAGAACCTCCCTTCCTCCATGAATTTGTCTAATCCTCTTTTAAAGGCAAGCAGGTGCCCCCCACCTCTGCAGGAAAAAATACACAGTGGTAGCCACAAACCACAAGGGCTTTTAGTTGTCTGGGTTGAAATGCAGTCTTGTTGGCGTTTTCTTCAAGTATAGATAGCCAGCTAGTGTGCTCCAGAGAGAGAGTGTGGGTGACTATTGACTACGAAGCCCACTGGCCTTTGCAGTAACCTCTCACTGGGAAACGTATCACAGGGAAAGACTCCATAGAAAGTATTTCTAGTGTAGGGATTTGAAGATAGGTTTGCTGGCTTGTGGCAGCAAATTCCATAAATCAATTGTGTGCTGGGCATGGAAGTCCTTTCTCTCTGTCCTGAATCTATTGCCCATCCATTTTTCTGGAGGATCCCGAGCTCAAGTGTTATGGGAGACGGATAAAAATGGGTGTGTGTGTCCATGTCTTTTCTTTTTTGCTGAAAAAGAAGTGTGCCTGTTTGACTTAGTTTGATAATGAAGAGAGAGAGAGAGCCAGTGTGGTGTAGTGGTGAGAGTGTTGGACTGGGACTCTGGAGATCCAGGTTCTAGTCCCCCATCGGCCATGAAGCTCACTGGGTGACTTTGGGCCTGTCACTGACTCTCAGTGTAACCTACCTCACAGGGTTGTTGTGAGGTTAAAAATGCAAAGGAGGATTATGTAAGCCGCCTTGGGTTCCTTACAGGAAAAACGGTGGGATATATATATATAATAAATAAATAAATGTAGGGCCGTAGCTCATTAGCTGTGCCCATGCTTTGCTTCCAGAAGGCTCAAGGTTAAATTCTGAGATCCTCAGGTAGCTGAGTTGGGAAAAGCCCCCCCAAGCCTGAGACCCTAGAGAGCCAATGCCAGTCAGGGTAGACTGTACAGGCATAGGGGAACCAATGGCTTGACTCCGTTTAAGGTAGCTTCCTATGTTCAACATTGCTATTGTTATCACACTGGTGGCTGGTGCCTATTAGGACTGGTGGGGCTCAGGGCAGGAGGAGGTGTACCTGTTGCAGCTAGCCAACTAGATCTAGTTGTCTTCTCCCTATCCTCATCCTCTACAAAGACACTAAGGACGCAATCCAATGGAGATGCCCATAAGCCTCCGAACTCGGAGGATTACGGGCATCCTGTTCCGGGATGAGAGGAGCGTGGAGGCAAAGATTACCTCCAAGTTCCACACTGCAAGTCAGCTAGATGGCCGATTTCAGCTGTCTAGCTATGGTGCTTCGGACAGGAAGGGAAAGAGGCTGGAGCGCTGCCAGGATATGTCGTATCCTGGCGGGCCCAGTCTCTTCCCCTCCCCACCCCCTTTACCCCTTCTTCAAGGTTGCTCTTACAACCTAGGAGAAGCAGCCAGCGTAGTTCTTCCCTCACCGGCTGTGACAGCTCGGGAGGGCTGTCCGAGCACGGATCCCCAGCTCCGAGGTCGGAGCTCTTTTCCAACCTCGGATCTGGGAATCCGAAGAATCCTGTGGCCCTCTAAACGCTTTCTAGGGGCCATAGGGCCCCTCTGCCCATTCACTTAAGCATTCAATGGGTGAAGCTTTCACAGGAATGGGGATACCACAATGTTTGGGATCCTGGTTGAAGCATCAAAATCAATATTCACTAAATTTGCAACAGCAACAAAAGTCAGCCAGAAACAGTTGCGGGTACCCATTTCAGAGCCTGGAAAGGTTTTCAGACCCAGAGACCTGTAGCATATCCAAGGCACACACAAACCATACAGACAAGAAAACAACAACAACACAAAGTATTGCAAATGCCCATTTCAGAGCAGGGAAAGTTGTTAGACCCAAGGTACTGTGGTAAGCTCTATTTAGTTAGAGTTAATTTAGACTGTCCAACCGGACTGGGACTCCAATGAAAATACAGGACAATGGAAGTGGGTTCTGGAAAGTTTATTGCAGCGCTGGTCTGACTCTCCGTGCAAGAAGAGACAGCCCCGCCTAAGCGTCACACACACACTTATATACCACGATCAAAACATGTTTACAATACAGGATACTGCGCGTACATGCTTATAGAATGTGTACGTGTACTTATATTGATTGGCTGAGCTCTTGTATCGAGGCAAGCTATCTATACTTGTCCAAATGGGACTTTCCACTTTGTTTCCTACGTGCATGGCCTTTGATAGGCTGGCAGCTGTTACTAAGCAAGTTGACTAAATATGGTTTGAGAGGGACTTTCCGAGAGACTTCTTCTGGGCGCCATCTTGCGATCTTCGCCCAGGGTGTAGTCCTTTTCAGATAAGAACCTCACTTACAACAGTACACAGAGACCTGGTTTGCCCATAACGACAAATCATGGTTTAATTAACTATGGTTTGTTGAATTGTGGGTTGTCATGTGTGAACCCAGAATTATGGGTTAACTATGGGTTGTTAACCATGAACAAACCACAAAAAGAATATGGTTTCTTGTTGGGTTGTGAACTGTGGGTTGTTTAAACCATGGGTTGCTGTTATGTGTAAACCCAGAACTGCGAGTTGTTCAAGGATTGCTTCACCAGGTTACAGAGGCGGAGGGCAAGAGTGGTAAAAAAAACAAAACACAGCCAGTACTACATGTCAATACTACAGTGCTGTGCATGCATGTAGGATAGAGGGAGGGAGTGGGCGAAAGGGGCGGGAATCAAACGACCCAGGAATTGAAAAAACAACCTGCAGTTTGCATGATCATGGCAGCCAAATCATGGGTTAACTCTGGGTAAGGCAACAACCCATGGGTTAGTTAAACCATGGGTTGTCATTACATGTGAACCAGGTCAGAGACTGTACAAGCAAGTGAACCAAAAAAGAATTTCAAAAATTCTTTTGAACATGTGAACCAGGTCAGAGACTGTACAAGCAAGTGAACCAAAAAAGAATTTCAAAAATATTTTGAAATGGATCAATATACATTGCCATCTATAGTGACCCCCAAATGACCCCCAAGACTAGTCCAGAGTCTAAAATTAGCTAACTGTACCAGTGCTCAGCCTCATGTCCACATCCCTTCTGCAAAATTGAATCAATCACACTTATAGCATCGCTATATATAAGGATTGTTGAGCCAATCGAGGGTTAAGAGCTTTGAATGCTCAAAAAGAAATTAAAAATGCTAGCTATTAGTAGTAATAATGAGACTATTTAATAATAGCAATAACAGAATAAAATAAAGTGTCCCTGCATAGTGGCTTTCCTCTGAGCAAGGAACTGGCTTCCGTTTTCAAAAACGGACCTGAGTACCGATTGTCTCTGGAGATATGCTGAAGGCCTTCCTCCTTTCCCATGCTTTTAAAAAAAAAAAAATCAGTTAACAGTGAATCTTGTACATGTTTACTCAGAAGTAAGTTCCATTAATGGGGCTTACTCCTGGGTAAGTGACTATCAAATTGCAGCCTGAAAAGACAAAAAGTCTCAAGATTTGTAGAGTGGCCCCAAAAAGGATACCTTCACTCCCAATACCCTCACAGTCATACAGGCAGACAAGATACACAGTCCTAAACTGTCCTGACCTCCCTTCCCCTCTCACACACAACACTTTAACCTACCCCCTCCCCGCTCCTTCCCAGTACACACACATTCACAGCAGTTTTGCTTGCATTGTGAACAATAGGAGAACAGGACAGTTTAGCTTCCCCTCCCACCTCAACTTTTCTAGCGCAGGGAAAACAGTGGTTTTGCTTGTGTTGGAAGCTATAAGAGAGCAGGACATACGGTTTAACTCCTCCACCCACCCCCGACATTTCCAATGCAAGGGAAGTAGCAGCAACTTTACTTGTGCTGGAAACTATAAGAGAGTAGTTTTACTACTCCCGCTGTCCCTATTTCCAGTGCAGGGGAAATGATTTTGCTTTTGTTTTGTTTGCCTCGCCTCGCCTCTCCAAAAGCTACATGCTCTGCTGCAGTCTACAACTAGGTGACCTACAGTGCTACTGGCTGCTACTGGCTGTTCTTATTGATGGCAGAGTGCAGCAGCAGCAGCAGCAGCAGCAGCAGCAGAATTCTCCCAAGAAATACACATATGCTACTCAGGTACTTTAAGCTGGATGGTTACAGACTTTGTAAGTGCTGTTTTCTTAAATGTTACTTATTCTGTGAGGAAAGGAAAGCATAGCTCAAGTCCCTTTGCTAAACCCTAGCAAGCATCAGTTAAGTCTGTTAATTCTAGGAACGTCCTAACTGTCAGAGAAGTGGTAGAATGGAATTTCTAACTTGTTGCTAGGCAGCGTCCAGCATTCCCTCCCCTGATACCACTAAGTGGTTTGCTCCTCTGAACCCCGCCCCGACTTCTCAGAGAAGCTTAGTTTCTGCCTTTGCCCTTTAACTAGACTATAACAGTCTCTTAACCCTTTACTGGGCAGTTAACTTAAAAAACCCACCCTGCAGAGTTGACATCTTTTCGTCGTATATTTCAACACTTATTGACATGCTTGATTGGTCAGTTCGATGGCAGTGATGCCCATCGAGCAAAAAGATTGGATGGACCCTCCCCCCTACAAGGGGCTGTGAGCAATTTCTGTGTTGTTGTTGTTTTTAATATTTTCAAGCTCTTACAGGGGATTGTTTCCCAAAGGCGATTGCCCCATGTGTGGGAATTGCACATGCTGAGTTCATCAATTTGAAGCTCCTAGGCTGCTGGAGGAAGAGAGAGAACCCAGCATCACAGTGCTAGCACAGCTAAATCCAAATAAAGCAATAACGACAGGCAGAATTAGGGACCTGGACAGGAAAAAGAGATCGAAGGAAATATCTTGAGGTCCCCCAAGCTTGCCGATTCTTCCCTCTTGTGTGTGGATGGTGTGGCTTTGGCTACACAAGAATCCAGTTACAGAGAATAATGAGTTGATTATTAGTCTTTGGACATATTTATTTATTTATTTATCTGCAGGGCAACAGCGTACTTCCTGCTTGCTTCCAGCACCTCAAGAAGGCGTCAGGATTAATTCCGTAGAAGCTCTTCAGCGAACACCTTTCTTCAAGTTGCCTCTGGATGACAAGCTACGGATCAAAGAGATGGGTCCAGAAAGGCCTCCTCTGACACTCCACCAATCCGGATGTGACAGGGGAAAAGAGTACACGCGGACGTTCAGCACATCGTGGTACAACAGAAAGAAATGGCTCTGTGGAAGTGTTACCAAAGATGCCCTGTTCTGCTTTCCCTGTTTGCTGTTTGGGGGTGACAAGCCATGGACACAGACAGGAGTCAAAGACTTAGGCCATCTCACCGAAAAGACCCGGAAGCACGAGGAATCCAAAAGCCACATGGAGAACTGCATACAGCTAACCATGTTGGGTGCAAATGTTGCAGCGCAAATGGATGAAAGCAGCCGTGTAAGAAAGCACAATCAAGACGTTGAGAAAAATAGGTACATCCTTTCGAAAATCATTGACTGTCTACGGTTCTGTGGTGCATTTGAGCTGGCACTTTCTGGTCACAGTGAGACAGAGGATTCAGAAAATCCAGGAGTGTTCAAAGGACTGGTTAATCTCGTGGCATCCATCAACTCTGCCATGGAACTTCACCTGCAGAGTGCCACAGTGCTGAGAGGTCTGCCAAAGACGGTTCAGAATGAACTGCTTGACTGCATGTTGACAGTGGCAAAGGATCACATTAAAGAGCAGTTGAAAAGCTCTCATTTTGTGGCCATTCAGGCCGACTACATAACACATTTGATGACTGACTGCCAAACTGCGCTGATCTTCCGGTACGTCGATGAAGATTGCTCACCAGTGGAACGCTTCTACGGATTCACCCGGGTGGAAGACTCTCAGCCTGAAACCATTGCTACAGTCTTGCTTCAGCAGCTGGAAGATGTGTTTCCGGAGGTGACTGACAAGCAGAAACTCATTGCTCAGAGCTACGATGGGGTGAGCGTGACATGTGGTGAGCACACAGCAGTGCAGAAGAAGATTCAGGACGTATTCCCTAATGCCCACTGTGTCCACTCCTATGCCCATCAGTTGCACTTGGTGATGCAACAAGTGGCATCCCGAATTCAGGAAGTGCGCATTTTCTTTGCAGAGCTTTTTGCATTCCCCGAGTTCTTTACCCACAGACCGGAAAGGAAAGCAGTTCTAGAGGCAGTTGTGAGAAGACGACTCCCCAAATCATTTCAGACAGACTGGAACTTGAACTTCCAAAGAGGTAATGTGGTGAATGTGGTTTTTGAGAAGAGGCTGGAACTAATTGAATGCTTTCATGAAATCAGAGATGGGAGGTTTGATCTGAGCGCAGTCCATGAGGCCTATATGCTTCTTCGACTACTGGAAGATGACGGTGAGTTCCTGTATCTTTTGTCCCTGTTGCACAGAATAATGCCTCATGTGGAGGCCTTTGACAAACAACTCCAGAGACCAGACTCTGATCCCGTAGCAGTCAGGAAAGCTACCTTGGACTTTGTGAGGGCCATCAATTCAGTCAGAGATTCCATTCCAAGCTTGTTCTCCGACTTACCTCCAGAATCTCTGCTGCCCAGAGTCAAAACAAAGGGGATCCTGGATCACCTTGCATCACAAGTCTGCACCATCGTCATCACACATGCAAAAGAACGTTTTGCCTTTACCAGTCATCTTGCAAGTGCAACACTGGTCCAGGGGCATTTGTTTCCAGCACATAACCAGAAATTCCCACAAGAGGCACTTAAAAAAACTGTAGAGGCCTACCCAATGCTGCAGAAGGATAGACTGAAGACAGAGCTTACCATCTTGTACAAGAGTCAAGAGTTCTACAGCTGCAAGAACGCTTCCACACTCCTGCACATGCTTTTGGAGAACAATTTGGAGACAACTTTGGAGCAAACTGTGACATTGCTGAGGATCCTGATCACCACTCCAATGATGACAGCAAAATCAGAGCAGACGTCCTCTGCCCTGAAGAGGATAAACACTTTCCTGCGGAATATGATGTCGGAGGACAGGCTCAGTGCCTTGGCCATGCTGTCCATTGAGAAAGAGATGATTAAGCAAATTCCAGACTTTAATCAAAGGACAATTGAACTGTTTGCAAGACAGACAGAAAGTCACGCCAGCTTTCTGTGCAAACAATGAGAAAAAGAGGCAAGGCTCCCCCCCCCCCCCCCTATGCTTGAGTTTTGCTGACAAGCAACATTTAAAAGAGCTGGGGCCAAACTCCTTGTACAGGTGGGAGCGGGGTGGTGACCACACATTTTCACCTAGTGCAGAACCAAATGCAATTGTACACAGGTCACCTGAACCGAGGCAAGACACCAGGGCCAGGCTCGAGATAAAAAGCGCCGTGTGGGTCACGCCTTTAGTGTCTGCCCTGAAAAACAACACACACACCCCTCGGATGTCAGTCTTGCCATGTCATGTTGTCAAGTTTTGTAGGTTGTGCAGGCCTTTTTTTCTGTCTAAACTTGCATATGATTACACCCTTACAGTGCTTGTAGGGTTTGTAGTACTTACAGTGCAGGGATTGGAGGTTTTTGGCCATATAGATATATTACAACTCCCATAATCCCTGACCATTGGCCATGCTTGCTGAGTCTGATGGGAGTTGGTCCAACAACATCTGGAGGGCCACAGATTGTCCAGCCCTGTTATAGTGCTTGGGAATGTCATCTCAAAGTAAAGTAAAGCTGTGATCCGCAGATGTGGAGTGTCTCATCAGTACTAATAATATGTTAAAGTCTTTAGGCAGATCAAGCGTGTAGTTAGACACTGCGAATCTCTACCTCCTTGTCTGCCACAACATGCTTCCCTTGTTCATGTCAGATTCTAGGCCAGCGGTACTATACTGAACAATAAGCAACCTCATTGACCTGGTTCAGACAACACGACAGCCCATCGTGAGTAAATTTACCATGAGGGGCCGTGGTGCATGCTGTCCACCATTATGAATATGCAACCCCCAGCCAGGGCTTACCAAGGCTTCTCATGTCATCTAAACGGGCGGCTGGGGTTATTTGAGGGTTAAACAACCCTTGCATAACCCTAAAGCAGACTGTGGGTAAAGAGAACAGGAATTGCTTGAGGCTATCCTTACTACCTGTAAGTAACAAAGAAATGGGAACACTGAAAAAATCAGCATCTTCCCTATGAGCTGGTTCCACACGTAATGGTAATCATAAGAACATAAGAAGAGCCTTGCTGGATCAGACCAAGGTGCATCTAGTCCAGCATTCTGTTGACACAGTGGCCAGCCAGCTGCCCACAGGATCCCACAAGCAGGACATGAGCGCAACAGCACCCTCCCAGCCATGTTCCCCAGCAACTGGTGTACATAGACATACTGCCTCTGATACTGGAGGTAGCATATAACCAATCAGGACTAGTCTCCATGGATTTGTCCAATCCCCTTTTCAAGCCCTCCAAACTGGTGGCCATCACTACATCTTGTGAAAGTGAATTCCATAGTTTAACTATGCACTGTGTACAGAAGTACTTCCTTTGATCTGTCCTGAACCTCCCACCAATCAGCTTCATGGGATGACCCCTTTGTGTTCTAGAAAAATGTCTCCCTGTCCACTTTCTCCACACCATGCATAATTCTGTACACCTCTATACATGTCTCCCCTTACTTGCCTTTTTTCTAAGCTAAACAATCCCAGCTGCTGTAACCTTTCCTCATAGGGGAGTTGCTCCAGCCCCTTGATCATTTTAGTGGCCCTTTTCTGCAATCATGGATTAATTAATCCATGATTCGCCAAAATCTTGCAGGAGCAAGCAAGCGCACTGCCTCTGGCGCGCTCATCACTTCCGCTTTCAATTAACAACCTATGATTGTTCTATTCAGAAATTGTTAGCATGACCTCTGAACCCAGACTCTCTGGGCAGTTTAGGGGTTAAACAAACCAGAGTTAACCCAACAACAAATTGTAGGTTAAGTCTGCTGCCCCTTCTGTTTCTGAGGGCAGGGGGATGTCTGGCCTAGTCAACCTTGATATACTGATGTGTAGGCACATCATGTTGTACCAGCATGAGGTATCTTGAGCTGATTTTAAAGTTTTGAGAGGATTTCCTTGAATTTCCCCTACTTTGTGGGAGCACTGTTTGTTGTTGGGTCACTCTGGGTTGTTTAACCTGTAAACAACCCAGAGTTCAGATATCATGCTAACAACCTACAAATGGAGCAGTCATAGGTTGTTAATTGAAAGCAGAAGTGACAAGTGCACTGGAGGCAGCACACTCACCTCAGTTAGATTTTGACAATTCATGGTTTAAGTAACCCAAAATTGCCATTATGTGCAAACTGGGTCTATGAATGAAATAATAAAAAAAAAAGGCTGCTTCTTCTTCAAGAAATTAATGTCATTTGATTTTTGTGACCAACCAAGAATCTATAGTACCATGAAAGTTGCTCTAGAGATCATTACTCAGGTAGGAATAAAAAATATGAAAGGATAATCAGCGTTGATATAACGTATCAGTCCCATCTCAGACAGACACCCCAGAAAGATATCATGGTCAATGGTATCAAAAGCTGCTTGAGAGAGAAAGAGAATCAACAGGGTCACACTCCCCCTGTGTCTCCTGGCATAAGTCACCATACAGAGAAACCAAGGCTGGTTCCAAGCTGCTGTATATATCCAGCTGTTATTTGTTCTGACTGGCAGCAGCTGTCCAGGTTCTCATGTAGAGGGTCTTACAGATTACCTGCCATCTGATCCTTTTATTTAACTGGGGATTGGCCACGGGACCTTCCCCACACTTGACCACTCACTTCTGGTACCTCCTCTGAAACTCATTAGTTGTTCAATCTACCAATTAAAAACATGCATCTCTCATAAGTATAACTAAGTCTTGTGGTATTTTATTTATTTATTACTAATATTTATATACCACTTTATTTGCTAAAAAGCCATCAAGGGGATAAACAGCAAATTAAAATGGGTAGGCAATCCTTTTTTGGTCCTGTGGGCACATTTGGTAATTTAAGAACCTGCCCTGGGCACCACCACAAAATGGCAACCATGGGTGCCCACCATCTTCATTTCCTAAGAATGTTTGAGCCCCACCATGTAGCCGAGGCATTCATGGGCAAGGAAGATGGCAGCAGCTGGAGGCCCTCACTTTGCTTTGAAGCAATCCCAGCTGCCAGGAAGGAAATGTGTTAATTTAAAAGCAAATTGGTCACCAAGCGGGCATATGGAGGGCATGGTCACCATTTTACCCACCCTGATTTAAAACAATAAAACCATAATCTTATAAACGTTCAATTTCTCAGTTCTTTAGGTACCACAAGACTCTCTTTCCTTTTTGCTGCAACAGACTTAACACGGTCTGGGCTGTCCCAATACATTTTACTGCCTGAGGCAGGAAATGTCTGAGCTGCTCCCCCCAAAGTCAAGCTGCACAGTACCCAAGACTGCTCAGGATATTTTGGAAGTTGAGGCAGAATAATCCCACAAGCACCTCTCCCCTCCCTGGCAGTAGAAATACAAAAACAATGAGGGAGCAATTTTATGGTCCCTAGGCAGTGCCTGAGGGGCCATAGGATATTTTGGATTCCCAGCTCCAAGGTCCAGAACATCTGCTGCTACTCCCGCCCTACATAGGATGAGCATAAGCCTCCGAGTTTGGGGGCTTACGCTCATCACCATAGGATTGTGCCCTAAAGTTCTTAAAATTTTGCTGCCCTTTTTATGATAACCCCAAATCAGCTGTGAGGCAACTGCCTCATGCTTCCTAATAGTAGGGGCCAGCCTGAACACAGCTGCCCCTCTGGAATTTAGTGTAGATATATCATTTTGAACCGGGGGGGGGGGGTTCTTTTAAAAAGTAAAGTGTTCCGAATATGGAGACATGCCAAAGAAAAGAGTTGGCCAATTTTGTTTTATTAAATTTCTATGCTGTTTATCTTACCAAAAGCTCGAAGTAGCATCCATGGTTTCTCTCCCCACTCCCATGTAAGGGAGACATGTCATAGAGGTGTATGGTGTGGAGAAAGTGGACAGGGAGACATTTTTCTCTCTGTCTCATAATACTATGTAATTCACTTCCACAAGATGTAGTGTTGGCCTCCATTTTGGATAGCTTTAAAGGGGGATTGGAAAAATTCATCGAGGAGAATGCTATCAGCAGCTACTAGTCCTTATGCCTACGTTGCTGGGGATCATGGGCGGGCGGGTGCTGTTGCGCTCATGTCCTGCTTGTGGGTTTCCCGTGAGCAGCTGGTCGGCCACATTGTGAACAGAATGCTGGACTAGATGGACCCTGGGTCTGATCCAGGCAGCATGGCTCTTATGTATCCTCGTGCCCACCAGGAGAGAGGGAGAGACACTAGTTGGCCCAAAGTCACCCATGCAGGGGAGTCACTGAGGGAGCTGGGAGGGGCAAAAAGACCTGCAGCTTGATCCTGTGTTGCTTTACTCGGAAGTAAGCCCCGCCGAATTCAATGGACTTACTCCCAAGTAAACGGTGCACAAGATGCGGATCGCAGCTGTGCAATCCACTCCTATTTTACGTGGGAGGAAAACCTATTGAACTCCATGGGACTTACTTCAGAATAAATCTGCATCCGAGCAGGGCAAAACAAAAAAAGCTACCAAGCTTCTCACCCCGCTCCGCCCCGGCAGGTACTCCGTTACCAGCCCGAAGCAATCAATGGCCAAGCACATCCACCCTTGCTCCATCCATGCGCTCAGGTAGCCGAGTGGGAGGGTTTTCGCTTTGGAGGATTGCATCGCAAGAGAGTTTTTGGCTTTGCTCCGATCACATGGTGGGAAGCGGAAAACAAAGAACAAGCCGCAAAGCCCTCCCCGTTGAACGATATAGGAGAAATTGTGGAGAAGGGAAAACGGGGTGGGGGTGAGGGGGTAGGAAAATCTCGGTTTGGTTAAAAATGCGCACACATGCCCTCTTGGAAACCGTGATGGCGATGGAGGGGAGGCGGTGAGAGTTGCTGGTGCAACCAAACGGAGAAAAAAGATCTGAGGAATCGGATGAGCCGGGAAGCCACTGAGGATCCCGCTTCTTGAAGGAATCCTGGTGAGAGCGGCTTTCAGGCTGGGCAGGGAAGGCGATACGTGGACAGCAGAGTCCCACGACTCCCACCTAAAGGATCCTCCCAGAGCAGGGCTTGGGAAGAAGGTAGATCGGGATCGACTGGTAGATCCCTGGGTGATTTGCAATAGATCAGTAAGGATTTCTGACTCCCAGTTGTTTAATAACTGGCAACAACAAAATAATCCCCCACCCCCAAATTGTTCTGTTGGAATATTGGTGGTAGTGACCAAAAAGTAGATTTTTGAGCTGAACGACTGTGAGCTCCATTCAGTTCTGGTACTCAAAACAAATCTCTTGGGCTCAGAATTCTTTAATTCAAAGTGCACATCTTTCGCTCCTGCCTCCAGTTGGTGGATTTCGGGATTCTAGTGAAAAACAAAAGTAGACTCTGCAAGCCTGAAGCCTGCCCAGCCCTGACTAGAACTGCAACTGAACACATATGTACAGTTGTCATTCTAGCCAATCTGGAGCCAGTGTAGCATAGCGGCTAAAGTTTTGGAAGAGGACCAGGGAGACCCAGGTACAAATCCTCACATGGTCATGAAGCTTCACTGGGTGATCTTGGCCCAGTCATTCTCTCTCACACACAGCCTAAGCTGAGGATTGCAGGGTTGTTGTGAAGAGAAAATGGAGCAGGTGGTTGGAACCATGTAAGTCATTTCCTCCAGCATCCTCGTGCTGGCTGGGGCTGATGGGAACGGCAGTCCCAACAAAATCTGGGGAAAGGGTGGCCTAGTACATTTCAACAGTTTGCACCTGCTGAACCTGGGCAAAAAGCATTTTCACAGTTGTTCTGGATTGAATTCTGTTATCTTCATTAGCACCCAGCATACTTCAGCTAATAAATTTAATAGGGCTGCATCCATTTCTCTTCCCCTCAAGCAGGTTTTCTCATCCCCAGAGCAAACTTCCATTTTCCAGCTTTAACCAGGGGAAAAGCCCTGGATCCCTGATCTAACACTATTGGGGGAAAGAGAAATTCCATCAAAGCGTAGTTTGGGTGAGAGAACCCCCCCCCCCAAATAATTCTGTTTTGGGTGGCAAAACTCTGGGATTTGTATAGAATCCATCTGTGTTCCTTCCTGCCACCCCAAGAGGCCAAAATCTCCTGAGCACTGTTTCTTGCATCTTTCTCCAGTTCAGAGGCTCCGGATGTGATGGAACAAGAGATGGAAGGACGAGTTCTAGATCTCCAGGGTTCAGAGAAAATCGAGACGTCCCCAGATGCCTGCCCAGGTGAGGGATAGGTGCATAGAGAATCCAAATTTGACATGGGGAAGACAAACGTCAAGGAGGGAAATGGCGGCAGGGGCTATAAAAATATGCCTTCTATTTCAGTTACACGTACCTAGGCATAGTTAACAGCAGGCAGGGCATGGGAACAAGGGGTGTGTGCCAAAGGCTTTGAGGAAAAGGTGGATTTTGAGAAAGGATTTGAAAGAAGCAAGAGAGATGACACCGTACAGGTTTTCTTAGTGATGGTTCCAAGCATACGGGGTAGCAAGGGGGAGAGGGGTGGACTCTTGGGGAAGCAGAATACCTTTGGATGGTTGAGGGTGGTGGAGCTGGAGAAGCAAAAGACATGGGCAAGGATATATCCAGGTATAAGAGTTGTGTTCAGTAGTATTTAATAAACCCTACATGAATTTGGGGGGGGGAAACCCATTGAAGAAGGATAATCTGAAAAGTTAGAAAGGGCTCCTGTTTGCCCTTCTCAGAATTAAAACTTCAGGAGGTCTTTCATTTTTGCAATTCTACTGCAAGACAAGCTGTAACAGTGTTACATTTAATTCTTATTATTTATTGATTTAGCGCAGGGGTGGGCAACTTGTGGCCCTCGAGATGTTTTTGCCTACAACTCCCATCATTCCTCACCATGGCTCTGCTGGCTAGGGCCGATGGGAGTTGTAGGCCAAAACACAAGTTGCCCACCTAGCGCTATCTATGTGTCTGTGTCCCTGCCCCCAGGGGCAAAACACATCTGCTTGGGAATAAGCACCATTTTGTCGTAGAAAAGGATTATGTCTGTCTGAAAGTAAAAATAATAAAATGAGCATCTGTAATCACTGAAAGCCAGTGTCGCGTAGTTATCAGAGTATTGGACTAGGACTCAGGAGATCTGGGTTCTAGTCCCTACCTGGCCATGAAGCTCACTGGGTGACCTTGGGCCAGCCACTGACTCGCAGCCTAACCTACCTCACAGGGTTGTTATGAGGATAAAAATTGAGAGGAGGAGGACCAGGCACCTTGGGCTCATTGTAAGAGGAAGAAAGGCAGGATAGAAATGTAATAATAAATGAATAAATAAATGTACATGCTCAGCCAGCCACTGCCTGACTATAAAAAATTTGTTTAATGCCCATGCCAGCTCAAGTGCTGACATTGGGTCTGTTTGCCACTGCCCCGATCACCTGTCACTCTGTGTGGTCATTTGGGGTGCCCCTAGGCTCCGGGGCCCCATACTTTGACCCCAAGGTTGGGCTGTAGCCGCACCACTGAGAATGGTAGATTCTGGTTGAGCATCAAGAGAAATGTCTTGGCAGTAAGAGCAGCTCGTCAGTGGAACAATTGCCTAGGCAGGCCTCTCTGTAGCTAGAGGTCTTCCAAGTAGAGACTGGACAGCCATCTGTTGGGGATGCGCTAGCTCTCGATTTCCTGCATGGAACAGGGTGGTGGTCTAGATGGCCTCTAAGGTTCCCTGCAACTCTTGGATTCTATAGTTCAGAAGCCAGATATTGGGCAACCTCCATCGTTTGAACAGAGACTAGTCAACATCCCTCCACCACCCCTGTCAAGCCTTACCTCCTCTCCTTATGCCTTTCTCTTGATTAGGGCATCCTAATGTGACAATAAATGTGAAAGAGGAGGAGGAGGAGGAGGAGGAGGAGGAGGAGGAGGAGGAAGTACCGTGGGTTCTGAATCACCAGGGCTCTCAGGAAACCGGAATCTTCCCCAGTCATTCAGGTATGGGCTGGGGTCAACTCATTTTTGGTGCATTGAGAATACATCAGAATCTGTTGCCAGCTCTGTTTACAAAATCACACACAGAGACACATGCACAGCATCCAGGATGGGGCATGCTGGGAGTTGTAGGCCTTTTTTCTGTCTATAGGAGTGCGCACTAAGGAGGCTCGCCTGGAGCCTACATTATCTTTTCGGTGGCAGGCAAAAGCCTTCCTTTTCTCCCAGGCGTTTTAGAGACATCAGTTTTAGTTTTTATGGCTGCTTTTATATATCCTGTGCTGTTTGTTTTTTTGTATTCTGTTTGTATTTTTGTATTTGTATTTGTCTGTTGTATTCTTTTAGCCATTTGTAATCTGTCCAGAGAACATTTGTTATTGGGCAGATAAAAAAAATACAATAAATAAATGTGAGCAGTATAATGTTGGAGGAGATCAAAAGTCATCTTCCATGATTAGAGAAATGGTAACCCTTTTCCACATCAGAGGAACGCTTGATATGTCTGCCCAAAGAACCCTGGTGCATCATAGATAATTCTGGGGCATGTTCTAGGGTGCAGAGTGCTGGCCAGACCTACTAGTCCGCATTGCCATTGTGTGTCCATTGAGAATGCACTCTTGGAAACATTCAACACTTCCTATGGCTATGTATTACAGGGCTGCAGGGGGAAATTGGTGGTGGTGGGCAAGCAGTGTCTGTTTTCTTTCTTTATTAGTTTTATTTATTAAAATATTTGTTTTACATCTTTCCATTAAAAAAAAATAACAAGGCCTGTGGCTTACGCTGGCTCAGCTTGTCTGAGTGTGGAAAGCTAAGCAGGGTCAAGCCTGGTTATTACTTGGATGGGAGACCCCTCCTTTAGTTTCCTGCCTTGAGCAGGGGGTTGGACTCGATGGCCTTGTAGGCCCCTTCCAACTCTATGATCTATGAATCTAAGCCAAAACATTAACAACATGGGTTATTTTGTGATGTCTGAACCTGGAAACTCTGGGCTGTTTATGGGTTAAACAACCCAGAGTTAACCCAACAACAAACCATGGGCAATTGTTGTTTAACCCATAAACAACCCAGAGTTCCAGGTTCAGGCAGCACGAAACAACCCAGGAATGGGGCATTTGAAATTGACCTGTTTCATTAAACCATAGTTAAGACTAACCACAATTTGTCTGGGAACAGATAAAAACAACAAGCTGTCAAAGGCAGAAGGGAAAGCTTCCAGTCTCCTCTATAGTTTATCGTTTCATCCAAGCAGCCAAAGTTGTCAGCTGCTTTGAGGACCTCTTGAATGAAAAGTGGGAGGGTAGATTTCAGTTGAGCCTTAGGAGAAACAACTTGATAGGAAAAGCATTTCAAAACCTGACCTCCCGAGAACAGAGGCACAAGTCCTAGTAAAACTTTTATTGCAGTAATTCTAGTACCGTAATTAGCTGTAAGCCTTTACAGTCCCGATAAAGATCCTCAGGTAACAGATTATAACCATTCCTTGACCAGGATCAGTTTATGAGCATCTCAAGAAGAGACCCAATCAGCCTTGTGTTCAGCACACAGATTAAATCCAGACGAGTTTATAGTGCCAACAAAACCAAGAAGTTTCCCGTTACAAAGACATTGCTTCTAGTCTGTTTCTCTAGTTTAAATACAGGAGAGCAGCTGCTAAAGATCACTATCGGACATTCACTTCTAGCAGAGGAGCCTAGCTTGCAAATGTGTGCTGCACCCCCGCCCCTGCAGTGTCCTCCCCCTGCTGCCCTGTTCCCATAAAAATGTCCTGGTCGAGAAGTAATCCCTCTGTCAAGGTCTGGTCTCCTAGCTGTAGAAGATAAGCTGTATCAGCATCCTGCATCTCACCCCTTCCCGGGACATAAGCCAGTAAGAAGCCTAGTAAAACTGGATTCTCGGGCATCTGGCTTCCCATGGCTGGGCCTGGCTCTACAGCTTCCCCGTTTGACTCAGAATCGGTGTCACAGGCTATAGTTCCCCCCAGACTGAGGCAGGGTCTCGCAGAACAGTTTGACAGTGGATCCAATTGCCTCGGGGAGCGGCGGGCTCTCCCTCGCTGGGGGTCTTCCAGCAAAGGGTGGAGAGCCATTTCTTGAGGATGCTCTGGCTCTGGATTTCCTGCATGGAGCAGGGGGTTGGACTAGATAGCCTCAAGGCCCCCCTCCAACTCTAGGATTCTATATAAATCTAATAAAATAGATTTCAGACCACGTGGGCTTGTGGAGTAGGGCCTCTGAGGAAGATTGTAATGTGTGGGTAGGCTCATGTGGGAGAAGGCGGTCCTTCAAATATTCGGGGCCCAGACTATTTAGGGGCAGTGCGTGTAAGTTTTTAACAATTGTATTTACTTTTGACCATTTGGCATTCTTCCTGTAGTTTACATGCAACATCATTTCCTAATACAATGCTCACCCTTAATTTGAAAGTGGTTTTTTAATTAGTTCGCATGATCATTGAAGCTGTACAGCCCCCCTGGGTTTTGCCTCCTCCTTCTCCCAGTGGAGGCAGAAAGCCAGCTTGGGCAAATCTTTAGGGTACCGGTCAAAACAACACTGAGATTTGCACAGAAACCAGTTCACCGCCAGCCACTTGAGACTAGAGTATCCATCCTTACTTCGTCTTGTGACAACTTTCTCTTAATCAGGGCTCCCTGTCGTAAAGATAAAGGTGAAAGACGAGGAAGAAGGGTGGGCAAAGGATCATCAGGTTTCTGAAGATGACAGGACCTCGCCAACTGCCCATTCAGGTGAAGGATCTATTCAAGAAATGGTCGGGGTGCATAGATAATCTGTTCAGAATGTGTTGCAGACTCTTTCACAATTTACCAGGATTCCAGAGGGGTAGCTGTGCTAATTTGTTGCAGCGAAAACAACAAAGCGTTTTATGGCCTCTTGAAGATTAACAGGTTTATTGTGGCAGAAGCTTCCCTGGGATGCTCAGAGGGATTCCCCCCCCCCCACACACACACACAGTAAAGGCTGGGAGGCGGTGGGATCGTGCAGGACAGCCATTGGCCCTCCTTACTGATGTGTGTGCTGGCGACAACCCCTGGTGGCTGGGTGTATGGTGTTGATCCAAAGGGGGATGATGTGCATACAGATGTATGAGCATAGGCCCCCTTCACACTGTTGCCGAATGCACAGACACCGGGTGGTGTGGCTGGCACATGCATCATCATGAAGGGGGCATGGCCAGTGCCAGCTCCAGGTTTTGGAGGTCCCTCAATGGGCCCCCTCTCAGTGAGTCTATCTCCTCACAGCCCTTGTCACCAGCTGCTATTGCTGCTCATCCACGTTCTCATCATTGCTCCCACTGGCTGGCTTGACAGGCGGAGAGCCAGCGGGCAAGGAGGCCGCGGCATCTACTGCTCCTCCTCCTTCTCCCCACCACCACTGTCGGGGGCCGGAGCGAGAGGCAGGTGAAGAAGCAGGTTGCAATGATGAAATGGAGGAGCAAGTCCAGGGGGCTTTTGTCAGTGGGCCCCTGCTGGGGTGTTGGTCCTCAGCAGGTGCCCGACTATGCCTACCTTTGGCATCAGCCCTCGGCACAGTTTCTCTGTGCAGTCCTGATACCCCCTCTGCGTGTTCGACATACACATGGAGCGGGTTGAGTGAGCACCCTTCTAGTGCATTTCAAGTGCCAAATTCAAGCTGATTATATAGGTGTCTTTTGCACTCAGTAGGATTTTCTGACCTCAAGCCCGAGTTGAGCCCTCGGAGAGAGCAAAGGCAAAAGGCTTTGATTCCGGAGCAAACATTCATGGAAGAAAATGAAGCTCCAGACCGCAGCTCTGGTGAGGGAATGGAGAATCCACCTCATTTGAAAACCATGAAGTCTTGGGGGAAATGCTGGGATTTCCACCAGACCTAAGCTGCCAGCCATTACTTCCTTTTACCCCTCTGTATTGATCAGGGTTTCCTGATGTGACAATAAAGATGGAAGATGACAAACTAGAGGTCCCTCCTGCTTACGAAGGCTCAGAGACAAGTGAAGCTGACAGAGTTTGCAGCTCAGGTGAGAGATGGGTTCGACTTTTAATTCCATTTGTTCTGAATCTGTGGATGCTTCTGTATATAAAACATTCTCAGGTTACTTTTTCACATTTCCCCCCTGGAAACATCTAGGATTTGAACATTCTCAGAAGTAGCGGGATGGGCTTGAGAAATGTTTGCTTTGGCATCTGATGGAGGTGGAGAAGGGAGCCGCAGCAAAATGTTGCAGTGTCTGCCCAGGCCCTAAGAGGGATGCTTCCAGCCAGCCTGGAAGAATAGCCTTGTTCGGGGCTCGCACTAGGAAGGTGGCTTCAGGAGTGGGGGAAAGTGAAAAGGACATCTTGGTTTTTCTTTTTCTTTCCTGCCCTCCTGAAATATTCCCCACTGAGCTATAAAGCACTAAAAGGCTCACATTCCGGGCTAGCTTTATTGGAGACTTCTGGAGAGTGAGAAAGGGAAAAGGTTTTCTTTCTTCCCCCGCTCCTGAAATCTCCCCAAATATTACCCCTTAATCCCCCTTCCAAGATTGCTATGTAAGGCAGGGTTGGGCAGGATCCCAGTTTACAGGATCTACTTTGTCTTTTGCTAGAACCCCAAGATCCACCAACCAGACCCAAGTGAAAAATATTGGCTCAGGGTTCCGCTGAGCACATGGTTAGCCCAGGGTGAGCTCACAGCCCCTTTCACACACAAGTCTTCTTGATTTCCCCCAACCCTTCATTTCACCAGCCTAATTTGGGGTGGAGGAGACTTTTTCATTTTGTTGTTATGGTTAAAATAATTGGGACTCAGAAACCCATGCTGGTATACTGCAAATCTCCAGATCTACCAGTAGATCCCAGTCTACCTTTTTTCCACCCATGATGTAAGGTGAGCTTTTCTCCTTTCCTTCCTCCTGAAATCTCCCCAGGAGGGGGGGCGGGGGGTTAAACATCATGACGCACACCTCTCTCACACCCCTCCTATTCTCAGGCACTTACTAAGTTCTGACAAGCACGTTCTTCCTGTGTCGTGTCGAAGGTCAGAATGCCCAGATCTTCGGAAAAGTATTACTGTAATATATTAATAAATGAATCCTAATATATAGATAGATTTCCCAAAAAATTCTATACCAAGGGTGGGCAACACATGGTTCACATGTGCCCCCCTGGGCCTTTTTTATAGCCAATGCCACTCCCCCCCCCCCCACAGAACTTGCAGCAGCAAAAAAAAACACCTGGCAATTTTGCTGTAAAACAAGGTGTATGTGGATCAGGGGTGGGCAATTTGTGGCCCTCGAGAAGTTTTGGCCTACAACTCCCATGATCCCTCACCATTGGTTATGTTGGCTAGGGCTAATGGGAGTTGTAGGCCAAAACATCTGTAGGGCCACAAATTCCCCACCCGTTTTAAAGCAAAATCACAGAGGCGGGTGGGAGTTGTTGCTGCCACTGTGCTGTGCCACTGAATTTCAGTGGCAGATTTGGAGGTGCAGCAGTATGGGTGCACCCACCAGTGGGTTCCATTGGGGAGGAGAAATTATAACCACCACCACCCCAGATACCTGGAAGTTGCCCACGCCCACTCTATAACATTGGGACGTCCCTTAACATTCTTTCTGCCTGTGATCCCATTTCCGCCAAAGTAAATCTTACAATAAGATGCAGTGAGATGAGGTCCTTTGAAATATCGGTCCTTTTTGCTCCTCTCACATCTCTGATCCTTACCAGCTTTTCCTGCTGTGATGGTAAAAGTGGAAGAAGAAGAAGAAAAAGAAGAAGAGGAGGAGGAGGAGCCGTGGGGGTCAGATCCTCAGGGCTATGAGCAAGGTAAGGCCTTTCCGGAAGGCTGACACGGTGTCAGCTTGTCGAAAGAGAAACGTTTTTTTATGGTCCAAGGTGGTGCATAAATTACAGGGGATCAAAGGGGGCCCAGCCTCTTTACTTTTTGTGATCCCCACCCCAGCTACTGTTTTTAGAAGGCAAGGCACCTGGGACTGTTTAGCGTAGAAAAAGGGTGAGTAAGGGGGGACATGATAGAGGTGTACAAAATTATGCACGGTGTGGAGAAAGTGGACAGGGAGACATTTTCTCCCTCTCTCATAATACTAGAACCCAAAAGGGGGTCGTCCCATGAAGCTGATTGGTGGGAGATTCAGGACAGAAAAAAAGGACGGGCTTCTTCACACAGTGCTTAGTTAAACTGTGGAATTCACTTCCACAAGATGTAGTGATGGCCACCACTTCGGACAGCTTTAAAAGGGGATGGGACAAATTGATGGAGGATAAAGCTGTCATTGGCTACCAGTCCTGATGGCTATATGCTGCCTCCAGAATCAGAAGCAAGTATGCCTCTGTATACCAGGTGCTGTTGCACTCATGTCCTACTTGTGGGCATCCCATTGAGGCACCTAGATGTCCATTGTGTAAACAGAATGCTGGACTACATGGACCTTGGTTTTATCTAGCCATAATTTAAGCACCGGTCCTGGGTCCTTCAGGCTGTCTGAGGCAATCTCAGGATTCCTTTCTTGTGAAAAAACAAATATGTGGGCAGGCACAAAGGCAGATACTGTACAGCAGCTTTCCGCAAGCTTGTAGTCCTGTGTTGGACTATGTTGTGCCCCTACCCATGGGCGAAGCCCTAGCAGTAAGCATGAGAGAGGAGGAGGGAGTGTATATAAGGGGAGTGCTGTTCAGTTCGAGGGGAGAGAGTCTGGAGAGAGGGTTTTTGTTTTTTTTACAATGTTTAGGATCTCATAACTTCATCTATTTCCCTACCCTAAATTGTAATCAATAAAACTTGTTTCATTTTTAAAAATCAAAGTGAGTGGATTGAATAAGTTACCCTAAGGGGGTTGGTGGCAGCGGAGGAGTGAAGAGCGTGTTGGTTTCTAAGTGGTCATAGGGAGGGATTACAAGGTCTTTTTGTGAAGGATGAGGGAGAGGGAGAGGGAGATGGGTGGTGTGACAGGTAGAGGCATGAGAGACTACAACTCCCATTATCCCAAGCCAACATGGCCAGTGGTACAAATAGACTTGGTCAGTTTATTTAGAGGAGGGGTGGGAAATGTGCGGCCCTCCAGTTGTCGTTGGATGTTGCAACTCCCATCAGCCCTATCCAGCATAGCTCATGGTGAGGAAGGATGGGAGTTGCAGTCCAGCAACATCTGAAGGGCCGCACATTCCCCATCCTTGATCTGGACGATTTGCTTTATAATAGCTCAGATGATTTGAGCCTCATAAGTTAGCCCACAAAAGTTTGTAGCTTGCAAAAAAAAATAAAAAAATTCACTAGCCTGTACAGACTGCTATGTGGCAACTTCCTAGGTTCATACATAAGCTTCTCCCTCTCCAAGACTGGTGACAAGGTATGCAGACAGGGTTCCACAGGGCCAGGCAGGGATAGAGAACCAAACAAACAAGCAACATGGAGGTCTAGGGCAGGAGAGTCCCCTCATCTGAAATGTAAAACCTTCCTGGATTTTCCCAAGAGGCCTGTCAACGAGTCCCAGCAAGCCAATGAGACTGCAGGTGTCCAGCAAGCAGCAGATTGTGGGGGTTCGAGGAGGGCTGAAATGCTAAAACAAGCCAGGAGTCAAAACTGGTTTGGTGGGATTCACAGAGTCAGCATTACCTCTGACTCTGGTAGTGAGATTGTCACAACCTCCTTGTCTTGCGTCTCTCTTCTGCTCAGGATTTCCTGGCGTGATAATAAAGGTGGAACCCGAGGAGGAGCCGTGGTTCTCTGATCTCCAGGCGTCCGACAGAAGCGCGACTGTCTCGAGGGTTCAGTCAGGTGAGGGATGGGTTGGACTAACTTGTGGCCCTGCCATCGGTATATGCAGCCCTGTACCGTAATGCTGGTTGGCTTTATGGGTTAACATGGAGTGTGAGCAGTGAAGGCAGGGGCGCTCTCACGTCCCTCCTCCAATCCAGCCCACTATTTTTTGATTACCAGTACCGTTTCTTATTAACGCAAGGGTGTGGTGGAAAACTCAACTCTTTAGCTGAAATGGGAGTAGTTTTTGTGAGAGCTGGACTGACCCGGGTTCAAAAGCTTCCCTAGCCAATGACCCTCAGTCCCAGTCACGCAGGCGGAAGGAGGAGATAACAGCAGTTAATAAAGATTAAAGAGTTTATTTGTAAGACCCAATTACATGGGATTAAGGCAATCAATGCATCTCCTACTCACTACATCATTGCAGATACAAATCCAATACCCCAGTGGTAAGGCTAGATGAAGTGAAGTCCAGAACAATAGACATGTCGTGTCGAGACGAGCAGCAGCAGAGAAGAAGTGAAGCTATCAGCAAGTGTGTTAGCTTTATACCACCTATAAATAGGATATTACTCACCCAGTTGTATAACCTATTCATCAACATGTTGATTCCAAACCTGTTCAAGGTTGCTGAGTCATATCACCTCGAGACTATGTCTCGTGACCAGAGACCTTGTGTACTTGAACTCAAGAGACACCCACCAGGTCAGGTGATAATCTCGATGTCAGGTGGTAATCTCGTTCTGCCTATGCAAAACCCAACATCCCCCTGCTTTTGCATTTGCGCAGAACGTGGTTATTTACCTCATACAACAGCAACAACTTTGTTGACATCTGATGCTGTTCTTTTATCTATGAACTTTGATGAAAAAAAACTTTTGCAGGAATGATTTTACCTGCCAGAAATTTGAATCACTATCAAATCACTTCTGATGTATTCCTCCTCATGACACAGTTTTATTTGCAAACCCAAAACGTTGTGTATTGCTATCTGCCTGCAGCATAGCAATCCTGCCTTGGTTTCCTGAAAAAACTGTAATAGGTTTTTCACATCAATCCCAGCATCATTTAAACATTTTTTAACAATTTAAACTATTTAAACAAATGCAATAACTATTCAAGCTTTACAATAGCATAATAGCACAATACATAATACAATGCATTCAGTTCAGCTTCAGTTGAACTCTAACCTTTAGATGATTGTTTCTTACAAAATCAATCAAAGTATGATTATAAAAATAACAAACTTCAGGTGTGTTCTTGTTGTTCTTACTATCACAACCACAACTGGCATTTCTGTGAATCTGTAAGCCACCTGTGCTCTGACTTGTAAATCTTAGTCTGAAGTGTGATGTTCCTTCCAGATAACACTCAACTCCTTTTTAGAGCTCTCCAAGCATGTCCTGTTGGTCTAACAGTCTGCCTATCACACTGACAGCAATACCTGGCCTTGTTGCTTGTACAGTAAAGCTCAACAGCCCAATGCTTCTGTGTAGCATTCAAACTGCTTTTCCATCAGCATGTGCTTGAAAATCCTCAACTATTTGGAGTTTCTCACTGAGTTAACTATCTCCAAATTTCTCAATCACATCCATGATATTTCTCTGGTTTGTTGCAGTAAGATACTGCCCTCTTGGTTCTCCCTCAACTTCCATTTACAAATAAACAGTTGATCCACCACCAAGCAGTTTCAATTCAATGAAATTCCAAACCCTGGATCAATTATATCATATTGCTTTTATCTGTCCAGAAAAAACAATAGATCATCCAACTAAACAAAGTACATACAGTCTATGTCCCTGTTCCTCCTGTTTAACAAACAAACATTGATCTGCCTCTCTGTGCAAATCTCAATTCAGCAATGTTTGAGTTCAAAACAGAATTCCAGCCTCTATCTGATTTTAGCTTTCCTAAAGAAAATTATTCTCAGTTTTCCAAAGACTTCCTCTCATTTAAAATGCTTATGTTCCAATATTTCAAACTGTGAAATATTCATATATCTTTCCACATTCTTAAACATCAGTCTAACTGTTTTCAAAGCAAATTGTTGTTGCACTCATCTTATGATTATCCAGCTCCTTTTAACTTGAGCAAAAATCACAAGCAACCAATCTTGCTATTTTTCATATAACCTTTTTCAATCTGGTTAGTTTTCACTTAAAAATCTATCTGGTAACAATGAGTTCCATGGACTGCTGTTTGTTTCCCAGCTTCCATGTTTTGTTCTTTATCCAAAGAATTCAACTCAGCTTGTATAGCCTGAAGCTATGGTTTAGCTTCCTTAACAGATATTTTTTCACCTCTTTGAAATTTTGAAGTTTCAAATGGCTTTTCCTGCAAATTCATCCTGATATTTCACAGGTTGTTTGACTCACCTGTTCCTTACCTCATCAGTTATCAGGTTCCTGTTCCAATAAACTTGCACCAATGATGAACAATCATTTGTTTAATCTCCTCTAAACCAAATGTGTATCAGAGTTTGTCAAATTTACCTGACTGTCTTTCAGCAAATGCTTTTCTATTCTGACTCTGAGCTTGATGCATCTCCTGCATTAACAGAATTAATTTTGAAAAATGATCTCACCTTTTCATTCAGCATTATACTAAACACTTCTAGATAATCTCACTATCCAAGTGTTGTTCATGTGAAACACAATATTCTCATTTCTAGAAAAATCTCATGTAAGCTCCCTTACAGATTTCTTCTAACTTTGAGGTGTATGTACCTACATATCAGATCCAAGATCCTGAAATGTTTCTCCAGAAGATTCTTCCTTCTACACTACTTTCTATAAGGTGTACAGTTCAATACACAGAACTAAAACTTCTATCATGTACATAATCAAAAACATTTAAGAGCTTCTACCCAAACCTCATTAGCCAAATTATTCTCACCTCATCTGAGTGTTTGTTTACTCTTCCACACAATCCATGTGTTCAATATCACATCCTGTTAGAAATGCATCAAAACATGCACTGAATTGAACTTCCCCATATCTCAAAAGAAATAGGTAACATGGGTAATATGCTTGTTCTCACCCAAGCACAAAACACCTTGACTTTGTTCAATACTCCAGCTTTCTATCTAACATGTACACAACCTGTACCTCGTGTATTGATCAATTAACATCATGAAATAACGTGCCTCTCCTCTAAAAACCATCAGAGTACCACAAGATTACCAAGAACAAATTTAAATGAAATGAACTGGTTTTTCAGCTTGCCTTCCAGTTTACCTGTTGAAGCTAGCATCCCTTGTATATGTGCACAAAATTACCTTTCATGTGAAAATTACAATTTCCAAATGCTTTCCCCACCATAGTTTGCATTTTCTTTCACAAGCCTTTGAATCTAAATGATCAAACATCATGTGATATGCATGCATGTACATGTCATACATATAAGCATTTAACTTTTTATAGTTGCATCAGTACAACTTTCCATTTCTTTATTACATCATTACAGTATGAAAGAAATAATCCATCTCTTAGCTTTGCCATATAAACATACCTACTAATTATTCAGTATTTCACATTTTGCTACAGAAAAATCCATAATATACTCAAGTCATATATACATTCAGTACATTTCCTGACATTTCTAGAGCATATATTACACTTTCTTGAATCCAAGTTATCCAACTTTCAAGAAATACATTTCCAAAAACATGACTGTTAAACCCTGACCATTTGCATAGTCCTCTTTCTGCTTATTTATGTCCAACACAGAAAGCTTCGTTTAAACAATCCAATGTTTCTGCTCAAACAAAATAATGTGTCCATTTTGTTATGTCCTGGGTTAAAACACAATGGTTTTTCCCATCAGCAGCACCCCTGCTGATTTCAAGCTCCTTCTTCTGTGATCCCACATGAAGAAAATGAAGAACAGCTTCACATTTTAAGCACAGCTTTCTCTGTTCAAAACTGCCGCACTGTTTTTCCCTGCTGTTTTAAAACCACGCCTCCGCTGGTTTGATACAGCCTCCCGTGTAGTATCAAATTTCCCAAGATACGTTCCTGTCACACGTGACTTTGCTGCGACATGACGCTCCAGACGCTTTGTCCACGTCAGACGTAATCCACGCATTTGTAATCCAAGCCACTTGTTGATACAATGCAAAAGATAACTGATCCGCTGTTGAGCAAAGAAGCAAACTGTAAATAGAAATATGATCCTCCTGCTGTAGCCTTGACTCAAATGAGTAGACACAGAGCCTCCTGGAGATTATTTCCTTGCCCGATACAGCTCCTTGACAATCACTCCAGCAAGCTGTGGAAAACGAAATCCTTGTGTCCAGCGTTGTTCACTTTTCAGCCTAGTAGCTGCCCAAACCGGCACCTCCGTTCCAGCTTCTTTTCACAGTCTGTAGCCTTGGAATTTTGCCAAGCCTGGCACCTTCGTTCCAGCTGCTTCCAAAACGAAAAATTCTCCGTCTCTCTGTCCTGCATTCTTCAGTTGTGCTGCATTCCAAGCCGCTGTTATCAGCTCTAGCAACATTGCCTTCCCGGTTTGTTTACAAACCGTTCTTACAAATAGTAAACATTTCTCTTAACCCCATAACTGCCGAATTTCTCCGTACTGCGTCTCTGGGCTTATCTGCCCATCTGAGATAACCATCAGGCTTATCTCTAGTGATCTGGGCCCATAACCAGATGTGAGAGCTGGACTGACCCGGGTTCAAAAGCTTCCCTAGCCAATGACCCTCAGTCCCAGTCACGCAGGCGGAAGGAGGAGATAACAGCAGTTAATAAAGATTAAAGAGTTTATTTGTAAGACCCAATTACATGGGATTAAGGCAATCAATGCATCTCCTACTCACTACATCATTGCAGATACAAATCCAATACCCCAGTGGTAAGGCTAGATCAGGGGTCTGCAACCCGCGGCTCCGGAGCCGCATGCGGCTCTTTCAAACCTTTGCCGCGGCTCCGCTCCGGTCTGAGACTCCGCTGGCCGCCTGGCCTGGGCGCCTGTCACTTACCGTATTTTTCGCACCATAAGACACTTTTCTCCCCCAAAAAAGGAGGGGGAAATGTCTGTGCGTCTTATTGAGTGAATGCTGGAAAAAAAACCCAAATATTTCCCCCCCTACCTTCCTCTGCGTGCCTCCAACCGGTCCAGTGGAAGACAGGAGGAGGAGGGCTCCTGCAGGGAAAAAAACTTGGCAGCGGCAGCGGCACCCCCCCCCGGCAGCAGGGACTCGAGCAGGCAGGCAGCGGAAGAGATGAGAGCAGGACAAGGCTGCCTGCTCCGCAAAAAACTTTGCCGCCGCCTCACATATGGCCTGATTCTGTTGGCGGGGGCAGCCCGATTTCGCTCTTCTGAGCGGCGCGGAGCGTTCTCCGCGCCGCTCTAGCCGCCGCCGCTGGAGTCAATGCCGGAGCCGCTGAAGCCGCCGCCGCCGCGTCACATCCAGCTGCTTTGGCGCGCTGGACCCCCGCGCTATGATTTTGGCGAGGGAACTTTGGCGGGGCGGGGGAACTTTGGCGCGGCGGCAGCACCCCCCCCGGGCAGCAGGGACGCGAGCGCGGTGGCGGCACCCCCCCCCCGGCAGCAGGGACACGAGCAGGCAGGCAGCGGAAGAGAGGAGAGCAGGACAAGGCTGCCTGCTCCGCAAAAAACTTTGCCGCCGCCTCACATATGGCCTGATTCTGTTGGCGGGGGCAGCCCTATTTCGCTCTTCTGAGCGGCGCGGAGCGTTCTCCGCGCCGCTCTAGCCGCCGCTGGAGTCAATGCCGGAGCCGCTGAAGCCGCCGCCGCGTCACATCCAGCTGCTTCAGCACGCTGGACCCCCGCGCTATGATTTTGGCGGGGGAACTTTGGCGGGGCGGGGGAACTTTGGCGCGGCGGCAGCACCCCCCCCCCCGGGCAGCAGGGACGCGAGCGGGTGAGCGGCAGAAGAGAGGAGGGCTCCTGCACGCGCCAAAGTTCCCCCCCCGCCAAAAACATAGCGCGGGGTCCAGCGTGTCGAGGGACCAGCGCAGCCGGCTCGCCGCGGAGAGCACAAGCAGGCGAGGAGGCAGGTAGGCCTTTGGCTATCCAGGCATGCTGGGAGTTGTAGTTGTGCAACAGCTAAAGAGCCCCAGGGTAGGGGGAAGTGCTCTGTTTCCCAATCAGGGTGCCTCCAGTTGTTGCGGGTGCCCCTTTTGCCCCACATTAAAGACAGGCCTGAGTAGCACCCTCATCATCCACCAGCAACACCCTCCCCCAGCAGTAGCACCCCCATCATCCACCAGCAAATCCTGCTGATGGATGATGAGGGGTGCTATTACCACATGGAGGGTGTTTCTGGTGGATGATGAGGGTGCTACTGCTGGATGGTGCTGATGACGGGATGCTACTGCTTGGGGGGGGGATGTTGCTGGTGGCATCCCATCATCCACCAGCAACACCCCCATCATCCGTCAGCTGATAATTTCCCCTACCTATGCACCCAACATAATCCACCAGCTCTCGCTGGTGGATTATGTTGGGTGCATAGGTAGGGGAAATTATTACATTTTATATGTGGGGCACAATGTCACAATGGTTTTGCGGCTCCCAGTTTTTTTTTTCTTCGAAGTGAAGTCCAGAACAAATAGACCATGGCTAGATGAGTGAGTCAGAACGAGCAGCAGGCAGCAGAGAAGAAGTGAAGCTATCAGCAAGTGTGTTAGCTTTATATCACCTATAAATAGGATATTACTCACCCAGTTGTATAACCTATTCATCAACATGTTGATTCCAAACCTGTTCAAGGTTGCTGAGTCATATCACCTCGAGACTATGTCTCGTGACCAGAGACCTTGTGTACTTGAACTCAAGAGACACCCACCAGGTCAGGTGATAATCTCGATGTCAGGTGGTAATCTCGTTCTGCCTATGCAAAACCCAACAGTTTTAGGGGAATTAGTCCCATTTCCACAGTTTTGGCACTACCACTGAAAAGTCCCTGTCCTTCATACCTGCCCATCATACTTCCAGTGTTGTTGCGCCAGCGAGCAGGGCTTCCTGATGCATGTTTAAAGGCTCAGGCAGGTTGATGTGGGAGAAAGTGGTCCTTGAAGTAGCACATGTATGTTGGATTCAGATATATGCAAATCACCTGAGAAATGGGTGACCAATGTAACTCTGCTTACTGATTAACAAATGAAGGAAAGTTTGGTTCCTTCAACATTCCCTTTGTCACTTTGTGAGTTGTGTAAGGCTGCACAACCTTGCACAATCCATTGTCTCGTTCATGTACAGGTGGCATCCTGGTATTCTTAAAATTCCTCCTTTTTGCACAAGGTTATGCTCAGTTTCATGGTTCTCTGTTACTTCCAACAGGCAATGGTTATGTGAAAGAAGAGCAGGATTTTCTGCCTGGAAACACGAAGCACATGGAAATCAACAGGACAATGACTAGAGGGAGCGTTTTCCGCTATCTGGGAAGGGCCAATCAGTACAGAGCGGAAAGGCAACCGGGGAGCCACTCAGGGAAAAGAGTTAGCAAGAAACCATACAAGTGCTCGAATTACGGTAAAATCTTCATTTGGAGAAAATATTTCCTTGCCCAGGAGAGAACCCACACAGGAGAGAAACCGTACACGTGTTCGTATTGTGGGAAAACCTTCAACGTGAGGTCATACCTCCTTGCCCATGAGAGAACCCACACAGGAGAGAAGCCACACAAATGCTCACTTTGTGGGAAAGGCTTCAATGTGCGCTCCTACCTTATTGCCCATTGGAGAACCCACACAGGAGAGAAGCCGCACATCTGCTCGTTTTGTGGGAAAAGCTTCAGCGGTAGGTCAAACCTCAACAGGCACCAAAGAAGCCACACAGGAGAGAAGCCGTACACCTGCTCGGTGTGCGGGAGAAGCTTTAGCCATAAAGCACACATGATCAGACATGAGAGAATCCACACAGGAGAGAAGCCCTACAAATGTTCGCAATGTCCTGAAGAGCTTCAGCCAGAGTTCGACCCTCAGTTCTCATGAGAGAACCCACACGGAGAAACCGTATAAATGCTCGCACTGTGAGAAAAGCTTCAGCCAAAGTGCCAAGCTCGCAACTCACGAGAGGACCCACACGGGCGAGAAACCCTATGAATGCCCAGCGTGTGGGAAAGGCTTCAACCACAGGTCAGATTATATCATCCACGAGAGAACCCACACGGGGGATAAGCCCTATGCGTGTTCCATCTGCGGGAAAGGCTTCAGCGGGAGATCCAACCTTACAAGACATGAGAGAAGCCACACGGGAGAGAAACCGTACCTTTGCTCTGTTTGCGGCAAAGGCTTCTGCCATAAAGCACACCTCCTTCGACATGAGAAAATTCACACGGGCGAGAAACCGTACAAGTGCTTGGATTGTGGCGAGAGCTTCAAGCACAGAACAGACCTCATCGGCCACGAGAGGGGTCATTCGGGAGTCAAGCAGTATACCTGCACAGCCTGTGGGAAAAGCTTCAGCGGGAAATCAAACCTTAACAGACACAAAAGAAGCCACACAGGCGAGAAACCCTACACATGCTTGGTCTGTGGCAGGAGCTTCAGTCACAAAGCGCACCTGATTAGACACGAGAGAATCCATACCGGGGAAAAACCATACAAATGTTTGCACTGCACAAAAAGTTTCAATCAGAGCTCTACCCTTGTTGCTCACGAGAGAACCCATACAGGAGACAAACCGTGCAAATGCTGAGTTAAGGGGGAAATTGCTTCTGGTTTTTGGAACTTGTTAAGTCCTAGAGATTGTCAATTGATCACATATATTGTGCTTTTAAAACTTCGTTCGTACCCTCATGCGCCTGTTAGGCAAAGGGGGTGACTTTTTGAAATACGTTAGGAGGAAAATGGGGTAAAAATGTGAGTGGGGCTTGTCAGTCACACCCCAGTCTTCCTACAAATGGAGGATTTGCCTAGGGAAGTGTTTGGTTTTAAATGCTTGCCTCAGTCCAGGTTCAGGAGAGAAATGAACACAGCATGGTTTAAAATAGAAAAAAGATTACCTGTCAAGGAAAAATGCCATTGCTCATTGGTAGAGTATATGTTTTGCATCCCAGATCAGGATCCCAGATTCAGTCTCCATTTAATAGAGGTAGCAGAACTAGGAAAGCTCCTTACCTGAGGCTGGTACTGGGCCAGATAGACCAATGGTCTGACTCAGTATAAGGCAGCTTCACACATGAAGGAAGAATCAAAAGTTCTCGGGGTAAGGGAGACACAAATTAGATACCAGTTGCTGGGGAACATGAGCGGGAGGGTGCTATTGCACTCATGTGGGCTTCCTGTTGGGGCATCTGGCTGGCCGCCGTGTAAACAGAATGCTGGCATAGATAGGCCTTTTGGTCTTGGCCCAGCATGGCTCTTTTTATGTTCTTATGAATTCGTAATCAGTGATGCCAAAATCCACACTACATAAAGAAATAATACATGATCTGTTGTGCCATTCGGTGGTGATGGCCACTGGCTCTGATGTCTTCAAAGGCGTAAGAGACATTAATGGAGGATAGGTCTACCAATGGCTATTGACCAGAGAACCTGTGGCCCTCCAGATGTTGCTGAATTCTTACTCCCATCAATCCCAGCTAGCATTGCCAATGAGCAGGGATGATAGGAGTTGTAGTCCAAAACATCTGGAGGGCCATAGGTTTCCAACCCTTGTGCTAATCCGTGAAAGTCGATGCCACAGTAAACCTGGTACCCTTTAAGACAGCCTTCCCTAACTTCGTTCCTTCCAGATGTTTTGGACTACAACTCCCATAACCCCTGGTCATAGACCATGCTTGCTGGGACTAATGGGAGTTGTAGTCCAAAACATCTGGCAGGCAGCACCAGGTTGCCTGCCCTTGGCTTAGTGCGGCTTTCGCCAATCTGGTGCCCTCCAGATGTTTTGAACTACAACTCCCAGCATTCCTGACTGCTGCCTATGCTGGCTGTGGCTGATGGGAGTTGTAGTCCAGCACATCTGGAGGTCCCCAGGTTAGGGAAGGCTTTTTTTAAAGAGAGCACAAGACATTTGGTTGTTTTTTCTGCAATAGACCAACACAGCCACCGTTCTGAAACATGATGAAAAAGAAATTTAGGCTGCAATTCTATGCCCAATTACCTGGGAGTAAGCCCTATAGAACTCAGTGGGACTTACATCTGAGAAGACATGTATAGGATCATGCTATAAAATATCACTATTCCTTTTTGTGTGTGTCCGAAACTGGCTTTTAACTTACTTTTTTAGGATTACAAGTATTGGTATTTCTTATAAAGGTAGTAGTTTTATTGTTTAGCCAGTGCCTATAATAAATATATAAAATGTGTATTTAAATAGATCAGGGCAAGACGGAGTAGTGTCACTGATCAAGCAAAGAAAAATTACATTGACTCAACTTCTTGGGTGAGCAGGGATTTGAATTTAGGGCTCTCCAGTTCAAGGCCTAGTTTTCTCTCAGGTGGCAAGCCTGTGACTGGGCTATTATCACTTCAGACCACAGGTGAGGACTTGCTTCTCCATACAAATACCCCCGCAGCTAGAAAGCTATGCTAGAACCCTTGTCCCCTGACATGCTAGTTTTCTAAATGGAAGTGTGTGTGTGTGTGCGCGCGCGTGTTTGGATGGAACTTAGAACTTTCTCTCATGTGATACACACCATCTGCCATCTGAAGTGGTGCAACCCAGACACAGACTTTTCACCTCTCTGAGAACCAGACAAAAGTCCAGGACTGTATGGAGTATACACTGGGTCTCTGGTGCCCCCAGACTGACACTGAAGGCCTAAACAAGAACAACTATCTTAGACAAAGTTGTCTGTGGTGACTGGAAGTAGGATCTCATTGGCTCGGACCGTGAGAGATCTAGGCCTGTGTTTTGTGCGTTCCCAGTGTAAAGTAGTTTCAGAATAATGGTGACGGGGACAGGTTTTGTGAAGGATGCGGTGGCCCAAACACTACCATTTCACTTCATAGGGAACAGCCTGCCAGTTGCATTGGTGTATGATTTGGGGTAGCCCACGGCTTATGTTGGTATGCAGTGGTGTTGATTTCCCTGTTACTAACTCAGTCCATACAAGTGGAGCCTGCAACAAAATGTTGTAGCATGGGGTGCTCCTGTTCAGGCTGCCAGGCACCAGGATACTCCATTCCATTACCCCTCCCCATTTTCCCCCTCCCAAGCAGTCAGCCAGTGTTCTGTGGCCATTGAGCATGCTCAGTCCTCATTGGGCTGGCTTTGTGTGTGTGTGGGGGGGGTGCTTAGGAGTTACTTTTCCCCATAATATTTTTTGCACTTCTGCAAGTCTTGGGTTTCCGCCCCACCCCACAGCCTGCAAATATCTTCTTGGATGTGGGTGTGGTGCCATTTTGGCTAAATAAAGATCCACACTCGGGGAATAAGTTTGCCTCTAGTCTATAGGATTTGCAACTTTGAATAAATTAGGAAACTAGAGGCTGGAATTGAACAACTCCCCATCCCCTGTGCTTGAATTGCAGAGGGCAGAGGGGGGGGGCTTTTAGCTTTTGTGGCAGCCCTCTTGGCTACCATTTTTAGAAGCCTACAGGAGGGTGTGGTTTGGTTAAAATTGGGGGGGATTTGGGGTGGGACTTCTGGGTTTTATTAAAAGGGCCCCATACCATTCTCCCCTATCTTGAGCATGGTCCATGTCACACACTTGATCGCTTCTTTTGTGTCAAACGGTGTTTTATTCAGTGAGCCCACAATAAAGCAGCACAGCCACATCAGTTCCAGCCCTCAATCATATGATTTTTCCAACTGCCTCCTTTCCCTCCTACTCAGCCTCCAGACAGTGCTGTTCCGACAACCACAGCAGGGCTGACCATGGAACATACCCTGCCACAGCTCTCATTGGACACACACACCAGTTCTCTGTAACCCACGGCACTAGGTTCAGACAACACAACAACCCACACTCAAGGGTTGAGTTGTCGTTGAACCGTGGGTTTTTGTGTTGTCTGAACCCAGCTGAGATAACAAACCATGGTGAACAACCCACAGTTCACAACGCAACAACAAACCATGGGCTGTTCATGGTTAGCAAGCCATGGCTTGTTAGCACAGCCGGGTACAGACAACACGCTAACCCAGTTTTCAACAACAACTCATGCTTCAACAACAATCCACACTCAACAGTGTGGGTTATCATGTTGTCCGAACCCAGTTCATGTGTTAACAAGCACACCTCATGAGACACACCCTGCATACAGGTATTTGGTATCCATGGGTACTGAATGTATGAAGGAGAGGCCAGAATACATAGCACTAGCCCTTCCCCCTCAATGCCACCACCTCACACACCAGCGATGCCCCCAACTGACACGTGAGTGACATCAGGGCATTGGTCCGAGGGAGGCCACTTCTCCACACACAGGGTCAGTTGGAATTCCCAACCCTGCACTGGAAATCCTAAGGAAGCTCCAGCCAGCCTGACACCATTCCCATGTCATTCCCATGGGGCATGGCCGGCACAACAGGATGGGGCTAGTTCCATTCATTGCTGCTGTCTCCTCTCGTATTCAGTACTCAACATGTGAATAGGACTACAGAGAAATTGGCTCCGGGTTACTTAGAATAAGAGCAAGCGACTTGATACAGGAGAAGGCACATGACACGAATCAGCAACGTGGTGGCTTCCTGATGTTTTGTTTTGGACTACAACTTCCATAAGCCCCAACCAGCATGGCCAATGGTCAAGGATTGTGGGAGTTGTAGTCTAAAACATCTGGAAGGCACCAGGTTGCTGAACCCTGACCTAAGGGCTGAGCTGTTCCTTCTGGGATTGTACCATTTCAGAATCTGATTGGGGGGAAATCATATGATTGGATGTACCTCACCTCCCCACAAAAAACCTCCCTCAGGATAGCTAGTGTGTCTGGGAGAAGGCCTTAAAGCTAGAGTTTACCCCAAATCAAATCTTACAGCCTCAGTTAACTTAGTTCAGTATTTTCTACACTGACCAACATCAGTTCTCCTGGGTTTCAGACGGGATCTTTCCCAGCCATTACCAGAGGTGCATGGGATTGAACCTTTCTCTCCCCCCCCCCTTTGGTTCCATTCAGGGTGCACATTTTGCACTTTGTCCCAAGCCTCTACATGCTCAGGAAAATGCAAAAGTGCACCCCACCCCTTTTTTCAAGGGAAAAGGGTTTTTGACAGCTTGGACAGGTAGCTGTCAAAACTCTGGGTCCCTTTAAAAAAGGGAGATTTAAGCAGGAATTGGGTGGTTTGGAGCTGGGACATTGTGAATGTCCCAGTCCAAAACCCCCCGTTTCCACTCAAAATCCCCTTTTAAGAGACCCAAGTTGCTTTTTGTAAGCTGCCTCAAATGGCAGGATATATATAATATATATATTAATTAATAGCTGAGACTTGTATGGGGGTAAAATTGCTAAAATGTGGTTCATGGTTACAAAAATGGTATGTTCTCAGTCCTGACTAGCCTGCTGCCAGCTTTTCCTGAGGTTCCAAGTACAGTCTTTGTTGAAATGTTGACTAAGAAACCCATGGGCTGCAGTAGGGTTCTGGGGTGGCCACTGCTTGAATATTCCAAATGGCAGCTGGCACATGTTACAACTCACCATGGTGGAGTGCGCCAGCAATTGCTCAAACCAGCCCAGATACTGAACTACAAATCAGGAAGTAGTTGCACTCATGTGCATGTCCTGCTTGTGGGTTTCCCGTGGGTATCTGGTTAGCCAATGTATGAGCAGAATGCTGGACTAGATGAACCCTTGGTCTGATCCAGCAGGGTTCTTTTTATGTTCTTATGAAGTCAAATCTCGCTCCTGCCATGAACTCATGAGGTGGCTTTAGGCAAGCCACACTCCCTCAGCACTCTCATCTAAAATATGGGAGATAATAATAATGACTTACCTTATAGGGCAGGGGTGTTAAAACTCTTTCAGCCTGAGGGTCACATTAAATCTCAAAGAAGCTTTCAGGGGCTGCATTCCAGTGGTGGGCCAATCAGTGGTAAGGGGTTAGGGGATGAGGATAACTTTCTGGGGAACTCCGAAGTGCCAGATTCCCCCCCCCCCCAGAAGAAACAGATTTGGCCCTCTGGGCCCAAGTTTCCCCACCCATTATAGGGTCATTGTAAGGATTACAACGAGATAATGCACGTGAAGCATTTTGAACCTTTGAAATCACTATGCAAATGTTACGTTTAATTGTTAAGGAGAGGAGCATCCTCAAATCAATATGGCTTCCAGGTACTGCATTCAGGTTTGCCAGACTCAACAGGTCTGATGCTGATTTTCTTCTCTTTCTTCATCTGCCTTGAACCCCAACAGCAAATGTAACTCTGGATCCAGACACAGCCCATCCTGAACTCCTCTTGTCCGAGGATCGTAAATGTGTGACGTGGAGAGACAATATCAAGATCTGCCGTCAACAGTCCTGAGAGATTCAATAACTATCCTTTTGTGTTAGGATGTGATGGATTTGCAGCTAGCAAACATTTCTGGGAAGTCACTGTGGGGAGGGAGGGAGCCTGGGCTGGGGGGGGGCGGGTTGCCAGAAAGTCTGTGAGGAAGAAGGGCCCTGTTTTATTTCGTTCCAGGGAAGACATATGGACTGTAGGGAAGTTGAAAGGCAAGGAAAAGGCTTGGGGTCCCTCTCCTCTGTCCCTGAGAGGGGAGCTCAAGAGGATCCAAGTCTCCCTGAACTATGAGGCAGGGGCAGGTGTCCTTTGCGGATGCTGATACAGGAGCTCTGATGTTCACATAGTCAGCAGCTTCATTCTCAGGAGAGACCCTTCTGCCCATTTTTTATGTATTCCACGAAGGCCGCCTGACTCTCTCTCTCTCTCTGCGTGCATGAATCCCTGCAGTTGCGACACATGTACAGCCTGCTCCTCAGGATCAGCGGAGAATACTTTCTCTCCGTCTTTGAAGAGAAGCTGTATTTGCAGAACAGTGAATTGCTGGCCCTTGTGTCAACCTTGAAGCAACTCCCCCTTAGAGCAGGTAAGTAAACAGCACTGATTGGCTAGTTCTTGTGCCAGGCAGGAAGCCACCTCCCTCTCTCTCTCTCTCTCTCTCTCTCTCTCTCTCTCTCTCTCTCTCTCTCACACACACACACACACACACACACACACCACCACCACCAACAACAACAACGGGGAACCCCCTTAAAAAAAAAGTGCCAGCTCCAGATTTTGGAGGACAAGACACCCTCAATGGGCCCGCTCCCTCAGTGAGTCTACCTTCTCACCATCATTGTGGAAAAACACTGGAAGGTTACAAGTGGAAGACGTCTACGACATCTGGACCACCTGCCCTGCCCACCATAAAATTTAGTGAATGAGGCCAAAAAGACAAAAGCCTTGCCTGGAAGCACCCTCAGACTGGAAAAAGAGGCCAAGAACTGAGTTTGCTCTCTGCTGATCATAAGGTGTTATGGGTTCCCTTTAGAAATCTGATAGCAGACAGGAATCTGTTTGAATGCTAAGGCGGTTAACCTCCATTTACTCAGCCTGTATATCTGTGTAAATAAACCTCATTATCACAAAATGCTGTAGGTCTCCAGTGATCTACTTCTAAGGAAACTGAAGCCCGGGTAGGTGGTGTACCCCTGAAATTTCAATCCATTCAGAAGTGGGGCACATGCATGTACCACTGGGCAAAGGTAGATCTTTGAATGGTAGTCCAATACATCTGGAGGGCACCAAGTTGGGGAAGACTGCTCTATGGAATCTTCTGCCACAATTAAGTCTAATCTTTAAGGTGCCAGGTTCTCCAGATCCATTCAGTACGATTCCTTGGGCAATGCTGCTACAGATGTTAATCCATCTGCCTGCAAGATTTCAAAGGGTTTGGAGAAGGCTGATACGAAGTTATTAAATGTACTTGCTCATCCTCATTCTAGGTCAGCCTCTTCAATCAGGCCTGTGGCTCACGCTGGCTCAGCTTGTCTGAGTGTGGAAAGCTAAGCAGGGTCAGGCCTGGTTATTACTTGGATGGGAGACCCCTCCTCGTTTCCTGCACTGAGCAGGGGGTTGGACTCGATAGCCTTGTAGGCTCCTTCCAACTCTATGATCTATGAAATCTAAGCTCTGCCTTCCTTGTCCATTTTGGAGAACTTTGGGTGTTCTGTTTTTTTAAAAAGCATCCCCCTCTTTTTCTTGAACTCTCATTTTTCCTTGTTAATTTAAACTGGGGTTGGGGGAACGTTTTTCCTGTCAAGGTCTCCATTACCTCAGTAGGAACCTGTTGGGGGTCTATGTTCCACCAGTGGGTGTGGCCAGAGCCAAAGGTGGGTGGAGTTACAGATGTGATTCTTACCTTTGTTCAGTAAAGAAGAGGGCGGGGATGTTTGCATCCAGGTATTCCGCTTTCCCAATTTGTGCAAGGTTCCCTCCATCAACTTCGTTGTTGGGGTCTAGGCAGGACAGAGTAAATCATGTCAATAACTTGGAGTGAGGCCAGTGACGGGGCATAGCCTGGGGAAATGGGGGGTGGCCTGCCAACATCCCCACGGAGAGGCGTTTGAGCCATAGGCCAGAGGTTCCTCACCCCTGATTTAAACTTGTTTTGCTTTTCAAGGCCTCAAACAAGTATGATAATGTAGCACTTTAAAGGCAAACTCCATATTAGGCATAATTAGGAAAGGAATTGAAAATAAAACTGCCAGTATCATACTCCTCTTATACAAATCTATGGTGTGAGCACAGTTGGAATACTGTGTGCAGTTCTGGTCTCCAAACCTAAAAAAGGATATTGTAGAGTTGGAAAAAGCACAGAAACAGGCAACTAAAATGATCAAGGGGCTGGAGCAACTCCCCTATGAGGAAAGGTTGCAGCAGTTGGGATTGTTTAACTTAGAAAAAAGGTGAGGAAGGGGATGTATAGAGGTGTACAAAATTATTCATGCTGTGGAGAAAGTGGATAGGGAGACATTTTTCTCCCTCATAATACTAGAACCCAAAGGGGTCGTCCCATGAAGCTGATTGGTGGGAGATTCAGGACAGATCAAAGGAAGGACTTCTTCACATAGCGCATTGTTAAACTATGGAATTCGCTTCCACAAGACGTAGTGATGGCCACCAATTTGTAGGGCTTTAAAAGGGAATTGGACAAATTCATGGAGGAGAAGGCTATCAATGGCTACTAGCCCTGATGGCTATATGCTATTTCCAGTATCATAGGTAGTATGCCTAAGTACACAAGTTACTGGGGAACATGGGTGGGAGGGTGCTGTTGTACTCATGTCCTGCTTGTGGGCTTCCCATTGGGGCAGCTGGTTGGCCACTGTGTGAACAGAATGCTGGACTAGATGGACCCTTGGTCTGATCCAGCAGGGCTCTTCTTATGTGCTTATGTTCATGGGCAGAATGGAAGGTGGGGACAGGTCTGAAATACAATAACCTCCAAGAAAGAGCTCTGCAGTGCAAGCCAATGCAGCTTTACTCAGAAGTAAGTCCCACTGTGTTCAAAGAAAGTGAGCAGAGCAAAATGAGAGTGTATTCCTGTGTGAACATTTTACACCAAGTTACACCCACAGGGCCCTGTACAAAGAGAAGACAACCTGCTCTTAAGCAGGGCATACAGAATCATAGATTTCATAGATCATAGAGTTGGAAGGAGCCTACAAGACTATCGAGTCCAACCCCCTGCTCAATGCAGGAAACTAGAGGAGGGGTCTCCCATCCAAGTAATAACCAGGCCTGACCCTGCTTAGCTTTCCACACTCAGACAAGCTGAGCCAGCATAAGCCACAGGCCTGTCATCATGTCACATTGTCCTAGCTTGGCCCTGTCAATACAGCCCTGCGCCAACTGAGTGCATAAAATATGGACCGGCCACTGGCTGCTCAGGGACTCAAGGTGGGTTTTTTCAATCTTTGCTGGTCTGAAATGGGATGTCCCACAACACTGTGGTTTTAGGTTTAATGCATTTCATGAACAATTGATATTTTACATTGCTTCTGCGATATGATTTGAAGTCTATATTAGATTGGTTACACCATAAGCTGCTTTGTGGAGGCTAATTGTCTAGAAAAGTGGGAAATGCATACTTAAATGAACATTAATGCACACTTAAATGAACATGAACATGTTTGTTCAAATGTTTTTAATTTCGGTTTTAAACGTTGTATTGAATTTTTATGTTCTTTTTATTGTATTTGTATTTTGTATTGTATTTTATTGTTTTTGTATGAATTGTTGTTAACCGCCCAGAGAGCTTTGGCTATTGGGTGGTATAGAAAGGAGGAGGAGGAGGAGGAGGAGGAGGAGGAGGAGGTGCAAAATATCAAACATTCATGCAATACATTAAACCTGAAAGAGCAACATTTATTTATTTTTATTTATTATATTTATACCCCGCCTTTTTTCCTGAAAGGAACCCAAGGTGGCTTACATAATCCTCCTCCTCCTCTCCATTTTACCCTCACAACAACCCTGTGAGGTAGGTTAGGCTGAGTCAGTGACTGGCCCAAAGTCACCCAGTGAGTTTCATGGCCAAGCGGGGATTTGAACCCGGATCTCCCGAGTCTCTCCCATTGAGAGATATCCCAATTTCAGACCAGAAAAGGTAAAACACAAATAATCTGCCACTGTAGATTCCCACCTGATTGGTAGCAGAGTCCTCTCCCCCTACACACACACACACACACACACACACACACTTATACTCTTCAGCTGTTGCTTCCTGCTGAGGTGAGATAGCCTTGATAATAAACACGGAATTGCCACCGTAATGGCAATCTTGTGGCCTTTTCCCCCTCCTCTCCTCACTGACATGTACATATGCAAATGTGTGGCACGCAGGGATGTTGAAGAGTCCTTGGTCTCGAGTCACGAGTCGAGTCACGAGTCTTTGGACCCGAGTCTCGAGTCCGAGTCCGAGTCCTTGGTCCAAAATGGTGACTCACGAGTCACGAGTCACTCCCAAAGCTGACTCCACGAGTCCCTATTAAAATCAATTCAATTTTGTTTTTCCCAACAAAATAAGGCTACTTCAGATGTGTGGTTTAAATAAATTCTAGGCACAAGTGTGCATTTTTATTTCAAAACTCTGCAACTGATTTTGGCAAGAACAGACCAGGCAGAAAAACCCAAAATAACCAGGCAGGCAGAGGAGGCAGGGAACCCCGAAGCAGGCAGGCAGAGGCCTTTGTCTTGGACAATTCAACTGTTGAACTGGTCAAGAAGAGACCAGGCAGGCAGAGGAGGCTGGGAACCCCAGACAGGCAGGCAGAGGCAGCCAAACCCAAAATGTCTAGAAAAATGATTTTAAAAAATAAACTTGCTGTACTTCCTAAAACTTATCCATGTTGCATTTGAGGAACATGATTTTTTCTAAATGTTTGGCCCCCATTCTGGAATGGTGAGATCTCATCACAATCCCACCCTCACTGAACACCCACTCCACTGGTGATGAACTTGCTGGAACCAGAAACACACTCAGAGCAGCCACACAGAGTAATCTCAGGTCCTTCTTCTGCCTCTCCCAAGTACGCAACACATCAATCAAAATAAATCTTGACACACTGTTGGGGCTGCACTCCTGGTAGCTGTCCATAGTGGCCGAGCAGCGGCACACCTCGCTTCCATGCGCTCTTCGCCGGCAATCACGCTCCTCTCCACTCCTTCTGGCACAGCCCAGGGATGTTGAAGAGTCCTTGGTCTCGAGTCCCGAGTCGAGTCTCGAGTCCCATTAAAAATATTGGGACTTGAGTCCGAGTCGAGTCAGAGGGGGGACTCAGTCCGACTCACGAGTCGAGTCCTCGAGTCCGAGTCCCCATCCCTGGTGGCACGACATCATCTTGTTCCATGCTGTTCCCCCCTCCACAGCAGCCAATCATTTTGTGCTGGGTGTGGGGGTAGGGAAATGCACAGAACGTCACAAGTTTCCATAACTCCACAATTAAGTGGGGGAGAGAGAGGAGGGAAATTCGACACAGGTTTGCCACGGAATGGGCTCTTCAGCTCCTTTTGCCCCGGTGTAAACCTGCGACAGACATTTTGACCCTCCTCGTTGTACAATTTGTAAATGCTCATTCCAAGATGTCCACCAAAAAGCTCTTTAACGTCTGCTCCCTTCCCAGGGTGAATGGCCACAGATGCTCTGAGAGAATGGCCACCTAAGAGAATCATAGAATTGGAAGTGACTTAAAAGGTCATCTAGTCCAGGGGTAGGGAAGCTTTTTCAGCCCGAGGTCCAGATTCCATTTTGGAGAAGCTCTCGGGGGCTGCATTGCAGTGGTGGGCAGGACTGAAGGCAAAAGGGGTGGGGCCAAAAAAAATCAAAACCCAGCTTAAAGCTCTTAGTGCCAGTAACTAAGCCTTAAGAGGGCATCTCAACCTTTTAGAATGTGGAGAATACTGCAGAAAAGCTGGGAAACCACCTAATGAGCAGTGGTTGGGGGAAAGGGGTGTGTCCATATTGGATTTGGTCCTCCAGGCCTGAGGTTTTGCAGCCCTGCTTTAAACAATATTTGCCACCATCTGATCTAGTTCAACCGCCTGCCAATGCAGAAAACCCACACCAAAGGTCCAGCTAATCAACCCTCCTGTTTCCTTGGGTGGGAAACCAGTTGCCTCAGTGAAGCCCACAAACAGGACAAGAAAACAATCACCTGCCCCTATTATTTGCCCCAGGAATTTGGCTAAGCTCCTTTTAAAGCTACCTAAGCCAGTGGCCATTACCACCTCATATGGCAGTGAACTCCATTAACTATGTGCTGTGTGAAGTAGTGCTCTTTTTGGTCCATTCTGAATCGACTGCCAAAAAATTTAAATTGGATGGCCCTTGGGTTCTAATAGTATGAGAGAAGAGGTGATTTCCTGCATCGACAGGGTGACCTTTGAGGTTCCTTCCAACTCTTAAGATTCTGGCTTTGCTAACAAACCATGGTTTTTTGTTGGATTGTGAACTGTGGTTTGTTCGTGGTTAACAAACCATGGTTTGTTAGCGCAGCTGCGTTCACACAATACAACAACCCATGATTCAACCACCACCAATGGCTCAACAACCACCCACACTCAACCCGTATTTGTCGTGTTGTGTGAACGAGGTCTATGAGTCAGTGGGTGAAGCTAACATTGCTGGTCTTTCAGCCCCTGCTCAATTCAACATATGGTCACTGTTTAAAAATTTGTTGCTGAGCAGAGGCCTAGAAGCAGACCTAGAAATGTATGAACGTATGTCCAGTTCCAGCAGAAAGCTCTTATATATATATATATATATATATACCGGTATATATATATAATTTCCTACACTGTGCATTTATATTTTTTGGGTCTCTTGTGTCAACATTGCAAATTCTATTAACTTCAGAGCACCCGTTGAACAAGTCCTCACAGTGAAGGGGCAGTTTCAAGATTTCTCGCCTGTGTGGCTTCTCTCGTGTATGGCGAGATGTGACCGCTGGTTGAAGTTCTTCCCGCAGTCTAAGCATTTGTATGGCTTTTCCCCCGTGTGGCTTCTCTCATGGATGATGCTGTATGACCGCTGGTTGAAACTCTTCCCACAGTACGAGCATTGGTACGGCTTCTCCCCCGTGTGGATCCTCTTGTGCTCGACAAGGGCTGAACTCCGGCTGAAGCTTTTCCGGCAGTCCGAGCAATGGTAGGGTTTCTCCCCGGTATGCATCCGCTCGTGTCGGATCAAGTGCGACTTCTGCCGGAAGCTTTTCCCACACTCGCAGCATGTGTAGGGCTTCTCCCCCGTGTGTGTCCTCTCGTGCTGGCTTAGGCTGGACCGGAAGCAGAAGGTTTTCCCACACTGGGGGCACTTGTATGGCTTCTCCCCCGTGTGGATTCTTTGGTGTTTGATCAGCTTGGAACTCTCGTTGAAGGATTTCCCGCAGTCCAAGCAAGCATACGGCTTCTCTTCCGAATGGGAGCGCTCATGCTTAATGAGGCTCGACCTGTGATTAAAGCACTTCCCGCAGTCCGCACACTTATACGGCTTCTCGCCGGTGTGAATGATCTTGTGCGCCATCAGCCACGAGCTCTGGCTGAAGCATTTGCCACAGTCCGAACAGGCATACGGCTTCTCCCCCGTGTGGGTTCGCTCGTGCGCCATGAGGTTTGCTCGGCGGTTGAAGCTCTTCCCACAGTCAGAGCACCTGTAAGGCTTCTCTCCCGTGTGGGTCCTCTCGTGAGTAATGATGTGAGACCTCTGGCTGAAGCTCTTCCCACACACCGAGCACTTGTATGGCTTTTCTCCCGTGTGGGTTCTCTCGTGCCTGATGAGGTAGGATCGCTGCTTGAAGCTTTCCTCACAAAAAGAGCATCGGTAGGACTTGTCTCCCGTGTTGACTTTTGGATTGTTCAGGTGATCAAAGGTCTCACAGATGCTTCTTGCACAGTTGGTGCCTTCTGTACAAAGAAGGGCTTCTTTTGCTATCTCTCCAGGATTATTCCCCTGCTGGGCCACAGGTGTCTCAGAAAGCTGGTATATATTCCCTTCCAGTGACATCCCATTGAATCCCACGTGGTCAGGTCTCTCCTCTTGAGGATTCTTCTCCTCCTTCTCTCTTACTTGCCCATTGCCTGTTGGAATAAATGAAGAATCATCAAATGGGTCACAGGAACATAGGAACCTGCCTTTTATTGAATCAGACCATTAGTCCATTTAGCTCAGCACTGTCTACACCGGGGTTGCAGAACCTCTTTCAGCCCGAGGGCCAAATTCCATTTTGAAGAAGCTCTCCAGGCCACATTCCAGTGGTGGGCAGGGCTGATGGCAATCAATTTGGACAGCTTCAAAAGACGATTGGACAAATTCATGGAGGAGAAGGCTATCAATGGCTACTAGTCCTGATTAGCTATATGCTACCTTCAGTATCAGAGGCAGTATGCCTATGTACACCAGTTGCTGGGAATCATGGATGGGAGGGTGCTGTTGCACTCATGTCCTGCTAGTGGGTAGACAGCTGGTCGGCCACTGTGTGAACAGAATGCTGGACTAGATGGACCCTTGGTCTGATTCAGCCTCAGGGCTCTTCTTATGTTCTTATGAAAGTAAAAGGGGTGGGGCCAAAAATACCAGCCCATTGTAGCTTACAGCTCTTACTGCCAGTAACTAAGCCTTAAGAGAGGCATTTCAACCTTTTCAGAATGGGGGGAAAGTCTCCAAACAACTGGCGGTCAGGGTCTTGCCTATAGTAGTTTAGACACATGGATTCTCTTACCCAGCAAGCGGGCATCTCCATCACCCTTCTGCAGGGCCCCCAGATAGACCTGGATCTTCACAGTGTCTGTCGGAGGCTGTTCTGCCTTGGGGGAAGTGATGGCCTCCTTCTCCAAGAGCCTGGGTACCTGAAACAAAAGCGAGGACACAGTGACAGGTTTGGGCCAAATACTGCCAAGAGCCTCGTTGTAATCAGTGTGGCAGGGACTGGAGTTGGGTTTCACTCACTAGTGTTTTGCAGATCCATTTTTATTTGTTTACTATTAATTTTCTCACTTTTCCTCCATTCGAGGGGCTGGATACAAATTTAAGCAGGATCAGCTGAGCTGGTGGAAGTGGACGTCCCTGGCCCCTCCTTCCCATGGCAGTCCCTCCAGCCCCCTGAAAATGTTACAGAGAGAGTCAGGAGACCCTGCTGAATGGGGCAAGTTTTGGTGTGGGGGGGAGGGAGATCCCCCCAAATTGGGCAGAGGTACTTTCCGTGAGCAGAGACCTTCCTCTCGCAGAAGGTTCCTTCCTTTTGCAGAGGGCAGATCCTGGATCCAACCCAAGAGCTCAAAGTGGCTAACTTCACAAAACTGAACACAAGCAAGCGGCAGTAAGAAGTACCCAGTGAAACAACGTGGTAATGCAGCAGCAGTAAAATTGCAGCAGCAGAGACATCATCACAATCAACCGTCAACCACTGAGAGCCAGTGTGGCGTAGTGGTGAGAGTGTTGGACTGGTACTCAGGAGATCCGGGTTCTAGTCCCCTCTTGGCCATGAAGCTCACTAGGTGACTTTGGGCCAATCACTGACTCTCAGCCCAACCTACTTCACAGGGTTGTTGTGAGGATAAAGTGGGGAGGGGGAGGATGATGATTATGTAAGCCACCTTGGGTTACTTGCAGGAAAAAAGGCGGGATATAAATATAATGAATGAATGAGTGAATAAATAAATAATAACACATGCAACTGAAACAACCACATATGGCTTCCCTGTTTGCCCCCTGCCTCCACTTCCTCTGTTGTTTTCAAATTCTGATTGTGGGCTCCAGTGCCGGTTCCAGGTGTTTGAGGGCCTTTGGGCAAGACACCCACAATGGCCCCACTTTGCTCAGTGACTCGACCTTCTCACTGCCATTGTCACCATCTGCTCTTGCTGCTCTTCCTCTTTCTCATCATTGCTCCCACTTGCTTGCTTGGCAGGCAGAGAGCCAGGGAGCAAGAAGGCCGTGGTGGCATCTGCTGCTCCTCTTTCTCACCACCACCGTTGTCTGGGCCAGAGCGAGAGGCAGGGGAACAAGCAGGTTGCAAGGGTGAAGCAATTCCAAGGCTCTTGTCAGTGGGCCCCTACTGGGGTGTGGGCCCTCAGCAGGTGCCCGGCCATGCCTACCCTTAACACTAGCCCTAGTGAGCTCCTCAGGGGCAGTGACCTGTCATCTTGTACTCTGTACGCCCCAGGCGTGCTGATGGCACTGCATACATGAATGACAATGACTGGGTTCGCACGACACGCTAAACCTCAGTAGGTTAAGTGCTACTGAGGTTTAGCGTGTTTTCTGACCCAGGTGGGGTGCTTTGGAAGCCAACCTGCTGTGGCTTCTAAACCACCCTACCAAGCCATGGCTTGCAGTAGGGTTAAGTTAACCCTAGTAGGTTTAGCGTGTCGTCCGAACCCCCCTTTTTCTCATGGCTTGGCGAGGAGGATGAGGCATGTGGCGGTGGACAGCAGTGGCGGACGACAGCAGCGAGTGGTGCTGGGGGGGGAGGAGGCGCATGGTGGCAGCAGTAGGGCTGGTGAGGGGTCATTGTCCTTGCTCAGTGGGGACACAACTCAGCAGGGTAGTGTCCCCGCCAAGCAAGGGCAAGAAGCCTCTAACAGCAGCCTGTCAAAGAGTGGCGCTTGGGCACTTTGGGCCGCTGTCATCTCCACTCCTCTCCCCTCAGTGCTCCCGCGGTGTCCCCTGGGGATACCAACAAGAGGACTGAGGGAGGAAGAGAGGGTGGGGCACCTCCGGACCCCCGCTGTGCCCGACCATTAGTCAGGCACAGCCAGGGCCTGGGGCAACTTTAAAGTGATGTGCAAACCCAGCCAATGCCTCTCTTGTATGCTGCTTTGGGGGCCTTTTGCTCCAAAGCAACATTAACATAAATACAAGCACAACTCAAGAAAGATGATCAAAATCCTAGGCACAAACCTTCTGGTGCTCCTCGGCTTCCTGACAGCCGAATGCCCCATGACATTCAGGCTGTGTCTCCATGTTGGCAGCATCTCTGGCCACAGCCTCCTCCTTCACTTTTCTGGAGTTTTCCAAATTGCAGACATCCAGCGGGGATTCTCCGCAGAGCCCTCCTAGCAAGGTTCGGGCCACCCTCTCCCTTTTAGACGGCTGGCTGACATCAGACACTCCCTTGAAAGGGGCTTGTAAACTTTCAGTTTTGGCACGCTGCGGGTGAGGAACCTCCGGTGAGTTTCTCTGCCTAGAATTACGGGACTCTACCGACGGCAGGAACGCCTGCTGCTGCAGTTCCCAGCACTCGTCTGGTTCTTGCTGATCTTGCTGCGGGGTTGTCCCAGTCAGAAACTCACAGACAGTCCCAACCTGGACTCTTTCTCCTGCCTTTGACCTCTCTGCTGGTCTAATCCCAGCCTCATCCTGCTCCTCCATCTTTATTTCAGGCTGTGCATCCTGCACTGGAAATAATATTCAACGTTGCAGTGTCTGTGTAAAAAAAATAAGCCCCAGCTATGATACTGGATTAATTGTACAGGGCCCCCCCTTGAAATAAGAGCAAATGTATGTTGCTGCCATTATAAAGGCAAACTTGTTCATAGGGAAGGGTTCAAAGAAATACAGAAAGTAGTATAATTAGAGGCCCCCTTAGGTTGGGGGGGGGTTGTACTTCTGCAAACCTCGCAGTTCCTGATACCGCCCTCTTGTTTCTCAGTGGCCCCCATTTTGGATGCAATAGTCCTGTCGACACTCACCAGCTGACTCTGCTATTAAAAGGATTGACCTGCATTCATAGAGCACACTTTGGTATTCAAAAAGGACGTCACATACATTAATCACAGACTAGGAGAAAGCTGAGGAGAAAGTGAATAGCTCAGGTCTGAATATTAAGCTATTCCTTCCCTGTGGGATAACCTTAGGTGGCTGGTGAAGATCAGGTGTGGCGAGCAGGTGGCTGTGTTGTGCCAAGAGGCTGCCCTAAGATCTTGCCAGAGGAAGGTTATACAACCCAGATAAACCATCCAAGCAGCCAGTAATACAACAGGAGGAGCTTGGGGGTCAGAGGAAGAGTGTATCCAAGCTAGACCTGGTTGTGAGTGTATTTGGCTGGGGTGGAGGTTTAAGGAATTTGGCCTGAGGCAAAAGAAGTAATTAAGTGGCTTGTATATTAGCAAGAGTGTCTCTTGAGTCCTTAAGAAGTGTCAGTAAGCAGTCTTTTGAAAAGCCCAAAGTAAATATTAGTATTCCCTTATGTACAAAATACCCCTTTAACAAACCAACTTGCTAAGTAGCTCATCTTGTCTCTAGTGTTGGTGCTCATCTCATGCCTAAGCCTCTTATACCAGCTACCAGGAGGTTTTCAAAGTATTCTAACAGAACTGGAGGCAGCAGGAAAGTGTCAGCTTGTGGAACTCTAGAGTTATAGTGGCAGAGAGTTCCTTAGGCCCAGAAATATAAGCATTTGCTCTAAATAAGAAACCTTTAGGTGGGACTGCCTAGTGAAGGTAGCAGTTTCTCCATAGATGGTGACAGCTCTGGGAGAGAAAATCCTCCATATGTGGATTTGCTAAAGACCACTTAGTTCATGCATAAAGTGAAATTTGAATCCAGAGCTTCCTTGCTCAGTCAACAGCTGCAATCCTAGATGCAGACAGTAAGTCCTATTGTATTCAGGGAGACTTGCTGAGTGAACATGAACTATTAGCCAATATGCTAAACTGGCTACAGTGCTGAATTACAAGAATATAAATGTGTAAGGGCACAATCCTATGGATGTTTAGACAGAAAAAAGTCCTACATCTCCCAGCATGCCCCAGCCAGCTGGCTGGGGAATGGTGGGCGTTGTAGGACTTTTCTCAGTCTAAACGTGCATAGGATTGGGCCCTAAGGCAGTATATACATGTTGTTCACAGATAGACAGATAGACAACATTGAACTAGATAGACCCATGGTGGCTCCAATGTCAGCGGAGCTGTGTATTTGCTTCGGATTTCACACAGAACTTTTTGAGGAGCTATCCATGGTTCTGAACCATATCCGCAAACTGGGTTTGGCACCATGGATGGCTCCTTAAAAGTTCGGAGTACAATCCGGAGTAGATACACAGCCCCCGCTGACAACCACATGTCAATGAGCCATTTGCTGCTGCATGTTGCATGCACCAAAGTCCCCTCCCCTTCCAGTTCTCTTATCAGCAAGGGATTGGGGCGCTGAGTTCCTGATTTACAATAGAGCAGGAGGAGCCCGTGTCGCCTGTCCAGAGATTGACATTCCCTGCTCTAGAGTATCTTTATTTATAACCCAACCTGCTCCTTCCCTTCTTCTGGCACCCCCCCCCCCCCCAGCCCTTTTCAGATCTCCCCTCACTGGCTTTCACTCACCGACTCTCTGCAGCCGTAGCATCCACTGACAGGGGTTCTGCAGTCTACAATTGTTACAACACCCAAAGGCACTGTGGGGGCGGGGGGGGGGGGTTTGGAGAGGGCGGGACAGGAAGAAGCCTTGCTGTTCGGGTGTTGTTGTTTTTTATCACAGCAACCCGATCGCACATTTCCTGTTCTTTCCCTCTAGGAATTTCAACTCCGCTTGTTTAACCGTTTGAGAATCTTTTAGGTGCGGTGGCCAGTTACGCATCGCCAAAAAACACGAAATGCGTCTCCCAAAAAAAAGAGGACGCAGATTTGCATAACAAGAGCAATATGCTAATCTGTATGTAGAGATGCAGGTTTAGACATAATTACTGTACTTTAAATAGAAATACAGTATAGCTCACCATAGTGGGGGAAGACTGTGACCGGGTCGGTCGGCTGTCCAGGGTCTTAATGTTGGTGGGCAACTTCAAGCAAGGCCCCTGATCTCCCTCCCTTCTGATGGTTCTTGGTCTTTAATTCAGACTTGGAGTGGACGATCCTTCAAATAGAGGGTTGCCCTCTGAAAATTGGACACTGGGCTATTCTGGGGGGGGGGGACCCTGAGCGTGTAATCCTATGCGTCTTAATAGAGGCTTGATCTGCGGAAATCAGCAGGCTGGGTAAGCTTTTCATGGCATGGAGCGAAAGAGGATCGCTTGCACATGGCTGCACATCAAAGTTCTGTGAAAGGCACAGGAACCGATTTGAAAGTTGGCAACCCTTACCTGTAAAGCTGTTGGGAAGCTGGGGGTGACGCCTATTTCGGTGGTCATCATCATCAGGCGATCACTCATGACCGAGTAAGATTGTCTTCCGGGATAAAAGGAGGAAATTCTAAAGAAGATTGTGTAGACTCTAGCGATGGGTCCGTAAGTGACTGTGGAGGCCAATTCTAGATCCACACAGCTTCCCACAGTGAGGACACAGGTTACCAGATAGAAGATGGTCCTGTAAAGGATTCATTTGACGTGCTTTTCGCTTAGCACGTTTCTCCCTTTCACCTTGCATTCGGGCTTCTTCAAAGTCCATGGAACCTTTGTGAAAGGCCAACCTCCATTTAGATCGTTCATGGGCCAGAGCTTCCCAGTTTTCGATGTTTATATTGCATTTTTTTTAGATTAGCCTTATGAACATCTTTAAACCTCTTATATTGACCACCAATATTCCGCTTTCCATCCTTGAGTTGGGAGTAAAGTAACTGCTTTGGGAGACGGCAGTCAGGCATTCGAACAACATGACCGGTCCACTGAAGTTGGCATTGAAGGATCATTTTTTCAATGCTAGTAGTCTTTGCTTCTTCCAGTACACTGACATTTGTTCGCCTATCTTCCCAAGTAATTTGCAGGATTTTCCGGAGGCAACGTTGATGAAACCTTTCAAGGAGGTGGAAGTGACGTTTATAGATAGTCCATGTTTCGCAGGCATACAATAAAGTTGGTAATACAATGGCTTCATAAACCAGTGTTTTGGTCTTCTTACAAATATCCTGATCCTCGAACACTCTATGTTTCATTCGAGAAAATGCGGCACTTGCGGAGCTCAGACGATGCTGGATTTCACTGTCGATGTTAGCTGTAACAGAAAGATAGCTGCCAAGATAGAGAAAATGATCGACATTTTCCAGTATTGTCCCGCCAAGCTGGATAGATGGCATCACCAAAGGATTGGCTTGCACTTGCTGATGAAGCACTTTGGTTTTTTTGATGTTAAGTGAGAGACCAAGTTTTTCGTATGCTTCTGCAAAAGCATTTAGGATAGTTTGGAGATCATCCTCTGAATGTGCGGAGACCACATTATCATCAGCATACTGAAGTTCCACAACGGAGGTTGTAATTACCTTACTTTTTGCTTTCAGTCTGCTGAGATTAAAAAGCTTTCCATCTGTTCGATATATAATTCCCACACTGGTGGGAAGTTTCCCCTTGACAAGATGTAAAACCATGGCGATGAAAATGGCAAATAATGTTGGGGCGATAACACATCCCTGTTTAACACCTGATCCCACTTTAAATGGAGCACCATGAGAGCCGTTGTTGTCCAAAACCGTTGCCGTCATGTTGTCATGGAGAAGTCGCAAGATATTCACAAATTTATTGGGGCATCCAATTTTCATAAGGATAGTCCAGAGAGCTGTACGGTCTACAGCATCAAAGGCCTTAGCCAAATCGATAAATGCCATATAAAGGGGTTGATTTTGCTCCCGGCATTTTTCTTGGAGCTGACGTGCAGTAAAAATCATGTCTACTGTCCCTCTAGAGGGGCGGAAACCATATTGAGTTTCAGGGAGGATCTCTTCTGAAATAGATAGAAGACGGTTTGCGAGAATCCTAGCAAATATTTTACCTGCGGTTGCTAAGAGAGAAATGCCCCGATAGTTTCCACAGTCTGTTCTATCACCCTTCTTAAAGAGGGTGATAATTATGGCATCCCTGAAGTCTTCTGGGATCTCTTCTCTTATCCAGATTTTTTCGATGAGTTTATGAAGATGTTGTACAAGTTCGGGGCCCCCTTCTTTAAAGATTTCAGCAGGAATCCCATCTGGTCCACTAGCTTTGTTGTTCTTCATTTGATTAATGGCTTTTTTTACTTCATCCAAAGTGGGGAGTATTGCAAGTTCCTCTTTAATTTGTTTTTGCGGGATTTGCGAAAAAATCTCATTATCCACCTTAGATTTACGATTTAAAAGGTCATAATAATGCTCTTTCCAACGCAGTGCAATAGACTCTTTGTCTTTTAAGAGTTTGGTGCCATCTTTTGATTGTAAAGGGTTTGTACCATAGGTTTTTGGTCCATAAATGGCCCTTGTGGCCTTAAAAAAGCCCCGTGCATCATGAGATTCTGCAAGTTGTTGAATTTCTTCAGCTTTCTTTTTCCACCAAGCGTTCTTAAGTTCTCTTGTTCTTCTTTGGACCTCAGCCTTTGCGCTAGCGTAGGTTTTTTTCTTAGCAGCGCAGTTAGTATCATTTTGCCATATTTGGAAGGCTTTCCTTTTTTGGTCAATTATATATTTAATCTCATTATCATTTTCATCAAACCAATCCTGATGTTTCTTAGTTTCATATCCAATAGTTTGTTCACAAGCTGCAGTAATGGAGGTTTCGGTGGTGCTCCTAATCCATTGCAGGTTTTATTTGAAGCCTTATAGGAGCTATCCATAGTGCTGAACTCCATCCCCAAAATAGGTTCACCACCACGGAGCACCATGGATAGCTCCAAATGAAAGCTGAAATGGATTAGGAGCCCCACTGAGATAGGAGTCACCAGCCTCCACTTGGGCCCTACTTCCAATGTAAGTGAGGCAAGAGTACACACTGCACAAGATACTGAGCTGAATTTCAAGGGTGCCTAGTCTCATACAGCCCCAACCTCTGCATGTTTACTTAGAAGCAAGTAACTCCCATTGTACTGAATGGGACTTGCTCAAAGGTTAATATGCATAGGACTGCTGGTTTATTACTAGTTCTACCTTTCTTTAATCACAATTTTAATTTGCCATTGTTTTGTGTGTGTGTGTGTGTGTGTGTGTGTGTGTGTGTGTGTGTATATATATATATATATATATATATATATATAATTCCCGGTTTACAGATAGGCAATTTGCTACTTTTAAATGAGCTGGGTAACAACCAGAATTTTAACAGGTACTACTCTCCCAGCACGGAGATAATGGAAGAAAGCATCCCTTGTTGCATTTCTGCCTGTCCTGCAGTTGTTAAAATGCACCAGAGCCCTGCCATAAAAACAAGGTGGCCATTCTATAGACATGTTTTCTTTCTGTCTTTCCTGACCGGAACTCTGCTGACCTGTCAGATCCAAGTCCAACTCCCTCCAGCCACAAACATACCCTCCACACTGACAATGCGCAAAGAGAACAGGAGAGGTGATGAGCAACATAACAAAATTTTAAAACTTGTTGTATTTGTATGATTATCATTCCTGTTAGCTTCTTTGGGTGCTGTATGTAGAAAGGCAGGATATACACTGAAATAATAAATAAATCTCTGTTGAGACTCAAAAGCATCACCAGAAAAGTGACCGTACATGATGTACATGTCTCACAAGTCCCCTTCATATGTTATTTGTGTAAAGGGCGGGGGGGCTGACATCCGCAGGTTGAGCATGGGCATCTACCTAGGGAGAGCCTGTGTGCATAGACCTCTGCACATTCAGGAATTACAACCATTCAGGGTCGCTAGCTGTGTAGAAACAATTGGTTGTATGTTGTAGGTGTGGCACACAGGATTATCTGGTTCTGGTTCTGTGCCATCTCCGTTGCAAGAGGGCACCTGAATCACAGTGCCTTTTTATGGTGATGCTTTGGTTCCCTTTGAATTGGGCTTGGAGGAGTTGGTCTGGTCCAGCCTGGGGAAGGCTGTTCTGGTGGGATCAGACTCTGCACTCCTAATGATAAGAATTCAACAGGTTCCATCTTCTCCAGCACCACCACCAGTGCATCTCCATGCCAAGAAGAGCAACAAACGCAGAAGGAGGGGAAGGCGGGAAAACTGTCTTTCACACCAGGTAAGAGGATGATGGCTAAAGGTAAAAGTTGGATCTACATGGGTTCTTGTGATATTTATTTAAAGCATTTTATCTTCAGCCAAACAGGCTCCCAGAGTAGTTTACATAAGATCAATAAAGAAACAAGACAGTCTTTGCCCGCAGGCTTATAATCTGAAAGGCACAACACAGAAGGGAAAAGGGATGAGGAAGGAAGAGGAAAACAAGCAAACTCAGGCATCAGTTCTTAACATTAAAAATTTCTTATAATAACCAGGTGATATGGAAACAGGTCAGGGAGAGGAAGAGCCAAATGAAGCTTGTGTCTCAGCAGAGCCTATAGAGCAGGCTGCAGCCAGGTGAAATGGTTGCTGCCAAATGACATCTGAGGGAGGGAGGAGCAGAGTGTATGTAATGGTGTGTGTGTGTATTTTTATTGAAATTTTTTTTAAACCCAGAAATTTAACTTTCTAAGCATTTCTATTAGGAATGTAGGAAGCTGCCTTATACTGAGTCAGACCCTTGGTCCATCCAGCCCAGAATTGTCAACACTGACTGGCAGTGGCTCTCCAGGGTTTCAGGCAGGATTTTTCCCTAGCCCTACCTGGAGATGCCAGGGATCGAACCTGGGACTGGGACCTTCTGCAGGACTGGGACCTTCTGCAGACTACTCTACCTTTGCCCTTGCTTTCTGTTAACCTAGCACAGTCTTCCCCAAGCAAGCACCCTCCAGATGGGTTGGGCTGCAATGCCCATCATCCCCAGCCAGCATGCTCATAAGGCATAAAAACAAGGTTAGGCCAGCCTTCTTCAACTTGGTGCCATCCAGATGTTTTGGACTACACATCCCAGCATTCCTGACCATTGGCCATGCTGGCTGAGGCTGATGGGAGTTGAAGTCCAAAACATCTGGAGGGCACCAGGTTGGGGAAGGCTGGCTTAGATAGTGACCCCCCAAGATGATAATTTTTAAATTTATTTGTGATACTTCTATACCGCTTAATATAATAAAACCCCTAAGCAGTTTACATATAAATATTAGAATCACATTTAAAATACAATGATTAAAAACAATTCCAGTTACCACAATAGTACAAAGAAATACAAAGAGCAGTAAAATGGAGCAGCATGATAAACTTAATTACAAGCCAGGGAAAGCCTGGGTGAACAAGTATGCTCTCAGGAGGCGATTGAAACATGCCACGCTTTCTGCCTCCTGAGCTGCATGGGGGAGGTTTTTCCAAAGGGTTGGCACCACTACTGAGAAGGCCTGTCATCAAGGTACTACATGGCGACATTCTGTTAGTTTTGGATTGACCAGCAGGCCTCTTTTGACAATCTTAAAGGTAGTATGGGTATATATATGGGAAGGCTAGATATATAAGGTCTGAGTATATATAAGGTCTGCTAGATATTCAGGTCCCAGTTGTTTAGGGCTTTGTATGACAATAACGTAATCTTGAACATGGCTCGGTAGCTTATAGGCAGCCAGCGCAGTTCTTTTAATGCAAATTTTATGTGAGCATAGCTAGGTGTCCCACTTAGCACCCGAGCTGCTGCATTCTTGACTAGCACTAGCTGCAGCTTCTGAACCAGGCACAAGGGCAGCCCCACATAGAGTGCATTACAGTAGTCTAATCGTGAGATTACCAGCGCATGGATCACGGTGGCTAGATTTCATAGACCATAGAGTTGGAAGGAGCCTACAAGGCTATCGAGTCCAACCCCCTGCTCAATGCAGGAAACTAGAGGAGGGGTCTCCCATCCAAGTAATAACCAGGCCTGACCCTGCTTAGCTTTCCATGCTCAGACAAGGTGGGCCAGCGTAAGCCACAGGCTGTCCCTACTGAAGTTGGTAATGGGGGCTCTAGGACACCGAGGTCACCTGGGCCTCCAGTGACAGAAATGGATCCAGGAGCACCCCCAAATTATGTACCTGCTCCTTCAGAGCCCCTTCCTTGATTAGCTTCCGCCGGGCATTAAAAACGTGGCTTTTCAGGCGGGAATATGGGGTGGGTTAGGATTTTTAAATTTACTGTTTTTTATTGTGTTTTACACTCTGTTTTGTTCTTGTATTTTATTGGACTGTACATCGCTCAGAGTGGCTCGATGACTGGCCAGATGGGCGATTCAAAAATATAATAAATAAATAAATATAACACTAAACAGCAGCAAGCAATATAAGCCAATTACTTACTTATAACTAGGGCAACAGAAAGAAATACAATTTTTCATCACTGTTTTATGCAATTTTTTAAAATAAAACTGCTAGAAGGAAAAAATGCAAATGCAAAAAAATTGTGGTACTCTGGTACTCTGTGGTACCCCCCTTCCCTTGGTGCTTATATTGCTTAATGGTTAATCCAGGATTGGCAGGGAGACCAAGGCCTATTCCATCCCAAAACTGGGCCTGAATCTGGACTTGAATGGATCCTGATAACCAGTTTCATTCAAGAGCACCTACAGCTAGAGATATGAAAGTCCAGGGGGCAGGGAATGGAAAATGGGGGGGGGGTGTCCCACCCCCAAAATAGGGATAGAAACTGGGGGGGGATTTTCCCCCCTGAATTTTTCTGCGCCTTCACACCTCTACCTGCAGCTGAGATGCCAGCACTCTCTCCAGTACCTTACTCAGGAACAGGGTGTTTCTGACCCGAACAATAGTTGGCATGGATTTCTGGATTCAGGGAGGGCTTTTTCACCGCCTCCTTCAAGGCAGTAGGGACCACGCCATCATGCAATGATGCATTCACCACTCCCTTAGGTGGGCCAGGGCCAGCTGCTAAAAACTAAGTATTTTGTAGGCATTTCCTTTGGGAATGCCTCCCTGCCCAGCCCGGCAAGCCTGGGAAATCCAAAAGGCGCTTTCCCACGGTGATGGGGAGGAGGGGAGGACTAGGAGGAGGAGGATTTGGCCTCCCACTTTACGACTCCCCTCTCGCCCAACATCTCGGTCTCTCTAGGAACCTGCGCTCTCTGTCGACCAACCCCCCACCCACCTCCCCAAAATACCAGCGGAGAGAGAGAGACAGACAGAAGGGACGTGGGTGGGAGACAGAGAAATCCCCCAGCCCCGATTGTGGGCGGGGTATCTGCGCGCGCCGGATCCCCTAGGGCGGAGACTGTGAAACTGAAGTGGGGCGAAGGTTATGAGATGCAGAGCGCCCAGGTAAAGGCTGCGACAAGGTGCGTGGGAGAGCCAGCCGGGGAGGTGGGACCCAGCTGCAGGGGAAGGAGGAAAAGATCAGAGAAGGCAGGAAATCCGTGGCGGGCCCGCGGGACAGAGCCGCGTCGCCAGCGAAGACGCGAGAGACGGTCTCATCTCTCCCCACAACTCCCGTCCCAAGGTTGTCCCTTCCCCGATCCTCCCTTCGCATTTGAGGGTGGGGAGCGCGCTGGGCGGATCGCAGGCAGCACGGCGGCTCTCCCTTTGTCGCCCCTAGATCCGGAGAAGAGTAGCCTCTCGGGCGGGAATCAGCAGGGCTCTTGGAACGAAGCGCGGATATTTATCTTATTAAGCCTGTATAGCCCAGTCCTGTGCATCTTTACTCGGAAGTAAGCCCCATAGTGGCCAAGCAGGTCCCGAGGATTGCATCCTTCTAGCAGAGTCCTGTGTATGTCTACTCAGGAGGAAGCCCCCCACTGAGTTCGAATGGACTTCCTCCCAGGTAAGTGTGCGTGTATATGTTTTAGGATTGCAGCCTTCCCCTGCAACATACTTCCCCTGGGGAAGTAAGATGTGAAGTAAGTGGGACTTACTTCTGAGTAGACACGTGTATAGGATTGCACTATTAGACTACGATTCTGCTGTTAGTGCCGTCGTGTATTGGTTAGACTGAGCAATAGGCACGTCCCCTGCCCAGCCAGCCTGGGCTGGAAGATCCAGCTTCAAATCCCCAAGGTCAGCCATGAAGCTGACTTGGTCACCTTGAGCCAGCTGCAATCCCTCAGCCTAACCTACCTTGAAGGGTTGTTGTGAGGATAAAAACGGGGGGGGGGAGTACGTATGCTGCCCCAAGCTCTCGAGGGTGGGCAGGATAAAAAGATGATGCAAAGCACTGACTATGTATAAACGCAATTTGAAGGGCAATCCTATGCATGTCTACTCAGAAGTAAGGCCCATAGACTTCAATGGGAGTTAATCTCAGGTCAGGGTGCAATCCTATGCATGTTTAGACAGAAAAAAGTCCTACAGCTCCCAGCATGCTGGCTGGGGCATGCTGGGAGATGTAGGACTTTTTAGTGTACATAGGATTGCAGTACATCTGTGTGTCTAAGATCCTGCAATTCTTAATAGCTGGAGAGTTGAGGTAAACCGAATAGTCTGTTTGGTTCAAGTCCCAGCTGTCTTTGCTCTGATTGAAGGGGGGGGGGGAATCTCCCAGAAGTTTAATCTCATTTACATATATTTATTTAGATTCATAGCCCACCTTATCTCTAGGTATATGTGGGGCTTATACACACACACACACACACACACACACACACACACAAGCATACTTCTAAAAAGAGGAGGGGGTATGTTCCTGTCACAATAGGGTTTGCAATTTGAAATGTACAAGTGTGCCAACAGCTCCATATAAAACCCCAGCAACTCCTCCCTCTTGCTTGACTAAGGCCCAAGGGAGACCCCCCCTCCACTTCACACACCCAGTTTCACAGTGGGTGAAGCTGGACCAGCTCATTTTTCAGCCATGCAACTCTTTACCACATGGTTATGGAACAAGCAGAGGCAAGTAAGGTTGCCAGCCAACCAAGGGAAAAACTGACCCGGCTGGTTATTTTGCTTTCAGGCTACTTGCCATAAAAGCTAAAGGCACCGCTGGTTTTTTCCTGCTAGTTGGCTTTTTTCCCCTTTTTAACCGAATACGTCAGGCATACAGATAAATTTTGCACTGGGTTGTGTCCCCAGGCATTGGGGAAGTCTTCTACCCCAATCCGTTGCATGTTTACTTAGAAGAAAACCTTGCTGGGCCTAGTGGGGTATGTATATTGAGATCAGAGGTGGTGTTAGGGAGCGACCCACTAGGGCTAGAACCCCGAATCTTTCCTTTGGAACCCCGAATCTCTGGGAGGCCATCTGCCCCACCACACTGCTGTCCATGGGCACTTGCTAAATAAAGGTCCAGGGGCCCTGATGATCTCTGTTGCATCTGATCCCTCTGGATTATCTGGCTTTTTGCCCACATGTGCTTCCCCTCCTGCTGCCCCCCCTTGAATCTTTCTGCCTGAGGTTGTTTTTTTTTTAAATCAAATGCCCTCCTCTACCCTGTCCATACCTCCCTTTTTACAAATAGGGGTGTCCTTAGGAGTCAGGGTCCTTTAAAGACACACACAGAGAGAGAGAGAGAGAGAAAGAGACTTTAGAGCATATATAAATTAGCATATGCAAATTTGTGCATTTTTATGTCCCATGGGCTTGAGCCCCGGATCTTTTTGGTACCTAGCACTGCCCCTGGTTGAGATCTGCACCCCCTACTTAGGAATCTTCAAGTATGCCCCTAAAGGCACATTAAAATGGTGGCAAGACATCATGCTAATGGTTGAGCAAGGCCGACTCCAGGTTGGTGGGTGCCGTAGCTGCCACAAGATGTGGCCATGGCCTCAGGCTTCCTCAAAGGGGTTAGGCCCTCCTTCCCCAACCTGGTGTCCTCCAGATGTTTTGGACTACAACCAGTGTCAGGTGCAGGTTTTTGCAGGCCCTTGGTCAAGACGCCCTCAATGGGACCCCTCCCTCAGTGAGCCTACCTTCTCGTGCTCCTCCTCATTGCTACCACATTTTTGCTTGACAGACAGAGGGCCAGGGAGCAAGTCGGCCATGGCACCTGCTACTCCTCCTTCTCACCACCACTGTTGTCTGGGCCAGAGCAAGGGGCAGGGGAACAAGCAGGTTGCCATGGAGACGAGGAGGAGCAAGTCCAGGGGCCTTTTGTCAGTGGGCCCTGGTGCGGTGTGGACCCTCAGCAGGCACCTGATCATGCCTACCCTTGATGCCGTCCCTGACTACAACTCCCAGCATTTCTGGCCATTGGCCATGTTGGCTGGGGCTGATGGGAGTTGGAAGTCAACATATCTGGAAGGCACCAGGTTGGGGAAGGCTGGTTCAGGCAAATTCATGGAGGAGGAGCGATCTCTCACAAGCTACTAGCCATGATGGCTCACTGGAACCTCCATGTTAAGAGGCATTGGTCCTCTGAGTACTAGTTTCTGGGGGCTAGGAATGGATGTGGGGCAAACAACAGTGGGGGACTGCTGCATTCATGCCCTGCTGGGGGCTTCCCAGAAAATCTGACTGGCTACTGTTGGAAACATTACTTGACCAGGTGGACCCTTGCCCTGATCCAGAGAAGCTCTTCTTCTGGGATGGAATTCTAACTCATGAAGAAGATGAGATGATATAACATTCTTCCTTCATCATTAGAAAAACAACCCTTGCTTGCCTACTCTTCATCAAGGTGAGCGGACCACCAATTCAGAAATGTAACCCAGCACATTACGTCCAGTCGTGGCCCCTTGCAGGCCTCCATTCAGCATTAAGGGCAAAGGTCAAGAGGTACCCCCAGTGGTGGAAGCTGAAGTTGGAGCTTGGGGCCAAAGTCCAGGGCCACGCAGTCCAGGGCCCCCCAAATGTCAGCCCAGAGAGCAGCAGGTGATGAGGGCAACAGAAGCAGACTCCAGTTCCTGCAGTCATGAATGATGGTGCTATGATTTCAGGGCGCAATCCTATGCATCTTTAGACAGAAAAAAGTCCTACAACTCCCAGCATGCCACAGCCACAGCTGACTAGGGAATGCTGGGAGTTGTAGGACTTTTTTTCTGTCTAAACATTCATAGGATTGCAACCTAAGTGAGTTTAAAATGCAAAACTGCATATGCTCATATGTATTAATGTGTATTATTATTATTATTATTATTATTATTATTATTATTATTATTTTATTATTTTAAATCAATATTGGCAAACTTGTTCTAACAAACCAGGAATGTTAGTGGTAAAGCATGGAATGGCAGTTGCGGTGAGAGAAGAGTAAGGTTAGTTGTATGTTTCATGACTGAAATAAAACACATGGCCGTCTAAAGGGTCCCCCTATAAGACCAGGTTCTAAAAATTACCTAGCTGCACCACTGACTATGCCAAACAAACATATGACAAAAAGTATGAGGTGTTCTAATGCCTGCTGCATTCTATTTGACTGTGTGTGTGTAAATTCGTTTGATTAAAATAAAGTGAATTTTTAATTTTCTATTTCTATTGTTTTCTGTTAACATAACACAAGTAAAAGATTAAATAGTGAGACCCAAAGATGATAAACTTGTTGTTGATTGTTTAAAATTGTTTTAGATATATGTGTGTCACTCTGTATGTTGTCTGTTTATATGTTTATGGTTTTTTATACTTTATTTTTAAGGGGTTAATCTTTGTAAACCGCCCAGAGAGCTTTGGCTATTGGGTGGTATAGAAGTATAATAAATGAAATGAAATAAATGAAATTATAATAACTAGATAGTCTGGGGCCCACCCTTTAAAAATAACTAGGTTGGCCAGGCTGTCTGGGCCTACCCTAAATTCCAGCCCTGTCCCTTCTTATGCTGTTGTCACTTCTGCTTCTAGGACAGGATGTGCAGCCAGGAATAAAAATGGAGGACCAGACCAGTGCTGGGCAAATTCCAGGGGAGAAAATGGAGGAAGGAGGCTCTCAAATTGGGACTCTTGGAAAGTTTTTGTCTGGTGTCAATCCCCAACAAATTAAAGGGGAGCCAGATGAGGATACCCAATGCCAGAATTTCCACGAGGGAACTCGCTCAGGAGGAGGCAAGTTGCAGCTGCCGCAATCTGAAGACTGGGATGATATTACATTTTTTCCTGCATCGTTGAAGGCCGTTGCTAATGCCAACCAAGGGCCAAGAGGAAAGTCTGTGTCTGAAACCCTGCTAGGCCTCAGTGGAAAAGCCCACGAGGCCTCTGAAAGTCTGGAGTCTTCTATGAAAGAGAGGGAAGCAGTTCTGGATAAGGATACAATCAACTTGGAGATGTTGCGTCAGCGGTTCAGGCAGTTCTGCTACCAGGAGGCTGAGGGACCCCGAGAGGCATTTGGGCATCTCCAAGATCTTTGCCATCAGTGGCTGAAGCCAGAGGGTCACACCAAGGAGCAGATCCTGGAGCTGGTGATCCTGGAGCAGTTCCTGGCCATCCTGCCACTGGAGATGCAGAACTGGGTTAGGGAGGACAACCCAGAGTCCTGCGCCCAGGCAGTGGCCCTAGCAGAGGACTTCTTACTTTGGAAGGAGGAGGCCGAAATGCAGGAACAGCAGGTGAGCCAATGTCACTTTGGCCACTCCAGGTGACTCGGAGGAAGTGCCAACAGCTCTCCCTCTTTACGTGGAACAGGAGTGCTGTTGGCCTATTGCTAGTGATCTGTTTTCTGTCCAGTGATGTGTCTGGAAGGTTTTGAATCGGGGGGCGGGGGAGGGAATCCTAGAAATCTTTTCTGGTCATTTTAGCCTCTACCCAAAATTGATTGAGATCTGATTTAACATGTTTGTTTCACTCATATTTAGTAAAAATAACTTTTAAAGGATCTCATATTAATTTGATATGCTATCTCTCTGTCTCTCTCTCAATCCCCGCCCCCCCCCCCCCCGGAAGCCAAGAGTAATTGAACTGAAATATTTGATGGGATGGGGGCGGTAAATCACAGTACAATCTTATGCATGTCTACTCTGAAGTAAGCCTCATTAAGTTCAATGGGACTTGGTCCCAAGTACACATTTACCTGTGAGTAAATCCTGTTGAACTTAATGGGACTTGCATCTTAGTAGCCATGCTTAGGATTACGCTGTTAGAGTAGTTTCAGTGTTATGTTCAAACAAATCCCAAGCTTTCATTGGAAACTATTTTTATTGTAATACTTGCCAGTATTTTAAGACAAAACAATTCAAGCACATCTTTCCCTTATATTGTTTAGATTTTAAGAAAAAAGAAATGAAGCTAATAGGTCTTGTATCCAATGCGCTCCCGGGGATGATGATGATGATGATGATGATGATGATGATGATGATGATGATAAAAGATCAGCCACAGCTGATCTTTCACCATGGCGTAGGTCCTTCAGGTTTTGGATTTGGTGGTTCTTCTTCCCCGGATTCTCCCTCCTTCGCCCAGTAGGATTGCTCTGCCTGTATCTCAGGGGTGGGCAACATGTGGCCCACAGGCTGTATGTGGCCTGCCATGACTATTTGTGCCACACAGTTCCTGCCATTGCCACCGACAGTGCTGGCTCTGGGTTTTGGAGGGCCCTTGAACAAGACACCCTCCACGAGCCCCCTCCCTCAGTGAATCTACCTTTTCACCGCCATGGTCACCAGCTGCTGCTGCTGCTCCTCCTCCTCTTTCTCGTCATTGTTCCCACTTGCTTGCTTGACAAGCAGAGAGCCAGTGAGCAAGTAGGCCATGGTGTCTCCTTCTCCTCTTTCTCACTGGCACTGTTGTCTGGGCCAGAGTGAGAAGCAGGTGAAGAAGGAGGTTGCAATGGTGAGAAGGAGCAACTCCAGGAGGTTGTCAGTGGGCCTCAGCTGTGGTATGGGCCCTCAGCAAGTGCCCATCTATACCTACTGTTGACACCGTCCCTGGCCACCAACACCCCCAAAATCCCAGCAATTCTGCATAGAAACAGATTCTGCGCTCCCCACGTGCCTTGTTTCCCAGCAGAAGGCTGGGATTCCAGTGGTGTAGCCAGGTTCATTGGTGGCGGCAGCAACATCCAGTGGTGAGGAGGGGTGCGGCCAATGCAGGGTTCTGGGGTGACCAGTGTGACCCCGCCCAACCCTCCGCAGTTCCCCACCCCTGCTGTATCCAATTTGAATCAGAAGGATAGCAATGGTAGAGGTAGCGATGGTAAGCGAAAGAGCTACTAAAATGATTAAACAGCTGGAATACCAGCTTTATTGGGGGGGGGGGAGATGACTGCAAGGGAATGGGTGACACAAGAAAGGCTGATGAAATTGTGAACAGTAAGGTGATAGTAGTAATATCTCACACACCACATTTATTACTACTACTACTACTACTACTATTACTATTATATTATTTCCTCCCAGCATATAGGAGCCCTGCTGGATCAGACCAAAGTCCACCTAAATCCCGTATTCTGTTTCCAACAGTGGCTGGCCAGATGCCTCTGGAAGTCCACAAGCATGGCAGGATACAAATGCTACAAATTTCATTTCATTTATTTCATTTCTATACTGCCCAATAGCTGAAGCTCTCTGGGCGGTTTACAGAAATTAAAAATCTTAAAAATACATGATAAAAACCATATACATACAAACATATAAACATACAACACAGAGAGACACACACATATATCTAAAAACAATTTTAAACAAACAAGAAAAAAATCAAGACCCAATTAAAAACCTTATCATATGCTGCCAAATGCCTGAGAGAAGAAGGTCTTAATCTGGTGCCGAAAATATAACAATGTTGGCGCCAGGCAGGCCTCGTCGGGGAGATAATTCCACAAATAAATAAATAATAAAAGTATGGAGGATGGGTCTATCAGAATCCTCCATAAATTGTTTTTGAGTTGTGTAGCTATCATTAACCATCACTTCCTCTAATAGCAAACATGGATAGTGAGTGCTGACATCAGCAGACCCAAAACAGGACTTCTGACAAACAAGAGGGAGATACTGGCATGCTTGGGGAATATACCTATAAATAGGATATTACCCAAGGTTTGCAGAAGTACACACACACACACACACACACACACACATATATGTCAAAACCTAAGAGGGATAGAAAACTCAGAACAACTCAATGACTGGGTTCAGACAACACGATAACCCACACTCAAGGGTTGAGTGTGGGTTGTCATTGAACCATGGGTTGTTGAAACGTGGGTTATTGAGAGCTGGACTGACCCGGGTTCAAAAGCTTCCCTAGCCAGTGACCCTCAGTCCCAGTCACGCAGGCGGAAGGAGGAGATAACAGCAGTTAATAAAGATTAAAGAGTTTATTTGTAAGACCCAATTACATGGGATTAAGGCAATCAATGCATCTCTTACTCACTACATCATTGCAGATACAAATCCAATACCCCAGTGGTAAGGCTAGATGAAGTGAAGTCCAGAACAAGACAAGTCGAGTGAGACGAGAGGAGTGAGAAAGAGAAGAGAGAAGAGGAGAAGTGAAGCTGTCAACAAGTGTGTCAGCTTTATACCACAGACCCTGTACCTATAAATAGGATATTACTCACCCCAGTTGTATAACCTATTCATCAACATGTTTACCCCAAATCTGTCCCAAGGCTGCTGAGTCATATCACCTTGAGACTATGTCTGGTGACCGGAGACCCTGTGTACTTCATCTCAAGAGACAACCTTCATGTCAGGTGATAATCCTGATGTCAGGTGGTAATCTCGTTCTGCCTATGCAAAACCTAACAGTCTGAACCCAACCGCACTAACAAGCCATGGCTTGTTGACCATGAACAAGCCATGAAGAGAATCCATGGTTTGTTGTTGGATTGCAAACTGTGGGTTGTTCACCATGGTTTGTTGTCTCAGCTGGGTTCAGACAACACGATAACCCACATATCAACAACAACCCACAGTTCAATGACAACCCATACTCAACCCTTGAATGTCAGTTATCGTGTTGTCTGAACCCAGTCAATGAAGATTGAGCTCGATAGCTGCAGAACGCTGAATGGAAAAGGAAAATGGAAAACCAGAGGGGGTAGCTCGGAGTAGTGCAAGGCTGCCTAGAAGCCTAAAGAGGTGCACTCTGCTGAGAAGGTGAAGTTACAATGCAACATTAACTACACCCTTTACAATAATTAAGTAAAAGCTCCACAAACAGAGGCACTGTAGCCTCTGAAAACTAATCTTCCTGTTTTTCTCGTGATCTACCCATCTTGCTGACTGCTAGAAGCATTTATTTATTGCAGGATGTTACAAATTTCATGGACTGAGAGGGTGACCAACAAAGAAGTATTAAAGAGAATGTATGAAGATCAAGAAATAATAAAACACATAAAATGCAGAAAACTAGAATATTTTGGTCATATAATGAAAAATATAGACTTTCAGCTGATTATACAAGGGAAAATAAATGGGAAAAGAAGTGTAGGAAGAAGAAGGAGGTCGTGGCTAAAAAATCTTAAAGAATGGGTTGGGGGCAATATAACATTGTTTAGAGTGGCCATATCTAAAGACTGTTTAGCCATGATAATGTCCAACCTCCGGTAGGAGAGGAACAACAAGAAGAAATGAGATGCACTTTGGCTTTGATCCAGCAAAGCGATTCTTACATGCGTAAATCTTCCAACTCTTCTTAAGTCTTCAACCTTGTGTTTCAGATGCCGGAGAAGGGGATGGGTTCCCCCAAAGCAGAGCAGGCTCAGTTGGATACTATGAAGGGGCAGCCCTACACGGAGGCCGAGCAGAAAGGTGACGGGAAGGCCCACTCACTAGGTAACGTTTCACTAGCTTCGCAAAGTTCTCTAAAGGTGCAGTCCGATGGAGACAAGCGTCAGCCTCCGAACTCAGAGGCTCGTGCTCATCTAATGCTGAGTGGGAGGAGTGGCAGAGGCGATCTTCGCCTCCCTGCTCCGCCCGCTCCGCATTTTTGCTAGATGGCTGTTTTTGGTTGTCTAATGATGGCATCTCGGGGGGGGGGGGGAAGAGGCTGGAGCGGCCTCGGGATACCTCGTATCCTGGCCTCTACTGTCCCACTGAACTGCCCCCTTTAACTGCTCTCCGAGGACACTTTCCCGACCTTGGAGAGCAGCCAGCGTGGTTCTTTCCACACCGGCTGCGAGGGGGAAGGGGGTCGGAGCTCCAATTCCCAGCTCTGAGGTCAGAGCACTGTCCCTGACCACAGAGCTGGGAATCTGAACTATTCTATGGCCCCTCAGACAATGTCTAGCGGCTGTAGGAGCCTTCCCTATGTTGACTTCTGCAGAGCCACGCTCTCTGCTTTACTGCAGCACTCCTGTTAGGGCGTTTTTCTACTCCCACCTCTCGGAGGACACAGTGCAGAGGCTCTGCACAGATGGGCAAAGAATGGCAAGTGATGGAGGGAGAGAGCAGTCTGCATGGCCTACTGCTCGCTGGAGGGCAAGTGAGGGCAGGGATGGGCCAAGCATACTCTCTGTGTGCTGGCAGAACAGGCGCTTTCCATGCAGAAGGTGCCATATTCAATCCCCGGCATCTCCAGGTAGGGCTGGAAAAGCTCCTGCCTGAAACTCTGGAGAGCCACTGCTGCCAGTCAGTGTCGGCAGTACTGAACCAAAGGTCTCATTCAGTATAAAGTATAAAGCAGCTTCCTACGTTCCTCAATGTTGTTTCCTGGGCTTTCCTTCGTAGAACAGCCCCGCCTCCACATGCACACGGATTACTCCCGCCCTGACAGGTGTATCGTGTGTGTTCAGGGCCTACGTCACTGGATCTCCCCATTGGAAGACCCAGGGTGGTTGTATATCGGACACAGCAGGAAGCCCACATCCTTCCCTCCATTTCTGATGTTCAGGCTGCGAGTGCCGTTGCTTATGTAGCCAATACAGCACCACCCACACACAGGAGCGGGCCATCAGAAAGTTGGTGGGAAGAACCCTGAGGTTCTCAGAAGTATACAAAATAATTAGGAAAAACCATAAGGGGGAGAAACCCCAAAACAGCCCAATGGAGGACTGAGCATGTTCAGTGGCCATGGAATAGTGGCTGGCTGGCTGGCTGGCTGTTGTGACAGCAGCAGGACAGGGTGGTGGGGTGGGAGAAAAAACAGAAAACCAGGTGGAGAATGGAATGCAGTGGAGCGGCTGGAAGCGTGAATAGCAGCACTCAACGCTGCAACATTTTGTTGCAGGTCCCTTTTGTATACCTTGCCCTCCATTGGAAGAACGCAGGATCGTGTCGTTTGGCCGCAGTGGGCAGAATTTGTGGCAAGCTATGCTGAATAATTGCCGAGAGCAGTGGCTTTCAGTCCTGTTTTGGTTGAGGAATGCCTCAAAATAGGATTGATATCACTTTGTGATATCCTGTGGAACTCTAACCACCCTACAAACACACCCCCAAAATAAAAAAAGAAACAAAACAAATTATTTACTTATTTGTTTTGTTTCTTTTTTTTTTATTATTGTAGTTGCTAATGTCACAATATTCTCAGCTACAAACCTCAAGTAAAGACTGATTTTGAACATTTAGAATTGAAGGTCTCAAAATGCTTGCGAGACTAGACTTCATAGATTCATAGATCTATAGAGTTGGAAGGAGCCTACAAGGCTATCGAGTCCAACCCCCTGCTTAATGCAGGAAACTAGAGGAGGGGTCTCCCATCCAAGTAATAACCAGGCCTGACCCTGCTTAGCTTTCCACACTCAGACAAGCTGAGCCAGCATATGTTACTTGTGGATGCTCTCGCTCTGGGGGAGGGGGGCTCAAGAGGGGAAAGTGAAATGTGTGAGGAAGGAGGACGTAAAACCTCACAGAACCCTTGTTGAAAAATGCTAGTGTAGACGGATGGAGGCAGAGCCAACATCAAGGGTAGGCATGGTTGGCCACCCCAGCAGGGCCCCACTGACAAGAATCCCCTGAAGTTGCTCCTCCTTTTCACCATGGCAACCTGCTTCTTCACCTGCCTCTCGCTCTGGCCCAAACAATATTGGTGGGGAGGAGGTGAAGCAGTAAATGCCAGGGCCTACTTGCTCACTGGCTCTCAGCCTGGCAAGCAAGCGGTAGCAAGCAAGAAAGAAAGAGGATGAGGAGCAAGAGCAGCTGGTGACAATGGCGGTGAGAAGGCAGACTCACCGGCGGAGGGGGCCCATGGAGGGTGCCTGGCCCAAGGGCCCAGAAAAACCCAGCACTGGATGGAGGCAGTAAAGAATGGATGAAACTGAGATGACTTGGAAAAGATCCATTTGCGCACCTAGCTTTGGGCAGCAGTTGCTGGCCAGCCATCTTTACAATTCATCCTGCAGGTTGTTTTGGAAGCCATTGGCTTCCCCAAGCTCCCTCCCTGGCCCTGTCTTGGATGAGATTTTAGGCAGGAGTGGACACTTTTCTGCATGAGTCCCACGCTGGCAAAACTGAGCATAGTTTGGACGGGCATTTGGACAAGGATTTGGCATTTGGGAATCCCAACGTTTAGAGCTCACGTAGCATAATTACCAGGGGAGGGCCCTCAAGCAGTAGAGCACCTGCTCTGCATGCAGAAGGTTGCAGGTTCAATGCCCAGAATCTCCAGTTAAAAGAACCTGCGGTGATGGGAAGGACCCCCCTCTCTCTCTGCCCCAAACTCCAGAGAGCCACTGCCAGCCAGTGGAGGCAGTACCAGCGCTAGATGGACAAATAGGCCAACCTGGTGTAAGTCAGCTTCTAAGGTTGCTGAACAAGATTTTCAGCAGCCATATGGTGGGGTTTCATTGCCCTATGTAGGTGCCCCATGACCCGCAAATGCAGGATAAAGCATTTCATAGATTTCATAGATCATAGAGTTGGAAGAAGCCTACAAGTTATCGAGTCCAACCCCCTGCTCGATGCAGGAAACTAGAGGAGGGGTCTCCCATCCAAGTAATAACCAGGCCTGACCCTGCTTAGCTTTCCACGCTCAGACAAGCTGAGCCAGAGTAATCCCCTTTTAAAACCATCCAAATTAGCGGCCATCCCTACGTCTTGTGATCATAGAATCATAGAAAAGTAGAGTTGGAAGGGGCCTATAAGGCCATCGAGATAGCAAATTATTTCTTTATTTCTTTTCATTTCTATAGCGCCCAATAGCCGAAGCTCTCTGGGCAGTTAACAACAATTTAGACCAAAAATAAAATAAAATACAATACAAAATACAAATGCAATAAAAACAGCATAAACATTCAAGACAAAATTTTAAACAGAAATTAAAACCATTTGAACAATTAAAACATGTTCAATAAAATAGACCTGGTAAGAGATTTTTTAAAAAACAAAAAAAACCACACTGACAATCCCCCACCCCCCAATATGCCATTAAATGCCTTGGCATAGAGGGCAGTGTTAACCTGGCGCCGAAAGGATAGCAAAGTTGACGCCAGGCAGGCCTCAGTGGGGAGATAGTTCCATAATCGGGGGGCTGCCACTGAAAAGGCCCTCTTCTTTGCTGCCACCAACCAAACCTCCCTTGGAGGTGGCACTCAGAGGAAGGCCTCAGATGTACAGAATTCCATAGTTATGTTACATGGTTATGTTAACTATGGTTATATGTGGTGTCTGAATGGAGCCGGTGATTCTGCTGCACTTTCTGTTTTGGAGACGGTTGAAGCTATGCCTAGCAGATTGGGACTGCGCTCACCTGCCCTTTCTCTGGCACACCACCACAACGTGTGCATGTCGGATTGTTACATGGGTCCAAGGGCCTATACACATAGTGCCCAATCTGTGTAGGCCTCAACGGTGCAATCTGAACATTCTGGCTTTTTAGTGTACAGATCATGTGGTTGTGGCTGATGCAAGCTGGGCTCTGTGCATCGGCTCCTCTGCAAACATGCCAACCCAACATGTGGATGTTGAAGTAGGGTGGGTTGGTAGGCCGGATGGGCGCAGTCCTTGATCCTCTTGCCACATCTCCTCAGTTTGTGTCTCCACTGCAGGGTACTACTTATTTCATGATTCTGTTCTTCCCATCAGGTGGTGGGCAAGCGGCTGAGCCAGAAGTGTCTAAGCAGGTGGAACTTGCCAGAGTGTCATTTGACAAAGACAAATGGGATCTGTTCCAGTTTCCTCAAACTGAAAACGTGCCAAAACATCAGATGGAAACGGAGAGAAATAAGGGGAGCTACCTGGAGCGGAGAGGAGGAAAGCGTATTTGGGAGAAAGATGGCAACAAAATCCTAAACAAAAGCGCCTTCCAGGACAGAACACAGAAGGATAAAGACATCAGGATGAGCTCCGATTGCTCAAAAAGCTTCAACCAAACTGATGACCTTCTTAAGCGTCAGAAAATGCAAAGCGAAAAAAAGCCACACCAATATACAGATGGGACAAGTTGGAAATCAATCCCTCAGCAGGAGAACATCCGAACGGAAGAGGAGCCATATATGGACTGTGGAACCAGCTTGAGTCAGAAAGCACCGCTAAGTAATCCTCACAGGATCCCTGTAGGAGAGAAACCATACAAGTGCTCTGAATGTGGACACAGCTTTAGTCAGAGCTCAGATGTTACCGGAGACAGTCTTTATATATGTTCCAACTGTGGAAAAAGCTTTATCTCCAGTTCAGTCCTTGGAAAACAAGAGAGAATGAACATGGGAGAGAAATTGTCTAAATGCTCCGAAAGTGAGAAAGGATCCCCGCCACAGCCCTCTGATCTTCAGATGGGAGAGAAACCATATGCATGTACGGACTGTGGGAAAAACTTCAGCTTTAGGTCAAGCCTTGTTCGACATCAGAGACTCCACACCGGAGAGAAACCATATAAATGTTTAGACTGTGGGAAGAATTTCAGTCAGAGTTCTAACCTTCTTAATCACCAGAGAATTCACACAGGAGAGAAACCATACAGCTGCTCGGACTGTGGGAAATCCTTCAGTAACAGTTCGAGCCTTACATCGCACGAGAGAACCCACAGAGGAGAGAAACCATATAAGTGCTCCAGCTGCGGGAAGAACTTCAGTTGCAACTCAGTTCTTAGAATCCATGAAAGAATTCACACAGGTGAGAAGCCGTATGAATGCTTGGAGTGTGGGAAAAGCTTCAGCCGGAGAGAATTCCTCATCGGTCATCAGAGAACTCACACAGGGGAGAAACCGTATGAGTGCACAGAATGTGGGAAAAGCTTCAGCCAGAGATCAAACCTTATTAATCATCAGAGAAGCCACACTGGAGAGAAACCGTTTGAATGCTCAGACTGTGGGAAGAGGTTCAGTCATAAAGCGTCTCTCCTTAAACATGAGAGAAACCATGTACATGGTCCGAAAATGGGAAAGCATTCATCCGTTCAAGCTACCTTGCATATGACAGATGTAGAACACACATAGGAGATGAAACCACATCCATGGGGAAGAGTTCCCCTCAAGTATTCTCGACCGGCAGAAAATCCACACACAGGAGAGAAAAATATAGATTGTGAGAACTGCTTCAGTTTGAGGCTAGCCCTTTGTTCAACCTGAAAGAATCTATAAGGAAGAGAACCCATACAACTGTGCAAAGTAAGAGAAAGCATCCATGATAGGCCACACTTCCCCTTACTGTTCCCTCTATTTCTGATGTTCAAGTGTGAGTGCTGTTGCTTATGTAGCCAAACTAGCAGCAGCCAAAATAGCACCATCCTCGCACAGGAGGGAGGCATCAGCAGGCTTGGGGAGACCGCAAGGTTGGCAGAAGTACAAAAAATCTTTAGGGGGAAAAACACTAAGTGGGGAAACTCCAAGACAGCCCAGTAAAACCAACTGTGCTCAGTAGCTGCAGAATGCTTACTGACTGGTGGTGGGGAAATGGAATGGAGTGTCCAGGAAGAGGGCATCGCTGACTGGAACACTGAACAGGAGCTCTCCACGCTGCAATGTTTTGTCGCCGGTCCGACTAGTTTTCTTTAAAATTAATCAGTTGCCTTTCAAATCTGAAGTGCCCAACATGCCAACTTGAGGCCCAATATTCCCAGTTCCTTGTACCCTCCCTAATCTCTGTACTGGTGGCATTATTACATATGATCCACATCACACCAGTTCTTACAGATCCTTGGCCTGAAACTGTTACTAAACTGTTGCTGTTACCACACACAAAGTGCCCAGTAGCTAGGATAATGTAGCACCTACAGCCTGGGGGAAGGGTCTCTGCCAGCGCCAGGAGGAGCAGCTGCAGATCAAAGATAACATTGGGGATTCCTCCAGGGAGGAACCCAAGGAGACGGATGCGTGCGGAACCTCCACGGGCCGGAGGTTCCGCATCCTTGGCCTGGCCTTCCATGATCAACCAAGAGCATCCATCAACTTATTTTTCAACCATCCTGACCTGAGCTCTTGGCTAGATGTGAATGGGCCAGCTAAACCACAGCAGGCTTGTGTGGCTGGTGGAAGAGAAGGGGGGGGGGGTTATCCTGGGGCCTTACAGGAGGCACATCACACACACTGCTTTTTTTTGTGTCCAGTGTGCAGAATTGTGGATGTAGCATTTTTATTTAATTCTGTTTTTCTCCTGTCATTCTTCCAGGGTGGGGTACATGGCTCCCTTTCACGACCCCCCATTTTATCCTCACAACAACCCTGTGAGGCAGGTTAGGCTGATAGAGAGAACAACTAGCCCAGGTTACCCGGCGAGCTTGATGAGAAAAATGGGTGAGGAAATCCCTGGTTCAAAGTTTGCTTCCGCCACAAACTCACTGAGGGTGCAATCCTATGCATGTTTAGATAGGAAAGAACATGCATATAGGATTGTGCCTAAGTGGCCTTAGCCTCTCATCCTGCCCCCACATAGCCGGAATAATAAAACTGACCTGCCTTGCAGGGTTGTAAGGATGACTGAGATAATGTAATTGAAGTGCTTTGAACCCTAAAGCACAGCATAAAAGCTACTGTGAAACTTTTCCTATCCAGAGTGGCTGAGGGTGAAACCTCTTTCCTTCACTGCCCCCGTCCAATAATTGATCCTCGTGTACACAAAGCAAAAGAATCAAGAGTGCAGTGGACCAGTTCTACATGTTATTGAGAAAAACACACAATAACATGAAGCACTTTGAAACCTAAAGCAAGTGAGTGCTAGAAGATTATAGACTGGGTTGTGTGTGTCTGACTATGCCACTCAAGTGCAGAATGTTCAGGGTGCAGAAATTAAAGTCTAGAGAATCTAAGTTTGCATTTAAAAATAAGCAAGTTTCTAGCCCTTCAGGGGTTTGAAATTGTGTAAGTAGGTTATTCTGGGTGAACGTTTGGGGGGGGGGAAGATTTCCAGTATTTGGGGGTGGGATTTCAGTAGCTCTTTGCCCCTCCTACAGACTAGTAGAGATGGAATAAATTATGCAGAATAGCAATGATTTGCAAGCTTTAATTGGGTTCAGTCAGTAATAAATCAACTGAAACTTTAGTTTATCACTAGGAAGAGCCAGTGTTAATTGGTGAAGGGCAAATTTTAATCAATAGGCTACTAGTTAAAGACACACATTCAATTTTCTAGGAAACAATTTTGATTCTCTTGCATTACTGTTACAGTGAACGGAAAAGAAAATATTAAAACGGAAAAGATAACATCAATGAATGTTAGCTTTTGTTTATTAAGTTGTACATTACTTTGCATTTCAGAAAGGCAGCTAAATATTTTTAAGCTTTTATATAAAATGTGTGTATATTACCAGATGTCATCAGCTAACGTGACTGGTCGACTACAAATTCTCTTAAGTGGCTGACAACTCTAAAATTAACAAAGATACGTGGCTTAAATTCTGTCCATATTTTATAGAGAAAGGAAAAAAGGAGGGAAGGCACCATTGGCAGAAACAAAATAATACACGAGGTTTCAAACATGCATGGGAATAAAGATGTAATAGTCCAACACTTCTGAACATTTCTTCCCCAGTAGTTCTTAGATGCACAACACCAAATGGTTGATTTGGTCACAATGCTGTATTTTGCGTTTTCATTGTTTTTAGGTTTGTATTGTGTGCTTAAAACTTGCACACAATCTCTGTTTCCTCTCTCATCTTTTGGTCACATTCCAGTAGGACCAACAAAGAGAATCCAGAGTAAAGCTATGCAGTTAGGGGGCAGCTTGATTCTCACCTTCCTCAGGCTGGCCATCCAGTATGCTGGCTAGTTTCTCGCAGTGAAATCCTTTTACTCATATTCATAGTGTTCCAGAAAGAACACACCCAAAGTTAATTCAGGCAAGGACAGGCTCTACTGGTTCAATGTATACATGATGCTAGTCCAAAGGCTCAGATTAAGTAAGGTAACAATTTGTCAAAAATCATAAAGTCCACTACAGTAATTTAAATCAGCCTCAACACACACACCCCATACACATTCCATCCCAAGTTTCCTATATTATACATTTATTTATGCATTTAAAATATTTCATGGCCACTTTTTAGGGCAGGAGCCCTCCCAAGGTGACATACAACAGGTGTAAAGTAGGTGTGAGCACACGGCATGGTTTTAGATGTTTTGGGCTACAACTCCCATAATCCCTGAACATTGGCCATTCTGGTTGAGGTTTAAGGGAGTTGTAGGGCTTTTTCTACATGAGGCTTTTAACTTGCCACTTTACCAAAACTTCTGCTTCTGTATTCTTTGTGGGATTAAGATCAGATCCTTTACATGTGTTTCCCCCCCCCCCCAGGGGTATTCTTTCTCTGCCTTTCTATATGTTCTATTACCCAAGTACTGATGGCAGAGCACAATAGCAGCAGCAGACTTCACCCAACAAATGCACGCACGCACAGGACTTGTTTCTAAGTAGATGCTTTTAAAGTAAATACCAGTAACATAAGATTTCTTAGGTGCTATAAGCTTGATGGTTACAGACTTTGTAAGCACAATTTCTTATATGTTACTCATACTGTGCAGTGAAGAAAAAACCACAGAACATGTCTCTCATTGCTAAACCCTAGCAAACATCAGTTAAGTCCGTTAACTGTAGGATGTCCTAACTGTCAGCAAGTGGTAGAATGGAATTCTAACCTGTTGCTAGGCAACATCCAGCATTCCCTCCCCTGATACCACTATGTGGTTTGTTCCACTGAACCCTGACTTCTCAGAGAAGCTTGGTTTCTGCCTTTGCCCTTTAGACTATAACAGCCTATCTTAACCCTTTACTGGGCAGTCAACTTAAAATACCCTCCCTGCAGAGTAGACATTTGGTCATGTACTCGAGCACTAGGTGGTGTTGTGGTATAGTAGAACTGTGTAAATACATGAGGGTTTCATGCCACCATTCACAAATAATACCAGACTTTCCTTGATCTACCCCCCCCCCCCGCTAAAATGGCTGCAAAGCGCAGGAGAGACCCTGGAGGAAGACATCGTGTAAAGCACCCGCAAACTACCCTGAGTGAGTGAATCATGAGTGTACAATAAATGCCTCGTGTAGAAAGGCTCGTAGTCAAAAGACATCTGGAGGTTGCCTACCTGTTCTAGTCGGTGCCTGGATGGGAGATAGCCTGGGAATGTGTCTTGGCTCAAGTTCCATTAGGGAAGGATGGTAGGACCTAAAATAAATGGGTAGAATCCTATGCATGTTGGCTGGGGAATGCTGGGAGTTGTAGGGCTTTTTTTCTGTCTAAACTTGCATAGGACTGCACCCTAAATCTATTGTCTGTTATAATCCATGTTTGCTTTAAGTTGGAAACTCAATTTTGCTAAAGAGAATTCTCTTTTGAAGTTATCCTGGTGGTGCAATCACTTGGAGGAAGTGGGACATTTCTTGGAAAACCACTAGACTTTGTGAGAAGCAAAGGAAGATGTTTTGGTCCAAAAGGGGGGGGGGGAATCCACAGTCCAAAAATCCAAGAATACCTTCATTAGAAGAAACCAAAATGTCACAGAACAGCAAGCAGTCATTCCAGTTCTATAGAACTGTACCAACAGGCTGGATGTCGAACACTAATTTTAGTCAAAAGGTGGGATATAAATGTAATATATACATACATGCTAAGTAAAGCAGGGGGTAAAGAGAGAGAAAAACATTGTCTTGATGGTAAGGCCACAAAGTCTGCCTTTAGTCACCATCTTAAGATGGAGGGTAAGAGGAGATAGCAGACTTGGACTACCTATGCACACTAACCTGGGGGAAAGCTCTACTGAAAACACGGAGACTTACTTCTGCATAGGTCTGTGTTGAATTACACTGATTATTGGATTAAGTCAGGTGGGGAATGTGTGGCCCTCCAGATGTTGGACCACAATTCCCATCAGCCCTAGCCAGTGTAGCCAATACTGAGGGATGATGGGAGTTATAGTCCAACAACATCTGGAGGGGCACACGTTCCCAATCCTAAATTCTAGAAGTTATGCAGGTTTCAGGTTGCACCTAGGACTTACGGGGCAAAGAAACACATACTGGCTGATCCCCAATTTTTGAAGAACTAGCTAACTGCTGGACTTTTATGTCTCCAGCCTTAAGAGAAACACACTGGTTCCTTGTTAGGTAGAGAACAGAAGTAAAGAGAAACTGGAGATTAATTTCAGGTGGGGTACTAGCAGGGCTGGCCTCAATGGTAGGCATGGTGGGGCACCTGCCGAGGGACCATGCCTCAGCAAGGGCCCACTGACAGTACCTTCAACTTGCTCCTCTTCACCATTGTAGCCTGCTTGTTCACCCACCTCTTGCTCTGGCCCAGACAACAGTGGTGGTGAGAAGGAAGAACAGGAGATGCCGCTGCCTACTTGCTCACTGGCTCCGGTCCCTGCCTGCCAAGCAAGCAAGTGGTGGCAATGATGAGAAAGAGGGTGAAGAGCAAGGGCAGCAGGTGACCATGGCTGTGAAAAAGTCAACTCACTGAGGGTGAGTAATACAGTAATACCTTGGATTGCAAGTAACTTGGTCTGAGAGCATTTTGCAAGACAAGCAAAAAAATTTAATAAATTTTGACTTGATAAACAAGCGACGTCTTGCAAGACAAGTACCGGTAGTCGTAGGGATGTAACTGCTCGCCTCGAGCAGGCATAGCGGGCCGAAATCGGCCCCACTCACGCCCGCCAGAGACTCGCTTTGATATAAGAGTGTTTTGGATTACAAGCACGGTTCCAGAACGAATTATGCTCTCAATCCAAGGTATTAATGTACTGATTTTGACTGTGACATGGTCAGCAGCCATGCTGGTTGGGAATCTTGGACGTAGTAGTCCAACGCATGTGGAGGGCACCAGGCTGGGGAAGGCTGGTGTATACCGACTGGGTTCACACATTACAACCCACACTCAAGGGTTGAATATGGGTTGAGTGTGGGTTGTTGTTGAATTGTGGGTTGTCAAATTCAGGGTTGTTGTATTGTCTGAACCCAGCCACGATAACAAACCGTGGTTTGTTAACACAACTCACAGTTCACAACCCAACAACAAACCATGGATTCTCTTCATGGGTTGTTCATGGTTAACAAACATGGCTTGTTATTGTGGCTGGGTTCAGACAACACGACAACCCACGCTTCAATAACAACCCACACTCAACCCTTCAGTGTGGGTTATCGTGTTGTGTGAACCCAGTCACCATGTTGTGTATCCCATTTCTGGAAGGTGGGAAAGCAAGGGCCAGGTGTAGAGCCCAGGATGTGTTCGTTTGAATGCTTATTCTTATTTGTATTTTTAAGCCTTTTGTGTGCTGCTTTGAGGATCTTTGGCCGAATAAAAATAATCATATAAATAACATTTGTAACCTGCTTGTCTACAAAATCGCATATATCTTCACAACAACCCTGCAAGTTAGATCTGGCCCCATGATAGTGACTTTTTCAAAGCCACATGTTGAGCTTCATGGGGGAGTGGGGATTTTAAAAGCCCAAGCCTGTCAGGGCATAACACACAAGCCACTAGTCCATGCTGTCTCCCTATATAGCGTGCTGATCACTTGTTTATAACTGCACAACTTAATGAGAATTTTTCCCTTGGCTGCGGGGCGGGGGCTCTGTAAGACCATTACGCCCAGAGTCTAAGGATTCCCTAGCTGCACCACTGCAGCCCGCCCCTTCCCGAGCCAATCAGTGCCCCTGTTGAACACTTAGTACCAATAGGAAGTTTCTCCTAAGAACATAAGAGCTGTGCTGGATCAGACCAAGGATCCATCTAGTCCAGCATTCTATTCACACGGTGGCCAATCAGCTATCCACAAGCAGGCCATGAGTGCAACATCACGCTCCCACCCATGTTCCCCAGCAACTGGAGTACTTAGGCATACAGCCTCTGACACTGGAGGTAGCATATAGCCAACCAGGGCTATTAGCTACTGATAGCTGCCTCCTCCATGAATTTGTCCAATCCCCTTCTAAAGTCGTCCAAATTGGCAGCCATCACCACATCTTGTGATAGCAAATTCTACAATGTAACTCTGCACTGTGTGAGGAAGTCCTTCATTTTGCCTGTTCTGAATTTCCCATCACAGATAGGAACCAAGGAAACTGCCTTAGACTGAGTCAAACACTTGGCCCATCTACCCCAGTATTGTTGACAATGACACTGACTGGCAGCGGCTCTCCAGGTTTTCCGGCAGGAATGTTTCAAGCCCTACCTGGAGTTGCCAAGGATTGTATTTGGGACCTTCTTCATGCAAAGCAGGTGTTCGACCACTGAGCCACGGTCACTCACTTTCCTTGGATGTCCCTGGGTTCTGTTATTATGAGAAGTGGTGATGGTGGTACGGAATTCTTCCTGTCCATTTTCTCCACACCACACATAATTATATACGCCTCTGTTGTTGCCCTTTACTCGCCTTTTTCCTAAGCTAAACAGTCCCGTGGTAGGGGTGGGTCAATGCTTTTCACCCCAAGGGCTGTATGTGGCAGAGGGTTGGGAGCTGCATGCGCACACACGTGCCCAGCAAACACACCTGTACATGCAGAACCTTCCCCCATAGCTCCCCTCTCAATCACACAAACACACACTCACGTGCACACTCACACACAATCATTCATACACTCGCACACACACCCTTCCTTCCTCTCCCCCAATGTTAGCTTGCAGGGCTAAGATGGCAAGATCACAGGGTTAAGATCACCAGATCACTTAGTGCCTCTTCCCGCCAATCTGCTGGGCCCCTTTGGTGGGCTGTCAGGAGCGCGATTGTGCTGGGGAAGACGGTGTGCGTTGGGAGTCATCCTGGCGCACCGTCTTCCGCAATCCTAGCAGTGGCGGCAACTTCTATGTGGAGCGGAGTGTGTGTGTGTGTGGGGGGGGAATTTGAGAGCAGCAGCACGGACCCCTGTGCGGGGCCACAAAGGAGGCCTCTGCTCTGAGGGGATTATTTCATTTCTTTACTGCCCAGAGAGCTTTGGCTAAAAGATGAAACAGATTAAAAAAAGAATAAAACACAGTATTGAAAACAGAATATCATTTACAACAGTTCCTAAATACAATAGAACACCATAAAAATCTTTCCAAAATATAACATTTAAAAACACTTTAACAGCTAAAACAATGTTCGGTTATGCAATTTCCCCGGCAATTTCCACGCATGCTGGTTGAGGATGATGGGAGTTGTAGTCCAACCCCTCTGGAGGGCACCGGATTGGGGAAGGCTGCACCTACAGGGGATCTGCAAACCCCCCCCCCCAATTCCCACCTTTTCCCAGGAGGGGGCAGGACTGGAAGAAAGTACGGTTTTTTTAGGGGGTGGAGGTTGCATCTGTCTCTATCTGGGTCCCCTCTAGGAACGAGAGAGCGCTCTCTCCATTTAACTCCTCTTGAGCATCACTTCCAATAGAAAGGCAATTGGAGGAAGAGATGGGGAAACACTGCAAGCAGAGGAAGAGGAAAGGCCAAATCTGCCATTTGCGCGGCGCATGGCAGCTTCACCTGCGAGTAAGTTCTAAGGGTGTAATCCTATGAATGTTAGACTGAAAAAAAGCCTACAATTCCCAGCCCTGCTGGCTGGAGCATGCTGGGAGTTGTAGGACTTTTTTTTCCTGTCTGAACTTGCATAGGATTGCACCTCAAATCTCAGTGGGGCTTACTTCTGAGCAGACATGTATAGGATTGACATCCCATGGATGTCAGCGGGGCTGAAAGGTTGTGCACACCCTCAAGAAGATCCACCGGATCGCTTTCTTCCCAGTGTTGAGAGCATCGTAAAGGGTCCGGTCATCCATGCGCTCAGCTCTCCGGCTGGTCAGGCTTGGCTCACTTTGCCAGCGGCCTGGCTGTGGCTTCAGTCAAGGGAGGGGAAGCGGAACAGGACGAACAACGGAGCAGCAGGCAGCAACAAAAAACCAGCTGCATTTGTAAACCGGGGCAATAAAGGCCCTCCAGATCCCCGATGAGGAAGCTTCCAGATGATCTTCGGGTGTAGGGGATTGAAAGAAGAACATCAACAGGAGCCGGAGCTGCAGGCGAGAACATTTGGGGTACCTTAGGCGGGGGAGTTTTGTGGAAGGGGCACCCATTCATAAAATATTATTTTATTATTATATCTTAGGGCGCAATCCTATGCGCGTTTACACAGGAAAAAAAGTCCGGGACCCCCAGGACAGTGGCCAGGCAAGGGAGGACTGCTCATGAGTCGGACTCTCCTCATGAGGAGGGCATCTGACAAGCCTTTAAGGTGGTGCAGCTGAGCCATAGGTGGGGCTCCAGTAGCTCTAGCGACATCAGCTCTCACTTGTAACTTGAGAGCTGCTGAAATCAAGTCTGATCTTCAGCTCGGGTCTCTGTATCCTGTTTTCCCCTGAACTTGCTTGGGTTTGGACCTCCGTGCTACTGACCCCTGGACTTCTACCTGGCTCTGCTTTTGGACTGTGTTTTACTTGATTGATCTCCAGGTAAAGATCTCCTCTTTACCAGCCCAGCTCCAACATTCTGTCTGTGCAGTAAAAATAGAGCAAGACATAAATCAAATCAATATAAAATAAAAGAGAGCCATAAAGTAAAGTAAGATATTGGCCTAGATCAGGAGTGGGGAATGTGTGGCCCTCCATATGTTGTTGGACTACAACTCCTATAACCCTTGACCATTAGCTATGCAGGCTGGGGCTGATGGGAGTTAGAGTCCAACCATATCTGGAGGACCACACTTTCCCATTTATTTATTTTATTTATTTGTTACATTTATATCCTGCCTTTTTTCCTCCTGCAAGGAACCCAAGGCAGCTTCCATAATTCTCCTCTCCATTTTATCTTCACAACAACCCTGTGAGGTAGGTTAGGCTGAGTCAGTGACTGGTCCAAAGTCACCCAGTGAGCTTCATGGCCAAATGGGGACTAGAACCCGGATCTCCCAAGTCCCAGTTCAATGCTCTAACCACTACGTCACACTGGCTCATGTAACGTGTTTGCAATGGCGGCTGGTTGGTAACTGCAGCCTCCCCATACCTGCCAACTAGCAACTCCCTGCACCAGTGGGTCAAGTCTCAAGAGGATTATGAAGAACTGAATGTTAGCTGCTGCATCCAACATTTTTTTTAAAAAGGCCCTTGTTGCTGCATCCTTTTCACCACATATCTCCCTCCATACCAAATGAGCTGTTACCAGTACCTGCTCATTTACCCATGAGTCACATTCTTAGCCGTCTTCCAGGTAAAGCCTAAGAACTGGCTGTCTGCAAGCCTCTGTTGCTCATAGCTAAGGTGGCCAGTTATGCATCCCCCCAAAAGAGGAACCGAATCACCAAAAAAGGGACAAAAGTGGGTGCAGATTTGCATAAAAGTTGCATATGCTAATCTATATGTAGGGATGCAGATTTAGAGGCAATTACTATAATTTAAATAGAAATGTAATACAGGCATACCTCGTTTTATTGTGCTTCGCTTTATTGCGCTTCGCAGATATTGCGGTTTTTACAAATTGAAGTCAGCAGACATCAACATCGACATCGAGGCAAGACCCTCCACCAGCAAGAAGGTTATGACTCGCTGAAGGCTCAGATGATGATTAGCATTTTTTAGCAATACAGTATTTTTAAATTAAGGTATGTACATTGTTTTTTTAGACATAATGCTATTGTACACTTAATAGACTACAGTATAGTGTAAACATAATTTATATGCACTGGAAAACCAAAAAATTCATGTGACTCGCTTTATTGCGATATTTGCTTTATTGCGGTGGTCTGGAACCGAACCCGCAATATCTCCGAGGTATGCCTGTATATCTCACCATAGTGGGGAAGTTTGTGACCTGTGTCACTGCCTGCTCAGTCTGGCTGTCCAAACTGTGATTGATGGACAACTTCAAGGCCCCTGATCTCCCTCCCTTCTTATCGGTCTCAATCTTATAATCCAGACTTGGACTGGGTGACCCTTCAAATGGAGGACTATCCTCTGAAAAGTAGGTCACATGCAGTGGTGTAGCGGAGCCAGGGCTTGCAGGGATGCTGCACTCAGAGATGGTGTTAGGGGGCGGCCCACTAGGACTGGAGCTCCAAATCTCTGGGAGGCCACCTGCCCCACCACCCTGCTGTCCATGGGCACTTGCTGAAATAAAGGCACAGGGGCCCTGATAATCTCTGTTGCATGTGATCCCCCTGGATTAGCTGGCTTTTTGCCACATGTGCTTCACCTCCTTCACCCCCCTTGAATCTTTCTGCCTGAGGTTTTTTTCTGAACTCAAATGCCCTCCTCTCCCCTGTCCATACACCCCTTTTTACACAAATAGGGGTGTCCTTAGGAGACAGGGTCCTTGAAAGGCACACACAGACAGAGACTTTAGAGCGTATGTAAATTAGCATATGCAAATTTGTGCGCTTTTTTTTTGGTCCTGTTAGCAGGGATGCTGACATCATCTGCCACCACCACCACTCCTAAACTTCCCTGTCCTGAGCTTAGCTGCAATCCTCAGTAGCTGGGGGGGGGGGGGGGGGGATGAATTTTCTCAGCAACACTATATTGTGATGCATAGTATTTGGAGTCCACTTGCTTGGTCTCGAATGAGCAATTAAGAGCTTTACAAAAGACCTGCTTCTTGTGGAGATGAAAACAGCTAGAACTGCTTTGTTGATATGGATCAACACAGCAGCCTGATTATTTTTTCCCCAGTCTTCTTGTGGGTGTGGCTATGTGGACTGTCATGAGGAGCATTTGCACTTCAAAATTTACCACTGCACAACTGGACACACGGCCATGCTACTCTTAGTGGGGGCTGTTGTGATGTCATAGAATGTTCACAAGAATTCTCACAAGCTATCTGCTGCAGGGGAAGGCCCAGTAATCAAAAGATGACAATGAAGTTTCTGAGAGGAAAAAATCAGCTTGGTATGGGGAACAAAAAGAAACTTTCACACAAGGCCTAGGAACAAAGTCAAGAGGGCCCATGACAGAACTCCATCCTGGCTAGCTCTAATAGTCCAAGTCAATTTATTTAAACTGTATAGCTTAATATACCACTGTCTGATTCCTGAGATCTGATTAGATTTCTAATGCTTTGCATATATTACTCTAGCAGCAGCAACCATATGAGAAAGGAATGTTTCCTAATCCTTATTTATCAGCCCTTTAAAAGTTGTTAATAAAAATATCTTAGGGACAAGTGACTCCGTGATCCACCTCCTTAAAATGATCCAGATTTCAGCCAGACCTCTTCCTCTTATGTACTTTTCCTTACCAGAGTTTCTTGATATAATAATGAAGAAGGAAGAAGAGGAACCGTGGGCCCAAGCCATGCAGCACTCTGAAGGGAGTGAGGACTTCCCAGTGGTATCCTCCGGTAAGAGGTGGCTTTATCTGTAGTAGTGTAGGGGCCAAGCCTGTGGCTTAATCCATAAGCCCCTTGCTTTTTCCATGAGATCATTAGATGGCTTCGGGACCAGTTCTGGGCCCTGCCGTTTAAGGAAGATATCGACAGACTGGAGGAGGGCAACAACAACAAACATTCTATTCACACAGTGGCCAATCAGCTACCCACAAGCAGGACATGACTGCAACTGCCCCCTCCTGCCCATGTTCCCCTGCAACTGGCGTACATAGGCACACTGCCTCTGATACTGGAGGCAGCATATAGTCATCAGGACTAGTAGTCATTGATAGCTTTCTCCTCCATGAATTTGTCCAATCCCCTTTTTTAAGCCCTCCAAACGTAGACAAACTGGACGTATTGACGTAGACAAACTGGAGAGGGTTCAGAGGAGGGCAACAAGGATGATAAAGGGACTGGAAACAAGGCCCTATGAGGAGAGACTGAAAGAACTGGGCATGTTTAGCCTTCAGAAGAGGAGACTGAGGGGAGATATGATCGCACTCTTCCAGTACTTGAAGGGATGTCACACAGAGGAGGGCCAGGATCTCTTCTCGATCATCCCAGTTTGCAGGACACGGAATAATGGGCTCAAGTTACAGGAACCTAGATTCCACCTAAACATCAGGAAAATTTTCCTGACTGTCAGAGCAATAAGACAATGGAATGTCCATAAGACATTATGTCCATAAGACCTATGGAGGTGGTGGGCTCTCCCAGTCTGGAGGCATTCAAGGTGCAACTGAACAATCATCTGTCAGGGATGCTTTGACCTGGATTCCTGCACTGAGCAGGGGGTTGGACTCGATGGCCTTGTAGGCCCCTTCCAACTCTACTTTTCTATGATTCTATGACATCTTGTGGAAGTGAATTCCATAGTTTAATTCTGCGCTGTGTGAAGGAGGACTTCCTTTGATCTGCCCTGAATCTTCCACCAATTAGCTTCATGGGATGACCCCTTTGAGTTTTGGTATTATGAGAGACAGAGGAAAATGCCTCCCTATCCATTTTCTCACCAAAGATGTTGAGCGGCCTGGAGAACATGTCCTAGGAGGAAAGGTTGAAGGAGTTGCGTCTGTTTAGCCTGGAGAAGAGATGTTTAAGAGGCGAGATGATAGCCATTTTCAAATATAAAAGTATTTGAATTGAAGGGCTGAAACATGGAGCTAAATAGTTTTCAGTGGCCCAAAGGGCAAGGCCCTTAACCAACAGGTTCAAATTACAAGGCCGGGGGCGTGGCGTTGACTAAACATGAGGGAAAACTTTCTGAGAGTATGAGCTGTTTGACAGTGAAACGGACATCCTCGAAAGGTGGTGGGCTCTCCTTTGCTTGAAGCTGAGACTGGATAACCACGTACCAGGATGCTGTAACTGCAAGATTGAGCCTTAGTTCTTAGGTAGCTAAGAAGCAAAAGTAAACAACAGTAACACATGAGTTCTCAGGTACTGAAAACTTGATGGTTATAAGTTCAGTTTCTTAAATGTTACTTATTCTGCGAGGTAAGGAAAACACAGGTCAAGTCCCTTTGCTAAGCCCTAGCAAGTGTCAGTTAAGTCTGTTAACTGTAGGAACAGTCTAACTGTCAGAGAGGAGTGGTAGAATGGAATTCTAACCTGTTGCTAGGCAACGTCCAGCATTCCCTCCCCTGACACCACTTAGTGGTTTGCTGCACTGAACCCTGCCCCCCAACTTCTCAGAGAAGCTTGGTTTCTGCCTTTGCCCTTTAACTAGACTCAGGGCCGGCGCTACCGCTAGGCAAACTAGGCTGTTGCCTAGGGCGCGTAGCTGAAGAGGGCGCAGAAACGCTGCACTCTTCGCTGCTGGCGCGCTCCTGCCCCGCCCGCCTGCCTCGCCGACAAAGCCAGGTCAGTGCGGGGGATTGCGCCTGGAGGTAGTGGTGGGGCCGAGCCTGGGCGCCTCCCCCCCGTCCCGCGCCGCCTCCCCGCCCCGACACCTACCTTCTCCGCGCCGTTTCCGGAGCCCCGCCCGCACTCTGTTTTGGCGGGAGGAACCAGGGCAACAGGGCTTAAACAGCCCTGTTGCCCTGGTTTCCCCCGGGCAAAAACAGTGCGCGGGGGTCCCGTCGCGTCACTTCCTTTTCGGAGGAGGCGGGGGGAAGGTAGGTGGGGGGGCGGCAGGGGGCGGGGGGGTCCAGTGGCGGGGTGGCGGGGGCGGGCGGGGGGAGGTCCGGTGGCGGCGGTGGCAGCGGCGGCTGCAGAGCAGGGCTGCTTTGCTCCAGAGCCCCCCCCATGGCACGAGAGGGGGGGGCGCTAAATATAATTTAGCCTAGTGCACCAAACTGCCCTGCACTGGTCCTGACTAGACTATAACAGTCAATCTTAACCCTTTACTGGGCAATCAACTTAAAAACCCTCTCTGCAGAGTTGACATCTTCTCATCGCATATTCCAACAATTGATACTGTTTTAAGGTTTCCAGCCTAGGAATTTGAAATAGAGGGTGTCAGCTTGCACCCTTATTTCTTAGGGGTACCCTGTAAGGTCTGAGTGTCCCCTGGCTCAGGCTGAGTTGGACGTAAGGGGTGGTGGCAACCTACCTTGCTGGGTTGGTGTTCAGCCTGAGCAACCTTTTGTCCCTGCCTACATTGCTGGGAGTTAGTTAGGGCACCCCCCCTTCCTCCCTTCACATGCTGAGCAAGGGGGTGGACTAGCTGACCTTTGAGGTCCCTCGCAACTGTATGATTATGCCACTGTCACGCGATCTCCCATAAGCAAATTGAGTAAGCACTATATAAATCAGAGGTGGGGAGCCTCTTCCAGTGCAAGGGCCAAATCCAATTTCGAAGAAGCTCTCCGGGGGTGGGGGCATATTCCAGCGGTGGGTGGGGCTGAAGGCAAAGGGGTGGGGCCAAAAATACCAGCATATTTTAGGTTAAAGCTCCTACTGCCAATAAGTAAGCATCAGCCATTTCAACCTTTCTGGATTGGGAAAAGCTGCACAAAAGCCAGGAAACCACCAAAGCATCAGGGGCGGGGGGGGGGGGATAATGGGGTGGGGCCAGGAGAAAGGGGCATGGCCGGATCGGGACCCCAATCGGGATCCTACAGTTTCTCTCCTATTTAGGAGTGCCTGATGTGATCATAAAGAAGGAAGAAAGTGAAGAGTGTCAGGTCCCGGGTGCCCAGAGCTCTGCGGAAGATGAGATCCTCCAAACTGCTCATTCTGGTGAGGTTTGGGTTCAACTGCCGTGGAGTATATAAATACATGTATTCAGAATGTTGCAGATTTTCTCTTTGTAAAACTACTCAGCAGCTTGTTGCTCGTACACCTTGTTCTGAAAGATCCAGGTTCAAACATTCCCAGAAACAAGAAGATGAGCTAGACAGGTGGCTTGTTTTGCAATCTGACACGGTTCCATTGTTCTGTTGACACTTCATTTTAAATGGCTGAGCCGATCTCCATTTGGCCTTCAGAAATCTATTTATCTTGCAGTTTCAATCTGGCCTCACTGCAGTGGCAAACTTGCATCTGGGCAGAATCAATTCAGCCTGCAAGTGGGAGCTCACCTGATTGAATGCTTCTCCCTCCCTCCCTCATATGAACTCAGAGGCGTAGCGTGGGGGGTGCAGGGGGGGCCGGCCGCACCGGGCGCAACATCTGGGGGGGCGCGCTCGCACTCGCAGCTCTCTGCCCCTGCCTGGCTCACTCACTCTCTCTGCAGTGCTGGCTGTGCGCCCAGCGCTAATTCCCGTCCTAATTCCTCTATAGGGGTTGTAGTTCCGTTCCTTGTCTCTTCCCCTCTACTTCCATCGAGCTTTGGAGAACCAACAAACTACAGTCCTCAGAGTGCACCGCGCGAGCGGAGCCGCCGCATGACGGGAGTCGTAGTCCTTTATTTAAATAACGTTGCTCTAGCACGCAGGAAGCCTCTTGTGCAAGCGTGGGAAGAAGAGAGAAGAGGTGTCCTTTCGGAGCAGTGCACTCTGGGAACGGCCTTGAATGGTCATCAGAAGGAAGGGGCGGGGGAGACGAAACAGATTCCCGCATTGCATGAGGGGAATTGCAGTTCTCCACCAGTCTTCCTTGGACTACAGGTGTTCAATTAACATAGCAAAACAAGGAAAGTGGGGTTTTCCCCAGTTACTGCTGTTGCAAATGGTAACTCTGCTGTACTGATCTTTTATACATTTCAACTTTGCATAATAATCCCACAGATTTATGCTTCTTGTACGTTATGGCCATTTGGGTCCACTGTTTACACACATACACACCCTACATCTATGTTATCTGTCAACTGCAGATAATTTTATTTATTTATGTCCCACCTTTTTTCCTGCAAGGAACCCAAGGTTGCTTACATAATCTTCCTCCTCCTCCTCCTCTCCATTTTGTCCTCACAACAACCCTGTGAGGTAGGTTAGACTGAGAGTCAGGTACTGGCCCAAAGTCACCCAGTGAGCTTCATGGCCCAGTGGGGACTAGAACCCAGATCTCCCGAGTCCCAGTCTGACACTGTAACCAATAAGCCACACTGGCTCTCAATCTTTCAATGAAGCTGGCTCTTTTCCATTAAAGCTTATGATCCAATAAGGCAGCAATTCTGTACCCATTCTGTACCAGGGAGTAAATCCCATTGAACTCAATGGGACCTACTTCAGAGTACACATATATAGGATTTTCCAGATGGATAGCTGTGGTATTTTGTTGCAGCAAAACCAGCGAGGAGTCTTGTGGCAACTACAAGGCTTATTCTGCATTTATTCTGGCATTATTTATACCAGAATTTATTCCAGAATAAATTCAAATTATTATATTATTAATATTAGAAGTATTATTTAATAATTTTTATTACAATAAATTAGCAAATTTATGCAGGAATAAATTTGTTAATGTATAGGATTGTAAATGTACAAAGATAGGATTGCACTGTAAATCTGTGAGTCTTCAGAATGTCAGTTATGTGATTATATACCGTAGAAATCATATACTGAAATTATATTTTACCACATATTCATGCCAAAGATGGATTGATTATTCTTCTTGATACTAAATTGGAGCAGACCTTGTGGTATAATAAAACGTGTCTATGAGTTTCCCAGTATGAGTGAGTATTGCCTTTCAGTGCAATGTTTACTCGGAAGTAAATTTCACAGAGCCCAAGGGTTTCCTTCCTACCTAGTAAGGGCGCAATCCTATGCAAGTTTAGAACAGGTAAGGGTTTCTTTAACTAATCTAGTTAAACCCATCCAGAACAGGTAAGGGTTTCTTTAACTAATCTAGTGGAAGAGACTCGAGTGCTAAAATCCACGGGTTAGGGGGCGCAAATTACTTGCCTTGCCCCGGGTGCTGACAACCCACGCTACGCCACTGTATGAACTAAGCTGCCAGGGCCAACAAGATTGAAGCCAAAATGGGGCCACTGAGAAAACAAGAGGGAGCTATCAGCATGCTTGGGAGAACTGCAAGGTTTGCAGCAGTACAAAAATGGTTAGGAAAAAGAACTTGGGGGGGGGGGGCAAAGAAAACCAAGAACAGCCCAATGAGGACAGCGCCACTTGGTGGCCGCAGAGTGCTGAGTGTCTGGGTGGGGGTGGGGGTGGCAGGAACAGAAAATTGGCCAAGGGGCTGGTGGAGTGGAGAATCCTGGAGGAAGGCATGGCTGGCATTCCACACTGCTACATTTCATTGCAGGTCCTGTGTGTGTATATATGTAACTTTCTGCATGCAGGGATTTTTTTATATATATATGAGCTGCTAACTGCAGTCTGACATTGTACAACTCATACGGAGGTTTACCACCTCCATGAGAACTAGGCCTCTCTGTGTGAATACATTCCTTTTGTCTTATATTTACCCAAGGGTTTTTTTATGACTTATTTTTTATTATAAAATTTCAACTAAGAAAGAAAACAACACAAAAGAAAAAAATGTTGCTACATAGATTTGAATATATAAATTTCAATGCATACATATGAAATATATACACACACACACACACGTGCGCGCGCGCACACACACACACACACACACATATATATGAAAAACAGGTTTCCAAGAACTATTTACTCGAGGTTAGAACTTACTGTTGCGTAACCTCGATAAATAGGTCTGTGCAGTTTGAAAGTTTGTGCACACACGTAGCAGCAAAGACTGGACCTGTAAGTCCTCGCTCCTTTCCAAGAAGAAGGAGGGACTCACTCAGTTGGATTCACCGTTGCTTGCAATGTCTTGCAACAGGCTTCCCCAACCTGGTGCCCTCCAGATGGGAATACAACTCCCATCAGCCCCAGCCAGCATGTCCAGTAGTCATGGATGCTGGGAGTTGTCGTCCAAAACATCTGGAGGGCACCAGTCTGGGCAAGGCTGTCTTACAATGGATTGCAAATATCAAATTCCTTCTAGCTGCAATCCTAAATCTGTTTACCAAGGAGTACGTTGCATTGAACTCATAGAATAGTAGAGTTGGAAGGGGCCTATAAGGCCATTGAGTCCAACCCCCTGCTCAACGCAGGAATCCAAGTCAAAGCAAACTTACTATGAGCCTTAAGATCACAGGACCTGCTCTCTGGCCCATCATTAGCAAACATTCCAGCTGGTGGGCACCCGCGACAGGGCCCTTTTTGTGGTGGCCCTGCAGCTGTACAGTTCTCTTCCATGGGAGGCCTGACAAGCTCACTCCCTTCCCATTTTCAGATGGTGTTGAAAAATTCTGGAAGGCATTTTTATTATTAATTTCTGCTGTTTTAAATTGTTTGGGGCTAATTTAATGCTGCCGTATTTTCTACTTGATTGTCTTGAATGGGTTTTTAAAATTGTTATTAGATTATTTATTTTTCCATTTGTCACTTTGTAAAATTGCTTGAAAAGCAGAAGAGAAACAATTTTTAAAAGGAAACCTCCGTAGGATAGGACGAAGATTCTCTTCTTTTCCAAGCAGGATTTCTCATCCCCAAAGCAGATGTCATGTCCTGGCTTGAACAAGGGGAATCACTGTGGATTCCAGATCGCCCAGTCTTGGAGGAAAACGAGATTGCATCACAGGGCAGCACAGGTGAGGGAACCAGATGTTGAAGTAAATAAGAACTTGTTGGATGTCGGGGAAGTGCCAGCTTTCCTACAAAAGCCAGTTGGGTCTTCCACCTGGGAATTCAGATGCTTGCTCTGAAACTTTTTCTCCTCTTTGGGGAGGGGCTGTGGCTTAGTGGTAGAACCCCTGCTTTGCATGCAGAAGGTCCCAGGTTCGATCCCCGGCATCTCCAGTTGGGGTTGAGAAAAAACCCTGCCTGAAACCCCCGGAGAGCTGCTGTCAGCCAGCGTGGGCAAGAGTGGACTAGACGAGCCAATGGTCTGACTCAGGATAAGGCAGCCTCCTAAGTCCCTCTTTATTCCTGATCAGGCTTTCCAGATGTGATCATAAAGTTAGAACAAGAAGAGGATGATGCAAGCACCTCGGATCCCCAGGAGTCTGAAGGAAGTGAGTCCATCCTAGCTGTTCGTTCAGGTAAGGACGGAGTTCAGCCCTTGCACAGGTCACATGGTGCAGCCTTCCTGGACCTGTACACTTCATGGTGTAGGTGGGGGGGTAATCTCATATGTCCAGCCCACGGAACCCCAAAATGCTCTGTCCACTTTCCCCTGCTGCCCAGCTCTTCCACTGAGCATTAATAATAATAAATAAATAAATAAATAAATAAATAAATTTATATTTATAATATCCTGCCATTTTCCTGCAAGGAACCCAAGGCTGCTTACATAATTCTCCTCTCCCATTTTATCCTCATGACAACCCTGCAGGGGAGGCTGGTGACTCCTGTGTCAATGGGGCACCTCATCCATTGCAGCTTTTATTCTGAGCTTTATAGGAGCTATCCATGGTGCTGTACTCCACCCCCAAAATAGGTTCACCACCATGGAGCACCATGGATAGCTCCTATAAAGCTCAAACAAAAAGATGGAATGGATAAGGAGCCCCACCGACATAGGAGTCACCAGCCTCCCTGTGAGGTAGGTTAGGCTGAGCGTCAGTGACTGGCCCAAAGTCACCCAGTGAGTTTCATGGCCCGAGTGGGGACTAGAACCCGGATCTCCCGAGCCCCAGTCCAACACTGTAACCACTACGCCACACTGGCTATGGTATAGCTGTACGGTCTTATCTTGGCTAACGTTTCTTGTTCACACTATGAAGAATGGGATGAAATATTGTGATCTGGATTTTTTTACTTATCAGTGATGCTTTGTTCCAACAGGCAATGAACTCATGAGCAAGAACAGGGAGGAGACTTCTGACCAACCTATTTCTGAGGCAGAAGGTCCAAATGGGGCATTACTGGTGGAAAGAGTCAAAGGACTGCTTTCTTGGTGTCATGAGAAGGGGAACACTTTGGGGGGTCCGGACAGAGTGGAGAGGCAGCGGCAAATCCACCCGGAGATGTCAGTGGGAAACATCCCTCTTTTGGGAGAAGGTGACATGGCTCGCGATGAGACTAAAGCAAGCGAGAGGATCCTCAAGTGCAGAAAAATCTTCATCTGGGATTCAAATCTCCTAGGACATGTGAGGAAGAGAATGCATGAGTGCACAGACTGTGGGGAGAGCTTTAACAGAAGCACAACCCTCAATAGACACAAGAGAACCCATACAGCGAAAAAGAAACTGTACATATGCACAGACTGTGGGAAAAGCTTTGGCCTCAAATCGAGCCTCGTTAGACACCAGAGAACCCATGCAAGAGAGGAAGGAGGCCAACCTGCAGACGATAGGGCTAGAATAAGTCAGAACTCCATACACAGGGTACAGGGAGGAACCCATATGGAGAAGGAGCCATATACATGTTACACCTGTGGAAAGAGCTTCAGGAATAAGGCGCACTTCATTATACACGAGAGGACCCACACTGGGGAGAAACCATTCCAGTGCCTTGACTGCGGAAAAAGCTTCAGGAACACCTCTCACCTGATTTTGCACAAGAGAACCCACACGGGTGAAAAGCCGTACAAGTGCCCCATTTGTGGGAAAAGCTTCAACCAGAGCTCAAACCTCATCAGGCACGAGAGGACCCACACGGGGGAGAAGCCCTATCCGTGTTCGGTCTGTGGGAAAAGCTTCAGCTGGGGACCCGAGCTACAGATACATGAGAGAATCCACACAGGGGAAAAACCATACAAGTGCTTGGACTGTGGGAAAAGTTTCAACAACTATTCGAGTTTCTCAAGACATAAAAGGATCCATACGGGGGAGAAACCCTACCAGTGCTCCGACTGCAGTAAAAGTTTCCACCAGAGCTCAGATCTCCGGGCACACGAGCGAAGCCATCACACCAGAGGGAAGACAGATTTCTGGGAAGGCTCGGGCAATGCCTCGCAGCTCAAGGAGAAGGGAATGCATGTAGAAGCAGAGCTCTATAAATGCCAGGCCTGTGGGAAAACGTTCAGTCGGCGGTCACACCTTACACGTCACAAGAGGACCCATGTGGGAGACAGACCGTATAGGTGCGCCAACTGCAGGAAAAGCTTCAATCAGACCTCAAACCTCATCAGGCACGAGAGGACCCACACCAGAGAGAAACCCTACAAATGTTCCAGCTGTGACAGAAGCTTCAACCGGAAATCACACCTCCTCCGGCACAAAGAGACCCACGTGGGAGAGAAGCTGCACACTTGCTCCAGCTGTGGGAAAAGCTTCAACCGGAGATCAAACCTCGCTCGACATGAGAGAAGCCACTCAGAAGACAAACCCCATGCCTTCCCTTTGTCTGGGAAAAATGAGAACTTTACCATGCATCAGGAAAGCTGCAAAGAAGAAGTAACGTGTCAACTGTCAGACTGAGAAGGATATTGGAATTGGGGATGTTGATGATCAGTTGCCAAAAAATATTTGCAGATCCAGACCAGAGAGAGAGAGAGAGAGAACTGGTATTCAATGCCCATGGATGTATTCATAGAATCCCCACCCCCAGACTAAAATAAAAGTCATCCCCATAAATGCAGCATTTTTTCTTCCCATGCTTTATTGAAAATCAGTTATTATTTCCTATAGATCAGGGACAAGGAATGTGTGGCCCTCCAGATGTTGTTGGACTGCAGATCATCTCTCACTATTGGTCTAACAACATCTGGAGGGCCACACATCTCCCACTGCTGGTGTACAGGATACTGAGCTTCATGGACCAAATGGTCTGACTCAGTATAAAGTAGCTTCTTACATCCCTAGGGTTGAGTCCAGATTGGAGCTGTTCAACTGCACTGGTGGAAGTGGACTTCCCTGCCCCTTCCTCCTAGGACAGCCCCTCCAGCCCCCTGCAAATGCCAATGTAACTTTCTGGGGTGGTAAGAGAAGTTGCAGTTGCAGAAATTCCCTCTCTTCTATGCAATCGTGAAAGATTGAGCAGGAGTTACCATAAACAGCTGGACAGCACTTAAGGCCGCAAATTGCCCGCAATGCACTTTTACTTGCACGCATTTGGGAGTTATCTCCATTGAAACCAGCATGATTTAGTTCTGGGTGAGAACATAAGAAGAGCCCTGCTGGATCAGGCCAAGGGTCCATCTAGTCCAGCATTCTGTTCCCACAGTGGCCAACCAGCTGCTCCAATGAGAAGCCCACAAGTAGGACATGAGTGCAACAGCACCCTCCTGCCCATGTTCCCCAGCAACTGGTATGCATAGGCATACTGCCTCTGATACTGGAGGTAGCATATAGCCCTCAGGACTAGTAGGCATTGATGGCCTTATCCTCCATGCATTTATCTAATACCCTTTTAACACCATCCAAATGGGTGGCCATCACTGCATCTTGTGGAAGTGAATTCCACAGTTTAACTATGTGCTGTGTGAAGAAGTCCTTCCTTTGATCTGTCCTAAGTAAACATGCTTAAGACTGGGCTGCAGAAGTGCTTAAGAATCTCAGTGTTCCAGGCAGAGATCTCTCTCCCTTCTGGTGCCATTGTATCCTCTCCCCTTTGGGAGAAGGAACAGAAAGGAACTTTGGACTGTTTTGCCTCCTGCAATATATCTGGACCTTCCCCCCCCCCTTCCCCAAATCTCTCAGCTGCTAGGGCAGAGGTAAGAGGAGAAAAGGGGGTGGCATTGTAGGCAGCTGCATTAGTGGGGGGAAATCCAAAAGCCACAGCAACAAAAGCCTTCCTTTTAGAAAGGGGGGGAACCCAAAATACACAATAGGGAAACACCTTTATTAGGAATAACTAAAGTGTCACACAATAGGAAGCAAGCTTTTGAGTTCTGCAGAACTCATCGAGCAAGACGTTCAATGAAACAGGAATGAATGCATTCATGCCAGTGCGCTAATCCTCATTAGTTAATGCAAATTAACACTAATGCAAATTAGTGCAAGTAGAACGAAATTCGGTGTGTGTGTGTCCAATTCCGTCAATGAGCGGTTGATGGAATGAAAGACGCCCGACAATCTCCGAAACACAAATGGAACAGATTTAACAATAATCCTACACCCCTCGTCACAACTGAGTGCGATTTTCATCAGGACCGCACTGGATAGCAAGAGGTTTAACCCTTTCTGCTCCTCCATGGTCCCGACTAAAATCTCCCCCACACCACCGTTCTATTAGGAAGGAAGCCATGTTGGGAAAGGCACTTGGTTAAACAGGCCAGCCTTCCTCAACCTAGTACCCTCCAGATGTTTGGAACTTCTACTCCCATCATCCCCAGCCAGCATGGTCGATGCTGAGGAAACCTGGGTGCTGTGATCTAAAACATCTGGAGGGTACCAAGTTGGGGGAGGCTGGAATAGGCCTCCATCCTAGAGGGGTTGCAGTTGGTGCACAGCTGGGGAAAGGACTTGGCCATCCGAGGATCTACCAGATCACCAACACCACCAAGCTGCAAAACCAGATCTTTATTTTAGGGTGCGTGTAACCCCATGCAGAACGAGTTGAACACCATCTCACTGATCAGAAGAATCACCAACAGAACCAACACCTTAGTGCAGTTAAACTTCACTTGAAACTATTCCATCGTTTAACTATGTGCTGTGTGTTTGGCCACCCTGATCCAGAAGCGTGTCTTCAAGCCAGTGCTCGTGGTGGGTCAAAAGGTGTTAAGTGATCCAGTTGCCACTGATGATAGCAAATTAGGGGACTGTCCAGCTTAATCACCTCATAAGAGAGAGGCAAAATAACTAGGCCCTAGTTACTAGGGTCACTGAGGGTTTTATTGAAACTACTGTGCAATCATGTATATCTAGTGACATTCTGGTAAATGGAATGGGATTTGGGAGACCCGGGTTCTAGTCCCTGTTCAGCCATGACTATGGGCCCGTCGCAGACTCTCACTCGGCCTAACCTACCTCAGACTTGTAAGGATAAATGAGGACCATATAAGCTGCCTTGAGTTCCTTGCAAGAGGGGAAAATGTATTAATTATCTGTGTGTGTATTCAAAGGTTACCGTATGATGAGGTGCTTATACAGTTGCTTCAGATGGCACCTACCTTACAAAAGCCCACATATACTGTTCATCTCAAGAAGTGGACTCTAGCCCATGAAAGAACTAGAGTTCTTTTCTCTGTGGGAAAGGAAGAGGAGCAAAGGAGGCAGGAGCAGGCAGAGGGAACATAGGGGCCAGCTCCAGTTGGACTGAAGAGGATCAAACAACCTCCAGGTAAAGAGAGTGTGGCCTGGGTAGTGATATAGTAAAGGAACTAGCTTTGTTTTATAGCTCTACTGTGTATACCAAAGTGTCTCCCCACCTTTTCTCCTTCCCTCATTTCCCACCTTTTGTTGTAATCTGTTTACCTTAAATAAACTTTCCTGGTTTTATCCCACACGGAGCGTGTGGTTCCTCTGAGGTTCAGTGCTAAATCCAGTATATAGACAAGGGCAAGGCCCTGAGAGAATCAGGTCAAGATGGCAGAGCTAAGGCTGGCAGTTTTGCACCTTTGATCTCTGGTCTTGAGAAAAGGACCGGTTGGCAGTCCTTTTTCACAGTTGTAAAGCTCCCAGAGAGCTTCGGCTGTTGGGCGGCATATTAAGTAAGTAAATAAAACAGAGCCAATATATATATAAACCTTCATAGCTGCACGGTATCCAGGATTTCAGAACACAGTCTTGGGGCCAGTTCGCACGACCCAGGCTGTGGGCGGGGGAGGCACCATGGGGCGATCCCCGGCAGGACGCTGCAGATGACCTGTGCCCCGCGCGCACGGGCGGACCCTGGTGGAGCCGGCAGTCCCCGCACCGCAGTGCGGGCCTCCCAGCGCTAGGGGGCGGGCCCCGGGATGCCCAGAGGGGCCATTTGCCCCTACAGGCTGGAGCGGCGGCAGCTCCAGGCTGCCGCCTCTGTGCGGCCCTGCGGGACGGCCGCCCACTGTTCGCATGGCAGGGTGGCCACGTGTGGTAGGGGCTTACCCCTCTCCCGCCCATGGTCACTTTGCGTGCGTCCCACGCGCAGCTGTCCCGCGGGGGCACCCCCGGTCGGCATTCGCACGACACGGGAACCGCGGGGGACTTCTGCTCCCCCGCGGTTCCTGTGTCGTGCAAACACGCCCTTGGTCCTTGCCTCACCGCTTTCAAAGCTCTTGTGGGGAGGAGAGGGCGGGAGAGCAGGACTTGTAAGGTGGTGGTCCCCTTTGGCCGCTCACTTGGAGCTGTGCTTGGGACAGCCCACAGAGACACAACCTGATAAGACACACATGATGCATGAGGAAAAAGAGATGGAGGGAGCAGGAATTAAATATTTCATGAACAGGTGAAACAGCTGCTGAGGGAGGCAGTTCTGGGAGAGGAGGGGCCAAATCATAATTTCGGTCCAGCTATGGGACAGAGCTCCAGGCATAAGAGGCAGCAAAGGAGAATGGAGAGGAGAGCCTTGGACAGATAAAGGATAGCAGCGGTAACTTTGCATGAGTGAAACATGTACGACCTTTATTTATGTTCAACCTCACAACAACCCTGTGAGGTAGGCCATGGGGTATTCCCACTTTGCAGAAGTGCAACAGAGGCTGACTTGCACATAGCAAGGCTATATTGGGGCAAGGCTGGAACCCAGAACTCCCACATCCAAGCGCAAGTCTCTCTAGCCATTGGGGCACCCAACACAAGAACAGTCATAAATCGTACTCAGAAATATTGACATTTAAGCTTAAAAACAAGGTTAGAGCTAGAATTAGGACATGACAGTGATTAAGAAATAGAGTTGAGTAGCCCGATCCTACATAGGTTTACTTGGGAGCAAGTCACAATGAATTCCACCTGGCAGGAAGTAAGCCTGCGTAGGATTGCCATCAAATGCATTTAAAGAAATATTACGAAAATACCTACCTGGGTGCATTTATTTAGGCCAGAGCTGCAGAACCTTTCAGCCAGGGCTGAATTCCATTTCAGAGGAGCGGGGGGGGGGGGGGATATTCCAGCGGTGGGCAGGGCTGAAGGCACAGGGGGCAGGCCCAAAATACCAGCCTATTGTAGCTTAAAACTCTTACTGCCAGTAACTAAGCCTTTCTTAGGAGAGGCATTTCAACATTTTAGAATGCGGGGGGGGGGGGACTGCACAAGAGTCTACATCGGAGGCTGAGAAAAGGGTGGGGGAAAACCCTTCGATAGCCAATGACCTTCTGAAATGTATGAACACAAACAATGACCACTAGTATTCCTGAGGCTAAACTAAGAATAGTTAAAACAGGGCCTTGATCAACTCTCTAATGCAGCGTTGTACTTAACAACTTACCTGGCTGCCAGAGGCGACCAGGAATTCCACGTAGGCGAGTGGCAGGGCTGGTGGAGAAGGGATGAATCATAGAATCATAGAGAAGTAGAGTTGGAAGGGGCCTACAAGGCCATCAAGTCCAAACCCCTGCTCAATGCAGGAATCCAGGTCAAAGCATCTCTGACAGATGTCTGTCCAGCTGCACCTTGAATGCCTCCAGAGTGGGAGAGCCCACCACCTCCCTAGGTAGTTGATTCCATTGTCTTATTGCTCTGACAATCTGATGGGTTGCTCTGTTCCTTCTCCACCACCAGCCCCCTTGGTTTCTGAGCCAGCCACAGAGGAAAGAGTCTCTCTCCCTCCATGGAAATGCAGCAGGCAGGCGGAGCGGGGATGGAGTGATTGGTACCTCTTGTAGCAGCCTGGTTGGTAGAAGTCAGGGTTTTGTTTTTAGTAGCCTAAGGGTGCAATCTCATGCATGTTTATACAGAAAAAAAGGCCTACTACTCCCAGCATGCTGGGAGTTGTAGGCCTTTTTTTCTGTATAAACATGCATGGGATTGCGCCTTAAGAGACTATTTTCTAAGAGACCGTTTCTATGCTGACTGTGAAGAAGGGGGCTTCCCTCCTTCACAGGCAGCATGGAAATGCAGGCTAATACCTATTTGGCAAACTAGTAAACTTTGTGGGCTTATTTATAAGGCTGCTCTCTTCTCTCTCTCTCTCTCTCTCTCTCTCTCACACACACACACACACACACACACACACACAATCTTTCTTGGACCAAGAATCCTCTTTCCAGTATAAGTTGTCTCATGAATGTGGGTGACAGGCAGGGCTGACCCAAGACATTTTGTTGCCTCAGGGAGAAGATGGAGCCCTCTTCACCCCACAATTCCATGTCTCGAAGCCGGCCAGTTGAATCTCACTTCCATACTGGTGATGGGAGAGCATCCTCCACCACACCTGAGGGCAGCAGGCTCGCTTAGGGGGGTGCAGGGCAGGCTGTACAGCACACATGCAGCCAGAGCTGGCGTCAAGGGCAGGCGTGGCTGGGCAATTGCCGAGGGCTCACACCCCAGCAGGGGCCTACTGATGAGAGCCCCCTGGAGTTCTCCTCCTCTTCATCAGTGTGGCCTTCTGGTTAACCTGTTCACCTGCCTCTCGCTCTGACCAGGATAACAGAGGTTGTGAGAAGAGGGAGCAGGAGATGCCACTGCCAACCTGCTCACTGTCTCTTGGCCTGTCAAGCAAGCAAGCAAGCAAGCAGTAGCAATGAAGAGAAAGAGGATGAGGAGCAAGAGCAGCTGGTGACAATGATGGTGAGAAGGCAGACTCACCGAGGGAAGGGCCCATTGAGAGTGTCTTCCCAAGGGTCCTCAAAAACCTGGAGCCGGCACTGTATACAGCTCTGCCCTCCAACACCTTGTTGCCACCCAGCTTCTGTCCCCTGAGGTGGGCACCTCACTTTGCTTAATGGTAGTGCCAACCCTGAGACAGTCTCTTCCTCCTTCACAACCTTGATGTGAATTCTCAGTGTAATAAGGCTTGGTTACCTCTGGAATCCGTATGATTCATTTTTAAGGTTTCCGCTCCCTCTTGAGGGTTTTTTTCCCCTCACGTACAAAGAGGGTGGAACTCTTGAAATCCTTCCCCGCCAGGCCTGTATTGCCCACCAAGCTGCACACAACCCACCAGCAGCTCAGAAAAATCTCTTCACCATTGCCGTCTGTCTGGGACAGCAAAAACAAACCGTTTTGCCAAGTAGCTGGCAGACCAAAGGGCCGGAAGTAAATGGGAGGGGCCGTAGCTCAGTGGTAGAGCACCCGGTTTGCATGCAGAAGGTCCCAGGTTCGATCCCCGGCATTTCCAGGTAGGGCTAGGAAGGTATCCAGCCTGAAACCCTGCAGAGCCGCTGCCAGTCAGTGTCGACAGTATTTGGCTAGATGGACCCATGGCCTGACTCGTTATAAGGCAGCTTCCTCCGTTCCTAAGCTAGGCAGGCCACATTTACCCCCAAAACCGAGCAATTTCATGGTTTCACCCCAATAAGCTTTACCCTAATTGAAAGAAGGTTTGATCTTGGAATAAAGCTTTTCTTAAGAGAGCGAGCCTTTTATATGGCCTCTCCCACGCAGCCTTTTTCGTGCGCCGTCAGGCCAGGATTCAGATTGAAGCGCTTGCCAGGATCAGAGTATTTCGAGAGGCCCTGCCGTGTGTGGATCCTCTCGTGCTTGAGAAGGCCCGAACTCTGCTTGAACCTTTTGCTGCACTGCAGACATTTATATGGCTTCTGCCCCGTGTGGTTCCTCTTATGCCTCGTCAGGCTAGATTTGTTACTGAAGGTGTTCCCGCAATCTGGGCACCTGTACGGCTTTTCTCCGGTGTGGATTCGCTCGTGCTTCACAAGGTTGGAGCTCTGAGAAAAGCGTTTCCCACAGATCGAGCAGCTATACGGAGTCTCTCCCGTGTGGGTCCTCCCATGAACAAGGAGACTGGAACTCTGCTTGAAGCTTTTGCCGCAGTCTGAGCATATGTATGGTCTCAGGCCTGTGTGGTTTCTCATGTGCCTGATGAGGCTGGAACTCTGGCTGAATCTTTTCCCACAGTTTAAGCAACAGAAGGGCTTCTCTCCAGTGTGTTTCCTCTTATGCCTGGTAAGGCTGGATTTGTTACTGAAGCTGTTCCCGCAGTCTGAGCATTTATATGGTTTTTCTCCGGTGTGGGTTCGGTCGTGGGTGAGGAGAGCCGATCTCTTCTTGAAGCATTTCCCGCAGTCAGAACACTTGTAACGTTTCTCGGCTGCATTTGGCCTCTCGTGGTTCATGAGACTTGATTTGTCGCCGAAGCTTTTGCTGTAGATGGAGCAGTAACGGGGTTCCTCTTCTGGGTAAATTCTTTCGTGATCGTCACCTCCTGGAACAGAGAATCGTAATGTCAGTCTTTGCACAGGCATAGGGTCAAAGCAAATAAGGGCACAATCCTATGCATGTTTAGACAGAAAAAAGTCCTACAACTCCCAGCATGAGCCAGCCAACACAGCTGGCTGGGGTATGCTGGGAGTTGTAGAACTTTCTGTCTAAACATGCATAGGATTGCACCTTAAGAAGATAGGAGCCATCCTGAATCAGACCAAAGGCCTATCTCGTCCAGCACTCTGTTCCTGCAGTGGTCAACTAGATGCCTGTGAGAAGCCCATAAGGAGGACAGGAGTGCAATAACTTGAAAAGCTATATTTATTTTGTTAAGAAAAGTAATTCTAGACCAGAGGTCCCCAACCTCTTTGGGTTAGTGGGCAGTGGGCACATTTGGAATTTTGAGGAAGTGTTGCAGATACTGACAAAATGGCTGCAATCGGGCACTTGCCCATTCATAAAATGGCTGCCGTGGTGGGCATGGCCAGTCACAAAACACTGATTTCCCAGAAGGAAATTGGTAAGACTAAAAAGTAAAGTAACTTGCCCAGGAATCTTGAGTACAAGGCAGATAGATACTAAAATGCCATAGATACTGTAACCTTTCTTAATAGGGGAGTCGCTCCAGCCCCTTGATTATTTTGGGTGTTGCCCTTTTCTGTACCTTTGACCAGACCTTGTCCACAGCCTTCCAACTGCGGTGGCATCATAGATTTGTATAAAGGCATTATGACACTGGCAGTTGTATTTCCAATTCATTTCCTAATGATCCCCAACATGGAATTTGCCTTTTTCACTCTTTTGTACTTCCAACTAGGTGTGGCACAGGATACATTGTGCCAAACATTACAACGAGAGTGAAATAGAGTGGGTTTCGTGTGCCTGCCATTAGGTGAAGTGAGGCAGTCCCTTCAGGCAGCTGATAAAAGAAAGTGCACCAGATTTGTAGTTATTCAATTTATTATTGTGGAGAAAGCCCAAACACCAGTTGCACACACACACACACACATTTCCCCTAAGGGAGGGGGCGAGGGAGGAGGGATGAGATCACCGGGGAAGTAACCAGACAAGTCATCAGCTCCAACAAAGGAGGGCCTCGGCGGAGATCCACAAAAGTCCAGGAAGGACCATCAAGGACCATCAACGAGCAGGGCAGTCTCAAAGAGCTGCAAAGTACCACTACGTCACCTTCTTCCCGGGCAGGAATAAGCCCACCTGAAACGAAGGGGGCAGGCATAAGCCCCCACCTGACCCAGAGGGCGGGGAGAGCGGGAAATCTGGGGTAGAAAACCCCTCTCCCTTCCGGTAGAGGATTGTTGGGAACCACGGGTACGTCAGGGCCAGATCCACCTCCAAAGCAAGCAGCCCGGGTACACCGTTCTCAGCCACGCCGTGCCGATCTGGAGCTAGGCTGAAACTGACTAGGGGTATTGTCTTTGATCTAAGGACAGAGGAGAGGTTCACTCTGCTAGCCTGGGAGCCTGCTGATTGGGTAAGACGGGGGTCAGCTAAGGTTGTGTTGACAGTAACGTATTCCTAAAGAGCTGCTAGTTCCGACCTGTATTATTGTATAAACAAATAAAAGCCTTATTTGGGCATTCAAAGGGCTGTGGTTTTTCCTCTTGTACGCGAAAGCCGATACGGACCGTATCTCATTGCCGGTTAACCCTATAATTGCCGAACTCACGCAAAGGATCCTGTTGCTGATCCTTCACAATTATATTTTTGGTATTTTTACTGAGAGGAAGGGGGAGATGCTCCTGAGGGGATTTCTGCCTCAGGTGCTAAAATAATCTGGTGCTAGGGCAGCTTGATTTGGAGGAAGGTGCAGCATTTGCTGCCCCTCCTCAGCAAAATCTCAGCATTTGACAGCATATGATGGGTTCCTGAATACATCCGTTGAATTGTTTATGGTTGTCACTAATATTTTAGTGGTTTTATGGGGCGGTTGCATTTCACTGATAATTGTTTTTAGCAGTTTAAAATTTTTGTATGTTTTAATTTTGTTGTAAGGTGCTTTGAGTCTTTTTTTTTTTTTTTTTTTTTTTTTTAAGAAAGTCGTCTAAGGGCGCAATCCTATGCAAGTTTAGACGGGGGGGGGGGGGAGAGAAAGCCTACAACTCCCAGAATGCCGCAGCCAGAAAAAAAAAAGCCTACAACTCCCAGGATGCCCCAGCCAGCATAGCTGGTTGGGGCATGCTGGGAGTTGTAGGCCTTTTTTCTGTCTAAACTTGCATCGGATTGCACCTTAGGAAATTTAATTAATAGTACAAGTAATGATAGTAATAATAATACCAATAACACCAGTAGTAGTAGTAGTAGTAATAATACTAATAATAAAGTGGAAGACCGACAACCGGGTCTTCTGCGTGGGTTCAATGCTAAGGGGGTAGCGAGTCCTGGGGCGGCCTTCTCCGAGATCCCCAGCGACTATCACCCTTAGCCCAGAACAAAGGGATAACTTATAGCCACAGAAGTATCTTTTAGAAAACAAGTTTATTTACAACATTACCTTCACAAACTCAGACACACGCCAGCAATACAGCTTATCAGTACGGTACAAAGTAGCAAGCAAGAAGTCTTAAGGACACCGTGATTTCAGGGCTCTCAGCTAGTTAGTTCAGCTCGGGTCCCGGCAGAGGCCCGGTCAACCGTACGCTGCTAGCTGGGTTCCCGGCAGAGGCCTGGTCTACCCAAGCGGCTAGCTGGGTTCCCGGCGGAGGCCCGGTCTACCCAAACGGCTAGCTGGGTTCCCGGCGGAGGCCCGGTCTACCCAAGCGGCTAGCTGGGTTCCCGGCGGAGGTCCGGTCTACCCAAGCTGCTAGCTGGGTTCCCGGCGGAGGCCCGGTCTACCCAAGCGGCTTGTGAGTGATTTCAGCTTGGTTTCCCAGGGGTCCGGTCAACCCAAGCGACCAGTGATTTCAGCTAGCTGGAGCGTGCCGGGTGTGGCTACCCGGGGTTGCCGATCATTCGTTCTCTTACCCCAGGCATGGAGCAAGATTGTTGATCAGGTCCAACAACCCAGTTCCCTTGTGCAGGGTGTTTTATACCTTGGTGTTTCAGGTAGCCCCTCCCTCCGTGATCAGGTGGGTTGACACCCTCCCTGAGGGGCGGCCTTTTGGGTCAGGTGGGGTGACGCCCTCCCCCCGTGGGGTGGGGTCCCTTTGAAGCCACTTGCTTAATGGTCCCATCCTATGGTGTTGAGTGGCCATTTCTTAGGGGTGCCGAAGTGTCTGCTCTTGGAGAGGTATTCAAGTCTTATGTAGATGGGGCTGACATGCGAGAGCATTGACAAACCTGGGGATGCTTCCTGCCTTCCCCCCTGGGGTGATTCTATGCAGATGTTGTTTGTCCCCTTTTGCATCTGTGGAGACTGGCTGTCTCCCCCCCCCCCCCCGGGTCTCCTTCCCCCCTCCTTGGTGAGTGTGTGTGTGTCAGGCAGGGGGCTTAGGTTGGCTTTCTCCACAAATAATAATAATAATTCCTACTCCCATGCCTTTAAGAGCAGATTGATCTCTTGATCTGCAGGAACCAGCAAGTGAAGTTGTCCATGGCCTGGAGATTAGCATTACCAAACCTCACAAAGCAGTTCACATAGAACTATTAAAAGATCAGTAAATTGATGCTCACTGTCTCTCACTGAAAGCTTCACCTAACATGACCACCAGTTATCTGGGGGGCTTTACACCAGCCTTCCCCAACGTGGTGCCCTCCAGATGTTTTGGACTTCAACTCCTATCAGCCCCAGCCAGCAGGGCCAATGGCCAGGAATGCTAGGAGTTGTAGTCCAAAATATCCAGCAGGCACCAGGTCAGGACCACCCCACTGCCTGCCAAAATGGCTGCCAGGAAAATCCAGCATCAGTTACAGGGGGACAGGGCCTCTCTGCTTGGACACAGAAGCAGGCGCTGTCCACTCTGCTGTGTTCCCCAAGCAGTGGACGGAGTTGGAGGGACGAGATGAAAGTCTTCAGCCTAGGTGTTTCAGTTTCTGCTGCTGGTTCATAGAATAGTAAGAGTTGGAAGGGGCCTATAAGGCTATCAAGTCCAACCCCCTGCTCAATGCAGGAATCCATGTTAAAGCATTCTTCAAGCTGCAGCAGCAGGCCCGATAAAAATCACATGCACCCCGCCCATAGATATAGCCACAAGGGAAACTGGCAACAGATGACATCCCCCCATGTGTACTAAGTGGAGTTCACTTGAGAAAGGGAGAGGAATACAAACATAATGAATCCAAACAAAATCCTCCTGGGAAAAGAAGAGCACCTTCCAAGGACCACACTGTCAAAATCCAAGACAGGAGAAAGGCATGCTTACCCAATGAGATGATACTGCCATGGTCTTCCTGCATGATGTCTCCCTCAATAGCTCTTGGACTGGAATCCAGCAAAGCCACTTGATCGTCTGGGAAGTACAGAATCGTACTTGTGGAGAAAAGAGAGTTAAAAAAAAAATCTATGTTAGCCAATTCGTGGGAATAGTCTGAATGGGTTTGAACAGGGAGTCTGGGAAACTTTCCCCCCACTCGATCAGCCAGGGCTACAATTGCCTGAGCTGACCCTTTTGCTCCACAAATGCTTCAGGTAATCAATTAGAGTTAAACATTGATTCATTCTCAAACAGTTCTGTCTCTGTTCTTCTTCTCTGTGTATTCAGGGTATAACCCCTGACCTTCCCACTTATGGGAGCACATCATATATTTGGTGAAGTGGGCTTGGCCCATGAAAGCTTATGCCACAACAAATGTGTTTGCCTTTTAAGGTACCACAAGGCATCTTAAAGACTACAAGACACTGAGAGCCAGTGTGGTGAAGTGGTTAGAGTGTAGGACTAGGACTGGGGAGAGCCACATTCAAATCCTGCCATGAAACTTATTATATTTATATCCTGCCTTTTTTCCTGCAAGGAACCCAAGGCGGCTTACATAATCCTCATCCTCCTCTCCATGCTATCCTCATAACAACCCTGTGAGGTAGGTTTGGCTGAGAGTCAGTGACTGGTCCAAAGTCACCCAGCGAGCTTCATGGCCGAGTGGGGACTAGAACCCAGATGTCCCAAGTCCCAGTCCAACACTCTAACCACTACGCCATACTGGCTCTCAAACTTACTGGATGACTCTGGACCTGTCACTTTCTTTCAGCCTAACCTACCTCACAGGGTTGTTGTGAGGATAAACTAGAGGGGAAAAGAAGCACAGATACCACCTTGATTGAGCTGGAGAGGAGGGTTATGTAAGCCACCTTGGGTTCCTTGCAGGAAGAAAGGCTGGATATAAATATAATAAATAAATAAAACAGAGTGAGAGAGGGCTCTTGCCCTCATGCCTGCTTCTGGGCTTCCTAGTGGGGCAACTGGTTGGCCACAGTAGGAATTGCATTAAAGAAGCCCTGGTCTGATCCTGCACTGCTTATGATGTGGGGGTGGAAGGCAAACTGCCAGAGACGACAGAACAATTCAGGCATCAAAGAAACTGAACCCAACACCCCATCCTTTTGTTACACACCGAGATTTTATCTCAAACACGTATCCTGAAGAGGAAAAAAAGCCAAAAAGAAGCACAGTGCTTTGAACTTTTCCAGCCATCACCACCTCATACAGCCCGTGCTTACCTGTTTAGCAATCCTGCGATCTTCCTCTCTCTGGCCGATTCCTCTGATGTTGCTTCTTTTCCTCCCCCAGTAGGATCTCTTTCTGTCTTCTTCAATATCAAACACGCTTCAAAGAACAAAACAAAACCACCCTTCTGTTTCTATTCCGTGTTAATTAGTTACCTAGAATACCGAACACTCGCTGATTCTATCCCCCCCCCCCGTCACTAAAGTGGGTGAAAATCCAGAAGGAACACACGTCGATTTACAAATACCGCGGGTGCGTGTAGAATGCAGTTTCTAGAGGTCGTGTGCACAACGGAATAGTTAGTTAAGGCATCAAGGTGCCACTAATCCGAATTAGGGGATCTGAATGCACATACGCGCGCACACCGAACAAAGCAGCTTATTAAATGAAAGGACCTAAACGGGGATGCTTTTCTCCCGGGGGGGGGGATAGTTAAATCGATCTTGCTCAGTTTCCCCTTATTGTTGTGTTGGGTTGTGTGTTTTTTTCTTTTCCTTTTTTTTTTTTAAGGCGGCTTTTCCTTTGTTTTCCGCTTCCCATCATGTGATAGAAGCCAAGCCAAAGGACTGGCAAGCCAAGACCCTACCAATCGGCTGTTGGAGCGCATGGATGGATGAGGGAGAGGCGGGAAGGGGAATTACAGGAGAATATTTATGCGTACAGCGCCTGCCCTTGGCGGAGAATCCGACAAGCTATTGATTCTCCCCTTGTGCAAAACGAAAAATGGAATTTGCCCCCTATCACTGAGAAATACAGAAGCTTATCAAGTGATGCATGGTCTGGAGAAGGTGGATAGAGAGCAGGGTTTTATCTACTGTACTTCTAGACCAGTATTCTCCAACCCCAGATGTTTTTATGGGGACCCAAGGTTGGAGAACACTGTTCTAGACAGTGCCTGCTCCAGGTTTTTGATCCCCCCCCCCCCGTGAGTCTACCTTCTCACTGCCATTGTCACCAGCTGTTTGTGCTCCTCCAGGCAGAGAGTCAGGGAGCAAGTAGGCCCTGGTTGCTGCTCCTACTCCTCACCACCACGGTTGTCTGAGCCAGAGCGAGAGGCAGGGGAACGAGCAGGTTGCAATGGTGAAGAGGAGGAACAACTCCCAGGGGGCTTTTGTCAGTGGGCCCCTGCTGGGCTGCGGACCCTTGGCAGGTGCCCGACCATGCCTACCCTTAACATGCACCCTGAACTAGATCTTGTGGTCACCCAGTGTAATTGATGAGCATTCAGGACACACAAAAGGAAGTAACATCTTCACACAAGATGTTAACAACGCATAGAGTTATGGAACTTTCTGCCTTAAGATGTGGTGATGATTGGTTTTAGATGGCTTTAAAAGTGGACTAGACATTTATTTATTATATTTATATCCTGCCTTTCTTTCTGCAAGGAACCCAAGGTGGCTTACATAATCCTCTCCATTTTATCCTCACAGTCACAACAATCCTGTGGTTAGGCTGGGAGTCTGTAACTGGCCCAAAGTCACCCAGTGAGCTTCATGGCCGAGCAGGGACCAGAAACCAGGTCTCCCAAATCCCAGTCCAACACTCACCACTACACCACACTGGCTCTACACACCACTCCATTCCACCATATTCATGATGGGAATGAGGAGCCTCCAGGTTCAAAAGCAGTGTAACTCGGTATCAAAAATTCAACCTGTTGAGTTTTTAAATTCTGTTAATGTTAAACGTTTTATTAAATTATTGCATTTCTATGCTTATACCTGTACATTGTTTGCCACCTTATGGAGAGCTGCTTATAAATATTTAAATGAATACATATCAGTTGTGGGCGGGGTGACAACAGTGGGGGAGCTTGCTGCTGCCTTCATGGCCTGGGTAGGGGCTTCCAGGGGGGCATCATCTTACTGGCAACTCTGGGAAGCAGGATGCTGCACTAGATAGACCTCTGGGCTGATCCTGCAGGGCTCTTACTATCCGCAAGGTTTGCGTAACAACCTCATTTATGCAAGATTACTCCTTGAGTCAGGGGTGCAAAACCTCCGGCCCAGGAACCAAACCCAGCCTGCCTGGAGTCTCAATCTGGCCCTGAGTTCCCCGATGGCCACACCCCTTTTCCCCCGCAACCCCCAATTGTTTGTGTGGAGAAAGCCTGACACACATACACACACTGACACGAACACATAGTTTTCCCTTGGTAACCCCACGAACACATAGTTTTCCCTTGGCAACCCGTCTGCATAATCCCCACCCCAGGGGGGCGAACCTGCCAAACCAGTCCGGCAGGTAACTCGCATAACTTCAAATAGGCCAGACTGGGAATGCAAAGAGTTTCAGTGAGACCCCCTCAGCTGGAATCCACAGGACGAAGCATGGACCATCAAGAAATACAGGCAGGCAGTCTCAAAGAGCTGTAAAAGTACTCCGGGGGCTCAGGTTTGCTCAGGTTGATAAGCCACAAGGCGCCACCGGTTCCCCAGCAAACCTGAGCCCACGTGACCTGAAGGGGGCAGGGACAAGCACACCTCTCTCGGACCACCCTGAGTCCACCTGGCCAAGGGGGCAGGGATAAGCCCACCTGACCAGCAAGGGGCAGGCAAGGGGGACCGGTCGAGGTATAAGACCCCGATACCCACTCAAACAGGTTGTTAGGAACACGGGCACGCTGTCAGCCTCCAAGGCCAGCTTCCGCTGGGTCAAGCAGTTCCTTACCCCGAGCACGGAGGCTTGGAGCAGGCTAGAAGCAAGGCATCGCATGATCTCTGTCCAAAGGTAACCTTTTGCTGTAGTACACTAGCCTGGGAAACCGCTCATTGATAAAGTCTGAGGTCACGCTCAGGTCTTGTTGTATAGTATTCCTAGAAAGTCTATTAGTTCCGCTCCATTTAACTCATAGTAAATAAAAGCCTTATGAGGTCATACAAAGGCTCTGGAGTTTCCTTTTGCTGGGCAAGTGTCCTAGACTCCTAGTCAATTTCATTTGCTTAAGCGGGCTGTAGCTCAGTGCCGGTTAACCCATTAAGCGCCGAACTCACGCAGAGGACCCGGTTGCTGGTCCTCCACAGTTTGTTTTCTTGGCTTTTGTGCAGTCCGTCCCCCCCGCCTGCTAATATTAAAATGTTGAACTGTGTGAAGAAAAGCGTCAGAGTCTCTTGCACCACACACACACACACACACAGAGGAATCTATACTGCCTGCAGTGGCTTTTGGGTTTTTTTGTTGTCTAGACCCGAAGGAGTGTGGGGTAGGGCTTTTTGCTGAGGCAAGCCCTAAAGAAGACCAACCCCCAGGCAAGGAGTAAGTGCCTAGGTATTTACAGTCATGCCTTGGATTGAAAGCATAATTTGTTCCGGAAACGTGCTTGTAGTCCAAAACACTCTTATATCAAAACGAAATCCCCCCAAAAAAATTTGTACAGAGATTTTTAATTTAAGCCATACTACAGTACTTGCAAGACGTCGTTTGTATATCAAGTAAAAAATAAATAAATAAATATTTAAAAATTTCCTTGTCTTGCAAAACGCTCTCAAACCAAGTTACTTGCAATCCAAAGTATTACTGTATATAGTAAGGGACTAGTTTTGTTGTTTTGTAGCTCTACTTTGTGTATACCAAAGTGTCTCTCTACCTTTTTCTCCTTCCCTCATTTCCCACCTTTTACTTGTAATCGGTTTACCTTAAATAAACTTTCCTGGTTTTACCCCCACACGGTGTGTGTGGTTCCTCTGTGGTTCAGTGCTAAATCCAGTGTATAGACCAAGGGCAGAGCCCTGAGAGAATCGGGTCAAGACGGCAGAGCCAAGGCTGGGAGTTTTGCACCTTTGATCTCCCGTCTTGAAGAAAGGACCCGTTGGCAGTCCTTCACAAACTGCCTCTCCTTATTACTCTCCTAAATTACTGGCAGTAAGAGCTTTAAGCGAATATAGGAGGGTATTTTTGTTTTTTGCTCCCACCCACCACAAGAATTGAGAGCTTCTCTGAATTTGGCCCTCCGTCTGAAAGAGGTTCTGCCCCCCTGCCCCCCAGTGTTCGTTGGACAGTTACCCTTTTAGCTGAATTAGCCCCCCCATCATTTTATTGGCCTCATGCAAAGCAGAAAATTCCAATAGATTCTCCGGCCTGGTTCGCACATAATGGCAAATCACAGGTTAATTAACTCACAATTTGCTGTGCATGAGTGGAAACGAGCGAGCACGCTGCCTCCAGTGCAATCCTCATTTCCGTTTTCTGTACACAACTCCTGATTGGGGGTTGTGAACATGATGTGCGGATCCAGACTGCTAGGTTGTTTAGGGACTAAACCCAGCAGTGAACCCATGGTTTGTTGTAGGGTTAACCCACAATTTTCCATTACAAGCAAACTGGGCCAGTGTTTCCACTCTTTACAGCATTGGAGCCCTGGGAGAAAAAAATGGCAGCAACTCTCTTAAGACAGGGGGAGGAAAGGGGGCACATTCTTCAGGGGAAAGTGGTTGGGGTCTGCATACTGGCAGGGCGTGGGGTCGGGGTGGTGGTGGAAGTAGGCCCAGTGAAATGTCTACTGTGGCTTGGAATTGCCAGATCTCTCTATTGTGTGTGTTCTTCGCTGGTGAATGCTTTGAGGTGGCCTGGAAATGCCCAGTCTCCCTGTTGTTTGCATTTAATCTGCTGCTGAGGATTCTCCTCTTTACAGCAAATTATGGATTGGTAAAACCTCAATTTCCCTCTACTCACCCTCCTTTCTTGATCTCTCAGCTCAGTGCTTTCCAGTTCCCACTGTTCCTTCCTTTCTACGATTGCTTTCAGTAATTTGCCAGTGGTTTGGTAGCTTATTAACGTCTAATAAAACTCTTCACTGAGTTGAGCCCGTCTTGATTCTGCTGTCCTTATGGAGATGCTCCACTCTCTACCAAGTTCTGCATCCTCTGGCAAATACGGTACTGAACTGCTTCACATGTAACAACAACCCAGAATACGGGTTGAATCGTGGGTTGTCATTACATGCAAGCCCTGCACTATGGTTTAAATAGGTTGTTAATCACAAACAACCCAGTGTTCACACCCCAACAAGAAACCATGGGCCGGTTCGCACGACCCAGGCTGTGGGCGGGGGAGGCACCACGGGGCGATCCACGGGGTCTGGTGGGGCGCCGCACACAACCTGCGCCCCACGCACGTGGGCGGACCCCGGTGGAGCCGGCAGTCCCCGCACCGCAGTGTGGGCCTCCCAGCACTAGAGGGCGGGGCCTGGGATGCCCAGAGGGGCCATTTGCCCCTACAGGATGGAGCGACGGCAGCTCCAGCCGCTCTGGACTGCCACCTCTGTGCGGCCCCTGCGAGACGGCCACCCGCTGTTCGCACGGCAGGGTGGCCACGCGCAGTAGGGGCTTACCCCTCTCCCGACCACGGTCACTTTGCGTGCGTCCCGCGGGGGCACCCCTGGTCGGCGTTCGCACGACACGGGAACCGCGGGGGACTTCTGCTCCCCCGCGGTTCCCGTGTCGTGCGAACACGCCCCATGAGTTCACTTCCTGGTTGTTCATGGTTAACAATTCATAGTTAAACCACAGTGCAGGGTTCGCATGTAACGACAACCCATACTCTGAGTTGTCATTATGTGTGAACCAAGCCAGTTTCTGAGCCAGTTCTACCTGACTGACAGAAGTTTGTCATCCAGAGAAATAGAGCCGGGAGATATGAGGCTCCAGGAGTGTTGCTAGGCCCGGGCCCATGGGGCTCCTGCCCCAGATGTATTTCCCATGGCCCTAGATCTATTCCCCAGAGTCCTGAGTGTCCACTGGGGAGGGAAGGGTCAACTCCCCCCTCCCCACATGCTGCACCCCAACTCCCAATCTCTCCCTGAATGGCAATTAAGCGTATGGGAGGGAAAACCATTCCATTGGTTTGGGATGATCTGCGGCAGGGTACAAATTAATAGAAGAATCTTTTTTAATTTGAGTGATTTGGATGAGAATTAATGGGCTGGCTTTGCCTCTTGTAAAACTGATAGGTGTCCCAAGCAAGCACAGTTCCAGTTCATATATCAAATGGGACCTGTCCAACCTCACCATCCACACACCTAAATATCATCCAAGGAACATGGAGCCAATTCACAGCCAGCTCAAGAACTCAAGAAAAAATTACTAATATTAACAAAGACGGTTTTATTTTGGAGAAGGACTATAGAAAATAAAACCAAATGTCCACAGAAATAATGGCAAAAGCAGTATGCCGCTATAGTTAAAGATGGAAATTGCTTTGTCAGATCAAGAGGCCTGCAACATTATTTAGGCAGAAAAGCAAAACAAACATCTCTCCTACAACACTGGAATCCAGCCCAGCACCTTCCCCATTCCTGCCCATGATCAAACAAACGTAACTGATTAAAAAAAAAATAAAAAAATCACAGATGACACACAGATGAAACCACTTTGCTCTTGAGGGCTCTTGGTTCAGTTGGTGGGAGGTTCAGGACAGATGAAAGGAAGTACTTCTGCACACAGTGCATAGTTAAACTATGGAATTCACTTCCACAACATGTTGTGATGGCCACCAATTTGGAGGGATTGAAAAGGGGATTGGGCAAATCCATGGAGGAGAAGGCTATCAATGGCTACTAGTCCTGATGGCCTCCAGTATCAGAGGCAGTATGCCTATGTACACCAGTTGCTGGGGAACATGGGCAGGAGGGTGCTGTTGCGCTCCTGTCCTGCTTGTGGGCTTCCTATTGGGGCATCTGGTAGGCCACTGTGTGAACAGAATGCTGGACTAGATGCAGCCTTGGTCTGATCCAGCAGGGCTCTTCTTATGTTCTTAATTTCCAAATTATTTGGATATTTTAACACATTTCAGACAACATGCTCCATGAGTTCTATACTACATTCATTTAAAAACACATTTTCTCAAATCTCAGAAATTTGGTATCTCCGAATTATTATTTCAGCGGTGATCTTCTGCAGCACTCAAGTCACTTGCAGGACTTCCCTTTGGCGTGGATTCTCTCTTCAGGAACAAGTCCAAGCCTTTTCACATTTCCGAGTCAGTCACACAGTTCCCTTTCCTGCATGGTTCCCCCGAGTTCCCTCACGCATTGCTTCCGCACTCAGGACTGGCGTGCGTCTTCCTCAAGTCACGTGCTGGGGTGAAAAAGACAGAACGACTAACTTGGGGATTGATGGGAGAATGACAAAGGGAAACAACAGAGCCAAAATCAAATGCAGGAGGCTGAAAGGAAACCTCTGTCACAGATGAATAGCGGAACCCTGTTCTTATCATCATCCTCATGCCCAACTGCCAAACCCAAACTGTTGGGAAGGCAGCATTGTAGTGTAGCAATTACAGTATTGGACTGGGACTCGGGAGATCCGGGTTCTAGTCCCCACTCGGCCATGAAGCTCCCTGGGTGACTGTGGGCCAGTCACTGACTCTCAGCCTAACCTACCTCACAGGGTTGTTGTGAGGATAAAATAGAGAGGAGGATTATGTAAGCCGCCTTGTTTTCCTCTCCGGAAAAATGGTGGGGTATAAATATAATAAATAAAATAAAATCATAAGAGATTATCTTTGTGTTGCCCTATCCAGTCTGGGAGGGTGAAAAGAGGATGTACCAATCAAGAGAAAATGGCTTGCACTCCTGCACAGACCACCTCAGTGTCTGCTGCTGCCTGACTCTCTCCCCAAGGGCACTCCCCTGATATAACTGAACTTATATACTATAAAAGAGATAAGGAAACACAATATACAGATTAAAGTCATCGCAAAAGAGTGTCTCTTTATACATGGGTGAAACAGCATATTTCATTAGAATGTATATCCATATTCTTGATTTGCTCTTATTTAATTAATTTAATTCTAATTTTTGTGGTGCAGTTTATTTGAGTTATGTGTTGTTGTTTTTTAAATACATCTGTTTTAGTGAATTTAGGTTGTCATTCATTATCTTTTAAGGGCATTTTGTCAATATTTTGATAATAAAGAACAGTTTAAAAGAAAAAAGGATCACAGGCAAAAGGGCTAGAAAAGAGTGTCTACCTAAGACCTTGGAGAACTACTGCCTGTCATAGGCGACAGTTGGACCAATAGTCTGACTCATTATAAGGCAGGTTTCTTATGGAATTCATTCATTAAATTTCTATTCCACCTTCCTTCCATCATGGAACTCAAGGTGGCTCCATGCAGTTCCCAGGTGTTCTTCCCTCCAAGTACTGACCAGACCCAGACCTGCTTAGCTTCAGCAGGGTGGCTGCCTCATGTGCCTTCAGACCATGCCCAGGGATCATTCAATTGTCCCCAGCCAGGTTTAAACTAAGCTACTACGAAGTGTTTCTGTCAGCTGGATTCACTGGACAGTATCCAATACTGCCACCACTGTGCTCCTGCCCTTTCGGTTGCACTAGCGGGACCCACCCACCTGTAGAACTGGAACTAGCACTTCTGACAGTAATTCTGGAAGCAACCAAAAATGCTCATTTCCGGAACGGGACAGATCAATGGAGTTCTGAAAGCTGCAGGATACGCTAGCTCCCGTTGCACTAGCAGTGGGTCCTGCTAGTGCACGGGCAGTATTGGATTCTGCCCACTGATGCCGAGTAAACATTTTCCCCAGAGCAACCATTTTACTAAGATTTACCAATGGATCATCCATCCATCTCAAGCCAATCATAGCTTTTTCTCCCACATATGTATTCCAGTGTTAAGCAAGCTTTACTTACCAACCTGCGTGGTTGGTACCTTACCAACTTGCCCAGTCACTGAGGTCATTGGAGGACATTCTCCTGGTGGCTCCACATGGACCTATGGCCCAGTTGGAGTCCACTAGGAGAAGAGTCTTCAGTGTGGTGGCTCAATTTCTGTGGAACTCCCTGCCTCTGGAGGTCAGGCTGCCTCCAACACTGTGTTGCTTTCAGCACCTGCTGAATACCTCTTTGTTCTGGGAAGCCTTCCTTGCTGACCAGCCATGGTTTTAAAGTTATCCTGCTATTGTTTTTATTCTTTAATCTGTTTTATCTTTTTATTGCTCGCCGCTCCAGAACCTGCCTAGACATGGAACGGTATACAATTACTGTAAATAAATAAAATAAAATATTGGGTAGGCAATAAGACACTGCTTACATTCTGAGCGTTTCTAAGGCTTCTCACCTGTGTGGATTCTCTGGTGGCTCAGAAGGTTCGATCCTTGAGTGAAGCGTTTCCCACACTCGAGGCACTGAAAAGGTTTCTCTCCTGTATGGACCCTCTCGTGATCCAGAAGGCTCGATTTCCGAGTGAAACGGTTCCCACACTCCATGCATTTATAGGGCTTCTCTCCTGTGTGGAATCTTTGGTGTCTCACAAGGTCTGTTCGATCAGCAAAATGTTTCCCACACTCCAAGCACTTATAGGGCTTTTCTCCGGTGTGCAGCCTCTGATGGTTAACAAGGTGTGCATTCTGAGCAAAGCATTTCCCACACTCCAGGCATTTATAGGATTTCTCTCCTGTGTAGACTTTCTGGTGATACAGAAGCCTTTGCCTCTGCGCAAAAGATTTCCCACACCCCAGGCATGTAAAGGGCTTCTCTCCTGTGTGAGTTCTCTGGTGATCCAGAAGGCTTGATTTCCGAGTAAAACATTTTCCACACTCCACACATTGATAGGGCCTCTCCCCTGTGTGGACTCTTTGGTGTCTCACAAGGTCTGATCGATCAGCAAAGCTTTTCCCACACTCCAAGCATTTAAAGGGTTTCTCTCCCGTGTGGATTCTCTGGTGTGCCACAAGGTTTGATTGTTGATTAAAACACTTTCCACACTGGAAGCATTTAAAAGGTTTCTCTCCTGTCTGCACAGTCTGGAGATTCAGAAGTTGTGATTGTTGAGTGAAACATTTCCCCAAATTTAGGTATTTATTATGTTTCTCACCTGTGTGGAGCCTCCGATGGCTAATAAGAGCTGGGTTGTGAGCAAAGCATCTCCCACACTCCAGGCATTTAAAGGATTTCTCTCTTACATGGACTCTTTGGTGATCCATGAGATTTGATTTCCGAGAAAAAAATTTCCCACATTCCTGGCATTTAAAGGGTTTTTCTCCTGTGTGGATTCTTTGGTGCCTCACAAGGTCTGCTCGATCAGTAAAACATTTCTCACACTCCAAGCATTTATAGGGTTTCTCTCCTGTGTGGATTTTCTGGTGGTACAGAAGTCTTCGCCTCTGAGCAAAACATTTTCCACACTCCAGGCATTTAAAGGGAGTCTCTCCTGTGTGAGTTCTCTGGTGATCCACAAGTCTTGACTTCTGAGCAAAACACTTCCCACACTCCAGGCACTGAAAGGGTTTCTCTCCCGTGTGCACTCTCTGGTGATACATAAGTCTTGATTTGTGAGCAAAATATTTTCCACACTCAAGGCATTTAAAGGGCTTTTCTCCTGTGTGAGATCTTTGATGATTTACAAAGTTTGATTGACGAGAGAAACATTTCCCAGATTCCAAGCACTTATAACTTTTCTCTCCACTGTGGGTTCTTTGGTGGTTGATTAAACATGACATTGAAGGATAATGTTTGCCACAGTCCAGACATTTAAAGGGGCTCTTCTCTCCTGTGTGAATACTTTGGTGTTGAGTAAGACCTGATTTCTGGGTAAAATATTCCCCACACTCTGAGCATTGTATCTTTTTCCTGGAGTCACCTGTTTGGACTTAATCAAGAAAGGATACAATCTGGTGAGCACAGAAGTGAAGAAATCCCTCTGAGTAGGTTGCTAGAAAAAAAGAGGGGTGGTGGTACAAAAGCTATAAAGACCCTAGAAGACTTGAAAGAGAAAGAAATTAGGGCCCCAGCACCCCAATACATACTCTCTGGCTAGGTTCAGACAACACAATAATCCACACTCAAGGGTTGAGTATAGGTTGAGTGTGGGTTGCTGTTGAACCATGGGTTGTTGTTGAACCATGGGTTATCATGATGTGTGAACCCTGCCACATTAAGAAACCATAGTTACATGCCTTTGGCATGTAAGCTGTCCTGTTGCTAAAGGATTTTTTTAATTGGTTGAGTGCTGCTTATTTCTTTTACTATTGTGTCTTTGTGCTTTTAATGTATTTGCTTTTATATTATGTTTTAATTAAGATTTTGGTTTCAGATTGGATTTTATTGTTAGCCACCTTGAGCACCATTTTTTGGCAGAAAGGCGGGATATAAATATATTAATTAAATAATAAATAAAAGAGCACCAACCCTTAAATGCAGGGCTCTCAGTCAAGGTAGTTTAGACCAGTGTTCTCCAACCTTGGGTCCCCAGATGTTTTTGGCCTACAACTCCCAGCATGCCCCAGCCAGCTACGCAGGCTGGGGCATGCTGGGAGTTGTAGGCCAAAAACATCTGGGGACTCAAGGTTGGAGAACACTGGTTTAGACCATCCTAGCATCCTGCCAGTCTTCCACCACAAGAACGATGAGTTGATTTGGACAGTGGGCTTGTCGTGCCCCCGTATGGGATGGAGGAGGACACAGAGCAACTGAGCCCGAGAGTGTGTGGGGAAGGGCCAGGCACAGGAGTAAGCTGAAGGCATCTGCAGCCGGACCCGGCTGTGCTTTCTCTGCAATCAGCCACTGCATCAAAGACAAGTCGCAAACCCAGTTCAGGTGCTGGAAGCAATCGTGGAGGCTCACTCATAGCGGAAAATGTTCCTGCCAGCTTCTTAACCTTGGGCTGGATAAAGGACTAATGCTAGCTGCTGCTTATCACTCGACTTGAGTAATTTACAACAGAGCTGGAGATTGCCAGGTTTCTGGAAGAGATAGCTTAAGGGTGCAGTCATATGCATGTTTAGACAGAAAAAAATCCTAAAATTCCCAACAAAAGTCCTACAACTCCCAGACCTACACCCTCAGGAATGCTGGCAGTTGTAGGACTTTTTTTCCTGTCTAAACATGCATAGGATTGCACTCTTAATAGACCTTTGGGTCTGCTGGTTTCCCCATACCTGATAGGGGTCCAGGGATCTGCATTTCATGCAAGGCTGGAGGGTCCGGCACCCACGGCTCCTCCCCTCGCTCCAGCAGGATGATAAGGCCAGGCTTGGAGACTGGGAATCCTCCTAAGGAAAAGAAAGAAAAAAACAAGGGACTCTCAGCAAGCAGTTGGTATTGCTGGCACTCAAAACGAATTAAGACAGGAAAAAGCATCCTCCAGCTCACCTCAGTTTGTCCAGTCAGAACTAATTTAGAGCATACTCCAATGCGTGTTCTGAGAGAAAGAAGTCCGAGAACTCCCAGCATCCTGCCATGCTGGCTGAGGCATGCTGGGAATTTCCCTGCCTAAACATGCATTGATTGCACCCTTAAATGTGTAATACTATGGGTCAGCTTACTAAGACCCTCACTAGATTAACCTACATAGCCAAAAGGAAGCTCAAAATCTTATTTTATATATTTATTATTACATTTCTAGACTGCCCAATAGCTAAAGCTCTCTGGACAGTTAAGAAGGGTTGGTTTTATTTATTTGATACATTGATATCCCGGCGCCTTTCTTCCATCATTAAACTCATGGGGCTCCAGGCAGCCTCCCTTCCAGGCACTGACCAGATGCAAACGTGCTTCGCTTCAGCGAAGTGGCTGCACCATATCCTGCAGACCATGCTTCAGAAGGATTGTTACAGCTTGGTGTCGGTAGGTCTTTCTTGCGCAAAGGATATACACAGCTTCCTAGCAACCCCATGTAGGATGAATTTAGGCACTGGAAAACTACTAATGACCCCTAAAACTGGGAGGATCTATTCTCTTCACACTGAGCCATGACCAGCTGAACCCCCCAAATTGCCCTGGAGAAGATATTCACACTCAATCTCACCAAGCACCAGAGAAAAAGATTCAGGACACAATCCTATGCATGTTTAGATGGGGGGGGGGGAGTCCTACAACTCCCAGCATTCCCCAGCCAGCTATGCTGGCTGGGGAATGCTGGGAGTTGTAAGACCTTCCCCCCCCTTGTCTAAACATGCATAGGATTGCGCCCTCAGTCAGTTGTGGAGTAAATGGTGTCACCTTGACCCCACAGTTCCATTAGAGGAACAATGAAATAGATCACTGTATTACATCATGAGGCAAGTGGCCAGACAAAGGCTGGAACGCATAACCTGACCTGAGCCCTTCTGATATGGTGAGAAGGAAATATTAAAAATATATTGACTACTAGTGTGCTGTGGTGGTTTGATTGTTGAAAGGACTAAGTTAAAATGCCCGCTCAGCTACAAAGCCCGCTGGATGTCTCTGAACCAGTCACCACCTTTCACCCTAACCTACCTCACAGGACTGTTGTGAAGATAAAATGGTCAGGAGAGAATGACATATGCTGCCTTAATATATAGAAAAAGAATATTTCTGCAAATCTGAAGGACTGTGGGAAAGTACAGCTAGACTCTGGTACTTCCAAAGCTCCAGCTGAGGGTGCAGGCTTCTTACCCAACGAGGCTACATTCTTGTAGTTCTCCATCATGACTTCCTTGTACAAGGATCTCTGCTCTGGATCCAGCAAAGCACCCTGGCCCTCTGTGAAATACACGGCCACATCTTCGAAGGACATTGGTCTCTGCAAGAATTAAAGAGTCCTTCCCTCAGTCTCCATTACTCCAGAATTATTCCAAGTAACTTAGTGATGAATAGGGAGCGAGAGTCACCCTTTCTCAGAGGGACCCTTTCCCGGAGTCAGAAAAGACAGCCTCCTTCAACATTGGCTCCCCCCCCCCAACTTTGCTTGGGAGGGAGATTTTGAATGGGCATCTCATGTTTTCCAGAGAGGGGAGATCAGATGGGCAGGCTGTGAAGCATTACCAGAAGACAGAATCAGATGGTTTCCCTCCCCCATTTGTGTCTCACCCCATTGGGCATATCCTGCTCTTTCCTTTCCCATCCACCACAAACCCTCCTTGCTTCCTGATAATTTCCTACCTGAGCTGGCTCCACTGCAGCCCTTTCGCTTGTCCTGGAAGGAGACCATCCAGAGCGAATTGTTGTTATCATTCTACACTGGGGGCAAGGGTGTGTGGAAGGAATGGCCAGGAGAGCAAAGCAAAATGAAGAGCATTTAATAAAACACTTTTTCAACATCAGATTATGCCTTAAGAACCAAGAGGCTCTCTCAGATCTTCTGGAGTGAAAGGATTGCTAAATCAAAAATCCAGCTCCAAAGGGAAGGGGCCAGTGGGTGGAGATTGGAAGAGGGTCCCAGTCCCCCTCCCCATATTGGTGACATAGGATGCTCCCAAAACATCCTACCTGCTCTACATATCCATACTGTACCCATCCTGTTTCTACTCCTCACTCAGCAGGTAGCCTTGCACTCCGGGAACTGTCATGTGTAGCAGGCTTGCATGCCCAACTCCACCATGTCGGCAGAGTGGCCAGACATGTCAGTGACAACCTCAAGACACATCCTCAGAGGACCTCCCAGAAGTACTCTTGCCATTGAGGGCCCACAATCAGGGCTGCGGTCAGTGGAAGAGGGCTGGTCCGGCCCCAGTGGCCATGACACCAGCTGAGACTGGGCTCGCTCCACACTCTCTTTCTCTCTTTGGATGTTCAGTGTCCTGACTTGGATCCTTAGAGCTCTCACTCCCATACACTGGAAAGGACTTGAATGCCATATTACAGCCTTCCCCAACCTGGTGCCCTCCAGATGTGTCAGACTACAACTCCCATAGCTGGCTGGGGGATTAAGGGAGCTGCAGTCCAACACATCTGGAGGGCCCTGGGCTCCAGTTGTTATTGCCACACACCAAAGCCTCCTAAGCACGCACCTGCATTTTCGGGGAATGATATATGCTGCCACGCTGCCTATATTTTAGCTTGCAAATTCAAACATCTAATAAAAATAGTGATTTCTTTGCATTGTCAGAATCTTTTAATTGCCCCCTGGTTTGCGTTTCTGACAGGACTGAAAAGTGAGCTAAAAATAACTAAGATAATCAATGAAAAAACAAAACCCTTCTCCCAAACCATCAGTGCTTCCAGACGAGGCTTTGCACACTCGCCCTGCCTTGTGCACAGGATTTTACAGGGGGACCAGGTAATATCATCTTCTATTTGTAACCCTCCTGTCTGCATTTTTTCTTAACAGAAAAACAACAACCAAACAGTTAAGGACAAAGGAGCCCTCCATCTGGAACTGGAAGCACCCCATAATTTCCTCCCCTGCCCCTTGAAACCACCCAATGTTGGCCAGTGAGTTGTTCGCACCTCAAACAAAATGTCAAGATCACACACACACACCTGCTATAGACTGAAGCAAGTTATTGTCATTTTTAAATATAACCAAAAAAAACCCCACTGTGTGTCGGGGTGGCTTTAGTTGGCAGTAGGACTCATGCTTTGTATGTAGCAAGATCCAGGCACCTGGGAAAGAACCCTAAAGGAGATCCTGCAGAGCAGCTGCCACCAGCTTGTACTGTGTCTCCGCGCCCCCGCCCCCGCCCCCGCCCCCACTTCTTTCAAGAGGTCTCAGTATTACCCATCAGCCCTCTTTTCCAGATGTTTCAATTTGTTCATTCTTTGTCCCGCTGCTGACCCTGCTGGAAAAACAGAGGGAGGGCATCCAAAATGCCCTCCCCCAGCTCAGATCCACAATGAAATATACAACACTGAAGGAGGCAAGAAGAGGGAAGGGCGCCCCGCACCCACCCAAGCCCCCCCTCCTGTAGAGCTGCAGCGCGGCTGCTTCCCCTCCTTTGCAGCTGCCCCATCCGCCTTCCTCTCACCCCAGCAAGCAAAGCCTCCCGCCTTTCTCCTTCTTTCTGCTTCCCAAGACATATTTTGTTCATAAAAAGCAAAGCACGGCACCCCTGCGCAACCCCACCTGCCTAATTCTGACAACAGAGGCAATCAGGAAGCCACTAAAGCGACTGGAACTCATAGTCCTTCCGGCGCAGAGGATTCTGGCCATTGTAGTTTTGTGTTTTGTTTTTCGGTCCTCTGCGCAGACAGGGTCCTTTAAAGACCCAGAGAGAGAGAGAGAGAGAGAGACTTTAGAGCAGGTCTCTCCAACCTTGGGTCCCCAGATGTTGCTGGCCTACAGCTCCCAGCATACTCAGCCAGCATGGATAATGGCAACGGATTCTGGGAGCTGTAGTCCAGCAACATCTGAGGACCCAAGGTTGGAGAGCCCTGCTTTAGAGTATATGTAAATCAGCATATGCAAATTTGTGTGTGTGTGTGTGTGTGTGTGTGTGTGTGTGTGTGTGTGTGTGTGTGTGTGTGTCCTATGGGCCTGAGCCCAGGATCTTTTCAGTACCTAGCACCACCCCTGCCAAGTCCCATCCCAGATAGACAGTATGGGAAAATACCGTGGTCCATAGTATCGAAAGCTATTGAGAGGTCCAGAACCAACAGGGTCACACTCCCCACATCCAGTCCTCCACATAAGTCATCCACCAGGGTGACCAAGGCAGTTTCTGTCACAATCCCAGGCTAGAAGCCAGACTACAACGGATCTAAATAATTGGCTTCATCCAAAACTACCTGGAGCAGACATGACATCACCTGCTCCAAGCGGGTAATATTGCCTGCTTAAATCAACAAGGTAATGTAACCACTAGTTACAGTGGGAGGAAAGGGATAATTGAACAATTCCCCAGGGTGCATGTTTTCTAACCCCTCCTCCCTACTTCCGGCCTCTCTGTAGCCAGTTCTCTCTCTCTCTCTCCCCCCCCCTCTCCAACCTGATGGACACATGGTCTCAGGCTCAGCTCACTTCCAGCCAGTGATCTCCAATGAAGCGGACTCTTAAACACCCAAGACTCTTAATTGGCCTATATGCATCCTGCATATATGAATAAATGGGCTATAAGTAAAACTAATAAAAAATTTAAATTAGTTTTAAACCTTGTATGGACAATCCTTTTAAGAGCCTTTTAGCAGGGTTTAGCAACCCACATGGTGATAACCAGTTTCAATAACCAGGCTGCGCATAAGGGGGAAACTTTGCTTTGTCCTAACCAGTATAGGACCGACTCCTTCCCAAATCCTCCAACAGAAATGGTAATTTGAAACTACCAGATCCAGACCTGGCTTCTTCAACAGTGTTTTTTCTACTGCCTCCTTCCAGACTACTGAAACTTCCCTGTCCCTTAATGAGGCATTGACCACTTCCGATATCCATGGTGCAAGCCCAGCCTTGGCTGGCTGTAGCCAGGAGGGTCAAGGGTCTAGAGCAGGGGGGCAGAACCTCAGGCATGGCTGGGGGCCAAATCCAGCCATCGGGGCATTCCCAGGACACGCCCCTCCCCCCCATCATGGATCATTTGGTAGTTTTCCAGCTTTTCTGCAGTCCCCCCCCCCCCCCATTCTAAAAAGGTTGAAATGCCTTTCCTCAGGCTTACTGGCAACAAGACCTTGAAGCTAAAATATGCTGGGATTTTGGCCCCGCCCCTTTTGCCTTTGGCCCAACCCACTATTGGAATGCAGCCATACATTCTCCAGGGGCTGTGGCTCAGTGGCAGAGCACATGCTTTGCATGCAGAAGGTCCCAGGTTCAATCCCCGGCTTCTCCAGGTAGGACAAGGAAAAGGTCCATAGTATCGAAGGCAGCTTCCTGCCTTCAGGATAAGGCGGCTTCCCATGTGCCAGCCCGAAACCCTTTCTGAAATGGAATCCGGCCCCTGGAAGAGGTTCTGCACCCAATCTAGAGCCAGCAGGACATTTAAACCATCCTCCAAACTTTCCACCGCTGAGCACCGTGAGGCATGGAGGTGCCCTGGTAAGTGCATGCTGAGGAACGTGCCTCATACCACAAGAGGCAGAGGTTGCTCCTGTTCATCTTTATCAAGAATGTATTTTTATACTCGGCCGTTCGGTGTGTAACAAGTTCCGAGTGGAAGGTTGTCGGGTTAAACTTCGGAGATATAAAGACACATCAAGCTGCTGAACAAAACTTTTATTTTATTTAACATGGGAGAAAGAAATAAAATTTCAGGTGAAGTCAGGAACCTTATGGCTAGGATGGGGTGGGGAAAGAGCACCCCAATCAATACTGGAAATGAACCCCCACACACACTTGGGAGGGAAGGCAAAGGGACCACATGGCTGGAGCTATGAGCAGGGGAAAAGGCAAACCGAAGGGGCAGGCCCAAGCAAACACGACCTGCAAGGAAGGCCATAACGGGGGTGGGGGTAGCCAGAAAAGGGGTCATAAAGGCCTGGAGGCCAACAGCATGGGACGTGGTCAGGGCTAGTCTGAGATCAGCCGAGGGGGCCTGGGGCAGAACACTCCAGCCCAGTTGCCGACAAGACAGCAAGCACACGCGCATGCAGCCGGTCCAGTTGCAACTCGAGGCGATCCAGGCGCTGGCCAGCCAGGTGTCTGCTGTTCTGGTCCTCCTCCTCCTCGTTCAGTGCCATCAATTCAAGCAGGCCTTCCATGTGCTCGAGGAAGTGGCTCTGCCTGTTCAGGTACTGCAGCAGCTTCTCTTCCACCGTACGGTAGGAAACCTTGAGCGACTGGGTGGCCTCCAGAATCTTGTCTCTCATGGAGAGCACTGGAGGGGGTGAAGACAAAGAGGCTGGTGAGAAGCAGAGGGGGAGGGGAGCAGTGGCCCCTCCTAGCAGCCCACAGCACATCCAGAACAGGCATTATTTGTCTCCATCTTCCTCATACTTCCCTACCTCTACTCCACCATCCTCAACTACCTACAGGTCTCTTGCTCTCACAAGCCAGGGGGAACCGACTTTACCCCTTGCACGGAAGCCATCTTCTACAGACCACTGGCCCATCTAACTCCGTATTTCTGACACTGAATATTGTTCAGACAGGGGTCTTTCCCAGCCCTACCTGGAGAAGTCAAGGATCGAACCTGCGATCTTTTGCATGCAAAGCAGGTGCTCTGTCGCTGAGCTGCAGCCCCTTCCCCTTAACCAGGGGTGAGCACCCTGAGGCCCTCTACCCACATTCATGCAGGTGCAAGGAGGGGGAAAGTGTGTGGCGCACAGAGAGAGAGAGAGAGAGAGAGAGAGAAGGGGTGGCGTAGAGAGAGACAGAGAAAGAGAGAAGGGGTGGTGCAGAGAGAAACGAGAGAGAGAAGGGGTGGTGCAGAGAGAGAAAAAGAGTAAGAGAGGGGAGCCCCACCCACCACCAAGATGCAGTCCCTGACAGAGAAGAGGTTTCCCATCCCCACCTCATGCAATGGCCCATAGTTCTACTTTATTTTTTAAAAAATGCAAGCAGTCCAATGTGGTTGTGTCTCCCGCAGCTCCCCAATTTACAGAGTAAGTGTGTATGATCAGTGATCCTGAACATGCACCTCTACTTATAGACCATTAAGTAGTGTCCAAATGTTAGTCCTACAGGATTGGTTTGATGAAAATGACAATGAGATTAAATATATAATTGACCAAAAAAGGAAAGCCTTCCAAATATGGCAAAATGATATTAACTGCGCTGCCAAGAAAAAAACCTACGCTAGCGCAAAGGCTGAGGTCCAAAGAAGAACAAGAGAACTTAAGAACGCTTGGTGGAAAAAAAAGCTGGAAGAAATTCAACAGCTTGCAGAATCTCATGATGCACGGGGCTTTTTTAAGGCCACAAGGGCCATTTATGGACCAAAAACCTATGGTACAAACCCTTTACAATCAAAAGATGGCACCAAACTCTTAAAAGACAAAGAGTCTATTGCACTGCGTTGGAAAGAGCATTATTATGACCTTTTAAATCGTAAGTCTAAGGTGGATAATGAGATTTTTTCGCAAATCCCGCAAAAACAAATTAAAGAGGAACTTGCAATACTCCCCACTTTGGATGAAGTAAAAAAAGCCATTAATCAAATGAAGAACAACAAAGCTAGTGGACCAGATGGGATTCCTGCTGAAATCTTTAAAGAAGGGGGCCCCGAACTTGTACACATCTTCATAAACTCATCGAAAAAATCTGGATAAGAGAAGAGATCCCAGAAGACTTCAGGGATGCCATAATTATCACCCTCTTTAAGAAGGGTGATAGAACAGACTGTGGAAACTATCGGGGCATTTCTCTCTTAGCAACCGCAGGTAAAATATTTGCTAGGATTCTCGCAAACCGTCTTCTATCTATTTCAGAAGAGATCCTCCCTGAAACTCAATATGGTTTCCGCCCCTCTAGAGGGACAGTAGACATGATTTTTACTGCACGTCAGCTCCAAGAAAAATGCCGGGAGCAAAATCAACCCCTTTATATGGCATTTATCGATTTGGCTAAGGCCTTTGATACTGTAGACCGTACAGCTCTCTGGACTATCCTTATGAAAATTGGATGCCCCAATAAATTTGTGAATATCTTGCGACTTCTCCATGACAACATGACGGCAACGGTTTTGGACAACAACGGCTCTCATGGTGCTCCATTTAAAATGGGATCAGGTGTTAAACAGGGATGTGTTATCGCCCCAACATTATTTGCCATTTTCATCGCCATGGTTTTACATCTTGTCAAGGGGAAACTTCCCACCGGTGTGGGAATTATATATCGAACAGATGGAAAGCTTTTTAATCTCAGCAGGCTGAAAGCAAAAAGTAAGGTAATTACAACCTCCGTTGTGGAACTTCAGTATGCTGATGATAATGTGGTCTCCGCACATTCAGAGGATGATCTCCAAACTATCCTAAATGCTTTTGCAGAAGCATACGAAAAACTTGGTCTCTCACTTAACATCAAAAAAACCAAAGTGCTTCATCAGCAAGTGCAAGCCAATCCTTTGGTGATGCCATCTATCCAGCTTGGCGGGACAATACTGGAAAATGTCGATCATTTTCTCTATCTTGGCAGCTATCTTTCTGTTACAGCTAACATCGACAGTGAAATCCAGCATCGTCTGAGCTCCGCAAGTGCCGCATTTTCTCGAATGAAACATAGAGTGTTCGAGGATCGGGATATTTGTAAGAAGACCAAAACACTGGTTTATGAAGCCATTGTATTACCAACTTTATTGTATGGCCTGCGAAACATGGACTATCTATAAACGTCACTTCCACCTCCTTGAAAGGTTTCATCAACGTTGCCTCCGGAAAATCCTGCAAATTACTTGGGAAGATAGGCGAACAAATGTCAGTGTACTGGAAGAAGCAAAGACTACTAGCATTGAAAAAATGATCCTTCAACGCCAACTTCAGTGGACCGGTCATGTTGTTCGAATGCCTGACTGCCGTCTCCCAAAGCAGTTACTTTACTCCCAACTCAAGGATGGAAAGCGGAATATCGGTGGTCAATATAAGAGGTTTAAAGATGTTCATAAGGCTAATCTAAAAAAATGCAATATAAACATCGAAAACTGGGAAGCTCTGGCCCATGAACGATCTAAATGGAGGTTGGCCTTTCACAAAGGTTCCATGGACTTTGAAGAAGCCCGAGTGCAAGGTGAAAGGGAGAAACGTGCTAAGCGAAAAGCACGTCAAATGAACCCTTTACAGAACCATCTTCTATCTGGTAACCTGTGTCCTCACTGTGGGAAGCTGTGTGGATCTAGAATTGGCCTCCACAGTCACTTACGGACCCATCGCTAGAGTCTACACAATCTTCTTTAGAATTTCCTCCTTTTATCCCGGAAGACAATCTTACTCGGTCACGAGTGATCGCCTGATGATGAGACCCACTGAAACAAATGGGACTTAAAGTAGTCATGACTAACTTAAGTCTCATTCATGTCAATAAGTCTAACCTACATAGGACTAACATTGGATACTATCCAATAGATCAGAGCCGGCTTCACCTAGTGCAACATCATTAAAAAGGATTCCAGCAAGTAAAGCAGGTGCCTGAAGATTCATAGATTCATAGATCATAGAGTTGGAAGGAGCCTACAAGGCTATCGAGTCCAACCCCCTGCTCAATGCAGGAAACTAGAGGAGAGGTCTCCCATCCAAGTAACAACCAGGCTTGACCCTGCTTATGGTCCAATGGAAATTGGCCAGTGGCCCAATAAGGACCCATGGACTAGCTTTTGCCTACACCAGTCTTAATGTATTCTGCCCATTCCATCTAGCCTCCCTTTATGCCTGGAGCTCCACTGATGAACACCTAACCTGGTATCACCTCTCTCTCCTGCACGTCAAAACTCTCCTCAAACCCTACCTTTCCAATGAGATCTCTGGCTTCACCCTTTTAATCCTCAGCTTCTCACTGTAACCAAGCCCAGCTATGCTTTCAAAAGTCTGCCTGTTTGTTTGTATGCCCAGTTCAAAAGGCCCCAGCTTACATTTAAAGCCCTTATCAGCTTGGGCCCGAAACTTAGCTATCACCTGCCTGTGCCTGAAGATAATTTGCCAAGGCCCTTCCTCATGTGCCACCGCCTCCTCTGTTGGAGGTGAGCCAGTTGTCAACAACAGAGGGGTCTTTTTTGGCCATGGGGTGCCAGTGGTTGAACGCCCTCTCAAAGGAGGCCCGCCTGACCAACCTTCTTTTAGGCGCCAGGCAAAGAACTGCTCATTCAGCCAGGCATTAAAGTTTTGTTGTTCGTTATTTCACCAACATTCTTTAGATCAGCAGTGGGCCTATCCGATGCTGTTGGACCACAACTCCAATCAACCCTGACCAATAGCCATGCTGGCTGGGATTGATGGGAGTTGCAGTCCAGCAACATCTGGCGGGCCACAGGACCTACACAGCTGCTGTAGCTCTTTCAGCTGCCACTTTTTACACTGGTTGTTTAACTTCTATTGTTTTTTAATCGCTGTTTTAAAAGCAGCAAACAGTATTTGCTCACATTAATCCCTTGCTTCTCCCTCTTTCTCTTTTGTTTTCATTCCACTGTAGACCTTTTGGGAGCAGAGGCCTGTCAGTCGCCCAGTTGCAACATATGGAGAGCCTGGGAAAGGCTTGAATGGTGCAACTGGACATCCCATGAGAGCCAAGTGATGATTTAACACAGTGCAAGAGAAGGCCACTCACTCATCCTCTGAAAGCTCATCTGCTGCAGCGGTTGCCAGCACCGGCATCGTCCTGTGCCCCTCCGCTCTCTACGCCACACTCTGTGACAAGCAGTCTTCGCCACAGTGGTTTGCTGAACAGCTGCAGTGGCTGGCAGTGCTTCAGAGGTCATGGGAATCAGATGAGCATTGCTCATATCCACCTTCGTACAATTGGGACCTGTAAATAAATGTTGCAATGTAGAGAGCGCCCATTCAGGATTCCAGCCAGCCACGGCTCTTCTCTGGGATACTCCATTCCATTCCCCTGCAAATCTCAGTCAGCACTCCATGACAAGCCAATGTTCTTTTCCAGGACACTCTATTCCAGGGGTCCCCAATCTTTTTGGATCCTTGGCCACAATTGGGAATTTGAGAAACTGCTGTGGGCACCACCACAAAATGCCTAATCAGTGGATCACCGCTTTGATGTCTACCTGTTATGTCTATGGATCTTAGGCTGCCCCTTATTCAGCAAAAACTTTTGTTTTCTGTCTATTGGACACCTCAACGTCTTTTTAATAAGGGATTGTCTAATTCAGCTAATTGCTGGTGGTGCAATACAGCTAATGCTCCTTTTAAACATATGTTTTGGCAATGTCTAGTAGCTGCTTCTTTTTGGGAGGAGGTTATTACACAGATAAATTTTGTACCGGAACAGTCTTTAATATTCACTGACATACACGCCCTTTTAAATTATTTACGGTACCTGCTTCATGGAAATTAACAAATGGTCAGTATAAGTGGATTCTTTGTGCCCTTTTGACAGGTAAAAGACTGATATGTCAGGCCTGGTTATTACTTGGATGGGAGACCCCTCCTCTAGTTTCCTGCATTGAGCAGGGGGTTGGACTCGATAGCCTTGTAGGCTCCTTCCAACTCTATAGATCTATGAAATCTATGAAATATCACAAGATTTGAAGGATAAACACTCACCTCCTATAATGCAATAGATTGAGGACCTTACAACACTTTCAATATTTGAATGGGTGGCATATTAGACGGATACTTTTAAATGGATACTTATTTGGATATTTGGCCCGCTTTTGTTGAAGCCTATGTGTAATTGCTAGAAAGTTGCATGCATTTCATATACATTCATTGCTATGGATATATACAAATCCATGTACATATATTAAACCAATAAATAAATAAATAAATAAATGTTTTGCGGGTGCCCACAGGCACCAGGCTGGGAACCCCTTCATGGGTGCCACTGGAGTTGTTCACAGGCACCATGGCACCTGCAGCATTGCGTTGGGGACCCCTGCTCTATTCCATTCTCGCCCTATTCCCAAGATGTTTCCATTTCCCCCAAAAAACCAGTCAGCACTGCATGACCTATCTGTGATTTTTAAAATTTTATTTTTAAAAAGCCCAAACCAGCACAAACACCAAACTCCCAACACTGGGTGACTTTGGGCCAGTCACTGACTCTCAGCCTAACCTACCTCACAGGGTTGTTGTGAGGATAAAATGGAGAAGAGGAGGAGGATTATGTAAGCCGCCTTTGGTTCCTTGCAGGAAAAAAGGCGGGGTATAAATATAATAAAAAAATAAAAAAAGCACAGCAGCTAGACTCAGCCAGTAAATTCAGGAGCAAAACCCACCACCACCACCACCACAGGGATGAAAACAACAAAAACTTTAAAAAGGCCTGGGAAAACAAAGTCTTAGCCTGCAGCTGAAAAGTAAGCAATGGCAGCGCCAGGCACTCTTCCCTAGGGAGAGCATTCCATTTCAGGGGAAAACAATAACCAGAAGGAAGGCACCCGGGATGAACAGAAAGCAAGAAGAGAACAAGTCCTCAGAGGGGCCAAACTTGTTCATTTAAGCCCAACCCATTTTGGAGACTTCAGGCTCCTTCCTCAGGAGCAATCTTATGAAATGCAAACACTGCAAATGAACTCAGTTGGCTTACTAAAGCTTATGAAGGACAGCCACCTCCTGGGCGGAAGGAATAAACTCACTATTCCTGCTGAAGTGATGCTTGAGTGGTGGTGGCATTTGCACACTACCAAGCCAAATGAAAATTAAAACTACCAACATAATCCAGGGTGGTAGCAGTCCTACATATTTCAGCCACAATCCATGGGGAAAAACAAGAGCAGCAGCAGCTATGGCTAGGTTTAACCCTTGTAGTTCCTTCATAGGAACATCGGAAGCTGCCTTCTTCTGTGCCAGACCAAGGGTTCATCTAGCTCAGTATTGTCCACACTGACTGGCAGTGGCTCTCCAGGGGTTTCAGGCAGGCGTTTTTCCAGCTCTACCTAGAAATGCCAGGGATTTGAACCCGGGACCTTCTGCATGCAAAGCAGGGGCTCTACCACTGAGCTATGACTCCCTTCAAATTAAATGTCCCCCTGGGAAGTCACCCTATCCTCAAAAATCTAAGGGCTGTCATAAACTAGCTTACCCGGGTGGGCGTATGGTGGGACTCCCCTTTCCTCCGATTCCTTCGGGTCTCTCATCCATGGCTCTTCCCCTTGTTCCAACTGGGAAATAAGTTCGGGTTTGAGAACTGGATTTCCTGCTCAAGGAAGGAGAGCAAAAGGATCAGAAACTGGCACCCGAATCCACCAATTTTATTGCCCTCTGAGTCACCCCACAGCAGCGAACTCCACTGCAATATTTCACATAAAGCAATGTGTAGAAATTATTTTTTTCTCAAGGTTAACATAGGGAGCTTCAATCTTCCATACAAAAAGGTCAGAACAAAAATGACAAAGTTGATTAGAAAGGGTTATACAGAACACTACAATAAAATATATAAAAATTCATAAGAGAGTGCAAAAATGGAAAGTATTTATTTATTTATTATATTTATCAATCGCCCATCTGGCCGGTCACCCGGCCACCCTGGGCGATGTACAATTAAAATACAATAAAACACAATAAAACATAATAATTAAAACAATATAAAAAATTCTCATTAAAAACCTAACCCACCCCATATTCCCGCCTGAACAGCCATGTTTTAATGCACGGCGGAAGCTCATCACGGAGGGGGCATGGCGAAGGTCACTAGGGAGGGAGTTCCATAATGTGGGGGCCGCCACAGAGAAGGCCCTCTTCCTAGTCCCCACCAGCCTGGCTGCTCTGGCTGATGGGATAAGGAGAAGGCCGTCCGTGGCAGACCTTGTTGAGCGGCCTACTTGATGTTGCTGGAGGCGCTCCTTGAGATAAGCTGGGACCGGAGCCGTGTAGGGTTTTAAAGGTCAAAACCAACACCTTGAATTCGGCTCGGCAAGCAACTGGTAGCCAGTGCAACTCATTAAGCACTGGCGTGATGTGATCACGCCGGCGGCTGCCCTTAATCAGGCGAGCCGCCGCGTTCTGTACCAGCTGAAGCTTCCGGACCGTCTTCAAGGGTAACCCCACGTAGAGCGCATTACAGTAGTCTAGGCGAGAGGAGACCAAGGCATGAACCACTGATGGGAGCAGGTGATTAGGAAGGTAGGGGCGCAGCTGCCGTATCAGATGGAGTTGATACAGCGCCGCCCGGCTCACAGCTGCCACCTGAGCCTCCATGGACAGCTGGGAGTCTAGAATGACCCCCAAGCTGCGGACCTGGTCCTTCAGGGGTAGATGTACCCCATTCAGCACCAGGTCAACATCCCCTAACCTTCCCTTGTCCCCCACCAGAAGTACCTCGGTCTTGTCGGGGTTCAGTTTCAGCATGTTCCTTCCCATCCAGCCAGCCACTGACTCCAGGCACTTGGACAGGGTCTCAACAGCCAACCTCGGTGAGGACTTGAAACAGAGGTAGAGCTGCGTGTCATCCGCATACTGATGGCACTGCACCCCAAACCTCCTGATGATAGCTCCCAGCGGCTTGAGGTAGATGTTGAATAACATCGGGGAGAGGATGGAACCCTGCGGCACTCCACAAGTGAGCAGCCGAGGGTCCGAAGCCTCCTCCCCGAGAACTACCCTCTGATACCTTCCAGAGAGGAAGGACCGGAACCACTGTAATACAGTGCTTCCCAAGCCCAACCCCTCCAGACGGTCCAGGAGGATACCGTGGTCAACGGTATCAAAAGCCGCTGAGAGATCGAGGAGGACTAGAAAGGAGCATTCGCCCCTATCCAAAGCCCTCCTCATATCATCCACCAAGGCGACCAAGGCCGTCTCCGTCCCATGTCCAGACCTGAAGCCCGACTGGCACGGATCCAAATAATCGGCTTCATCCAAGTGTGCCTTCAACTGAGCACCCACCACCCGCTCGATCACCTTGCCCAGAAATGGTAAATTGGAGACTGGGCGAAAGTTGTTTAAATCCTGGGGATCCAAGGAGGGCTTCTTTAGAAGCGGTCTTATTACTGCCTCCTTGAGGGCTGATGGCATCACTCCCTCCTCGAGGGAGGCATTCACCACCGCCTTGATCCCCTCACCCAGTCTCTCCCTGCAGCTCATGATGAGCCAGGATGGGCAAGGGTCAAACAAGCAGGTGGTCGGCCTCACAGATGAAAGCACCTTGTCCACTTCATCAGAAGGAAGAAGCCGAAACCGATCCCACAAAACCGGTCTGCCATTGGCCTCCTCCCGCTCACTCCCTGTGTCCACGACGTACGATATCCCACTCCTAATCCGATCGATTTTATCTGCGAAGTGCTTCGCTAAAGCCTCACAGGAGGCTTTTGACTGTTCCAGTGGGTCCGGAGCGACTGGACCGACCAGACTCCGGACCACTTGGAACAGCCTCCTGGGGCAGCACTCTGCAGACGCAATGGAGGCAGCATAGAAATTCTTTTTTGCAAGGACCAAACTTTGGTCAGGATGATTCCTCTTTGTTTGACTCTAACACAATGAGCTGCTTTATCTTGACTGGGTTCAGACAATACGATAGCCCACCCTCAAGGGTTCATAGAATCATAAGACTAGTAGAGTTGGAAGGGGTTGAGTATGAATTAAGTGTGGCTTGTCGTTGAACCGTGGGTTGTTGTTGAAACATGGGTTATCGTGTTGTCTGAACCCAGCCGAGACAACAAACCATGCTATGCTGTACAACCCACAGTTCACAACCCAACAACCATGGGTTCTCTTCATGGCTTGTTCATGGTCAACAAGTCAAGGCTTGTTAGCACAGCTAGGTTCAAACAACACGATAACCCACGTTTCAACAACCCATGGTTCAACGACAACTCACACTCAACCATGTAGTGTGGGTTATCGTGTTGCCTGAACCCAGTCGTGGAGTCAGACCACTTGCCCATCTAGCCCATTATTCTCTACTCCAGCCTTCCCCAGCCTGGTGCCTTCCAGACATTTTTGGACTATAACTCTAATCAGAGAGCCAGTGTGGTATAGTGGTTAGAAGTAGAACAGGGGTTGGAAGTGTGGTGCCTGTGGGTACCAATGTGCCCCAGACACCTTTCTTGGTGCCTGCCAAAGTTCCTTACTCCTCCCACATGGCTGGCTGGGAATGATGGAAGTTGCAATACAACACTCTGGAGGGCACCAGGCTGGGGACAGTGGCTTCCCACATTGTCCCTACAAGGCTGTTCACAACTCATTTATGGATGTCGGAGGTAATGCCTCCAGCTGGCCACTGTTGGGTAGCAGCTGGAATACTTGATCATACAGCCCCACCAATTTCTACCAAAAGACCCACAAACAAACATAGAGGAAAAGAATTCTTACCCAGCGAGCTCACATTGCTATAATTCTCCTGCATAACATCTTTGTAGAGGGCCCTTTGACTGGGATCCAGAAGGGCCCATTCACCCTCCAGGAAACAAATAGCTGTATCCTCAAACGTCACTAGCTCCTGAAAGTAGAGGATACCATAAGAGACAGTCCCCAGGAAAACTTCATCCTTCAATCCCAGCAACAGGGGGAGAGATGAACAGAGAACATAATTTGGCGAGCAGCAGGTGGGGAAGGAATTCTGATCAAGCTTTTATAAGAATGACCAAGCTCGCCATGGTACATGTTGGGATGTCTTCCTAATCTCATTCTTCCTTCCCAGGGTCTGCAAAATACACACCACCCAGGGGTGTATACTTTTCAATTTCTGGAATCATTTATTACATTTATATCCTGGCCATTTTTTTTTTATTACCTCTAAAGAGTTCAAAGCCATGTTGGGACCTGAGTCTTAATCTTCCTACCTCCCACTCTGGTTTGTTGGTTGCCCCAACTTACAGCCCTCAGGCAAGGAATCCCTGCAGCACACCATCTAGCCTGCAGGGCATTCTGGGAAAAGGCTTCCTATTTTACTCCATTTAGTGACTACCTTGAAGGTGGGTGAGCAGATAGGTGCTATTGCATATGCGAGAACAACAGCACACAACAGAATTCTTCCAAAACTCAACTATTTATTATTACAACTCAATGGGAAAACCCAGGGTGGACAAATTTGGATTGGAGGAAAAGAAACAAGAGCATCTTAACTGAGAATTGTCCCCGAGAACTGGGTCCATCAGTAGTTTTAATGTTTATTTTATTTATTTATACATTTCTCAAATAGGTTCCCCAAGCCAAACTTACAGTTAAAAAGGTGATTTAGGGTGCAATCCTATTCATGTTTAGACAGAAAAAAGTCCTACAACTCCCAGCATCTCTTCAGCCAGCTATACTGACTGGGGCATGCTGCGACTTGTAGGTCTTTTTTGCTGTCTAAACCTGCATAGGATTGTGCCCTTAATGTTATAATGTTTATAAAGTTTTACTGCTTTTAATTGCTTTACTTTATTATTTTAAGGTTTTACTGTTTTAAGTTGCTGTGCACTGCCATGACAGCATTTTAGCAAATAAGGCGGCTTATAAACGTTAATAAATAAATTGATGGCTTATCCTCCATTAATTTCTCTCTCCCCCCCGCTTAAGCCATCAAAGCTGGTGGCCATCACCACACCTTGAGGCAGCAAATTCCATAAACGAATTATACACTTCCCAGTAGTTTTGTACCAATTTTACTGTCATAGCTTCTGCTCCAGAGAATTCTGGGAATTCTGTTAAGAGATCCCTGGAAAGTGGTTAGAAAGGTAGTATATTAAAATATCTACATTACAAATAAAAGTCCCGCCTCTTCACAAAACTAGTTCCCAGGATCCCTTGGGGGCGAGGAGAGGACTACTGAATCCATTTTATGCCTTATTTATTTATTATACTTATATCCTGCCTTTTTTCCAGCAAGCAACCCAAGGCAGCATACATAATCCTCCTCTCCATTTTTCCCCCTCACAAAAAACCTGTGAGGCAGGTCAGGCTGAGAGTCAGTGCCTGGCCCAAAGTCACCCAGCGAGCTTCATGGGCAAGTGGGGACTAGAGCCTGGATCTCCCAAGTCCCAGTCCAGCACTCTAACCACTATGCCACACTGCCTCTTATGATGATGATGTGCTTTTTATTCTCTCTCAGCCCTGGCAAGAGAGGAAACTGATGTTGATGCACTTCACTCTGCCCTTACTCTCTCTATCCCTTCCCCAACCACACACAGCTAGTTCCCGACCAGACACTGTACCTGAATCACGTCTGCTCCAGCCATCTTCCTTGGCCTAGGAGAATGGGGAGATGATAATCACAGGCGTTATTCTGCAGCTTGCAAGAATGAACACTGAGAGGGGCCTTAACTTCAGGCCCAGCTCTTCTTAAGTTGAGGGCAGTCAAAAGGCCAGCAAGAACAGCCTTTCCCGGTAATTCTGGGGAGGAGAGTGTCTCAGGATTTAACCTTTTACTTGTGCTGGGGTTCTTCTTCTTTGTGAATAACAGCAAAGCCAGAGTTCATATACTGAGTTCAATGCATTACAAATATAAAGGTCCAAATAATCGGAACTAACCAACCTAATACCCAGTACATAAATACTTAATATAAGAAGAAAAATTATAGGAATCTATTCTTACACAGCAAACTCTTCATCTAATCTGAGCTGGATATATAATAGAGGAGAGTGTAAGCTGCAGCCTACGTGCCAACATAGCTGTCAAAATCTTAGCATGCACATTTATCAAAGAAATTCATCTATGGCTGGAACATAAAGCAGGATCTTTACCCAACTTTGGAAGCTTCAGTGTAAACTTCCAACAGAGGCAGAGCTAAAAAAAATTCTATTTTTTAAAAATATCAGTCAACAAGACCCGATCGCACCCATTGTAACCAGGAGGAGCAAAACAATCCAAGGACGCTGGGCTGTTAGCTGTGGTGTGCGAACCTGGAATTCTGGGTTGTTGGGTTGTCTCTCCCACAAAAACCCAGAATTTCCGGTTCACACATGCTTAATAACCGGACAGCACATCCCTGGCTTGTTTAACCCCATCGGGAGCAATGGGCAGCAGGAACCAGCACGCCTGCTCCTACTTCATTCACAACCACCTAGCGCTTAAAAAACAATATTATAATCTAATACAGAAATAGTTTATATCATTATCTAATACATTAGAATTACAGCTATATAGCAGGGTTTTTTAAAAGCTGTTTTATAGACTCTTTACACTTTACATCAGTTAGCATGAATAGACAATATAATATTTTGCTACTTAGGGCCAGAAGGGCTGGCTGAGGAATGCTGGTAGTTGTAGAACTTTTTTCTGTCTAGACATGCATAGGATTGCATCCTTAATCTGTTTTAATCTGGAGGCTAATAATATTCTAGATTTCTCTCTGCTTTACCACTATCTTTTCCTAGTACAGTTTAACAAAAAATTAGCATGTACCGGTAATTTTCTGTTTTCTTAAAATAAAATTTTAAAAGTCTTGTAAAACAGAAAACTCTAAATACTAGTAGTTCAATACATTGAAATTACAGCTGTTTGTTAGTTGTTGTTTTTTTTTTAAAAAAAACATTTTAAAAAGAAGACAAGCACCTGCCAACCATCCCATGTCACTTGTACTAACTACAGAGAACACCTGGAAACTGGGATCACATTTGCTTGCAACTGAGCAAATGAGTAAAATCCTGGCTACAAATTTTCTCTGTATCTTCATAAATAAAACTGAAGAGGAGATCAAACTAACTGTTTAAATGTGGTAAGGATGGTTTGAACATACCATATTCACTATTCTGAAACATGTGTCTTATACTGTAGCCAAAGTGTAGCCAAACCACTTCCGCTGCATTTAAAATGATGCATTTTTTCCCCCTCCCCTTATTTCCTACAGTTTCCCCGGATCCTCTTGAATCTCTTTTTGGGGGAAATGGTCCTACTGGCACCAGAGGGGAATGTGTGGCCCTCCAGATGTTGTAGGACCACAGCTCCCATCAGCCCTAGCCAGTATAGCCCATATTGAGGGATGATGTGAGTTGCAGTCCAGCAACATCTTGGGGGCCAAACATTCCCCATCCCTGTCCTAGGGGGAAACTTTCTTATCTGCAGCTTGGAATTACACAAAGCAAAAGTGTGCATTCACACATAGTCAGCATTTTTCAACAAAACGCCCAACTATTCAATTACTGGCCCTTATTTATTTAATTTCATCATTATTGATCTGAGTGTACTTTTACCCCACCTTTCATACTAAAGGGCTGTATCCAATGTTAGCCTTACATAGAGCAGACCTATTGAAATGAATGAGACCCAAGTTATACAGGCCTGTGGCTCACGCTGGCTCAGCTTGTCCGAGCGTGGAAAGCTAAGCAGGGTTTAGGCCTGGTTATTACTTAGATGGGAGACCCCTCTAGTTTCCTGCATTGAGCAGGGGGTTGGACTCGATAGCCTTGTAGGCTCCTTCCAACTCCATGATCTATAAAATCTAGACAAACATTAGATACAAACGAAAACCATTAAATTATAGTAATAACATAGGTTTTGTTTTGTTTTGTAAAGAACAGCAGAAATCAGACTGGCTAGCAAGAAAAATGCGCAAAGAACCAAAAAAGCCGGGGGGGGGAACTTTCCCTCATTAAACTTACTATGGCTGGTATTGAAATGGAGAACGCCTGCTAGCCAAAACCGCCCCCCCCCAAACAAACGTGATCTCTCCACAGCGAAGCATAGATTGGGAAAATTAATACATCTCTATAACACCCTTCCACCCCAGATGCTTTCAAAGTAAGGCGAGCTGCAAGAGGCGTTCTCTTTCTCCGCTTCCAGGTCTAAAGGAAGGAAGGTCATGTACCAAAGAATCTCCGATCAGTTGTTGCTACCACGAAAACCGCAGCGACTCGCTACTACTGATCCCCACGTTGCGGGAATCAACGTTCTGCGCTGAGTGCGCCAGAGCACGTGCGGAAAGGACGCGGCTTCGCCTCTTCCTAAACCCCGCCCCCCCCTGGATTAGCTGGCTTTTTACAACATGTGCTTCTCCTCCAGCTGCTCCCCCCCCCCTGAATCTTTCTGCCGGGTTTTTTCCTTTTGAAATCAAATGGCCTCCTCTCCCCTGGCCATATACATCCCTTTTTACAAATAGGAGTGTATTTAGGAGACAGGGTCCTTTACAGACACACAGACTTAGAGCATGTGTAAATTAGCATATGTAAGTTTGTGCTTTTGTTGTTGTCCTGGGGCCTGAGCCTCTGCCCCTGCCCAATAGGAAGCCCACAAGCGGGGGGGGGGGGCATCTTCCTATCATTGCTCCCCAGGGGCTGGTGCAGAATGGCATGCTGCCCCTCTCCTTGGAGGCTCCATTCAGGCATCACTGCAACTAAGTATTCACTGTAGACCTCCCCCCACCTCAATTTGTCTCCATCCCGATTAAAGCCATCTAAACCAGTGCACCTCATTGCATCCTGTGGCAGCCAATCCCCCACATCAGCCTTTCCCCTGACCCGGCACCCTTCCAGATGTGTCACATTGCAACTCCCACCATCTGCAGCCGGCATGGCTGGGGATGATGAGGGTTGCAGTCTAACCCATCTGGACGGCACCGCCAAATTGGGGGATGAGGTAGGGTGGGAGAGCCCACAGACATTTGCTCCACATCATACAAATAAATTATTTTCTCTGACCTGCCCCAAATCTCTGGCCCACCCATTTCCTTGAGTGAGGATTTCAAGAGTTCTGGTATTACGCGAGAGGGAGAAAAATGTCTCTTTTGCAATTTCTCACACTTTCATAAGCCTCTTTTTATAAGCCTGCATCACTTTTATAAGCCTCTCTCATCCCCCACCCCACCCCCTAGTCCAAGTCCAACTCTAGTAGTGAATTTTGAGGCCTTGTGACGCCTCAGGCCAAGAACACCCAGTTGATGGCTTCCCCCCTTCACCACCCCGACCCTTCCCCAGCAAAGTATCCCCTTCCCAGGCCTTGCCCACCAGCAGAAGCAGCTCAATTCCCTGCCCAGCTGGATCTCTTTTTTGTTGTTTTCTTCCCTTGCGGCTGCTGCAGCTGCTTCACCATATTTGCACCAAACCAGGATTTCTTTGCTTGTCTCCAAGGCCAAGGGGGCTCGGAAAGGGGATTCAAAACCAGTGGGACAGAATTGGTCTTGGCATTCTGCAACAGCTTCTCCTGGCTTATGGCATTTTGGGATATTAGGCCTGGGGGTGCCTGTTAAGGTTGCTGTGTGTTTCTTGCTCACGTTTGAGCGTTCCACTGAAGTGGCACACAGACTGTGGTGCAGTGGTTAGAGCGGCGGACTAGCACAGACCAGGAAGACCCAGGTTCAAATCCCAGCTCACCTTGGGCCAGTCACTACCTCTCAGACTAAAACCGCCTCACAGGTTTGTTGTGAGGATAGAAGAGGGGGCTGTGTATGCTGACTTGAGCTCCTTTGAGCAAAGGTGGAATAAAAGGCAGGGAAACAGATAGACTGCTACTCTCTTCCCTTTATGGCCTGTGGGCCCCACTGTTTACATGTTTATACCCATATCCAGTGCTTTTTTTCTGGAGAAAAAGGTACCGGAACTCTTGGATTACATTTCCTCGGGAGTAGATGGCGATTAAATTGTAATGCAATTAATAGAAGAAAAGGTGCTGGAACTCAGTTCCGGTGAGTTCCACCAGAAAAAAAGCCCTGCCCATATCTGCAGAATCTGTCTATAGAAAAATATGCATTTGCCAACTGAGGATAACACTTTATGAGGATAACTCCCATCGGCCCTAGACAGAATAGCCAATGTGAGGGCTGATGGGAGCTATAGGCCAAAACACCGGAAATGCAACCACTTGCCCACCCCTGTGCTAAACCATGTTTGCACAATAAAAAGTGTCAAGTCTTTAAGGGTGCAATACTATGCATGTTTAGACAGAAAAAGCCCTACAATTCCCAGCATTCCCCAGCCAGCATGGCTGGCTGGGGAATGCTGGGAATTGTAGGGCTTCCCCCCGCCCCCATTACTGGGCAAAGAAATCGGGTACGCTCATCCCTGTAGAAATTACATACAAAAAAGATATGCTCCAAAGTTTCAATTTCTTGTTCATTACAGGAACATAATCATTTTTTGTATGGCACACCATGATAGCGCCCATCTAAAACCGCAGACGGTAAGCAATTGAATCTGGCTCTCGAAAAGACCTGCCGGTATTTTGGGATGGACAGATTACCGGTACTCAGATACCTAGCACTTTGGGGAAATTCAAAATTCAGACCAAGATGCAAGGGTGAGCAAGTTTTACAGGGCATTTGATATAGAATATTGAAGGTCAAGATCCTTAATCCGATTTTAATCTAAAGTAAAATTTGCTACCCTGATATCATAAGCGTTAAGAAAATCCATAGACAGGGGCAGTAAGTGCAGTTTGATGGAGAAAGATTTTGCCCAGGGGCTGGTGTAAACATCTTTCTGAAGAAGGTGTAAATATCCTACAGAAGAATCTGCATCTACCACTTTAGTCCAGTATCTAAAAGTATATTGCCAGGTGGTGCATTCTAATGATGCAATGCCTACCTCCAGTCTCAATCCTACTGCAGGAACACATCTTGGCATTACAATAGATTTTTAAAAATTGGAGAGAACACCCTCAATACTTGGGTGGAATCGATGGATCCAAATTGGGATTCCAAAAATTGGACTTTCATGGTTTGGTAGAATAGCTTTGATAAAAATGAAGATATTACCAAAGATAAATTTTTTATTTAGAATGATACCAAGTAGTTTATCAGAGAAGGAAATTAGGGAATGGCAAGCAATAATTAATAATTTTTGTAATGGGGGGAAAAAGGCGAGGATTACTAAGAGTAAATGGTATAAATCCCCAAAAAAAGGGGGGCTTGGCCTTCCTAATATCAAGTGGTATTATATAGCTAATCAGTTAAGGTTTATTATGGATATTTTAGTTAGGAAGAATATTTTGTGGGTAGAAATAGAAACGCAGGAAATAGAAATGGGGATGGAAAAATTTTTATTTTCAAAAAAAAGTATTACTAGTGTAAAAAGAATAGAAAATCCCTTCCTGAAAAGTATGGTAGGGATTTGGAACAGTAACAGACAGATCTTTATACCAGGGATATCACCGTTAACTCCAGTTGTAGCAATGGAGGACTTTCCAGCAAATGCACAGCATTGGGAGGCAATATTTAGGGAAAATAAGGTTATCAAATTAATGGATTGGATGGGAAAAATTGAGACTAGACAACAAATATTGGAAATGATTGGGCCAGATAGAATTTCGTGGTTAAATTTAATGCAATTAGATCAGTGGACTAAGAAATGGAAAAAGAAAAACGAGTATGAGAGGGAGTTTACTGGATTTGAAAAGAAAGTGTTGTCTAGAGAACTTATAGAAGGGAATGTTTCTTCTAGAGGGTTAACTAAGGAGATATATAAAATGATGCAGAGGATTGAAGTGAAAAAAGACAACCTTAAGATGATGTGGGAAATGGAGTTTGAGGAGGAGATATCAAATGCGGGGTGGAGAAATATTTGGGGCAGACGTATATTAAGAAATATGTCGGTAAGGATAAAAGAGAATTTTTAAAAAACTGTTTGGAGATGGTATTTGACTCCAGTAAGATTAAATAAAATAGATAGTAATTGTGCTCCATTGTGTTGGAGAGGATGTCAGGAACTTGGTACTTATGCTCATATGTGGTGGAGCTGTAAAAGTGTATTGGATTTTTGGAATAAATTTTTTGGAGAAATTCCACTAATTATTGGTATTAATGTGGAGGTCTGTCCAAAATTAGCATTGTTATCAATAACGGAGAAACTTTTGTGCTCACAAGAGAAAAAGGAACTAATTGTAAGTTTATTAGCGGCAGGGAGATTATTGATTGCAAGGAATTGGAAAGTTCAACATCAGTATTTAATAATAGACATAATCTAAAATAATTTTTAGATTATGTTTTAGTAAAGGGGAAAGGGAGTAAGCCATGTCATGATATGATGTATTTTTGGAATATAGATTAATAATGTATCATGTGGATAGAATTGGTTTTGGCCCCGGGGTGACGGGTGCACTTGTAGTGTATGATTTGTAGGTTTATGGGTTTTTTTTTGTGTATGTGTGTTCTTTAAAAATAAATAAAAATTATTTAAAAAAAAAAAAAAAAAAAAGACCAAATTGGGATTCCATACAGCAGTTGAGGTAAGATCTTAAGCTTAAATACCCGGACGGCAGCAGGTATAAATTGACCCCCTTTGGCAAAAAAAAAAAAAACAGAGAGAGTGAGAAATGGCCTTAGTGGTATTCTGAGCTGCCTGTATAGTTGCCCTTCTCTGGGCAACCCAAGAAAGATTGTAACAGAACGTAATACCCAAGTATTTTAACTGTTTAACTTGGTTGATGTGCTGGCAATTGATTTTCCACTTACTTAATGATGCATGCAGAGCAAAGGCCATGATTTTTGTTTTACCAAAGTTTATGGTCAGCTGATTGATCTTACAATAAGACATAAATGCACGCATTAGGCATTTAAGGTCTATCTTTGATAAAGACATCAGGACAGCATTGTCTGCATACATCAGTAAAGGACATTTGGTCTCAGCCAATTTTGGTGGATGGAAATCTGATGCTAAGCAACACCCAATCAGGTCATTTACAGTAGATGTAGATAGAGGTTGAATAATGTAGGGGCCAACATACAGCCCTGGCGGACCCCCCTGGTAGCCGAAATAGATCTTGTCAAGTTCCCTGCTATTCCGCATCTTACATGGAGCGTATTTCCCTGTCTCTTATCTGTAGAGGTGTGGAATAACTTTAGCCATAATTTGTCTCTTGGAATAGAGTCGAAGGCAGATTTTAGGTCTATAAAGGCAGTATACAGACCATTACCACGAGAGGTCATGTATTTCTCTGCAAGATGGTTTAAAACAATACAGTGACCTATCGTTGATCTGCCCTTTCTGAAACCTGCCAGTTCGTTTCCCAGGATATTCTCATCCTCTATCCAGGAGTCTAGTCTTCGTTTCAGATAGCTAGCATACAGCTTGCCCACAACCGAGAGTAAACTGATGGGTCTATAACTGAATGGATCCTCTCTATCTCCTTTCTTAAAAATTGGTATTACAATGGCCTCAAGCCAGGCAAGGGGGAATTTACCTGAATTATTAATGTGAGTGAACAAATTTGCCAGCAGGAGGGCCCACCAATCCAGGTTGGCCTTCAACATTTCCGGAAGAATGGGATCTATTCCTGGGGCCTTACCTGATTTGATCTTACTAATCAGGGACTTGATTTCAGACTGCATAACTGGGTCCCACAAGGGAGTGTCATTTAAATCTATGGCAAGAGAGAGATCCATTACAGGCTCTGTAACATCCGTAAAAAGAGCAGTAAAATGCTGTTCCCAGATGTCCCCTGGACTATTACAGCAGAGCATATTCGAAGAGGAACCCAGAGCATCAGTAACAAGGTCTGCCACGGACTGGCCTTCTCCTTATCCCATCAGCCAGAGCAGCCAGGCTGGTGGGGACTAGGAAGAGGGCCTTCTCTGTGGCGGCCCCCACATTATGGAACTCCCTCCCTAATGACCTTCACCATGCCCCCTCCGTGATGAGCTTCCGCCGTGCATTAAAAACATGGCTGTTCAGGCGGGAATATGGGGTGGGTTAGGTTTTTAATGAGAATTTTTTATATTGTTTTAATTATTATATTTTATTGTGTTGTTTTGCTGTATTTTAATTGTACATCGCCCAGGGTGGCCGGGTGACCGGCCAGATGGGCGATTGATAAATATAATATAATAATAATAATAACTAATGCCCAGAAGAGTTTAGAATTTTTATTTAGTGAAGATTCTATCAAAGCATTCCAATCCTTCTGGGGGCTGCTTGTCTCTTTTTGGAGGCTATCAGAACTTTATATTTCTTTTTAATTTCAGAATATTCTTGTGGTAAGGCATTTAGCTTTTCCCTTCTATAATGATTATATCTCTCTCTCAATTGCTCCTTGGCTACACGGTGTAATGTTGTTGGTGTTCTTGTAAACTCAAGAGAGACCACAACAAGACTGAGGATTCCTCTGTTTACTGCATGTCTCAACACCAGCAAACCAACAGGCCTGCTGCAAAGTACAGTGAGTCATCCAAAACTGCTTGTGTTACATCTAAATGAGTCCCCCCATACAACACAAACCACATATCATTACACACGGCAGTCATTGTCAAACCACTTGGGTCCGCTCAGTCTTTGACAAAGCTCCTGTGGCAATTTGTCTTGGGATCAAAATAGCATTTAGGGCAGTAATCAAGGATGAATAGTTATAGTTGCTTAAGGCGGGGATGGCTCCAGTAGCTCCCATGATTGAATTTTTTAAGGCCTCCCCCACAGAAGAACCAAGGAAACCCACAACCTCACTGCTGTTTTTTTCCATCCAGTATAGCCTCTTTTTATTTATTTATTTATTTATTTATTTATTTATTATATTTATACCCTGCCTCTTGTGTTTAAGATTTAAAGATTTGTCTTGAAACTGATATCTGGCACCCAGTGAATAGCATTTGGCAAGGAAAGAGTCACCATGAGAGGAAGGTGGTCACTCTCAAGCCTATCACCTACCAAGAATTCAGACACCCAGTTGGATATGGAATGCAAGATCAACTCAAAATCCACCACACTACTTCCATGCCCAGATACATACATAGGTAAATTCTGCACATCTGTCAAAAGAGGGGTTTCCATTTACAATTTGGAGGGCAAGACGAGTCACCATTTGGGTCAAACAGATACAGTAATACCTTGGATTGCAAGCATAATTCGTTCCGGAACCGTGCTTATAATCCAAAACACTCTTATATTAAAGTGAGTCTCTGGCGGGTGTGAGCGGGGCCGATTTCGGCCTGCTACGCCTGCTCGAGGCCAGCAGTTACATCCCTACGACTTGTCTTGCAAGACCTTGCTTGTTTATCAAGTAAAAAATTTTAAATTTTTTTTGCTTGTCTTGCAAAACGCTCTCAGACCAAGTTACTTGCAATCCAAGGTATTACAATTCTATCCTCATATAGTCTCTTAGCGATCACCCAATTCCCAAATGTCACCACCATACGAAGACTATGATAATCATAAGATAGATATTCTATATTTAGAATATCATCAATATTTAGGGGCTGTGGAGCTATTTTACTCAGTAATTTCATAAAATGGATTTTACGCTGAGGAAGAGAGAGCAAGCCTTTAGGTTTTGGAAATTTAAGGAAGACCAGTTTCTGGCGGTTTAATATCAGGCCCCATTTCTGATATGTTTTAACTTTTAATTTGTTTTGATCTTGAACTGCCTCTTCTGTCTTGTACTTCCATCTATCTTGTATTGCCTTAGGTCTTGTGATATGCCAGTAGGTGGCAATACTCCAGTTATCCCAGACAAGGAGACAACTGGATCATTTAATAGCTCTTTATCTCTTTGTGGTGTATGTTTCCCCTCTTCTAGTTCTGGGGCCTCTCTTATCTTGGGACTTTTAGAAGTCTCCTTAGGTGCAACCTCCCAATAGATTGAACAACCTTTTAAAGTGCATTTTGTTCTGTTGTTTTGTTGTTTTTGAACCTTTGCTGGAAGATTTGATGTTTTTACTCTTCTTCTGAGGAGCTTCCTTAATCCTTTGCTTCATTTTCTTGCCCAGCTATTTACTTTCTGTTCGTTTTTTGGAGGTAACATTTGCATCTTTCTTCTTTAACTCAACTTCACTCTCAATAACGTTATCTTTTGGAAAAGGAGGCCTCTCGTCTCTCTTATAAAATTCAGCCAGAGTGGTTAACAAGCCATAGCCTTCCTTCAGGAAAGTCTTAATTAGGTTCAAGCCTTTAATTATATAGTCCAAATAATTCTCCATCAAAGTATCTTTTGAGGCTAGGTTTTCCTGAAATGAAGGTATGTCACTTGGAGCTAGGTTGGAGCATAAAACAGTTTCTTTTAGGGATTTTGTCTCACAACACAAGTTTTGAGTCACCTCAGAGACTCTTTAATCATCATATTGAATAGAAGAACTTTCCAACTCAAGCCTGGGTGTGCCAGCTTGAGGAAAAGAGGCAGGGCTATCCCAACCTCCAGGGGTTAAACCCGCTAGTGACTCCGCATGGGCAATTTCTGCTGCCAGATCTATTGCTTGCAATATACTTTCATTCAGTTCAACTTCAAGCCCCTTCCTTCAGTAATTTACAGTCCAACCCAGAGGAATAATAGAAAAGTAGAGTTGGAAGGGGCCTACAAGGCCATCGAGTCCCAGGGATGTTGAAGAGTCCTTGGTCTCGAGTCACGAGTCGAGTCACGAGTCTTTGGACCCGAGTCTTGAGTCCGAGTCCGAGTCCTTGGTCCAAAATGGTGACTCACGAGTCACGAGTCCTGAGTCACTCCCAAAACTGACTCCACGAGTCCCTATTAAAATCAATGGGGTTTCCCCCCAACAAAATAAGGCTACTTCAGATGTGTGGCTTAGATAAATTCTAGGCACAAGTGTGCCTTTTTATTTCAAAACTCTGCAACTGATTTTGGCAAGAACAGACCAGGCAGACAAACCCAAAATAACCAGACAGGCAGAGGAGGCAGGGAACCCCAAAGCAGGCAGGCAGAGGCCTTTGTCTTGGACAATTCAACTGTTGAACAGGTCAAGAAGAGACCAGGCAGGCAGAGGAGGCTGGGAACCCCAAACAGGCAGGCAGAGGCAGCCAAACCCAAAATGTCTGACCCTAACCCAAACCCCCCACAACAACACATCAATCAAAATAAATCTCAACACATCGTTGGGGCTGCGCTCCTGGTAGCTGTCCATAGTGGCCGAGCAGCGGTGCGCCTCGCTTCCATGCGCTCTTCACCGGTGATCGCACTCCTTCTGGCACAGCCAGAAGACTCGTCAACAGCCCAGGGATGTTGACGAGTCCTTGGTCTCGAGTCCCGAGTCGAGTCTCGAGTCCCATTAAAAATATTGGGACTCGAGTCCGAGTCGAGTCAGAGGGGGGACTCAGTCCGACTCACAAGTCGAGTCCTCGAGTCCGAGTCCCCATCCCTGTCGAGTCCAACCCCCTGCTCAATGCAGGAATCCAGGTCAAAGCATCCCTGACAGATGGCCGTCCAGCTGCACCTTGAATGCCTCCAGAGTGGGAGAGCCTACCACCTCCCTAGGTTTCATAGATCATAAAGTTGGAAGGAGCCTACAAAGCCATCGAGTCCAACCCCCTGCTCAATGCAGGAAAACTAGAGGAGGGGTCTCCCATCCAAGTCATAACCAGGCCTGACCCTGCTTAGCTTTCCACGCTCAGACAAGCTGAGCCATCGTGAGCCACAGGCCTGTTTTAGTTGGTTCCATTGTCTTATTGCTCTAACAGGAAATCTTTCCTGAAGTTCAGGTGGAATCTGGGTTCCTGTAACTTGAGCCCATTATTCCGTGTCCTGCAAACTGGGATGATCGAGAAGAGATCCTGGCCCTCCTGTGTGTGACAACCCTTCAAGTACTGGAAGAGTGCGATCATATCTCTGACTGGCATAGTTGTTTGTGACCTCTTCTTCCTTTCCTTCCTTATTAGAAGGCAGGTAGGACAGAATTTTAGTTTGTCTAGACTTTTTCCCCTGAGGAAGATCTAATACAGGAGAGAGGGGGGCCACCAAGTTCTTGTGTGCCTGTCTTGTGAATACCATTTTAGGGAGAGTAAAACTAAAACTAATAAACACAAGTTAGCATTTCCAGATTTTTACAGCTATCCCCAAGGCTAATGATACAATGATTTCCCCCCCTCCATAAGCAATTTACAGGAGATAATGTTAGATAACTCAACAACAACAACAACAAAATAAGAGGGGGGGAAAGCCTTACCAGGGAACTAAAGTTAAAAACGCCAACCACCCAATAGAAGGTGATGGATCCTTTCCTTTCTTCCACCTAAAGGCCTTAAGAATTTCTTGCTGTGGTCAATTTTGTTTCCTTTCCTCCTTTCTTTCTGTGGGTAACTTTTGTTGTTTTTGTTGTTGTTGTTGTTGTTAAGAACTAAACCAGTGTATTTAGGTTGAAGACGCCAACAATGCTTTTTTAAAAATTGTTTTTAAATAATTTTATTAATCATAAAACATTTGATTCTAGTTATGGCAAAAAGAGAACACTAGAGGTCTCCACCACCCTACATATAAATCTTACTGTTAACCATAATTTCAATAATTATTATTTCCAATTACACGTAAAGCATATTAAAAATCCCAAACACATAAAAAATAACTATTCACTACTTAGTGAGTGACCACATAATCAAAGTTTTCAATAGTCTTTTTTCATCTCTCTCAACCAAAACTTCTAAAACACAATTTTACCTTAAGCTAAGAAATAAGTCTCAATTTAAAAGAGGACCTAACCCCTTTTCCAAATAACATACTACAAGTTTTAAACCCATCCAGATACAGTTAGCAAATCTATACGACATCCTTGATACTTCCAAGTCAGCATAAAGCATATAGAATTTTAAACCGCAGATATTTCCATATTAACCCAATATATTTATAACATAATATTTGAAATCAGAGTATGTTTCAAGATCAGCGAATGAAACAATATTCCAAACCCTTTATCTATTTTATTTCCCCTTTCCTCTGCCAAATGGATAGTCTTAAAAATTCATTCCAAAAGTAAAAGATAAAATCAGTCTATTCTGTTGCTCTGTGGGTGCCTGCATTCCAATTTGGACGGCTGGGGGAGATACGTCGGCCAACTTCTTTCCAACAAACTGCGTCACACTCATTTTCTGTTTTATTTTTTCACCAATTAATACTTCAAAGCCTCTGTGCAGATATGGTAAATTTCCAAAATCGTTATTTACTTCTTCTTCTGTGGTGGACCTGAGTGAGTATCCAGTCTCTCTTGATCATGTTGTAATTCCACTTCAAAGTTGACACACCAAGTATCTATTTTTAACTCCATTCTATTTACAAAATCTTCTGCCTTGTCTTTGAGTTGCTGTAATTTATCCCTTACTCTCATAAATATTTCCCACGAAACCATCTTTTCTTGTAAATATTTTTCAAAGCACTCTCAGCCAGATTTCTTACTTCAAACCACTATAGATAAGATTAGAAAACCACCTTTCAGATATCTCTCCATTAACTTTTTTGCCTCCCAGTTATCTGTCTTGATTTACTCACAGTAATTTTTAAGTCCAATTATGCTGTAGAGAGATTCCTTGCAATTACAAATTCAGATGTTCCCCTTCATTTGGAAGCAAGCACAAACTTTCCTAATGATCGGTAAACCAACCTCCGAAATACAACACCTCTTTCCCTCTATCTCAGATCACAAGCCGCAAATCTGTCAAAAGGCAGACAGAAAGCAATTTATGACCCTAGAGACACTTTGAGGGTAATGTCAATCTTATCTTCTTTCATCAGAAGTAGATTTCCTGGTCAGAGAGCATCTCTGGTCAAAGAAATGTTGTATTCGTCCTCCCACAGAGCCCTGTGAGATGTTCAGAAAGCCATGTCTTACCCGAAAGTTTTCAAGACACCAACAATGCTTAATGAGCAAGTGGGTGTGTGTGGGGGGATCTTTTTCTTTTCTTCAGCCTTATAACCTTGAATAATTTCTTGCTGTAAGCTTGTTGTCTCCTATCTTTTCAGCGATAACTTTTGTTAGTGTTAATAATGTGGTTCTCCTTGAAGAGAAAAAAACAAACAAACTCAGGCCCCAAGGCCTTTCCCTCCCATTGCAGCACTAGTGAAGGGATATCGAAAATAAAATCTCCAGGCTGTAACAACAGTGATAGAACAGGTAAAACGCCAAGTAAAACATCGGAAGTAAAATCAACTGAGCTACAAAAACACTCTACTTTGGTCGGGAAACAATAAGAGTTAAAAGATTATTTAGCATTAAAAAGTCTCTAATAAAAACATAACAAATACAAAGATAAAAGCTCCAAAAAGCTAAAAAAACCCATAGTTAAACCATAGTTTAAAAGAGACTTTAAAAAGAGCTTCTAAAACAAACTGTTACTCTGTTGCCATCTTGTTTCCACCGGGGCTCGAACTATTAATAAAGATTTTCCCCACCCCTTGTATAAACCATTTCTGTAGCTTTCCCACACACTGAACAATCATTGGCTTTATATTTCCCCAGTGGAATCTTTCATGCTCAATGCAGCATGATCTCTTTTGGGACTGTTCACCCAGCAGTAGCACTTGCATGGTTTCTCTCCTGTATGGATCCCCAGATATCGGATGAGGCTTGATCTTTCAGGGAAGCTCATCTCACACTTTGAACAAGCGTGTGGCTACTCTCTTGTGTGGATTTGCTCGTGATGAATTAGTTTATATATTTTGTTATGAAGTTTTTCCCACATTGTAAGCAACCATATGGCTTCTCCCCTGTGTGAATTCTCTCATGTACAGCCAACACTGATCTACGATCAAAGCTTTTCCCACAGTGCGAGCATCTAAGTGGTATGTGTTCTCTTTTATGATGTTCAAGGGCTGAGCTTTGGCTGAAGCTTTTCTCACAGTCTGAGCATTTGTATTTATGCATGCTCTGATGTTTAAGAAAGGTGGATCTGTACTTTGAACATTTGCCACACTCCTGGCATTTATATGGTTTCTCGTCTGTATGGCTTATCCTATGATATATAAAGCTAGAGCTACTCCTGAAGCTTTCCCCACAGTCAGCGCACTGATATGGTTTCTCACCAGTGTGGATTCTCACATGAAGTTTAAGGTCTGAAATGGTTCTGAAGCCTTTCCCACAATCTGAACATTTATGCGGTTTCTCACCTGTGTAAATTTTCCTGTGCCTGATGAGGTTTGGCTGGCAATTGAAGCTTCTTCCACAATCTGAGCATTTAAATGGTTTCTCTCCTGTATGGGTTCTCTCATGAACAGTAAGCTGTTCTCTCTGTCTGAAGCATTTTGCACAGTATAAACATTTAAACAACTTTTCTCCTGAATGGATTTTCTTATGTCTAGTAAGATGTACTCTTGAACTCAACTTTTCCCCACAATCTGAACATGCATGTGGTTTCTCTCCTGAATGGCTTTTTTCATGTCTTTTAAGATTTCCCGTGCAAGCAAACCTTTTCCCACAATCAGGACATGCATATGGCCTCTCCCCAGTGTGGCATCTCAAGTGTATAATAACAGCACAGTTGTGAGTGCAAATTTTCCCACAGTCAAAGCACTTAAATGGTTGTGCTGCTGGGTGGCCTGTCTTGCCACGTTCAGAGCTTCCTGTCTGTTCTGTACACACCTTCTGTGTCTCACCCCTGCGACTCCTCCCCCGAACTGTCTTTTCACTGGGATCCTTGTTGCTTTCCTCATGAGGCATGGCTTTCTTCCGAGGGTGCTTTCTTTGGTTCTTCTCCAGTTTATATTGTGTCCCGGGGCTTTCTCTTTTCGCACTGTGATGGGAAGATGTCTCTTTGCTACTTTGCGACATCGTTTATTGTGGTTTTACTGGTGGATAACTTTCTGTCTGAAGAAACTCTGCCTCCTCTCTCACCTGCTCATCACCTGCTCAGAAATAAACATTGAGACTTGAGTTCAAGTTTTGTCCTTCCTTCCAGAATGTAGGAACAAAGGAACAACGAACGGTAGATGTTTGGTTTCTATTATTATTATTATTATTATTATTATTATTATTATTATTATTATTATTAAATTTTTCACATCTTACAACTACTAATGAATACAACAACAAAAAAATACAACATAAACATTGTGCACCCCCCCACCTCTTGGGACCAAGTTATATTTCTCACCCCAATTTGTGTGTGTGTGTGTGTGTGTGTGTGTGTGTGTATATACAAGCTATTATTCTATATTCCAAAAATATAACAAATCTTGACAAGGTTTGTTCCCCCTCCCCTTTACCAACACATAATCCAAAAATTTGCCGCAAATGTTCACAAAGGTGTCTTTCTCCAATTGTCCTTTTTGACACTTAATATTACAAGTTAATTTATCATTTAACGCGATATCCCATACCTCTGTATACCATTCATTAATTGAAAACACATGTTGAACCTTCCAATTCCTAGCTATCATTAATTTTATGCATTTTAAAAATCTTAAGTGCGAATAATCTCAGGCCAGCAAAGGGCTCAAAACAAAGTTGTTAAAACAGCACAAATTAAATCAAACAGTAGATTAAAGCCATATTAATCTAACTTTAAGAAAAAACAACCTGGGAATATAAAAAGGTCTTTGCCTGGTGCAGGAAGGACCCGAGTAGGCACAAAGGAGGCCTTCTGGGGAGAGTGAAGTGCAGTGCCACAACTGAGAATACCATGTTTTAAGCCACCTAACTTCAGAAGGCTGTGGATACACACAGAGTGGCTTCTACGGTGATCTACGCAGTAACACATGCGTAATACTGGTGCAAGGGGGCAATCCCTATGGTCCCATGCCATATAGGGCTTTACAAGTGAACACCAGCACTTTGGATTCTGCTCCGAGACTGAGCAGAAATGGCAGCTCTCACTAGTTTCGAAGGTGCTTCATAACTGGCAAGCTATGTTCCTTAGGTCCAGTCCTGGCTGGCAATCTAGCAACGGTATTATGAACTAACTGAAATTTACGAGACATGTTCAAAGGCTGCCCCACATATAACGCAGAGTAGTAATCAAGTCTAAATGTTGCCAGGCAAGGATAAAATTGCAGCCAGCCTATCTCTGTCCAGGAGGGGTCGCAGCTGGCACAGAAGCCTCAGCGGATGGAAGAGGCAACTTGCCACACAAGCCACGTGGGCCTCCAGTGACAGAGCCAGATCAATCAGCACCCCCACAGTGTTGGCCTGATCGGTAAGGGATTGTGCAACTCCATGTGGAACAGGCATAGCTCCACCTTCCAGGTCAAACAACACACCAATAGCATCACCACCTTGTCTGGATTTAACTCGATATTTCAGCCATATGTTGACAGTCTCTCATTCATAGAGCAATCCCCACCATGGACAGAACAGCGCTCACCCCTTCCCTCCCCTGCAGGATCCAAGACATGAGCAGAGTTCCCTACCTCTGTAAAATGAAGTTGAACAGAAGATGGATGGTTTCGGGGTTTCCCACCAAATTAATTGTTTCTTGATTGCCGGCATATCCAATCCCAGAAGCGCTGCCCAATAGGATCTTCTTTTGTCCCAATTCTTGCTGATCGAGCATCCATAGCACTTCCCCCTTTTCAAGTCGGGAGATCAGCTCTGGCTTCGACGCTAGAAATCATGGTTAGGGAGAAGAGAAACAGAGAGGGTCAGGACATATTTAAAGGAGAGACAGAATGGTGTAGTGGTTAGAGCGCCAGAGTAGGACTGGAGAGACCAGGGCTCAAATCCCCACTCACTGTGTGACCTTTGGGGCACGAAATATTTATTGATTTATCGCCAACAATTCTTGTCCATCTTCATTATACATTAAATAAGTATACTTACTTGGTTCATGGACATAAACATATATACAAAAACTAAAAAAAGAAAATAACTCTCCCTTCTTTTACTTTACACACACTTACATTTACAAAATAACTTCTCTAATTATAATTTACATAATAAACCTTTGTTTATATCTTGCTTGAATCAGAATGAAATCAAAATCATTGCAGGAAATTCAGAAGCATCTGCTGGGTGCTACATTCATTTACTGTCCAGCTGAATTAAAAGCCAAGGAGGTTTTGTTCTTTGGGTTATTATTTTTTTTTAAAAAGAACATTGTAACTCTCCAACAATAGGTTTACCAAAATCCAATGCACTCGGCAGCTGGTGTGCATGAAATGGGAGGCAGTTGTATGCGCATGCACTAGAGGCCAGATGCATCCAGTCCGCACTCCAAGCTTTAGCCTCTGGAGACCCTGATGTGGGAAGGGAGGGGTATGAATCTTGAAAAGATGAGACTATAGCAACTCACACTAACAAACAGTTAAGAAGGCGTCTCCAAAAGACAAACCAAGAGGACGCAGAAAATAGGGATTGTTATAAGAACATACGAAAAGTCTTGCCGGATCAAGCCAAAGGTCTTCTCTAGTTCAGCATCCTATTCCCACAGCAGCCAACCAGATGCTTCAATGGGAAGCTCATAAGCAGAACATGAATGCAAGAGCGCTCTCCCATTCATGTTCCACAGCAGCTGGTATCTAATGATTCACTGACACTGACAATGGACATAGCATACAGAGCTGATGGCGATGAGGAACACCTCGTCCCATATGTGCCTGCCCGAACCCCAAGATCCTCTTCGGAGGTCCTTCTCAGAGAGCCCCCTCTAAAGGAAGTTAGGAGGGTGGCTACTAGGGGAAGGGCCTTCTCAGTTGTGGCACCCCATCTGTGGAATCAGCTCCGCAAAGAGGTGTACCTGGCACCCACTCTGTATTCTTTTAGGCACCAAGTGAAAACCTTTTTACTTGCCCAATATTTTAATGGTTGATTTTTTATTCATTTTTATTATTCTACTGTACCTCCATTCTGATTCTTTTTGTCTGCTTGGTTTTATTGTGTGATTTTATATTATTCTGCATTTTATTTTATGTTCTTTTGTTTTTAAGATGACTGTTTTTATCTTGTTTCTCTTTGTAAACCCAGGGAGCCTTTTGGCTGATGGGCGGTGAATAAACATATTAAATAAATAAATAACTACAGCCACCATGGCTGGTCGTCATTGATAGGCTTATCCTCCATGCATTTATCTAACCCTCCTTTAAAGGTGCCTAGCTTAGTAATCATCACCACATCTTGTAGTAGCAAATCCCATACTACTTATGAGCTGTCCTTCCTTTTCTCTGTCCTGAATCTCCCACCATTCAGCTCCATTGGATCAACCCAGGCTCTAGTATTATGAAACTGAGAAAACCATCTCCATATCCACTTTCTTCATACCATTCATAATATTATACACCCCTCATGCCCTTTAGCTTTGTCTAAAGTAAATAACCACAAACATTGTAGCTTTTCCTCACAGGAGAGTTGTCACAACCCTTTAATCATGTTGATCCCCTTTTCTGCACCATTTACAGCTTTCCAATCTTTCTGAGGTGCAGAAATCACATTATTCCAATGTGATCACACCACAGATTTGTGAAAGAGTTTTATGGTACTGGCAGCTTTAATTTTGATCCCCTTTCCTCACAGTCTCAAACATGGAATTCACCTTTGTCACAGCTGCCAAACGCTCGGTCGTTTTCATTTATCAGTGCCTGAGAAACAGTGACAGCTGGAGCTTCTGTGAATATGTAAGGTGTTTCCTTTTTTGTTCATTTCATTTATGTTCCAAATTTCTTCCCATGTCAGAGGAGCAGAACCAATGATCATATCCCTGGCAGGAGCAGCAGCAGTTCCAGCTGTGCTAGAAAGGGCAGTATCACTCAATCTGGAAGCGGCTGCTCTCCCTTAGAAGACAAAAGCAGCAGCTCCTAGACTGAGCGATGCAATCTGAAGGGCTAAGAGAGCCTGAAAGGAAAGGGGTCCTTACCCAGGGAAGCCACATTCCCATAATTCTCCCGCATGACCTCCTGGTATAAAGCCCTTTGATCTGGATCCAGCAGAGCCCATTCAGATGCTGTGAAATACACGGCCACATCCCCAAAGGTCACGGGGTCCTGGAAGAGGAAAAGAGTGCCCCATTAGCCCCATCTAGAAATATCCCATAAGAGAGCTCTTTGCTCTGAACTCAGTCATCTTATTAAAGGAGAGATAATAGAAGCATACATAACCAGATGGAGAAAGATGTTCAGGGCCACTACATTAACATCCCGCTTTCTCTGCACGTTTAGTAATTAGTAATTCATTTATTTATTTATTATATTTATACCCCGCCTTTTTTTTCCTGCAAGGAACCCAAGGCGGCTTACATAAACATCCTCCTCCTCCTCTCCATTTTATCCTCACAACAACCCTGTGAGGTAGGTTAGGCTGAGAGTCAGTGACTGGCCCAAAGTCACCCAGTGAGTTTCATGGCCGAGCGGGGACTAGAACCCGGATCTCCTGAGTCCCAATCCAACACTCTCACCACTATGCCACACTGGTGGGACATATTTTGGGTTGATGGGTCACACCTTGTATTCCCCCCGCGCCACTTTACATTAAGGCAAGAGGACATGACAAAGTTGCCATGTAATTTCTCAACTGGGTGTAGGCCTGTTGAGCTAATAAGGTTTGCCTCTGGAGGTCAGACAGGCTCTGACACTGTGTTGTTTTTATTCTTTTATCTGTTTTTATCTTTTTATTGTTCACTGGTCTGGAATCTGCTTGGATATGGACTGGTATACAAATACTGTAAATAAAGAAATAAAGTGTGGCTGTTTTGTTTGCTTTGTTACATTTATGTCCCATTATTCCTCCAAAGAACCCTTCCTCCTCTCCATTTTATCCTCACAACCTTGTGAGATAAGTTAAGCTTCCTGGAAGTGGATCCAACCATCGTCTCTTTGTACCTATCTCACCCAAATAACCACTAGGGGCATTGGGGGTAGAGCAGATAGGGGTACCTGCTTTCCTTTACTCTATGACCTCTACTTCCTGCTGTGACATAAACTGATACTCTTAAGGCACAATCCTATGCATGGTTAGACAGACACCAAAATACATATTGGGGAAATGCTCACCAAAATGTATACATTAGGAGAAAGGCGCATTTTTATGTGCTAATTCTTCTAAATGTATGCAGTTTTGTATACTTTTTTGATCAGAGAACTGGATCACAAAATCTAGAGAAGTGAGAAAACTGAAGGATAATTGAGTTTAGGTTCACGGAATAGTTTGGTGTGTGTGTAAATTATGTGGGTTCCAGGGGTGGTGCTAGAGAACCAGGGCTCAGGTCCAAAAAGACAAAAACAAAAACAAACAATTGCTAGTATGTAAATTAGCAAATTTGCATATGCTAATTTACATATGCTCTAAAGCAGGGCTCCAACCTTGGGTCCTCAGATGTTGCTGGACTACAGCTCCCAGAATCCCTTGCCATTAGCCATGCTGGCTGGGTATGCTGGGAGCTGTAGGCCAGCAGCATCTGGGAACCCAAGGTTGGAGAGCCCTGCTCTAAAGTCTGTTGTACGTGTGTGCGTGTGTCTTTAAAGGACCCTGTCTCCTAAGGACACTGCTATAAAACGGAGGTATGGACAGGGGAGAGGAGGGCATTTGATTTCAGAAAAAAACCTCAGGCAGAAAGATTCAAGGAAGGGGGTAGCAGGAGGTGAAGCACATGTGGGCAAAAAACCAGCTAATCCAGGCGGATCAGATGCAACAGAGATTATCAGGGCCCCTGGAACTTTCTTTAGCAAGTTAGAATGGAATCCAAATCTGTTACTAGGCAACGTACAGTATTCCCTCTCCTGATTCAATCAAGTGGTTCAGTCCACTGAACCCTGTCCCCTGCCCTTCAACCAGACTATACACAGTCTGATTTAACACTTTAATGAGCAGTTGTGGAGGAAGGGGGGCTGGCTGACCCACCACACCCCCACCCTTTCCTACCCCAAAGGAACCAAGACCCCCAGAGATCTCAAGGTACCAGATTGCCAGCCTCAGCTGTCTGAAATCCTACTTGAATCTCTGTTCAGGGACTTGCCTTTGTCTATAACCTGGATTTAGTTACTGAACCAAGCAGAGCAATCCACAAACACCATGTGGGGTAAAAAACCAAAAGGAGGTTTATTCTGGTAGCGTTTTACAACAAGAATAGGGAAATGAGAGAAGCACACGAAATTAGAGAGAGACACTTTGGTACACAGTAAAGCTGCAAAATAACAAAACCTACTTCTTTATATCTCTCAGGCACACAACTCTGTTACCTGAGGGTCAGTTCTTTTCCAGAGTTAGATCCAGCACAGCCTTGCTGCTTGAGGAGATTACCACACCTACCCGAAGGTCCGAGATGGATAGCCTCCCACAAGGCTTGCCTTTACCAGAGCCCTCATTCAGCTAATTTCACCAGGAGCTACCTGGGGTCGAATCCTGAGGCCTCCCGAAGGCTTGGGCCTCTGCTTGGCTGTCCGCCATTGCTCCAACAGCCGGCAGCCACGCGATGACCAAAGACAAAGACAAAAAACCACACTGTTGGGAAATATAGCTCTTTCCCCCTCCCCTCCTCCTTCCTGTAGCTTTGCTGCTTCTCAGCCAATCAGGGTGAACTTCACCTGGCCAGGCAGGGAGGGGAACTCATGACTTTCGCATCTGAAAAGCCGTAGACAGGCGCCATGTCCCATCCGATACTTTATGCACATTTCACCTCCTCCCAGCCCCCAACTGGCCTTACTTGGTTTACACATGAGGAGGCGTGTGCGTGTGTGTGTGTGTGTGTGTGTGTGTGTGTGCAGGAACCCTCAAAGGCTCTTTTCTTCACACCCCTTCCTTTGGGAAAAGATGAAACGAGGGGTTAACCCTCTCCTTTCATCTATACTAACTAAAAAAAAAGAAAAGAGCTTGCGCTAGCATTCTACCACTAGTACACCTTTTGTCATTCACACACACACAAAACAGAAAAAAGAAACAACTTTAAACAACAATCTTAAACATCTTAAATCTTAAAGCTTTAAATCTTAAATCTTAAAGCTTTAAATCTTAAATCTTAAAGCTCCTTAAACATCAAAACAGCAAAACAACAACCAGAAGTTTACAGGTTTGCATACACAAGAAACATCATATACAATTCAAAAGGGAACCCCAACCCTTCTGTTGCCTGTCTGGCACTCTGTCTAAAAAAAAAACCAAAACTTTTTTGGGTTGCTATTTTTCACACAAGCCTGTAGGGGGCAGATTGCTGACTGAAATGTGACTCTTCAATTCGCCTTTATGTTTGCTTTTAAAGGCTTGCTTCTGCCCCTCTCCACCTAACGACATGAATCCATCACCCCTTTTTCCAAAGGCTCACTGGTGGCTTCTCCCCACCCAATGACATGAATACACCACCCCCTTTTTCCAAAGGCTTGCTATGGCACTTTCTACTCAGTGACATGAATGGGATGACTGTTTCCCTCAGAATTATATGCTGAGCCCTGGAGGCTCCGCCCAGGCAGCTAGAACACCAGCCTGGCAATCTTTCAGCCGTTAGAGGGCTTCCCGCCTAATTCCTTTTAACCTTCTGCTTTGTTCTCTAGCCTCTTGACTGATTTTTCTCTGGCAACTCTTCTCTGCCCCCCTGAGGCCCTTTGAATACATGCAGCCATCATGTTTATTATCATCAAATTTCAAATTGACCTGATACAGTTGGGATTGACTTTTGCATTTGGGAACAAGACAACACAAATAGTTCAGTTGCTTACACTGGGATCACCCGTCCCTGGCCCCCCAGCAACAATTTATCGACAAGATAACACAAATACACTTGAATCACCCGTCCCCTCCACTCCAGCAACAATTTAACAGTTTTCATTGGCTTTAATCAACACCCCAATCTCAGTCCTCTTTTCTTCTCGCTGGAGACACCTGGAGGGAAATTCTTCTGTCTGTGCTTCTCCGCCAGCTAAGAGGGAAATCCCCTTTTCTTTCTGCTCCTTTCAGCTCTCCATTTCGGCAGCACAGGGACAAAGTCTCTTTTTCGGGGGGGGTTTCTGATGTCTGCCCCCCCCAGCCTTTAGCTGGTTCACACACCATGCCCCCCCCCCAAGAGTAACTGGACAGTCTAAGTTCAAAATCTGAGTCCTTCTCCTGTGGAAGAGATGTAGGGCAGGACTGTGTCTTCCCTCCCCAAAGTCTTGCCAATTTCTCTGGGGCACATAGCCAACCCAATCACTCATCAAACGCTGTCCCAAAATTCAACGTTTTGCTCACCAGTCTCTTAAGAGAGGTTTTCTGGTCTTCTCTCCTTTCTTCTGCTCCCCTTGGAACACGCGCGCGCGCGCGCGCACACACACACTATTTCTTCTCTTTGCCCCGGGCTTGGGATCACATAGCTGCCATCTGCTCACCCGCTTTTTGCACTCGATGGGTAGGATCTTCCTCCGCTTACTCACTGGCAATTGCTGCTCTCATCCTCTGGGACACGCACAGCTGCCTTCCCCCAGCCACAGACTCTTTGCACTCGATGGGTAGGATCCTCCTCCGCTTACTCACTGGCAATTGCTGCTCTCAGCCTCTGGGACACGCACACGCACAGCTGCCTTCCCCCAGCCACAGACTCTTTGCACTCGATGGGTAGGATCCGCCTCCACTTACTCACTCTACAGTTGAGATTTCTTGCCTTCAACGTTCTCCGCTGGCAGCTAGGCTTCCACAGACTGCCAAGCAATCTGAACGTTTTTCCTAAGACTCAATCTCACACTTCAATTTCTAAAAAATAACAAACCCTCTACTCATGTACCAAAATCTCTCCAAGGCAGCTTCCCTATTTGCCCACGTGCACCCACTCTGTGGTCCAGTTTCGAATCCCAGCGCTTGCCACCATGTGGAGGAAGGGGGGGGCTGGCTGACCCGCCACACCCCCACTCTTTCCTACCCCAAAGGAACCAAGACCCCCAGAGATCTCAAGGTACCAGATTGCCAGCCTCAGCTGTCTGCAATCCTACTTGAATCTCTGTTCAGGGACTTGCCCTTTGTCTGTAACCTGGATTTAGTTGCTGGAACCACAGAGCAATCCACAAACACCATGTGGGGTAAAAACAAGAAAGGTTTATTCTGGTAGCATTTTACAACAAGAATAGGGAAATGAGAGAAGCACACGAAATTAGAGAGAGACATTTTGGTACACAGTAAAGCTGCAAAATAACAAAACCTACTTCTTTATATCTCTCAGGCACACAACTCTGTTACCTGAGGGTCAGTTCTCTTCCAGGGTTAGATCCAGCACAGCCTTGCTGCTTGAGGAGATTACCACACCTACCCGAAGGTCCGAGATGGGTAGCCTCCCACAAGGCTTGCCTTTACCAGAGCCCTCATTCAGCTAATTTCACCAGGAGCTACCTGGGGTTGAATCCTGAGGCCTCCCGAAGGCTTGGGCCTCTGCTTGGCTGTCCGCCATTGCTCCAACAGCCAGCAGCCACGCGATGACCAAAGACAAAAAAACCACACTGTTGGGAAATATAGCTCTTTCCCCCTCCCCTCCTCCTTCCTGTAGCTTTGCTGCTTCTCAGCCAATCAGGGTGAACTTCACCTGGCCAGGCAGGGAGGGGAACTCATGCCTTTTGCATCTGAAAAGCCGTAGACAGGTGCCATGTCCCATCCGATACTTTATGCACATTTCTCCTCCTCCCAGCCCCCAACTGGCCTTACTTGGTTTACACATGAGGAGGCGTGTGTGTGTGCAGTTGATTTAAAAAAACCCTCCCTGCAGAGTTTACATTTTTTTGTCGCATATTCCAGCACATGGCCAGTCTTCTGAGACCCTTCCTAAAAATGAAATTGCAGTGGGAGGAGGACTGTGAAAACAGTCAGAGCAGTGGTGGGGTGTGTGTGTCTGTGTTTGCACAACTTCCCACTTTTATCACATAGGACCATAGATAGAAGATAGGAAGCTGCCTTATACTGAGTCAGACCCTTGGTCCATTCAGCCCAGTGCTTCTCAAATAGTGGGGCGCGCCCCCCTGGGGGGGCGTGAGGCTCCGTAAAGGGGGGCGCGCCTGATTGGCCAAACCAATTGGTAGGCCCGCGTGAGGCAGCGTCATGCTGCGCGCCAGGGCTCAGGCCGTGATGCGGCGGACGGGGACGACGGACCTACCTGCTGCCTCCGTGCCGGCCGCGCTGGACCCGCCGCTGCCCGTCGCATCATGTCCTGCACGCCGGATCCGCCGCCCGTCACGTCATGTCCTGCGCGCTGGATCCCCGCGCTCTGTTTTTGGCGGGGGGGAACCAGGGCAACAGGGCTGTTTAAGTCCTGTTGCTGCCCTGGTTCCCCCCCCCCGCCGCCAAAAACAGAGCGCGGGGATCCAGCGCACAGGGCATGACGCGACGGGCTGCGACGGCGGGTCCAGAGGCGGAGCCGGCTTCAGCGGCGCGGAGAACACGCCGCTCAGAAGAGCGACGGACGGCAGCAGCAGCTTGAGCGGCGCAGAGAATGCTCCGCGCCGCTCAGAAGAGTGACGGGTGGCGGCGGCGGCGGCAGCTTGAGCGGCGCGGAGAACGCTCCACGCCGCTCAGAAGAGTGAGATCGGGCCGCCGCAGGAACGATCGGAAGAGCCCAGGTAAGGCTCGTATTACATCCCTGCCGTGCGTTCCCATGCAGCCGCCTCATTCTTACCCCCCAGCCGCCTCATTCCCTCCTAGCCAGCACCTCCTCCTCCTTTCCCCACATTCTCCCTGGCTTCTTCACAATCCCCCCCTCTTTCCCCCTAAATTACCTTCAGGCTATGTGTACAATGTAGTACTATTTAAAAAAATTGAGTTGATGTTTTTTTCAATAAAAAACTGTTTGTATCATTGAAAGCCCTGTTATTGTGTTTTTCTTTTAAGACAAAATATGTTAATTAGTTCAGACAACTGTATGAGTTGTTTTTACTAAACTAAAACCCCAGTATTCAGGTTTAATTGCAGTGTTGGCACTTTGAAATAAATAAGTTGGTTTTGTGTTGCAGTTTGGGCACTCGGGCTCAAAAAGGTTTGCCATCACTGCTTTAAGGTGTACTTATAACAATTTTATAGACAAATGATACTATTTACAGTCGCGCGGGGGGCGCGCGAAATGTTTTCTTCTTCCTAGGGGGGGCATGACAGAAAATAATTGAGAAGCACTGATTCAGCCCAATATTGTTGACACGGACTGGCAGTGGCTCTCCAGGGCTTCAGGCAGGAGTTTTTCCCAGTCCTTCTTGGAGAGGCTGGGGATTAAACCTGGGACCTTCTGCATGCAAAGCAGGGGCTCTACCACTGAGCCGCAGCCCGTCCCTTCCTCCTTGCAAAAAGAGACACGTGGTTCAAATTAATTAAGCAGTTACTATCTTTGGAGTTGCAGCGGTTGGTGAAACTCCCGGCTAAAATAAGGAGGAAGTGCAGACAAGAAAGAAAACACTTACCAAATCCCGAGCTGGGTGAGAACAGGGCCGGATTAAGCTAGGGGCTGTTGGAGCGGCAGCTCCAGGCCCTTAACAGAAAATAGGCCCGCAATTATAGCGACACGCCGATTTCCCCCCCCTTCGGAGTTAGCTCTGATCGTTATCATTCAGCATAATTAATGATTTTTTCAAGATTAGAAAGGTGTTCTAAGCACATCTGCATTACAGGCTTGAGGCAAGACCTAGCAAGAACTGTTGTTCTCAAATTAGCATTTCAATAGCTTTGCATTTCAATTACTGTTACTACATTTCTTTGCGAGAACTTCTAGCACATGGGCTTGCTAGGGTCTGTAATATTCAGATTTAGAAGGGACCTCTCTCTCCAGCCTCGAGCAAAAGATCTTTCTGTTTCGCAGCTCAATTGTTCAAATGCTAGTTTAACAAAAAAACAAAAACGCATAAAGCTTCCTGGCTTTATGTTGTGGCTGCTTTTTAAAAAAAAATAAATAATAATTTGGGGGAAATTGGGAAGACCCTTACTGATGAGCTGCAGGAGTTTTTGAGTTTTTGCTCTGTCAAGCGACCCCTCTCTGCCCACCCGCCTCCAAAATCTCCACCATGACTTCTGCTTGCTATGGGACAAACCTCTGGGATGGTCTTTACCTGCCGCTGGTCCTGATGGCCCTCCTCTGCACAGGTAAGGTTCAAAAGTTTGACTCTTTTGATCTGCAAGTTCTCCTTCTCCTTCTCCTTTTTTTCTGTAAAAAGGCTTTCCCTCTTTTGTGAGCCAAACTGAACATAAGGGCTGTGTGTTTGTGGGTGTGGGTGTCTGCCTTTTGGGGGTGTTGATCCTCCTGCCGCCTGCAAAATGTCACCTGCTTGGCTAATACTGTGTGTGTGTGTGTGTGTGTGTGTGTGTATGTGTGCACGTGCGCTTTCATGGGGAATTGTGTGGCATTTTAAGTTTTATTTTGAAAAACCCCAAAGAACAGAGTTCACCAAATATCCCTCTTGGATATTTTGGACTACAGTTCTCATTTGCCTCAGGCAGCATGGCCAGTGGCTGGGGAAGATGGGAGCTGGGGCCCCAAACATTTGGAAGTGCCCCGGTTGGGGAAGACTACCCTAGAGGTTAAAAAACGTGGAGGTACTTATCATCAACGATATGTGATGAGTTTATTGAACTGATTGGTCAGCAAGTGCTGCAGCAAATCATAAACGAGATAAAAGAAGCCAAATATTATTCAATTTCTGTTGACTCCACCCCTGACATAGCACATTGTGATCAACTAACAATTATATTTCGCTATGTACTACCTAGTGGTCCAGTGGAGCGTTTTACGAAATTCATTCCAATGCACGGACACACTGGTATGGAGCTAGCAAACATTATTTTGCAGTTCATGGATGAAAATGGAATTTCCATCAAAGACTGCAGGGGTCAGTCTTATGATAACGGATCTAATATGAGTGGCAAATATAATGGTATGCAGGCCTTAATTTGGGGGAAAAAACCCACTTGCTGAATACATTCCTTGTTGTGCACATTCACTTAATCTTGTTGGACAAAATGCCGTAAACAGCTGTCCAGTTGCAGTTTCGTTCTTTAATTTTGTGCAGCAGTTGTATTGTTTTTTTTCTGCTTCAACTCATCGATGGAATCTGTTAACAGATAGTTTCAAACTATGTGGTATACCGACATTAAAAAGGTTATCTGATACACGTTGGTCTGCTCACCATGATGCTGTGAATGCCTTACAAAAAGGCTATAGTACTATCAGAGATGTCCTTTCAAATATTATGAATGATGAATCCACAAAGGGAGAGGTCTGTTTACAAGCAAAGGGCCTAAATAATGTCATGGATCAATTGGAAACTGGAATAATGATTGTTGAAGTATGGTCTGTCATTTTACCAAGGTTTCACAGAACCAGTCAGTATCTCCAAGATGCAAAATTAGATCTGCATACAGCAACAGACATGCTGAACTCTCTAAAGGATTTTGTGCAGTCTCTCCGTTCTAGATTCTCTGAATTTGAACAGCAGGGTAAAAATATTTCCGGCTGCGAGGCGTACCAGCTACAACGTGGAAGGAAAGTGAAAAGAAATAGGAGGTGGGACTATGGTGATGCAGAAGATGCTAATGCTGATATGACACCCTCTGAGAGGTTTAAAGTGCATACCTTTTATCCTATAATTGACCAATTGACAGAATCACTGAGGCACAGGCAAGCAGCATACAATATAATTCAAGAAAGATTTGGATTTCTATCAGAAATATCACTCTAGCAGCTGATAGTCTACGTTCCAGAGCCACTACACTAGTGTCAAAATATCCTGAAGATCTTGAACCCGTTTGCAGACGAAATTGTACAGTTTTCATCTATTTTCAAAATGTACCAATCTTCCACTGCAAATCAAGACATTCATGGGAGTCAAGAAACACAAATGTACAAGTTTATGATTGCACAATCTCTAGTCGGTGCATTTCCAAATACATTTGTGACCCTCCGCATGTATTTGTGTTTAATGGTCAGCAACTGCAGTGGTGAGCATTCATTTTCAGCATTAAAACGTGTGAAAAATGAACTAAGGTCTTCCATGGGTCAGGAGCATTTAAATGCGCTCTCTCTGTTGTGCATTGAAAATGGTTTGCTGAACGAGCTTAATCTTGATTCTACAATTGAGGAATTTGCAAGTAAAAAAGCAAGAAAAGTTAATGTGTAATTTTATTTTAATCTACCAGCTTGATTCATTTAGTTTAAATGCAGGTTAGAGTTCAGTGAATAACCTGTTTGTGTGTTTAAAACTAGTGGTTGCTATTTATTTCAAGAGTTACTCTCTGCACCATAATCATAACGCAGGCTGTATTGATTATGATGCTATAATAATAATAATGATAATGATAATAATACTTTAAGGAACAAATTTTTATGAGCCAAACATCATACACTTATATTTAAATTGTTTATATGGTTTATGTTTATTTAAAAATGGTTGTTGTGAATGTTCTATTTACCGTATAACGGGTTTATTGAGTTAACAAGCTTATTGTTTACAAAAAAAGAAATATTTTCAATATGTTTCTGTTTTGGCACTTTAATGGTAATTAAAATATTTAATTTGTTTTAATATAAAATTGCGTCTTCATTTTATTTATTTCCATAAAAAGGGCCACCAAAATCCTCAGCACCAGGCCCATAATGCTCTTAATCCGGCCCTGGGTGAGAAACAAGCCCTGCTCCTTGGCAAAACTAGTCACTGCTAGGTCTCCTGACTCTTCCTGTTCAGAAGGCAGCCCGACCTCCCAGGGAAGCAGATTCAGATCAGACCAAACGATTGCAATCCTTCGTCCACGATCCTTTCCAAGCTCTTAGAAATTCCTCCTCCCAGGGGATCCCATTGCATTGAGGTTCAGCGGAGGGTTGTAATGCAGAAACACCTAAGCGTGGAGTGTTTCCGGTTGTCCGTCGCTCAAAGGGCCTGCCTGTGCTCTGGCTATGCTCAGTTGTAGCCACTGAAGCCTTCCTGCCCTTTTCTTTGCCCTCCCTTGGAATCAGATTTCTCTCCCTCCCCCCCCACCCCCAACAAACCATTTCCCAAACCACGTGGCCCGGCGCCTATTTTAAAGGAGGCAGAGACAAGACTTAAATGCAGAGGGACATACTGTTCTGAAAAGATATGGAGGGTGTGCTTGTTAATTCTGAATAATCTGGGCTAGTGTGGAAAAGAGTCCGGATCTCCCGAGCCCCAGCCCAACACTCTCACCGCTACGCCACAGTGGAGGGGAGCCTTCCCTTCCCTCCCCTCTCTTTGTCCTGTGCGGGCTCTTCTGCTGCCATTGCTCTTTCTTCCAGCAGACATCAGGATCATCTGCTGATCATCAATCACAGGTCGGGAGTATGAGAAGGGAATCAGAGGGGAGTGAACATCCCCCATTCCCCTCACAGAACTAGAATGCCCGGTCATCCCTCTTATGGCTCAGTATGACCTCCTCCTCCGCCGCCTGAATATCTCTCTCTCACTCACACACCGAAATGAACTGGGGGGGGGGGGGGGATTTCTTGGAATTTTAAAAAAAAGTATTATTATTACATTTATATCCCACCTTTTTTTCCTCTTGCAAGGAACCGAAATCAGCTTACTTGGTCCTCCCCCTCCTCCTCCATTTTATCCTCAAAGCAACCCTGTGAGGTAGGTTAGGCTGAGAGTCAGTGACTGGCCCAAAATCACCCAGTGAGCTTCATGGCCGAGTGGGGACAACCAGAGCCTGGATCTCCCGAATCCCAGTCCAACGCTCTGACCACAACATCACACTGTTTAGGCAGTGGGGGAGTCTATTCGAGGGTGTACTGTTGGGGAAAGGGCATTTGGCAGTTTAGCAGATAGAGAAAAACAGTTTCAGTTGGGTCAGAGACAGGGTGGAGATGGAATGTAGATGGTAGGTTAGGAATCAGTTTAGCAGTTGCCACTAAAATTAATTTTCCATATCCCTGACCACCATTTCTCAATTTCCCTGACCACCATTCAAAGATACCCCCAAGTTAAAAGAATTCATAGGCTACATTACATTAAATAACGCTTTATTAAATGGTTTAAAACTACGTGCACTGAAAGGTAATTTTTTTTTTTCAAGATAGGAGCTTCAATAGAAGCTTCTTTAAACATCGAGACTTGAGTTCGCATAGCACAACAACCCAGCTTGGCTTATAAGCCATGGTGGGTTGTCATGTCATGCGAACTCGGGGCAGGTTTGTCAGGGTGGCTTATTTTTGGGTTATAAGTCACCCTGAGAAGCCATGGCTTGTAGTAGGGTCTGCTTGACCTACAATGGGTTGTCATGTCATCCGAACCAGGGCAACATGACTCATCGTGGGTCAACCCTGACTACAAGTGGGATGTCAGGGTTGGCAAGAGCAGCAAACCTGCCATGGCCAGCCACCCCAAAAGTGACCGAGCGGCACTTTGTGGAGGCTGGCAAAGGCTTCCCTGCTCCCTGCTCCAATCACAAGCAGTTTTCGGCTTATCACAGCTTGACTTGTTTCCCTTAACCTTCTTGTCAAGCCAGTTTTTGCAATCCCCATAGGGGCATCCATGAAGTGCCCCTCCAAGGACCCCCGTGGTTCCTTGCAGGAGCTGCCAGTGGTCGCCCCTCCCTTTAAAAAAAGTTTTGTGCCAATAATGTGTGCAAATAATTCCGCTCATTTTTAATTTCCTCCCCCCCCCCAACCTGCCCAATTTGCGTGAATTGGGCAGGGTGGGTTAGTGTGAGCTGGTCCCTGGGCTAGGTACTGGCCAGGGTGGGTCCTGCTGGCCAAATCCAGCAGGCACCCAGCCTGTACAGTGCCTACTCCAGGCTTTAGGTATTTCCCCCCTTCGCAAGGAGCTGACAAGTTTGACAGGTCCAGACCTGTCAGTTCCTTGAAAAGCCCCAGGAGATTGCAGTTTCCAGAAAGGGGCTCTTTCCCTGCTTTTCACAGCGCAATCCCCTGGGGGAGATCAGGTTTCCCTAGTGCCCCCCTCATTTTGTAAGTGTCCCCTGCTGCTAGCATCAGGGGCAAACCTTCAAAACTGGAGGGGGTTCCCACTGACAGGACGACTCGCTTTCACGTGTTAAAGTAACGTCAAACTCGCGTACCCCTGGCACTGAGAAATTCCCCAAGGTGTTAGCAACTCAGGGTCAATGGCAAAACCTACAGGACACTTGGGACTTGTGATCACCGAACCCCCAAACCCGCCTGGGGATCCTGCTGGAAAGGGAGGGCACTTGAGGCCCCCCAAACATGCTTTTCCGCATGATCCTTGGTTTTTTTCGGGGAACCTCATGTACCCCAGGGTTATCCACTCTTGGAAAAGTTTTGTGCAGTCCCCTCTACTAAGGCTTAGTTACTGGCAGTCAGAGCTTCAAGCCAAAATATGCTGGTATTTTAGGGGCTCTACCCTTTTGCCTGACTCCTTGCCTTCAGCCCTACCCACCCCTGGAACATGTTCATGACTCCCGAGAGTTTCTCCCGAAAAGGAATTCAACCCTTGAGCTCAAAGCACTCCCCCCCCCCCGTTTACAATATAGGATGCGCTGTGAATTTTTTTCCATATAAGAAATAGTGTATACCTTCCCCAACCTGGTGCCCTCCAGATATGTTCAAGTGCAATACTCATCAACTCCAACCAGCATGGTTGGGCATGATGGGAATTGTACTCCTACACATTGGGAGGGCATCAAGTTGGGGAAGGCTGGAACTCTGCACTTGCTAACTATGTATTTTGATGTTTGTTTCCATAAGTATCTTATGCCTAAAATTAATTACAATGAGCAGTTGGGAGGCAAGAAGTGATGAGAGGTTTAGGGGAAACAGGAACTCTAGTGTTACTTCTCCTTAGAGCAGTGGTTCTCCACCTTTTTTGCCCCATGCACCCCTTTCACCATGTCAGAATGTCATTCACCCCCTTCCCAAGATTGTCTGACTTAATCTGTGCCATACAATAAGGTGTGATGTCCTGTAGATTATGGACAATCTGTAGAATTGTAATTTGTAGAAAGATCAGTATTCCAACAGTTTGAGTCTGTGGTCCCAATTCCCGCCCTGAAACCCTAAAATCCCCCCCCCCCGGGTTGAGAACCCCTGCTTTAGAGCGTATGAGTTATTAATGCCTCCATTGTTATGCTGCGTTGTTTTCATATTTGTCACTCTACCAAAAGATCCTGAGCCTGTTCTTTGTCAAATAAACCCTACATGGTTTGGGGGGGAAAGTCTAGAAGTGTTTCAGCTGAGAGCTTTGGCTATAGGGCGATCCATAAATTTAATCAATAAGGATGACAATATTAATGTGGTTTTCTGGACTTGGTAGGGTTTGAACATCACCACGGACAGGAAATGTTTCTTTTATACATTCCTCAGTGTATACACATACACACACCCCCCCAAAATATTCCAATCTGGAAATTGTGGTGAAAGGGGATCTGAAAAAGTCCTTGTACCAAATTTGGCAAACTTTATGGTGTTGAGCTGCATCCTGGTAGGATTTTAAGTTGTGCGTGCTGTGCAGAGGCAAGCATCTCATCTTTACTCTTTAACTTTCTACATGCAGGCAGCAGTGAAGGTTCATACTTCAATACAGGCCTGTGGCTCACGCTGGCTCAGCTTGTCCGAGTGTGGAAAGCTAAGCAGGGTCAAGCCTGGTTATTACTTGGATGGGAGACCCCTCCTCTAGTTTCCTGCATTGAGCAGGGGGTTGGACTCGATGGCCTTGTGGGCCCCTTCCAACTCTATGATCTATGAAACTATGGCATGTGGAGCTTTCAGGCTAAGACACCATATTAGCTTGGTGACATCACTTCCCATCCCCCCCAACTATGGTGAACTTTCGCCAGCAGCCTGAGGCTTGGCATGTTACTGCAGTGTATAATTACACCTAATTTCTCTGGTAACAGTCACAGCACTTTTAAAGAAATCACACAGTAGGGGTTTTACTAAGATTTTCATTTATGTTCCTTACAAAATGATCCAAATGAGGGGGAACTTCAAGCAGGCAATGGCCTATTGCTCTTTCCATGGCTGCACTAAGAGATCCCTGGGAGGTCAGGAGGTACACAGGTTCTGCAGGAACTTTTAATTGGACTTTTAGAGCACAATCCTATGCACGTTTAGACAGAAAAAAAATCCTACAACTCCCAGTGTGCCCCAGCCAGAATGGCTAGCTGAGGCATGCTGGGAGTTGTAGGACTCTCTTCTGTCTAAACATGCATAGAATTGTGACCTTAAAGAACTAAGAGGTCCCAAAAGTGTGCTGTCAGCTAGCTTATCTGGACATTTGATCGCTTAGGCAACAATTTTGGTGGCAGATTAATAGCCAGAATGCTTGCAAAGAATCCGGGAGTGTTATGCTACTTACTCCTCTGCTGCTGTTCCTACCAGTGACATCACCAGAAACCCAGGCCTCATTTCTCCTAATGCTTCCCCTTTTCTTGTTGTGTGTGGGTTTTCTGATGCACAGTCAGGTGTGTTTCCTTAATGAACCTCTTCCCACACCAGGAACGCCAAAACTGATTTCCCACCCCCCTCATGTGGATCAACTCATATTTACAAAGGCTAGTCCTCCGACGGAAACCCCTCCTTCTCTCTCTCATGTGAATTCTCTGATGACTTGTGTCGTCTTCGCACAATTCACTGATACGGTTTCTCTCCTGTGCAGATTCTTTGGTGAGACTGAAGCTGTCCATTCATAGTGCAGCTTTTCCTGCACTCCCAGCATTTATACAGGCTCTCTCCTGTGCACGGCCAGCCCTATCATTAGGTAGAGTGAGGTGGGGAATGCTCGGTTCTGTGGCCATTCCCTTCCATTGGAGGACAGCGCTGTGCATTCTGCCCTATGCCCTGTAAGTTAGGCCGTTGTGCTGAGGCAGAGGATGCTCTTCCATTACCAGTGCTGAAGAAAGATTCAACTGCCAGTTCAGTCAGCTTCTGTAGGGAGAATGGGCTAGAGACAACATCTTGTGTTTTGCCTCAGGCAGCAAAATGTCTTGGGCCAGCCATGCTTCTGTGTGAACCTTCTGATGTTGCAGAAGGCACAAAACAATTGCTATGGCTTTTTCAACATTCTGAACAATCACAGGATTTTTCTCCCTGGTGTACGTTTTCATGCTCAATATAGCATGCCCTCTACGTGAAACTTTTCCCACAGCATTAGCACCTGTATGATTTCTCCTTTCCTGTATAGATACCCACATATTGGGTGAGGCCTAATCTTTCACAAAAGCTCATTTTGCCCTCCTCCTTTCTTGGATGGATTTGATTAAGTTGAATTAGTTTTGATTTTGTTATAAAGCCCTTTTCCCTTTATAACAAAACATCCACATGGTCTCTCTCCTCTTTGACATCTCTCATATTTAACCAATGTGGGGGTGATTATGAAAGTTTTTACCACAGTGCGAGTGTCTAAATGGTTTCTCACCTGTTTTTTCTTTTATGTCGTTCAAGGGCTGAGCTTTGGCTGAAGCTTTTCTCACAGTCTGAGCATTTATATTTATGCATTCTCTGATGTTTAATCAAAAAGAGGACCTGTGCCTTAAACATTTACCGCACTCCTGGAATTGATATGGTTTCTCTCACTTGTGGGTTCTCCAATGGCTTGTCAGGCTGGAGTTGCAACAGTTTCCCACAGTCAGCACACTGATACGGTTACTCACCAGTATGGATTCTCTCATGAAGGTTAAGGTCTGAAATAGTTATGAAGCCTTTCCCACAATCTGAATATTTATACGAATTCTCTTCCCCATGAGTTTTCTTGTGCCTGCTAAAGTTTGATGCACACTTGAAGCTTCTCCCACAATTTGGGCATTCATATGGTTTCTCTCCTGTATGGATTCTCTCATGAACATTAAGGTATTCTTTCTCTCTGAAGCACTTCCCACAGTATAAGCATTTAAACAGCTTCTCTCCTGAATGGATTTTTTCATGTCTAACAAGATTTCCTCTTTGATTGAATTTTTTCCCACAATCTGAACATGTATACGTCTCCATTCCAGAATGCATTTTCTCATGTCTGTTAAGGGTTTCTTTGCAACTGAAGTTTTTCCCACAGTCTGAACATATATATGGTTTTTCTCCAGAATGGATTTTTTCATGTCTAATAAGACGTTCTTTGTCAATGAACTTTTTCCCACAATCTGAACATGCATATGGTTTTTCTCCTGAATGAATTTTTTCATGTCTGTTGAGATTGCCTTTGAAACTGAACGTTTTCCCACATTCCGAACATGAATATGGCTTCTCTCCTAAATGGATTTTTTCATGACTAGTAAGATGTTCTCTGACAAGGAACTTTTTCCCACAGTCTGAACATACATATGGTTTTTCTCCTGAATGGACTTTTTCATGTCTATTAAGGTTTCCCCTGCAAGCAAACTTTTTCCCACAATCAGGACACGCATATGGCTTCTCTCCAGTGTGACATCTCAAGTGTACAATAAGAGCAGCATTGTGACTGCAGATTCTCCCACAGGCAAAGCACTTAAGTGGTTGTGCAGTTGGAGGAGTATAGCTTTCTGCTTCTCCTGTACATGCCTTTTGTACCTCACCCCTGTGACTCCTCTCTCGGACTGCCATTTCACTAGGACCCTTGTTACTTTCCTCCCAAGGAATGGCTTCCTTCCAAGGCTTTTTTTGGCTCTTCTTTGGTCCAGAGCTTTCTCCTTTCCCTCTATGCTGGGAAGCTGCCTCTCTGCTCCACTGCAAAGTAATCTCTTTTGGTTTTACAAGTGGAGAGCTTTCTGCTTCCTCCTTCACCTGCTCATAACCTGTAAACAAACAAGCCAACAGGAAAATCTAGGTGTGAGTGATAGCTCTTAAATTCTGAAAGGAAGGAAAGAAGAACTACCGGCAAGTACCAAAGAACGGTTGATCCTTGCTTTTATTTATTTTAAAAAAAATTCTACCTCACCCTTAAGTACAAATAGTCCCAGGGTGAGTGGCTAAAATCAGAGTTGAGTTAAAAAAGCAGAAATTAAAACTAGAACAGTAGATTATAACCATATCCATCTTTTTAATTAATTGTTCTACAGTCATGCCTTGGATTGAGAGCATAATTCGTTCTGGAAATGTGCTTGTAATCCAAAACACTCTTATATCAAAACGAAATTCTCCAAAAAAATTTGTACAGAGATTTTTAATTTAAGCCGTACTATAGTACTTGTATTGCAAGACGTCACTTGTATATCAAGTCAATAAATAAATAAATAAATAAATATTTAAAAATTTGCTTGTCTTGCAAAACGCTCTCAAACCAAGTTACTTGCAATCCAAGGTATTACTGTATTATTATTTGTATTTTATGTTTTTAATGTATCGTATACCATTCAGAGAACTTGGGTTATTGGACAGTTTAAAAGTGCAATAAATAAAATAATAATTAAAAATGTTAAAAATGCCTGTGCAAATGAAAAGGTCTTTGCCTGGCGCAGAAAGAACCTAAGGGTAGGCTCACCCAGTCTTGCTAGGGAGAGCGTTCCACACATGGGGTGCCACAAGTGAGAAGAGCCTCTTGCTGGTCACCACCCACCTAACTTCAGAAGGCTGGAGAGACATGGAGACTGGCCTCTATGATTATATCAACGCATGTGTGAGGAGGCAACCTCTACTTTAACGAGGTCCCACACCATATATGGCTTCCAAGGTACTAAGAACCAGCACTTTCAACTGTGCCCCGGAATGGACTAGCAGACAGCAAAGGTGTTCTAGAACTGGTGAGATAAGCTCCCTAGGTCCAGTTCTGGTTGGCACTCTAGCAAAAATATTCTGAACTAATCAAAGTTTTATGGGATGTGCTCAAAGGCTGCCCCAGCCCCACGTATAAGGCCAAGAACTAATCAAGCCTGAATGTTGCCAGGCAAGGATAAAATTGCGGCCAGCCTATCTCTGTCCAGGAGGGGTTGCAGCTGGCACAGAAGCCTCAGCGGATGGAAGAGGCAACTTGCCACACAAGCCACGTGGGCCTCCAGTGACAGAGCCAGATCAATCAGCACCCCCACAGTGTTGGCCTGATCGGTAAGGGATTGTGCAACTCCATGTGGAACAGGCATAGCTCCACCTTCCAGGTCAAACAACACACCAATAGCATCACCACCTTGTCTGGATTTAACTCGACATTTCAGCCATATGTTGACGGTCTCTCTCATTCATAGAGCAATTACCACCATTGAGTTCTCACCCCTTCCCTTCCCGGCAGGAACCAAGACATGACCGGAGTTCACTACCTCTGCAAAACACAGTTGAATGGAAGACAGATGGTTTCGGGGTTTGCCCCCAAGTTAATTGTTTTTTCATTGCTGGCATATCCAATCCCTTAACAGAAGTGCTGCCAAACTGGATCTTCTTAAGAGAAACGGAGAGGGTCAGGACATATTTAAAGGAGAGACAGAATGGTGTAGTGGTTAGAGTGCCAGAGTAGGACTGGAGAGACGTGGGTTCAAATCCCCACTCAGCCTTGAAGCTCACTGGGTGACCTTAGGGGCAGGCAAAATTTATTAATTTATCGCCCACAATTCTTGTCCATCTTGTTTATGGACATAAACATATATACAAAAACTAAACAAAAGAAAATAACTCTCCCTTCTTCCTTCTTTTACTTTACACACAATTTAAAAAGAACTTCTTTAGAGGGAAGGGCATCTACCCAAAATCTGCAGTTACCAGGATCACGCCCGACCCCCCCAAAACAAGCAGGTGGCATCAAGAGCACATAATGCAGGCCACATGCTGAAGCTAAGCAGGTATGAGCCGGGACAGTGCTTGGATGGGTGACTGCCTGGGCTGCCCACATCTATTCTCCTGCATTGAGCAGGGAGTTGGGACTCAATGGCCTTATAGGCCCCTTCCAACTCTACAGTATTCTATGATCCTATCAATTATAATTTACATAAGAAACCTTTGTTTCCATCTTGCTGAAATCAGAATGAGATCAAAACTGTTGCAGGAAATTCAGTAGCAGCTGCTGGCTGCTGCATTCATATACTGTCCAGCAGTATTAAAAGCCAAGGAGGTTTTGTTCTTTCTGTTATTTTTTATTTCTTTTAAATAAAAGTGTAACTCTCCAACAATAGGTTTACAAACATTCAATGCAATCAGCAGCTGGACTGCATGAAATGGCAGGCTATACACTGCATGGTGCCTTAGTGCTCATGTGGAGGCAGTTGTACGCACATGCACTAGAGACCAGATGCATCCAGTCCCCACTCGGAGCTTTAACTGCTACAGACCCTGATGGGGGAAGGGTGGGGTCTGAATCACGAAAAGCTGACATGATAGCAACTCACACTAACAAACAGTTAGCAAGGCGTCTCCAAAAGACATACAAAGAGGAAGCAGAAAACAGGGACTGTTTTAAGAACATACAAAAGGTCCTGCTGGAAGCACCTGCTCTCCCTTAGAAGACAAAGGCAGCAGCTCCTAGACTGAGCAATGCGATCTGTAGGTCTAAGAGAGCCTGAAGAGGAATGGGGTCCTTACCCAGGGAAGCCACATTCCCATAATTCTCCTGCATGACCTCCTGGTATAAAGCCCTTTGATCCGGATCCAGCAGAGCCCACTCAGATTCTGTGAAATACACGGCCACATCCTCAAAGGTCACGGGGTCCTGGAAGAGGAAAAGACTGCCCAATCAGCCCTGTCTAGAAAAATCCACATTTTTCTGTCCACATTCCCATAAACGAGCTCCGTGCTTTGAATTCAGCAGTCTTACTAAAGGAGAGATAACATAAGCACAGATAAACAACCAAATGGAGACAGATGGTTGGGGCCTCTATGGTATCTCCAGCTTTCTCTGCATGTCTCTGTGGCAGCTTTCCAGGATTCTTAACTATCATAGCCTGCTTTACATGTAGAAACCCACCACCTGCACCAGCACCCGGCATCTTTGGACAAATCTCAAATGCACAGAAAGGCCCACTGCTGATGGCGTTGGGACTGGCATGCCCCCCTATTTTGCCCAGCGTGCCATGCCTGCTTGGCTGGATTGATCTCCGCTGCCATTTGAATTCCCCCACAATGCCACGCTGTATGTGAGTACAGCCACGTGGGCCTACGCCCCTGCGAACGCTGTGGCTGACTGACTGCCCACCACCTCCTGGTAAACCCAATGGGCAGGCCCACTGAGGACACCTTGCTCAGCCCATCCCCGATATTTTAAGGCCTGGAGGGGCCGGAAACCCCTCAGAAAAAATGGGGGGAAACCTGGAAAATTCAGCAAAATCTTTCACCCCCAGATTTCCCAAAAATCCGTGGGAAAAACTGTTTCCCCCCCTTAATTTTTCCAGTGTCTCCCCCCCACCCCACTTTTGCTGGGTTTTCCCCCAGGCCCTCACATCTCTCCCCCAACCCCACCCCACAACCCCGAGCCAGCCATAGAAAAGTGTAAGGAGTGCCCATGCCCTTCCACCCTCCTTTCCCCCCATCGCTACCTGCGCTAGGTCCGCTACAGCCATTTGTCCCCTCCTGAGAGCACGAGAGGATCTTGCGACAACGGGCGAAGTCAGCCTGCAACCTGCAAGGAGAAAAGGCATCGATGAGTGTGACTTTTCAATCCTATCATACAGTCAGAGTCATCCTAAACCTGGGTCCAAATCCTGCACTCTGTAGGTGAAGTCCTATCGTGGCCCTGCCCCCTTTAAATTAAGGCAAGGTGGCAAAGCAGCCACATGATTTCTCAAGTTGGGTCATGCCTGCAGAGTTAGTAAGGATTCAGCCAGAGAAAAGGCTGGGGTGGCGGGGAATAAATAAATGCAAAGGTTAGCTTGGTGGGAAAATCGCACACATGTGGTTGCTTGGCAGCCACACCAGAACCTCCCAGAGCGATTCCTGTTAATCCAGAAGCAACAGTATAGCCTTCCCCAACTTAGTGCCCTCCAGATGTGTTGGACCACAACTCCCAACATGCCTCAGCCAGGCACAGGGGGGGGGCACCAAGTTGGGGAAGGCTGTGATAGTAGATGGTTGCACAGTTGCCTAGCAACTGCAGATGATTCTCCTGTTAACCCTTTTTCAGTGTAAGTTTTATTGGCTCAGCTGACAGGAATGTAACCAGATGGTGATGATGATGATGATAATGATAAATGTATTTCTTCGGGGTGGGGAACAACAACAAACATAAAAATATATAAACTAATTAAAAAACATAGTATACATTATTAAAACATCTTTAAAACATCTTAAAAGCATCCTAAAATTCCACCGGATAGGCCTGCCAGAAGAGATCAGTCTTTATGGCTTTATGGAATTCCAAAAGACTGCTAAGTTGACGAATCTCCTCTGGCAGGCCATTCCACAATCTGGGGGCAGCAGAAGAGAAGGTCCTCTGAGTAATACCTGTCAGCCTAGTTTTGGCTGACTGAAGTAGATTCTTCCCAGAGGACCTGAGTGTGCAGGGCGGACTGTACGGGAGAAGGCGATCCCGTAGGTAGCCTGGACCCAAACCATGTAGGGCTTTAAAGGTAATAACCAACACTTTATACTTCGCCCGGAAACTACGTAATTGGCAGCCAGTGAAGTGCTTTTAAACCTGGAGTAATATGAGCAACCCTAGGTGTACCAGTGACCAGTCTGGCTGCCATATTTTACACTAGTTGAAGTTTCCAGACTAGGTACAAAGGTAGCCCTATGTACAGCGCATTGCAGAAGTCGAGCCTCGAAGTTACCAGCGCATGCACTACCGTCTTTAGGTCTTCCGACTCTAGGAAGGGCGTAGCTGGCGTATCAGGCGCAGCTGATAATAGGCACTCCTAGCCGTCGCATCTATCTGGGCTGTCATTTGGAGTGACAGATCCAGGAGCACTCCCAAGCTGCGAACACAATCTTTCAGGGGGAGTGTAACCCCATCCAGAACTGGTTGACACACCTCCAAACCCAGGTTGTGACCTTTGACAGCAAGCACCTCCGTCTTGTCTGAATTCAGCTTCAGTTTATTTTTCCTCATCCAGCTCATTACCGCCTCCAGGCATTCATTCAGAGGAGACACACTATCCTTAGCTGATGCAGTTGCAGAAGGCATAGAGAAATATATTTGGGTGTCAGCATACTGATAGCACCCCGCCCCATGCCTCCGGATGATCTCTCCCAGCGACCATAGCAGTCTCAACTACGTATCCTGCTCGGAAGCCACTTTGAAATGGGCCAAGAAAATCAGCGTCATCCAAGACTGCTTGGAGTTTGTTGGCAACAGCCCTCTTGATCACCTTGCCACAAGAGCCAGTGTGGCGTAGTGGTGAGAGTGTTGGACTGGGACTAGGGAGATCTGGGTTCTAGTCCCCGCTCAGCCATGAAACTCACTGGGTGACTTTGGGCCAGTCACTGACTCTCAGCCTAACCTACCTCACAGGGTTGTTGTGAGGATAAAATGGAGAGGAGGATTATGGAAGCTGCCTTGGGTTCTTTGAAGGAAAAAAGGTGGGGTATGAATATAATAAATAAATAAAAATAAATAAAAATGGAAGATGCAGCTGAACATTAATTCAGGGATGGGCAGAAAGTAGATCTCCAGATGTCTTGGACTTCAACTCCCAGAAGTCCCTGCCAGCATGTCCAATGGTCAGGAATGCTGGGAGTTGAAGTCCCAAACATCTGGAGGTCTACTTTCGGCCCACCCTTGCCTTAATTCATCTGGGAAAGGAACATATTGCCTAGTGAAAGAGCACATGCTTTTCACATCGTAAAAGGTCCCTGGTTCAACCCCCGGCATACCCAGGTGGAGCTGGGAAAGACTGGTGTCTGAAATCCTGGAAAGCCATTGCCAGTCCCTAAAGAAAGCACTAAGAATGTAAGAAGAGCCCTGCTGGATCAGACCAAGGGTCCATCTAGTCCAGCATTCTGTTCACAATGGGAAGCCCACAAGCAGGACATGAGTACTGCACCCTCCCACCCATGTTCCAGCAACTTGTGTACTTAGGCATACTGCCTGAGATACTGGAGGTAGCATATAGCCATCAGAACTAGTAGCCGTTGATAGCCTTCTCCTCCATGGATTTGTCCAATCCCCTTTTCAAGCTGTTCAAATTGGTGGCCATCACTACGTCTTGTAGAAGTGAGTTAGATGGGCCGATGATCTTACTACAAAGCAGCTTTCAATTTACCCTCAAAATTACCCATAAGGCCACCTGACAGCCTTATGTTGGCCATATGCCAGTTGTTGCTGGACCCTGTTCTACACAAGGACATGTGAAGGCTTGGAAAACAAAAACAAAAAGCAACCCAAGTTTCCAAAAAATCCCTGGAAAATCAGGGGGGGGGGGGGAAACCACCCATGTTTTCTGAATTCTTCTGGTTCTCCACCCCACCCACCCCAAGAACTTGTATAGTGTAGTAACTGAGGAATACATCAGACAAGATGCTGGGAGGTGCATGGCCAGGCCCTTGAGAGCTTTCGTTAAAAATAAATTACAGTGATGTGTGTGAAAATAACCACAACAGCAGTGGCAGGGTGTGCATGTGTGTGTGGTGTTTGCAAGACTTATCCCTTTTATCACCCCTGCCTCAGTCCAAAAACGTTCAAATTAATCAGCAATTAAGATCTTTGAAGCTGCCTGCAGGAGTTGCTGAATGAATGACAAATTTCCTGTAAAGGGGTGGGGTAGGGAGTTCAAAATCCCCTCTAAAATATACGGAGGAAGGGCAAAGACAAGAAGGGGGACACGCTTACCAAGATCCGAGCGGGACTCCTTGGCAAAATCTCACAATCCCAGGCCTCCTAACGCCGTGCAGAGGGCGGCCCAAACTCCCAGGGAAGCGGATTCAGATGAGTCCAGATGGATGCAATCTTCTCTCTCTGAACCATTCCAAGCTCTCACAGGTTCTTCCCAGCGGATCCCATTGCATTAATGCAGTAATGATTTAAGGTTAAGCGAAGGACCGTCATGCAGACAGCAAATAACTGATCGAATGTTTCCTTCGAGCAACACGGCGCATGCTCAAAGCTGCCTGCTTTGTACCTTGGCTATGCTCAGTAACAGCCAGTGAAGCCTTCGTGCCCTTCTCCTTGCCCTTACTTGGAATCAGATTTCATCCCACACTCCCCCCCCCCCCCCCAGTACCAGAATCCGAATCAGGGAGACCGGGTGGCTATTTTAGGGGAAAGAGGACAACAGTATGGAGCGAAGTTATTATTTTTTAAGTTTTGGAGGAGGGTTAACTTTGGTTTTTTTAAATTCTGAATAATCTGGGCCAGTGTGGAAAAGAGGCAGATCTGGCGTCTCCCGCTGTAGCCGGTTTATCTGCTTTAATTTCTCCGACACATTAGCATACCACTCTTTCTACCACTCTCAGGGATGTGTACACGGGATGAATAGGGTTTTAACAAATAGAGTCTGCAACAAACTGTTGCAGTGTGGAGTTCTTCTGTTCAGAATTCCAGCCATGCCAACTTCCAGGGATACTCCATTCTTTCCCCTCCTAAGAGTCAGTCAATATTCTGTGGCCACTGAGCATGCTCAGATCTCACTGGGTTGCTTGGGGTGTCCGTCCGTCCCCCAGTAATTATTTGTACTTCTGAAAATCTTGGGGTTTCTCCAAGCCTGCTGACACCTCACTTTCAGATGGTGTCATTTTCACTACGCAAGGACCCATACTCGGAGAATGAGCTCACGGTTACGATATGGGATACTCCTGACAACCCTATGGGGCAGGCTAGAGTGATAATAGCTTGATTTGAATCCAAACCTCCCCCACCAACACCCTGCCTGAATTCTATCTGAGAGCAAACTATCTAGTGATGCATCTGGTAGAAAATACAATGGACAGCTCCCAGGGAGTTTATCTCTTTTGCACACATACATAAACATCTCTGTAAAATGCAAACTGTGGATTTCCTTCCCACAAAAAAGCAGAAAACCTATTTCAGCCTGGGAAGTGTGGGGTCTGAAAAGGTTCACATGTCACCATTTTAAAAACTTCTAAGCAGCCTGATCCTAAACTGGCTATTTGGAAGCATATCCTGCAATTCAGGTAAACATAGTCACTCTTAAGTTCAGCTGAAAACAGGGCAATTCATTGCAATTAACTGCAGCTCCACAGACCGTAATGGCGTGACTGCTATGATCCGCCCAATAAATTCTTTTATTTCCTACGGAAGATTCTCCTTCATCCCAGCTCTTTCTAAATGTTTCCCTCATCATGCATGGGCTTTCTTGATTAATTCTACTCTTTTCTTTTTTTAATTGAAAGCTTTTTTAGAGTAGTTATGAACATAGCTTAAACCAGGGGTGGGGAACCCTCAGGACCAGGGGCCAAAGTTCCCCAAGCTTCACCTCCTCTTCCACTCAACCACTGACTGTTTGGTGGTGTGGAGAAAAGAGCCTTTGAGGGTTCCTGCACACACACACACGCACACGCCTCCTCATGTGTAAACCAAGTAAGGCCAGTTGGGGGGCTGGGAGGAGGCAAAATGTGCATAAAGTATCGGATGGGACATGGCGCCTGTCTACGGCTTTTCAGATGCAAATGTAGTTCAGGCCCAATAAGTCAAGAGTCATGAGTTCCCCTCCCCCTGCCTGGCCAGGTGAAGTGCATCTTGATTGGCTAAGAAGTAGCAACGCTACAGGAAGGAGGAGGGGAGGGGGAAAAGAGCTATATTTCCCAACGTGTGAGTTTTGGTCTTTGTCTTTGGATCGCGTGGCTGCCCGGCTGTTGGAGCAATGGCGGTAAGCCAAGGACCCCAGGTAGCTCCTGGTGAAATTAGCTGAATGAGGGCTCTAGTAAAGGCAAGCCTTGTGGGAGTTTACCCATCTCGCACCTTCGGGTAGGTGTGGTAATTCTCCATCAGGCGGCAAGGCTGTGCTGGATCTAACCCTGGAAGAAGACTGACCCTCAGGTAATAGAGTGTGTGCCTGAGAGATATTAAGAATCAGGTTTTGTTATTCTGCAGCTCTATTTCTGTGTACCAAAGTGTCTCTCTCTATTTTGTGTGCTTCCCTCATTTCCCCTAATCTTGTTGTCAAATGCTACCAGAATAAACCTTGTTTTGGTTTTACCCCACATGGGTTTTGTAGTCACTCTGCTTGGTTCAGTAACTAAATCCAGGTTACAGAATTAAAGGCAAGTCCCTGAACAGAGATTCAAGTAGGATTGCAGACAGCTAAGGCTGGAAATCTGGTACCTTGAGATCTCTGGGGGTCTTGGTTCCTTTGGGGTAGGAAAGGGTGGGGTGGTGGCGGGTCAGCCAGCCCCCCCTTCCTCCACAGGTGGTTTCCTGGCTTTCGCGGTTTTTCTCCATTTCAAAAGGTTGAAGTGTCTCTGCTAAGTCTTAGTTACTGGAAGTCAGAGATTTAGGGAGTGATCCTGTGGCCCCTGGACAGCATATAGGGGGACCATAAGCTACTTGGGAATCCACGTTCCGGCACCCTCATAGGTGTGGAAAGAACTGGGCCAGCTGCCTCTCCGAGGTTGGGAATGCGACCTTGCAGAGGGGTAACAGGGCACGTTCCGGTGGGCGGGGAGGGGACTGCAGAAGCCAGGGCACAAGATATCCTGTGTTCTCTGCAGCCTCCTTCCCTCCCCCTCAGAAGCACCCCAGCTGGATGGCCAAAAATGGCCACCTAGCAAAAATGCAGAGCAGGAGTAGGGAGGCAAAGACTGCCTCCATCACTGCTCCTGCTCTGTATTGGATGATCGCCAGCCTTTGACTTTGGAGGCCGATGAGCATATCGACAGGATTGCACCCTTAAGCTACAATATGCTGATATTTTCTGCATAAAATATCCACTCCCACCAGAATGCAGCCCCCAAGAGCTTCTCCAAAATTAACTGGCCCTCAGGCTGAAAGAAGTTCCCCACTCCTGGAAAGAAGTTCCCCACACATCAAGCAGTCTTGCTGAAAAATTATTCAATCATGACCCAGAAATCACAGCGGAACCTTTTCCAGAATAGTCATTGAGTTCAAAACACAGGAAGCACACGAGTCAAGAAAATCATTTCAACATGATTCGTGGAGGTGGTTGTGTAGGAGAAAGAATTTCTATTAAGGTAAGAAATGAAAAAGTACCACCTTTTAGTAAAAGGAATGATCAGACCCTCAAAGACACACATTTACAGCCCAATCCTATAACATGTCTACTCAAAAGTAAATCCCATTAAACTCCATCGGGTTTACTCTTAGACGAGTGGGTAGAAGATTGCAGCTGGGCAGCACAATCCAATGTGGAGGATTACAGGCATCTAATGGAGGGCAGAGGTGCAGGTCGCCTCCATGTTCCTCCCTCCCTGCAAAAGGCCTAGATGGCTAATTTCGGCTAAGTTGTTTGCTCACAAGGAGAGGGGACTGAGGCGCCCCCAGGATAGTATGCTGGCAGAGCCTGTCTCTTCCCCTCCCCATTCACAAACCTCCAGCTCCAACCTCCAAGGAGCAGCAGCAGTGACAAGGTTCTTTCCACAGATGCTCTGAGGTCAGAGTCCAACTCCAAACTCAGAGCACATTTCCAAGGTTGGAGCTGGGGCTCCGACCTCTCCTAGGATATCATAGGATCATAGAGTTAGAAGGGGCCTACAAGGCTATCGAGTCCAACCCCCTGCCCAGTGCAGGAAACTAGAGGAGGGGTCTCCCATCCAATCCAAGTAATAACCAGGCCTGATCCTGCTTAGCTTTCCACTCAGACAAGCTGAGCCAGCGTGAACCACAAGCTACAGAAGACTAGTCTCTGTCTAGCAGCCATAGGATTGCATCCTTAATGTTTTATTTTTATGAGCACAGCAAATTTCTGGACATATTTGGTACCGTTTCTTTCCTTATTTTATTTATCATATTTATACCTCGCCTTTTTTCCTGAAAGGCACCCAAGGCGGCTTACATAATCCTCCTCCTCCTCCTCTCCATTTTACCCTCACAACAACCCTGTGAGGTAGGTTAGGCTGAGAGTCAGTGACTGGCCCAAAGTCACCGAGTGAGTTTCATGGCCGAGCGGGGATTTGAACCCGGATCTCCCGAGTCCCAGTCCAACACTCTAACCACTACGCCACACGTTGCGTACACAATCCCAGTATTTTTAAACAGCAGGCTGTTTCGAGGTTAGTGGCAACAAAATTAGGAAAGTAATAAGTTCTTTGGGCAGGAGAACTTTCTTTTGCCATAAAATATACTATGCAAAAGAGCAAGTCCAGGGCCAGGGGATATTGCTAGATTTGTGGTTTTGGAGTAGATTTGTTTCCAAAACTTAGCAACTCGCTCACATCTTCACATGTGACAGGTATTTTTTATTTAGGACTACATTTATATCCTGCCTGTTTTCCTCCTGCAAGGAACCCGAGGCAGTTAACATGATCCTCCTCTTCTCCATTTTATCCTCACGACAACCCGGTGAGGTAGGTTAGGCTGAGAGTCACCCAGTGAACTTCATGGCCACGTGGGGACTAGAACCCGGATCTCCAGAGTTCAAGGCCAACACTGTGTAAGTGCCAATGTTGGGTGAGTTTCAAGGTGAAAGAGGTACTCATCAAGGCTGTCCTTTAACCTCAAGTTTATTTGTGATTCTTTCTTTATAAAGAGCATAATAAATGCAATGAAAAGAGATTCAGATATTAGAAGACTATGAATAAAAATGGAATGCAACCCGGGAGCCTCTCGAAAACGGAGATCTGCTTCAGCAACAAGCCTCCCCCATCCTCTTTCCCTACCCCCAAGAGCCCCCATGCACCCTCAGACCTACTCCAGGGGGTCTGTCACACCCCACCCCTCACAGGGCCTCAAGCTTGAACTCCTTTTTCGAGCTATGGGTGCACTTACGTAAGGTTGGGGGTTTCTCTTTCTCTAACCCGTACCCCTCTCTCACTGACCTTGGGATGCCTATTATCCCTACCTTATACTTCTTGGACCAAATATAAAGCACAGTTTCCCACACAGGTTGCTTCCATAAACAAATTAAGGTTTTGTGGAGGAAGGGGGGGCTGGCTGGCCCACCACACCCCCACCCTTTCCTACTCCAAAGGAACCAAGACCCCCTGAGATCTCAAGGTACCAGATTGCCAGCCTCAGCTGTCTGCAACCCTACTTGGATCTCTGTTCAGGGACTCGCCTTCAATTTCTGTAACCTGGATTTAGATACTGAACTCACAGAGTACTACAAAACCCATGTGGGGTAAAACCACGACAAGGTTTATTCTGGTAGCACTTAATATCTCTCAGGCATACACCTATGTTACCTGAGGGTATTCTCTTCAAGGGTTAAATCCAGCACAGCCTTGCCACCTGAGGAGAACTATTCCATCTACCCGCAGGTCTGAGATGGGTAAAACTCCCACAAGGCTTGCCTTCATCAGAGCCCTCATCCAGCTCATTTCACCAGGAGCTAACTGGGGTCAGATCCTGATGCCCCCCCCCCAAAGGCTTGGGGCCTCTCTTTGGCTTGCCGCCATCCCCAATAGGCAGGGTAGTCGGTAGCCACGCGATCCAGGACAAAGACAAAGACCAAAAACCACGCTTTGGGAAATATACCTTTTCCCCCCCTCCCCTCCTCTGCTGCCTCTTAGCCAATCAGCATGCACCTCACCTGGCCAGGCAGGGGGAAGGGAACTCATGACTCATGGCTTGAACTACATTTACATATGAACGCTTTCAGCCTGGCTCCTCCAGACCTCCCAGCGCTAGGCTCCATCTTATGTTTTATGTACCTTTCGCTTCCTCCCAGCCCCCTCAACTGGCCCCACTTGGTTTACACATGAGGAGGCGTGTGTGTGTGTGTGTATGTGCGTGCATGCATGCAGGAACCCCCAAAGGCCCCTTTCTCCACACGCTAACTATGCACACCCCACCCCCAGCCTTTAGCCGATTCACACATGAGGGTGTGTGTGTGTACGAACCCGCAAAGGCTCTTTTTCTCCACAGGTTTATTTTAAAATACAACAGTTTCTGGAAATAAGTTTCGTATGTAAGTTTTAGTCTCTATTAAGTAATTTACTATCTTATCCTAGTACCAATCCGTCCTCACCAACCGTTCCCAAAATATCAATCCCTGCACTCACTAGCTAATCTCCTAACAATCCTAATATGATCTCTCAACTCTCTTCCCTACACGCTCTTCTCTTCTCTTCTCCACACATTCCTCTCTAAAAAGCACCGCCCACAGTTTATGTAACACAGGCTCTACCCCCCTTCTCACTCTCTCAGCCAGTCATGTCACATATGCAAATACACCATTCTCCCTGCCCACCATTTCTTACTTACCTAACATAACACACATAGATGCAACAGCAATACAGTATATATTTCTAATCATATACTCAATACAAGAACACCTTATCAGACTTACCACATATACACTTTAAATTTGCCCACAAATAACATAACATCACAGGGGAGCCCAACCCTCCATAGCAGATTTCGGGGGACCGCAGCAGATAGGGAAATCTGGCAAACAGCACCATTGGATCCAACCCATTGGTGTTTTAATACCCATCACTAGACGGAACAAAAACCTGTAGTGTTCGAGTGGAGGTTCTCAGTGTAGAGTTCAAAGAGCAAGGAAGGTCTGAGAACATCAGCTCTATGCTACCATTCCTGCCAGTGACATTACCAGAGCCCCCACCCTCATTTTTCCGTCCTGACTAGCATAAGAACATTGGAAGAGCAAGAGCCCTACTGGATGAGGCCAAATGTCCGTATAGTCTGGCATCCTGTTTCCCAGAGTGGGTACGTTCGCTCAGAGAGGGGGGAAACTGGCGCAAGGTCACCCATTCAGCTTCATGGGCAAATGGGAATTCGGAGCTGGGTCTCTCCAGTCCTGGTCTTACAAATAATCCTAAATCCAGGATTAGGAAAGATTAGTCCTGGATTATAGAACCTGAAACGCCACTAAACTGAATGGGCAATATTCCCTCAGCCCTGTGGCGTATCCCGGTTTATATTTCCCAACGTGTGAGTTTTGGTCTTTGTCTTTGGTCATCGCATGGCTGCTGGCTGTTGGAGCAATGGCGGCAAGCCAAGGAGAGGCCCAAGCCTTTGGGAGGAGGCCTCAGGATTCGACCCCAGGTAGCTCCTGGTGAAATTAGGGCTCTGGTAAAGGCAGGCCCTGTGGAGGGCTACCCATCTCGGGCCTTCGGGTAGATGGAATAGGCCTCCCGGGCGGCAGGGCTGTGCTGGATCTAACCCTGGAAGAGGACTGACCCTCAGGTAACAGAGGTGTGTGCCTGAGAGATATTAAGAATCAGGTTTTGTTATTTTGCAGCTCTATTTCTGTGTACCAAAGTGTCTCTGTCTTTATTTTGTGTGCTTCTCTCATTTCCCACTTTTTGTTGTAAAATGCTACCAGAATAAACCTGTCTTGGTTTTACCCCACATGGGTTTTGTAGTCACTCTGCTTGGTTCAGTAACTAAATCCAGGTTATAGACAAAGGCAAGTCCCTGAACAGAGATTCAAGTAGGATTGCAGACAGCTGAGGCTGGCAATCTGGCATCTTGAGATCTCTGGGGGTATTGGTTCCTTTGGGGTAGGAAAGGGTGGGGGTGTGGCGGGTCAGCCAGCCCCCCCCTCCTCCACACTTTAGGATTCCATTCTGCAAGATCTTTCATAAACAGTACAAGTGTAAGCCTCTAAAGCTGCAATCCTATACACACTGGCAAGTAAGTGACAGAAATCAGTGAGACATCTGATAACTTCAGCTTATGATCAGGCTTAAAGTTTTACTTAGGGCGCAATCCTATGGAAATGAACGTAAGCCCACAAACTCAAGACACTCACGCTCCTCCAATGCAGAGGAGGTGCGGCAGAGGCGATCTTTGCATCCCCATTCTGCATTTTCGCTAGATGGCCATTTTTGGCCGATGGCATTGCAAAAAGGGAGCAAAGAAGGCAGGAACAGATTCAGGATACCTTATATCCTGGCCACCCCAGTCTCCTCCCCTTCCCGTCCCCCTTAACCCCCTCTGAGGTTGCTTTCCCAACCTTGGAGAGCATCCGGCAGTTCTTTCCGCACCGGCTGCCAGGGGGAGGGCGGTCGAAGCTCCGATTCCCAGCTCCGAGGTCGGAGTGCTGTTTCCAACCTCGGAGCTGGGAATCCGAACTAGCCTGTGGCTCCTCAGATGATGCACTGAGTTAAATGGCATTTACTCTCAGGTAAGTGTGTGCAGGATTATGGCCAATATATATTTAAGCAGGAAAAGAGAGAGCACACCAACTTACCAAAACTTGCAAGGTTTATTTTACAAAGGAAGGAAGGGGAGTGAAATGGAGGCGGGGGGGGGGGAGCAGAAGAATATGCTATTATTTCAAGCACACATACCTAGACTTAGTATTAGTATGGAATGAAGATTTAGAGCACTGTGCTAAAGGCTTCAAGAAAAAGGTGATTTTTGAGGAGGGATTTGAGGGAAGTAAGGGAGGTGTTCTGGGAGATATAAGGAGCAAAAAGGGGGAAAGGGTGGAGTTGTTTCAAGATCCCTGGACAGCTGAGTGTGGTGGTATTGGACAATGACCTACGTTTTTCTTATACTTCCCTCTTCTTGTATGTCCCATCCTTCTTTATTTTTTTATGCCATATCCTGTATGGGACTCCCAGTGGTCACATCCAGATTATTGGCCAGCCTCATCCCTGCTTAGCCTTCACTAATACAATGGTGCTCCTTGTTCCTAGGAGAGCCATTGGGCCTTTTGTGTGGGTTTCCTGATGTACAGTCAATTGCGCTATCTAAACTAAGTGCTCCCTTGGGTCAGTGCGTTTCAGCGATTTCCCCCTTCAAGTGGACTTGCACACCTACACGATCAGACAACTGGTTAAAGCATTTCTCATCACGTCAATGATCTCTCTCCCTTGTGGATTTTTCTTTTGTGTACTACAAGAGCTCCGCCCTGCCGGAAGCTTTTCCCACACTCGCAGCATTTGAACGGTCTCTCCCCCGGTGTGGGTTCTGTGATGCATCATAAGAGAGGAACTAGTAACGAAGCTTTTCCCGCAGTCCATGCATTTAAATGGTCTCTCTCCCGTGTGGGTTCTCTGATGGACTGGAAGGGCCGACTTGTATCGGAAACGTTTCCCGCAATCCAGGCACTGGTATGGCTTCTCCCCTGTGTGGACTCTTTGGTGGGACTGAAGCGCTGTGTGTGTAGTGAAGGTTTTCCCACATTCCCAGCATTTATTATATAGACCTTCTCCGGTGTGAATCTTCTGATGTTGCAAAAAGCATGAAGGATTGGTGTAGCTCTTCCCACATTCTGAACAATCGTAGAATCCCAGGTGGAATCTTTCATGCACAATATACCGGCCTCTCTGTCTGAAATTCTTCCCGCAGTGACAGCACTTGTACGGTTTCTCTCCAGTATGGAGCCTCTCGTGTTGAATGAGGCTTGATCTTTCGCTGAAGCTCCTTTTGCATTCTGAACAGGTGTGGGGCTTCTCTCCCGTGTGGGTTCTCTCATGGCGAATAAGTTTATATTTGCTTGCAAAGCCTCTCCCGCATTCTAAGCAACCATATGGCTTCTCTCCTGTGTGACTTCTCTCATGTATAACAAATGCTGATCTACGATCAAAGCTTTTCCCACAGTGTGAGCACCTAAGCGGTTTCTCACCTGTGTGTTTTCTTTTATGACGTTCAAGGGCTGAGCTTTGGCTGAAGCTTTTCTCACAGTCCGAGCATTTGTATTTATGCATGCTCTGATGTTTGAGAAAGGTGGATCTGTACTTTGAACATTTGCCACACTCCTGGCATTTATATGGTTTCTCGTCCGTATGGCTTATCCTATGGGTTGTAAGGTTAGAGCTAGCCCTGAAGCTTTTCCCACAGTCAGCACACTGATACGGTTTCTCACCAGTGTGGATTCTCTCATGAAGTTTAAGGTCTGAAATGCTTCTGAAGCCTTTCCCACAACCTGAACATTTATGCGGTTTCTCACTTGTGTGAATTTTCTTGTGCCTGATGAGGTTTGACTGGCAATTGAAGCTTCTTCCACAATCTGAGCATTTAAATGGTTTCTCTCCTGTATGGGTTCTCTCATGAACAGTAAGCTGTTCTCTCTGTCTGAAGCATTTTGCACAGTATAAACATTTAAACAACTTCTCTCCTGAATGGATTTTCTTATGTCTAATAAGATGTCCTCTTGAACTCAACTTTTTCCCACAATCTGAACACGGATATTGTTTTTCTCCCAAATGGGTGAATTCATGTTGAATGAGATCTGATCTGCGACGGAAGCTTTTCTCACAATGGGCACAGGAATATGGCTTCTTTCCAGTGTGGTATCTCAAGTGTCTAATAAGGCCAATTTTGTGACTGCAGATTCTCCCACAGTCAGGGCACTTCAGTGGTTGTGCTGCTGAATGAGCAGTCTTACCAGTTTCAGAGGTAGAGCTTCCTGCTTGTCCTGTACACATCTTTTGTGTCACTCCACTGGGATCCTTGTTGCTTTCCTTGCGAGCACTTTTCTTCTGAGGGAGCATTCTTTGGCTCTTCTCTGGCCCATCCTGTATCCCAGAGCATTCTCCTTTCTCTCTAGGCCGAGAAGCAGCCTCTTTGGGCCTTTGCAATGTTGTCTCTTTTGGTTGTACCAACGGAGAACTTTCTCTCCTATTAGATCCCTTTTCCTTCTTCACCTGCTCCTCACCTGTTAAAAGAAAAAAACCCAGGAAAATCAAGACATGCGTCAGAGTTCCTTCCTTCCGCTCAGAATGTAGGAGTTAACTTAGAACTGTTAATGTTTGCTTTAATGCATTTTAAAATCTTATATCCCACAGTTAAGTATGAATAATCTCAGGATGGCTAGCAGCAGCAATCAAACTTAAAAACAGCAGAAATTAAATAGAACAGCAGATTAAAACTATATTCAGCCAACATTAAAAAATGCCTGGGAAACTGAAAAGGTCTTTGCCTGATGCAGAAAGAACATGAGAGTAGGCAAAGCACAGACTCACTGGGGAGAGCCTTCTGAGAATGGAAAACCACAACTGAGAAGACTTGCTCACTGGTCACCACCCACCTATCTTCAGAAGGCTGGAGATACACAGAAAATGGCTTCTATGATAGCCTTCATGGATGGGCAGGTATGGTGCAAGGCGGTGATTCCTACACTACCTGTGTCACATACCGTATAGGGCTTCAGGAAGCACCAGTTTGAATTGTGCTCGGAAATAGACCAGCAGCCAGAGAAGTTGCTTCAGGACTGGCAAGATATGTTCCCTACGGACAGCCTGTTAGCAGCCTAGCAATATTATTAACTCACTAAACTTTCCGAGAAATGTTCAAAGGCAGCCCCACACAGAACGCCATGCAGTGATCAAGCCTGAATGTTGCCAGGCAAGGATAAAATTGCAGCTTGGCTATCTCTGTCCAGGAGGAGTTGCAGCTGGCACAGCAGCCTCAGCTGACAGAAGACGCAACTTGGGCCTCCAGTGACAGAGCCAGATCAATCAGCACAGCCAAACTGCAGGCCTGCTCCTTAAGGGATTGCTCAGCTTGACGCAGAACAGGCGTGGCACCACCTTCCAGGGCAAACAACACACCAACAGTACCATCATCCTGTCTGGACTGAACTCGATCTATCAGCTCTATGTTGCCTGGTTAATTGATGCGTAAAGCAACTCCCACCATGTAGCTCTAACCCCCCTCCCACCACCACAACATCGAAGATGTAATAACTGGAGTTCCCTACTTGTGTGAAATGATGCTGAACAGGAGAGGGATGGTTTGCAGGGTTGACTCCTAGTTAATGGTCTCTTGAGAGCTGCTGTATCCAATCTCTCAGCTGCCATATCCGATCTCTCAGCAGAAGTACTGCCCGACTGGAGCTTTCTTTGTTCTAATTCTCGCTGATCGAGCACCCGTAACACTTCCCCTTTTTCCAACCGGGAGATCAGCTCTGGCTTTGGAACCAGAGATCCTGGGTTGGGGAGGAGAGAATTTGTTTTATTTGAGATGTTTTGGGTGAGAAATTAATTTGCTGGCTTTCCCTCCAGTGAAATTTAAATAAATCCTAGTCTTTCTACAGATGCATGAATAAATATAAATTAATAAATAAATCCTTTACAAATCCCTGCCCGGTCACTGAGGTCATTGGAGGACATTCTCCTGGTGGTTCCACATGGACATACGGTCCAACTGGAGTCCACCAGGAGAAGAGCCTTCAGTGTGGCAGCTCCACTTCTGTGCAACTCCCTGCCTCTGGAGGTCAGGCTGGCTCCGACACTGTGCTGTTTTCAGCGCCTGCTGAAGGATCTGTGAGAGAGATCCAAGGGGGGATATTTGTGGGGGATCGGTGAGGGGGATCCCAATAGAAAAATTAGGGTTGTGAACCCAAAGGGATTTGAGAGATATATTCCTTTAAGGAATTAGGTAGTTCTCAACACGAAGTAGATCTGTGAGAGAGATCCATGGGGGGACACTTATGGGGGATCGTTGAAAAATTATGGTTCTGAACTTAAAGGGATTTGAGAGATAGATCCCTTTAAGAAGAACAAGAAGAAGAAGAAAAAAAGAGAGGGAGTCTCTTTAGCTTGGGATGAAGGGGGAGAGAGTGAGAATCCCTTTTTATAATGGTAAAGTAGGAGAAAGGGTTGTTAGAATAGGCCATAAAGGGAAGCATATAAGGGTATACTTACTTATAAATGTTAGTAGGGAGGTTTTTATTAGAAAAATGATTTTCGAAGATGTAGAAATGTTTAGAAGAAAATAATGACTTGTTTTGGTAGTAAATTAGAACTTGAAAGGTAAAGATTTATTGGTTAAATGTACTGATCTTTGAAAATTGGGGGTGTGAGATATTGATTTAAGGGGGAAATAGGTGGTCGTTTGTCTTTGGGTAAATAAGCCTGGTTGGTATCTTTGGGAAGGATTATATTAGAAAGATGATTTATGAAGATTAAACAGAATTAGATTTCATAGATTTCATAGATCATAGAGTTGGAAGGAGCCTACAAGGCTATCGAGTCCAACCCCCTGCTCAATACAGGAAACTAGAGGAGGGGTCTCCCATCCAAGTAATAACCAGGCTTGACCCTGCTTAGCTTTCCACACTCAGACAAGCTGAGCCAGCATAAGCCACAGGCCTGTATTCAATATGTATTCATATGTATTCATATGTTCAATATGTAATATGTCCTAGATTGATAGAAGAATGAGAAGAATTAACATATATGTTTATTGTTAATAATGCTTTTCTTTCTTTTTTGAACTTGTTAGGAGGATGAGTAAGAAGATGAATGTTTGACAATAGGGAAAAAAGAAAATTGTAAACTACAGAGTAGTGTACATAAGGCTGCTTGTAATTTGTTGTGGGTAAAATCGGAAGTCCATTTTAATTTTTGTATAGTTGTGCTTTTGTGATGTTTGTTTGTGGTTTATTTATTTATGTGAAAATAAAAATTAAACCGCAGAAAATTCCCATAAGAGAGCTCATTAATTTGAAGTCAGTTATCTTACTGAAGGAGAGACAATATTATATAAGCATAAACGACGACATGAAGAATGATGGTCAGGGTCACTACAGTACCCTCACACTTTCTCTGCCTATCTTTGTGGAAGTTTTTGTTGTAAAAACTCAGTAACTAATGGGTTAAAAAAAACCCTAAAGAAATGCTTCTCTCTCTGCTATTTACTGACCATGAGACAGAGAAGTGAAACTTAAGAATGCTGCTTTGCTGCTTGTCTACCCTGCTTGAGCTAGCCAAGGAGAGGGGAGTGGAAGGCTGGGGAAGTCAGTGTGGCCTAGCTAACCTCTGTTCCAGTAATGTAGCTTAGTGTGCATGTCTGAGGATTTATTTCTCACTGTATTTTTCCATTCACAGCTAGAAACATTTGTTTAGCTAGACGCTAAACAAATGGGTGGGTGGTTCGTTTAGGGGTTTCAATCCCTTCCTTGTAGGTCTGGACAAGGGATACTGTTTTACTTGCACTGGGTTTGCACCTGCCTTCAAAGTTCCTGTCACAGGCTCAACATTTTTGGCTCTGGCAGGGCTATTTCCAAACTGCGAGTGGGGCCTCTCTCTCTATCTCGTCCACAATATCTGTTGGATTTTTTCCTCTGGCGGCAGAGAGGAGATTAGTAAAGAACGTCTCTCCCCAACCGAGCTACTGAGGAAAACTTGGATATTCAACTAAGTGATATTCAACCAGTTCTGGATGGGGTTGCACTCCCCCTGAAGGATCAGATTCGTAGTTTGGGGGTGCTCTTGGATCCACAACTGTCACTCGAGGCACAGATGAACTCGGTGGCACGGAGCACCTTTTATCAGCTTAGGCTGATATACCAACTACGTCCTTATCTGGACAGAGATAGCCTAGCTACAGCTACCCATGCTTCTGGTAACCTCTCATTTGGATTACTGCAATGCGTTATATGTGGGGCTGCCTTTGAAAACGGTCCGGAAACTTCAGCTGGTCCAAAATAGGGCAGCGAGATTGTTAACGGGGACTGGCTGACGTGAACATATTATACCAGTGCTTTCTACTCTGTACTGGCTGCCAGTCTGTTTCTGGGCCTGATTCAAAGTGCTGGTACTAACATTCAAAGCCCTAAACGGCTTGGGGCCAGGGTATCTGAAGGATCATCTCCTCCCATATGTACCTGTCTGGACACTAAGATCTTCATCAGGGGTCCTTCTCCGAGAGCCCCTGCCAAAGGAAATGAGGCAGGTGGCTACCAGGAGGAGGGCCTTTTCTGCTGTGGCACCCCGGTTGTAGAATGAGCTCCCCAAAGAGGCTCGCCTGGCGCCTACATTGTACTCTTTCCGGCGCCAGGTGAAGACCTTTCTATTCTCCCAGGCATTTTAATCATCTTAATCATTTTAATCTTGTAGTTTTTAACTCTGTTATTGTAACTGCTGTTGCTAGCTCTGCTGTTTGTTTTTAATCTGTGGTTTTAAATTTTATATTTACGGTATATTACATTGTATTTTATGGTTTTAACTGTTGTAAACCGCCCAGAGAGCTTCAGCTATTGGGCGGTATAAAAATGTATTAAATAAAATGAATAAATAATAATAGTATCCATTTTGAGATGCGGCTTTGCAGTGTTACACTCGCATGTCTCCATATTCTATAGAATAAAGCTGTTGGACCACTGCCAGACTTTTTCTCCTTCCTAATGTGCATGATTTGAACTGGGTACATTGGGATTTAGCATATTTGCAACAAAATGGCGAGCCAGGCAGGAGATCCTTGACCTGACCTGGGGGCCAACGGCGTGGGGTCAACTCTGGGGTGGAGTGCACGCACCAGACTGTTTTGGTCTGTCACTGCAGTTTGTCCCTACATCATGTGTTACCTCGGCAAAAAAAGAGACACCATTTGAAAAGGAGAAAAGCGGAGTGGTTTTGGGTTTGGGACACCGGTGATCCATTTGCCTCCTCAAAGGTACATTTCATCTTTCTTTCCCATTTGGCCGTGATTCTTTGAGATCTCGGGTTTGGGTGAGTGTTGTGGTAAGGGCTCAAGTAGCCCTGGGTCCAAGTCTAGCAGATTAGGTCAATCTATCAGCCAAACACAGGTAAAGAAGTTTACGAACAAAGCTTTATTCAATCAGATAATGCAGCTGCATGTCCCAGCTCCAAACAAATATGGAGTGAGCCCCGAACATGCGCAAGCATTCTACTTTTATGGAATGCAGGCTTTACAAGTCACTCATATGCAGATGCTGCTAAGATCTTAGAACAATAGAGCTAACACCTTTTGGCTCTACGCCAGACATGCGCAGTGTATACCAACCATGCAAAGATAAATTCCCACAGTCCTTTGTAGGTGGGCATACACACTATGTCCCAGACTAGTGGATACATTTCTGCCTACTCATCATCTGAACTATTCTGCTTGTCCTGCAGTTTGTTGTGCGGGGCGAAAACAGCATCTCTACAGCTTATCGGTGTTTCAAGACACTGTGAGCTCTACAGCAACACACTGTGATTTAACTAACAAGTTACTGGGGCAGACTGAAGGTGAAGCCCTTGGTGACTTTTCCCACAGTGTCAGTCTTGCTTCTGCAAGTGTCTCACATTTGGAGGGAAGCATGGGGGCAAAACAATCACAAGAGGAGAAGAGGGGGATGACCCTTTAAGATGCATGCTTTGGTATTTGAAGGGAGCTGCAGCAAGAATGATAAAATCTGCTTTCAGTGTTGCAATCAAGAGTGGCCACTGTTTAATGCCGGCTGGGGATGTGAAAGTAATTTTTGTTGTTTATGACATAGGAACACACGAGGGGCATTGGGATTGGTTAATTACATTGATGATTGTGATGCAGTAGTTTGTGATGCAGCAGAATCCTCCATGGATTCAAAAGTGTAAAATGAGGTTTTGTGAGGTCATGATGGTAAAAGCTGGGCCAGGTAATCCCCGACCCCCTGTGCTTCCAGACTCAGGGCCCAAGTGGGGAAGTGTGTCATTTGATCCAGGGCAAGATTTGATTTGGGTGCAGGGAGGTGGTGTATCCCCTCCGCAAGGGGAGGCTGACTTAGGACTGGCTAGTGGAGGAGGTGAAGAGAGACTTGAGGCATCAGCACTGCCAGGGCATAGTTCTGCCATCCCTCTTTGAGAAGATTTGGAAGGAAATTGAGATTGAGAGATTTTCAATTTAAAATTGAAAAACAGAGAGATGTACAGACAATGTTAAGTTAGGCCAGAAGGTGCTGTTGGAATGCCAGTGTGGCGTAGTGGTGAGAGTGTTGGACTGGGACTCGGGAGATCTGGGTTCTAGTCTCTGCTCGGCCATGAAACTCAAAGGGTGACTTTGGGCCAGTCACTGACTCTCAGCCTAACCTACCTCACAGGGTTGTTGTGAGGATAAAATGGAGAGGAGGATTATGTAAGCCGCCTTGGGTTCCTTGCAGGAAAAAAGGCGGGGTATAAATATAATAAATAAATTAAATAAATATGTGAATATAGAGGTGAAGAGAAGGACGAGCCGCAGCCGTGATAGGGCCTGAGTGGCCGGATGGAAGGGGGGCCGGTGGCCTGAGAGAGAAAATGAGTGTGCATATTGAAAAGGAAGTAAAAGAGAAAGAGAATGTGGAGCGGGGGGGGGGGGCAGCTGTAGCCAGATGCAAAGAGGAGAATCAGATTTTTTCCTCTGGCGGCAGAGAGGAGATTAGTAAGAACGTCTCTCCCCAACCGAGCTACTGAGGAAAACTTGGAAACCACAAATTCATGTTCTTGGTTTTTTATTAGGCCAGATGGGAGATTATTAATAAATAAATAAATAAATAAATAAATAAATAAATAAATTCTGAAAGCCGATCCTGATTATGTAAATCACAATCGGACTGTGTTAGTGGAAGGGATTCAGGGAAAACCCTCACGAGTCCTACCCCCTCCTAATAAAAAACCAAGAACATGAATTTGTGGTTTCCAAGTTTTCCTCAGTAGCTCGGTTGGGGAGAGACGTTCTTACTAATCTCCTCTCTGCCGCCAGAGGAAAAAATCCAACAGATATTGTGGACGAGATAGAGAGAGAGGCCCCACTCGCAGTTTGGAAATAGCCCTGCCAGAGCCAAAAATGTTGAGCCTGTGACAGGAACTTTGAAGGCAGGTGCAAACCCAGTGCAAGTAAAACAGTATCCCTTGTCCAGACCTACAAGGAAGGGATTGAAACCCCTATATGACAAATTTAGAGAATATGGATGGCTGGTAGAGGGGACTTCAGCTTACAATACCCCAATCATAGGGGTCAAGAAGCCCACGCCCAAGGGAGAACCTCCCACATTTTGTTTAGTTCAGGATCTCAGAGCAATAGATTTCATAGATCATAGAGTTGGAAGGAGCCTACAAGGCCATCGAGTCCAACCCCCTGCTCAATGCAGGAAACTAGAGGAGGGGTCTCCCATCCAAGTAATAACCAGGCCTGACCCTGCTTAGCTTTCCACGCTCAGACAAGCTGAGCCAGTGTAAGCCACAGGCCTGTATTCAATGAGATTGTGTTGGCAGATTATCCAGTTGTACAAAATCCACATACCATAGTCACCGAAGTGACAAAGCAAGCAAGCTGGTTTTCAGTGTTGAAAACTTTCAAACTTGAAAGATGCCTTCTTTTCCATTTCCATGGATAAAGAAAGTCAGAAGTACTTTGCTTTTGAGTGGGAAGATGTGGATTCCAATCTTAAAGTCAAACGGTGTTTACAGCGGCTTTGCAGAAAGATTTGAGTGGCTGGAAAGAAAACAACTTAGATGTGGCCCTCCTGCAATATGTGGGTGATTTGCTAATTGCAGCTGACTCTGAGGCATTGCAACTGTGTCTCTTAATAACAATGGAATCAACTACCTAGGGAGGTGGTGGGCTCTCCCACTCTGGAGGCATTCAAGGTGCAGCTGGACAGACATCTGTCAGGGATGCTTTGACCTGGATTCCTGCATTGAGCAGGGGGTTGGACTCGATGGCCTTGTAGGCCCCTTCCAACTCTACTTTTCTATGATTCTATGATACACGGTTTCAAAGGAAAAGGCCTAGTTGTGTAAGCATGAAGTTGTGTTTTTGGGGTACAGACTGGCAAAAGGAACTTGAACCTTGGGGAATGAAAGGGTGCAGGCTATTCAACAAACACCATGCCCTAAAGACCCCAAGGCCTTGAGAGCATTTTTGGAACTTACTGGGTTCTGCAGGCTATGGATCCCAGATTATGGAGGGAAGGCCAAGCCCCTGTATGAGTCACTAAAGAAAACATCAGTAGTTGGAGATGGACCAAAGAAATGGAAAAGGCTATCCTTGAGTTAAAGCAAGCCGTTGTCGTCTGCCCCTGCCCTAGCAATCCCTGACCCGTATAATCCTTATAGACTATATGTGCATGAGAACAAGGGGAGCGCTAGCCCAGAGAATGGGGAATACCTGGAGGCCTGTGGGATATTATTCAAAGGTGTTAGACCCAGTGGAGAAGGGATGGCCTGTTTGTCTTCGTGCTATAGAAGATGCGCAGAAGAATGCCAAGGGTGCAGATATGGAAGTGCACACGCCACATGGGGTGCCCCAGATACTTGGAACTGCAAGAGAGGAGTTTTGAATCCAGCTACTTTGCTCCCCATGCCAGATGCTAACTGTTATGACTGTCTTCAAGTTTTAGAACAAACATCATTGGTGAGACTTGATCTTACGGATTTGCCATTGGAATAGCCTGAATTTGAACTGTTTGTAGATGGATCCAGCCAGGTTCTGGATGGCAAGAGATGTACTGGTGCTGCTGTGACAAAAAAGAAAGGAGACTAGCTATTAAGGCACATAGTAGCCCAGGCTTGTATGTGAGAATCCAGAGAGCTGCTGCCAACTGCCCTATGTATAGTTTCGGGGTTTGCCCCCAAGTTAACTGCCGGCATATCCAATCCCTTAACAGCAGTGCTGCCCAACTGGATCTTCTTTTGTCCTAATTCTTGCTGATCGAGCACCCATAACACTTCCCCATTTTCAAGTCGGGAGATCAGCTCTGGCTTTGGCGCTAGAAATCATGTTTAGGGAGAAGAGAAACAGAGAGGGTCAGGACATATTTAAAGGAGAGACAGAATGGTGTAGTGGTTAGAGTGCCAGAGTAGGACTGGAGAGATGTGGGTTCAAATCCCCACTCAGCCCTGAAGCTCACTGGGTGACCTTAGGGGCAGGCAAAATGTATTAATTTATCGCCCACAATTCTTGTCCATCTCGTTCATGGACATAAACATATATACAGAAACTAAACAAAAGAAAATAACTCTCCCTGATTCTTTCTTTACCTTTACACACACTTAATTTAAAAAGAACTTCTTTAATTATAATTTATATAATAAACTTTTGTTTACATCTTGCTTAAATCAGAATGAAATCAAAATTATTGCAGGAAATTCAGAAGCAACTGCTGGCTGCTGCATTCATATATCGTCCAGCTGAAGTAAAAGCCAAGGAAGTTTTGTTTTTCGGGTTATTTTTTTAAAAAAGATAATATTGTAACTCTCCAACAATAGGTTTAACAACATTCAATGCAATCAGCAGCTGGACAGCATGAAATGGCAGGCTACACACTGCATGGTGCCTTAGCGCTCATGTGCAGGCAGTTGTATGCACACGCACTAGAGACCAGATGCATCCAGTCCCCACTCCGAGCTTGAACTTTGACAGACCCTGATGGTCTCTGTGGCAGCTTTCCGGATTCTTAATTATCATAGCCTGCTTTACATGTAGAAACCTTTCACGTGATAAGTGCAGGCCCACCACCTCCACCAGCACCCACCAGCACCCGGCATCTTTGGACGGATCTCAAACGCACAGAAAAACCCACTGCTGATGGCGTTGGGACTGGCATGCCCCCCTATTTTGCCCAGCGTGCCATGCCTGCTTGGCTGGATTGATCTCCGCTGCCATTTGAATTCCCCCACAATGCCACGCTGTATGTGAGTACAGCCACGTGGGCCTACGCCCCTGCGAACGCTGTGGCTGACTGACTGCCCACCACCTCCTGGTAAACCCAATGGGCAGGCCCACTGAGGACACCTTGCTCAGCCCATCCCTGATATTTTAAGGCCTGGAGGGGCAAGAAACCCCTCAGAAAAAATGGGGGGAAACCTGGAAAATTCAGCAAAATCTTTCACCCCAGATTTTCCAAAGATCCTTCGGAAATACTTCCCCCCCCCTTAATTTTTCCAGTGTCCCCACCCCACCCCACTTTTGCTGGGTTTCCCCCCAGGCCCTCACATCTCTCCCCCAACCCCACCCCACAACCCCAAGCCAGCCATAGAAAAGTGTAAGGAGTGCCCATGCCCTTCCACCCTCCTTTCCCCCCATCGCTACCTGCGCTAGGTCCGCTACAGCCATTTGTCCCCTCCTGAGAGCACGAGAGGATCTTGCGACAACGGGGGAAGTCAGCCTGCAACCTGCAAGGAGAAAAGGCATCGATGAGTGTGACTTTTCAATCCTATCATACAGTCAGAGTCATCCTAAACCTGGGTTCAAATCCTGCACTCTGTAGGTGAAGTCCTATCGTGCCCCTGCCCCCTTTACATTAAGGCAAGGTGACAAAGCAGCCACATGATTTCTCAAGCTGGGTCATGCCTGCAGAGTTAGTAAGGATTCAGCCAGAGAAAAGGCTGGGGTGGCGGGGAATAAATAAATGCAAAGGTTAGCTTGGTGGGAAATCACACACATGTGGTTGCTTGGCAGCCACACCAGAACCACCCAGAGCGATTTCTGTTAATCCAGAAGCACAGCTGGCTGAGGCATGCTGACAGTTGTAGTCTAGCACATCTGTAGGGCACCAAGTTGGGAAAGGCTGTGATAGTTGATGGTTGCACAGTTGCCTAGCCACCGTAGATGTGATTATCCTGTTAACCCCTTTTCAGTGTAAGCTTTATCGGCTCAGCTGACAGGAATGCAACCAGAAGATGATGCAGCTGTACATTAATTCAGGGATGGGCAGAAAGTAGATCTCCAGATGTCTTGGACTTCACCTCCCAGAAGTCCCTGCCAGCATGTCCAATGGTCAGGAATGCTGGGAGTTGAAGTCCCAAACATCTGGAGGTCTACTTTCGGCCCACCCTTGCCTTAATTCATCTGGGAAAGGAACATATTGCCTAGTGAAAGAGCACATGCTTTTCACATCATAAAAGGTCCCAGGTTCAACCCCCAGCATCCCCAGGTGGAGCTGGGAAAGACTGGTATCTGAAACCCTGGAAAGCCATTGGCAGTCACTAAAGAAAGCACTAAGAACATAAGAAGAGCCATGCTGGATCAGACCAGGGATCCATCTAGTCCAGCATTCGGTTCATACAGTGGCCATCAGCTGCCCCAATGGGAAGCGCACAAGCAGGACCTGAGTGCAACAGCACCCTCCCGCCCATGTTCCCCAGCAACTGGTATACTGCTTGTGATACTGGAGGTAGAATATAGCCATCAGGACTAGTAGCCATTGATAGCCTTCTCCTCCATGGATTTGTCCAATCTCCTTTTCAAGCTGTTCAAATTGGTGGCCATCACTACGTCTTGTAGAAGTGTACTGTTAGATGGCCCAGTGATCTGATTTACTACAAAGCAGCTTTCAATTTACCCTCAATATTACCCATAAGGCCGCCTGACAGCCTTATGTTGGCCATATGCCAGTTGTTGCTGGACCCTGTTCTACACAAGGACATGTGAAGGCTTGGAAACCCTCTGGGTGAGGAGAACAGAAAAACAAAAACAAGAAGCAACCACTACCCCCAAGTTTCCAAAAAACCCTGGAAAATCATGGGGGGGGGAACCCATTGCTTTCTGAATTTTTCCAGTTCTCCCCCCCCCCCGCAAGAATTTAGTAACTGAGGACAAGATGATGTTAGGTGCTTTCCTTAAAAATAAATTACAGTGATGTGTGTGAAAATGATCACAACAGCAGTGGCAGGGCGTGCGCGTGTGCGTGTGCGTGTGGTGTTTGCAAGACTTATCCCTTTTATCACCCCTGCCTCAGTCCAAAAAGGTTCAAATTAATCAGCAATTAAGATCTTTGAAGCTGCCTGCAGGAGTTGCTGAATGAATGACAAATTTCCTGTAAAGGGGTGGGGTAGGGAGTTCAAAATCCCCTCTAAAATATACGGAGGAAGGGCAAAGACAAGAAGGGGGACACGCTTACCAAGATCCGAGCGGGACTCCTTGGCAAAATCTCACAATCCCAGGCCTCCTAACGCCGTGCAGAGGGCGGCCCAAACTCCCAGGGAAGCGGATTCAGATGAGTCCAGATGGATGCAATCTTCTCTCTCTGAACCATTCCAAGCTCTCACAGGTTCTTCCCTCCCGCCTTCCCAGCGGATCCCATTGCATTAATGCAGTAATGATTTAAGGTTAAGCGAAGGACCGTCATGCAGACAGCAAATAACTGATCGAATGTTTCCTTCGAGCAACACGGCGCATGCTCAAAGCTGCCTGCTTTGTACCTTGGCTATGCTCAGTAACAGCCAGTGAAGCCTTCGTGCCCTTCTCCTTGCCCTTACTTGGAATCAGATTTCATCCCACACTCCCCCCCCCCCCGTACCAGAATCCGAATCAGGGAGACCGGGTGGCTATTTTAGGGGAAAGAGGACAACAGTATGGAGCGAAGTTATAATTTTTTTAAGTTTTGGAGGAGGGTTAACTTTGGTTTTTTTAAATTCTGAATAATCTGGGCCAGTGTGGAAAAGAGGCAGATCTGGCGTTTCCCGCTGTAGCCGGCTTATCTGTTTGTCTGCTTTAATTTCTCCAACACATTAGCATATACCACTCTTTCTACAGGAAGGTCAGGGATGTGTACACTGGGATGAATAGGGTTTTAACAAATAGAGTCTGCAACAAACTGCTGCAGTGTGGAGTTCTTCTGTTCAGAATTCCAGCCATGCCAACTTCCAGGGATACTCCATTCTTTCCCCTCCTAAGAGTCAGTCAACATTCTGAGGTAAGAGAGAGATTTCTAACCAATTTCTGTTAGAAAGGTTGTGTTCAGAGACAAGACATCTAAAATAGCTCTACTAACCGCATGGCTTCCTGTTTGCTACAACAGAAGCAAACGGCAGCTTGAGCAGGAAATGATAAGACTAACTTGTCTGTCTCAAGATGAAGTGACTAGTTCAGCAAGAAATGTTAATATGTTGAGCTTAGCAGAAATAGCACTTAGTATGCTTGTGCCAGAGAATATCTAACGAAAAGGAGTACGCAGATGTGGCTTTATGCCAAAGGGCACTGGCAAGTATCTACTGTGCAGAAGCAAGAACTTGTGGTTCTGATCTATAAAAAGTACAATGCGTGTGAACGTCGGGGCTCTCAGTTGCTTAGGCTCTGGGAGACTCACAGCGGTGACTTCCTGTTTTCTGAATAAAGTGCTTCAGCAGATTGTACCACCTACCGCGTTTGGTTGCTTATTGACCTTGTGGCCGTACACCGGACCCTGGGTCAGTTGGACCCTTACCACAATTCTGTGCCCGCTGAGCATGCTCAGATCTCACTGGGCTGCTTGGGGTGTGTGTGCGTCCCCAATAATTATTTGTACTTCTGAAAATCTTGGGGTTTCTCCAAGCCTGCTGATACCTCACTTTCAGATGGTGTCGTTTTCACTACGCAAGGACCCATACTCAGAGAATGAGCTCACGGTTACCATATGCGATACTCCTGACAACCCTATGAGGCAGGCTAGAGTGATAATAGCTTGATTTGAATCCACACCTCCCCCACCAACACCCTGCCTGATTTCTATCTGAGAGCAAACTATCTAGTGATGCATCTGGTAAGAAAATACAATGGACAGCTTCCAGGGAGTTTATCTCTTTCGCACACATACATAAACGTCTCTGTAAAATGCAAAGTGTGGATTTCCTTCCAGGCTTAAAGAAGTTCCCCACTCCTGGAAAGAAGTTCCCCACACATCAAGCAGTCTTGCTGAAAAATTATTCAATCATGACCCAGAAATCATAGCGGAACCTTTTCCAGAATAATCGTTGAGTTCAAAACACAGGAAGCGCACTGGTCAAGAAAATCATTTCAACATGATTCGTGGAGGTGGTTGTGTAGGAGAAAGAATTTCTATTAAGAAATGACAAAGTACCAGAGGAATTATGATCAGACCCTCAAAGACACACATTTACAGTGCAATCCTATACAAGTCTACTCAAAAGTAAATCCCATTAAACTCCATCGGGTTTACTCTTAGGCGATTGGGTAGAAGATTGCAGCTGGACAGCACAATCCAATGTGGCTGCCCTTATCCCTCCAAACGTGGAGGATTACAGGCATCGAATGGAGGGCAGAAAGAGTGCAGAGGTGCAGGTCGCCTCCACGTTCCTCCCTCCCTCCCTGCAAAAGGCCTAGATGGCTAATTTCGGCTAAGTTGTTTTCCCTGGCTCACAAGGAGGGGGGACTGAGGCGCCCCCAGGATAGTATGCTGGCAGAGCCTGTCTCTTCCCCTCCTCATTCACAAACCTCCAGCTCTGAGCTCAGAGCAGCTGACACTTTTCCATGCAGGCTGCAAGGGCGCATGCTCTGAGGTCAGAGTCCCAGCTCCAAGCCTCCAACCTCAGAGTGCATTTCCTAGGTTGGAGCTGGGACTCTGACCTCTCCTAGGATATTCATAGGATCATAGAGTTAGAAGGGGCCTACAAGGCTATCGAGTCCAACCCCCTGCCCAGTGCAGGAAACTAGAGGAGGGGTCTCCCATCCAAGTAACAACCAGGCCTGATCCTGCTTAGCTTTCCACACTCAGACAAGCTGAGCCAGCGTGAACCACAAGCTACAGAAGACTTGTCTCTGTATAGCAGCCATAGGATTGCATCCTTAATGTTTTATTTTTATGAGCACAGCAAATTTCTGGACATAGTTGGTATCAACATTGCGTACACATTCCCAGTATTTTTAAACAGCAGGCTGTTTCGAGGCTAGTGGCAACAAAATTAGGAAAGTAATAAGTTCTTTGGGCAGGAGAACTTTCTTTTGCCATAAAATATACTATGCAAAAGAGCAAGGCCAGGGCCAGGGGATATTGCTAGATTTGTGGTTTTGGAGTAGATTTGTTTCCAAAACTTAGCAACTCGCTCACATCTTCACATGTGACAGGTATTTTTTATTTAGGACTACATTTATATCCTGCCTGTTTTCCTCCTGCAAGGAACCCAAGGCAGTTAACATGATCCTCCTCTTCTCCATTTTATCCTCACGACAACCCGGTGAGGTAGGTTAGGCTGAGAGTCACCCAGTGAACTTCATGGCCACGTGGGGACTAGAACCCGGATCTCCAGAGTTCAAGGCCAACACTGTGTAAGTGCCAATGTTGGGTGAGTTTCAAGGTGAAAGAGGTACTCATCAAGGCTGTCCTTTAACCTCAAGTTTATTTGTGATTCTTTCTTTATAAAGAGCATAATAAATGCAATGAAAAGAGATTCAGATATTAGAAGACTATGAATAAAAATGGAATGCAACCCGGGAGCCTCTCGAAAACGGAGATCTGCTTCAGCAACAAGCCTCCCCCATCCTCTTTCCCTACCCCCAAGAGCCCCCATGCACCCTCAGACCTACTCCAGGGGGTCTGTCACACCCCACCCCTCACAGGGCCTCAAGCTTGAACTCCTTTTTCGAGCTATGGGTGCACTTACGTAAGGTTGGGGGTTTCTCTTTCTCTAACCCGTACCCCTCTCTCACTGACCTTGGGATGCCTATTATCCCTACCTTATACTTCTTGGACCAAATATAAAGCACAGTTTCCCACACAGGTTGCTTCCATAAACAAATTAAGGTTTTGTGGAGGAAGGGGGGGCTGGCTGGCCCACCACACCCCCACCCTTTCCTACTCCAAAGGAACCAAGACCCCCTGAGATCTCAAGGTACCAGATTGCCAGCCTCAGCTGTCTGCAACCCTACTTGGATCTCTGTTCAGGGACTCGCCTTCAATTTCTGTAACCTGGATTTAGATACTGAACTCACAGAGTACTACAAAACCCATGTGGGGTAAAACCACGACAAGGTTTATTCTGGTAGCACTTAATATCTCTCAGGCATACACCTATGTTACCTGAGGGTATTCTCTTCAAGGGTTAAATCCAGCACAGCCTTGCCACCTGAGGAGAACTATTCCATCTACCCGCAGGTCTGAGATGGGTAAAACTCCCACAAGGCTTGCCTTCACCAGAGCCCTCATCCAGCTCATTTCACCAGGAGCTAACTGGGGTCAGATCCTGATGCCCCCCCCCCCAAAGGCTTGGGGCCTCTCTTTGGCTTGCCGCCATCCCCAATAGGCAGGGTAGTCGGTAGCCACGCGATCCAGGACAAAGACAAAGACCAAAAACCACGCTTTGGGAAATATACCTTTTCCCCCCCTCCCCTCCTCTGCTGCCTCTTAGCCAATCAGCATGCACCTCACCTGGCCAGGCAGGGGGAAGGGAACTCATGACTCATGGCTTGAACTACATTTACATATGAACGCTTTCAGCCTGGCTCCTCCAGACCTCCCAGCGCTAGGCTCCATCTTATGTTTTATGTACCTTTCGCTTCCTCCCAGCCCCCTCAACTGGCCCCACTTGGTTTACACATGAGGAGGCGTGTGTGTGTGTGTGTGTATGTGCGTGCATGCATGCAGGAACCCCCAAAGGCCCCTTTCTCCACACGCTAACTATGCACACCCCACCCCCAGCCTTTAGCCGATTCACACATGAGGGTGTGTGTGTGTACGAACCCGCAAAGGCTCTTTTTCTCCACAGGTTTATTTTAAAATACAACAGTTTCTGGAAATAAGTTTCGTATGTAAGTTTTAGTCTCTATTAAGTAATTTACTATCTTATCCTAGTACCAATCCGTCCTCACCAACCGTTCCCAAAATATCAATCCCTGCACTCACTAGCTAATCTCCTAACAATCCTAATATGATCTCTCAACTCTCTTCCCTACACGCTCTTCTCTTCTCCACACATTCCTCTCTAAAAAGCACCGCCCACAGTTTATGTAACACAGGCTCTACCCCCCTTCTCACTCTCTCAGCCAGTCATGTCACATATGCAAATACACCATTCTCCCTGCCCACCATTTCTTACTTACCTAACATAACACACATAGATGCAACAGCAATACAGTATATATTTCTAATCATATACTCAATACAAGAACACCTTATCAGACTTACCACATATACACTTTAAATTTGCCCACAAATAACATAACATCACAGGGGAGCCCAACCCTCCATAGCAGATTTCGGGGGACCGCAGCAGATAGGGAAATCTGGCAAACAACACCATTGGATCCAACCCATTGGTGTTTTAATACCCATCACTAGACGGAACAAAAACCTGTAGTGTTCGAGTGGAGGTTCTCAGTGTAGAGTTCAAAGAGCAAGGAAGGTCCGAGAACATCAGCTCTATGCTACCATTCCTGCCAGTGACATTACCAGAGCCCCCACCCTCATTTTTCCGTCCTGACTAGCATAAGAACATTGGAAGAGTCCTACTGGATGAGGCCAAATGTCCATATAGTCCAGCATCCTGTTTCCCAGAGTGGGTACATTCGGCTCAAGAGTGGGGGGAAACTGGTGCAAGGTCATCCATTCAGCTTCATGGGCAAATGGGAATTCGGAGCTGGGTCTCTCCAGTCCTGGTCTTACAAGTAATCCTAAATCCAGGATTAGAAAAGCCAGTGTGGCGTACGGGTTAGAGTGTTGGACTGGGACTTGGGAGATCCCGAGTTCTAGTCCCCGCTCGGCCATGAAACTCACTGGGTGACTTTGGGCCAGTCACTGCCTCTCAGCCTAACCTACCTCACAGGGTTGTTGTGAGGATAAAATAGAAAGGAGGAGGATTATGTAAGCTGCCTTGGGTTCCTTTAAGGAAAAAAGGCGGGGTATAAATATAATAAATAAATAAATAAATTAGTCCTGGATTATAGAACCTGAAACGTCATAAAACTGAATGGGCAATATTCCCCCAGCCCTGTGGCGTATCCCGATTTCTGCACACCTGCCACGGAGAGGAAGAGGAGAGTCACTGATCTTATGCCCGGCAGGAGCAGTGGCAGCCCCAGCTGTGCTAGAAACTGCCATATATCACTTCCTCTGAAAGCGGCTGCTCTCCCTTAGAAGGCAAAGGCAGCAGCTCCTAGATTGAGCGATGCAATCTGAAGAGCTAAAAGAGCCTGAAAGGAAAGGGGGCTTTACCCAGTGAAACCACATTCCCACAATTCTCCTGCATGTCGTTGTGGTATAAAGCCCTATGATTCGGATCCAGCAGAGCCCACTCAGACTCAGTGAAATACACGGTCACATCCTCAAAGTTCACGTGGCTCTGAAAAAGGAAACGGGTGCCCTATTAGCCCCATTCAGAAACATCCCAGTGTAATGAGTAGCCAGGCCCTCCCTCCCTCCCTGCTCCACTACCTGAGTTGGGTCTGCTGCAGCCATGCGTCTTCTACTAAGAGCACAAGAGGTTCTTGCAGCAATGCAGGAAGTCATTCTGCAACCTGTGAGAAGATAAGGCGGCAGCAGGTGGTGTGTGTGGGGTTTGTCAAACTTGAAACTTTCAAACATATTCACAGTCAGGCTGGTTCTATACCCAAGTTCAAAGTTCCCATCCAGGCTGGCAGCTCACTGAGTGATCTTGGGCCAGTCACTGAATGGGTTCGCACAACTTACCGTGGGTTGCTACCCACAATGGGTTGTCATGCCGTGCAAACCCGGACCTGTTTCCCTAGGGTGGCTTGTTCATGGGCAACAAGCCACGTCAAAATCCCATGGGCTGTTGTACGGGTTATTGTACCTACAATGGGTTGTCATGTTGTCCAAAACCAGGCGCTCCCCACCTTAGTACCTGCACTTCAATGGGATTCATCTGCATACCCCCTGGCACTTCTCCTCCCCTGGCAGCCACAATGAGCTGTGAAGTATTCCCAAACAACAAGAGGGGTGCCAAGATACCTGGAAGTCTCAAAGAGCTGCCAAGTACTCCTAAGCACCCAGGACACCTGAAGAGAAACCGGTTCTCCCAGAGATCACGTGGGGAGGAGGGACGAGAGGGGAGGGGGTAAAAACAAGGGGTCTGTGGCAGGAAAAGGCTGTTGGTCGGTGGGCACTAAGCTGCGCGGATGTCCAGGGCTTTGGCCCAAACTCAAAGCCTCAACCCCAGGCAGCTCTCGGTGAATAAAGCTGAAACCGCTGAGAGCCTGCAAATGCAGCTTTCGAGGAACTGAGGTCACCCCAGGTAAACCTTGTGTGTACTGCTCCTGTTCTCTCGCTCTAGCTGTTGTAATCACTGGCCCGTGCGCTTTGTTATACCGTATTTTTCCGTGTATAAGACGCCCCCCACTGAGCAGTTTCGCAACCGCACGGTTCTCTCCTCGGCTTACTTCCGTGTATAAGACGACCCTCAATTTTTAGTCTAACAATTTTAGGAAAAAGTATAGTCTTATACATGGAAAAATACTGTATGTTTTCATATGCTCAATTAAACTGTTTATCTATAAACAGAGTAGTAGCATCCATTCATAAAATTGCTTCATTCACTGTTCTCGCATTACAAGTGGTCACGGCTTCCTTTTAAGTGTCAAAGAGCCCTGTAGGAAGGGCTAACTTCGCTCCAGTTAACCCTTTAGGTCCCGAACCCACACAACGGACTGGCTTTGGTCCATTACAAATACTCACAACACCGGTGAGTATTTGTGGCTCATGTAACCGGTGGCTCATGCTGGCGCGAGTGGGACTGAACTCGGCCCCGTGCGAAAGTCGCGCGGGCCTACCTGCAGGCGGCCAACGGCTCCTCGGCTCGGTTGTCTGCAGCGAGCCGTCCACGCTGGTCCCGTCACATCACTTCCAGGGCGGCGGAAGTGACGCAACGGGACCCTGCTCTGGTGCGCTGGACCCCCATGCTATGTTTTTGGCGGGGGAAACCAGGGCAACAGGGCTGTTTAAGCCGTTGCCCTGGTTCCCCCCGCCAAAAACATAGCGGGGGGGTCCAGCGTGCCGGGGTACTGAGGCTCGACCGGTGCTGGCAGCTCGGGCAGCGTGGAGAACACTCCGCATCGCTCAGATTGAGTACAGGCGGCGGCGGCCGCGGAAAGACAAGCCGCGGAGAGCTGCGAGCCTCCGAAAGGTTCGTGTGACACCCATAACTATGAGGTAGGCTAGTTAGGGTGACTGTGGCTTTGCCAAGGCCAACCAGTAGGCTTCATGGCTGAGCAGGGATTTGATTCCAAACCCCTCTGGTAAACTCATCTTTTTGTCTTCCCTGCGTCATGGCCAGTTGTTCCCAGAATTCCCCCGCCCCACCTTACCTGCAGCAACGTCAGCAGTATTTATTTATATCCCACCTTTCCCCCTCTTGCAATGAACCCATGACGGCTTACATGGTTCTCCTCCTCCTCTCCATTTTATCCTGACAACCCTATGAGGCAGGTTAGGCTAAGGTCCGTGACTGGCCCAAAGTCACCCAGTGAGCTTCATGGCTGAGTGGGGACTAGAACCCAGATCTCCCGAGCCCCAGTCCAACACTCTCACCGCTATGCCACAGTGGAGGGGAGCCTTCCCTTCCCTCTCTTTGTCCTGTGCGGGCTCATCTGCTGCCATTGCTCTTTCTTCCAGCAGACATCAGGACCATCTGCTGATCATCAATCACAGGTCGGGAGTAGGAGAAGGGAATCAGAGGGGAGTGAACATCCCCCATTCCCCTCACAGAACTAGAATGCCCGGATCATCCCTCTTATGGCTCAGTATGACCTCCTTCTCCTCAGCCTGATTTTTGTCTGAAAACAGAACCTGCAATGATGGGAGTTGGTGCGAAAAATATAATGGACAGTCTTGGGCAGTTACACTGCGGGTAACTCACACACACACCTGATATGAAGTGGAGGGGGCAGGGATTTCTTGGAATTAAAAAAAACGTCTTACATCTACATCCTGCCCTTTTTTTTGTTGCACTGGACCCAAGGTGGCTCGCATGGTCCTCCTCCTCTCCATTTTATCCTCATAACAACCCTGTGAGGTAGGTTAGGCTGAGAGTCAGTGACTGGCCCAAAGTCACCCAGCGAGTCTGAAACAGGGTGGAGGTGGAGTGTGGCTGGCTGGATAGGAATAAGTTTAGAATATAGGATGCTCTGTTTTTAAGGTTTCCTATAAAAAGGTGTACACCAATAACACGACACTTATAGATTCATAGATCATAGAGTTGGAAGGGGCCTACAAGGCCATCGAGTCCAACCCGCTGCTCAATGCAGGAAACTAGAGGAGGGGCTCTCCCATCCAAGTAATAACCAGGCCTGACCCTGCTTAGCTTTCCACGCTCAGACAAGCTGAGCCAGCGTGAGCCACAGGACTTGTTAAAATCTAGTTTGATACTGGTCTCCTTCATTATCTTATGAATAAAATCAGTTTAAAAAGTGAGCAGATGGGGGAGAGGGAATGAAAAATGGAGAGAGGAGGTGGTGGGGGACAGGAACTATCGTGTTAATTCTACTTTAACTGTATGCATTATTCTTGCTCCTGTCGTTACACCAAGTTCTTTCATATTCCTTCTTTGCCCAAAATATTTTTTTAAATTTTTTTATTTATTGCATTTTCAAAGGAAAAAAAATACATATTGTGGAGGACCAACACCCGGGTCCTTAGCGCGAGTTCGGCACTTAACGGGTTAACCAGCACTGAGATATTGCCCTTTACGGGGCTCACAAGTGATTTAAACCCAACCGCAACCTAAATATAACATGTAACCGTATTTAAACCAAAGAATAGACTTTATTTACTACAGGGTTAATGGAGTGGAACTAATAGACTTCCAGGAATGTTGCACTATAAACAAAACCAGGTTGTGACCTGAATAACCGGAAAGCTTCAATACAGAGGCATAGCGTATTACAGCAGAGGAAGTCACTTCACACCAGAGACTCTGAACTTACGGACTTTGCGTAGCGGTCTGCATAGCCAGCTCCGAGCCTGTCACGCTCGGGGTAAGGAACTGCTTGGCCCTATCCGGTGCTAGGGTTGGAAGATGTCAGCTCGTCCCGGGTTCCCAACAACTCTTACCTCTGGCAGGTGGCTTTTCTACCCTTCACGCCCCCTCCCCACCTCTTGGCAATCAGGTGGGCTCATTCCTTCTCGGGGAAAGGTGGCGCCTTGGGTTTACCGGTGTCTTTAGAGATATTTTGCAGCTTTGAGACTGCTTCCCCTACCTTCAGGATGTAATGCCTTTCTGTGTGGATTAATGCAGATGTGTCCTATTGAGGGTATGCAGATGTGGTCACGTACAACCTGTCAGAACTGTGTCTCTTGTCCCCGGGGTGGGGATGATGCAGAGGGAGGGGGTCAGTGTACCAGGGGAGAAATTATGTCAGGGTTCATGTCACTATGTGTGCTCAGGCTTTCTCCACACATATAAAAAACAAAAAACACATCAATACATAATCCTTCCCCCAACTTGGTCAGTTTCAAAATTTTCATCTTCCATCTTTTATTCTCTATTTCTGTTCCAGAGTAATATGTTGATTTATCCTATTTCATTCCTTTATAATCTGTTTCTTTTCATGAGTCCCACAGATTTGTATAGGCTTCTTCCAAGGTTATTCTGTTCGATTCTTTTTGCATATAATCTATATATTTTTGCCAGTCCTTCGTAACAGTATCTCTTCTCTTTATTCCTCTATGCACTCTTAACATCTGTGTCAACTTTTTGTTTATTGCCATATCTCTCCCTTTCCCACACACTGAACAATCATTGGTTCTATATTTCCCCAGTGGAATCTTTCATGCTCAATGCAGCATGATCTCTTTTGGGAATGTTCGCCCAGCAGTAGCACTTGCATGGTTTCTCTCCTGTATGGATCCCCAGATTTCGGATGAGGCTTGATCTTTCAGGGAAGCTCATCTCACACTTTGAACATGCATGTGGCTACTCTTCTTGTGTGGATTTGCTCGTGATGAATTAGTTTGTATTTTGTAATAAAGTTTTCCCCACATTCTAAACAACCATATGGCTTCTCCCCTGTGTGAATTCTCTCATGTACAGCCAATGTTGATCTACAATCAAAGGTTTTCCCACAGTGCGAGCATCTAAGTGGTATGTGTTTTCTTTTATGATGTTCAAGGGCTGAGCTTTGGCTGAAGCTTTTCTCACAGTCTGAGCATTTGTATTTATGCATGCTCTGATTTCTAAGAATGGTGGATCTGTACTTTGAACATCTGCCGCGCTCCTGGCATTTATATGGTTTCTTGTCTGTATGGCTTTTCCTATGATATAAAGCTAGATCTAGCCCTGAAGCTTTTCCCACATTCAGCGCACTGATATTTCTCACCAGTGTGGATTCTCTCATGAAGTTTAAGGTCTGAAATGGTTCTAAAGCCTTTCCCACAATCTGAACATTTATGCGGTTTCTCACCTATGTGAATTTTCATGTGCCGCATGAGGTTGGACAGGCAACTGAAGCTTCTTCCACAATCTGAGCATTTAAATGGTTTCTCTCCTGTATGGGTTCTCTCATGATCATTAAGATGTTCTCTCTGTCTGAAGCATTTTGCGCAGTATAAACATTTAAACAACTTCTCTCCTGAATGGATTTTCTCATGTCTAGTAAGATGTCCTCTGTGAAAGAACTTTTCCCCACAATCTGAACATGCATGTGGCTTCTCTCCTGAATGGATTTTCTGATGTCTAATAAGATGCTCTCTGTGAAGGAACTTTTTCCCCACAATCTGAACATGCATGTGTTTTCTCTCCTGAATGGCTTTTTTCATGTCTTTTAAGATTTCCCGTGCAAGCAAACCTTTTCCCACAATCAGGACATGTGTATGGCCTCTCCCCAGTGTGGCATCTCAAGTGTACAATAAGAGCAGATTTGTGAGTGCAAATTTTCCCACAGTCAAAGCACTTAAATGGTTGTGCTGCTGGGTGGCCAGTCTTGGCACGTTCAGAGCTTCTTGTCTGTTCTGTACACACCTTCTGTGTCTCACCCCTGCGACTCCTCCCCCGAACTGTCTTTTCACTGGGATCCTTGTTGCTTTCCTCACGAGGCATGGCTTTCTTCCGAGGGTGCTTTCTTTGGTTCTTCTCCGGTTTATGTTGTGCCCCGGGGCTTTCTCTTTTCTCTCTGTGATGGGAAGATGTCTCTTTGCTCCTTTGCGACGTCGTCACGTGTGGTTTTAATGGTGGATAACTTTCTGTCTGAAGAAGCTCTGCCTCCTCTCTCACCTGCTCAGAAATAAACATTGAGGCTTGAGTTCAAGTTTTGTCCTTCTTTCCAGAATGTAGGAACAAAGGAACAACGAACGGTAGATGTTTGGTTTCATTTATGCATTTTAAAAATCTTAAGTGTGAATAATCTCAGGCCAGCAAAGGGCTCAAAACAAGGTTGTTAAAACAGCACAAATTAAATCGAACAGTAGATTAAAGCCATATTCATCTAACTTTAAGAAAAAACAACCTGGGAATATAAAAAGGTCTTTGCCTGGTGCAGGAAGGACCCGAGTAGGCACAAATGAGGCTTTCTGGGGAGAGTGAAGTGCGGTGCCACAACTGAGAATACCGTGTTGTAAGTCACCTAACTTCAGAAGGATGTGGATACACACAGGGTGGCTTCTACGGTGATCTTAACACATGCGTAGTACAGTTGCAAGGAGGCAATCCCTATGGTCCCAGGGTCCCATGCCATATAGGGCTTTAAAAGTGAACACTAGCACTTTGGTTTCTGCTCTGAAACTGAGCAGAAATGGCAGCTCTCGCCAGTCTCAAAGGTGTTTCAAAACTGGCAAGCTATGTTCCTTAGGTCCAGTCCTGGCTGGCAATCTAGCAACGGTATTATGAACTAACTGAAATTTACGAGATATGTTGAAAGGCTGCCCCACGTATAACGCCGAGTAGTAATCAAATCTGAATGTTACCAGGCAAGGATAAAATTGCGGCTGGCCTATCTCTGTCCAGGAGGGGTTGCAGCTGGCACAGAAGCCTCAGCGGATGGAAGAGGCAACTTGCCACACAAGCCACGTGGGCCTCCAGTGACAGAGCCAGATCAATCAGCACCCCCACAGTGTTGGCCTGATCGGTAAGGGATCGTGCAACTCCATGTGGAACAGGCACAGCTCCACCTTCCAGGTCAAACAACACACCAATAGCATCACCACCTTGTCTGGATTTAACTCGACATTTCAGCCATATGTTGACAGTCTCTCTCATTCATAGAGCAATCCCCACCATGGACAGAACAGCGCTCACCCCTTCCCTCCCCTGCAGGATCCAAGACATGAGCAGAGTTCCCTACCTCTGTAAAATGAAGTTGAACAGAAGATGGATGGTTTCGGGGTTTCCCACCAAATTAATTGTTTCTTGATTGCCTGGCATATCCAATCCCAGAAGCGCTGCCCAATAGGATCTTCTTTTGTCCCAATTCTTGCTGATCGAGCACCCATAGCACTTCCCCCTTTTCAAGTCGGGAGATCAGCTCTGGCTTCGGCGCTAGAAATCATAAATAGATTGATCAGTTCTTACCTACAGATCACTCACATATATGCAGGATGCATATAGAATCATAGAAAAGTAGAGTTGGAAGGGGCCTACCAGGCCATCAAGTCCAACCCCCTGCTCAATGCAGGAATCCAGGTCAAAGCATCCCTGAGAGATGGCTGTCCAGCTGCACCTTGAATGCCTCCAGATTGGGAGAGCCCACCACCTCCCTAGGTAGTTGGTTCCATTGTCTTATTGCTCTAACAGTCAGGAAATTTTTCCTGATGTTCAGGTGGAGTCTGGGTTCCTGTAACTAGAGCCCATTATTCCGTGTCCTGCAAACTGGGATGATCGAGAAGAGATCCTGGCCCTCCTCTGTGTGACAACCCTTCAAGGTACTGGAAGAGTGCGATCATATCTCCCCTCAGTCTCCTCTTCTGAAGGCTAAACATGCCCAGTTCTTTCAGTCTCTCCTCATAGGGCCTTGTTTCCAGTCCCTTGATCATCTTTGTTGCCCTCCTCTGAACCCTCTCCAGTTTGTCTACATCCTTCTTAAAGTGTGGTGCCCAGAACTGGACGCAGTACTCAAGATGAGGCCTAACCAGTGCTGAGTGGTTACCTATGGCGGTAAGGTCCGGGGAGAGGAACCAGACAAAGAACGATCCAAAACATAAAGTCCTCAACGGCAGAACAGGCGGAAGATAATTAAACCTAAATTACAACGGCTGTGAAGGCGGATGAAGGCTGCAGCAGAGAATGGTTTTCCAATCGTCAGGGTAACCGTGCCATTGGATCTCTGCCGTACTCTGTCAAGTTTGTGTGGTGATTCGTTGTGCACCGATCTCCCCACATAAAACAGTTTCACGCACAGGCGTCTTCCAACCCAACCCAACCCAACCCAAACAAACAAACAAACAAAAAAGTCCCATGGCGACTGGCGAATGGCAACGGGGGCAGGACTGTGAATCTGGAAGTCCCTAGTCACGGACCAGCACATGGGCGGTGGATGCAGACTCAGTCGCCCTGTTCAAGGAACGAGGTAGTCGAGCAGCTCGGCAGCTGTATCCATGACTGAGCAGCCCTATTTAGGATCCACTCTGCTCACCCCGTATGGGGAGGGGGCTAGAAAAGGTGCCCTAAACATAGTCTACCTCTTTCTCCCCTGACTGGATTACCGCCTCCAGTGGGGTCACCATTTTAGCGGTCGAAAAAGACATTTGAATTTTGGAACATGGAATATACGGACATTGCTGGATAACATAGATAGTGAACACCCTGAGCGTAGGACTGCTATTATTGCAAGGGAGCTGAGACGGTTTAAAATTGACATAGCAGCACTTCAAGAAACTCGAAGGGCAGGAGAGGGACAGCTGAAAGAAGAAAAAGGAGGTTATACCTTCTTCTGGAAAGGACTACCTGAGCAGGACCGACGAATACATGGTGTAGGCTTTGCCATCAAAAATGAACTAGTGAACTCTTTGTCAGAAGTTCCTACTGGCATTAACGAACGCCTGATAACTCTTCGATTAAAGCTCGCCAATAACCAACAGGTAACTATTTTGAGCGCTTATGCACCAACATTAGATGCTGATGATGACATCAAGGAAAGTTTTTACAGCCAGTTGGACACTCTCCTGTCAGAGATACCTAAGGAGGATAAAATTATCCTCCTGGGCGATTTTAACGCAAGAGTCGGGCGTGACTTTGATTTATGGCCAGAAACTATTGGAAAAGACGGAGTTGGTAATAGCAACCCGAACGGACTCTTACTTTTGTCTATATGTGCAGAGCATAATCTCACTATCACAAACACGCTCTTTCGACAAAAGAATAAGTTTAAAACATCATGGCAGCACCCACGGTCAAAGCACTGGCATCTTCTGGATTATGTAATTGTCCGTGTTAGAGATCGCCGCGATGTACTTCTTACTAGGGCCATGGTGAGTGCCGACGACTGCTGGACAGACCACCGACTAATCCGGTCCACAATGGTTATCAACATTGCTCCCCAACGTAGGCTTCAAGGAAGGAAACCAAGGCGTAAAATGAACATCCAAGTCCTTCAAGATCCTATTAAGCAAACTCGTCTTCAATCACTTCTTAAGGAACATCTACCTACGGAACCTCCTGACAACATTGAGGACCATTGGTCTAAGCTGAAAACCTCCATTACTGCAGCTTGTGAACAAACTATTGGATATGAAACTAAGAAACATCAGGACTGGTTTGATGAAAATGATAATGAGATTAAATATATAATTGACCAAAAAAGGAAAGCCTTCCAAATATGGCAAAATGATATTAACTGCGCTGCCAAGAAAAAAACCTACGCTAGCGCAAAGGCTGAGGTCCAAAGAAGAACAAGAGAACTTAAGAACGCTTGGTGGAAAAAGAAAGCTGAAGAAATTCAACAGCTTGCAGAATCTCATGATGCACGGGGCTTTTTTAAGGCCACAAGGGCCATTTATGGACCAAAAACCTATGGTACAAACCCTTTACAATCAAAAGATGGCACCAAACTCTTAAAAGACAAAGAGTCTATTGCACTGCGTTGGAAAGAGCATTATTATGACCTTTTAAATCGTAAGTCTAAGGTGGATAATGAGATTTTTTCGCAAATCCCGCAAAAACAAATTAAAGAGGAACTTGCAATACTCCCCACTTTGGATGAAGTAAAAAAAGCCATTAATCAAATGAAGAACAACAAAGCTAGTGGACCAGATGGGATTCCTGCTGAAATCTTTAAAGAAGGGGCCCCCCGAACTTGTACAACATCTTCATAAACTCATCGAAAAAATCTGGATAAGAGAAGAGATCCCAGAAGACTTCAGGGATGCCATAATTATCACCCTCTTTAAGAAGGGTGATAGAACAGACTGTGGAAACTATCGGGGCATTTCTCTCTTAGCAACCGCAGGAAAAATATTTGCTAGGATTCTCGCAAACCGTCTTCTATCTATTTCAGAAGAGATCCTCCCTGAAACTCAATATGGTTTCCGCCCCTCTAGAGGGACAGTAGACATGATTTTTACTGCACGTCAGCTCCAAGAAAAATGCCGGGAGCAAAATCAACCCCTTTATATGGCATTTATCGATTTGGCTAAGGCCTTTGATACTGTAGACCTGTACAGCTCTCTGGACTATCCTTATGAAAATTGGATGCCCCAATAAATTTGTGAATATCTTGCGACTTCTCCATGACAACATGACGGCAACGGTTCTGGACAACAACGGCTCTCATGGTGCTCCATTTAAAGTGGGATCAGGTGTTAAACAGGGATGTGTTATCGCCCCAACATTATTTGCCATTTTCATCGCCATGGTTTTACATCTTGTCAAGGGGAAACTTCCCACCGGTATGGGAATTATATATCAAACAGATGGAAAGCTTTTTAATCTCAGCAGGCTGAAAGCAAAAAGTAAGGTAATTACAACCTCCAGTTGTGGAACTTCAGTATGCTGATGATAATGTGGTCTCCGCACATTCAGAGGATGATCTCCAAACTATCCTAAATGCTTTTGCAGAAGCATACAAAAAACTTGGTCTCTCACTTAACATCAAAAAAACCAAAGTGCTTCATCAGCAAGTGCAAGCCAATCCTTTGGTGATGCCATCTATCCAGCTTGGCGGGACAATACTGGAAAATGTTGATCATTTTCTCTATCTTGCAGCTATCTTTCTGTTACAGCTAACATCGACAGTGAAATCCAGCATCGTCTGAGCTCCACAAGTGCCGCATTTTCTCGAATGAAACAGAGTGTTCGAGGATCGGGATATTTGTAAGAAGACCAAAACACTGGTTTATGAAGCCATTGTATTACCAACTTTATTGTATGCCTGCGAAACATGGACTATCTATAAACGTCACTTCCACCTCCTTGAAAGGTTTCATCAACGTTGCCTCCGGAAAATCCTGCAAATTACTTGGGAAGATAGGCGAACAAATGTCAGTGTACTGGAAGAAGCAAAGACTACTAGCATTGAAAAAATGATCCTTCAACGCCAACTTCAGTGGACCGGTCATGTTGTTCGAATGCCTGACTGCCGTCTCCCAAAGCAGTTACTTTACTCCCAACTCAAGGATGGAAAGCGGAATATCGGTGGTCAATATAAGAGATTTAAAGCTGTTCATAAGGCTAATCTAAAAAAATGCAATATAAACATCGAAAACTGGGAAGCTCTGGCCCATGAACGATCTAAATGGAGGTTGGCCTTTCACAAAGGTTCCATGGACTTTGAAGAAGCCCGAGTGCAAGGTGAAAGGGAGAAACGTGCTAAGCGAAAAGCACGTCAAATGAATCCTTTACAGGACCATCTTCTATCTGGTAACCTGTGTCCTCACTGTGGGAAGCTGTGTGGATCTAGAATTGGCCTCCACAGTCACTTACGGACCCATCGCTAGAGTCTACACAATCTTCTTTAGAATTTCCTCCTTTTATCCCGGAAGACAATCTTACTCGGTCACGAGTGATCGCCTGATGATGATGATGAGTGCTGAGTAAAGGGGAATTATCACTTCACGCGATTTGGAAGCTATACTTCTATTCATGCAGCCCAAAATAGCATTTGCCTTCTTTGCAGCCACATCACATTGCTGGCTCATATTCAGCTTGTGATCTACAATAATTCCAAGATCCTTCTCACTTGTAATGAGCCAAATGTCCCCCATTTTGTAACTCTGCATTTGGTTCCTTTCCCTAGGTACAGCACTTGGCATTTATCCCTATTAAATTTCATTCTGTTATTTTCGGCCCAGCGCTCCAGCCTATCGAGGTCGCTTTGAATTTTGTTTCTGTCTTCCAGAGTATTACCTATTCCACCCAACTTTGTGTCATCTGCAAATTTGATAAGCATTCCCTGCACCTCCTCATCCAAGTCATTAATAAAAATGTTAAAGAGCACTGGGCCCAGGACCGAGCCCTGTGGTACCCCGCTCGTTACCTCTCCCCAATTTGAGAAGGAACCATTGATAAGCACCCTTTGAGTCCGATTCTGTAGCCAATTGTGGATCCACCTGATAGTTGTTCCATCTAGCCCACTTTTAGCTAGCTTGCTAATCAGGATATCATGAGGCACTTTGTCGAAAGCTTGCTGAAGATATATTATGTCCACAGCACTCCCACAGTCCACAAGGGAGGTTACCCGATCAAAAAATGAGATCAGATTAGTCTGACAGGATTTGTTCTTGACAAATCCATGCTGGCTTCTAGTAATCACTGCATTGTTTTCAAGGTGCTTGCAGACTGACTTCTTTATAATCACTCCAGAATTTTCCCAGGGATTGATGTCAGACTGACTGGCCTATAGTTCCCAGGTTCCTCCTTCTTGCCCTTTTTGAAGATGGGAACAACATTTGCCCTCCTCCAGTCATCTGGCACTTCACCTGTCCTCCATGATTTCTCAAAGATAATAGACAGTGGTTCTGAGAGTTCTTCTGCCACTTCCTTTATTACTCTAGGATGTAGCTCATCAGGCCCTGGAGATTTAAACTCGTTCAGAGTGATCAGGTGCTCCTTGACCATTTGCCTAGCAATCTCAAGCTGCAATCCTGCCCCTTCAGTCTGCACTTCAGGTTTGCCAGGGGGGTCATAGACCCTCTTTTGGGAGAAGACCGAGCCGAAGTAGGAATTGAACACTTCTGCCTTTTCCTTGTCTTCTGTTATCAATTTGCCATCCTCATTGCGTAGTTGAACCACCATTTCTTTCCTCTGTCTTTTACTATGCATGTATCTGAAGAAAGCTTTCTTGTTTTTAGCATCCTTCACTAACCTTAGCTCATTCTCAGCTTTAGCCTTCCTGACACTATTCCTGCAGTTCTGTGCTACCTGCCTGTACTCTTCCCTTGTAGCCTGTCCTTCCTTCCACTTCCTATACGTGTCCTTTTTTGTTTTCAGGTAATCTTTGAGTTTATTGTGAAGCCACATTGGCTTCTTCTGTTGCCCTCTGCCTTTTTTCCTTGTGGGAATTGTTTGTAATTGTGCCTTTAAAATTTCCTTTTTAAAAAACTCCCACCCATCCTGGGCTCCTTTTCTCATTAGAGTCGCTTGCCACGGGACCTTACTGCCATACTGCCATGGGACGTCTACTGCCATACTACCCTGAACACGCCCGATCTCGGAAGCTAAGCAGGGTCAGGCCTGGTTAGTACTTGGATGGGAGACCACCTGGGAATACCGGGTGCTGTAGGCTCTTTTTTTTAAATACAGGCCTGTGGCTTACGCTGGCTCAGCTTGTCTGAGCGTGGAAAGCTAAGCAGGGTCAAGCCTGGTTAATTACTTGGATGGGAGACCCCTCCTCTAGTTTCCTGCATTGAACAGGGGGTTGGACTCGATAGCCTTGTAGGCTCCTTCCAACTCTATGATCTATGAAATCTATTATCATTGTTCTGAGTTTGTTAAAATTGGCTTTCCTAAAATCCAGGGTACACGTTTGGCTACACTCAGCTTTTGCTTCCCTTAGAATCAAGAACTCAAGTATAACATGATCACTTTCCCCCAGAGTTCCCGGAACTGCCACTTTATCCACTAACTCAGGGGTCTTCAAACTAAGGCCCGTGGGCCACATCCGGCCAGCCGGGTCTTTTCATCCGGCCCGGCGGCCGATCTAGAGGCTCCCTGCCCGCTAGGAATCCGCCCCGCCGAGTAAGCCGCTGGGAAGAAAGGCGTGGGGGGAAAACCCAGAGCGGCGCGCCCGCCAAGCCACTGAAGTGCGCCCACTTCCCCTGGGGAATAAACAGCTGTTCGGCGCGGCCGCCAAACAGCTGAGAGGCGGACCGGAAGCAGGGGCTGGGAAGGAACACGTGCACCGGCCGCAGCAAACTCTGCCCTTCGCCCCCTCCCGGCCCGGTGGGTGGGCGCTCTGCTGCCCCTTCCCGGAGGAGTCGCGCCGCTGCATTACCATGCTGATGCAGAGCGGCCGGAGGACCATTTCTGAGACGACGGGGCAGGCCAGCGACAGCGGCGGCTCAACGGCCTCGGCGCGCAGCCTGTCGCCAGCTGGCCGGGGCGCCGCGTCACGCATACTTGCCGCAGGGTTGCCTGGCAACGCGCTGATGGTGCTGCCGAGTAGGCGCTGAGCGAGGCCTGGCTGTGCGGCTGGCCCTGCAGGGGCCCCTGCCAGGTGTGCCTGCGCAGGCGCTCAGGTCACGCCAGGGCGGGGGCCTCTGGCGGTATCGCACTCCTCACCCCCGTGCAGGTGCACCTGGCTGGAGCCCCCACAGGGCCAGCTGCACGCCCAGGCCTCGCTCAGAGCTTGCTCGGCAGCGTCATCAGCGTGTTGCCAGGCAACCCTGAGGCAAGCGTTTGTGACGCGGCGCCCCGGCCAGCTGGCGACAGGCCGCGCGCTGAGGCCATTGAGCCGCCGCTGCCGCTGCCCCCCTGTCTCAGAATGGTCCTCCGGCCGCTCTGCATCAGCATGGTAATGCAGCGGCGCGACTCCTCCGGGAAGGGGCAGCAGAGCGCCCACCCACCGGGCCGGGAGGGGGCGAAGGGCAGAGTTTGCTGCGGCCGGTGCACGTGTTCCTTCCCAGCCCCTGCTTCCGGTCCGCCTCTCAGCTGTTTGGCGGCCGCGCCGAACAGCTGTTTATTCCCCAGGGGAAGTGGGCGCACTTCAGTGGCTTGGCGGGCGCGCCGCTCTGGGTTTTCCCCCCACGCCTTTCTTCCCAGCGGCTTACTCGGCGGGGCGGATTCCTAGCGGGCAGGGAGCCTCTAGATCGGCCGCCGGGCCGGATGAAAAGACCCGGCGGGCCGGATGTGGCCCGCGGGCCTTAGTTTGAAGACCCCTGCTTTATCCCCTCAATGGGAGGTCAAGAATGTTAAACAGTTGATTCTGCACTGAGGTGTTTCGCGCTTCCTCACCCTCAAACTAGAGAACCGACTCCACCCCTAAGGTGGGTCAAAAGTCTTGTTAGCCAACCGAGCTGATTGAGGAAGAGACGTCAACTGTTCTTGCCTATGTAATTTACACAGACACCGCTCTCGAGCATCAGTTACAGAGGCTGGTTTCCCCCGCTTCCCCGGCCGCAAGCTGTAACCTTGACAGCGCAGCTGGGTCTTGGTTATCTTCAGAAAGAGGCACCACTGTGGCCTCCTCTTCCCCCTCCCCGTCTGTTCCAGAGTCCATTTCCACGGAATCTGACCAGTGCTGTTTTGGAATTAGGGGATCAGAACTGGAGGGGCTAGGAGAGCTAGCCCCTGACATCAGCATTAGGTGCTTGGCTTTCCTATCCAAATGTACCTTTCTTAATAAATCTTTTAAAGCCTTTTTAAAAAAAATACTACACGACTGCCTCTTTCTGAGTCATTTGTCCCCTGAAACTGGGACACACCAAACGTGGGATTAGAGGCCCACAGGGCAATTTCAATGTGCCCATTCTGTTAACAGAGAACCTCTAACAAGGTTCTCCCAAATATACCCAAAAAAGCTGAGAGTGAATAACTGGCCCAAAGTCACACAGTGAGCTTCATTGATGAGTGGGGAGTAGAACCCGGATCTCCAGAGTCCCAGTCCAACACTGACCACTACACCACACTGGTAGTTACGCAGGCACCTCCCAGAGAGATTCCTGTTAACCTAGAAGCAACAGTAGATGTTGGCACAGTTGCCCAGCAACCACATACACAATTTTCCTCTTTCACAGGCCCAGTCGACAGGAACCCAAGCAGAAAGTTAGGCAGCTGTAACTTAATTCATCGGGGGAGGGCATACATTGCCCAGTAATAGAGCACATACCTCCTAAAAGGTCCCAGGTTGTAGTCTTGAGGCAAGATATGAAATTTGCAAGTGTTAACACTGAAGAATTAAGGCAATCAGAGCAGGAGGGCTGGCCAGAAAATGTCTGCAGCTCCACGTGGGATGTGCAAGGCCTCAATATCCGTATCCCATGGGACCTGCTTTTTTTGCTCTTCTCCAAAAAACCCTGGTTCCCCTTCCAGATACAGGCCCCTCCTTCCCAAAACAGCAGAATTTGTGGGCTGCTTCATAACAATACTGCACTAGATAAACCAGTTATCTTACTGGGCATAAGGCACCTTCTGACTTACCCTCAAAACTTCCCATAAGACCAACTGGCAGTCTTCTGCGGACTCTGTTCTGCCTAGAAACCACAAGTTACTGGCCCCTGTTCAACACAAAGAACTGGTGTAATGCAGTGGACTAGAGATGGGTGAATCTGTCTCGGTTTCTACAACTTTTGAGCTTTATGAAGCACTAGTTCATGACTTCCTGTTCCTGCATTAATGTGTGCATTTTTTAAATAAAACGAGAGCACAAAAGTTAATATGCATTTTCGTACACATTGCCCCCAATATATGCACTTTTGTACGCATTTTCCCCAATGTTCACCAAAATACATATTGGGGAAATGCTCACCAAAATGTATACGTTAGGAGAAAGGCACAATTCCCAATGTGTACATTTTTATGTGCCAATTCCCCTAAATGTATGCAGTTTTGTATACCTTTTTGATCAGAGAACAGGATCACAAAATCTAGAGAAGTGAGAAAACTGAAGGATAATTGCGTTTAGGTTCACGTACAGTCATGCCTTGGATTGAGAGCATAATTCGTTCCGGAAACATGCTTGTAATCCAAAACACGCTTATATCTAAACAAAATTCCCCCCAAAAAATTGTACAGAGATTTTTAATTTAAGCCGTACTACAGTACTTGTATTGCAAGATGTCGCTTGTATATCATCAAATTTTTTAAAATAAATATTTAAAAATCTGCTTGTCTTGCAAAACAGCTCTCAAATCAAGTTACTTGCAATCCAGGGTATTACTGTAATAGTTTGGAGTGTGTGTAAATTATGCAGGTTCCAGGGGCAGTGCTAGAGATCCAGGGCTAAAGTCCACAGGCCAAAAAAAAAAAAAAAAAAAAGCCCACACAAACTTGCATATGCTAACTTACATATACTCTAAAGTCTGTATGTGTGTGCGTGTGTCTTTAAAGGACCCTGTCTCCTAAGGAAACCCCTATTTGTAAAAAGGGAGGTATGGACAGGGGAGAGGGCATTTGATTTCAGAAAAAAACCTGAGGCAGAAAGATTCAAGTAGGGGGGCAGCAGGAGGGGAAGCACATGTGGGCAAAAGGCCAGCTAATCCAGGGGGATCAGATGTAACACAGATCATCAGGGTCCCTGGACCTTCATTTCAGCCAGTGCCCATGGACAGCAGGGTGCAGGGGCAAATGGCCTCCTAGAGATTCAGGGCTCCAAATAAAAGATTTGGGGTGCAAGCCCTAATGGGCCACCCCTGACACCACCTCTGGCCAGTTTGCAATAAAATATGAACCAAATTAAATTCTCCCCATCTCTAGTTGTAACTAAACTCAGACAAGATGTTGCAAGGCCCATGGTGATGGCAGAGTACAAAAGCAGCAGCAGACTTCTCTCAAACAAACACGCACAGGACTTGTTTGTACGTAGATGCTTTAAAAAGATAAATAACGGTAACATAAGATTACTCAGGTACTAGAGCTTGATGGCTACAGAAGTGCAGTGTCTTAAACATTACTCATTCAATTCTTTGAGGTAAGGAAAACACACAGGTCAATCCTCCTTGCTAAACCCTAGCAAGCGTCAGTTATGTCAGTTAACAATAGGATAGTCTAACTGTCAGAGAAGTGTTAGAATGGAACCCAAATCTGTTACTAGGCAACGTCCAGTATTCCCTCCCCTTATTCAATCAAGTGGTTCAGTCCACTGAACCCTGTCCCCTGCCCTTCAACCAGACTATACACAGTCTGATTTAACACTTTAATGAGCAGTTGATTTAAAAAAACCCTCCCTGCAGAGTTTACATATTTTCGTCGCATATTCCAGCACATGGCCAGTCTCCTGAGACCCTTCCTAAAAATGAAATTGCAGTGGGAGGAGGGCTGTGAAAACAGTCAGAGCAGTGGTGGGGTGTGTGTGTCTGTGTTTGCACAACTTCCCCCTTTTATCACATAGGACCATAGATAGAAGATAGGAAGCTGCCTTATACTGAGTCAGACCCTTGGTCCATTCAGCCCAGTATTGTCGACAAGGACTGGCAGTAGCTCTCCAAGGCTTCAGGCAGGAGTTTTTCCCAGTCTTTCTCAGAGAGGCTGGGGATTAAACCTGGGACCTTCTGCATGCAAAGCAGGGGCTCTACCACTGAGCCACAGCCCGTCCCTGGCTCCTTTCAAAGAGGTTGTGGAGAGAAAGCCTGACCTGGCACACATAGCCTGACCTCGCACACATTTTCTTTTCCGCGGTTCACACATTTTCCTTTCCACTGTCTGCATAGTCCCTGCCCCAGGCAAGGGGACACAGTTGCGAGCAGACCTTTGCATAGCTACATTTGCATTTACTTCAATGGGACACATCTGTATTTACCCCAATGGCCCCTCCAGCAGTCTCAAAGGGCTGCCAAGCACCCACAAGCATCTGAGGGGTGCAGTCTCAAAGATGCTGCCAAGTGCCCCAAGCATGGAAAGACACCATGACCCTGCTGGGCAGAACCAGTTCAGTCTGCCATCAAGGGGAGGAGGAAGGAGCGAGGGAGGGGGTAAAAAGGAACACTGCAAACCCATCAAGGGTGGTTGGAAACAAGGTGCAGGACTGCATGGAACAGGTCTCTGACTCCGGTCAAGACAAAGCCTCGCAACCCCGGGCAGGGCGCTCGGTAACCGGCTGCAAGATGAAAACAATCTGCAGGGCTATTCTTTATAATAAGTTCAGGTTCTCTGTGTTAATACTGTCTCTGTTTTCTGCAAGCCTCGCTTTGCAAGCCTCCTTTAGGCTGAATGTGTATTGGAGCTCTACGCTTCATTAAGTTTTATAGACTGGTCTGTGTTTACTGTGAAATTCCTTATCAGTCTATTCCCTATGCTCAATTAAAGGTGTTATAAACAAATCTCTGCCTGCCTGCCTGCCTGCCTGCCTGCCTGCAGCTCTCGCCAGTGACTTGCAATGCGGTTGGCCTCAGCTCACCCACGAACCGCAGTGCTGGTTAACCCGTTAACTCCCGAACTCGCGCAAAGGACCGGTGGTGGTCCTTCACAGAGACACTTGGTTCAAATTAATTAAGCAGTTAATATCTTTGGAGTTGCAGCGGTTGGTGATGACAAGTAAACAAATAGATTATATATTTCATGTAAAGTGGGTGGGGCGGGCAGAGAGTTCAAACTCCCGGGTAAAATAAGGAGGAAGTGCAGACAAGAAAGAAAACACTTACCAAAACCCAAGCTGGGTGGGAAACAAGCTCTGCTCCTTGGCAAAACTAGTCACTTCTAGGTCTCCTGACTCTTTCTGTTCAGAACGAACCTGGGGCAGGTTTGTCAGGGTGGTTTATTTTGGGGTTATAAGTCACCCTGAAAGCCATGGCTTGTAGTAGGGTCTGCTTGACCTACAATGCGTTGTCATGTCATCCGAACCCGGGCAACATGACTCATCGTGGGTCAACCCTGACTACAAGTGGGATGTCAGGGTTGGCAAGAGCAGCAAACCTGCCATGGCCAGCCACCCCAAAAGTGACCGAGCAGCACTTTGGGGAGGCTGGCAAACGCTTTCCCCGCTCCCTGCTCCAATCACAAGCAGTTTTGGGCTTGTCACAGCTTGACTTCCCCCCCCTTCTTGTCAAGCCAGTTTTTGCAATCCCCATGGGGGCATCCATGAAGTGCCCCTCCAAGCCCCCCCCCCGTTCCTTGCAGGAGCTGCCAGTGGTCGCCCCCCCTTAAAAAATTTTTTTTTGTACCAATAATGTGTGCAAATAATTCCACTCATTAAAAAAAAATAATTACCCCAACCTGCCCAATTTGTGTGAATTGGGCAGGATGGGTTAGCGTGAGCTGGTCCCTGGGCTAGGTACTCCAGCAGGCACTCAGCCTGTACAGTGCCTACCCTAGGCTTCAGGTATTTCCCCCCTTCGCAAGGAGCTGAGCCCAGACCTGTCAGCTCCTTGAAAAGCACAAACAACAAGGAGCTGGCTCCAAAAGCAATGGGGTACAGAAGTGCACACAGCACCAGAGGTCCTTGAAAAGCCCCAGGAGATCGCGGTTTGCAGAAAGGGGCTCTTTCCCTGCTTTTCACAGTGCAATTCCCTGGTTTCTTTGTGGGAGATCAGGTTTCCCTAGTGCCCCCCCTTGTTTTGTAAGTGTCCCCTGCTGCTAGCATCCGGGGGGGGGGGACACCTCCAAAACTGGAGGGGGTTACCACTGACAGGAGAAAGGACTCGCTTTGACATGTGTCAAAGTAACGTCAAACTCGCGTACCCCCAGCACTGAGAATTCCCCCAAGTTTTGCCACTCCCAAAGGTGTTAGCAACTCAGGGTCAATGGCAAAACCTACAGGACACTTGGGACATGATCATCCAACCCCCAAACCCGCCTGGGGATCCTGTTGGAAAGGGAGGGCACTTGAGGCTCCCCAAACATGCTTTTCCGCATGATCCTTGGGTTTTTTCGGGGAACCTCATGTGCCCCAGGGTTATCCACAGTTGGAAAAGTTTTGTGCAGTCCCCCCCCCCCCATTCGAAAAGGTTGAAATGCCTCTACTAAGGCTTAGGCTTAGTTATTGGCAGTCAGAACTTCAAGCCAAAATATGCTGGTATTTTAGGGGCTCTCCCCTTTTGCCTGACTCCTTGCCTTCAGCCCCACCCACCCCTGGAACATGTTTGTGACTCCGTGACTCCGGAGAGTTTCTCCCGAAAAGGAATTCAACCCTTGAGCTCAAAGCACTCCCCCCTCCCATTTACAATATAGGATGCGCCACTGCTGTTTTACGGTATTCCCCCCCCCCCCCGCAGTACAATGCTGCATGTGAGTCCTGCCCTCCCGTGAAAGCCTACATTATGTTTTATCATGTTGTATTTTAGGGTTTTAATTCCTGTGAACCACCCAGAGAGCTTTGGCTATTATAGAAATGTAATGAATAAACAATAAATGTAATAAATAAGTAAATAAAAGCCCTGCTGCTGGACTGTTCACCATCACCCAATATACACTGAGGGCTCCAGTAAACCTGCAGCCAGTCATGGACTCCCTCTCCCCAGCATTACCTGAGTTGGGTCTGCTGCAGCCAATTGAAAGCACAAGAGGATGAGCTGGGCCCGAGTTGGGTCTGCTGCAGATCCTCTGAAAGCACAGAAGCTCTTGTGACAATGCAGGAAGTCCTTCTGCAACCTGTGAGGAGATATGTTGGGGGGTGGGGGGGATCAGTCCCCACTCGGGACTATGAAGTTCACGGGGTGGCCTTGGGCCAGTCACCATCACTCACTTCCCTACCTGACCAGGTTGTTATGAGGGTAACAGGGGGGTGTATATGAATCCTGTATGCTGCCTTTAGCTCATTGGAGCAAAGGCAAGGTAAGTTAAACAAACAAACAAAGTCCCCGGCAACTGGAATTGGCGACTGGGGCAACCCCGAAACATACAGGTAACAACAACCCACCCCTTTTGTTACTTCCCTCAAGATGCTAAGCAGTACGACCACCACTACGGCTACTCTCCAAGTAAAGAACTCTTGTACCATCCCCTGCCCCTTTAAATTGAGAGAAGGTGACCGAGTAGCTGCATACAGGCGTCATGGTCGCTGAATTCAATAAGGCTTACTTCCTGGTACCGGTAAGTGGGTACGGTATTGCAGTTTAAGCGGCAATCCTATAAATACGTACCTGGGCGTAATTCCCTCTGAAATCAGTGGGGCTAACTTTTGAGTAGGCTTGCACAGGATTGTACTGCAAGGCTACAATCCTATGCACACTTTCCTGGGAATAATTCCCACTGAAGTCAAGGGGCTAAATGTTTTGTTTCATTCCTCGATTGGGGAGGTGGGGTGTCGGTTGCTGCTTTGTGGCTGGCCCTGCTCCTGTGCCTTTATGAACAGCTTGTGAAGCAGGAATTCAACAGCTGAAACTTTTCCTGGCATGGAGAGAAAGCCAGGAGAGAAACTCGACTTCCTCAGTTTGTGCATGCCAAGCTCCTGTTTAAAGCTGCAATCCTAAGGGGGCCGAGGGAAGAACCAAGAAAGAGAACAGGGAAGGGAAGGGAAGGGGAGGGGCAAAGGAATGGAGAGGGGAAACAGAAGGAACGCGCACTTACTGTCTTTTTTTCGCTTTTCCCGCTGCTTGCTGCTAGGCTGGGGATTGCACGGGAACTTCTTACCTGGAGGAGGGAACAAGTCGAAGCACCACAAAGACTCCAGCGCTGCGCTCCTCTTCTCCCTGCACGCCAATAGGAGGCGGTGAAGTCTTGCGTGCCTGCTACGGAGCCCATTGTATCACGGGCGATGTAGTTTTCTCAAAGGCGGCTTTAATGGCAACCGTTTTGGTGAGAACTACCCCCCCACACACACACACACAAGCTACGGGGCTGGCTCCGAGCCAGCACTGTCTCCCTCTGAGAAGTGGGGGAGCCGTTGCAGAGCTCAGCAGAGGGGGGCGGCTTCAGGCCTCGCTCGTTATCCCGCTCCACGGTTGGGGGTTTTGCTAGGCCTGGGCACATGGACCCCCAGCCCCATATCTATTACCCAGGGCCCCAGATTTATTCCCCAGAGCTCTGAGTGTCCGTTGGTGCTGTTAAAGAAATTTCTCCTCTGCCAAATAGTCTGAGGGATTATAGCAATCACTGAGACTGTGTCCTTAAAAAATGGCAAAGAGTACCTTTATTAAAATAACCATGCACATGGGACAGACCTCAGTACTTGGCTTTGGACTAACTCTGCCTACTTTCTCTGAAAAAAAACCCTTTTAATACATTTTCAGGGTTAGCTATGCAATACACTACACATGCTACATTCCGATTCACTAACATGTTTCTTTTTTCTATCACGCCACTAACGTAAGTGAACACCACTTGCTTTGTATAGAGAGAAGAACAAAGTTCTCAGCCTTGGCGTTATCAGTGGAATAGACTCTTAATAGTTCTTCAGGGAGGAGGAGGTGGCAAAGGACTGAGAAGCAATGAGTCAGGCCTGTTCTCGGGCCTCATTCTGCTTTGGTTCAGGTGAACTTGCACCTTCCCATAGACAGGCACATTTTTTCATTATCAGTGCCAAATGGAAGGTTTTTTTCTTGGTTTAACTGCCGTGTGTGTGTGTGGGGGGGGTACTTTGGGGGACTGCACCTGGGGAGGGAAAGACCACCTGTACCTCTGCCTCTGCCATAGCAAAAACAAAACCATAGGGAGGGGCAGGGACAGGCGGCAGGACTAGCAAGTTGGGTAATATTAGACTCCAGACTTAATGGTCTTACACCCTCCCACTTTACATGGTAATGTGTATTACTTTGTTCATTTATAGGTATTTATTTCATTTATATCCTGCCTTTTTTCCTCTTGCAAGGAACTCAAGGTGGCTTACATGGTCCTCCCCTCCATTTTCATAGATTAGATTTCATAGATTTTCATAGATCATAGAGTTGGAAGGAGCCTACAAGGCTATCGAGTCCAACCTCCTACTCAATGCAGGAAACTAGAGGAGGGGTCTCCCATCCAAGTAATAACCAGGCTTGACCCTGCTTAGCTTTCCACGCTCAGACAAGTTAGGCTGAGAGTCAGTGACTGGCCCAAAGTCACCTAGTGAGCTTCATGGCAAAGTGGGGACTAGAACCTGAGTCCCAGTCTAACACTCTAACCACTACACCACACTGGCTATTTACTTCAAAATGTGGTAAGCCCACCCTGCTCATTCTGCTAAGAGGAGCACTCAAGGGTTGAGTGAGGGGGTTTTATTTATTACATTTATATCCCACCTTTCTTCCATCACAGAACTCAAGGTGGCTGTATGTGGTTCCCAGCTGGTCTCCCCTGCAAGCACTGACCAGACCCAGACCCACTTAGCTTCAGCATGGTGGCTGCCTCACGTGCCTTCTGACCATATCCTGGGACCATGGTTTATCTTGGCTGGGTTCAGACAACACAATAACCCACATTTCAACAACAACCCACGGTTCAATAACAACCCACATTCAACCCATACTCAAACACTTGAACATGGGCTATTGTGTTGGTTGAACCCAGTCAGTGGCATGTTTGAAAGCAGTAGCAAAGGAGCCAGTGGAAAGGAGGTTTGGTTGGAAGAGATTGGCAAGGTAAAATACTGTCTTCTATTTGCTTGTTGCCAAGAGTCTCACATCTGAAAATATATATGCGTGCAACAGAAAGAAAGGTAGACATGAGAAAAGAGTGAGCTGTACCCACTTTAGACTGTAGGTGGGGGATACCATTTTTGAATGCTCCTACATGTACAAAAATACATTCCTCAAAAGAGAAGAATTAATGCAGGAGGGAGATAATGGTTCTAATCTAGACCATCTCTCTCACACACATTTTTCAATGATTTTATTAAACATAAAAATATCCAGGTAAGTTTTAAAAGACACCACCACCTATGCTAGTTTTCAACTTACCTGGATATTTTCTGGAGCATCCACAACCTGCAGTCAGAAATGCGACAGCCCACTCTATCACCTCATTCCAACTTCAGTACGTTGAATGTGCCTTACCTGGATATTTTTATGTAAAGGAGTATTCATACTAAAGGCCACAAAAAGCTTATCCTCTGCTAAAGATTTGAAAGTCTCAAGGGTGATACAGGCAGGGTTCAGTTAGCGAAAATTAGAACTCGTAGTTCAAAACGTTGGATCTCCGAGTGCTTCTTTATCTAACAACTATAGAATCATTCTCAGTTTGATCTGCCATATTGTTTCTCTGAAGATTTTACATTTTGCGTGCTGGCAGCTTGAAGTACCAAGGAAGGTTCCATTATATGAAGTGAGCCAGTTTGCATCTAACTGCAATTGTGGGTTAATTGACACACTAATTGCTGAAATCTAGCAGGAGCAAGCAAGCAGGTTGCCTCTGGTGTGCTCGTCAATTCTGCTTTCAGCTAACAAGCTACCATCTGCCTCGTTCATAGGTTGCCATAGTGACATCTGAACCCAAACACTCTGGGTTTTGTTGTTGGGTTAACTCTGGCTTGCATCATAGCCTGTGGCTTATGCACTAATAAATGATCAAGGACCAAACAGGACATGATGCTAATTGCATGAATGCAATTTCAGCAGCTGGGGTGGGGAGCATTTTCACTGGGATCAGTGCAAGCAGGGGGAGGGTTAAACTTCCCTTCCCGCCTCCTGTTACTCAGGCCCTCTGCAGCTGTCATTTACATTTTTTTTAAAAAATGTGCATGTTAATTACATGAATGCAGTTAACATCACATCTAGTTTGAGTCTATGAAATAAGATCGCCTTTCACTCCCCCCCCCAACCCCCCACAAGGCTCCAAAGAACTGAGAAACCTGTGCTACCCTTGTAGAGCAGGAATGGGGTATCTGTGGCACTCTAGATGCCACTGGACTCCACACCCATCAGGCCCAGCTAGCATAGCAAATGGTCAGGCATGATGGGAGTTGGAGTCCAACAACATCTTGAGGGTCACAGGTTCCCCATCCTTTTTCCAGAGACCTTAATTCCCCAATGACTGAGGGGCGGGGAAGAGAAGACTTCTAAACAGGACTTTTCTGTTGTGGCAAAAACTGTAAGCACAACTTCAGCTGTATTAGCAATCCTAGCCCTTCTTGTCTTCGCTTTCCACCCATTCTAGATTTTTATCAGTGATGTGAGTTTTTCGGAAAAAGGAGAACTGGAAAATTTCCCAGAAAACTTTCCAATGTTCTAAAATGTTATCTGATTCAGCATGTTTATTTGACTCATTTTTACTTCCCAACACACATTCTCCCTCAATAAGCACACAAAATATCTCATATTTAGTAAACAGAACTAAAAATGTAATCCATGTCAATTTTATGTGCAGTAGAAATATAGCAAAAGTTTTCCCAATAGCTACAAAATATTTGAATTGAAACTGAACTTGGTTTTCGGTTATGGAAAGAGGTGTACCACTTGCAAATATAGCTCGAGCCAATGTATCATCTGCTTTTTCTTGTTCTTCCTTTGACATGTTGTCCACAAAACTTGAGAAGAAGCTTGACTGTCTTACACCATGCACAAGACTGGTCCAAACACAGACATATGGTGTGGAAAATTTTCCATGGAAAAATATAGCATCGGAAAATTTTCTGTTTTGGAATATTTTCCACCCCACATCACTGATTTTTATAGCCACCGGTGATTTATGATCTGTGCAAATATGCTCCCCGCCTTCAGCCTGACTTCTTTTAAGGCTTCCTACCTCAAGTATGGGTTTTCTGATGTACAATTAGCTGTGCTTTCTGAATGAAGGTCTTCCTGCAGTCAGAACATTTGAATGTTTTCCTCTTTCTGTGTATTCTCTTATGTTTAAGAAGGGCAGACCTCTGCCTGAAGCTTCTCCCACAATCTGAGCACTGAAATGGTTTCTTTTCCAAGTGAATTTTTCTGTGTGCTGTAAGACCTGAACTGTAGTTAAAGCTTTTCCCACAAGACAAACACTGAAATGGTTTCTCTCCTGTGTGTGTTCTTTTATGTACTGTAAGGGTAGAGTTATGCCTGAAACTTTTCCCACAATTTGAGCACTGGTATGGCTTCTCTTCAGAGTGGATTCTTTTATGTGATTTAAGATGTGCATTACCAATGAAGCTTTTCCACATTCTGAGCATTTATACGGGCTCTCTCCTGTGTGAATTCTTTCATGTTTACAAAGGCGTGAAGCATGGCTGAAGCTTTTCCCACATTCTGAACAGTCATAGGATATCTCTCCCGGATGGGATCTCTCATGCTCAATCAAGTGTGATCTTTGGCTGAAGCATTTCCCACAGTGGGAACATTTGTATGGTTTCTCTCCTGTGTGGACTCTCACATGTTGAACAAGGTTTGCTCTTTCACTGAAACTCTTCTCACAGTGGCTGCATTTGTATGGTTTCTCTCCTGTATGGGTTCTCTCATGTCGAATAAGTTTGGATTTTTGTATAAAGCTTTTCCCACACTCTGAGCAAATATAAGGTCTCTCTCCTGTATGAATTCTTTCATGAATCATCAGTAACGACCTACGATCAAAGCTTTTCCCACAACGCAAGCATCGAAACGGTTTCTCACCTGTATGTTTTCTTTTATGTAGTTGAAGGGCTGAGCTTTGGCTGAAGCTTTTCCCACAGTCTGAGCATTTATATGTATGCATTCTCAAATGATTAATAAGGCACCATTTCTGACTTAAACATTTCCCACACTCTTGACATTTATATGGTTTTTCTCCTCGGTGGGTTCTCTTATGAGTTATAAGGCTTGAGCTACAACGAAAGTTTTTCCTGCAGAACGAGCACGGATAAGGTTTCTCACCTGTGTGGATTCTTCTGTGTGATTTAAGGTCTGAGCTATTTCTGAAGCTTTTCCCACAATCTGAACATTTATGCAGTTTCTCTCCATGAGTTTTCTTGTGCCGGTGAAAGTTTGCTGCACAATTGAAGCTCCTCCCACAATCTGAGCATTCATAGGGTTTCTCTCCTGTATGTGTTCTCTTGTGAACCGCAAGATGCTCTTTCAGTCTGAATCCTTTCCCACACTCTGAACACTTGAATGGCCTCTCTTCTTTGTGGATTTTTTCATGCCTAACAACATGTGTTTTGCTCCGGAACCTCTTCCCACAATAGGAACACGCATGCAGTTTCTCTCCAGTGTGGATTGTTCTGTGAGCTTGAAGGTCTCCGTTCCGTATGAAACTTCTCTCACAATCTGAGCATTTATACGGTCTCTCTCCTGTGTGAATTCTCTTGTGTGAAAGAAGGTTCGACGGTGAACTGAAACTTCTCCCACAGTCCAAGCATGTGTGTGGCTTCTCTCCTGTGTGGGATCGCTCATGTATAACAAGGTAAGTGTTATTACAGAAGGTTTTGCCACAGACTGAGCACTTTTCTGATTTTGCTACTGCATTGGTTCTATTAGGGGTTTTAGAAACAGAGTTCCTCTTTGGACTCCTATTTCTGTGACTTCGCTCTTGGACCGTGCTTTTCCCACTAGTAATTGCTTTACATACTCGCTTCCCAACATGCTTTTTTTGCTGTGTCTCTGCTCCATGCGAACTCCCAGAGCTCTCACCATTATCCTGATAATTGGTGATGTTTTCTCGGGCTCTCAGCAACCATGTATCTTTTTGATTCACCACTGTAGAACTTTCTGATGGAAGAGGGTTCTGTTCATTCTCACTCGCTTGCTCATCTCCTGTTGGAATAAAATAGAAGATCAGGAAATTAGTATGCTGATGTACATTTTAAAAAGAGCCAGATATTACAAGAGCCAGTGTGGTGTAGTGGTTAGAATGTCAGTTGAGGAGCAGGGAGAACTCAAAGCTCACTGTGCAGTTGTGGGCCAGCCACCACTTCCCAGCCTAGTCTACTTTACAGGGTTGTTGTGAAATAAAAAACAAGCTCAGATTAGGGGAGGGCAGAAGGTAGAACCCTGCACTCCTTGGAGGAAAGATGAGTGAATTCATAAACATCAGAAATTTAACATTTAATTTTGTTGCAGAATTATTAATGTTTTATGTCTGTTTTTACAGAGTTTGGTTCTGTTCACGTTACTTTTACCTTGCTTTCCTTCAAAAAGTATCCAAAGCATCTTTGAAATAGAAGATAAAATAAATAAAAACACTGAGAGGCAGCATAGTATAGTAGTGGTTAGGGTGTGGAACTAGGACTGGGAAGACCTGGGTTCAAATCCCCACTCATCCATGAAGTTCACTGGGTGATCTTGGGACAGTCACTACATCTCATCCTAACCTATCTCACAGGGTTCTTGTGAAGATAAAATGGGGGTAGAAAACTATGTTGTTTCCTGGAGAAAGGGAAGGATAAAAATGTAATAAAGAATTAATTAAAGCAATCAATGATTATCAACAGATCATCCAAAACTATGAAGTCAGGCATTAACTGGTACAGAATGCAGCGGCTCACCTGATTAAAGGCAGCTGCCAGCGTGATCACATCACTCCGGTGCTTAAGGAGCTGCACTGGTTACCAGTTGCTTGCTGAGCCGAATTCTAGGTGTTGGTTTTGACCTTTAAAACCCTTTATGTCTCCAGTCCAGTTTATCTCAAGCAGCGTCTCCAGCAACATCAAGTAGGCTGCTCAACAAGATCTGCCATGGACTGCCTTCTTGTTCCATCAGCCAGAGCAGCCAGGCTGGTGGGGACTAGGAAGAGGGCCTTTTCTGTGGCGGCCCCCCAAGTTATGGAACTCTCTCCCCAGTGACCTCCACCATGCCCCCTCCTTGATGAGCTTCCACCGTGCATTAAAAACATGGTTTTTCAGGTGGGAATATGGAGTGGGTTAGGATTTTAACGCAGTAATGGCATTTTATATTTAGTTTTATTGTATTTTTTATATATATTGTACATCGGCCAGAGTGGCCAAGTCACCGGCCAGATGGGCAATTCAGAAATATAAATAAATAAATAAATAAATAAAATCAAAGCATTAAAAATAGGCAGCAGCTGTGAGTTTAAAAACTATATCATAAGTTAGAAAGCTGCCAGGAACAAAAAGGTCTTCACTGATCATCTAAAAGCAGATAAAGTGGGGGTATGGTGGATCCCCATAGTCAGGGAGTTCCATTATCTCGGTGCCACCACTAAAAAAAGCCCTATCTCACAAGTGGATGGGATAAAGATGAAAGCTAAAAAGGGTCAATGGAGAAATATTAGAGATGAAATTAATCCCATATTTTTACTATCGAGTTAAGAATAAAGCACTTTTTAAAAAAGTTATTATAGTCTGCTCTTACATGGGGTTTGCAACTCTCTCCCATCCAAGGGGCTGACCAGGTTCACACCTGCTTAGCTTCATCACTGCTACAGCATTGGATGCTCCGAGACACTGCTCACTTTGCCCAAGAATCAGGTGTGTTAGAAACAAGTCTGCGTGAAAACGTGCAGTATAAATGTACCATCATCATCTGATGTCAAGGGGGCGAGAGCTACAATGTCCTGCTTAGCTATTTGTCCCTCCTTGTGACTAGCAGGAGAACGTATTATGCAAAATGAGCCAAATAACCCACACATTTGCAGAAATAGCCTACATGGTGTAGTGATTTGCCCTGCCATGAATGGCTCCTTGCAAGCTGTCTCACCTGAACTGGCACCTGGTGGGACCTCCGTTTCTCTGTATTCTTGCTGATCAGGTGCCCACAGCACTTCCCCTCGCTCCAAGCAGGAGATCAGGTCTGGTTTTGAAGGAGAGGATCCTGTTGTGGTGAAGAAGAAAATAGGAAAAACATAGGAAGGGCATAGGAAGCTGCCTTAGACTGACTGGGTTCAGACAACACGATAACCCACACTCAAGGGTTGAGTGTGGGTTGTCATTGAACCATGGGTTGTTTTTGAAATGTGGCTTATTATGTTGTCTGAACCCAGGCCGAGATAACACCATGGTGAACAACCCACAGTTCACTACCCAACAACAAACCATGGGTTCTCTTCATGGGTTGTTTGTGGTTAACAAGCCATGGCTTGTTAGCGCAGTTGGGTTCAGACAATACAATAAGCCACATTTCAACAACAACCCATGGTTCAATGACAACCCACATGCAACCCATACTCAATCTTTGAGTGTGGGTTATCGTGTTGTCTGAACCCAGTTACTGAGTCAGACCCTTGGTCCATCTAGCCCAGTATTGTCGACACTGACTGGCAGCGGCTCTCCAGGTTTCCCTAGCCCTACCTGAAGATGCCGGGGATCGAACCTGGGATCTTTTAGAGGGTGAGGAAGAATACTGTGATTTTGACATGTTAGGGGAGAAGAAACAATCTCTGGGACTTGGAAAAAGGGAAGCTTTTTCAGGTCACATCTCTGCTGCAGAGTTCATGGCCCAGGTCCCAGAAACCTTAGCATCAGAGGATGAGATACCAAGGACTGCTGGCTTTGAGGCCATCCAGTCCAGCCCCTTGCTCAACGCAGGAAATCCAGAGCTAAGCATCCCCAAGAGGTGGCTGGAAAGGTGAGGTACATATACATAAATAAATAAATAGCATCTCCATCTACCAGAGAAGAAGAAAGTTATGTTTACCCAGGGATGCCACGTTCTCATAGCTCTTCAGCATGACGTCCCTGTACATAGCTCTTTGGCTTGGGTCCAGGAAAGCCCACTCTGCTTTCGTGAAATACACGGCCACATCCTCGAAGGTCACTGGCTTCTAAAAGAGGAAGAAGCCTTTTTAAGTAGCTGCTGACCCAGAGCCACCCTTAATGCCGGAACTCCCAGGAGACTGGTGATCGATCTCCTGATGTTTTATTACTATAATTATTTTTAGAGCTCTTTGATTCAGAAAGTTTTCATTACATTTTTAATTAAACAACACAGTGACCTGGTTCACACGTCACAGCTACCCAGATTTTAAAGAAACCCTGGGTAGTTGTGAACAAGCGGGAGTGAGCGTGCTGCTCCCGGCTACCCTTCTGTTCCCGCTTGTGGCGGACTGACCCTGGTCCGTTGCGCGGGTTCAGCACCTTAGGGGTTAACCGGCACCCCTGTACTCGGCTCTCGAAGACTTTATTTCAAGCTGCTAGTGATATTGACACTGAATCACATAGAAATGCAGGGAAACTACAATCTGGTCAGTTTTAAAGAGTTTAATGGAGTGGAACTAATAGACTACAGGAACTCACAACATAAACATAGGAGTCAATAAAAATAACAGAAGCAGAAGGCTTCAATTCACATACAAAGTAGGCTTAGCTCAATGCAGAGGGGTAACCTTACATCAAAGAATCTGACTCACTGTCTAAAGTAGCGGTCTTGTGTAGCCGGTCTCTGGGCGTCACACCCAGGGCTGGAGTTTGCTGGGTCCTGACCGGAGTCGGGGACCGGATCCGTGCAAGCCTGCACCGTGTTTCCAACAACCACTTGGTTCCCGAGTACTTGGTTTTCTACCCTCCCTCAGCCCCCTCCCCGCCCCCGATGACCAGGTGGGCCAACTTTGCCCTGTGGGGTGGTGGCGCCTCTTGGGGTTGGCATCTCCTGGATACTTTGGGGTACTTCACAGCTCTTTGAGACTGCTTCTCACCTTTGGACATTCAAGCCCTACCTCAAGGGTAGATGTAAATGCACCCATTGAAAGTATGTAGATGTAGATGTGGCTGTGCAGATGTGATAACGTACAACCGGGTCCTTCAGACTGTCTCTTGCCCCCAAGGGGGGGTGATTATGCAGAAAGGTGGGGGAATGTGGGGTGTCAGCTACAGGGGAAAACTAGGACAGGGTTTGCTCAACCGTGCGTGCTCTGGCTTTCTCCACACCGCTGAACTAAACTCAAGTTGTTCATCCCCCAACAACTCACAATTCTGGGTTTGGACAGCATGGACAACCACCCAAGGATAGTCCCTGGGTTGTTTAGCTCAGCAAGAGCGGGTGGGCATCTGGGAGCCAGCCTGCTCCCACTCATTCACAGCTCCCTAGGGTTAGTTTAAACTCTGGGTAGCTGTGACGTGCAAGCCAGGTCAGTACCTCTTCCATAGTAGTGTAATGCCTTTATTAGACCAACCAAAAGATCACAAAATTGTGCAAGCTTTCGAGACCTCTAGATATCTTCATCAGATGCTACAGTATTATACTAAAAAGGATTTTGGAACTTTCCTTATGGCCAGCATGGCTACCTTTTCCTTTTACAGTACCACTTGTGTTGGACACAATTTAGAATAACAGGAGTATAGAAATTAACAAATAAACGTCAAGGAATGAAATAGAATAATCAGAAATAGTAAACGTTATAAGAAATGTTTGTTTGATTATTGTTACGAAGCACCCCACCCCCCAAATTCTGCTGTTTTGGGAAGAAGGGGCCTGTATCTGGAAGGGGACTAGGGTTTCCTGGACTTGGAGAAGAGCAGAAAAGCAGGCTCATAGGATATTAAGGCCTTGCACTTCCCAAGTGGAGCTGCAGACTTCTTGCTTAAATCTTTCTGATCCAGCCATTGTGCTCTGTTTGCCTCAATTCCTTGCAAATTTCAGATCGTGCCTCAGGACAACAACCACAGAAGCCTACATGACTCTTTGGTTAAGACAATCACCAAAATCTCCCTGGCTATCTTGCTCACCTGTTCCTATGATAGCCAGAGTTATGCAAAATACTACCCATCAGCTCCCATCCTTTCCTCACACATAAGGAAGGAAAGAAGAGCTCATTGTCTTCTTTCTTCCCTTGATCTCTGACACCTAAAAATCCATTTTCAACCCAAATCCATAGATCACACAGAGAGGGAGAGAGGGAAAGAAGATCCCTTCCATCCAGGAGGGACCCCTCACACTTTCCGCTCAGCAACCACTACCCCCCACCCCACCCCATTTCCTCTCTGTCTCCCCTTTTTTCCAGAGAAGGAGCTCAATAGAACTTTCTAACACTTCACAAGTCAGCATATATGAAAACGTTTTTTTGTGTTTTTTTTTTGCATTATCTTCTATTTTCCTTCTAAGTGGTGCATACACCAACTACAGTAATACCTTGGATTGCAAGTAACTTGGTTTGAGAGCGTTTTGCAAGACAAGCAAATTTTTAAATATTTAATTTTTTTGGACTTGATATACAAGCGACGTCTTGCAATAGAAGTACTGTAGTACGGCTTAAATAAAAAATCTCTGTACAAATTTTTTTTGGGGGATTTCGTTTTGATATGAGTGTTTTGGATTACAAGCACGTTTCCGGAATGAATTATGCTCTCAATCCAAGGCATGACTGTATTCTCTTTCCTTCCTTTTTTCTAATATTCCACCTCGTTCCAAACTCCAAAACCCCTAGCTTTGGAGCTCCCTGTTGCTCTTTTATGCCTCTCTATCCACTTTCCCCCCCAAATTCCTGCATTTTCTCTAACCCACCACCTCCAAAACCCTCTCACAATCCCCCACAAGTCTGTTTCTCCCCCATTCAAAGTATCCCAGGCTGAAGCTTCTTTCTCCCCCACAGCTCTGTTTCCCCTTCCCCATAATCACACACACACCTACCTCACTAGGAGTTAAAACTGCTCCTTGAGGTGCCACACTTCCATCACCCCCCTTTTGAACACACAAACAGTTTTCTATGCATCCCGGTGCACCTAGCCTCAGTGTTGACTTTCAGTGCTTGTTATCTTTAGCCTTCTCAGTGTTAATGTATGTTTCTAATTCGCCAGATGTGTGATTTTAATTCATTTTAAATTCTTCTGGAAAAAAACCAAGACTTACTTTCAAGGACCTCATTGTTGTCTTTCACTTTCTCAGCCTTTGGGGATATCAGGTTTTCCTAAGCGCCATGTATGTGTTTGGTTTACATATCTGTAAAATACATGTCCATGTAAATTAAAACATACTTTGTAACAGTGTGTGTGTGTGTGTGTGTGTATATGTATGTATGTATATGTATATGTATAAGCCTGTGGCTCACGCTGGCTCAGCTTGTCTGAGCGTGGAAAGCTAAGCAGGGTCAGGCCTGGTTATTACTTGGATGGGAGACCCCTCCTCTAGTTTCCTGCATTGAGCGGGGGTTGGACTCGATGGCCTTGCAGGCCCCTTCCAACTCTATGATCTATGAATCTATGTATCCTGTGTTTAATAAAGCACCATTGAAGAGAAACCATGTAATCTATTGTATTTCAAATTAGCCAAGTCAAATGCATGTAGAAGTGGTAACCATTCTTTTCTACAAAATCACTGTTAAAACTGGGCAAAGTCCTCTGGGCAGCTTACAAGAACGATAAAATACTGAAATACAAATCAAAAACTAAGTATTAAATTCAGCATAAACACTCAGTAGCAATACAGGAAGACTCTCAATGGCATAAAATATTTTTAAACAGAACTTTAAAAATTCGGAAAAGGTTTTTAACAAACATTTTAAAATTACTAAAAGTTTTTTCCCCAAACATCTTTAAAATATTTTTTAAAGCCTGCAAAAATCAAAGGGCCCTGCTAGATCAGACCAAAGGTCTATCTAGTCGGCATTCCATTCCCCATCTGATGCAAAATCTTTTCCATAGTTAACAGTTCCCAAATAGCAGGATACATAGTAGCATAGTAGGAAACTTTCTCCCCCCCCCGCCCCCCCATTTGTCACAATTTGGAACTTGACACTATTATTGTGGAGGAAGGGGGGGGCTGGCTGGCCCGCCACACCCCCACCCTTTCCTACTCCAAAGGAACCAAGACCCCCAGAGATCTCAAGGTACCAGATTGCCAGCCTCAGCTGTCTGCAATCCTGCTTGGATCTCTGTTGAGGGACTCACCTTCAATTCTGTAACCTGGATTTAGATACTGAAGCCACAGAGTACTACAAAACCCATGTGGGGTAAAACCACAACAAGGTTTATTCTGGTAGCATTTAAACAACAAGATTAGGGAAATGAGAGAAGCACACAAAATAAAGAGAGAGACACTTTAGTACACAGTAAAGCTGCAAAACAATAAAACCTGATTCCTTAAGATCTCTCAGGCACACACCTGTTACCTGAGGGTGTTCTCTTCAAGGGTTAAATCCAGCACAGCCTCGCTGCCCGAGGGAGATTACCACACCTACCCGAAGGTCCGAGATGGGTAAAACTCCCACAAGGCTTGCCTTCACTAGAGCCCTCATCCAGCTCATTTCACCAGGAGCTAACTGGGGTCGGATCCTGATGGGCCCCCCCAAAGGCTTGGGGCCTCTCTTTGGCTTGCCGCCATCCCCAATAGCCAGGGTAGTCAGTAGCCACGCGATCCAGGACAAAGACCAAAAACCAAGCTTTGGGAAATATACCTTTTTCCCCCCTCCCCTCCTCTGCTGCCTCTTAGCCAATCACCATGCACCCCACCTGGCCAGGCAGGGGGAAGGGAACTCATGACTCATGGCTTGAACTACATTTACATATGAACGCTTCCAGCCTGGCTCCTCCAGACCTCCAGGCGCCAGGCTCCATCCTATGTTTTATGTACCTTTCGATTCTTCCCAGCCCCCTCAACTGGCCCCACTTGGTTTACACATGAGGAGGGGTGTGTGTGTGTGTGTGTGTGTGTGTGTGTGTGTGTGTGTGTATATGCATGCAGGAACCCCCAAGGGCCCTTTCTCCACATGCTAACTATGCATACCCCACCCCCAGCCTTTAGCCGGTTCACACATGAGGGTGTGTGTGTGTGTGTGTGTGTGTGTATGAACCCGCAAAGGCTCTTTTTCTCCACAATTATACAGTAATATGAAGGGCAATTGGAACTGCATGGGTGTGTGCTAATTTGATCAGGGAAGAGGTTTGGGGGCTGCAGCCTTTAACCTTTCCCACACTGCACTGCATTGTTTCCCCCAAATCTACAGGGCCAGCCCACCCATGAAGCAGGGTGAGGCGCCTGCATCAGGTGGAGGAGCGGCAAATTGCTCCACTTTGCCCCTGCCAGGAGGGTCCCGCACTGCAGCCTCCACAGGGTGCTCAGGAGAACCCTGCCAGCCACCTTCCCACCACGGCATTTGTCACAGTGAGAGAGCAGCCAACACGGCTCTCTAGAGCAGCCACCTACCCTCTTCTTCCCTCATTGCACACGGCCAGAAGAAATGGCTGTGGAGCTTCTGAGAGGTCACGCGAGACACGCCTGAACTAACGTGAGAGTCCCAAGAGGTCTCACAAGACCCCCATGTGAATTCCCACTTTTTCCGGCCGTGCAGCTCTCCATAGAGCCAACACTGCAGCAGTGGAAAAAGTAGAGATAAGGGGGGCTAGGGCGTGGGGTGGGTTGCAGGGTCCGCTCCGCTGGGCCTCCCAATTTAAATCACACACCCCTCAAGTAACTATTTGCTCTGTAGGGGGGGAAATATAGATGCCTGTATCGTGCCTGTACTTTCCACCCTCATGGAGCAAACAGCAGCCTTTTGTGGGGGAGGGGGACTTATTTATTTAATTTGACCAATTTATTTTTTAATATGCTTTATAGCCCACCTTTTAGGGTAAACACTCCCAAGGTGGCAAAGAAGGCGTAAAACCATAAAACAGAGGTCCCCAACCTTTTTTGGGTCAGACGGCACAACTGGAATTTTGAGGGAGTGTCTTGGGCACTCTCACAAAATGACTGCCACGGGGGCTTGTCTCTTTAAAAAATGGCTGCTTTGGTGGGCATGACCAGTCATAAAAAAAAATTCCCAGAAGGCAAAAGACTAAACGAAAAGTAACATGCCCAAAAGCTAATTACAAGGCATAGGTGAGGTCTGAGCTCCAAAACACAAAACCATTCATTTGTGCCTCCAAGTTATTTTTGTGTTATTTTAAATCTTAAGAAATAAAATTAAAATCAGGAGGGGCAGGGAGCCTAATGGGCACCACGTTGGGAGACCCCAGCCATAAAACTTAATAAAACAGTAATAAGAACAGTGATAAAATTATCAATTAAAAACAGACCATATACACAACAGCCCCAGTAGCACTCTAAGGATGCAATCCTGTGCATGTTTAGACAGAAAAAAAGTTGTACAACTCCCAGCATTCCCCAGCCAGCATGACTTTTTTTCTGTCTAAACATGCATAGGATTGCACCATGTCAATTACAAGCCAAGGTAAAAATGTGAGTCTTTAGAGTCCACCTAAAAAGGACTGTAATGATGAGGGCTGAACCACATGAGTGCCTGCCTAGATGTTTGGATTGGCTCAGAGTCTTGTGACGAGACAGGCAGCTTTGGTACCTCTTGCAGCAGCTCCCTTAAATAATTATCCTACCTGATTTGGCTCCAGTGCAGACATACTTCTTCAAGCCCCAATACTATGGAACAATCTGGCAACCCGAAGGGAAGACAAGGCACTTCGTCTGAAAGTAAGGAGTATGAGAAGAGAACATCCTGGCACCCTAATTTAGACCACACTGTGTAATAATCGCAACAAGATCGGTTCAAGCCTTGGTTGCCTGTTTTTCTAAACTGGATGTGTGGAGATTCTCTCTCCTTATTTGGTGACAGGGCTAAAATACATTAGAACTAGTTCAGGGACATACCACTCTATCTTTATGTCATGTATTCATTTGTTAATGCTATTAATTATCTATACAGGCAGTCCCCGGGTTATAAACGTCCTGACTTACGGACATCTCTTACTTAAGAACGGACCGCCATATATGTAAAAATCTGAGTTAAATACAATGGTTCGTAGTTACGAACGCACACATTATACTTTGTGACAATTTGCAACACTTTGAAAACATTGCGCGGCTTCTGTTCCGACTTGCGTACATATTCAACTTAAAGACAGACTTAGGAATGAATCTCATTCGTAACCCGGGGACTGACTGCAATAATAAAAGAGGATGTGTGTGTCTGTCCATCCATCAGCACCACAACGCCTGGGGCAGTGCTAGGTACTGAAAAAAAACGGGCTCAGGCCCACAGGGCAAAAAAAAAAAAGCACAAATTTGCATATGCTAATTTACATATGCTCTAAGTCTCTGTCTGTGTGTGTCTGTAAAGGACCCTGTCTCCTAAGGACACCCCTATTTGTAAAAAAAGGGATGTATGGACAGGGGAGAGGAGGGCATTTGGTTTCAGAAAAGAACCTCAGGCAGAAAGATTCAAGGGTGTGGGCAAAAGCCAGCTACTCCAGGGGGATCACATGCAACAGAGATCACCAGGGCGCCTGTACCTTTATTTCAGCCAGTGCCCATGGACAGCAGGGTGGTGAGGCAGATGGCCTCCCCAGGGATTCAGGGCTCCAAATGAAAGATTCAGGGCTCCAGCCCTAGTAGGCCACCCTCTAACACTGCTTCTGCATAGCACCAAGACTGTGAAACCTATACACCTGACATGTGTTGTGCATGCTAAGGAGACCCCCCAGGGTGTGCACCTCAGGGTCATTTCATTTTTAAAATGCATTAATTAATTTTGAAGCCAGAGGAGATTAGCAAGCCAAAGGACACAGTTATACACCTCCCGCTACTGTGGGGCAGCACTCCCCTCAGGGGAATGAATGAAGTAGACAGGGGGCTTTAAGGGTATACCATGGCAGGGGCCATGCCTAGGGGTGCCAGCAGGCATGGCTTCACTCAGACTGGGTGGGCACAACTCTGACACTTGTGTAAGTTTGCTTGAAGACTTCGCTGTATCAAACCCATGCTATTCCAACCTGTGCAAAGCTGAGCCTGTTTGCTAGTTATGTCTACAGGTCTATCAATATACATTACATTTTACTGATTAGCGTAAGCAAAAGGGCTTACAAAATTAGCCAAGGTGCATTGAGGGGGTGATGGGGTGTGACAACTAAGGATAAAATCCAATGCCTACTTGGGAGTAAGCACCACTGAATACAACGGGACTTAGGAACATAGGAAGCTGCTTATACCAATTGTGTCAGACCAATGGTCCATCTAGCTCAGTAACAGGTTTCCCCAACCTGGTGCCCTCCAGATGTGTTGGATTACAACTCCTAGCAGCCCCAAGCCTGTGTGTTGGAATTGGAGTCCAACACATCTGGAAGGCATCAACTTGGGGAAGGCTGCACTAATACGTCCTAAAGACAAGTATTCTGAAACAGCAGTAGATGTAAACCAAGCAGATCTAAAAGACACACATACCTCACCGCCCCCCAAGTCTTTTAGGGTGCAATCCTATGCACGTTTAGACAGAAAAAAGTCCTACAACTCCCAGCATGCCCCAGCCAGTCATGGCTGGCTGGGGCATGCTGGGAGTTGTGGGACTTTTTTTCTGTCTAAAGGTGCATAGGATTGTGCCTTTACAGCCTAAAAGATCATTAGGATGGCATTGGGTTAGGACAAAGGAATCACATAAGACCTGGGCTTTCGCCATGGCATTGAAAACAGATTGCAGGGCTGCATCCCAGAAATGAAATAAGCCCTGATCTTACTACCCTGAATTAAACCGTGGTGCCTGTGCAGAAGAGACAATGCCAGGCTTCCCCAACCTGGCGCCCTCGAAGGCATGTTGTACTACGATTCCCATCATCTCCAACACGCCTTGGAGGGCGCCAGGTTGGGGAAGCCTGTTCTGACTCATGAAGGGTGCAATCTTATGCATGTTTAGACGGGGGGGGGGGGAGTCCTACAACTCCCAGCAGTGAGTTGTAGGAGTGTGTGTGTGTGTATATGTCTGTCTAAACATGCAAAGGATTGCGCCCTCAATCAGTTTGCATAAGTTAAGTCCCAGACTGGTACAGAAATAGATTCTCTATGGGACCGGAACAAGTGGAAATGCAGTGATATGCACTAAAGGCGGGGGTGAGGTGGGTGCAGGGAGAGAAGGGAAAAGGCACCCAGGAAAGGATCCCACCCACCCACCCACCTTCGTTGGGGAATGCCCAGACAGGCAGAGAGGAATGTCACTAAGGCCTCATCAAAGCAGGGTGCGAGCAGCTCCTCCTAAGCAAAACAAAGACACCCCCCCTCCAGCCCCCACCTCCTCCTAGGCCAGCAGCTCCCCACCCTCAAGCGGCCCCGAGGGAAGGCGAGATCAAACCGTGCGGGCGAAGGGGGCTGCGGCTCCTCCAGCTGCAAGCCAGCCTAGAGACGCTCGGCAAGGCGCCCCGACCCTGGTCGAACGCACCGGAGCATGCTCAAAGCGCCCTGAGCATGCTCAGCCGCTGCCATTGAAGCCTTCCCGCACTTCTTGCCCTCACTTCGAATCAGATTCCCAGACAGACAGGCGCGCGCGCCCGCCCGCCCGCCACCTCTCTGTTCGATATTGAGGACGAGGCCAGGAGGAGGACGCGGGTCCTCTGTTTTTTTGGCGAGCACAAGGACAAGGATTGTGCAGTGACGCTTTACATCCCTGGCTGTGTGTATGTGTGATGTGATGTGTTATAGAGGTGTATGCGTGTGTGTAAAAGGGTGTGTGTGTAGAGGTGTAAGTCTATATATGTGTCTGCATATACATATGTCTGTGTGTGTATGTCTGTGTACGAGTGCACGTGTGTGTGTACAAGTGCACGTGTATATATATATTTGTGGGGGGGGGGGGATGTGTGTGTTTGTATAATGAAAACCCTGGAACAGCCAAGAGCTACAGACCTGAGAAAGACAGGGCATCCTCAGTGTCTACCCCCCATTTACTGTCAAAAATTGTTATCTGGGAGGACAGATGCCAAAGAGAACAGGTCTTGGCTTGGGTACCTATCATAGTTGTGTATAAGAGGAGATTTCATCAGACACAGTTTTTTTAGGTGCAAGGGCTGAACGTGCTCATGTAAACTCACTTTTGAGTACTGTGATAAAGGAGTGCTGGGTAGCTATTATGGATTTAAAATTAACTTTTTATTAAGTTATTATCACCTCAATTCTGGGTACAACAGAGGGAGAGCAGTGTGGTGTAGTGGTTAGAGTGTTGGATTTTGACAAGGAAGATCAGGGTTCAAATCCCAGCTCAGCCATAAAGCTCACTGGGTGATCTTAGATCAGTCATTAGCCTACCTCACAGGGTTGTTGTGAGGATAAAAGTAAGTGGGGCATATGCACTGCCCCAAGCTCCTCACAAGGCTTTAATAAAAATAAAGCATTTGTACAGCACCAGCAGTATATATGGTGCCTTACAGAGTTTCTTGGGGGGAGGGGGAGAAGGTCCCTGCCACCATGGAGCATACAACAGCAGAAACAACAGAGGGAGGGAAGGAAATGGAAAAACGCAGTGACGTGCTTAAAATATTGTTACTGTGGGAAATGAGGATTAGGGGACTATGCTAAACAAAAGGAGCTTGGGAAAGATGGTTTTTGAGGAAGGATTTGAAGGGGGGGAGAGATGACACCACACACATGTTTATGGGTATAATACGACTTACCAACCTTACAGGGATTCCTGAGATAAGAATTCCTGAGATAATGCATGTGCAACACTTTGAAAACTCTTGCAATGGTTCCCAACCTTGGGTCTCCAGATGTTGCTGGATCACAACTCCCATCATCCCCTACCAGCAGAGCCAATAGTCAAGGATGATGGGGAGCTGTATTCCAACAACAGCCGGGGACCCAAACATTGGGAATAGCTGTTTGTCTAAAGTGCTATATAAAAGCTTATGGTATTCGAATTACAGAAATACATAGGAGAAATCTTTACTGGTGTTTGCCTAAAACAAGTTTAATAAAAATTGACAATAGAAAAAAACAACTCTTAATGCTCTATATTACAGATCAGCCCACAGAATCCAGACTACATTGTGTGTCGCCAAAGCATCTTGGAAGACTACCTACAGTATTTTAATATAATTCTAGACAGGTTTAGATTAAGGAATGGATAAATGCAAAAGAAGAGCATATACTACAAAAGAAATGAATGCAACAGGCATCCTGATATCCTCAAAGTGCTGTAGTATGGACAGAAGAGTCATGCAAGAAAAATATCGAATAAATATGCATAAGAAATGCCATATTCCATACCTGTAATTCCCCCAACCCACAGAACATTTAGCAGTTCGATAAACCATTTAGCTGCTGTAGTGTCAGTGGTTTAATAGAACGCAGCATGTGGGTGATATAAACTAACTTGCAGCAATAAAAGTAAAAGATCTACACGCATGCTTGCAGATAGCGTAAAATGAAGACTGCATACTGCTTTGCACATTTTGTATTAAGGCTAGTTAACACGGAGATCCTAAATATGGGTGGAAACCAGCTAATTCCCTCCACCGCGGAAGGTTTCTGCCAGCAGATTAGGGAGGAGTGTGATTTTCAGTGACGTCCCCCTGTTGTCCCCCACACACCCCAATCTGCTCAGGGGACCCTCTGCAGCAGATTTGAACATAGAGAACTACAGAGAAGAGGGAATCACTAAAAATTGCACCCCTCCTCGATCTGCTGACAGAAACCTGTCAGCGAATGAAATTACTGTATTTTTCCATGTATAAGACTATACTTTTTCCTAAAATTGTTAGACTAAAATTTGAGGGCCGTCTTATACACGGAAGTAAGCTGAGGAGAGAACCATGCGGTTGCGAAACTGCCCAGTGGGGGGCGTCTTATACATGGGGGCATCTTATACACGGAAAAATACGGTAGTTGGGATTCTGCCCTTTATTTATCTGCATTTACGGGCTGGTTCACACCTTACCCATTTTGGTAAACAGAAAGGGCTTTCACACAGGAAGTAGATTACCATGCAGAATGGTGATCACACACGCTCATACGTGATGTAGGGGTGCTGAGAAGCTGCAATCACACACCAATATACACACACGTGCAATCACCATGTCACCATCTACGTGTGGGTTGTTTCCTGTAGAGAAGCACTTCTTGCGGAGAAATAGGTGTACAAAATGGCTTTAAGATCTAACTCACAGAAGATTGGGGGAGTGGGGGGGTTAAACAGTGTTCTTGGACTGTACCACTACAGAGGGCAGGAGGATTGCCTGGTTGTATGTTTTCCACCATGAAAAATTCCCTGCATGTAGGAAATTAGTATATCAAGGAAATGGTAGGGTATAATTATTCTTATCTCCCTGACATCTAGTTTTCTGTGCACAGGGAGCTTTTTAATCTGGAAGAGTGTTCAACCATATGTTCTCCCTCAACTACAGGCCTCAAGTGGTACAGTCCGGGAACAGTGGTACCATTTCATCTACCACAGGGCTTAGGAACCTGTGGCCCTCCAGATGTTGTTAGAGTACAACTCCAACCTTCTGACCACCAGTCATGCTGGCTGGGAATGATGGGAGTTGGAATCAACATTTGGAGGGTCAGAGGTTCCCTATCCCTAATTTGCAAGGGGGTGAAAGGAAAATGCATTCTGCTTTCTTTTTAAAGCTAAACAAACCTAGATTAATTTCGATATAATCACTAACGCCTTGTCTCAACTTGAAGGCGGATAATCCAATGCAGTTCCAGAAATAAGCTGAGAACTATCCACAAATGTTCAGTCTAGAGGTTTAGCAATTCTGTTTCATCCTATATGGATATTCTGATTGCTAATAATGAGTGGCTACTATACAACACAGACATATTGCCTGATCCTATCAAAAGTTAGATATGCCTAAACCCATTGGAATCAATGGACGAGTCGCGGGCACTTAATTTTGTTGGGTCGTGGCTACCATTGTAAGGCTGGGGCATGCTGGGAGTTGTAGTCCAACACATCCGGAGGGCACCAAGCTGGGGAAGGCTCTTGTAAGGCTTATCTCAGAATGGGCCTTTCTGGCAGGTGGCAAGGTTTGGGCCTCAATAGATGCTTTCTTATTGGCTGGAGGGCGATGGGAATTGTAGTCCAACATATCTGGAGGGCACCAGACTGGGGAAGGCTGCTATAACCTCCCCCCCCCCCCCAAGTATGGGCACTATGGTGGCTGGTAAAACTTGACCTCCAAGTGAAGCTTTTCTCACAGTCCAAGGCTTGGACCTTCAAGTGCTTTATACCGGTGTGAGTTCCTCCATAAGGCCTGGGCTTGGATGGAGATTTTTCAATAGCCCTTTCCACAGTTTGAGCAATAACGGAGGCCTGGTTTATACAAAGAGCAGATGAAGTGTAAAAACTGTTCCTGGACAATGCCACTTCAGACTCCAGGTGGGGGAATGCATAGCCATGGAAAGAATCCCTGCATATATAAAACAAGCATATTGGGGAGCAAGCTAGCCCAGAACTTTATGTACAGGGAGGTGTTTTTTTTGTTTTATGAATAGAAGAACAACCATACTTTGGCAATCTTAAGTAGTGCAAATCTATTGTCTTGCCTGGTATTTCCCTGACAGCATTACCAAGCTACCCCTGGTTATTTTAATTAGATATTTTATTGTTTCACTGCTGTTTTATTGATTGGTTTTATGGTATCTTATCAGGATTTTATCTTGTGAACCACTTTGGGATTTCGTGAAAATGAAAAGCGGTATAGAAATTCTCTGGAATAAAACAGATCTGTCTAGGAACAGTTTTACCACCTCATTTGTCACTTGTGTGAACTAGGGCTGTAATTTCTCCTGCACATGTATTCCGTGTCTAGGAAGAAGTTTTCCCCTCACAGGGCTCTCTCTCCCGGATGGGTACTTTCAATGTTTAATCGTGTATACCATGTCGCTGAACGTTCATAAGGTTTCCCTCTTGAACTAATTCTCCAGTCTGCGATGTGGTATGAGCCGCAGCAGAAGCTCCTCCAACAGACTGTGCATTTGTATGATTTCCCTCTGGCAGGTTTATGAGCATTGGATCCTGACCGGGAGCTCCTCCCTCCATCCAGGCGTGCGGCCTCAATCCAGGCGTGGATTCTCCCATGACGGACAAGGTGCGACCTTCGATTGAAGCTTTTCCCACAATCAGGGCAGCAATATGGTTTTTCTCCAGTGTGGATCCTTTTGTGTCTAATGAAGTGTGATCTCCAGCTGAAGCTCTTTCCGCACTCAGGACAATTGAACACTTTCTCTTCTCTCTGGCCTGTCACGTCAGTGACGAGGAGCGAGGCGTCGCCATTGCAGCTTTCGTTGCCATCTCGGCGCTTACACAGTTGGCTTCCCTCAAGGTTCCCCCCATTCACGCCATTAATAAAGATCGGCCCATGGCCATGGCTTGCTTCACCATCACCGTCATAGGGCTGGTTCCCTGCAAGGATCCCTTCCTGCAGATTCAGACCCGTAATAAGGAGTGAGCAGTGACTGTAACTTGTTTCGCTATTGGGCCATTCGTAGAGCTGGCCTCCTAAGTGTGTTTGCCCATGTGGATTCATACCTGCAATGAGGGAGCCACGATCATAGGCTTTTTCGCCACGGGAGCATTTATAGGGACGACCCTCTGTAAAGATCCGCTCGGGTGGATTCATCCCCGTAATAAAGAGCGAGCTGCTGTTATAGCCGGCTCGGCTGTCTGCCCATTCATACAGTTGTCCTAGATGGGTTGCCTCGTGCGTGTTGAGGTGCGACCTCCGATTGAAGCACTTTCCACAGACCGAGCATTTATAGGGCTTCTCTCCCGTATGGATTCTCTCGTGCCTTAGGAGTTCTGAGGTCTGGCTAAAACTTTTCCCACAGTCCGCACAGGAGTAGGGCTTCTCTCCCGTGTGGATTCTCTCATGCCGCATCAGCTTCGACGACTGGTTGAAGCTTTTCCCGCAGCTGAAGCACGTATACGATTTTGCTCCTCGGTGGGCTATTTCATGCCTAATCAGGTTGGATCGAATGCTAAAGATTCTCCCGCATTCTGCGCATTCGTGGAGTTCCTTTTCCGTGTGGGTTCTCTGGTGCCTATTCAGTTTCGACTTTTCTATGAAGCTTTTCCCACACTTGGAGCACTTGTACGGTCTCTCCCCCGTGTGGGTCCTTTTATGTGTAATGAGGTGGGACTTCCAGTTGAAGCTCTCCCCGCAGACGGGGCATACAAAGGGCGTTTCTCCTGTATGGAGCCTTTTATGCGCCAGAAGAGATGAACTCTGAGTGAAGCTTTTCCCGCAGTCTGTACAGGAATAGGGTTTCTCTCCTGTATGGATATTCTCGTGCCTAATCAGGGTTGAGGCATGGCTAAAGCTTTTCCCACAGTCCGAGCACTTATAAGGTCTCTCTCCTGTATGGGTGATCCCGTGCCGAATGAGGTCGGACCTAAAGCTAAAGCTTTTCCCACAATCGACGCATTTATACGGTTTCTCTCCTGAATGGGTCCTCTGATGCCTGTTGCGGTTTGACCTTTCGGTGAAGCTTTTCCCACAATGCACACATTTGTATGGCTTCTCGCCTGTGTGGATCCTTTTATGCGCCAGAAGGTTTGAGGCCTGAGCGAAGGTCTTCCCACACTCATTGCATGTCCTCGGGCCCTGAGATCTGCGGATCCGCTTTCGGGCTGTGCCTTTGCCAAGATCCTGGGGACTCTCCACATTATCCATTCTCTTTGCTAGGTGGTTTTCCAGGTGCCTCTCTGGCCTGTGGTGATTCAGAGCTGTTCCTCCTTTCTCAAGACATTGGGAAACAATTTCTCCTGCTAATCCCAGTGACAACTCGGTTTGTTGGTCTTGCTCAGATCTTTTCACCTGAACATCCTCCTTGTTATCATTTGCCTGCCCATTACCTGTTGGAAGAAAACAAAGAATATTGACATAATCCCATGTACAGAATGGGGTGGGTGGGAAAACGAAGCCTTTAGATAGGCGGGCTTCTCTGTTCTCTTGACCTGTTTCTGCAAAATTTTAGTGCTTATCCAGAAATGAGCCAGGAGATTATATATATCTCCCAACCATAATCTACCCAGACACTCCACTCTACATCTAAGGCCTTCCTCCGAGTGCCTCCTCTAAGGGAGGCTCAGTTGGCGGCCTTCTCAGTGGCAGCCCCCCGACTGTGGAATGATCTCCCCACTGGGGCCCACCTGGCGCCAACTTTGTCATCCTTTCAGTGCCAGGTTAAGACAGCCCTCTGTTCCGAGGCGTTTATGCACATCTAGGGTTATTTTAATGGCTTGATGGGGGCACGCATGTCAGGTGTTTTTAACAGGTCTATTCCATATTAAATATTGTTATTTGCTACCAAATTGTTTTTCAGTTTCTTAAACTGTTTTTAAATTAAATTCTGTATTGTGGAATAATTTTATGGCTGTTTTATTGTATCATGGCCTTGTTTTAAGCACTGTTGTAAACCAGCCAGAGAGCTTCAGCTATTGGCCAGTATAGAAATTAATTAATTAATTAATTAAATATATGCATGCCCTCCAGTTCACTAATGCTCATGGCATAAACCTGTTTATCTTTAAGGTGCCACAAGGTTCCTTTTCCATATGGAGTCTTGGGTATCTATTCAGTTTTCTATGATGCTTTCCCTACACTTGAGCATTTATATGACTGGGGAACCTATGGCCTCCAGATGTTGTTGGACTCCAGTTCTCATCAGCTCCAGCCAGCCTGGCCAATGGTGAGGGATGATGGGGGTTGTAGTTCAACAACATCTGGAGGGCCACCAGTTGCCCACCCCTCATGTATATGGTCTTGTCCCTGCCTGGGTTCTCTTACGTGTTACATGCTGTTACATCGGGTGGGCAGAAGATAGAGGAGGGGTAGATCTCTGGGTGACCTGCAGCAGATCAGCAAGGATTTTCTGATTCACAATGGTTTAAGAATAGCAGCAACAACAAAAAGTCTCAGTGCACACACAGAATGGGCTGCTGCTCAAACTAAGAAAGCCAGGGGGAAATCAGGAGTGAAAAGGACTGTATGAAAGGACTGTGAGCTCAGATCTAAGGCTGTCAATGAATTCCTGGGCTGAACATGTGCTCTGAAAAGCCACTATTTTGCACTTGGCTCTGGTTGCTGGTCCTCATGATTCTAGTAAAAAAAAAAAAGTAGATTCTACCTGCTAGACATCTGTCCTCCCCTAAAGGGCTGTGTTTCTGAACATCTACAGAAAGGGGCTCTTTACCAAGAAAGGCCACTTTCCCGCCATTCTCCTGCATGATGCTCTTGTACAGGTTCCTCTGATCTGGATCCAGCAAAGGCCCTTGATCATCTGGGAAATACACAGCGACCTCCTTGAAATTCACGGGCATCTGAAAGACAAAATCACGATCCAGTCAGTCTTGGTCACTGCCCCTCATTTCCAGCCAGCTTCACTTGCAAGGTTAAGACTTGGTCCAACCCACATGAGCATTGCTTTGCAGATGTAGCTAAGCATGCAGAGAGGTGCCCAGCTGTACAGGTTTGCTAGTAAGCATCACTGGGCTAACACACCCATTGGGACGTAGACAAAAGGGCTTGAGATCAGATCTGCATATGGATCCACACTCAGGGAATGAGTTTGCTATTAGTATAGAGCAGGGCTCTCAAACCTTGAGTCCCCAGATGTTGCTGGCCTACAGCTCCCAGCATACCCAGCCAGCATGGCTAATGGCAAGGGATTCCGGGAGCTGTAGTCCAGCAATATCTGGGGACCCAAGGTTGGAGAGCCCTGGTATAGAGGATAATGCTTTAGTTGCAGCAATAATGGGTGCTTTCCCCCCCAATTCTCCAAAATCAGATAAAGCTGACAAAAACAAGCAACAGCAAGAAAGGTAAGCACAGGCTGCAAACTTTGAAATCTCTGTAGCTATTGGTTAAAAGAGTTCTGTCTTCATTTATTGACATGAGTCCAGTGCCGGCTTCAGGTTGCGGGGCTTTTTTCTGCCTCAACGTGCCTAGGATTGCGCATGGCTGGCTGGGGAATGCTGGGAGTTGTAGCAAACACACAACTCCCCCCTCCAAACACACGTAGGATTGCATCCTAAAAGCATTTAAAACCAAAACACAGAAACAGCATGGTAAATAATTAAAACATTGGAGCCCCAGCTAGCTTAAAATACCTTTCCCTCCCTCCCTGGTTGCTGGAAATAACTGCTTTCAGGGGACGTTGAGCTGAGGAACCTGAGGGGCGCGCCGGAGGGAGGGAAAGCGAAGGAGGTGTTTGCAGGTGCATCCTTCCCACCCCGCCCACCAGCCTCCCATCATTGGCCTCCACCAGCAGCAGCTTGGAGACCGAGCCCTGAGATGGAGGAGAGAGAGGAAGGGGCGCGCTTCTTTCGCCTCGCCTTCCCCGCCACAGGACATGATTGGGAAAACAAACTTGGTAAAATATGCATTTTAGCCATTTTAGCACTGTATTTTTTCCCCCAAGGCGTTTCTGGCGCCCCCTTTAGCCCGGCACCCTAGGCAGCCGCCTAATTGGCCTAATGGTAGCACCGGCCCTGACTAGGTCGGCCGTTTCATTGAGCTGTCCATCACAACCCCAAGATCTCTTTCTTGGTTAGTCACTGCTAGCTTAGATCTCACTGCTAGCTCAGGATTTTTTGCCCCAATGTGCATCATATGACACTTGCTTACATTGAACCGCATTTGCCATTTTGATGCCCATTCTTCCAGATTGGAGAGATCCTTTTGGAGATCCTTACAATCCCTTTTTGTTTTAACCACTCTAAATAATTTGGTGTCATCAGCCAACTTGGTCACCTCATTGCTCACTCCTAATTCCAAATCATTTATGAATAAATTGAAAAGCATTGCTCCCAATACAGCAATTGCTGCATTGCTCCCTGTGAGAACCCACTGTTACATCCCACCATTGGGAGAATTTACTATTTAATCCTACCCTCTGCTTTCCGTTCTTTATTCAGTTGCTGATCCATAAGAGGACCTCCCGTCTTATTCCATGACTGCTAGGTTTGCCCAGGAGTCTCTGGTGAGGAACATTGTCAAAAGCCTTTTGGAAGTCCAAGTAAACGATGTCTACCAGATCACCCCTGTCCATGTGTTTATTGACACTCTCAAAAGGTTAGTGAGACAGGACTTACCTTTGTGGAAGCCATGTTGATTCTTTTTCAGCAAGGCTTGTCCTTCTATATGCTTACTAATTTTATCTTTAATAATGCTTTTATGAAAAGGACCAAAGCCAGCCCTTTGCACGGGTTCGGGCACCAAGGGGTTAACCGGAATGGGGTTAGCCCTTTACGCGCGGTTCATGGCACCTAGGCAGAAGCTGCGACCAACTTTAACGCTAGGACAGTGAAAGAAGCAGTCTTATGAATGGGAGCCACTACACTGTTTATAGGTAAACAGTTTAATTGAGTGTATCAAAACATACACAAAAGCAGCACGCAAAGCCCGCGTCTGTAGCAGTAATACACACAAAGGTTACCTGGTTCCTCGACAGCTGCGTATGCTAGCGACTGGGCGAATTCAGCTAGTTTCACCGGGAGCTTCCCGGGGCTGGATCCTGAGGTCGGACTGAAGCCCTGGACCTCCGCGCAGCTTGCTGCCCATGACCAACAACCTTTTCCTGCCACAAGCTCCCTTCTTTATCCCCTCTTCTTGGCTCCCTCCTCCTTCCTGCGCCCCCTCCCCTCCTGACCAGTTGAAGGAGCCAAGAGTACCTGTTTCTCTGGGTGCTTTAGGGTGCTTAGGAGTATTTGCCACTTCTTTGTGGCCACAAGGCATCTTGGCGCCCCTCTTGTTGTTTGGAATGTTTTACAGCTCATTTGGCTGCCAGGGAAGGGGAAGTTGCCAGGGGGTATGCAGATGTGTTCATTGTGCATGAATCAAGTGCGGTACCAGGTGAGAGGTGGGGGTCTGTGTGTATCTGCCCTGGCTTTCTCTTCACAGCTTTCAACCAATTCACCCGGATCAGATGTTAAGCAAAATGGACTATAATTTCCCAGATCCCCCCTGGATCCCTTTACAAAAATTGGTGTTACATTGACCATTCTCCAGTCCTCCGGTACAGAGGCCAATCTTAGGGACATGTTACATATTTTTGTTAAAAGATCAGCAATTTCCCATGTCAGTTCTTTAAGAACTCTAGGATGGATACCATCTGGGCCCAGTGATTTATTAACTTCCAATTTGTCAATAAGGTTGAGGACTTCATCTTTTGTCACAACTATTTGCCTCCATTCCTCAGACGCCCTTCCTGAAAACATCAGTTCAGGCACAGGTATCTATCCTGCATCTGCTACAGTGAAGGCAGATGAAAATAATTCATTTGGCTTCTCCGCAATCTCCTTATCCTCCTTTAGTACTCCTTTAAGTTCGTTGTCATCTAACGGTCCAATTGCCTCCCCAGCTGGCTTCCTGTCTCTGAGATATTTAAAGAATTTTTCTTATGGTTGGCCCTGATGTTGTTAGCGATGTGCTCCTCAAAATGCTTTTTTGCATCTCTTATTGTCTGCTTGCATCTCCTTTGTGCAAACTTGTGCTCCCTTTTATTTTCCTCATTTGGGCAAGATTTCCATTTTATGAAGGAAGTCTTCTTTTCTCTAATAGTTCCCTTGGACCTGCTCATTAACCATGCTGGTGACCTCTTGGACTTGGTGCTACCTTTCCTAACCTGTGGTATACATTCTAGCTGAGCTTCTATAAAGGTGCAATCCTATGCATGTTTAGACAGAAAAAATTCCTATAACCCTCAGCATGCCCTATGGCTGGCTGGAGCATGCTGGGAGTTGTAGGACTTTTTTCTGCCTAAACATACATAGTATTGCACCCTTACTGTGGCTTTGAGTAACCTCCAAGCATTTTGAAGGGATTTAGCCCTTTTGACTCCCCCTTTCAACTTCCTTTTTATCAGTTCCCTCACTGTAGAGAAGTTTCCTCTTTTGAAGTCAAATGCGACTGTGCTGGACTTCCTTGGCAACTTTCCCCTTAAAGTAATACCTTGGATTGCAATCATAATTCGTTCCGGAACCGTGCTTGGAATCCAAAACACTCTTATATCAAAGTGAGTCTCTGGCGGGCGTGAGCAGGGCCGATTTCGGCCCGCTATGCCTGCTCGAGGCGAGCGGTTACATCCCTACACTACTTGTATTGCAAGACGTTGCTTGTTTATCAAGTCAAACTTTATTTTAAAAATTTGCTTGTCTTGCAAAACGCTCTCAGACCAAGTTATTTATTTATTTATTTTAATTTATTATATTTATCAATCGCCCATCTGGCCGGCCACCCGGCCACCCTGGGCGATGTACAATTAAAATACAGCAAAACAACACAATAAAATATAATAATTAAAACAATATAAAAAATTCTCATTAAAAACCTAACCCACCCCATATTCCCGCCTGAACAGCCATGTTTTTAATGCACGGCGGAAGCTCATCACGGAGGGGGCATGGCGAAGGTCACTAGGGAGGGAGTTCCATAATGTGGGGGCCGCCACAGAGAAGGCCCTCTTCCTAGTCCCCACCAGCCTGGCTGCTCTGGCTGATGGGATAAGGAGAAGGCCGTCCGTGGCAGACCTTGTTGAGCGGCCTACTTGATGTTGCTGGAGGCGCTCCTTGAGATAAGCTGGGCCGGAGCCGTGTAGGGTTTTAAAGGTCAAAACCAACACCTTGAATTCGGCTCGGCAAGCAACTGGTAGCCAGTGCAACTCATTAAGCACTGGCGTGATGTGATCACGCCGGCGGCTGCCCTTAATCAGGCGAGCCGCCGCGTTCTGTACCAGCTGAAGCTTCCGGACCGTCTTCAAGGGTAACCCCACGTAGAGCGCAGTAGTCTAGGCGAGAGGAGACCAAGGCATGAACCACTGATGGGAGCAGGTGATTAGGAAGGTAGGGGCGCAGCTGCCGTATCAGATGGAGTTGATACAGCGCCGCCCGGCTCACAGCTGCCACCTGAACCTCCATGGACAGCTGGGAGTCTAGAATGACCCCCAAGCTGCGGACCTGGTCCTTCAGGGGTAGATGTACCCCATTCAGCACCAGGTCAACATCCCCTAACCTTCCCTTGTCCCCCACCAGAAGTACCTCGGTCTTGTCGGGGTTCAGTTTCAGCATGTTCCTTCCCATCCAGCCAGCCACTGACTCCAGGCACTTGGACAGGGTCTCAACGGCCAACCTCGGTGAGGACTTAAAACAGAGGTAGAGCTGCGTGTCATCCGCATACTGATGGCACTGCACCACAAACCTCCTGATGATAGCTCCCAGCGGCTTGAGGTAGATGTTGAATAACATCGGGGAGAGGATGGAACCCTGCGGCACTCCACAAGTGAGCAGCCGAGGGTCCGAAGCCTCCTCCCCGAGAACTACCCTCTGATACCTTCCAGAGAGGAAGGACCGGAACCACTGCAATACAGTGCCTCCCAAGCCCAACCCCTCCAGACGGTCCAGGAGGATACCAGTGGTCAACGGTATCAAAAGCCGCTGAGAGATCGAGGAGGACTAGAAAGGAGCATTCGCCCCTATCCAAAGCCCTCCTCATATCATCCACCAAGGCGACCAAGGCCGTCTCCGTCCCATGTCCAGTCCTGAAGCCCGACTGGCACGGATCCAAATAATCGGCTTCATCCAAGTGTGCCTTCAACTGAGCACCCACCCAGGGCCGGCGCTACCGCTAGGCAGACCCAGGCGGCTGCCTAGGGCGCGTGGCGGAAGAGGGCGCAAACTCTGCGCCCCTTCCTCGCCTCCGGCGCGCTCCTGCCCTGCCTGCCGCCTCCACCGCTCCTCCCCGCCCGCTTGCTGGCCGCTGCCGCCGCCGCAGCAACCGCCCCCTGCGCGCGCGCGCGCCCGCCAACCATCTACCTACCTTCGTCCCATCGCGTCGGAGGAGGAGGCGGCGGCAGCAGCAGCCAGCAGCGGTGGGCGGTGGGAAGGTAGGTGGTTGGCGGACGGGCGCGCGGTCGCGCGGACGGGCGCGCGCGCGGGGGGTGTTGCAAAGCAGGGCTTGCTTTGCTCCGGAGGCCCCCCCCCACGGCACGAGGGGGGGCGCCTAATATAATTTGGCCTAGGGCGCCAAACAGCCCTGCACCGTTCCTGCACCCACCACCCGCTCGATCACCTTGCCCAGAAATGGTAAATTGGAGACTGGGCGAAAGTTGTTTAAATCCTGGGGATCCAAGGAGGGCTTCTTTAGAAGCGGTCTTATTACTGCCTCCTTGAGGGCTGATGGCATCACTCCCTCCTCGAGGGAGGCATTCACCACCGCCTTGATCCCCTCACCCAATCCAAGGTATTTGTGAAGAAGAGAGCCTCTGGGGTTTCCTACACACACACTCACAAAAACCTCCTCATGTGTAGACCAGGTGGTCCCAGCTGGGGGGCTGGGAGAGCCCCCCCCCCTGCCTCACAGGCTGATGTCTACTTGCCAAGCCCAGCCTTTGATATGCAAAATGCAAATGTTCTAAAGCCCACTAGTCATGAGTCACCCCTCCCCTCTGCCTGGGCCAGGTGAAGTTCATCCTGATTGGCTAAAGACAGCTGAGCTACTGAAAAGAGATGGGGGGGGGGAGAATCTATATTGCCAGCTGTGGCATCTGGTTTTGGTTGTTGATCGTGGGCAGCAAGCTGCGCGGAGGTTCAGGTCTTCGGACTGGCCTCAGGATCTAGCCCCAGGTGGCTCCTGAAAAAATTAGCTGAATGAGGGCTTTGCTGAAGAAGCCCTGAAAAGAACCGGCCCCCAGGTAAAAGTGAGTGCCTGAGAGATATAAGGAATCAGCTTTATTGTTTTGTAGCTCTATGGTTTGTACCAAAGTGTCTCCCTACCTTGTCTCCTTCCCTCATTTCCCACCTTTTGTTGTAATCTGTTTACCTAAATAAACCTTCTTGGTTTTACCCCACACAACGTGTGTGATTGCTCTGCGGTTCAGCACTAAATCCAGGGTATAGACGAGGGCAAGTCCCCTGAGAGAGCCGTCAGGACTGCAGAGCTAAGGCTGGCAGTCTAGCACCTTGGGATCTCTGATCTAGAGGAAACGGGTTGGTTGGCAGAGAGTTCCTCCAGCGAGCCTTCCCCTTTCCTTCACAGTATTACTGTATATTAAATCTGATACCACTGTGATCACTGTTTCCAACTGGTTCAACAACACTCACATCTTGTACTAGGTCCTGGGCGACACTACGTAGGATTAAATCCAGGGTCGCCTCCCCTCTGGTTAGTTTCATGACCTACTCTTCTAGGGCACAGTCGCTTGGGGTATCGAGAAATTTAACCTCTTTGTCGTGACTGGAACATGCATTTATCCAGTCAATGTGGGGGTAATTGAAGTCACCCATTATTACAACATTTCCCTGTTTGGAGGTCTCCCTGGTTTCGTTTTCCATCTCAAGATCACCCTGAGCATTCTGGACTGGGGGATGATAGCATGTTCCTAGTACTAAATTAGTTTTGGAGCCCACTATTGTCACCTTCAGCACTTCTGTGGAGGGGTCTGCCCCTTTTAGGTCTTCTAGTCTGCTCGACACTATGCCCTCTTTGACATACAGAGCAACACCACCTTCAGTATGCCTTTCCCAGTCCTTTCATTATCAGTTTGTACTTTCTGTATTTCAATTCTGACCACCACCCCTGTTTACAATCACCACCACCACACGTGTGACTTGTAAGCCATGCATTTGATGAAGTGGACAGTGTCCACGAAAGCTGATGCTAGAATAAAATTGTTACTCTTGAAGGTGCCACGAGACTCTTTGTTCTTTTCGGACACAATCATATGCATGTTTATTCAGAAAAAAGTCCCACAACTCCCAGCATGCCCCAGCCAGCCACAGAGTTGTTCTTTCTGTCTAAACATGCATAGGACTGCGCCCTTAGAAACACACACATCACGATTTTAAAAGGTTGCCATGTTGTGCACCTACCGCAGGGGTGGGCAGAAGGTAGATCTCCAGATGTTTGGGACTTCAACTCCCAGAAGCCCCTGCTAGCAAGGCCAATGGTCAGGAGTGATGGAAGTCCAAAACATCTGGAGATCTACTTTCTGCCACCCCTGATCTAGAGGGGTGCAGACCACTCAGAATGATGGAAGTGTGTGAGAAGCAAACTTGCAGACACACAAACCATTGGGGCAAGGGAGAGCAACGAGAGGGATGCTGGGATATGCAGTTGATGGGATATGCAGTTCAATTCCCCTTTAGGAACAAAGTCACCTGCCCCAAAGGCAGGTGACTTTGTTCCTAAAGTCTCCTCTAAAGTCTCCAACTTTACAAAGTCTCCTATAATTCTCCAACCTACAGGTGCAATTTTTACCTCCCCTTTCATTCCTTCCCACTCTACAGCACTTCTGGCTCATGGACAGTGTGGTCCAGGCTTCTCAAACCTGGTGCTCTCCAGATGTGTTGGTCTACAACTCCCAGCATCCCCCATCTAGCCATGCTGGCTGGGAATTGTAATCCTACATATGCTGGCTGGGAGAAGTTGGGAGTTGTAGTCCAACACATCTGGAGAGCACCAGGTTGGGAAAGGCTGGACCACACTGTCCACAAGCCAAAAGTGCTGAGGAGGAAGGAATGAAAAGGGAGGTAAAAATTGTACCGTTAGTTTGGAGACTAGAAGAGACTTTGTTTCCTCTGCCCCAAATCCATGAGGGAAACATGAAAGAAACAAACAAGGGAAGGAAGAAGGAGCGGAAGAACGAAACAGGAGGGAGAGAGCAGAACAGGCTTGTGCAGAACGGGGAGGATGCCAAGAACCTTAAAACTAAGTAGCTGGTCCCTAGGAATTTGAACTGTTTTTGTTGCTGTAGATCAGGGGCTCCTAAACCATTTGACCCCGTTGCTTTGCAACTGTAAAAACTGGGGGGGGGGGGATTTACCCACCAGCACCGCCGGCCCTGCTGGGCAGGAGCGATGCGTACTGGGTAAGAGGTGCTGGGACACGGAGAGAGAAAGGAGCAATCGAGTACCAGCCTGCTCTAATTGATGCACTCTTAAAGAGTTTCCCAGACCTAAACTGCATGCAAAAAAATAATAATGTATTACTTCTGGAGAAAGTCCGTACCTTGCTTATTCTTACGTAGCCTACCTTTGCAGCGCGACTCCGGGCGGCTCAACCCAAGCGGTTCCCTTGCGCGAGATGACGAACGACGATAGGCCAGACTGAGTGGATAAACAGAACAGGGGCGGGGAGAAAACGGGGGGGGGGGGGGCGGAGAGGGAGCAACTAGGACTTGTATTATGATACAGCGATGCGTACCACGCTATTAGCACGAGCATGCTCAGTCGCCACCGCCGAAGCTCCCTCTTGCCCTCACTTTGCCCACAGTTGCCTTTTGTTGATTTTGTTCACGCGTATCCGGACCGGTGTGTGTGGTGGGCGGGGAGGGGGGTTCTCTCACATACACAGTTTGAAAGAAAAAAGGGGGGGCACAACACACCTAGATCATGGGCGTCCCTGTGCAACCATTGTTAAACAGATAAACTGATTTACAGGGCAATCCTTTGTACTCAGGAGTAAGTCCCACTATGTTCAGTAGGGAATGGACTACAACAGCCTTCTTCAACCTTACGCTCTCCAGATGTTTAGGACTTCCATTCCCATCAACCCCCACTAGCATGGTCAATGGCGAGGAATGCTGGGAGTTAAGAACATAAGAAAAACAGAGAGCTTCGGCTATTGGGCGGTATAAAAATTAATTAAATAAATAAATAAATAAGAAAAGCCCTGCTCGGTCAGACCAAGGGTCCATCTAGTCCAGCATTCTGTTCACACAGTGGCCAACCAGCTTCCCTAATGGGAAGTCCACAAGCAGGACATGAGTGCAACAGAACCCTCAGGGCCGGTGCTACCATTAGGCCAACTAGGCAGCTGCCTAGGGCGCAGGGCTAAAGGGGGCGCCAGAAACGCCTTGAAAAAAAATACAGCGCTCTCAAGTGGGAAGGGGGCGCGCTAAATATTTGATCTTGCCTAGGGCACCAAACTGTCTTGCACCGGTCCTTACCCTCCCACCCATGTTCCCCAGCAAATGGTGTACGTAGGCATACTGCCTCTGATACTGGAGGTAGCATATAGCCACCAGGACTCAGCCACTGATAGCCTTCTCCTCCATGAATTTGCCCAAGCCCCTTTTAAAGCCATCCAAAGTGGTGGCCATCATCACTACATCATGTAGTGGAGTTATAGTCCAGAACATCTGGAGGGCACCATCTTGGGGGAAGGCTCGATAAAGGTATAGGAATTAGTTGTAGCAGATACAAACTGTAAAGGACTGCAGTCTTAGGCAACATGATAACCTAAGGGTCGAGTATGGGTTGAATGTGGGTTGTCCTTGAACCATGGGTTATTGCACTGTCTGAACCCAGTCGCACTAACAAACCATGTATGTTAACCATGAACAACTCACAGTTCACAACCCAACAACAAACCATGGGTTCTCTTCATGGGTTGTTCATGGTTAATAAACCATGGTTTGTTCAGACAACACAATAACCCACGTTTCAACAACCACTACCCATGGTTCAGTGACAACTCATTGTGTTGTCTGAACTCCGTCCTAGTGGTGGCAGATTCCAAAGTGATAACCCTGTTAGTCTGACATAGCAGATACAAGGAAGAATCATATGGTGCCTGAAAGGCTAACAGGGTTATTGTGGCATAAGCTTTGGGGGACTAGCTTAAACAACAGCTGCTAAAATTTCCTGTTTGGCTTGTGGACAATGTAGTTAGCCTTCCCCCATCTGGTGCCCTCCAGATGTGTTTGACTACAATCCCCTTCATCCCCCAGGCAGCATGTTCATTGGCTGGGGGATGATGGGACTTATAGCCCAAGACATAGGAACTTTGGTGTAATGTCTGTCCCACTCAATCACAGTGCCATAATTCTTTTAAACTTTTTTTTCATCCCCAAAGTGCTCTCAGGGTGTGTGAAGGATTGAGGCCTATACAGGCTTGAGTTAGGTTGAAGCCTGTAGGCCCAAACATTTCCCCTCATGGAGTTAAAGTTTCCTTTCCCCCCTCATTGAGAGAAGTCTCCTTTTCCCTTAATAGAGTTAAGTTTTGTTTCCCCGGTTTGAGGTCACAAGTTTGTAGCCTTCTAATCCTGGTGGGAGAATATATAAAGAGGTGTGGTTGTGCTGCAAGAGTATGGAGGAGCTGCAGGCACCAAGAAGCAGATACAGACAGAGAAGTAGAGACTGAATATCACTGAAGAATGCAGAACAGCCAGGGCAGGAATCTCTATTAAGGTTACAGGTGAAAGAGTAGCTAGGTTAGAGAGAACTGTGTTATCCTTTTATTTCTATTATACCTGCTTTTTGAAAGTATACAGCTCTATTTGTGTAATTACCTTAAGTTATTGTGAATCTACTATTAAGTTATTGTGAATCTCCAAACTATCCTAAATGCTTTTGCAGAAGCATATGAAGAACTTGGTCTCTCACTTAACATCAAAAAAACCAAAGTGCTTCATCAGCAAGTGCAAGCTAACCCTTTGGTGATGCCATCTATCCAGCTTGGCGGGACAATACTGGGAAATGTCGCATTTTCTCTATCTTGGCAGCTATCTTTCTGTTACAGCTAACATCGACAGTGAAATCCAGCATCGTTTGAGCTCCACAAGTGCCGCGTTCTCTCGAATGAAACATAGAGTGTTTGAGGATCGGGATATTTGTAAGAAGACCAAAACACTGGTTTATGAAGCCATTGTATTACCAACTTTATTGTATGCCTGCGAAACATGGACTATCTATAAACGTCACTTCCACCTCCTTGAAAGATTTCATCAACGTTGCCTCCGGAAAATCCTGCGAATTACTTGGGAAGATAGGCGAACAAATGTCAGTGTACTGGAAGAAGCAAAGACTACTAGCGTTGAAAAAATGATCCTTCAATGCCAACTTCAGTGGACCGGTCATGTTGTTCGAATGCCTGACTGCCGTCTCCCAAAGCAGTTACTTTATTCCCAACTCGAGGATGGAAAGCGGAATATCAGTGGTCAGTATAAGAGGTTTAAAGATGTTCTTAAGGCTAATCTAAAAAAATGCAATATAAACATCGAAAACTGGGAAACTCTGCCCCATGAACGATCTAACTGGAGGTTGGCCTTTCACAAAGGTTTTATGGACTTTGAAGAAGCCCGAATGCAAGGTGAAAGGGAGAAACGTGCTAAGCGAAAAGCACGTCAAATGAATCCTTTACAGGACCATCTTCTATCTGGTAACCTGTGTCCTCACTGTGGGAAGCTGTGTGGATCTAGAATTGGCCTCCACAGTCGCTTACGAACCCATCGCTAGAGTCTACACAATTTTCTTTAAAATTTCCTCCTTTTAAAATCTCCTTTCTGTAAATTTTGATCCTGGAAGACAATCTTACTTGGTCACGAGTGATCGCATGATGATGATGATGATTATTATACCAAAATTTGCTAAAGTAAACATCAAGTTGTTGGGAATGTCTTTTGCACCACGCCTAAAGCCTAATCCCACGTTACTAGGAAGAGAAGGTAAAAGGCAGAGAATTGGCATCCTGATACAGGAGGGGCTCTTGAAGAGGCAAAATATCTTTAAGGAGCTGATCAAGGTGTCCTGGTACAGGTGGAACCTTGACAGGGTGACTAACAAATCCAAGAAGTCTCCCCCACCCTTTTTCACACAACAAGTGTGAACAAGTCTGTGAGGTAGGTTAGGCTGAGAGAGAGTTGCTATACCGTCAACCAGGGAGCTTCATGGCACAGTGGGAATTTGAACCTGGCCCTCATCCAGCATCCTAACTGCTACACCAAACAGGGGTCCCCAAACGATTTGGGTCAGTGATCATTTTGGAACTTTGAGAGAATGTTGTGGGCATTCTCACAAAATGGCTGCCATGATGGGCATGGCCAATCACAAAACACTCATTTCCCAGAAGGCAAACCGGTGAGACTAAAATAAAAGGAACCTGTCCAAGAATCTAAGTACAAGATGGGGGAGGGTCTGCGCTCCAAAATGCAAATCCATTCTTTTGAACCCAAATAAAGATGGTGCTGGAAGGCAGCACTTTGCTTTGCAGCATGCCAGCATCCCAATTGAAACAAAACGTATAAAAATGTTAAGAAATAAAAACCTGGAGGGGCTGGGAGCCTGGTGGGCATCAAAAATGGTGTCCATGGGCACATTGGTGTCCATGGAAGCCACGTTGGAGACCCACACTGGATCTCATTTAAAGTTATCAAGAGTACACAGAATGACCTAGATGAAGTCTAGACAACTTAGCAGCTGCCAAGCCAAAGACCAGCCATGTATTTCAGCCTGTCAGGGGCCTGCAGCGTAGAGTAGACCAACCCAGAGGGGTTTATTGAGTTCCTGAGGGGCTGCGGCCCATGGCTGGCTGTGGGCTTGCATTTGGCTTGGAGGGCCAGCTATTGTTCAGGTCTGAGCTAGACAGTTTTAGAAAATGGCCACTTGTTGACTGCATTGCTGGGTTTTTTTCCCTTTACTTTGCAGTGCTCAACCCACATAGGAGCGGCCACAGTGGCTTACACATCTGTGCACAGAAAACTGAATTGTCTTAAATGTATGATGTTTAGGGGAAGATATACAACAGGAAGTTCAAGGAAGGGGCAAGGATGCAGTAGCTGAAATCCAGACAATTGGCTCAATCCAGCAATTACTTGTGGATGTGAAAGCAGTAAGAGCACATATTGGTGAGTGTGTGTATGAACAGCAGCCTCCCTCTTTGAGGGAGTGCGGCTGGTGGGGCAGCACATGCACATTTTTCAAAATGGTTCCACAACCTTAAGGACTAGGAACTTGGTTTTATTGAAGGGTATAAAATTCTGACGAATCCAGATTCCAAGTCAGCTGCCCGACTTGCATTCTGCACAATGATTTCTCTCTTAGGCATGCAATATCTTGTGTTTAAATTGGGGGGGGGGGGAGCACAGGAGAAAGCTTACGTTCCACACATGTAATGCTTGGGATGTATATGATTTCCTTATCTATGGATCCCCTGAAGACTACCGTATTTAAAATGTGACATACAATATATCCCTCCCCTGCAAAAAAATGATGGATTTTTTGTTGTGTGCCTGTGCCTGGTGGTGGTGGTGAGATATGTGGAAAATAAATATTATACCCTCCTCTCACGCAGCAGTTTCCTGATATAAGGGCCCAATCAAGGCTGCAGCGGGTTAGGTTCAGTAATGCTTATACACAGACATTCACAGTACAATTCCATTTGTGCCTACTCCGAAATTAGTCCCATTCAGTTCAATGGGATTTGCACCAAAGTACAGTCATGCCTTGGATTGAGAGCATAATTCGTTCCAGAAACGTGCTTGTAATCCAAAACACTCTTATATCAAAACGAAATCCCCCCCAAAAAAATTTGTACAGAGATTTTTAATTTAAGCCGTACTACAGTACTTGTATTGCAAGACGTCGCTTGTATATCAAGTAAAAAAAAATTAAATAAATATTTAAAAATTTGCTTGTCTTGCAAAATGCTCTCAAACCAAGTTACTTGCAATCCAAGGTATTACTGTAAATGGGTATAGAATTGCAGGCTCGGTAGCAAATAATCACATAATACAGCCTGTGTGTGTGTAGTCTTTTAAATACAATGTTTTCATTTAAACAAAAAGAAGCAACTGTGGTCAATGAAAATATCCCAAAAGATTCTCTTTGCAATAGCTGCAGATCCAACTCCAGTCTATTGTATTCATGTTTATAGACACATGCAGCGGCAAAAAATTCTCATATAATGCTTTCTGTGGTTGTAGACTTTTTACAGTGCAACCTTAGATGCAAGCCCCTCTGAGTACAATGGGACTTACTCCCAGGTGAGTATAGGGTTGCAGCATAAATCTACCGTAATTAAGATAGAAATAATCTTTCTGGATATTTACTTTGAACACAGTTGCTCCTGCTGGTTTAAATGAAAACGTATTATTATTGTTGTTGTTACAGAAAAAACAGGTTATTTAACATGTTACACCCGGAGCTGCTTACCAGCATAAAATCATCAATCAATAAAACAATGCACACATGAGAAAAATACAGAAACCAGAGTGATAGCAATAAAATGGCAGCATTAAGACAGGGACGATCTTAAAGCAGAAAATAATTTAAAAGCAGTAGGCCATCCAATATTTTAAAAAGTTGGTTAAACAAATGAGTCTTCAAAGCCCATCTTTAAAAATGGAAGAAGAGAAAGCCCAGTAAATTTCCCCAGGAAGGGAAATTTAGTGCTATCACTAAAAAGGCTGTCTCTTCTACCTTCCTGTCCTACCTTCCACGAAGTTAGGACAGAAAGCAAAGACTCTGACACTGATCTTAAACCTCAGGTTGGTCCATAGGGAAAGTCCTAGGCCAAGATGTAAAATTAGATATAAAAGTCTACGACCCACAGAGCGCATGATATTTCTTACTTTCAGTCATGCTACAGCACAGTGATATGGGGCAAAAAATTTTTTCAAGTGCTACATTTTCCCACGGAAAATTTTCCATTTCCTAAGTCCTTAGTAGCAATGAATTGTAAATACTATATTAGGCAAGTTTGGTAGTTTCAAAGTTGTTATTAATGTTTTCATGTTAACTGTGTAAATAATGATCCCTAGCAAGTACGTGAGAGAGTACAGATGGAAATACATCCATATCTTGGTGTGAAAGAGAACTAATGTGTAGTGACAGCAAAACTGAAGGTGCCCCAACAAGCTTAATGGAAGAGAATTGAACTCTGTTAAAATAAATGAATGGCTGTTGGCATATCATGCACAGTTCTTTGAGTTACTAAAGTTTATTAGTGTGTCAACAATTTTCAGTACCTTCTTTTTTTCTTAAATTTAAACAATGTAAGGGAAGTACATTTAAACCACGTTAAAGGTGAAATCCTATGCAAGTTTAGACAGAAAAAAAGGCCTACAACTCCCAGCGTGCCCCAGCCAGCTATGCTATGCTGGCTGGGGCATGCTGGGAGTTGTAGGCCTTTTTTTCTGTCTAAACTTGCATAGGATTGCGCCTTAAGTGTGCTTTAATTTTCCCCCTGAAATATTTCAGGTCAAATATTTGTGGGGCATTGGGACAAAAAAAGTAACATGAGGTACCTTTTATTTTTTTTAGCTTTGTTGTTTACGAAATACAAGAAAAATAAACATGCCAAATTAGATCACTCCCTTAGGGCAACATAATTTTTTTCTGATACAAACTGAAAATGTTCTGATGCAAATTAATTTGCATAAAAAATATTTCTGGAACATTCCCCAATTCAAAATTTTCCAGAAATGCCACATCACTACTGCAGCATCGGACACTCCCCTCCCATTCACTGGGCCCTCTAAAAGGTAGGGAGAGGTTTGACCCGTTGTTCAATCTCTTCAGTGTGGGTTCTCTCATGAACAAGAAGCTGTGTCTGTTGAATGAAGCTCCTGTCACAGTCCTCACAATCGTAGGGTTTCTCCCCAGTGTGGATTCTGTAATGATTCAGAAGGTGCGATCGTCGACTCAAGGTCTTCCCACAGGTGCTGCATTTATATGGTTTCACTCCGGCGTGGATCTTGTGATGATTTAGAAGATTTGACCACTCGCTGAAGTTTCTTCCGCAGATGGAACATTGATACAGTTTCTCACCTGTGTGGGTCCTCTCATGTTTATTGCAGCTTGATTTGTCGATAAAGCTTTCCCCACAGCTTGAGCATGAGTGCGGTTTATCACTCATGTGGTTTTGCTTGTGCCTAATGAGGTGATAGCTCTTGCTGAAACATTTCCCGCAGATTGAGCACTTGTATGGCCTCTCCACTACATGGGTTCTCTTGTGTTTAGTGAGCTTTGAGCTGTCGCTGAAGCTTTTCCCACAGTCTGGGCATTTGTATGGCTTCTCTCCCGTGTGGATTCTCTTATGTTTAATAAGGGTTGACGCATCACTAAAGGACTTCCCGCAGTGAGAGCATTTATACGGTCTCTCCCGTGTGGGTCTTCTTATGTTTAGAAAGGGCTGACGTATCACCAAAGTTTTTCCCACAGTAGGAACACGCATATGGTTTCTTTCCTGTGTGGATTCTCTCATGTACAACGAGGTCAGATTGGGCAATGAACCTTTTCCCACAGGTTGAGCACGAAAACGGTTTCTCCCCAGTGTGGATTCTCTCATGTTTAGGGAGGTGCGACAGCTGCTTGAAGGTCTTGTCACACCATGAACATTTATAAAGTTTCTCTCCAGTGTGGGTGGGCATGTGTCCGATAAGATGCGATTTCCACCTGAAGCTTTTCCCGCACTGTGAGCATTTATACTCTCTCTCCCCTGTGTGATTCATCATGTGCCTAAGAAGAACTGAGCTCTGGTTGAAGATTTTCCCACACACCGTACATTTATATGGTTTCTCTCCTGTGTGGGTTCTCTCGTGGATGGTGAGGTGTGACGCTTGACTAAAGCTCTTCTTGCAGATCATGCAGTTATACAGTTTTTCCCCTGTATGTGTCCTCTCGTGCCTGGTAAGGTGGGATCTCCACAGGAAGACTTTCCCACACTGAGAGCATTTATACTCTCTCTTTCCTGTCTCAGGCTGTTTATACTCGTGTTCTGTTGGAACAAAATGGAGAATCATAACCTGAATCCTGCTTCAACTGGATGTTCACTTCTACTTTATACTGCACCAGCCAGACCTCATCTAGAGTACTGTACCTACTACTGGACACTGCTCTTTTAAGTAGGATGTAGACATATTGCAGAACCTCTTTCAACCCAACAGCAGAATTCCATTTCAGAGAAGCTCTCGGGGCCCGCATTCCAGTGGTGGGCGGGGCCAAAGGCCCAAATACAAAAAAAAACAAAAACAAAAAAAAACCAGAGACATACATAGGTACATACATACATACCTCCCCTATAACACTAGAACTGGGTGGGGGTGTCACCCAATAAAATTGGAGGGAGATTCATGATGAACAAAAGGTAGGCAGTTTTCTTCACACAGTCCATAATTCATTTATAGAACTCCCTGGCTCCAGATCATAGTAGAGTTGGAAGGGGCCTATAAGGCCATTGAGTCCAACCCCCTGCTCAATGCAGGAACCCAAGTCAAAGCATCCCTGACAGATGGCCGTCCAGCTGCATCTTGAATGCCTCCAGAGTGGGAGAGCCCACCCACCCCCTAGGTAGTTGGTTCCATTGTCTTATTGCTCTCAGTCAGGAAATTTTTCCTGATGTTTAGGTGGAATCTAGGTTCCTGTAACTTGAGCCCATTATTCCGTGTCCTGCATCTGGGATGATGGAGGAGAGATCCTGGCCCTCCTCTGTGTGACAACCTTTCAAGTACTTGAAGAGTGCTATCATATCTCCCCTCAGTCTCCTCTTCTGAAGGCTAAACATGCCCAATTCTTTCAGTCTCCCCTCATAGGGCTTTGTCTCATCCCCTAATCATCTTTGTTGCCCTCCTCTGAACCCTTTCCAGCTTGTCTACATCCTTCTTAAAGTGTGGTGCCCAGAACTGGACACAGAACTCAAGACGAGGCCTAAACCAGTGCTGAGTAGAGGGGAACTAGTACTTCCCGTTATTTGGAAGCTATACTATTAATGCAACCCAAAATAGCATTTGCCTTTTTTGCAGCCACATCACATTGCCGGCTCATATTCAGCTTGTGATCTACAACAATTCCAAGATCCTTCTCACTTGTAGTATTGTTGAGCCAAGTGTCCCCCATCCTGTAACTGTGCAGTTGGTTTCTTTTTCCTAGGTGCAGCACTTGGCATTCATCCCTATTAAATTTCATTCTGTTGTTTTCGGCCCAGCGCTCCAGCCTATCGAGATCTCTTTGAATTTTGTTTCTGTCTTCCAGAGTATTAGCTGTTCCACCCAACTTTGTGTCATCTGCAAATTTGATAAGCATTCCCTGCACCTCCTCATCCAAGTCCTTAATAAAAAATGTTGAAGAGCACTGGGCCCAGGACCGAGCCCTGCGGATGCAATGGCTGCCAATCTGGATAGGGAATTAGACAAATTCATGGAGGATAAGGTTAGAAGTGGCTACAAGTCATGATGGCTATATGCTGCCTCTGGTGTCAAAAAACTGTATGCCTCTGTCTGTACACAAGATGCGGGGGGGGGGGACACAAGTGGGAGAGTGCAGTTATGTTCATGTGCTACTTGTGGGCTTCCCATTGAAGCACTTGGTTGGCTACTGTGCGAACACAATGCTGGACTAGACAGGCCTTTGTTCCGATGCAGCAGGGCTCGTCTTCTGTTCTTATGGGAACAGACAAGTTTAAGGAGGACAGGTCTACCAATGTGTATTAACCACAATAACTAAATGGGAGCATAGGAAGCTGCCTTATACCGAGTCAGACCATTGGTCCACCTAGCCTACAGGTAGGCAACTTGTGGTCCACCTGATGTTGTTGGACTGCAACTCCCATCAGCCCTAGCTAGCATCGCCAATGATGAGGAATCCTGGGAGTTGCAATCCAACAACATCTGGAGAGCCACAAGTTGCCCACCCTGATCTAGCCCAGTATTGTCAACACTGAGCAGCAGTGGCTCTCCAGGGTTTCAGGCAAGATCTCCTAGGCCTACCTAGAGATGGCGGGGATCGAACCTGGGACCCTCTGCGGGCACAGCATATGCTCTAACACTGAGCCACACCCCTTCCCCTGCAAGGTCAGAGGTAGGAAACCACCATATACCAGTTGTTGGGCAGGCTACAACAGAGGAGGCGGCTGTTGCCCTCATGTCCTGCTTGTGGGCTTCCCAAAGGCATCTGGTTGGCCACTGAGGGAAAGACGAAGCTGTGCTACATAGGCCCTTGGTCTGAGCTGCGGTAGGAAGGCCTTACCTTTTAAACTCACTTTTGAGAGCCAAGGTGTTGTGTGTACTGGAAAAGGAACCGGACTGGGGAGACCCAGGTTCCAATCCCTGCTCAGCCGTAAAGCTTACTTGAGAGGTGAGGGAGGTAACCCTTAGGCCAGCCAGCCTTGTCTCAGCCGAACCTACTTCACAGGGTTGTTGGGAAGATAAAGGAGTGCCTTCTTCTATATCAATCTGCCTGTTCTTCGAGATCTACAGATCAGGGCCTCCCGTTTGTTCTGTCACCTGCACATGTACATTTGATGGCAACCAGGAGGAGGCCTTTTTCAGTGTGGTGGTACCCTGCCTTTGGAATCCCCCCCCCCCCCCCGGCAGCATGACAGGCGCCAACCCTGGTGGTCTTTTGGCACCTGCTAAAAACATATTTGTTTAACCAAACATTTGATGATTTTAACATCTATCTCAGCGAGATTCCTTGTTTTTATTCTGGATTTCAATTTTAATAGTTGCCGTTAACAAATTTGGTACACCACCCTGGAATTTGTAGGGCAGTACAGTATATCATGTAGGGCAGTATATAATGAATTAAATAAAAGTAAAACAAAATATTGCTCCCCCCATTTCTGAATATATATTTTTAAGGATATGGGATGTTGTAATAATGATGAAGATAACCTGTTATATAAAGGTTAGAGAGAACCTAAAGTTTGGAAGCCAGTTCATTGAAAGATGGGTTGTTATGGTCCCTTTTGGAATGATAAACTCCACAATAATGTTCATGCTTATTCTTTTGGTTTTCTCTGATTTGAAATGTACTGAAGAATTGTCATTGTATATGTAACGATGTAACAATAAATCCACCCAAAAAAATGGTAAATAAAATTGTGAAGGATCAGCAACCGGATCCTTTGCGTGAGTTCGGCAACTCTAGGGTTAACCGGCAGAGCAATACCGCTCGTATCGGCTCTCAGTACAATCGGAAAGACCACACGCCTTTGTATGCCCAAATAAGGCTCTTTATTTGTTTATACAATGATTAGGTCGGAACTACCAGTCTTCTAAGAATACGTTTACAGTCAACAAAACCTTAGTTGACTCGCGTCTTACCCAATGAGCGGGCTCCGCGGCTAGCAGGTTACATTCAGGTCACTCTACTTACATCAAAGACAATACTCTAGTCAGTTTCAGCCCAGCTCTCGATCGGCGCTTCCTAGCGGAGAACGGAGTGCCTGGGCGGCTGTTGCTTAGGAGGATCTGGCCCCGTGGTTCCCAACAACCCGAACCGGGACGGGAGAGGGGTTTTCGACCCCGGATTCCCCGCTCTCCCCCCGCCCCCTAGGTCAGGTGGGGGCTTATGCCTGCCCCTTCGTGCAGATAGGCTTATTCCTGCCCGGGAAGAAGGTGACGTAGGGAAACCTTTGCAGCTCTTCGAGGCTGCCCTTTGTGCTGATGGTCCTTGATGGCCCTTCCTGGACGGTTGTGGATCTCTGCCGAGGTCTTCCTTTGTTGGGGCTGATGGCTTGTCTGGCTACTCCCTGGTGACCTCATCCCTCCTCCCCTGGCCCCCTCCTTTGGGGAAAGATGTGTGTGCGTGTGTGTACTGAATTTTGGGCTTTCTCCACACCCTCCCATTTGGGGAAAGATGGCATTGGGGTCCACCACCCCAATCCCTATCTAACTGTCTCCTACTGAGAAAGCCCGGGACAACCCATCTGCCACGATGTTGTCCTTACCCTTGATGTGTTCTACTAAAAAATCAAAATCTTGCAGGGCTAAACTCCACCGTAAGAGCTTCTGGTTGGACCCCTTCACCCTATCCAACCAGCACAAGGGGGAATGGTCGGTCTGCAGTCGGAACCGGCGGCCCCACAGATAGGGGCGAAGCTTGGTCACTGCCCACACTATTGCGAGGCACTCTTTCTCAGTGGCCAAGTTCCGCTCCCGAGGCAGAAGTTTTTTACTTAAAAAGGCAACCGGGCACAGCCCCTGCTCTGGTCGTTCCTGCAGCAAGACGGCTCCCATCCCCGCTTCCGAGGCATCCGTCTGCAGAACAAAAGGGGCTTCAAAGTCTGGGGCTTGCAGCACAGGGGCTGCCATCAAGCAGGCTTTCAGTCCCTCAAACGCTGCCTGGCAAGCGGCTGACCATTGGACCTTAACGGGTTGCCGCTTCTTGCACAAGTCAGTCAGGGGGGCGGCTAGCTGGCTAAAATGGGGCACGAATTTACGATAATAGCCAGCCAGCCCTAAAAAAGCTTGGACCTGCTTTTTCGTCTGGGGTTGGGGCCAGGTGCGCACTGATTCTATTTTGGCTTCTAGGGGCTTGACACTACCTCCCCCTACCTTGTGTCCCAGATACTCCACCTCCCCCCTCCCAACCTGGCATTTCTTTGCCTTTACCGTCAACCCAGCACCCTGAATCCTTTGAAACACCTGGCGGACATGTTGCAAATGCTGCTCCCAGGTGGAACTGAAAATGGCGATGTCGTCCAGATACGCGCAGGCGAACTCCCCCAGCCCATTTAGCATTCCGTTTACCAGCCTCTGGAAGGTAGCCGGACCATTGCGGACCCCAAACGGGAGGGTGGTGAATTGGAACAACCCCAGGTGGGTCACGAAAGCAGATTTCAAGGCAGCGTCCGCATCGAGCGGAACCTGCCAATACCCCTTTGTCAGATCCAGGGTGGTGATGTACTTGCCCCCCCCCCAGCCTCTCCAGCAGCACATCCATGTTGGGAATGGGGTAGGCGTCCGGGATGGTCACCTTGTTTATTTTCCGGTAGTCTACGCAGAACCGGACACCCCCATCCTTTTTGGCTACTAACACGATCGGGGAGGACCAGGGGCTCGAGCTGGGCACAATGACTCCCAAGTCCAGCATGGCTTGGACCTCCTCGGCCACGACTTGGGCATGGGGCCCTACCGCCCGGTAGGGTAGGGATTGGATGGGGGGGCTATCCCCTGTGTCAATGGTGTGTTGTGTGAGTGTGGTGCATCCTGGTCGGTCTGAGAACATGGGCTGAAATTCTTCCAAGACCTGGGTGATCTGCTGCCGCTGCTGTTCGGACAGGGAGGGGGACAGTTTGATCTCCTCCATTCCTCCCCCTTCCCCCCACTCGGCCAACAACCCCCCATCAGGGTCTCCCGGCTCCACACACTCTTGTACTCCCCCCACCTTCGTTCCGCGTTCTACATACAGTTTCAGCATATTTACATGGAAAACCTTCTGCCTCCCGGCTGCCCCGGGAAAGCCACTTGGTAGTTCACCTCCCCCGACCTTCTAATGACGGTCCCTGGGCCCTCCCACTTCAAGCACAGTTTGTCCGTCTTTTGGGGGCGCAGTACCAACACCTGGTCCCCCACTTCGAAAGTCCGTGGTACAGCCGTCCGGTTGTACCACGCGCTCTGCCGCTGCTGGGCTGTTTCGAGATGCTGCTGCGCCGTCTCCCTCACCTCTCGAAGGACAGTCTGGAGGTGTTGCATGAACGTATGCACAGGCACGGAGGCTTTTGCGGCAACCCCCTCCCATTCCGCCCGCAACAGAGCCAAAGGTCCCCGGAGCTCCCTCCCAAACATCAGTTCGTTGGGGGAGAATCCCAGGCTTTCTTGGGGGGAGTCCCGGTAGGCAAATAACAAGTAGGGGAGGGCTTGATCCCAAGTCCCAGGGTGCTTCGCCGCATATGCCCTGATCATCTTTTCCAGAGTCTGGTTGAAACGCTCCACCAACCCATTGGTCTCGTGGTGGTATGGCACCGAAGTCAGGTGCTCTACCCCCCCCAGTTCCCACAATTTTTAAACAGTTTGGACACGAAGCCCGTGCCGCAGTCCGAAACCACCGTGTGGGGCATTCCTAGGCGGGCGAAAAGAGAGAGGAGAGTCTTAGCCAGGCTGGTGGCGGAAATGGAGGCTAAAGCAAAAGCCTCTGCATAACGGGTGGCAAAGTCAACCACAGTCAATATAAACTTCTTCCCCGTCTTGGTGGGGGGATTCAAGGGTCCCACGATATCCATCCCTATTCTTTCAAAGGGGATGCCCACAATGGGTAGGGGTTGCAGGGGGGCTTTAGGATGGTCCCGGTTATGCCCCACCCGCTGGCAGACATCGCAGGACCGGCAATATTCTTGCACCTCATTTGCCACCATGGGCCAGTAGAACCCCTCTGTCACCCTAACCAGAGTCCGTTTCTGTCCCAAGTGCCCTCCCCACGCCACATCGTGGGCCAGTTGTAATACAGCCTGGCGGTACCTCGCAGGCACAACTAATTGTCTCTTCTTTGGTTGGGGACCCGGTCCCGTCCTTGGGCAGAATTCTCTGTAGAGGGCTCCCGCCTCCCACAAAAAGCGTTCGGACTGGTCCCCTACCCCGGGCCCTTGGCTGGCCCGATCCCGACATCCCTGGAGGGATGGGTCGCTCTGCTGCTCTTCTTGGAACGCCTTCTGAGTCCCAAAATCACGGGCCATTGGCGCGAACCCCCCGGGGTCTTCGTCCTCCCCCACAACTGGGGGGAGCGGCGGGGGGCGGCTGGCTGCCGCTGCCGGGGCCGCTTTACCGCGACCGGGAGGTGGGCCCGGGGACCTGGGAGGCTGCGGGTCAGGGGCTTGGTTGGCCCGACGCCGGGTCACCACCCCCACCTTGACCTGGGCAGCCCGGAACGCAACGTCGTTCCCAATGATGATTCCCCATTCTTGCTGGCCATGCACTATAACGTCCATCTCCCCTTCCCACCCCCTGTACTTGACCCAGACCCGGGCGAGGGGAACGGCTATGTTGGGAGAGTTATAGGGCTTTATGGCACAGGTGCGCCCCTTTAGCAACTGTCTCTTCTTTACCTTACTTCGAGGTAAAGCAGTGATGTCCGCCCCAGTGTCCCTATACCCCACCTGGGAAACATTGTTTACAGAGATGGACTCACAGAATTTGTCCTGGCTCCACCGCAGCTGCTCCGGGGAGGCAATGCGCATCAATGATGCCTGCGAGATGGCCCCCAGCGAATGCTGTCCTCCGCTCCTCAGGGACCGCGCCGCATCTTCACCGTCTCCCTCGAGGGACGAGCTGGACTGCTGATCCTCCTCGTGCTCCTCCGGTTCGCGGGACTCCGGCGCAAGCATCCTCCCCACCTTGCCCGGCGATGTCTTGGCGTGGCGGTTCTTTGCGATCAGTTTGGGGCAGCTCCTCTTGAGGTGCCCCGGTTCTTTACAATAGAAACATCCACTGGTGCCGGGGTTGTCTTTGGGCTTGCCTAGGGCTCCCTCCCGAGGTTTGGGGTTGCCCTTCTCCACACTTCCCTTGGTCCCGCCATGACTGAGGTTACCCCCCTTGGGTCCTTTGGGCTGCCGATACAGTCCCATTTGGTCGGCCAACTTGCCCATTTCCCTACAGTTTGGGGGGTCCCGATCCCGCACCGCCGTAGCTAGGTCCTCAGGGATAGTGGCACAGAATTGTTCCTGGATCAGGAGCTCCCGCACCTCCGCCAAGGAGGTCCTCCCGGTGGCCCCGATCCATGCGTCCCACACCTGCCCCAGGTGCGCCATCCAGGAGGCATACGTGTCCCCTGGGTTAGGCCGCCCGTAACGAAATTTACGGCGACAATGCTCAGCGGTGAGGGCAAACCTCTCTCTCACCGCTTCTTTGAACGCTCCATAGTCCAAGGGAGCGGTTTGAGTGTGGATGCCCAGAAGATCAGCCAGTTCCCCGCTGACTTGCGTCCTCAGGGCAGACATCCTTAAGTTGTCCGGCACCTTCTGCTCTACGCAGGCAGCCTCGAACAGGGTGAAAAAGATCAGTACATCCTGTCCCGACTGGTAGGTGGGGAATTGCTTCCTGTCCCATTTGGGGGTTGTGGTGCCCCCACCCTGGGATGCAGGGGTTCCCCCTTGTCCGGTGCCCCTGGTCAGCCTGGCCAACTCCAGCTGCATCTGTAGCATCTCTTGTTGATGCTGCATCAACTCCTTGGCTTGTTGCCAATTGAGTTGGGGAAAGAGGGCATCCAACCCTCCTCCCCCCATGGCTCCGTCAGTAACCCTTCTGCCGAGGTCCTCTTCCGCCTCTGGGTCCCTTATCTCGCTTCTCCGGCCGCTACTGGTAAGGTTGGGGCTACCCCACTGCTTGGGTCCCTGCCCTCCTAACAACTGTGAGGGGGCTTCCCCCCCTTCCTGCCTTGCCGTCTTTGGCCGCACCACCCACTCCATTGTGGAGGTCTGGGTTGGGGTTTCTGGGCTGCTCGCTAGCTCCACCTGCTCTTGGCTCAGACTATTCATTTTTCCTTGCTCTGAGCGCTCCCCAGCAACCTACTAGCCTGCCCGAAGTCCTGTTAGTTCCGACCGTCAAATGTGGTTTCCAATTGTCCCGTCGCCTGCCACCATGTGAAGGATCAGCAACCGGATCCTTTGCGTGAGTTCGGCAACTCTAGGGTTAACCGGCAGAGCAATACCGCTCGTATCGGCTCTCAGTACAATCGGAAAGACCACACGCCTTTGTATGCCCAAATAAGGCTCTTTATTTGTTTATACAATGATTAGGTCGGAACTACCAGTCTTCTAAGAATACGTTTACAGTCAACAAAACCTTAGTTGACTCGCGTCTTACCCAATGAGTGGGCTCCGCGGCTAGCAGGTTACATTCAGATCACTCTACTTACATCAAAGACAATACTCTAGTCAGTTTCAGCCCAGCTCTCGATCGGCGCTTCCTAGCGGAGAACGGAGTGCCTGGGCGGCTGTTGCTTAGGAGGATCTGGCCCCGTGGTTCCCAACAACCCGAACCGGGACGGGAGAGGGGTTTTCGACCCCGGATTCCCCGCTCTCCCCCCGCCCCCTAGGTCAGGTGGGGGCTTATGCCTGCCCCTTCGTGCAGATAGGCTTATTCCTGCCCGGGAAGAAGGTGACGTAGGGAAACCTTTGCAGCTCTTCGAGGCTGCCCTTTGTGCTGATGGTCCTTGATGGCCCTTCCTGGACGGTTGTGGATCTCTGCCGAGGTCTTCCTTTGTTGGGGCTGATGGCTTGTCTGGCTACTCCCTGGTGACCTCATCCCTCCTCCCCTGGCCCCCTCCTTTGGGGAAAGATGTGTGTGCGTGTGTGTACTGAATTTTGGGCTTTCTCCACAAAAATAAACGAAGTGGAGTCACTGAAGCATCCTCAGCTCCTGGGGGGGGGGGAGACAAGATAACAAAGGCAACTCCCACCCCACCGAACCACACCCCCTTTCCTTACCAGCCGAGAAGCTCAGCTACGGTATTTTCCCCGGGGCTGCGGTTTCTTCGCCAGAGCTTCCTTGCAAGATTTTGTGGGTCTCTATTCCTCTTCCTAGCACCCATTCAAAGTAAACCAGAGGGGGGCTTTTAAGCCCAGGAGAAGCAGGCACTTGGCCTGGGAGTCTGCAGAACTTCTTGAGGCTTAATTTTAGGATTTGTTTCTTCTTCCGCTTCCCATCACATGTCTGACCGCAGAACCAGATCATTGGTAAGGCGACCCAAAGCAGCATATTTCGCATGGATGGGTGGGGAAAGGTGAATAGGAGGGGTGGAGGCAAGGATTGAACTCGAAGTGTGGCTAGTGCAGCGTTTAACTTTGTACCAGGAATCAGCCCCTTCCCGCACCGAAACCTTCCCTCAACATAGCATGATGTTGATATTAGTAGTAAGAAGGATGATGACAATGATAACGCAGACTGAAGGAAGTGCCCTGCCCTGATCATGTGCAGAGTGCCTTTCCTCATGCCGCTTAAGCACCACACCCACCCTTCCTCATAAGAAGAGCCATGCTGGATCAGACCAAGGGTCCATCTAGTCCAGCATCTTCCTAGTCCAGCTGCCGCATCTTTCTCCCTCCCCACCCTAACATCAAATCAAGGGGAAATGGATTCTCTTATTTATTCAAGTGGAAGACCGACAACCTGGTCTTCTGCGTGGGTTCAATGCTAAGGGGGTAGCGAGTCCTGGGGTGGGCCTTCTCCGAGGTCCCCAGCGCCCCACCTTAGCCCAGAACAAAGGGATAACTTATAGCCACAAAAGTATCTTTTAGAAAACAAGTTTATTTACAAAATTACCGTCACAAACTTAGACCCACGCCAGCAATACAGCTTATCAGTACTGTACAAAGTAGCAAGCAAAAGTCTCAAGGACCACGTGATTTCAGGGCTCTCAGCTAGTTAGTTTAGCTGGGGTCTCGGCAGAAGCCCGGTCAACCGCACGCTGCTAGCTGGGTCCCCGGCGGAGGCCCGGTCTACCCAAGCGGCTAGCTGGGTTCCCAGCGGAGGCCCGGTCTACCCAAGCGGCTAGCTGGGTTCCCGGCGGAGGCCCGGTCTACCCAAGCGGCTAGCTGGGTTCCCGGCGGAGGCCCGGTCTACCCAAGCGGCTTGTGAGTGATTTCAGCTTGGTTTCCCGGGGGAGGCCCGGTCTACCCAAGCAGCTTGTGAGTGATTTCAGCTTGGTTTCCCGGGGGTCCAGTCAACCCAAGCGGCCAGTGATTCTAGCTAGCTGGAGCGTGCCGGATTCTGCTACCCAGGGTTGCTGATCTTTCGTTCCCTTACCCCAGGCATGGGTAAGATTGCTGATCAGGTCCACAACACAAAGTTCCCTTGTGCAGGGTGTTTTATACCTTGGTGTTTCAGGTAGCCCCTCCCTCCGTGATCAGGTGGGTTGACACCCTCCCTGATGGGCGGCCTTTTGGGTCAGGTGGGGTGACGCCTTCCCCCCCCCCCCCCGTGGGATGGGGTCCCTTTGAAGCCACTTGCTTAATGGTCCCATCCTATGGTGTTGAGTGGCCATTTCTTAGGGGTGCCGAAGTGTCTGCTCTGGAGAGGTATTCAAGTCTTATGTAGATGGGGCTGATATGCGAGAGCATTGACAAACCTGGTGATGCTTCCTGCCTTCCCCCCTGGGGTGATTCTATGTAGATGTTGTTTGTCCCCCTTGGCATCTGTGGAGACTGGCTGTCTCCCCCCCCCCCCTGGGTCTCCTTCCCCCCTCCTTGGTGAGTGTGTGTGTGTGTGTGTCAGGCAGGGGGCTTAGGTTGGCTTTCTCCACAATTCATTTCATGTATAATCCAACAAAGCCTCAAGAACCCCAAGTAGGATCATCAAAAGAGCAAAAAGCAATGGATTAAGTGAGAGTTTTATTCCAAAAAGAAACTGTTCCAATGCATTTCGGACCACATACAGGTTCTCCTTCAGGGAAATCTATAGAGCAATATACATAATTTATGTTATAGGATTTAAACATGCTCATGTATTATATACATTTTATTTATCATATTTATACACTGCCTTTTTTCCTGCAAGGAACCCATGGCAGTTTACATAATCCTGCTCCTCCTCTCCATGTTATCCTCACAACAACCCTGTGAGGTAGGTTAGGCTGAGAGTCAGTGACTGGCCCAAAGTCACCCAGTGAGTTTTGTGGCCGAGTGGGGACTAGAACCCGGATCTCTCAACAAGTCCCAGTCCAACACTCTGACCACTACGCCACACTGGCTCTCCAGTGTGAGATATATATTATCAAAACTGAAAATCTAATAAGAGAAGCTCAACGTTCCCAACATAATTTCCTTATAAAGTATACATGACCATAACATATACTTCATAACATCCCCCAGGAATAAATAAACTCTGTAACCTAATTCCATAATGCTTGCTCTCCAGTCTCCTGTGCTATGATGGAGTAAGGCATAGAAGCCAAGCTAATATGTGTTCAAATCCTGATTAAAGACAGCTGTTTTTCAGAACAGCATTGCACAGTTAACTCATTAAGGCCAAAGGGAGTAATTGTATTTGACTTCAAAATCCACCTGGACTTCTTTCTCCAAAAGAACCTTATCTGTCTGTTTATACCTTGTCTCTATTGCCTAGAAAGAAAGATCTCTTCCTCTATGGGATTTGTCTTCCCAATGTTGCACCAATGTGCTCCCTCATTTCCATGTCTAATTACTGATATGTTCTCCTATTCTGATTTTAAGGTTTCTTGTATAGTTTATAAGGAAAGTATGTTTAGAGCTTTGAGACTCCCTTTCATTAGATTTTCAGTTTGTATAAACAGTTGTATTATTTTAGCAATGCATATATATAAATTAAGTATACATGGGCAACGGTTTTGGACAACAACGGCTCTCATGGTGCTCCATTTAAAGTGGGATCAGGTGTTAAACAGGGATGTGTTATCGCCCCAACATTATTTGCCATTTTCATCGCCATGGTTTTACATCTTGTCAAGGGGAAACTTCCCACTGGTGTGGGAATTATATATCGAACAGATGGAAAGCTTTTTAATCTCAGCAGGCTGAAAGCAAAAAGTAAGGTAATTACAACCTCCGTTGTGGAACTTCAGTATGCTGATGATAATGTGGTCTCCGCACATTCAGAGGATGATCTCCAAACTATCCTAAATGCTTTTGCAGAAGCATACAAAAAACTTGGTCTCTCACTTAACATCAAAAAAACCAAAGTGCTTCATCAGCAAGTGCAAGCTAACCCTTTGATGATGCCATCTATCCAGCTTGGCGGGACAATACTGGAAAATGTCGATCATTTTCTCTATCTTGGCAGCTATCTTTCTGTTACAGCTAACATCGACAGTGAAATCCAGCATCGTCTGAGCTCCACAAGTGCCGCATTTTCTCGAATGAAACATAGAGTGTTCGAGGATCGGGATATTTGTAAGAAGACCAAAACACTGGTTTATGAAGCCATTGTATTACCAACTTTATTGTATACCTGCGAAACATGGACTATCTATAAACGTCACTTCCACCTCCTTGAAAGGTTTCATCAACGCCTCCGGAAAATCCTGCGAATTACTTGGGAAGATAGGCGAACAAATGTCAGTGTACTGGAAGAAGCAAAGACTACTAGCATTGAAAAAATGATCCTTCAACGCCAACTTCAGTGGACCGGTCATGTTGTTCGAATGCCTGACTGCCGTCTCCCAAAGCAGTTACTTTACTCCCAACTCAAGGATGGAAAGCGGAATATCGGTGGTCAGTATAAGAGGTTTAAAGATGTTCATAAGGCTAATCTAAAAAAATGCAATATAAACATCAAAAACTGGGAAGCTCTGGCCCATGAACTGGAGGTTGGCCTTTCACAAAGGTTCCATGGACTTTGAAGACGCCCGAGTGCAAGGTGAAAGGGAGAAACGTGCTAAGCGAAAAGCACGTCAAATGAATCCTTTACAGGACCATCTTCTATCTGGTAACCTGTGTCCTCACTGTGGGAAGCTGTGTGGATCTAGAATTGGCCTCCACAGTCACTTACGGACCCATCGCTAGAGTCTACACAATCTTCTTTAGAATTTCCTCCTTTTATCCCGGAAGACAATCTTACTCGGTCACGAGTGATCGCCTGATCTCCCCTCGCCGGATCGTCACCTTGAAGTGGTGAGTGGGCTTGCGTGTTCCGATGAATCCACAAGTTGCCTATCCCTGTACTAAATGAATGGAGCTCTCCTGCCTAGAGAAGGGCAGAGCAAAGATGTGGGTAAAGAATCCAGCCCAGTAACAGGGGAAGTAATCATACTGGATTTCCCAATATTTTGCGGGAGGGGCATTTTCTGCAGATTCTCCAGAAAAGTAGGGGTGGGGTAAGAGAAGGTGGAGAAGCAGCTGAGTAAAAGGAAGAGGTCCACAGAGTTGGGAAAAGGGCAACTACAATGATCAAGGGGCTGGAGCAACTCCCACATGAGAAAAGGTTACATTTGGGACTGTTTAGCTTAGAAAAAAGGCAAGTAAGGGGGGGGGATACATGATAGAGGTGTACAAAATTATGCATGATATGGAGAAAGTGGATAGGGAGACATTTTCCTCCCTCTCTCATCATACTAGAACCTGATGGGGTCATCCCATGAAGCTGATTGGTGGACAGATCAAAGGAAGGACTTCTTCTCACAGTGCAGAGTAAACGTAGTGATGCCCCCCAATTTGGAGGATTCTGAGCTTCCAGCTCAGAAATATTATTGGTAAGGGTACAATCCTATGCATGTTTAGACAGAAAAAAGTCCTACAACTCCCAGCATTCCCCAGTCAGCTATGCTATGCTGGCTGGAGAATGCTGGGAGTTGTAGGACTTTTTTCTGTCTAAACCAGTGCTTTTTTTCTGGAGAAAAGGGTACCGGAACTCTTGGATTACATTTCCTCGGGAGTAGATGGCGATTAAATTGTAATGCCAATTAATAGAAGAAAAGGTGCTGGAACTCAGTTCCGGTGAGTTCCACCAGAAAAAAAGCCCTGGTCTAAACATGCATAGGATTGCACCCTATGATGCTTTAACCCTTAAAGGCAATGCTCCTAAACTTAGAATGTTTAAAATTGTGTTTTGCTTGCAACCACTTTGTATCTTTGTGTATTCTATGCTCTTATTATCATGAAGGCGGGGTATAAATATAATAAATAAATAAATGAATGAATGAAATGTAGAAACTGCTTGAGATTTGGAGAAGTAAAAGATAAAAAGACACGCCTTATCTCAAAACCGTTATTTCTAAAAAAAAAAAAACTCTCTCTGTTAATACCAGGAATATTGTAACCTAGGTGACCCCTTTGTATCTGGAATGTGCATAGAATGGTTACCCGCTGATATATGATCAAAACTAAATACCCAAATCCTATAGCATACTATTCCAAGACAAGAACAAACCTGTCACACAACAGTATTTCCCAAATGTGTTAGACAAGAGACACACCTTCTTTCCCCCCACCCCCTGGAAATTAAAATTGGAGGCATACTTCACTCTTACACTTGTGAAGTTTTACTTTCAGAGTATGAAAAAGTAAGAACTCAAGGTGCTGGTTATGCCTATATATCAGGGGTGGGCAACCTTTTTTTCTGTTGGCCACATTTCCTTGGGGGTAACCTGGCAGGTGGGCACATGCCACCCCTCTTCTCTCTCTCTCTCTCTCTCTCTCTCTTTCCTGCTGCCCTGTGGGCAGGTAGGGAAGGAATGGATGGGTCTTGCCAGAGGTCTGAATTGATCACTTGCAGAGGGCTTTTGAAATAAGGCTGAGGGCCACAGGTTGCATTCAGAAGCAGAACAGAAGCATTCGACATGGCAACATTTTGTTGCAGGTCACATGTCTTTAGATTCCTTTATAAAACCATTTATACCTTGATGAAGCAGCCATGAGAGTGATGGAGATATCCATCAAATTAGGCTGACGATGGCCCGGTCACACTCTCTGGCTGGACTCCTCTAAATAACTGGCTTAGTAGTTTATACAAGTCCCAGAAAGGAATGTCAACATATCTAGGAAACATAATTTATATATATATGATTTTTTTTTCAGGGGAAGATTGCATGTTATGACTAAAATTTAGAAAATAAAGAATGCTGTTAAAGGCACAGGAGCAGAGCCAGTAAAAAAAAAGCTGGCAACCCTAGGAATGCAGTTTAATTAAAGTATTCTGGCTATCTTAAGATAAAAATGTATATAGATAAGATGTAAAATTCAAATATAATGGTAAAATGCAGGGGCGCAATCCAATGCGGATGCCCATAAGCCTCCAAACTCGCAGGATTACGAGCATCCTATGCAGGACGGGAGGAGCGCAGAGGGGAAAGTCGGAGCTCGTTTCTGACCTCAGATCTGAAAATCTGAACAATCCTATGGCCCTCTAGCTGCTGTCAAGGAGCTGTAAGATTGCTCAGCCAAATACTTTTAAAGTCCCACTGATCTCAGCAGAATTAAGTATGAGGTTAACTCTCTCCCATTAAAAGATATAAAAAGATCTTAACTTTGGCAAAATCAAACCAGCTATATGAAAATAACACATCTTAAATGCCATAAGAAAAGAAATATTACGGTTATGGGGTACATCTGATGGAGATCATTTGGGGGGGAGCTATGAATACTTAAAAGGGGCATTGAAGCTTTTCCCGCAATCAGAACACTGGCACAATTCTCTTCCATGTGGCTCCTTTCATGGGCCCTCAGCACTGACTGAAGCTTCTGCTGCAGCAAGAGCATTTGTATGGTTTTTGGCCTGTGTGGCTCCTCTGATGCACTGTGAGGCTTGAAGCCTAGTTGAAGCTTTTCCCATAGTTGGAGCACTGGTAGAGTTTCTCTCCTGTGTGGGTCCTCTCGTGCCTAGTGAAGTTTGAGCTCTGATTGAAGCTTTTCCCACAGGAAGAGCACTTATATTGTTCCTCTCCCATGTGGGTTCTCTCATGGATAATAAGATAGGATGCGCTGACAAAGTGCTTCCCATAGTCGCAGCACATATACCGGTAAGTCTTCTCTCCTGTGTGACTTCTTTCAGACATAATGAGGTGTGCCTTTTTCCTGAAGCTCTCATCATATTCTGAACTTTTATATGGTTCCTTTCTCTTTGGGCTTCTCCTCAGTACCATAGTATCTGAACTCTGATATTTCTGCCATAATGTGGAGCTTTTGATAGTTTCTCCCCCGAATGCGTTTTCTCATGTCTAGTGAAGCTTTTCCCACGGCCTGCACATTTGTATGGTTTCTCACCGGTGTGGGTTTTTTCATGGGCTTTGAAGTCTAGGAACTGGCCAAACCTTTTGCCACACTGTGGACATTCATACCATTTCCCTCTTGTGTGGTGTCTCACAAGGCTCAATTTCTCACTAAAGAAGAGAGAGCCAGTGTGGCGTAGTGGATTAGTGTTGGACTGGGACTCGGAGATCCGGGTTCTAGTCCCCACTCAGCCATGCAGCTCACTGGGTGACTTTGGGCCAGTAACTGACTCTCAGCCTAACCTACTTCACAGGGTTGTTGTTAAGATAAGATGGAGAGGAGGAGGATTCTGTAAGCTGCCCTAGGTTCCTTGCAGGAAAAAAGGTGGGATATAAATATAATAAATAAATAAGGTTTTCTCCACAAGCTGGGCACATGTGTGGTTTCTCACTGAGACATCCTAGAAGACTGGCATCCCATGTTATTCCCCCCCCCCCCCGCACTTGAGAATTCTCTTCTGCACATTGCTTTGATTGGGATCTAAGTTCTCTTCCCTGCGAGGTCATCTCCTCAGTGGATTCTCTGGTGTTTCTGTGCTTCACGCTGACTCCCAGATAACTTGCCTGGCTTAAGGCATTTAGAGGATAAAATGGAGTGGAGGAGGAGGAGGATTATGTAAGCTGCCTTGGGTTCCTTGCAGGAAAAAAGGTGGGGTATAAATATAATAAATAAATAAATAAATACACAATCAAGTTAACTTTTCCTAATGCTGTCTCATTTGTTCTTTCTAGCTCAGAACTTTGAAGCTGTAAATTTCCCTCCTTGCTGATCAGCACTTCAGCTATGGGGGGGACGGGACACAAACAGTGATACCCCTCACTCCAAAATGACTATAAATAATACCTAGCATTTATCCAGCTCTATTCCTGAGTGCTCAAAATGCTTTATACTCACATACACTGGGCACGTTCACCCATCACGATAATGGTAATGTGAACAACCCATAGTGTGCCTGACAGATGATAGGGCTCACCGTGAGTTTTTGGCCCCCTCCCTCCCCCTCGGTCTGCCCATGGGTATCCCAGGGAACATCGCAGGAGGACTGAGCTGTCTCCCCTCTCCCCGCTGCGATCGCGAGCCATTTTGGGCTTGACGCACCTTTTTTCCACTTTAAACTTTTTTTCTTGGGAATGTGAAAGCCAGCTGTCAAGCTGGCTTTCACGATCCCCATTTTGAAAGCTATGGACAGTCCCTTCAAAGTGCCCCAGCAGCACCTTGGAGGGGCTGCCCATGGTGGCCAAGAGGGGCCATGGTGAGTGGCCAGGCTAAGCAGCAGTGGGCAGGATTTGGGGGGGGAGGGCCATGGTGAGTGACCAGCTAAGCAGCAGCAAGCAGAGGGGGGGGGGCAGACATCAGAAAACACCCCCCCCCCCCGAAAGAGAGACTGTCCCTGTGCTGCCGAGAAGCGGGAAGACAAAGGACTGAGATTGGGTGTTGATTAAAGCCAATAAAGATTGCTGGAGTGGGAGGGGACCTGTGACAGTGATACAGTGTGTAAGCATTTGAACTATTTGTTGTGGTCTTGTCCCCAAATGCAAAAGCTAGTCCAAACTGTATCAGGTCAATTTGAAGTGTATGTAATGATGATGATAATAATGGTAATGTGAAGCCAGAAAACCTGTATGTGTTCCAAGTGCCTCAGGGCAGGGAAGAGTTGCCAGAGAAGAATCAGTCAGAGGCTGGAGAACAAAGCAGAGGGCTAAAAGGAATGTTAGAGGCGGGAAGCCCTCTAACGATTGCCAGGCTGGTGTTCTAGCCGCCTGAGTGGAGCCTCCCTGGCTCAGCATTTAATTCTGAGGGAGACAGTCATCCCGTGTAAGTTTGGGTGGTGGGCTAAAGGAGCCAAGCCCAAGAGACTGGAAGATTGCCAGGCTGGTGTTCTAGCCGCCTGAGTGGAGCCTCCCTGGCTCAGCATTTAATTCTGAGGGAGACAGTCATCCCGTGCAAGTTTGGGTGGTGGGCTAAATAAGCCAAGCCCAAGAGGCTGAAAGATTGCCAGGCTGTGTGTTCTAGCCGCCTGAGTGGAGCCTTCCTGGCTCAGCATTGATTCTGACAAGAGACAGTCATCCCGTTCAAGTCTGGGTGGTGGGGGCCCACAAGCAAGCCTTTGGAAAAGGGGGTGGTGTGTTCAAGTCTGGGTGGTGGGGGGCCACCAGCAAGCCTTTGGAAAAAGGGGTGGTGTGTTCAAGTCTGGGTGGTGGGTGGCGGGTGGCAGAAGCAAGCCTTTAGAAGCAAACATAAAGGCAAATTGAAGAGTTCCACATTTCAGTCAGCAATCTGCCCCCTACAGACTTGTGTGAGAAGCAGCAACCATTTAAAGCTTTTAGGCAGAGTGCCAGTCAGGCAACGGAAGGGCTAAAGCTTCCATAGAATTGTACAGAGCTCTTGTGTGTATGCAAACGGATGTAATACTAACCTTGTAAGCTTAAGATTGTTGTTTAATGTGTTTTGATGTTTTTCGTTTTTGTGTGTGTGTGTGAATGAGAAGAAGTGTGCTAGTGGTGGAAGGCTAGCAAAGCCTTTTTCTTTTAAGTTAGTTGTGCTAGTGGTAGAAGGCTAGCAAAGGCTTTTTCTTTTAAGTTAGTTTAAAATGAAATGAGAGGATTGACCTCTCAGGTTTCTTTTTTCTTTTTTTAAAGGAGGTGTGTGGAGAAGAGGCCTACACACACGTGCGCACACCTCCTCATGTGTGAACAGGGACGGCTAGAGGCTGGGGGGGGCAGGGTGTACATAGTTCCCCTGCCTGGTGTCCCAAGGTCTACCAGGCTTTTGAGATGCAAAATGCAAATATCATGAGTCATGAATCACCCCTCCTCCCTGCCTGGCCAGGTGAAGTTCATCCTGATTGGCTAGAAGCAGCAGAGCTACAGAAAGGAGGAGGGGAGGGGGGGAAAGATATATTGCCAAGGTGTGGCTTTTGTCTTTTGTCGTGTCCTTGCTGTGGATCATGGAGCAACGTGGAGGCCCCAGGTGGCTCCTGGTGAAATTAGCTGAATGAGGGTCAGGCAAAGGCAAGCCTTGAGGAGGGCTACCCATCTCGGACCTTAGGGTAGGTGTGGTAGTCTCCTCGGTGGCAGGGCTGTGCTGAAACCAACCCTGAACCAGCCCCCAGGTAACTAGTGTGTGCCTGGGCGATATAAGGCATCAGTTTTGTTATTTTGCAGCTTTACTGTGTGTACCAAAGTGTCTCTCTATTTTGGCTACTTCCCTCATTTCCCAACTTTTGTTGTAATATGCTACCTGAATAAACCTTCTTGGTTTTTACCCCACATGGTGTTTGTGGTTGCTCTGCTTGGTTCAGCTCTAAATCCAGGTTATAGTCAAAGGCAAGTCCCTGAACAGAGATTCAAGTAGGATTGCAAAGAGCTGAGGCTAGCAGTCTGGCACCTTGAGATCTCTGTGGGTCTTTGGGTAGGTAAGGGTGGGTTGTGGCGGGTCAGCCAGCCCCCCTTCCTTCTCAAAAAATATTTTTTTTACCCATGCGTGTGCAACTGTGGAGCAAAGTGCAGGGCAAAGTGGGACCAAGCAGGCTGCATGCACCACCAGGTGGCTCATTCATGATATGCCAGAATTCTCCGGAACGCTGGCTTATCCTTTTGCATGCCAATGCAGCCTCTATCTGTGTCCTGATTTAGTGGAACCTAGCACTCCCCTGAGTGGGCACCCATGGCTCATCTCCTTCATTCTTCAGAATCACATTGGGACAACCTGATCAGCAAAAAAACACACAACGAAAGCGGAAGAGGTGGTCAGGAGTGAAATTTTAGCCATCTAAGGAGAGGGCAAAAGCTGGCAGTTACTTGGCAGAACTACTTTCCTCTGGGGAAGCAACTGTCCATATACTTGGGTGGTAGGTGGAGTCCCAAATATTCATCATTTGAGAACCAAGCATGGTAGTTAGGTGATTTCAGACATTGCCCAGGTGGGTTGGATTATTTTGGTGAGCTGCAAGATGGTATCTGGTAGTTCAGATGCCTTCAGTCTGGCAACCTCCAGATGTGTTGGACTACAACACCCATTGTGATGGGAGCTGCAGTCCAACACATCTAGAGGACACCAGGTTGGAGAAGGCTGTCCTAGATCCAGTGGCTGGGGCTAGATGCCTGCCCAATGAAGTTATAATGAAAAGCAACAGCACAAATCACATATGTAGACCACCCTTGCAGCTGCTCAGTGATGAAACAGGGAAGACATTTTGCACATGGATCAGAGGTACGTTTATGATATAATTCTTATATTTCATCTTTTAAAAGGCCTTGTTAGAGGAGGGTTGGCTACCAAGCCCAATACCTGTAAGAAATACTTATTATTGTTGTTATTGTTGTTATCCCTTTCATCTGTTTATAGATCACTAATTTTATTATTTCTACATACACAACTGGAAGGTTTCTACCTTTTCTTTTTTTCAGGCCAAGCAATTATCTTGTAACCATCCAGATTTTTAGCCCTTGAGTCTTTGCCTGCTTAAGGACGCAATCCTATGCTTGAGTGGCTGGGGACATGCTGGGAATTGTAGGACTTTTTTTCTGTCTAAACATGCATAGGATTGCACCTTAAGGGTGCTAGGTGGATGGTTATTTTGCAGAGCATCTCCTCAGTCTGCTGTTTATTTACTCTGCTCTCTAGCACCAACAATCAGTGATTGATCTAGATTATTAATTATTTTTAAATTATTTTATTCTTGGTTTTGGCAGTTTCTTCTTGGGTACATTTTGGTGCTTGCTCCCTTCCTCCTTCCACTTTTCCTTTCCTTGGCTGAAAATGGCATAGTGGGATGGGTGCGCTTATTGGGGAGAAATGAAAAGTGAGGGAATGCTGTGTGTGTGTGTGTGTGTAAATAAGGTTGAACCAATGCAGCAAAAGTTTGGCACATCGACATTCCATGGCGGGGCGGGAAGAAATCAATGGAATGTAAGAAGCATTTGATTCAGGCCTGTAGCCTGCCCCCCCCCCCCAGTTGTCTCTGCTCCCTAATTATTTTTTAAAAACAAATAAATAATTTAAAAAGTTTACAATTTTGTCTTTTAAAGGCCTGCAAACCAGATGAACTACGTACTCCGTCCGCACTACTTTTTGGGCAGCACCCCCCCCGAACTTTTAGGCCGGCTACGGGCCTGATTTGATCACGCAGTTGGTCTCCATTCGTTTCCAGAGGATTTGAGGCGTGTGGGATTCGAACCCAGAGCCTGGCGGAGATGCAATTATTTACACACCCGCAGAGGTCACTGATGTAGCTTTTGTGCCCCGTTGCCTCGCCTCCCCTGTCCGCCATTCATCTATTTCTTTGCAGGCAGCGTCACCTCGTCTGATATTTCCCCCCTCCCAGAAATGCTCAAGGGGTTAAACGGAGAGAGCGTTCCTTCCTAGAGAGGATCACGTATGAGAGGTGGGGAAGTGCAAAAAAAAAAAAAAAAAAGTTGACCCCCTCTTCCTGTCCCGCCCCCTCCCTCCTGAGATTTTGGATTTTTGCACGATCTGCACGATTTTGCAGAAATTTGGGTTGTGCAGATTCTCAGAGCTTGCAATGCAAAGGTTGCAAAGAGCGGGTGAGTTAGAGGAGATATTTGGGTTCCGGGGGCGGGGGTGGGAGAAGAAGATCAGGAGAGACCCCGTCAGGATGGCTGGAGGGAGCAAGCAGGGCGGTAAATAACAGGCACTAAACCCCTCCCCAGATCAACCCCCCCCCGCGCAGCACATCCTAGCGATGGCCCCTCACTCCCACCCCATCCTGTTCCATTGAGATCAGGAGGAGAGCAATTTAACGCACAAAGAAATCAGGATGCGCAAATGGAAGGGGGGCTGTCTCCCATCCAAAGGCAGCGATGTTGGAAACAAAGCTTGGTACAGTGAGAACATAAGGTGAGCCTCGCCTGATCAGAGCAAAGGCCTACTTCGTTCAGCCTCCATTTTCACACTGTGGCCAACCAGATGCCCCAATGGGAAACCCACAAGCAGGACATGAGCACAGTAGCCCTGTCTCACTATTGTTTCCCAGAAACTGGTTTTCAGAGATATACTGCCTCTCAACATGAGAGTTTTATGTAGCCATAATGACTAGCAGTAATAGCCAGGCTCAGCATCAAAGGTAGGCATGGTCGGGCACTTGCCAAGGGCCCACACCCCAGCATGGGCCCACTGCCAAGAGCCCCCTGGAGTTGCTGCTCCTCTTTCTCACCATTGCAACCTGCTTGTTCACTTGCCTCTCACTTTGGCCCAGACAATGGTGGTGGTGAGGAAGGGGGGCAGTAGATGCCATGGCCGACTTGCTCCTTGGTTCTCTGCCTGTCAAGCAAGCAACTGATGAGAAAGAGGAGAAGGAGCAATAGCAACTTTTGACAATGGTGGTGAAAAGGTACTCAGTGAGAAGACACTGAGAGAGTGAGCCACTGAGGGTGTTTTTCCCAAGGGGCCTCAGAAACCTGGAGCTGACACGGGTAGTAGCCGCTCTATCTTCCATGAATTTCTCTGATCTTTTAAAACCATCTAGGTCGATGGCCATCACCACATTTGGTGGTAGCAAATTCCATAGTTTAACTATGCGGAGTGGAAAGCCATTGCAACCAGAACAACAAAACAGTCTAGCGGCACATTTAAAGATTTGCTGCTTCTGGCACAGTCATTTGTATGGCAACAGGATTTAACTTGCGCACCCCTCTGGAATTGGCCATGGATGCCGTGTGCCTGTTTGCATATAGTGTTTTCCAGTTGTACATTCCTCTCGATGGAAGGCATCTCCAGTGGTCAAAAAGTAAACGTTCCAAAATAGCATTCGAGTACAAGAATTGTACAATAGCATCAGGGTGAACCAAAGCAATTCTTTTGCTGGAAGGATGTGCCATCCAATTTCTGCTTTGCCCCAGTTATAAGAACCTAAGAAGAGCCATGCTGGATCAGACCAAGGGCCCATCTAGTCCAGCATTCTGTACACACAGTGGCCCTCAGGAAGCCCTCAAACAGGACATGAGCGCAACAGCACCTTCCCAGACAATCCCTGTCATGCCACCAGTTCCCCATTGCCCTTCTTTTGCCCTTTCTTACAAGAGTAGCAGCTAAGAATATGACCTGAGGGATTCCCGGGTCGAATCCCACCTTGGGAATGAAACCCTTTAAGTGGCCTTAGGCAAGCCACTCACTCTCAGCCTCTAACTGTCATAGCTTTGGGAAGCGAGCTACTCAGCTCTTGTCAAGCTTTACCACCTGCTGCTTTGTTTCCAGGCACAGTTCAAGGTACTGGTTGTTACCTTTAAAGAATGTCATGGCAAGGAGAATACCAGCCTACATCTATCAGCAACAGGAGAAGGTGTGGGGCGCTTGCTTCCCATAACCGGGCCAGAAAAAACACTTGGCTCCAACTGGCTATAGCCTTGGGACTTCAGAAGTAAGGGAGCACACTCTGGCTTTCATCTATCGGCCAGGGGACTAAGGGCTGCTGGCTTTCTATTATTACATGTATATCCCACATTTTTTCCTCTTGCAGGGAACTCAGGTCAGTTTACATGGTCCTCCTCCTCCTCTCCACTTTATCCTCACAACAACCCTGTGAGGCAGGTTAGGCTGAGAGGCAGTGACTGGCCCAAAGTCACCCAGCAACCTTCATGGCCAAGTGATCTCCTGAGTCCCAGTCCAACACTCTAACCACTATGCAACACTGGCTCTCTGTATACGTTTATTATTACGATCTATTGTAAGGGCCAAATTCAAGGGTCATTTGATTGAAAGGCAGGATATAAATCTTAATAATAAAAGAGCATCTGTCCATCAGCACCATAGCGCCAAGACCATGAAACCAAGATGCCTGAACCTTGGCATGCATACTAAGGGGACCATAGGGGTATGCACCTTAAATTGCATTAATTACCGTAATTTTAATGTGTTCATGTGGTTGAATCCTGCAGTAACATCTTCAGCCAGTAGGGGCAGACTTCCCTAACCAGCACATAGCTTTTGCGGACCATAGAATTTGAAGACAGGGGAGATTAGTAGGCTGAGAGACGGAATGATAGGCCTGACCCCTCTTCCCTGCTATGGGGCAGCCCCACTCAGGGGAATGGAGTAGACAGACCCCTCCCTCGGGTGGCTGTAGGGCTGCACCATGACAAGGGCCATGGCTAAGGGTGCCAGCGGGCGTGGCTTCACTCGGATGGGGCCCGCACAATGTGTCCAACTCGATGACACTTGTGTAAATTTGCTTGAAGGCTTCGCTGTATCAAACTAAGGGCTACTCCGACCCGTGTGAAGCCGGGTCCGTTTGCTAAATAAATAAATGGTTTAGGGCTGGGATACCTCAAGGCAGCCTTTCCCAACCTGGTGCCCTCCAGATATTTTGGACTACAATTCCCATCAGCATTGGCCATGCTAACTAGGGCTGATGGGAGTTGTAGTCCAACACAACTGAGGATGCACCAGTTTGGGGAAAGCTGCCTAAAGGACAACAGAATGGCTCCCTCTCTCACTACTTTTAAATGGGCCGTAAAGACCCAGGTGCTTCAGTCTGCTCTTAATGGACGACGGATGCTGGACTACACTATAAAAGCTGTCATTTAAACTATTGTGAATATTCTTATTTTTATTTGTATTGGCATGAAAGGCTTTTGCTGTTTTAGTGCATGGTGTTGATATTTTTATTGTGTTGTGCCTTCTGCTTTTGTAACGTGCCTTGAAAAGGCTTTTTTCTTGGAAGGCGGTATAATAATATTTTAAATAAATCAGCATTTCCGTGGCAACACCAGACTATAGGAACTCTCTCCGCCTCAAGAGATTCACCTTGCCCCATCCTTCTTCTGTCCTTTTGCTGGCTAGGCAGATATTTTTTTGTTTAGCTAACCATTCCAGTTGCCTTCTGTGCGATGTTTTAAGGCCACAATCCTATGCAAGTTTAGACAGAAAAAAGGCCTATAACTCCCAGCATGCTGGCTGGGGCATGCTGGGAGTTGTAGGCCTTTTTTTCTGTGTAAACTTGTATAGGATTGCACCCTTAGACTCTTTGTTTTTGTTGGTCTGCTGTGTTTTAGTCCGATACTGTATTATTCTGCTTTAAATGATTTTTCATATTGCTTTAAGCATTTTTTAAAAGCTCCCTTGAGCATTGTGTTAAGAGTGGAAAAGCTGGAGGGGGGGGTATGAACAGGGTAAATAAATATGAAGCTAATAATACTGGCCTACCTTACATGGTTGTTGCAAGAGCCAATGTATGTGATGTGCTTACAACCCAGACAACTGCTGTGTATAAGTCGGGCGTGTAAGTGGCAGGTGCACCTGGAGGGGGTGAAGGGAGCATGTGTCGCTCCTGGCAACCATTGGTGGGGAGACAAGCACTGGGCGGAAGGAGAGTGGCAGTTAAACTGTGGAGAAGGACGGAAGAGGACGTGTGGCCAGTGCAAGCCATGGTCCGATTGTGTCGTGGTCTGAGAAGAGCATTTGAAACCCAAACAAATGCTTAAGGTTTAAACAACTTCATGGGTTGGATCCAGACGTAGACCTGGTTCGCATGTAATGACAACTCAGAGTATGGGTTGTCATTGAATCCATGGGTGGTAGTTGAATCGTGAACTGTCATTACATGCGAACCCTGCACTATGGTTTAACTATGGGTTGTTAACCACAAACACCCAGGAAGAGAAACCATGATTTGTTGTTGGGTTGTGAACTCTGTTAAACCATAGTGTGGGGTTTGCATTGAACCCACAATTCAACCCATACATTGGGTTGTCGTTACATGCGAATCAGGTCTTAGGCTCCAGTCTAGACTAAATGCTGCCACCTGCTTCTGTTGTGGGATCACAGCTCTTGTCTCAACAGATCGACTAACAGATCCCAGCAATACGTACTCACATTTCCCCTCTTCTTCATCAGCTTCATGCCTCTCCCCCTCCTCCTCTGCACACTCTCCTGGCCCTTCTTTTCCGTCCCCCCTCCAGGAGTGTATCTGCCACGCTGGCTTACTCATGGCTGTTGAGAACTTGCTCTCCAATTCTGATTGTAAAAGTGACAAAAAGAGACTTGTGCCACCTTAAAGCCTTTAAGACAGGGGTGGGCAACACACAGGCCACATGGGCCCCTTCCCCTGGCCATTTTTGCGGCTGCAGCTGCCAAATTTGCCATGGCTGCAGTGAAAAACAGCAGCATTTTTTTTAAAGGAAGCAAGGTGCATGGACTGTGCAACTTGCTTTTTGGGGGGCAGGGGGTCACCTCAACCAATTTGGCAGCAGTGGGGCAAATTTTGGTGGGGGTAGGCTGTGGCCTCCATGGGTTCCCGGGTGGGACAATGTGCCCCCCCCCCGCTTTAAAAGAACGCAAGACTCTTTGTTGTTATCGCTGCAACAGACTAACATGGTTACCCCTCTGGAAGTTCTTCTGATCATGTCTGTTTCCTTCCTTTGTCATCAGGTTTTCCTCTTCCCGAACCGGACATGATCTCCCGATGTGACCATGGGGAAGATCCATGGATTTCAGATCTTTCAGCCGAGAGGGAGATCCCATTGGACAGTGGATTAGGTAAGAGAACAAATAAGCCAACACACACACACACACACACACACAGAACAATTTGTTCTTGGGCAAAGCTCTGAGATAGCCACAGAAAATTGTTAACAATCTCTCCTCCACCCCAGGGATGTATAGCACCCTTGACCCTTTTAGGGCACAATCCTACGCAAGTTTAGACAGAAAAAAAGGGCTACAACTCCCAGCATGCTGGGAGTTGTAGGCCTTTTTTTCTGTCCAAGCTTGCATAGGATTGTGCCCTTAGTCACTTTTCCTTTTTCCTCAATCAGAGTTTCCTGATGTGATAATAAAGGTGGAGCAAGAAGATGAGCCGTGGCTGCCAGTAAAACCAGAACAAGAAGAGAAGCTCTTGAGCCCGCCTCTCCAGGAAGGAGAAACCTTACCAGGTGCCCCCTCAGGTGAGGAGTGGGGGCTTACATCTATCTCCCCTCTCATTCAAAAACTTCTGTCTGGCTTTCTCAGAATCTACCTAGGGCATTATTGTTGATCACTCTATCTGGTCACCAAGGCCCACTCCTGAAAAGATTGAGATCCTCCCCACAAGAGGTTCTGATGGTAATGGATACCTTTCTCCTTGGTCCAGCTCAGCCCCTTTTGTATGTGAAGAAAAGGACACGCCATATGAGGCTTACTTTTCACTGAGGTAGCAAATTTGTACCTCGGCTGTACACCTCAGCTGTAGGTGGGGTTCATAGGATTGGCTTTTTAAAAAAAAAAATCCCTCCACATCAAAACCATGTCAGGGAGAGTTTCATAGATTTCATAGATCATAGATTTGGAAGGAGCCTACAAGGCTATCGAGTCCAACCCCCTGCTCAGTGCAGGAAACTAGAGGAGGGGTCTGCCATCCAAGTAATAACCAGGCCTGACCCTGACAAGCTGAGCCAATGGTTAACATTCTTTCTCTGGGATTGCCCTTAAAAAGTTTTCGGAAGCTGGATTATTTGGCTGATCAGAGCATATTACTCCATTCCTAAGAGAGTCTTTTTGTATTGTCTTTTGTGGTTTTAATTGTTCTGAACTGCCCAGAGAGCTTCAGCGATTGGGCAGTATAGAAATGTAATTAATTAATTAATTAGTAAGTAAGTAAGTAAGAGATTCGGGGAACAAATCAGGAGGTAGGAAGTGGAAGGGAAGCAACCAATCCTGTAGGGAAGGAGTCATGTAAAGCAGGGGTGCAGAACCTCATTTCAGCCCGAAGGCTGTATTCTATTTCAGAGAAGCTTTTGGGGGCTGCATTCCAGTGCTGAAGGCAAAAGGGGGTGTGGTCAAAGTCAAAGGGGTGGAACCAAAATACCAAAAAGATCAGCATATTGTAGCTTAAAAGCTCTTACTGCCTTAGGGCCTTTTTTGACCTTTTAGAATCAGGAAAACTGCAAGAGCCAGGAAACCACCAAGCAACCTGTGTTCAGGGGAAAGGAGGTGGGGCTAGGGGAAGGGGTATAGCCCCCTGGGGACCCCCAGGAGGGCCAGATTGGCCCTCCAGGCCCAAGGTTCTGCACCCATAATGTAAAGAGCTGGTAAAGGCCATTGGGGCACAGTGAACAAGTGTTCTGGGAGCCCTTCTCTCAGAAGATCCCTTGCCTGAGACCTTCTATAGCTGGGAATCATAACAGTGTTACCAGTACCAAATTCATTTAGGTTGAGTGTGTTTCACCATACCTTGGAAACAGGAAAAGCTATTACCTAGATGAATGGTGGGATCTCCCTGGCTGGAAATCTTGAAGCAGAGGTTTTTTGGGATGCTCTAGCTCTCCTACGTTGAGCATGGAGTTGACTAGCTGGCCTACAAGGCCTGCACCAACTCTGAGTTTCTGTGATTGTCTGGGGCCCAAATACTTAAATTTGCACAAAAGGGAGATTCCCTCTGGTCATATCTTGGGTGGGGGGATAGGATAATCCAACTGGCGAGAAACCATTAGATCTCAGCAGAGATGATGGTTCTCTTCCTGGAAACCATTTATTGGAGGTCAAGATATCATTCCAGACTACTTTGTCTTATGAGCGCTGGTATACAGTGGATGGGGAACCTCTTTCAACCCGAGGGCCAAATTCAAGGTTGGAGAAGCTCTCGGGGGCAGCATTCCGGGGCTGGGTGGGGCCAAAGGCAAAAGGGGTGGGGCCATTTTTTTAAAAAATAGCATATTTTAGCTTAAAGCTTTTGCTGCCAGGAACTAAGCCTTGGGAGAAGCATTTCAACCTTTTAGAATGGGGAGGAAACTGCACAAAAGCTGGGAGACCACCAAACCATCGGTGGTTGGGGGGGAGGGGGAGGGGGAAGTTGGGATGGCCTTTTGGGGAAGCCCGAAGGGCCGGATTTGGACTCGAGGCTCCCCACCCTTTAAGTAGTGACTGAAGAGACTGAGCCCTGAATCAGGAAGTCCCCGGGTTGAATCTTGCCTTTTCATGAACTCACAATGTGGCCTTAAGCAGGCCCCTTTTATCCCAGCCTCAGTCCCCACCCCCCTCCACAATATGAGGAATAATAATACCAGCTTACCTTGCAGGGTTGTTGTAAAGATTACAACTAGATAATGGGTGGGAAGCGCTTTCAGCACCAAAAAGTGCTGTACGAATGTTAAATATTATGATGTGTTTCCTTTGGCCAGGGTTTCCGGCTGTGATAATAAAGAAGGAAGAAGATGAAGACCTGTGGGTACTATATCGCCAGGGCTCTGAGGAAAATGAAGCCTTCCCACCCGCCCACTCGGGTGAGAGAATTGTTCAGCTATGTCTGATATCCCTAAATAAGACGTCATTTGCGTCATCAGAATGGGGCTGGGGAATTACGCTCTTCCAAGACTGTAGTAATATGACTGTTCAGAAAAACAGGTCAAGCATTTTTACTGAATTCCACTTTCTGGATTCAGAATCACATTCGTGCAGGGGGGTTTCATCAGTGGCTCTCTATACTCCAGACGTGCAGAGCAAGGTCAGGACTGGAGGAATACTTTTCAGTATTAATCTGTAGTGGCTGTCAGAACCAGAGACTACTATAAATAGAGGGAGGCTTTATAATGGGCAATGCATTATCTGGCCCTCAGATATTCACACATTTTATTCTTTTTTATACTCGTCCAGTTTTCTGTTCACACAGTGGTCAACCAGCTGCCTGTGGAAACCCACAAGCAGGACATGAGTGCAGCAGCACCCTCCTCGCCCATGTTCTCCAGCAACTGGTGTACATAGGCATAGTGCCTCTGATACTGGAGATAGCATCATCATGACTAGTAGCCATTGATAGCCTTATCCTCCATGATTTTGTCTTTTAAAGCCATCCAAATTGGTGGCCATCTTGAAATGATGGCCACCAATTAGCCAAAGCTCTTGGGGAAACGTACATAATAAAAGCAAATACAATAAAACCAAAGATAAAAACACATTAAAAGAATTGTGTTTAAAGCAGCAACAATCATTCAGAATAATTTAAAAGAGATCCATTTAAAAGCAGATAACCATGGAGAAAGATGATTTAAAATGCAGCAATGAACATATCATTAAAAATAAAGCAAGCAGCAATTCAAAATTATTTTACAAGGCCTGGGAGAATAAAAGTCTTTTCCTGGTGCCAAAAAGTCAACAAAGTAAATGCCAGGCAGACCTCTCTAGAGAGGACATTCACAATTTGGGAGCCACCACAGAAAAAGCCTGCTCACAAGTAGCTGCCCACTGAATCTTGGCGTGCGAGGGCACTTGGAGCAGAGCTTCAAGTGACCATCTTGGGGCATGGGCAGGAACATATGCGAAGAGATGTTCCTTTTTAGATACTGTGGCCCCAAGCCTTAAAGGGCTTTATAGGTTAACACCAGTAGCTTGAGTTGGGATTGGAAACAAACTGGATGCCTCCTTCCCCGGGCTCTGCTTCTGAGACTTAAAAGACAAGCACCTAACTCTGTACACATTCATCTTTCCTACTTGATGGGACATGTGCAGGTTTTCTATCCAGATATGTATACTATTGAGTATAAAAAGTGTGAGAATCAGCCCTGAATCAGAGAATGTCAGGCAAGTTACTGTTAAAAGAATCTCACTGTGAAGTTTTCTCTTCCTCATAGGCCATAGGCTGAGGGGTGTGGTACACACCAGATCCTTCCACCACCAGTTTGGAGGGCTTTAAAAGGGGATTGGAGAAATTCATGGAGGAGAAGGCTATCAACGGTTACTAGTCCTGATGGCTATATGCTGCCTCCAGTATCAGAGGCAGTATGCCTGTGTACACTAGTTGCTGGGGAACATGGGCGGGAGGGTGCTGTTGCACTCCTGTCCTGCTTGTGGGACCCTGTGGGCAGCTGGTTGGCCACTGTGTGAACAGAATGCTGGACTAGATGGACCCTTGGACTGATCCAGCCATGGCTCTTCTTACGTTCTTATGTTCTTCCCAACTAAAGTTTCTGTCAGCTGATTTTGCTTGTTCTTTTTATTCCAACAGAAGAGGGGCACATTAGAAGCTACATGGGAGAGAAAGAGAATAAATGTTCTGACTGTGGGAAAAGCTTCACTCAGAGGTCTAGCCTTGTCCGACACGAGAAAACGCACACAGGAGAGAAGCCGTATCAGTGCTCTGAGTGCGGGAGAAGCTTCAGTCAGAGGTCCATCCTGACCAGACACGAGAGAACTCATACGGGAGAGAAACCCTACAAATGCTCGGAGTGTGGGAAAAGCTTCCGCCACAAATCGGCGCTTCTCAGGCATGAGAAGATGGAAGCCGGGGAGAGGCCCTACGAATGCTCCCACTGTGGAAAGGGCTTCATTCAAAGGTCAAACTTCCTTATCCACGAGAGAATCCATACGGGTGAGAAACCATACCTGTGCTCAGATTGTGGGAAAAGCTTCGTACAAAGGTGGCATCTTCTCATCCATGAGATGACACATAAGCAAGAGGAGCCCCATGAGTGCTCAAAGTGTGGGAAGAGGTTCAATCACAGCTTAAGCCTTCTCATTCATGAAAGAAGCCACATGGGAGACAAAGTGTATCAGTGCTCAGACTGTGGGAAAAGCTTCACTCAGAGGTCTAGCCTTGTCCGACACAAGAAAACGCACACGGGAGAGAAGCCGTACAAATGCTCCGAGTGCGGGAGAAGCTTCAGTCAGAGATCTATCCTGACCAGACACGAGAGGACCCACACAGGAGAGAAACCCTACAAATGCTCGGAGTGTGGGAAAAGCTTCCGCCACAAATCGGCGCTTCTCAGGCACAAGAAAATGGAAGCTGGGGAGAGGCCCTATAAATGCTTACACTGCGGAAAGGGCTTCATTCAAAGGTCAAACTTCCTCATCCATGAGAGAATCCATACGGGTGAGAAACCATATCAGTGCTCCGACTGTGGGAAACGCTTTGTTCAAAGGTCGCACCTTCTTGTCCATGAGATGACACATAAGCCAGAGGAGTCCCATCAGTGCCCAACGTGCGGGAAAAAGTTCAATCACAGCTTAAGCCTGGTTATCCACAAAAGGAGCCACACGGGAGAGAAACCATATCAGTGTTCCACCTGCCGGAAAAGCTTTGTTGACAAGTCGAGCCTTATCAGACACGAGAGGGCGCATCGAGGAGAGAAGCCATATACCTGCTCAGACTGTGGGAAAAGCTTCAGTTATAGATCGGCTCTCATCAGGCACAAGAAAACCCAAGCAGGAGGGAAGCCATATTGGTTCTCGGCCTGTGGGAAAAGCATCATTCAAAAATTAAAGCTTCTTGCACATGAGAGGCCCCGTAATGGAGACAACCTGTACAATTGCTCTTACTGTGGAAGAGGATACAGCCTGAAGTACAAGCTGCTCATACATGAGCGAGCCCATACAAAAAAGAAACCGTACAAATGTTTGGAGTGTGGGAAAAGCTTCAGCCAGAGATCCAACTTCATTGTGCATGAGAGGACCCACACAGGGGAGAAACCCCATCAGTGCTCTGACTGTGGGAGACCCTTCAACGACTGGCGCAACCTCTTGAAGCACAAGAAGATCCACACAGGAGAAAAGCCCTATCACTGTGGCGACTGTGGGAAGAGCTTCACGAACAAGTCGACTCTCGTTGTGCACAAGAGGACCCACACAGGAGAAAAGCCGTATGAGTGCTCCGACTGCAGGAAAGGCTTCACCAGCAAATCGAGCCTGATCAAGCACAAGCGGACCCACACGGGCGAGAAACCGCATGGATGCTCGGAATGCGGGAAAAGCTTCATCCAGAAATCAAACCTTCTCAGGCATGAGAGGACCCACAAAGGAGAGAGCGCACATCCAGTCCCAGATTGCGGGGAGAATTCCAGGTGTAACCCAGCCTTGATTAGGTACATGGGAACCCACGCAGGAGAGAAACCTCACAAATGCACTGAGTGTGGGAAGGGCTTCAACGAAAGACGCAACCTGGTTGTGCACGAGCGAACCCACACAGGAGAGAGACCCTACAAATGCGCCCACTGTGGGAAGACGTTTACCAACAAAACGACCCTCGTGGCCCACAAGAGGACTCACACAGGAGAGAAACCGTACGACTGCTCATCCTGCGGGAAAAGCTTTCCTTATAAGTCGAGCCTGATCAAACACGAGAGAACCCACACGGGGGAGAAGCCATACACATGTGCCAATTGCGGGAAAGGCTTCAACCAGAGTGCCAATTTGCTTGTGCACGAGAGAACTCACACCGGAGAGAAGCCGTTTAAATGCTCGGACTGTGGGAAAAGTTTCAGCGACAGATCCAACCTCATTAGACACCAGAAAAGTCATACAGGAGAGCAACTCTAGAAAGGCTTATACCTTGGTAGGATGGGGGAAACTCCCGAGTCCGATAGTTCTTACTAGGCATCATAAGAAATGTACAGAAGATAACACAATAGGCTGTCAGCACTTTCTGTTGTATGGTAACACTTTTCCTGGAGTATACCATGTCAGCCTGCCGAGGGGTGGGTGTGGAGTGTGCTCCCTCACATTGGCAGGGGTGGGGGGCAGGTAGAAACAAACCTCCCTGCACCTAGAAAATTAACACGTCAAGAAGAAGATCCCTGACATGGTAGTTTTCTATCTGCAGGGAATTTCAGTTATGGAGGAACAATGCCGCCCCATCCCACAGCAGCCTGTAGAAGTACCATTCAGAAAAACTCTACTAGTGCTTGATTAGTGTGGTTGGTGGGTCCCCCCCCCCACACCTCGTCCTTGAATTCTGAATTCCAGAGATGATCTTAAAAACTATGCTTGTTACCTCTATTATTGCTTTCCCCATATAACTAAATTATAGTATTTCGGAATGAAAACTTTTAACACTGCTAGAAGTTTAAGTGCCCATATGTGAATTAATTGTATAGATAAAATAAAAACTAAATACAATAAACATGTAATGAAATAAATAAAAGGGAGTGCTCACAGGCAATAACATTTGATTGGGTTAGCTATATAAATTGTTTTAGGTATAAGGTGATACAGTAAGAAGTGGGGTGAGGAACTTAGGTACTTCGCTCGTGTTGTGTGCAAATCTGAAATTTTATGTTTTCTGTTCTCCCCACCCCGCTTGACATTGCAATCGCTGTTCTTTTGCCGTCTGGCTTCTTCTCTCCAAATCATCTTGAAGCAGTTTGCATCCCCTTGCTGGGTGAGGGGAGGCAGTTAAGCCAAGGCTGTCTGACCACCCTGAAGTAAATCAACTGGGGCAGGCATCTGCCTTTCAACTCATAAGAGTGCCCCGTCTCATCACCACTTCCAGATGCTGTTACAGAGATTTCCTCCGGCTTGGATCCTGCACCTCGGGATGCAGCAGGACCTTGCTGCGATGCTCCACTCGATGTGTCAGTTGCACGGTGGGATGGAGACCTGTACACATGCTCAAGAGCAGACCCACCCTCAGATCTCTCACACTGAAGAAGATCTGTTGGGGGTAGACGAACGGGGACCTTGACAAAATGCTCTTCTCCAACCTTGGGTCCCCAGATGTTTTTGGCCTACAACTCCCAGCATGCCCCAGCCAGGTTGGAGAACACTGGTCTACATCAAGAGCTTCCCTTGGCTTTCAAGGATACAGAAAGGAATATATTGTTAATATCTGGGTTTGGCATTAATTTAACACCGGAGCAGTATCCAACATGGTCGCTGCCGTCCTGCTCTTTGTGTTGCGCCAGCGAGACCACTAGTTGTGCAACAGGGAGTTAGCACTTTGGAAAGGAACCCTGTAAATGAACAGAAACACTGGTTTTTGGATTGGGGTAGATCAGACGAGATCCCTTCTGCGAGCTCTGTTGACCTGCCCTGTTCCAAAAACAAGCATTTCTGCTAGTTTGGGGTTGCTTTTACAACCACTAGCTCCCTGTTGCGCTAACGGTGGGTCACACTGGCATGTGGGCAGCATAGGATACTGCCCAGAGAGTTGTACCCACTATTAGTTAAGAGGATTTTTTTGTTGAACTGATTTTATTCTCTGCATTTTATATTATTTATGGTTGTATTTTATTGTTTCGTTATTGTAAACTGCCCAGAGAACTTTGGTATTGGGTGACATTTAAATATTGTTAATGAATACATTTTAAGAAATTAAAGGCACAATCCTATGCAGACTTAGACAGAAAAAAGGCCTGCAACTCCTAGCATGCCCCAGCCAACATGGCTGGCTGGGGTATACTGGGAGTTGCAGGCCTTTTTTCTGTCTAAGTCTGCATAGGATTGCACCCTAAAAGAGCCAAGTTTCTAGACTTTATGGTTGTCAGCACATAAGCTTGAAAGTGCTTGGGAAATGCCTGCTGCAATTGCAGGAGCAATTGCATTAGTTGGCAGCAAGTCTCCAGTGCCGCACAAAACTCTCTGCCCTTCCCCATGACTAACAAAACAAGAATAAATTATGCAAAATCAAATATTATGCAAATTGTCTTAATATTTATGATTTATAGCAGGCACAGAATTTGGATTGTATTGGTCAAGAATTTATTATTATTATTATTTTAAAGAACGGGCTACAGCCAGCCTTCTTAACATTCCTGTGTCAAATAAATGTATTTCTAAACCGAAGTTTGAATATAGCCATTGGAACCTGTACTCTTACCTTACGCTAAAGATGAAAGCTGTTCTTCTAGCTTTCTGTAATATTGGTCTGTCCTGTGTTTCTTTATCATCATTATGGTCAGTCTGGACACTGTGCTAGAAATTTGTTCTTTATGGCCTTGTTCTCATGAACAACAGAGGAGGTAAACCTGTTCCTTGACTGTACCACTTCAGCTCTCAGGTGGGGGCTCACTTCTCCTTAGTAGAAGAAAAAAATCCCCCGCACATGCAGAAATAGCATGTCAGGAAGAGAGCTAAGCTAGAGCCCTAACTCCCCGACATGCCAGTTTTCTGTTTGCAGGGAGTTGTGTTTTATTTTAATGGAGAATCATGTGTGGCCTTACTTTGTTGAAGTAGTTCAGTCCAGAAACAGGTTTATCACCTCATAGGTCTATGTTAGTATGCCTCTTGAAAGTGTTTTGTTGATACTTTGTTAATATTGTAGTTGTAATTGCTGGAATACCCTCATCCCACCCCATTGTGTTTGTAAGGTGCGAGAGAGAGGCTAGGAGCAACCATTGGGCGTGCAGTTCTGAACATTTATGCAATTTCTAATAAAAGCCACTTGACATTTTTCCGTCCAAGGGACTCAAGGCAAAGTGCCCAGCTAAGCCCAACGTGGTCACGTTTAATTTCAAGAGGAAACTTATTCATTCATTGGTTCAATTTATGAGTCGCCCTATAGCCAAAGCTCTCAGGGCAACGTACATAATAAAAGCAAAAAACAGTAAAACTTGTCTAAAAGATTTGGAATTAGTCTAACCTGGCGCATAAGCTCTGAGCCCTCCTGAAGGAGAACAAGTATGTCGAGGCACCAATCCACAGATAAAGCCAGTTCTAAGATGACCAAGTGTGCAATCCTATGGCTGGTAGATACTGGCTGGCTGGCCGTAGGAAAGTTGGAGTCCCAGCAACGACCTTGGAAAAGCCCTCGGAGTCAGAGGTGGGACTCGGACTTCGGAGGGCCTGCTCTTGCAGCCGGTGCGGTTCTTTCCATGTCAGACAAGAAGACCATCTTCGGAGCCAACGCTGGGGGGAGGGGCGTTTGGGGGGGAGGGGAAGAGCAAGGCTCCGCGGGGATATGATGAAACCTGGTGGTGCCTCAGCCCCTCCTCCTCATGAGCAGGGGTAAAACTCTTAGACCAATGAAATCAGACCGTAATCCTCTTGAGTTCGGAGGGTTACGGGCAGCCGCATTGGATTACGCTGGCCGGAAGCTAACAAGTCGATGTGCACCAGAGCTGATGGGAGTCAATCCAGAGACGCGTTCATGATAGCTGGTCATAGTCTCTGCACGCAGCAACGGATTCCAGGTGAACGTAATTTACAAGTAATCTCAACTTGCTTAACTACTGAATTCCTGATATATGGCAGTATCCAGCTCCGCTTTTGCGCTAGAGGGACATATTGCTAGCGCAATAGGAAGGTAGCCGATCCTGAAGCAAACAGAAATGAACGGAAACACTTGTTTCCAGATACGGGGCAGGTCAGTGGAGCTTGCAGAAGGGAACTCCACCGACCTGGAGTTGCTTAGGAAGTGCTGCCGGCTTCCTATTGCGCTAGTGGTGCATCCCGCTGGTGCAACAGAAACAGCGGGAGCATAGCAGCAGCACCACCACCACCACCAGGTACTGCAGTGCCTATATTTATTCTCCTTTCCTCTGAGTGAATAGGAATTTCTCTTAGTGAACTTTCTTCTTCTGAGAAACATATGCACCATTGACCAGACTAAACTATCTTTAAACGAAGTCGCAGTTCTAAAGTTAAGTCAAAACTGTTCTCTAATAGCCCCAAATTAATAAAAGGGCAACCAGAATAGGGAATACCAGAAAATCTGTACAACTCTTTATGATGGGCATGACATGGGAGTTGTGGTGGGGTTCTCTTAACATGTATGATCAATCCTTTTAAGACTTCAGGCACAGGTGGCTACACAGGGCTCTAGGACAGGCTCCCCCAACCTGGAGCCCTCCAGATGTTTTGGGCTATAACCCCGGCATTCCTAACCTTTGACCACACACATACACGCACTTTCATATGCTCCCTCCCCCCCCCTCAAAGGAAGTAACACATTCCTTCCAGCAGAACAGAATAAAAATTGACCCAATTGATAGTGCAATCCTATGCACGTGATGGTACTTACTCCCGAGTAAGTGCATATAGAATTTCAGCTTACAAACTTGCCTAGACTCAATGTTGCTTACTTCTGAGTAGACATGCATAGGATGGCACAATGCATAGCATTCCCCCGCCCCCTTTGGAAACTTAACCCTAAAGCCCCTAAAGGTAATTCTTTAAAAGTTTACAGCACATGACCATGTTTGGGATTTGGTGAGCCTGGATACACCTCAAACATTGGAGGAACCCACTGAGAACCATTTTAATTTTTTTTACCACCTTTCTTCCCACGATTCTACCAGGTAGACTAACCTGTCCTGAACCTGGTTAGGTTGAGCAAGGATGGCTTAGCTCATGTGCTCACAGATCCTACCCCCTGCTTTCTGACCTATTGCGAAAAGCAGGGGCACTGAACCTCTTCCAGCCTGAGGGCCAAATTCAATTTCAGAGGAGCTCTCTGGGCCCCCACATTCCAATGGTGAGCGGGGCAAAAGGGGAGGAGCCAAGATGTCAGCATATTTTAGTTTAAAGCTCTTCCCTAGACAGTGGTTCTCAACCTTTTTTGCCCCATGCACCCTTTTCACCATGTCAGAATGTCATTCCCCCCTTTCCAAGATTGTCTGACTTAATCTGTGCCATACACAGGTGTGATGTCCTATAGATTGTACATAATCTGTAGAATTGTAATTTGTAGAAAGATCAGTATTCCAACAGTTTGAGTCTGTGGTCCCAATTCCCCCCCATAAACCCTAAAATCCCCCACGGGGGGGGAATTCCCCCCTGGTTGAGAACCCCTGGGTTAGGAGAAGCATTTCAGCCTCCTAGAATGGGGGGAAAGCTGCACAAAAGCCGAGAAACCACCAATCAGCAGTCAGAGGAAAGCAGGTGGGGCTGCTGAGAAAGGGGTTGTAGCCATCTGGGGAACACCAGAGCCTGAGGTCCAACACACCTGATTAAGAGGCCCCTTGGTGGATCATAATAAAATAAATTAATTAATTTTCAACCATGATAATATGGTTGAATATTATTATTCAACCATGCAGAACTTATTCAAATGGCAGATTTTTTTTCTGGGTGGGGAGCTTGGATCTGGCTTGGTATATGCATAGCCAGGATTCAAGGAGCTGCTTGAGCTTCTCTTACCTGCTTTCCTGACTGCTGATTGGTGGTTTCTCGGCTTTTGTGCAGCTTTCCCCCCATTCTAGGTGGGATCCTTGGCTTTTGCCTTTGAATGGAAGGACCCAAGCAATGATCACAAGGCCTTTTGGAAACTCCCCTTGACCTCGAGAGAGATTTGCCATGCAGCACAGGCAGAGGGATGGGCACAGGAGGCAGCTGCTGTTTGAAGAAAACAGCATGACATGCAAAACATGCCCCATCCTGTGCAGAACTGAGATGAAGACATTCCCTCTATTTCCAATGTTCACGCAGTGAGTGCAGTTGCTTATTTAGCCAAAGCTGTACCACAAGTGGGAGATATCAGCTGGCATGGTTTGCAGGGACCCAACAGATGCTACCAGGAAGCCCGCAAAGAAGGGCACAAGCACAACCACCCCTCCTTGCTGGTCATCCTCCAGCAACTGGAATTCAGAGTTACACCGCCTTTGAACATGGAGGATCCATTTTGGCTCGTATGGTCAACAGCCATTGATAAGGCTTTTGCTCCATGAATTTACTGATTCCCCACTTAAAGCTGTGTAATTCAGCACCCAGCACCACATTTTATGGTAGAAAACTACATTAAAGGTGCAATCCTATGCAAGTTTAGACAGAAAAAAGGCCTACAGTTCCCAGCATAGCTTGCATAGGATTGCGCCCTAAGTGAATTATTTTCGCACAGTGCCTTGGGCCTGCACAAACACCAACCGAAGGTAAAGATTAAAGAGACTATTTATTAGAATGTCTAATTTGAGTTCTTTCTACCGATGCATCATAGCCCTGGTCACACAAAAGATCCCTCCTCCACTTCAGAACATCTTGGGTTGCTTCCCAGCTGACATCTTTACTCCATGGAGATCACCGGCATGCAGGATGGAGGGGGGTGGGGAGGAGAAGTCAGGTGACAGAAAGTGTACAGTGTCATGTGTGAACATGCATCTAGGTTGCCAGATATAGACACGAGCCCTGTTCAGGCATTCTGCTACTGGGGAGACTATACATGCGAGGAGAGGGAGCGCCCTAGCCTGTGGAAAGTCAGCACTCTCAACCTTGTGGAGAGCCACCATGGATACAGGAGGCTCTCCCACTTCAGAAAGCCACCCTCCACAAATAAAGGGCGATGAAGGTGACAACAAAGGGGGCGGGGCTAGCGCGCTCCCTCTCCGCGGGTGTTTAAGTCTCGCTGATTGTAGAACGCCTGAATAGGGCTGTAGCAGGAAGCTGACTATTGCTGCCACAATTCCTTGGAGCCCAACAAAGAAGAATTTCCCCTCTGGCACAATCCTACGCATGTTTATTCAGAAAAAAGGCCTATAACTCCCAGTATGCCCCCGCCAGCCATGCTGGCCGGGCATGCTGGGAGTTGTAGGCCTTTTTTTCTGTCTAAACATGCATAGGATTGCACCTCTAACCACTCAAAAGCCAAACTGCAATATTAAAACTGTCAGAATAGTCTCTGTATAGTACTTAGGTGTATTTTGTCATGCAATTTTTATATAGTCTACTGTTTATAAATATTTCCTTTCCCCCCCAGTAATTTTTGTTCTGACTTATTCTTTTTAATATTGCAGGGAGACTGCGGATCAGGATCTAATGGTAGATCAGTAGGTGATCTGCAGTAGGGGGCGGGATGGTGACTCTCAATTGTTGAACAGCAGCAACAGGGAAACAACTCCCAGCTGAATCCATGATTGGCAGTCACTCCAATATAAACTTGCGATTGTTTACTACGCAGGTCAGCTTTAGTGTGTGGGGTGAAATAGGTGACTGACTTTACACCCCTGACCCACCATTTTGTGCCTGGCTCTAGCTGGTGGATGTCAGGATCCTAGTTATAAAAAAAAGAAAGTAGATTATTTAGAAGCTAAACTGAAAGTTAGACCAGTTAGGAACTCAACTCTGAAAACCAATACAATGACAAATTGGTTTTCTTGTGTATCTCGTAGCTTCCCCACAACCCCAGTAAGTGTTCCATTCCGAAACACAATTGTGGAAATCGACCTTCCCCAACCTGGTGCCTTCCAGAGGTGTTGGACTACAACTCCCAGCATCCCCAGCTAGTGTGCCTGGCTGGGGGATCCTGGGGTTTGTAATCCAACACGTCTGGAAGGTGGCAGGTTGGGGAAGGCTGGTGTAGATTCTTAGCCTCATGACACACACACACACACACACACCCAATCTGCTGGGGAGCCCTCCGGAGCAGATATGGGGCATGGTGGGGTGTAGGGGGAGGAAAGGAAGGGGAAGCCCTGTTGCACGAGCCGAAGTCCACGCATGCGATGTTGGATGCCATCTTTAATCTGTCGATTAGGCTGCCATCCTGCGCACGCTTACCCAGGAGTAAACAGAATGGGGCTTTCTCCTGGGTAAACATGCACAGGATTTTTGAATTTTAGTGCAAATCCACCTGCTCTTCTCCATGTTCCTCATCCTGCCACCCACACTTATTTGATAATCCTTCAATGCAAAAAGTACTTTTTCTTATGATGCACCCGTTATTTTGGTGTTTGCTATTTTTCTGCATTTAGGCATATATTTTTCTTCCCCACTATGCCCTCTTACCCCCCCCCCTCTTTTTTTGTGGAGGGGTGGGTTGGGGGAACATAATAAAGTTCATTAAAAAAAAAAAATCTAGATCCCAGCAGCCTGAAGTCTGTCCACACCTGTAGACCACCTTATACATCCCACCCCCCACCCCGCTCCCTTACACAGACATCACACCCAGGTAGGAAAGATATCAGGATCACAGTCCAACACTGGAGCTGAGCACGTTGAGCTCACTGAATCAATGCATTGAAGAACACCTAATTCTGTGCTGGAGTGGGGCCTGCGTGCGCATCCACTTCCCACAGGATTTGGGGGGGGGGGGGTGTTTTGAAGCATGGCTTGCCTAAGGCCACCTAAGATCATGGTAGAGGCAAAATCTCCACCAGGGACTCCTTGGGTCACTACACTATGTTAACTTAATGGTTTTCTTCCAGCAAAGTTCCTTCATATCTAAGAAGGCCTAAGCCACGGGATGAGCAACTTGTGGCCCTCCAGCTGCTGCTGGACCACAACTCCCATCATCCCTCACCATTGGCTATGCTGGCAAGGGCTGATGGGAACTGCAGCCCACCATCTTGAGAGCTGCACGTTGCCCACCTCCCCGACCTAAGCCCTCACCATAGCTGGTCTTCTCCACAGTCCCAGCCGTTACTGTTTCTCTCCAACGTGGGTTCTCTCGTGCTTGTTGAGAATCGTCCTCCGAATGAAGCCTTTGCCGCAGTCCGAACACTTAAACGGTTTCTCGCCTGTGTGGGTTCTCTCGTGCACGATGAGGCTCGAGCTCTGGTTGAACCCTTTCCCGCAGTCCGAGCATTTGTAAGGCTTCTCTTCGGTGTGGATCCGCTCGTGTCGGATGAGGCTCGATTTGTCACTGAAGCTCTTCTCGCAGGCCGCGCAGCTGTACGGCTTCTCCCCTGTGTGGATCCTCTCGTGCTTGATCAGGCTCGACCTGTCGCTGAAGCTCTTCCCACAGTCAGAGCATTTGTAAGGCTTCTCTCCCGTGTGGGTCCTCTCGTGATTCGTCAGGTTGGATTTTCTGTTGAAGCTTTTCCCACAGAAAGAACAATCGTAGGGTTTCTCCCCTGTGTGGGTTCCCTCGTGCCTTATAAGATGTGACCGGCTACTGAAGCTTTTCCCGCAGTCTGAGCATTTAAACGGCTTCACTCCAGTGTGGATTCTTTCGTGAGTGAGAAGGTGTGACCTCCGCACAAAGCTTTTCCCACAGTTTGAGCATTTATACGGCTTGTCTCCTCTGTGGGCTCTCTCGTGTTTATTAAGGCTTGATTTGTCACTGAAAGGTCTCCTGCAGTGGGAACAATTATATGGTTTTTCTCCCGTATGAATTCTCCTGTGTATGACGAGGCTTGAATTCTGATTAAATCCTTTCCCGCAGTCTGAACATTTAAATGGTTTCAGACCCGTGTGTTTCATCTCATGAATAAGAAGGTTGGATCTCTGACAGAAACCTTTTCCGCACACCGAGCAGCCATATGGTTTCTCTCCCCTGTGGATTCTCTCATGCGCAAGGAGGCTTGAGCTCTGGATAAATCTTTTGTCACAGCCTGAGCATTTATACGGTCTCTGTTCTCTGTGGATTCTCTCATGTCTAACCAGTGTTGAACTCTGATTGAACCTTTTGCCACATTCCAAGCATTTGTAAGGTCTCTGCTCCGTATGGCTTCTCTCATGTCTGATAAGGCTAGAGCTCTGGTTGAACCTTTTCCCACATGACGAGCAACTGTAGGGCTTCTCTCCTGTGTGTTTCCGCTTATGTCTAATAAGGCTGGACCCGTCGCTGAAGCTGTTCCCGCACTCAGAGCACCGGAACGGCTTTTCTCCGGTATGAATTCTCTCATGTGTACGAAGATTGGATCTTTTCATGAAGCTTTTGGCACAGCACGAACACTTGTGCGGCTTCTCCGCTGCATTTTGTGCCTCGTGTTTGATAAGGTCCGGTTTGTCACTGAAGCTTCTCCCACAGCTGGAGTAATATGGTATTTCTCCCAGGAAGATTCTTCCGTCTCCCGCTTCTATCAGAGTAAACAGACAGCCATAATGTCAGTCTGTACCGCAGGGGTGCAGCAGCTCAGGCCCGGGAGCCCAATCCAGCCCTCCTGGGTTCCCCAGATGGCCATGCCCCTTTCCCTTGGCCCCACCTACTTCCCCCAACCACTGATCATTTGGTGGCTTCCCAGCTTTTCTGCAGTTTCCCCCCATTCTAAAAGGTTGAAATGCCTCCCCTAAGGCTTAGTTACTGGCAGGCAGAGCTTGAAGCAGAAATACGCTGACCCCTTTTGCCTTTGGCCCGCCCACCACTCAAATGGCCATGCTGGCTGGGAATTATGGGAGTTGCAGTCCACCACAACTGGAGGGCGCCAGCTTGGGAAAGCCTGCTTTAACGGTTGTGCCTCCAGTAGGTCAGACAGAGACCAGCCGTGCCGGAGTGTGCTTGGGGTGGGGCCAGGCAAAGTGCAGCCTGACCCAGCTGGGCAGCCTTACCAGTCAGCGCCTGCTCAGAAGGCAGGTCCCAAACACACTCAGAGGCTGGAAGCAATTGTTTGTTACCACAGCTACAGCCAGACGCTCCTGACACTCCTGACCTCAGAATGACTTGTACCTTTGAACCTTGGAATGACCCTGACCACGACTTTGCCTGATCCCAAACTGGTTTACGTTTGCTCTGTTTTGGACTGATATATTTTGGCTTCGACTACGGCTTATCTCGGAACTGGATGGATTTATGACATTAACTAGAGATTGAACACAGGCCCTTCTGCATGTGGGAAGCATCTGATTGACCCCTGCCTGAGAGACAGGAGGCTGGACTAGATGGACCCCTTGCTTTGATCCAGCAAGTCTTATGTTAGTGAAAGTACCGATCAGAATCAGTGAGTTAAGCTCGATCTCACCCACCTGAGGGATCTCCTTTGAACATCACACTTGCCTCCGAGACCTGGCGATAGGCAACGTACGGCTCCTCTTCCTGTTCCAGCTTTATTATCACATCTGGAAGTTCTGATCGGGGGGAAAAGAAGAAAGATGAGAGGGATAGAAGCACTATTTTGATGACAAGCAGCAAGGGGTGCCAACTGCGTTCTGTGCAAATCCCAGAGCTTTTACCCAATAATTTAAGAGCCAGGCTACACATTACCCTTCTCCCATGGAAAGACATCTAGCTCTGCATGTTCCGAACCTGAAAGCCTCTCTCCTGATAGGCAAAGAAAAGCCAAAGGGGCTTAGTCTCTCGGACAGGGGAGGAGGAGCAACTGGCTGGGCTCTTCCTTCTGCTGTGTATCGCCAGTTATCTCTTGCTCTCATTGCAGCTGATCTTCCCTTCCAGTTGGGAGGGGGAGGAGTAGGGAATATGAGCTGCTGAAGAGGAAGACTACCGTGGAAATAGTAGAAAGAAAAAGTTCAGCTAAGAGCACCTCCTCTCCTATGAGTATAATTTCAAGACCTCAGTTTTCTTTGCCTATTGAAAGAGAGCCGTATTTATTTATTGCATAGTTACTCCTTTCTCCAAGACATTCATGGGTGGCTTAGCGTGGCTTAGTGTGTTGTGCGAACCCAGCCAAAGTGTCTGCTCCCTGCCCCCAAGATTTTATCCTCACAACAAGGTCACCCACTGGCTGAATGAAGATTTGAACCCGGGTGTTCCAAGCTGTAGTGTCACGCTTTAACCAGGACACCACACTGGCTCTCAAAGTGATGAACAGGCAGAGCTGGGATACTTTTAACACGGAAAGCCGAGGTCAGCTCCAAGACTTTGCTCAGATTTTCCTGTTTACCTGAGCTGTAGTCTGTTGGGATCTCCCTTTCCTCTGAAACAGGCTCTGGAATCCATGGATCTCCACCATGGATCACTTCTGATTTGGGGATGGTAAATCCTGCTTAGGAAGAAAAGGAACAGATGCAATCAGAAAGAATTTGGTAACTCTGGGGGCTGGATCCAGACTAACTGCGGGCAGAAAGAGGGAGGCAATTTTTGCCAATTCCTCCTTCCCCTGTGCCCCTTGGAAAGCTGCTCCCGAGGGTTGGGGGACCCCCTGGAAAGCTGTAGGATGGTGGTACAGGGGAGGGAGCTGCAGGAGAAAAAATGGATTAGGTGAAAGTCTCCCTATTCCTCAAGTGGAAGCCTCTGCTGGATCAAAGCCACTTCCACAATTAGGAGCCCTTCCGTTAGCAGGACAGGTCTGGATCCAACTCTGGTATTTGTCACATATTAGTGTTGCAATGCTTTTTATTCCAACAGGCACTTTATGAATGACAACTGTTTTTATGCAATCTCCTTTGGTTTTTAATGCTGCTGTTTTGTATTTCTTTTTATGAGGTGAGAAAAAAATCTGTTTTACTGTTGTTATTCTTGTGATCTATCTATCTATCTATCTATCTATCTATCGCAAGCCGCTTTGGAAAATATTATTTTTAAAAGTGGGGTAAAAATAATTAAATAGTAAAAATAAAAAGATTAGGTATTAGCCAAGATCCTGTACACATTGGGGATACTCTTCACATGGATGGGCTTGTGAAGAGCCGGCGTGATCTAGTGGACACAGTGTTGATCTCAGACCGGGGAGATGCCAGTTAAATTCCTGATGCTCATTAGGAGTGCAATCCTATATTGGAGAGCTGCTGGCTAATGAGCAATAGAATTTGGTGGGATTTGACAGCTGCCACATCTTGTGGCAGAAAATTCCAGTATCTGGCCTGCTTGCACTGGCTGCCTGTATGTTTCCAACCCGATTCAAGGTACTGATTTTGACCTATAAAGCCTTACATGGCTCAGGACCATAATACCTGACGGAACACCTCTCCCAACCACAATCTACCCGAACACTACACTCAACATCTGGGGCCTTCCTCCGACTGCAACCTCCGAGGGAGGCTCAGAGGATGGCAACAAGGGAGAGGGCCTTTTCTGTGGTAGCCCCCCAACTGTGGAACAAGCTCCCCACTGAGGCCCGCCTGGCGCCAACTTTACTATCCTTTCGGCGCCAGGTTGAGACTGCCCTCTGTGCCGAGGCATTTAACAGCTCCAAATAGTTCATCGGGTGTGTGTGGTGGTTATGTCATCTTTTCAACCAGTCTAGTTTTATTACCTTGTTCTTAGTTGTTTAAGTCATTTTAAAATTGTTTTTAAATGTGTAGTAGTGAAATGTGTATGATGTTTTTATTGTTTGTATTTTATATTGTATTTTACTGTATTTTATAATTGTTGTAAACTGCCCAGAGAGCTTCGGCTATTGGGCAGTATAGAAATAAAATAAATAATAAAATAATAATAATAATACCTGACAAGAGTGCCTCTCCCGGCATGAACCTACCCATACACTAGGCTCATAATCTAAGGCCCTCCTCCAGGTGCCTCCTCCGAGGGAGGCTCGGAGGGTAGCAACAATGGAGAGGACCTTCTCAGTGGCAGCCCCATAATTACTGATCTCCCCAGAGAGGCCTGCCTGGCGCCAACATTGTTATCTTTTCGGCACCAGGTTAAGACCTTCCTCTACTCCCAAGTATTTGGCAGCATATGATAAGGTTTTAAATCAGATCAGGGTATAGTGTGTGTGTGTGTGTGTGTATGCCTGCTCTGTTTATATGTTTGTAGCTAAACTTTTTTTTAATATTATGTAATATTTTATTTTTAAGGTTTTTAATCTCTGTAAACCACCGAGAGAGCTTTGGCTATCGGGCAGTATAGCAATGGAATAAAGTTCATTTCATTTGTATGTGCTGTGTGAAGAAGTCCTTCCTTTTCTCTGTCCTGAATTTCCCACCAATCAGCTTCACAGGATGACCCCTTTGGGTTCTAGTATTATGAGAGTGGGAGAAAAATGTCTCCCTATCCACTTTCTCCACACTGTGCATAGTTTTTGTACACCTCTGTCATGTCTTCCCTCACTCACCTTCCCCCCCTAAACTTAAAACCTCCATACATACATTACATATACACACACTCTCTGCACTCCTGTTTCAGCAAACATAAAAGCACTGTAGCTCTAGCATGGGCAGACAGATGAAATAAGAAGTTCTCACTTCTGCATGGAAAGCAACAGACATCTGAACCAGCCAATATAATAATTCAACAACATGTATATGCACTTAGCATGATGGGCATTTTATTTATACATTATATTACATTAATATCCTGTCTTTTTCCTGCAATGAACCCACGGCGGTTTCCATAATTCTCCTCCTCCTCTCCATGTTATCCTCACAACAACCCTGTGAGGTAGGTTAGGCTGAGAGTCAGTGACTGGCCCAAAGTCATCCAGTGAGCTTCATGGTTGAGTGGGGACTAGAACCCGGGTCTCCCCGAGTCCCAGTCCAACACCCCAACCACTACACCACACTGGCTCTACAACTGCATTTTAGAGCAGCTGTAGGCAACTTGTGGCCCTCCAGATGTTGTTGGTCTGCAACTCCCATTATCTATAAACCACTTAGCGATATTGGCTATGCTGGCAAAGGCTGATGGGAGTTGCAGTCCAACAACAACTAGAGGGCCACAAGTTGCCCACCCCTGCTTTAGTGTGTACAGAGCATTTCAGAAAGATTATAATCGCCCAGTAGCTCTCAGAACAACCACCCTGGAAGTTAAGTCACTAGTATTATGATTCTATGATTCTATGCCCATATCACAGATGGTGGGATGGGAGCGCAGAGCGCATGATTCAAGATTTGAATCATGGACAACCTGGCTCAGAGCTTGGTTCCCTAGCTATTACGCTCCAGTACCCCTGATTGAAGACAGCTCCTTAATTTTTCTAAACTCATCATCCTGACCCTGAAAACATTCAGAGTCACCAGAAAGTGTTGAAGTGTCATGTGGGCAAACAGAAACAGGTAATTTTCAACAGTTATGCATGCAACCACAGTACCCATCCCTCACCTGAGCGGTCACCTGGGAAGTTTTCACTTTCCTCTGATCCCTGATTATTTGGGAGCCATGGTATCTCTTCTTCGTCTTCTAGCTTTATTGTCACATTAGGAAATTCTAATCAAAAGAAAAAAAAGATGTTTGAGAAAGACAACACAGTAGGTGTCATCACAGTAGTGATGTTTTAAACTCTTGGGCGGGACGTAGTCAACAATTTAATAGTGATCGTTACATATACAAACATGCAGTTAGCAATAAAATCCAAGTCAAAGCTATCAAATCAGTAGACAAATTCCAGATGTAATCCAATCTTAGAAGCATTTTAGTTTTCAAATTGTATAGTCCGAAGTTTGCCAAACCTAAGAAGCCTGCTCAAATAAAACTTTTTTTAAATTTAGTACTTTAGTATTCCTTAATAGTACTTTAGCATTAATGCTTTAGTATTTCAAAAACCTTAAATAAAAATCTGTGAAGTGGGTGGCGAGATTTAAAGTGCAAAAGGGGTGCACAGCAAAGGTGTGCTGAGCCTTCCCCAACCCATGGTCTGTTCCTTGAAACCATATTCTCCCCAGTTGGACTCACCTCAATACTGGAGTCCCGGTGTGGGAAAGGGGCCTGGAGGAGGGACTGTATCAATGGCAAGTGACAGGATGTTGCTCCCCACCTAATCCTTCTCCACTTTAAATCACACACTTGGGATTGGGTCAGACCAGCCTTTAAAGCAGGGGTGTAGAACCGAAGTCCAAATCCAGCTCTTTGGGATTTTCCAGATGGCCATGCCCCCTTCCACTAACCCAGCTGCATGTCCCCCAACCACCCATCATTTGGTGGGTTCCCGGCTTTTGTGCAGTTTCTCCCCACCCCCGTCCTAAAAGGTTGAAATGCCTCCCTTAAGACTCAGTTACTGGCAGGAAGAGCTTGAAGCTAAAATAGGTTGGCATTTTTGTTATTTGCCCACTCCCCTTTTGCCTTTGGCCCCGCCCACCACTGGGATGCAGCCCTGGAGAGCTTCTCCAAAGCTGAATTTGGCACTCGGGCTGAAAGAGGTTCATTGCCCCGGCTTTAAAGACACAGGTGTGCCACCATCAATATGGCCTGGAGGGACATCTATTAGTTCAAAATATCTGTAAGGAGTGGGCGCATTTCGCTCTTCCACAGAGGTAGAAGTAAAACCAAAGCCACGACTTCAGGTAAAAGTCTTCCTTGATTTTTGGAGTTGTAATAATACTTTTTTAAAAACATGCACACACCACAAATGTTCTGAGCACCTCAGTTTCTAATCCAAGTATAGGAAAGGAATCTTTACCCAATGAGGCCATGTTCCTGTGATTCTCCTGCATAACCAGCCAGGGCTCAGTTTCATTGGCTTGGATTCAACGGGATCTCCGTCGCTCCTTCAGGAAACACACACGGCCACGTCCCCAAAAGTCACGGGGTGGCCTTGAGACAAAAAGAAAGCATTTGCCCACATTGGCTACAGAACATTTGTCAACGCCTGCAAAGCTCTCGATACTGTGCCTTTCACTTCACAACAACCCCAGGATGCTCAGGGCTATTATGCCAGTTTTACAAATGATGAAAAACTCCCTTCCTGATAAGAGCCGATTCAGCATCTCTGCGATCCTCAAGAGAGCTAAATATCTCTGCGACGCCCCATCTCCCAGACCAGATGCGACCGTGGCCTCAGGAGGAATAACTCATCACAGGGGCAAAAGCTTTACTAAACCTCCTTCCCAGCTGAATAACTCTATTACCTGGCGCTGTAACCTCACCAGTCCACGGGAAATAAAAGGTCGCCTTGATGCTCACCGGTCTCCACCACTTGGGACTTCCAGCTCTCACTCGCCCCTGCCTCTCTCCTGTCTATCTCTCCCCTGCCACCTTTAGAGCAGTCCCTGGGGCTTGGACTTGTGGCTCGTCCCCACTGTAGGGAACCTTAGGTGGGAGGAGCAGCCACTTGGGAAGGGGCAGAATGGGAGGGAGTGTGGCTGGTTACCAGGGGGACAGTAGGGGAGGGGGAGTTGGGTCAGTTAGGGTGGGCAGCTGCGGGAGCAGGTGGGGCGAGTGATGGGAAGTTCTGGGAAACTGTAGAGTCGGGATAGTATCCAGCGTTAGTGTACTATATAGGGTAGACCCATTGAAATGAATGGGACTTAAGTCATAAATCATGACTCACTTATGTCCCATTCATTTCAATGGGTCTGCTCTACATAGGACTAACATTGGATCCTACCCCAAGGTAGCTGTTCTTTGAGCCTATGAGGGCGCACAGTCCTATGCGTGTTCAGACAGAAGAAGAAGTCCTACGACTCCCAGCATGGGGCATGCTGGGAACTGTAGGACTTTTTTTCTGCCTGAACATGCATAGGATTGCACCCTGAGTTATTTATGCTGCTGTTCTTACTTTATTATTTGTTTACAAGTATTTATAAACCGCCTACATCTATAGATTTCAAGGCACTGCACACAAATAATAAAAACAAGCATAAAATCAAGACATAGAATATACTGTCACTGTTTGATTGTGCAAGGTAGGGGCCTTGGTCAAGGTTGTGTTATTTTACTGTGTTATATTGTTTGTACCCCACTTTGGGATGATTTTATAATGAAAAATGGGTAAGAAATTTCTTAAATAAATCATAAATAAGCTGGTAGGCTACATTACACAGGGAAGGCTTGTAGGAAGCAGTGCCCACCATGTGGAATAATCTTCCCCCTGAGATTAAATATGCGCTGGTACTTCCTACAGATAGGAATCTCAGGGGGAAGATTATTCCACATGGTGGGCACCGCTACCCTAAATGCCCTGCTCCAAACAACAGCAGAGCAGATCTCAGAAGTATGAGGCACCACCAGGAGGGACTTGCCAGATGACCTCAAAGATCAAATGGGTCTTTAGGGGAGAAGGCAATCTCCCAGGTAACTCATAAAATATTCTGACCCTATTTGCCTGTAAAATGAAGAGAAGAATCCAGGACTGCACTGTTTTCTAGACAGAACCCATGTTGAATCCTCCCTCAACTGTCACCACCACCAGCCATTCCAGCAGGCTGTAACGGAGGGAGATGAGAGGGGAAGCAGGGCCATTCCAGCAGCCCTGCTGAAAGACTACACTTTTCCTCTTCCCTCCCCATCCCTTTTTCCTTACGTGCCATATCTTTTTTTAGATTCTAAACCTGCAGGCAGGGACTGCCTTGTTTTATTGACTGTAAATAAGCTGCTCCGGAAGCCTTTTTGGCCAAGGAGCAGGATAAAAATTGGCTATTTTTTGTCAGTCACAAAGGGGACTAGCTGGGAGATATGATAACAAGGCCCTCTCCATCAGCCTGGCTGAGAGACCAAATGTCATTTGGCTCCTCCCCTTCCAGAACCACCTCCATCACTGGTCATTCCACCTCCATCAGTAGCCATTACGCCAATGGCTTCCCATTGGTTTTCACTTCCGAGTCCAATTCAAGGTGCTGGTTTTGACTTATAAAGCCCTAAATGGCTTGGGCCAAGATATCTGAAAGAACACCTCCTCCCATATGAGTCTGCCTGTAATTTACAGTCTTCCATCAGTGGCCTTGTTGTATGGCTCGGCACCAAAGGAGGCTAGGTTGGTGGATACATGAGACAGGGCCTTTTGCGTAGTGGCACCCTGACTGTGGAGCATTCTCCCCCAAGCGGACAGGCTGGCTCCATACCTACTGAGTTTTAGACAGGCAGTAAAAACTGTACTGTTACACTAGGTCTTCAGTGAATTTTAATATTGTTTGGGGCCTATCTTAAAGAATGATTTGTTTGTTTTATTATTTTTTTGCCATTTTAGCACATTTCTCATGGTTTTATGCCATTTTAAACTTTTAACGGTTTTATGTTATATTTTATCATGTTGTGTTTTACGGTTTTAATTTTTGTGAACTACCCAGATTGCTTTGGCTATTGGCCAATACATAAATGTAAGACATAAATAAATCAAAATTGAACCTTGCTTTAACGGCCCTGGTGGACAGGAAAGCGATATATAAATACTTTTCATAAAGAAATAATAATGATCTTCCCTCCGCCCTGCCAATTTCTATGTAGACCCTGGGACAGGAAAGAGAGCACTGTGGTGATCAGACAAGAAAATTACCAAGGTTGCAACAAGGGAAGAAAAAATAACACTGGCTGGGATGTTCTTTGCAGGACTTGTGGGGGAAGGGATAAATGTTCCTCTCCTCTCACCGGCTTACCAGCTGGACTGTTCGTTCCCTGCTCGGTTGATCCCTCTTTTGCTGCTCCAGCAGCGGTTTCTCCTCCTCTGCTTTCCTCCGCGCCCTCTAGCAGTTTTCAAGGTGCTTCCTCGCCTCGCTTCTTCGCTCCCAATGTCAAAACCGTGACAAGGTTGCAGCCTTGCTCTCCTCTGTGCCAACTAAACCCAAAAGAGCAGAGAGGCACCACCCCCGGGGTCCTGATTCACCATCCCTAATAGCAGATCGGGACCCCACTTTCACTCAGCAGCATGCATTATATATATATATATATATATATATACTGTATATACACACACACACACACACTCCTTTAATTTACCATTCTCATCATGGACACGACAGAAGCATGTTTAAACTGCATTAAAGAGGCGACTGATCCGCATTCAGGCTGCAAGCCTATTACGCTGACTTACCTGGGAGCAATCCCCCCATGGAACTCATTGGAGGGGGCTTTACTTCAGAGTAGACATGCCCGGGATGGCTTTACACGTGATCTTGAACGTGCATAACTGCTTGTTAATGAAAGGATCCGGGTTAAGCTTCTTCTGGAAGGAAAGGGATTGGGGGTAGGAACCTACATGAAACGTCGCTCCAGCTCTCCTTGTTGCTTATGCGGGCAGCGCTTCCTTTGTTTTCCGCTTCCCGTCACGTGACTGAAGCCAAGCCAGGTGACTGGCAAGCCAAGCCTGACTAATCTGCTCGCTGAGCGCATGGATGAGCTGGATGTGCACGGAGATGCTAAAAAGTGGTTCATCAGGAGAGTGACTTAGGGTGCTTGTCTTTTGTAACGTGTGTTGGATTTTTGTTGACGTGCAAAGCCTTGTACAGCCCACATAAGTACATAAGAAGAGCCATGCTGGATCAGACCAAGGGTTCATCTAGTCCAGCACTGTGTTCACACAGTGGCCAAATGGCTGCCCACAGGAAACCCACAAGCAGGACATGAGTGCAACAGCACCCTCCTGCCCATGTTCCCCAGCAACTGATGTACATAGGCATACTGCCTGTGATCCTGGAGGTAACATATTGCCATCAGGTCTAGTAGCCATTGATAGCCTTTTCCTCCATGAATTTGTCCAATCCCCTTTCAATTTCAAAGCCATCCAAATTGGTGGCCATCACTACTTGTAGAAGTGAATTCCATAGTTTAACTATGTGCGGTGTGAAGAAGTCCTTCCTTTTATCTATCCTGAATCTCCCACCAATCAGCTTCATGGGATGACCCCACTGGGTTCTGGTATTATGAGGGAGAAAAATGTTTCCCTATCCACTTTCTCCACACCATGCATAATTCTGTACACCTCTGTCATGTCTTCCCTTACCTTTTTCTAAGCTAAACAATCCCAGATGTAACCTTTCCTCACAGGGGAGTTGCTCCAGCCTCTTGATCATTTTAGTGGCCTTTTTCTGCAATTTTTCCAACTGTGCAACGTCCTTTTTAGGTGCAGTGACCAGAAGAACTGTACACAGTATTCGAAGTGTGATCACACCATAGATTTGTATAAGGGCAGTATGATATTGGCAGTTTTATTTTCAATTCCTTTCCTAATTATGCCTGACATGGAGTTTGCCTTTTTTCACAGCAGCCATGCACTGGGTCGACATTTTCATCGAGCTGTTCACCACAACCCCAAGATCTCTTTCTTGGTCAGTCACCGCTAGCTCAGATCCCATCAGCTTATACTTGAAGTTGGGATTTTTTGCCCCAATGTCTGTCACTTTATACTTGCTTACACCCTTTCTATGTATGGTTTTGGATGATACACTCCTGTACATGTCTACTCAATAGTAAGTCCTACTGAGTTCAATGGGATTTATGCAGAGGTAAATGTGTCTAGCAACTCATGGCCCTCCCAGATGTTGTTGGACTGCAACTCCCATCTGCTCTAGCCCGCAGAGCCAATGGTGAGGGATGATGGGAGTTGTAGTCCAACAAAATCTGGAAGGCTGCAAGTTGCCTACCACTGGTATATATCAGCCTTCCCCAAGCCGGTGTCTGCCAAATATTTTTGATCATTGGTGTGCTGTCCTGATCATTGGCTGTGCTGGCCAGGGCTGATGGAAGTCGTAGGCCAAAAGGGTCACTGACACCCCCACCCCCCAGACTTGCTCCTCCTCCTCACCATGGCAACCTGCTCGTTCACCTGTCCCTTGCTTTGGCCCAATGACGGAGGTGAGAAGGAGCAGCGGTAGATGCCACGGCCAACTTGCTCCCTGGCTCTTTGCCTGTCAAGCAAACAACTGGAGCAATGATGAGAAAGAGGATGAGGAGCAATAACGGTCAGTGATAATGGTGGTGTGAAGGTAGACTCTGTGTGGGAGGGAGTCCATGGAGTGTAACTTGCTCAAGGGCCTTCCAATACCTGCGGCCGGCACTGATGGAACCTTCTGCATGCAAAGCATGTGCTCTGCTACAGAATTGTCAACTACACATGACCCCAACATGTACATTCGACATCTGAGGACATCAAAGTGAACCTCGAGCTCACATGTCTTCCTTCGTTGCATTATGCAGTCTACAATCCACAGAAAAGCGTGACTTGCAGACTGCATAAAATCCGTGCAGCCTTTTCGTGGAGAAGGGGCTGCTTTAGCAGTGTGCCAGGTCCAATTCACACCCACGGTTCTACATATGGTAGGGAAAGAAATGCTGCCAATTTAAATGCAATTAAAAAAAAAAAAAATCAAATGCGCAGGTATAGGATGGAGGATATCTGGCTTGGCTGCCATAAATGTGAAAAGGTCAGGGTTGTAGTCAAACACAAGATGAACATGAGACAGCAGTGAGATGCGGCTGCAAAAAAGGCTAACATGATTTTAGGCTGCATTAATAGGATCATAGTTTCCAAGTCACAGAAAGTAATAGTTCTAGTCAGACCTCATCTGGAGCACTGTGTTCAGAACAGGTGCCACTCTTTAAGACAAATATAGAAAAACTGGAATGGGTTCAGAGGAAGACAACAAAGATGGTCAGTGGTATGTGGAAAACAAGTCCTAGGGAAAAGTTGAAAGAACTGGGTATGTTTGGAATGGAGAAGACTGAAGGGGGACACGAGAGCTCTCTTCCAGTACCTGAGAAGGACCGTCATACAGAAGAGGGCAAGGACTTCCGTTCTGCTGCCCCAGACAGGACTAGATCTTATAAGCTTAAGTTACAAAATGGGAGATTTTGACTGAACATTAGGAAAAACATCCTGATGGTAAGAGCAGTCTGACAATAGAGCTAATTACATTGGTGAGTGGTGGGCTCTCTTTCTGGATTTATGCCAGTGACAGTCCAGCAAAGTAGTCCAATCTTATTAGGCCCATATGTGGGTGGCCCAGAGTAGTGTACAACAACCCTGTAGTGTAGACTAGTGTTATCCACTGAGCTGGCAAGATTTAACTGTATTTAGGTCTCAGGTGGGAGGGGTGATGTGATATTGATTGTGCCAGTGGGGGAGGAATGTTGCCCCCAGTAATTATGTGTGTGTATATAGTGAGAGCCAGTGTGGTGTAGTGGTTAGAGCATTGGACTGGGACTCGGGAGATCCAAGTTCTACTCCCCACTCAGCCATGAAGCTCACTGGGTGACTTTAGGCCAGTCACGGACTCTCAGCCTAACCTGCCTCACAGGGTTTTGAGGATAAAATGGAGAGGACCATGTAAGCCACCTTGGGTTCCTTGCGAGTGGAAAAAAGGGTGAGATAGAAATGAAATAATAAATAAAGTATACATGAACTTGATACTAAAAATGGCCTGCACAGAAAAAGTTAATCATTCCTTATTCTAGTTTTATCTCTGAAGTATCAGGTGAGGGGGAAAGAGAATCCTATAATCAGGTTTGAGTAGAATAGGGGTGGGACTACAATTCCCATCATTCCTGATCACTGGCCACGCTGGTTGGGACTAATGGGAGCTGGGGTTCAACAACATCTGAAGGGCAACAGCTTGCCCACCTCTGGAGTAGGAGCTCAAGGTACACAGTGCATAGCCAGGGAATAGCTGGGGAAGATGGGCTATTAATGCTTTTCCAGCTAAGGAGGACAGAAGGAAAAAGCGGGAAATGGTTTCAAATTACCCCTGGTGGGCAGGATTCATTAGGGGAAAATGCTAGCCTGGGTACATGCAGTGGTCTAGTAGAGGGGGGAACACAAGGCTGCACAGCTCCAAGACTTTTTTCAGAGTAGGAGCAATATCTGCCAGAGCGCCAGGGTAAATGACAGACCCTTTCCTTGGACAAGCGAATGAGGCGATAACAAGGCTTTCAAGTTTTACTATGGTTTGGGACAGATTAGCTAGAGCAGGCAAGCACAACCGTTTCAGCCCTGAGGGCCACATCAGGTTTCTGCTGCAGTGTCAGGGCCCACAGATGTGTGCGTGCACGTGTACGTTCAGAAACAACTCTCTCTCACACACACACATCACATACAGTGCTTGTCTTGTACACATTCTAATATTTAAAACCTCCAGTTTAAGACAGGAGAGGGCAGCTTGTGCTGCATTTCCTTGAGGGTAATGCCAAGGGTCAGGGGACCCCTTATGCCCCTCCTCACATACACATCAACTCACTTCTTCCCCAACTCACTCACACATACACAAACCTACCCACCCACAGCTATAACCCTTCTGTTCCCTCTGCTGCCAAAGGGGGGGGGGAGCTCTAGAATCAGACTCTATAGTTCCTACAGAAGCCTCACTTCTATAGCATCCTAGAAAGCGGGCAGGAACATTTGTGCACTGCTTCCTAGAATATTCTAGAAATGATGCTTCTATGGCAGGAACCATAGAGCCCATTCCTAGAGCATTTTTCTTTTTACTTTTTCAACAGCACCAGTTGTTGCAGGGCTTGGGAAGCCAGCCAACAGGGCGGGGGGGGCACTTTTTGCACCCCTGAGCTAGAGGAAGACAAAAATTAGGAAAATAATCAATCAGAAGCTGGATACTTCTTTGCTTTGACAGGTTTTCTACTTGACTCTAGCCATTTCAGGGACAACACTGGAGAAAGTGGATAGGGAGATATTTTTCTCCCTTTCATAATAGTAGAACCCAGTGGGGTCATCCCATGAAGCTGATTGGTGGGAGATTCAAGACAGATAAAAACTTTCATAGAATCATAGAAAAGTAGAGTTGGAAGGGGCCTACAAGGCCATCGAGTCCAACCCCCTGCTCAATGCAGGAATCCAGGTCAGAGCATCCCCAAGGTCCACCGGCACCTTGAATGCCTCCAGAGTGGGAGAGCTCACCACCTCCCTAGGTAGTTGGTTCCATTGTCTTATTGCTCTGACAATTTTTCCTGATGTTTAGGTGGAATCTGGGTTCCTGTAACTTGAGTCCTGCAAACGGGATGATCGAGAAGAGATTCTGGCCCTCCTCTGTGTGACAACCCTTCAAGTACTGGAAGAGTGCGATCATATCTCCCCTCAGTCTCCTCTTCTGAAGGCTAAACATGCCCAGTTCTTTCAGTCTCTCCTCATAGGGCCTTCTTTCTAGTCCCTTTATCATCCTTGTTGCCCTCCTCTGAACCCTCTCCAGTTTGTCTACGTCCTTCTGAAAGTGTGGTGCCCAGAACTGGACGCAATACTCAAGATGAGGCCTAACCAGTGCCGAGTAAAGGGGAGTTATCACTTCACGCAATTTGGAAGCTATACTTCTATTAATGCAGCCCAAAATAGCATTTGCCTTCTTTGCAGCCACATCGCATTGCTGGCTCATATTCAGTTTGTGATCTACAACAATTCCAAGATCCTTCTCACTTGTGGTATTGTTGAGCCAAGTGTCCCCCATTCTGTAACTCTGCATTGTAGAGTTGTAACTCTGCAACTCTTTTTCACACAGCACATAGTTACTATTGAATTCACTTCCACAAGATGTAGAGATGGCCACCAATTTGGATGAATTTAAAAGGGGATTGGATAAATTCATGGAGGAGGCTATCAATGACTACTAGTCCTGATGGCTATATGCTTCCTCTAGTATCATGAGGCAGTAAGCCTATGTACATCAGTTGCTGGGGAACAGGGGCAGGAGGGTGCTGCTACACTCATGTCCTGCTTGTGGGTTTCCTGTGAGCAGCTGGTTGGCCACTGTGTGAGCAGAATGTTGGACTAGAACTAGATGGACCCTTGGTCTGATCCAGCAGGGCTCCTCTTAGGTTATGTTTACTTCTTTGCAAAAAGAATTGCATTTCTAATTAAAAGCAAAAGGCTGCATTTTCAGTTGGCTGAGGAAAGCTGTTTGTTATAGCTCAATGTGTTTTACAAGTTGAACCTCTGCAGTCAGAAGTTAAGCACCACTGAGCCCAATGGAGCCGACTCCCAGGTAACTGCATGCAGGATTGCAGCCCTGCTGCTCCTAATAGATGTCAAGCCTGAAGTCAATTTTAAGTCAATTTCCCATTAAAGGGTTACGGTAGACTGTTTATAGTATGGTTGAAGGGCCCTGAACCACTTGACTGAATCAGGGGAGGGAATGCTGGACACTGCCTAGCAACAGGTTTGAATTCCATTCTAACACTCCTCTGACAGACTAGTCTAGCATTAACTGACTTAACTGATTCTTGCTGCGTTTAGCAATGAAAGATTGACCTATGTGTGTTTTCCTTACCTCGCAGAGTGAATAACGTTTAAGTAACAGCACTTCTGTAACCATCAAGCTGTAGTGCCAGAGTAACCTTGTTACCGTTATTTATCTTTTTAAAAGCATCTACTTTAAAATAAGTCCTGTGCGTGCGTGTGTTTGTCTGAGAGAAGTCCGCTGCTGTTTTTGCACTCTGCCATCAATAAATTGGATATTCTGCAATGTACTTGTGCTCTTTGGAGGGGAGCTGTGCACACACCATCACCATCACCTCCTATACTTCAAAATTCACCACTACACCACTGTGTTGCTGTAATCTACTTCTGTGGAGAAATAGTGGTGAATGATTTGTCATAGCTGCCATGTCTCAAAAAGAGGAATTTAACTTTTATTTTCCATACAACTGCAAAACGGTCGCAAAGTAGCCATTGTGGGCAGTCCTGGCTAGGAAGTCTTGGGCAACATGGAGTGCTATAAAAAAATGCCGGGTCGAATCAGAGCTTTGTAAACCACAAAGACCATCAACCTGTATAAAGGCATCACTATAAGGTGCAGAAAACAGCACCACTTTCTCAAGTAATGTAACAGAGGGAAGCCTAAACAACACTGATTGTACGCATGGTACAGTAGACAGTAAGCGGAAGTATCACCATCATCTTATCAACGTTCAAGAATGCTCTGCGACCCTTCTTTTATTTACAAGAGGATCGATGTAGCAGCTTAACATTCCGTTAAGACTATTGTTGCCTACCGCTACTTTGGTCTAGCCTCCCCACTCTCTCCCCCTAGGTGGCTCTTCCTCGATCGATGGCTGACTTCTCAGCAAGGGGAGGGTCTTGCTCGACACAAGTGGGCTGGGGGAGGGAAGGGGCCGGTATGGTACTTGAATGTAGGGACGCTGCATGTATCCTATTGGTGGGGATAATTGGGGAAGGTTGTGGAGCCACCGCTTGTGCATTTAATGAGTCTGCGATGCGCTCCAACAGAGTCGTCTGCCTCTCGAGGGCAGCAGTGTACTTCTCCATGCACCTCTGGAGCGCAGTGTCGGAGCCGCGCATGGCTGTGGCCATTGTTTGGCTAGACTCCCTGATGCTTCTCGCGATGTGCCTCGCGCACCAGACAGCCACTCTGCGATCGTCGACCCGTCTCTCTGATTCCTTGCTATCGAGTTCATAAAGAGCCTCGCGGATTTGCTCCCCGGTTTCCCTGGTGGCCTTGATGAGATCCTTAGCCATCTGCGCTCTCTCCGCTTTCCTCTTGTTCCTGAATCTGGCAGCCCTTTGTGCGTTGGTCAACGGTGCCTTTTCATCTAGCTCTACAGCCGGTGGGATGTAGTCTAGTGGCTGCTCGTCAGCCACACCTACTGCCCCATCACTGCCCGTGTGAGGATCCATGTGTCCCACGTTGCCCAGGAGAAAAGAGGTGGGATCTGCGTTTTCATGGACTTTGCCCTCTTGCTCCTGTAGGAGACTTTCAGCTGTAGTGGAGTAGAAAGAGGAAAGGTAAGAGCACAGCAAGGATAGTTCTACATCAGAGACACATAACCCTTTTTGTTGCCTGAGGGCTGCATCTGATGTTGGCAGGGGGCCTGAGTATCTGCGCATGTGTGCACACACACTCACGGGCACGCAAGAACACTTGAGTGGGAAGGAGGCTTTAACTTCGCCCCCATCACAGCAATCCTGTGCAATATCACTGGGGTGGGGGGAAACTACTTTGGGGTCACTGAGGGAGGGGGAGGCTAAAGCCTCTTCCTCCTCCCCCAGCACTTGCAATAGGCACTGTTGCTTTGGCGTTGCCATTAGTGACACAGGGGCAGCAACGTCGGCTGCTTCTGGGTCGCTGCGGGGAGGAGGAGGCTTTAACTCCTCCCAGCGACCCTGACCAATGTCACTGCTCCCAAGCTGCCATTAGCAGCAGGAAAGCAGCAATGCTGATTGGCAAGGGGAGGGGAGTTTGGTGATGGGTGGGAGCATGCGAGCTGCACAACTATGCCCAGGGGCCGCATGTGGCCCACGGCTTGTGCACCCATGTCCTAAATGATAGGGAGATCAGGGTACTACACAATGGGGCTAATGTTTGAGAAACCCAGTCAAGCTTCCTTACCTAGAGATGGAGCCCTGGATGGTGGACGCTTTCGTTCCAGTCTTTCCCGCTCGGGGTTGCCGTCCCTGAGCCCATGGATGGTGGAGAATCGGTCCTCAAAAGAGTGAAGCAAATCCACGGGAAAGTCATCGTCCCCCTCGCCTCCGCTGTATGGTTCTTCCGAGAGCTCCGACAACGCATTTGGGTCGACGAGGATCTCCGCCACCTCTGGAGGGTCCCCATCAGCCACGATCTCGCTTATGAGCTTAGTGTCAAAGTCAAGCTCTAGGTCCAGGGCTGTGTCATTCTCTTCCTCCTGCTCCTCTTTGCACTGCTTGTACATGGCTGTTGCGACTGTGGCTCCATGCTCATCCACCACGTGCACCTCCACCGGCGGAAGGGCTCCTTGGAGCTCAGAGCGGCTCGAGCCGGGTTGCTCGTCCTGGGGTTCCTCCTCCTCAATTTTCGGAGTGAGCATGGCGAATTGCCCAGGTGGACTCAGCCCAATGGGTTTATGGTCCTCTTGCGTTATCATGCTCCCGCTGGGCTGCGAGAGAAGCTCTTGGTGATGAAGGGCGGACACCCAGCCTGCCTGAGCAAGACCAAACTTCCCCTGGAGAAGGCGGGCCTGCTTTTGAGGAGGCGGCTTGGCTTGGGTGGCTGTTGTTAAAGGCGGCCTTGCCTGTCCAGACGTTCCAGGAGTGAGTGAAGAGGTCTGCCTGGCCAGTGTCAGTGCCGTCTGCCTTGGCCACGAACCCTTGTCTGGAGCCCCGCTGCCTGAAGTGTACCTGGGGGTGCCGTCTCTTCTGTGCAGGAGGATCGTAGCTAGCTTATCGTAGAACGGCATGGTGCTCAGTTCCGCCCCGGGGCACTTATTCTGAGTAGTGACCTCCTTAAATTTCTTCTTAAGGGCATTCATCTTCTCGCGGCACTGGCGAGCTGAACGGTTGAAGCCCCGCAGGCCCATTTCATTGGAGAGCCAGTTAAAGACTGCCTCGTTGTGGTACATGTTCCGGAGTTCGTTTTGCACCTCCGGGCTGACCCATAGGTCGACAAAGACCCCAATCTCTTCCTTGCTCCAATATTTGGCCCTTTGCCTCTGGGACTCCTGGGTGTCCTTTGCAGAAGCGGCGGGAGATGGCAAGAAAGGGGTCCGGCCTGCCAAGGGAACACATAGGAGCACAGGGTGTGCATGAGAATTATTTTGTTTTTATGCTCCCCCAAACAATTGTTATCATACCCCATATATAATCTTTAGCCTTCTAACATGGGGACCCTGAGGGAAGAATGGCGCTTGGGTGGGTTGCCTGGCTCAACGGAGAGTACAGGTAGAGTTGTAAAATCGAGCCTTGCTGGGGCAGAACGAGGCCGAAATTGGCCCCGCTCACGCCCCGGCGAGGCCTTACCTTTTCTTTGGGGTGGCTCGCCCACTCCGCGGCGAGCCGCCCGCGCTGCTCGTTCCGTTCCGTCGCGTCACTTCCGGTACCAGAAATGACGCGACGGAACCCTGCGCAGGCACGCTGGACCCCTATGGTCTGTTCTGCGCCTGCACAGGGTCCATTTCTGGGCCCGAAAATGGCGAATGGCCTGAAGAGATCGAAAAATACAAGCCAGTCCGGGGCGCGCCCAGGGGATTCAGGTCGGGGGCGTGCCCCCGCCTTAACTACACCGCTAAGTACAGGAGTTGGGACCGTGACTTTCCCAGCTGCAAAAAGCAACTTAAGTGCAGAGGGTAAAAGGTCAGTATCATGCTGTGCTGCAGAGATAGGCGGGGAGACAAGCAGGTGAGGGTATAATACTAGAACCCAAAGGGGTCCTCCCATGAAGCTGATTGGTGGGAGATTCAGGACAGATAAAAGGAAGGACTCCTTCACGCAGCGCATAGTAAAACTATGGTTCCCATCTTCAAAAAGGGCAAGAAGGAGGAACCAGGGAACTATAGGCCAGTCAGTCTGACATCAATCCCTGGGAAATTTTTGGAGCAGATTATAAAAAAGTCAGTCTGCAAGCACCTTGAAAGCAATGCAGTGATTACTACAAGCCAGCATGGATTTGTCAAGAACAAATCCTGCCAGACTAATCTGATCTCATTTTTTGATCGGGTAATCTCTCTTGTGGACTGTGGGAATGCTGTGGACATCATATATCTGGACTTCAGCAAAGCTTTCGACAAAGTGCCTCATGATATCCTGGTTAGCAAGCTAGCTAAAAGTGGGCTAGATGGAACAACTATCAGGTGGATCCACAATTGGCTACAGAATCGGACTCAAAGGGTGCTTATCAATGGTTCCTTCTCAAACTGGGGAGAGGTAACGAGCGGGGTACCACAGGGCTCGGTCCTGAGCCCAGTGCTCTTCAACATTTTTATTAATGACTTGGATGAGGAGGTGCAAGGAATGCTTATCAAATTTGCAGATGACACAAAGTTGGGTGGAACAGCTAATACTCTAGAAGACAGAAACAAAATTCAAAGAGATCTCGATAGGCTGGAGCGCTGGGCCAAAAACAACAGAATGAAATTTAATAGGGATAAATGCCAAGTGCTTCACCTAGGAAAAAGAAACCAATTGCAGAGTTACAGAATAGGGGACACTTGGCTCAACAATACTACAAGTGAGAAGGATCTTGGAATTGTTGTAGATCACAAACTGAGTATGAGCCAGCAATGCGATGTGGCTGCAAAGAAGGCAAATGCTATTTTGGGCTGCATTAATAGAAGTATAGCTTCCAAATCGTGGGAAGTGATAATTCCCCTTTACTCGGCACTGGTTAGGCCTCATCTTGAGTATTGCGTCCAGTTCTGGGTACCACACTTTCAGAAGGACGTAGACAAACTGGAGAGGGTTCAGAGGATGGCAACAAGGATGATAAAGGGACTGGAAACAAGGCCCTATGAGGAGAGACTGAAAGAACTGGGCATGTTTAGCCTTCAGAAGAGGAGACTGAGGGGAGATATGATAGCACTCTTCCAGTACTTAAAGGGTTATCACACAGAGGAGGGCCAGGATCTCCATCATCCCAGTTTGCAGGACACAGAATAATGGGCTCAAGTTACAGGAACTCAGATTCCACCTAAACATCAGGAAAAATTTCCTGTCAGAGCAATAAGACAATGGAACCAGGTGCGGCTGGACAGCCATCTGTCGGGGATGCTTTGACTTGGGTTCCTGCATTGAGCGGGGGGTTGGACTCGATGGCCTTGTAGGCCCCTTCCAACTCTACTTTTCTATGATTCTATGGAATTCACTCCCACAAGACGTAGTGATGGCCACCAATATGGATGGCTTTAAAAGGAGATTGGACAAATTCATGGAGGATAAGGGCATCAATGGCTACTAGCCCTGATGGCTATATGCTGCCTCCAGTATCGGAGGAAGTCTGTCTATGTACACCAGTTGCTGGGGAACATGGGTGCGAGGGTGCTGTTGCACTCATGTCCTGCTTGTGGCTACTGTGTGAACAGGATGCTGGACTAGATGGGCCTTTGGCCTGATTCGGCAGGGCTCCTCTTATGCTCTTAGGGAGGTCTTGTCAGTGAGGAGCTGGGCAGGAAAAGGCGCCTGTTGCCAGGCAGACTGCGGAGGGAGGGCGAGGTCTGGAAAACCGCTAGTGGCACTTGCTTAGCCACGTGAGCCATTTTGTTTTCTAACTGCTCTTGCCTCGTGTCAGGTGGGCGGCTGGGGCAGTGCCCAAATAAACTAGGAATAAGTGAAGATAGCAGAATCGGACATATCGACAAACCGTGGCTGACAGTTCCCTGGGGCGGCAGACTCTGGCCTCATCCATCGGCCAGAGAACCAAGGGCCACTGGGAGGCTGCACCCCATGCCTCTCAGGAGTAATATCACAGCAAGAGGGAGACCAACCTGGCCCCATACATCAGCCAGAGAGGGAACAGCTGCAGGGAGCTCACGTCACCCCTCCCTGCCGGAAGGAACACACAGCTCCAACTGACAGTTCCCTGGGGCGGCAGACTCTGGCCTCATCCATCGGCCAGAGAACCAAGGGCCAGAGGGAGGCTGCACCCCTTGCCTCCCAGTCTGGCCCCATACATCGGCCAAAGAAGGAACAGCTGCAGGGAGCTTGTTTTGCCCTTCCCTGCCAGAAAAAAAAAAGAAGAAAGAAAAACCTATAAGAACCTTTTAACTAAGAACTGGTGCCGGAGGAGTTTTGCTTTCTTCCTCCTCCCTCCCAATCCCTTTTCCTTTTGTGTCATGTCTTTTAGATTGTAAGCCTGAGGGCAGGGACTGTCTTATTATTAATCTTTGTAAGCCACTCTGGGAGCCTTTTCTGGCTGAAGAGTGGGGTATAAATGCTGTAAATAGATAAATAAATAAATAAATAAATGTGAAGATTCACAAGTCAACTTCAAGCCACGGTTTCAGGTCACAGTTAGTTGGCCAGGGTCAGTTCAGATGTACAAACCAGAGGTAAGCTAAATAAAGCATGGTTTAGCACAGGAGTGGACAAGTTGTGGCCCTCCAGATGTTTTGGCTTACAACGCCCATCAGCCCTCACCATTGGCTAAGCTGGCTAGGGCTGATGAGTTGTAGGCCAAAACATCTGGAGGGGCACAGGTTCCTCAGCCCTCTATGCAGTCATTGTGTTTTTGAAATGTTGTTACTCTGTTTATATGGGTTGCTACTGAAATATTTTGATAAGTTAATATTTTGAAATGTTCTTATTTATTGTTAATTACAATTATTTTGGTTACATGATATTTTGATATTGCCCTACTGAAGTTTTGTGGCTTTGGGGTTTCCTTAGGAAAGAAAGGCAGCTTACATAATCCTCTTCCTCTCCATTTTATCCTCACAACAACCCTGTGAGGTAGGTTAGGCTGAGAGTCAGTGACTGGCGCAAAATCACCCAGTGAGCTTCATGGCTGAGTGGGGACTAGAACCCAGATCTCCCAAGTTCCAGTCCAACACTCTAACCACTACGCCACAATAGCTAGCTAATAAGAATAGTTATTTGCTGCTCTTCAGCAAAAGCTCTCAAAGTAGTTTGCAAACATCAACAATAAAATAGTAAATTCATAACTAAAATACAGCAAAAACATAAAATAATACACTCACCAAAAAATAATGCAGCATAGTAATGAAATAAAATGCCGGTGTAACACCAAAATACTACATTGAATAACTAAAATGCCTGCGGGAATGGGGCAAAGAGAATTCCAAAGACATGGTGCCACCATCGAGAAGTTCCTGTCTTCTGTCTCCACCCACCTCACTTCAGAGGATGGTGGGGCCTAACACAGGGCCTCAGTCTCTTAACACCTGGGCAGGTTCATGTGGGAAAAGCGGGGGGTGGGTGGGGGTAATAAAAATGAAATGAAAATGAATTGGAATACAAATCAATGCAGTGCAAATACAGGCAGTCCCCAGGTTACGAACGAGATCTGTTCATAAGTCTGTCTTTAAGTCGAATGTGTACGTAAGTCGGAGCAGAAGCCGCGCAATGTTTTCAAAGTGCTGCAAAGTGTTGCAAAGTATAGTGCATGCCTTCATAAGTACGAACCATTGTATTTAACTCAGATTTTTACATATATGGCGGTCTGTTTTTAAGTATGAGTTCTCCGTAAGCTGGGACGTTCGTAACCTGGGGACTGCCTGTACTTCCTCCAGATAGCACATCCCTCACTGTTGAGATTGGCTACAACGAATGTGGTCAGGAGTGTTAGGGCTGCTGAACTAGAGGCAAGCAGGCTCTGAAGCAGGCCGGCTGTGGGGAATGGAACTCAGATCTGGCCCTTCCCCTGGCGCCACCCTCTTTCCCCCAACCAATGACCGTTTGCTGGTTTCCTGGCTTTTCTGCAGTTTTTCCCCCCATTCTGAAAGGTTGAAATGTGTCTCCTACGGCTTAGTGACTGGCAGGAAGAGCTTTAAGTGAAAATAGGCTGGTCTTTTTGGTATTTTGGCCTCACCCCTTTAGCCCCGCCCACCACTGGAATGTGGCCCTCAAAAGCTTCTCCAAAATGGAATTTGGCCCTCAGGCTGAAAGAGGTCCTGCACCTTGGGTAGTGTGGAAGGAGCCAATGCCGCGGCTTCTCCCGCCACCTCAGCTGGGCCAGTGCTGGTATGGGAGGAGCCAAAGCGAAGGCTCCTCCCACAGAGCCCCGGGCCCTGATGCAGAGGGAGGAGCAGCACAACAGCGGTTTCCACGTCCCCAGAGTAATGCGAGCAAGAGCCCTTCGAGAGGAAGCGGCTGTTCCTTACCCAGAGACATCACATTCTGGTAATTCTCCTGCATGACCTCCTTGTAGAGTGCTCTTTGCGCCCAGTTCAGCAGAGCCCACTCCGCTTCGGAGAAATATATGACCACATCCTCAAACGTCACCGAGCCCTGGAAGAGGAAAAAGAACCAAGGACTCAGGACCTGTCATCCTGGGGCAAGGCACCTCTCAACCATCCCCAAAATGTCCACGGCTTTCTAGGCTGCTTGGGATTCTCAGCCCTTGTGCTACGAAATGAATAAAAAGCAGGGCTGAAATATTCTTTCAGTTTCATCTGCAGTTTAATCAACTCGCGCTTTGGTTGATTAAGTCGGAAGGGGCAATTTTAAATTGGCAAGGCAGCGAATTAAAGGCACGTGTGTTTACCTGGACCGGGGGAAACTCTCCTTCTGCTGCATTTCTATAATAGCAAAGGAAAAAGGTGACACTTAAGAGGATAGTTCCTTCAGCCTTCTCCACCCTGGTTCCCTTCAGATGTTTTGGACTACAACTCCCAGCATTCCTGACCATAGGTCATGCTGACTGGGGGTGATGGAAGTTGAAGTCCCAAAAATCTGGAAGGCACCAGGTTGTTGAAAGCTGCTTCACACCGTGTCTTAAAGAGGTGTCTATATGGATACTTTGAGAATCGGTTAACAGTTAATAAACTAATCAGCAAAGACTGCAATTCTCTGCACCCTTACTTGGGACCAAGCCCTCTTGCAGGACTTACTTGAAGAGCTGCCTGCTTAGGAACCTTTATTTATTAGATTTGTATACCGCTGAACTTGCAAAATGCCCTTGCAGCACTTTACAATCATAAAACCAAACAACAAAGAAGCAACAACAAAAAAACACAAGAATAAAAGTGTCAAAATAACACATTATTGAACATTAAAAACATTCCTAAAATGTTAAAAACAATGAGGAGCCAGCAGTAAAACAATAATCAAGCAACAGATTAAAGATTACATGCCTGCTTAAAGAGGAAGGTCTTATCCTGGCATCTAAAGGTATACAATACAGACTTCAATAGCCCCACAATAGGATTCAGTTCAGAGTAAACATGCGCAGGATTAGACTCCACAAATTCTGTAAGGGCGCAATCCTATGCATGTTTAGATGGAAAAAAGGCCTACAACTCTCAGCAGCTGGGGCATGCTGGGAGTTGTAGGCCTTTTTTCCATCTAAACATGCATAGGATTGCGCCTTAAATCTGCTGTCAACCCCCAACATTAAAACTAGTGAAAGCATTACAGCTAGTTATCTGGAATCACCAAGTGAAACTCCTTTACATTTAGGAGTTCTCCAGTGCATGCGCCTCTTCCCTCTTCGATCTCCACCCTTCTTCCCAACGCGAAGTCTTTTTTTAATTTATAATTCGTTAAACCTAATATCCATACTACAATAAACAATAAAGAACCCAACAATTAATATAATAGACATCAATCATCAGTATATTCACCATGTATATATACGCCTATATTTCCTTCTCAAAACATTAAAACGTATGCATATTGGGTCTATTGCACACTCTCTTCTATCCCAGATGCCCTCTGCTTTCTGGGCCCTTTTCTCCCGCCAGCCCTGTCTTCAAGTACCTGCTTTTTGACTTGCTCCCTCCTCTGTGCCCCTGACACTCCCTCCCGAACCACTCGGATAACCACTACGATCCCAGAAACGGCTGTTAGGCACCCAGCTGCACAGGAGGCGAGATCCAGTGGGAGGAAAACAACACAGCTGGCTTGCGTGTGTGAACTGCCCCATGCTCTAGAAATGAAGCAGAGCTCCCTTGTGTCCAAGCATCAGCAGCCGAGGGAGAGAGAGACTTGAGCCCTTTTCACGCAGGTTCTCAATCGCATGGATGGATGTATCCACAGATACAGGAAGCGCTCCTCCTCAGACCATCGGCATCGCCCTCCACGCATACAGAGCAACGGAGGCAATTACGGAGAGTTGCAGGGCTGAAGCTAGAGATGTGAAGATGCCCAGAAAAAAAAACAGAAAAATTTGGGGGGGAAACAGTTTTTTTTCCGGGAAAACCCCCGCCCCCAAACCCCACTTTCTTCCCCTGAATTTTCCCAGGTCTTCACATCTCTAGCTGCAGCGCTCCTCTCCTCATGTCTTCTTTCAATGCAGGAGGAAGAACGCGCCAGAAGGGCTCCTGTCTCTCACGTACAATCACTCGCTTGGTAGCCACAGGCAACAAGGAATCACATGCAGGCTGTCGTGCCGCTGCCCATGGGCGAAGCCCTAGCACTACGTATGAGAGGGGAGGAGGGAGTGTGAGAGGAGTGTAGAATGTTGAGATGTCTGCTGATTGGATGAGGGAGTGGAATGGGGAGACTGGGAGTGTATATAAGGGGAGTGCTGTTTGGTTTGAGGGGGGGGGGAGTTTGAAGAGAGCGAGGGAGGGAGGGAGGGAGGGGTTTTTCAACGTTTAGGATCTCATAACTTCATCTATTTCCCTACCCTAAATTGTAATCAATAAAACTTGTTTCATTTTTAAAAATCAAAGTGAGTGGATTGAATAAGTTACCCTAAGGGAGTTGGTGGCAGGGGAGGAGTGAAGAGAGTGTTGGTTTCTAAGTGGTCATGGGGGGGGGGGGGATTACTAGGTCTTCTTGCGAAGGATAAGGGGGAGGGAGAGAAGGGCCGGAGTGCTCTTCTGTACCCAGCAGAGAAACCAAGCAGGCGGCCAGAGGAGGAAGCCCCATCCTCTGTGCCTTATAAACATATGTAGAGGCCTGTTGGAGGAAGGCCAGCACACCCTGTCCCTCCTCTATCAGCCACCATAAAGTTAGTAATTTTCTTTTTTTCCTTTTTCTTTGCAAGCTAGCAACTTTTGTGGACTTATTTGCAAGGCTGCTGCCCCACCCTGAACCATTTCTTCACAGTGGGTGCACAACCTCAGGCCCCAGGGCCAAATCCGGCCCTCTGGGTTTCCCCAGAAGGCCATGCCACCTTCCCTTGGCTCCACCCCCTTTCTCCGACTGCCGATCATTTCATGGTTTCCCAGCTTTTGCAGTTTTTTTCCCATTCTAAAATGCTGACGTGCAGGACGAGCCTGAAGCTCAAATAGGCTGGTATTTTGGCCGTGCTCCTTCTGCCTTCAGCCCCGCCCACCACTGGAATGTGGCCCACGAGAACTTCTCCGACAGGGAATCCGGCTCTTGGGAAGAAAGAGATTCAACAAGCCTGCTTTGCAGGCGTTTCCTCCTCCCCTCTCAGCACAAACCCACCCACAATGTCTGGATGCGAACCCCTTACCAGATTCGTCTTCGGTTCTTTCCCTCCACAACTCTGTAACGATCTGGAAATGAAGAGGGAGGTCATTCCGCAGCCTGTGGGGGGGGGGGGGTGAAAGGAGAGAGAGAGGGACATGGGAGCCATTTTGGATGAGGCCTTAAAAGCATGCTGCATCTGCACTCGCTACACATGGGGTAGAGTTGACCATGCCACAGGAGGAAAGGACTAACAGCACAGGACTGTCCATAACGGATGATGGTATTCATCTTAAAGCAAAGGAACTGTCCATATATCAGCACATGATCATTTATACTTCTTTTTTCAAGTTCACTTTTACTTTTCAATTTTACTTCTATACTTTAAAATGATAATCTGAAGAACCCAGAGGTTCCTTGGAAGTTCATTCGAATTCTTCAGTAAGAAGCTCAGTATAATGGCAGACAAACAATACCCTCAAGCCAGCTTGCCCACTGTTAGAGGTTGCCTCCTAAACTAAAGGTGCAATCCTATGCATGTTTAGACTGGGGAATACTGGGACTTGTAGGACTTTTTTCTGTCTAAACATGCATAGGATTGTGCCCTAAGATGCAAACACACAGCCATGGGGAAGAGCCAGATGTACTCAGGGAATAAGTTTATGCAGACCAACAGCAATACTAGCCAGAGCCCTGCGAGAACTGAGCATGCTCCCTAGGCCACTTCCCAGAATCCTCTACAACACACAGGGGTTCTGTGACAGAGACACTGGCCTGGTTAGCACATACCGACAACCTGGAGCATGGGTCGAACATGAGGTGTCGTTGAACTGTGGGTTGTTGTTGAATCATGGGTTGTTGTTGAATCATGGGTTGTTGATGAATCATGGGTTGTTGTTACATGCGAACCCTGCACTACAGTTTAACTATGACTTGTTAACCATGAACAACCCTAGGAGAGAACCCATGGCTTGTTGTTGGGTTATAAACTCTGGGTTCTTGTACTCTGAACAACAGAGTTGTTGTACTCTGGAGCAACGAGGTGCATTTTCCAGGTCTGCCATTGTTGTTTTGCATCTAGGAAATATATCCCTTTGTTCTCACCAAAGAGAGACATGGAAAGATTTTCTTCATACCTTGCACGCCATCCACCTGTCAGAGTCACCTAAATAGCCCTAGGAGTGAATCATGCTAGACAGCTTAGCACAGCCTTCCCCAACATGGCACCCTCCAGATGTTTTGCACTACAATTCCCATCAGCCCCAGCCAGCATGGGTGATGGTCAGGGACAATGGGAGTTGTGGTCCAAAACATCTGGAGGGGACCAGGTTGGTGAAGGCTGGCTTGGCATGTAAGCGGCCATGTGGGATTCATTTATTCATTACATTTTAGGGATAGGGGCGTTGGCCTTTGGTCCCAGTTCAAATCACTGTTCAGTCTAACATGACCATTCAGCCTAACGAACCCTGGTAAGATCTGCGAGCATTCATCCAGTTCGGTAATTTTAGACTCTGGACTTAATGGCCTTATAGACCTCCACCCTCGCTTCAGATGGGAACGCGTACGACTCCACTTACTTCAACGTGTGGCAAGCCAGCCCTGCTGCGCTTTGGGCCCCTCCTGCTCATTCTGCTGAATGGGGCCATGGACGTCTGCCCCACGGTCCGGTCCTGACGGCACCACCAGGTTGTGAGGATGGGAGAGACCATGGACACCACCTGAGCGTTTAGTGAGTAAGCATGAATTCCTCTTACATCTTCCCGGCATGCATCATGAATGAAGAGCAGAAACAACGCTTTTCACTTGGGTCTGCAACACACACACACATTTATCTGTTTACGCCTTCCATGGGATCCAGCGGCTCACGTACTCAAATGTTTCAGTGGTTCGCAGCACAGAGAGGAAATTCTTAGCAAGGCTCTAAAATTGGGGTGGGCAACATGTAGGCTAAAACCCTGGAGGGCCACAACTCCCATCAGTCAAGGTCAGCATAGCCAGTGGTGAGGAATAATGGGAATTGTATGCCAAAATATCTGGAAGGCAACAGGTTGCCCAGCCCAGTTTTAAATGGTCACCCTAAAATAATATTCAAGATTAAATTGCCCCCGCACCCAAAACTTTCAAGAGTTTTTGTAGAGCACCTATGGAATAATTACATCTGGACTCAAATACATGCAGCGGGGAGGAGAGAAAGAGGTGATGCTACTCTCCCCTACCCTAAAATCACACCACTGGACATGTGTGTACCCCCAACCCATGTAAAAAAAAGGTAGTCTCCATTTTTTTAAATTTTAAAGTGCTTCCTTCCCCCATTATCTAGAACAGGAAACTACTTTCAGTGACCACAGACCTTAAGGTTTCATAGAAAAACTATACCTGCAGTTGCTGAGAAGTTAGAAATTGAGATCATACTAGCAAAGCAGATGGACTTTGATTCAAAAGTGAGAGACTGACTGGAGCCTTAAAAAACATATTAGGCAAATCTATTGAGGATAGATCTAATGATGTCTCTTAGCCACAATAGCTTAAATGGAACTGACACGCTCAGAAGCAGTGAATCTCTGATTCAGCCTTTCCCAATACAGCAACCGCCAGAGGTTTTCATAGATTTCATAGATCATAGAGTTGGAAGGAGCCTACAAGGCTATCGAGTCCAACCCCCTGCTCAATGCAGGAAACTAGAGGAGGGGTCTCCCATCCAAGTAATAACCAGGCCTGACCCTGCTTAGCTTTCCACACTCAGACAAGCTGAGCCAGCATAAGCCACAGTGTTGGACTACAACTGCCATTATCCCCCCCAGCCAGCAGGGGATTATGGGAATTGTACTCCCAACACATCTGGAGGGTGCCAGGTGGGTGAAGCCTGCTCTGATTACCAGACACTAACGACGCAAATCTAGGCATGTTTACTAGAAGTCAATCCCACTGTTTCCAATGGGGTTTACTCCCTAGGAAGCATGTTAAGGATTGCGGTGTAAATCCTACGCAGATTCAGATGGGCTCTTCTTCTGCAAGGATCTTGTAATATCTACCCATTTTTAAGAGGGTTATTCCTTTTAAATACTGTTTGTTGGTTTTAAGAGATTATGTAAGCTAACCTGAGCACTTCTTTTTTTTAATGGAGATTTGGGATAGAAATACTTCAGATTGAGAACATAAGAAGAGCCTGCTGGATCAGACCTTCCAAAGGTCCATTTAATCCTGCATCCTCTTTCCCACAGTGGCAACCAGATGCCTCTGGGAAGCCCCAAAGCAGGGCATGAGCACAATAGCCTCCTCCTGCTCATATTTCCCCACAACTGGTCATTCAGAGGTATACTTTTAAATACATACATACTCGTCCCAGGCCTAGCAACAACATGCTGCAGCATTTGAGCCAGGCTTCCCCAGCCTGGTGCCCCCCAGAGGTGTTGGAATGCAGCTCCCATCATTCCCTGCCAGCATGGCCATTGCTGGCTGGGAATGATGGGAGTTGCAGTCCAACACCTCTGGAGGGCACCAGGTGGGGGAAGCTGTTTGAGCCAATGCTGATGGATCAAACTATACCAGCCTTCCCTCCACCAGAGCTGTTGGGACTACAATTCCAAGCATCCCTCAGCCAGCCATGCTGGCTGAGGGATTCTGGGAGTTGTAGTCCCAACAGCTCTGGAGGGCACCAGGCTGGGGAAGGCGGAACTATGCTATCCCAGGCTGAGTTCTCGTACGCAAAACTAGCTTGGTCTCTTGTATCATCCTGCCAATTCATGAGGAGGAGTTTGTGCCACGCAGAAAGGGGCTGCCGACGCGTGGCAGAACGCCTGGCAAAGCGATCGTCTGCATGCGCCCAATATTAAATTAGAAACACAGTAGCAGCCAAAACATCCAAGGACGAGGAGAAAGGAAGGTGGCACTAGGAAGGGACAAGGAAGAGACTAGATTGGACAAAGAGCCACTCTTACCAAGAGCCGAAGGAACTCGGGAGTTGGGTAAAACTGGTTTCGGCGAGAGCAGATCCCCTCCCCTTAACGAAAGCCGGCCTGGAACCCAAATCCAGCGCAGCGGCGGTTCCGAAGCAAGGAGACTTGGGAAGATCTTGATCTTTTCCTCTCCGTCCTCCGGGGGCAGGATGCAAAGGCCTAGATGCACTTCGCGGGAAGGTTGAAGACTCTTCTTCCTGCTCCCCCCACCCTGCATCATAGTAGCCAATGAGAGTGAAAGGAAACCTCCTTCCCAGCCTGGTGTTTTTTTGCATACTCCGATTGGCCAGTGCATAAATGGACACGAAGAGGGAGGAAATAGTAGTCCAACGTGGTAAAGAAAAAACTACACTTCCCAAAATGCTCAGGTCTGGAGTCCAAACTCGTAAAGTATCCTGTGCCGACCTATTTTTGTTTTTTAACCAGGATATTTTTCTACGGAATGATGAGGACTAGAGACTTGCTTTTTAAAACACAAAGATAAAACTTCGGCCTTTGGACAGATTAAGCGAAAACATTGCTAAAGTTGGGGAAGGGGGGAAGGGGAGGGGAAAGGGAAATTCAAGCCAAACCCATTTGAGTTATAGCGGATCACTCCAAAAAAGAAGAAATGTGTTCCTCAAAAAAGAGTGCATCGGTTTGCATAAAATTTGCAGATGCTAATTTATAAGTGCAAATTTAGAAATAATTTTATTTAAATAGAGATACAGAGAAATTGAAAATAATAAACAGAGATACAGTACAACTCATCAGAGTGTGAAAAACTTGCCCAGTCTGCTGTCCAGGTGCTGATGGGCAACATCGAGGCCCCGGCCTGCGCTCCTTCCCTTCTGATGGCTCCTGATCTTTAAACAGGCTTTGGGCTGGAGAGCCCTTCAAACAGAGGACTGTCTTCTGTAAAAGAGGATCCATGGCTGCCCTATAGTAAAGTATTTGCCCTAATATGGATCTGGTTGTTTTTTTTCTTATGGCCAACAGGGCTACCTTTGCTTTTTGCGTCCCTTTTAAGGTTGCAATCCTATCACTTATTTATTTATTATTTATTTAATACATTTTTTATACCGCCCAATAGCTGAAGCTCTCTGAGTAAGTCCCATTAAACAGAGTAGGACTGACTTCTGAGTAAATGTGGATAGGAATTGCTCTGCATAGATGTGTGAGGTGATTCTGTTATGAGAGAAGCCCTCGGGACCGTGCAAAAGCTGGCCCGGATCCACCCACAATATTGGTTCGTGACCCGCTTTATGAGCCGAAGTGGTAGAACACTGATATGAAGACTGTATATACCTCTTACCTTTTTCTATCTCTGTGCTCATAAGTGCATTCAAGGGAATAAAGAAACACAATTATGGAGCTATACTGTCACCTCCGGTTTCTAACCGAACGTTGCAAATTCTGGAGTAACGAATGCAAAGAAAGAGAACAGGGTACCATAGACTGCTAGTCTAGAATGGAGAGAGGCTTCCCTATTGCTCCTGCCCCTGGTTCAAATGGGAGCCAGAAGTGTGGGCTGTGTGTAACGCTTGTCTCTCTATCTGTTGCTCTTTTTCTCTGAATGGAGACTGAACCTCGTGGCTCAGGTGTTCGTTGGGTGCCAATAGTCCCACGTGTATGTGTGGGCTGGATTTCGGTAGGAATTAGATGGGAGATTTTATTTTATTTTCTGTAAGAAAATTGTATATTTTTGCTCTTTTATGGTTTTATTTGTTTTGGTGAAATTCGCATTAAAATTAATATTTTATTCTTACTAATAATTAAATTATTTAATTATTAAGTTATTTATTATTGTTATTAGTATTTTTATTATTAAATCATTTAATAATTAAATGATTTAATAATAATTTTTTAAAGAAGGAATTAGATGGGAGTGGAGACTGACCAACTGAGTTACTTTGGATACATCAAGTTAGCAGCTCCCTTTTCTTTTTCTGCTGCCCAGGTTTGGAGGAAGCAGGATAAGGGCACACACAGTTATACTATATATATAAATTTTATTATTACAGTATTATACCCCACATTTTTTCCTCTTGCAAGGAACCCAAGGTAGTTTACATAGGCCTCCCCCTCTCCATTTACACATATACACATATATACACACATTACAGGCAGTCCCCGGGTTACGAATGAGATCTGTTCGTAAGTCTGTCTTTAAGTCGAATGTGTATGTAAGTCGGAACAGAAGCCGCACAATGTTTTCAAAGTGTTGCAAAGTGTCGCAAAGTATAGTGCGTTCGTGCGTTCGTAAGTACAAACCATTGTATTTAACTCAGATTTTTACATATATGGCAGTCCGTTCTTAAGTATGAGTTATCCGTAAGATGGGACGTTCGTAGCCCGGGAACTGCCTGTATGTGGGTGGGGAAAACTCCTTGTAGGCACTGTTGGTCTTGCAACCCTATCTTCCTACTCCAGCTGTGCCCATTTAGCAACATCCAGCCCATCTTTGGCCAGCCTCCTTCGTTAAAGAAGCAAAGTTAATAAGTGTGGTTCTGAGCATGTACAGAGTGCCTTTCCTGTCACTAGTAGTAAGTAACTGCAGGCTGTCCTTACACATGCAGTTAATGGTTATGTGAGAGGAGGGAATGACTGTTGCATCAGGACCTTTTGAAAACTGTTGAAAAAAGGGGTCCTTTTCAGTAGTGGCACCCTGGTTGTGGAATGCCCTCCCCAGAGAGGCTCACCTGGTGTCTACAGTGTTGTCTCTTTGGCACTAGGTGAAGACCTTTTTATTTCCCCAAGCTTTCTAGCCTTTCAGTTTTAAAATTTGCCTTAGGGGACAACCCCATGCATGTTTAGACAGAAAAAAAGTCTAAAATACTAAAGGCTTATGAAATACTAGTCCTAACCACGTGTTCAGTCTGAATACATGAGGACAGAAAGTGTGTAGGACCCCCAGCTTCCCCCCTCGCTCCTCAACTTTGTGTGTGGAGTGTGAAGGCCTGAAGGGAGAGTCTATTCATGTTCAGCTGAATGCCCTTAAACTTCACCATGACTGGGAACCCTCAAGGCAAAGGTTAGGCTGGCATGGACAGGGACATTGGGGTTGGTGGGGCGCTGGAGGGGGGCATGTGACTCCCCCTACACTCTTTGTGCCCTCGTATTTAGGCTGAATGCCTGTCTGAACAGTAAAAAAAATGGAGAGGAACTCCAGCCAGAAGACGAATTCTTTGTAGGCCCAACGTGCTCTGCAATTTCTTCCTCAGGCACATTTTTCACCAATGGAAGGAATACTCCAGTGACTCCTATTGCAAACATGCCCTGAGGAAGAAATTTCAAATAGCTGTTGGGCCTACAAATACATCTGGAGTTGAATTGGCTCCGGGCAAGCTAGTCCGGAGTCACATGCCAGCAGTGGGCAGGGCAACAGCCCAAAGCCTGCTGGCATGTGTCCCCCCCCCCCCCCCATGCTTGCCCAGAGCCTATTAACACAGAGACACTCTCTGAGCTGGCTTTGCTCTCCCTTTGCCTTTCCCAATTGGAGCAAGCGAAGCCAACTGAGCCACTGCCTTGAGGAGGCATCTCAGTTGAGAGCCACTCACCCTTCTCTGAGGGAGCAGGATCTTCAGGGAGAGGCAACACTGGAGGCCTTCGCGGGCCAGACCTGGTGGCAGTGGCAACAGTACTGGGTGACTGCACTGTACTCTAGTGATGGGCAAATGTCACCCCCCCCTCTCTCAAAGTAGTGGCACCTCCCAACTGTGGACCTCTTGAGAACATTCTCACTGTCTGTCAATGTGGGAAGTCTTAAGAATTGATGGGGGGGGGAGAGAAAGGGTGAAGGGTTCCATAATGATCAATGGGCAAAACCCATAGGGTTTCCCTGCACACACAGCTCTAGTGGGAGAGATTAAGTTCATTTATATTAGGGAAAGGGAGAAAAAACTGCAGAAATGTATGCAAATTTAATGCCTGGGAAGTGAGTAGAGGCGAAATATATGCAAGTTTAATGGCTGGGAAGTAAATGTAGGGGGAAGTTCCTGCAGGTGTGCAAATTTCCCCTCCATTTACTTCCTGGCCCTAAAATTTGCACACATATTCACAACAGGTTTTTTTTTTTAAAAAAAGCCTTAGAGGGTGTTAGAACAGGACAGCAAATGGGGTGCCTGCACCAACAGTACTTACACACACCCCAGCGGGGCCCCATTCAGTCCGTCCCATGCAGCTGCCTTCTCGGGGTATTTTTTAAAACAGTCAGGGAACCGCAGTAACCGCGGCAGTAACTGCTCTGAAAAGGAGCCCCCCAAAAGTGGGGGAGTTAATATCTCCCCTTTCTGGAGTAGCTGGAGAGTCAGGGAAGTGTTGAAAAGGTGGAGGACACTGAGAAGTGTCAGTTCAACACTCCAAACCAAGAGGATCACATCACACACACCCCGCCTTTTGGTGCACTCACTCCTTTGGCTCCCCCCCCCCCCCATGCCATTTTCAGTGCTTCTGACTTGCACTACCAGGTCCCTCCTTTCTCTGTTATTTCTCCCCCGGTTCTTCACAACTGTGCATGCAAATTAGCCGATAGGCAACCTCATCTTGTCAATTCCCTTGTATGTTACCTACTCCCCCTTCACTGCTCCCTTTGGCAGCTGAAATATACAAGTAAATTGACAAGGAAAGACACAGCTGTAAGTGTGCATGTGCACACTTGTGACAAACAAAAATAATAATAATTTAAAAAATATGTCTCCAATTGCGCATTTTGGGGGCACCATATTTTTTTTTTTAAATGGGGACCAAAAAGGGGTAGCATCAGAGAGGGGAGGGGGCCTGGATGTGGAGACAAGACGGGTTTCTCCCACAAAGTGCCCTGGGATATGTGCCGGAGCTGGCTGGAGGACTGAGCGGGAAGGAGAGGGAGAACAAGCCATGGCAAGCCTGATCATGTCAGGTGTACCATGGGTGGGTCCGAGAACAACTGACAAACCATCGTGGCTTATTCACAGGGTGGCTTAGTGCGATGTGAGAACCTGCCTATAGAGCAGTGGTTCCCAACCTTGGGTCCCCAGATGTTGCTGGACTACAGCTCCCAGCATCCCATGCTGGCTGGGTATGCTGGGAGCTGTAGGCCAGCAACATCTGGGGACCCAAAGTTGGGAACCACTGCTATAGAGTGTCAGTTCAACAAACTTTGGTATGATTGAAAATGGGATGTGTCCTTTTGAGTAGGCCAATTGCTTGATAATCCTTGCTTGTGAATGAAAGAAAGCTCATTAAACCAGTACTCCACCCTTTCCCATAGACTGAGCTGAACAAGAAGAAATGTTCTATCCAGTAGGAAAGTAATTTTAGGAATTTTCTTGTGAATATTTGATCGGAATGAAGAGTTTTTAAGTGCTTTTGTGAAGTGTATTAATTGGACATTTTGGTGTGATTCTCTGATGAACTATGAGGACATTCTGTGTATTGGCTTCTTTGTGAAGGTACCTGTTTGTACACCAAAGTATTCATCACAAATTTATTCTGGCATAGGGCAGTGAACACCCTAAGGGGGATCCTTAGGAGACAGGGTCCTTTAAAGTCACACACAAACACAGAGACTTTAGAGCAGTGTTCTCCAACCTTGGGTCCCCAGATGTTTTTGGCCTACAACTCCCAGCATGCCCCAGCCAGTGCTGGCTGGGGCATGCTGGGAGTTGTAGGCCAAAAACATCTGGGGACCCAAGGTTGGAGAACACTAGAGCATCTGCAAATTATTATTATTATTATTTTATTATTATTATTTATTTATTTACGGTCATAGACCAAAACCAATTTATACAAAATCGTATAGACTCATATGAAAATGCATCTGCAAATTTGTGCATTTTCTTTGTCCTGCGGGCCTGAGCCCCAGATCTTTTTGGTACCTAGCACCGCCTCTGGTCCTAGCCAGCATACCTAATGGTGAAGGATGATGGGACTTGTAGGCCAAAACATCTGGAAGGCAGCAAGTTGCCAAAGCCTGCTGTATGCTAATAGATGTGTGTTAATAGTTAATAGGTGGGTGAAACAAAATTAGAGCACATTACCTTTTATTGAATAAAATAGCAGTTTAAAACAGTGCAAATATATTGTAAGGCATAATCACTAGTACTAGAGGCAAAATGTTATTTTAAGAAATGAACAGGATTAGGTAAATGCTCCTCATTTGGTCAACTATTATCACCTGTCTCTGAACTCTTTTGAGGCACAGACAGAAGTTTTTGTTCGATCGTATAAATGTGGCTGATGTCGGGCAGCACTGCAGGAAATTGTCATTTTTAATGCAGGCCACAGTGCCTAGAAATAGGGCTACTTCACCCAAATGAGCCACGGGCATGCCTTTTCCTGTTCCTATGAATGCACAGAGATATACACATTAGTGGTAGCCGCTTGCTATTTTGGCCACAGAATATAAGTATACGAGGTATTGGACAACTTTTATACCCGGGGTGGGACAGATCTCTTTCTGCCCAAGGGCCGAATTCCATTTCAGAGAAGCTCTCGGGGGCTGCATTCCAGTTGTGGGCTGAGCCAAAGGCAAAAGGAGTGGAGCCAAAAATACCAGCATATTTTACCTTAAAGCTGTTACTGCCAGTAACTAAACTTTAAGAGATGCGTTTCAATCTTTTAGAATGGGGGCAAATGTGCAAAAACTGGGAAGCCACCAAACAGTCAGTGGATAATTGACAATTGTGGGGAAAGGGGTGTTGCCCATCTGGGGAAGCTTGGATGGCCAGATGGGCTGGAGGTTCCCCACCCGTTTTAAACTTTTGGGTCTGCTTTCAAATAAAGCATCTTTGGCTTTTTGTAAGACTTCAGGCACAATCCTATGCAAGTTTAGACAGAAAAAAGGCCTACAATTCCCACTTAGCCCTGCTTCTCAACTTCCAGAAGGGATCTGGCTGGCCACTGGACTAGGAGGATGTTTGGCCTCAGTGCAAGAAGGCTCTTCTTCTGTCCTTAAATCCTCCAAGTGCAAATCATCACATGACAAATACCTAATCTAGCAACTGGGGAAGGTGGGGGAGGTGTTTTTTTCAGCATCTCTGAATTCACTGAAGCGGCAACGCTTTTGCTGCATCCAGATGGGTGAAAGCACAGGAGACACTGGTCCAAGTTCTCTGGCTCAGGTGCGGCAGCCGCTCTCGGCAAAGGAAGTGGTAAACGCCTGGAACTGAGCGCAGGTGTTGCGGTACTGGGTGGCCCGACAGCGAATGGGATTCGGTACTTCCTCCACCCAGGTGTTCATATCCAGCAGGTACTGGGGGCTGCAAGAAGACAGGATCATAATATAGACATGCCCGGCTTAGGAAGCCACCCAGGAAGCTGCCTTCGACTGAGTTGGACCCTTGGTCCATCCAGCCCAGTATTGTCGACACTGACTGGCAGTGGCTCTCCCGGGTTTCAGGCAGGATGCTCTCCTAGCCCTACGTGGAGGTGTCAGGGATCGAACCTGGGACCTTCTGCATGTAAAGCAGGGGCTGTACCACTGAGCTATGCCTTAACACACACACCCTGCTATATATATATATATACTGTATATATATGCTGAAGTTTTAAGGTGGCAACTGACTGTTCTCAAATCTGCATTTACTGAGCCAACGTGAGGGGCAGAGGAGGCAAAGGGAGTGTTGGTGGGAGGGAAGGCATGCTTAATCCTCCCCATGCCTGCTGATTCTCCCCTACAAATGCCCCTCTCCCAGGCCCTCCCACCTCCACCCCAACATCTGGATTTGGGGCTTGGCTTGGGGGGGGAGGTAAGGCAGCATTTGCAGGGGGAGCGCTTAAGCACGTGCCCTCTGGTTGCTGATTCCTGCAGGGGCAATGGAGGACAGCAGAGTTCCTGTATCCTTAATGGTTGCGCAGAAGAGGGAATTTTGGAAGGCGCAGCTTGTCACGCAGGGCAGAGAAAAGCGGCACCAGCTGAAATTCCCTCTTCGACGCAACTGTTCAGGATACAGGAGCCCTCCCGTTCTTGTTTGAATGTTTTGTGTTTTCCGCTGTTCCCCGCCTCGATCTAGATGGAGAGGTGGGTAAGAATTATTATTATTATTATTATTATTATTATTATTATTATTATTATTATTAGGCTCACCTTGCAGTGTCTTATTCTCTCCCCCTGCAAAACAGTTGCCAGTAGGCACGACTTCCTTCCGGGAAAGGCCTTGCATGTCACTGAAATCTAACTCAGTCATTCCTAGATGCCAGTCCCCATTCCTCTGGCCCTTCCTGCCCTATAGCCAGGAGTGGACGGGGGGGGGGGGGGCTCTAAATTTTCTCTACCCCCTAATTTCCCCCCCACATACAAATAATTAAAAAACAGTTACAATTTTGCCTTTAAAAGGCCAAACTAGATGAACTGCCCCACCCATACTTTTTTGCTCCCCCCTGTGGCAATTTGAGGCTGGCTACAGGCCTGGCCTTTCCACCAATCCACTACGCACTTAATTTTGGCCCCTCCGCCGTCCTTAACCTACTGGTCTTGAGAGTCCCGAGTCTCCCCGTCACGTCCCATCAGCAGATATTCGCTGCCCGTGGCCAAGCGTGTCCGACACGCCGCACGCACCACAAAGCGCCGGATCTCGTCGATGGAGACGCCAGTGTCTGCAGCTAGAGAGGAAAAGAGAATTAAAGAGTCAAGGCGGGGAAGGAGCAGTGAGTGGTCCGGAAGCAGCTGATGAGGCCACGCTGCTGAAGCTGACCTGATAGGAGAAGTGGGAGAAGGCCGTTTTACTCTCCCTTGCCTTTTAGTCCTTCAGTTTTAAAACTGCATTAGCGCATTTTAAGACCTTTGCGCTGCTGATGGCTTTTACTTTGCTTTTAATTTTGGTTCAATTCTCTTGTTTTAAACATTTTAGGTTTATATATTATGTTTTTGTATTTTATGGCTTTAAGTTATGTTTTGTAAACTACCCAGAGAGCTTTGTCTACTGGGAGGTATAGAAACAGACAAACAAAGACATTGTGGTGTTCACGTAATCTGGGGGTGGGCTGAGCTGGGTTGGGGCCATGGCATAAGTGTGGGGGGGGATTGAACCCTTTTTCCTGCTGTGGTTCCAGTCAGAATCAGCCACTCTCCCACACACACACCTGCTATTCACAATGGGAGGAACACTCCCATTAGCAGCCAATGGAAGCTTTCCTCCCATTGCAAATAGCAGGTGTGTGTGCGTGTGTGTGATTCTGAAGCCCTGCAGAAGGAAGCGGGAAGAGGCTGCTAGCTTGCTTCTCTCTCTCTCTGTTTCTACTCTCCTGCCCTACTTACCTATTCCTGCTTGCTGGATCTTGATCTCTTCTTGTTTGTTTCTTTTGCTTAGACCTTTTGGAATGACCAGGATTTTGACCCTTGCCCTGCCTAGACCCACCCCGACATGTTACTCCAAGCATCTTCCAAGCGATGCTTTCTCTCCAGAGTAATCTGTCGGGATACATGCTGGTAGCGGGCACCACCGAAGCCAGCAGTGAGCGGGGCCACCCTCTTTTCTCATTCTCTCTCTCTCTCTCTCTCTCTCTGTGTGTGCAATCACCTTCTCTCTCTTTCTTCCTCTTCCTCCACCACCACCACTCCTCTCTTCTTCCCTGCACCAGTGAGCTGCCAGGGGAAGGGACAGACTGTTCTTGCCACAGATCTGAACTTGTGGAGGGCTTTTGAAATTAGGCCTAGGGGAGCATAAAATTAGCCTGAAGATTCCAGGTTGCCCACCCCATGTTACAGGATTCTGCTGGGAATTATCCTTCTCTTTCTTTGTGATTCTTTTCCTGCAAGAAAGCACTAGATTTAACCTGATGCTCAACAGCCCCCCCTAAAATATCACTTACTAAACTGCAAGGCCTCTAGGATCCTAACGTCATAGACGCGGAAGGCACTTTCTTGGCTCTCACGCTCCACTCGAACTCGGAATGCTGTGAGTAAAAGAGAAAGATTGCAGTAAGCCGGGAAACTACTTCAGAGAACCTGATAAAACAAGAATTAATTTTATAATGCACACTGCTTGGTGTCCTATTTGCAAGAAAAGTAGTCCATACATCCTGTAAAGAAATAAAATATGCACAGACAAGAGGAGAGTCCATCCAGATCTAGTGGCTGAGGCTGCTAACCAAGCTAGATTTTGTAACGTGAACTTCACCTTGGACTTACAGGCTTTTCTACATGAGGCTATTAATCCGCTCCATCTACTTTTGTACATCTACAAAATTAAGATCCGAGCACTACACAAAGAGCATTTCCTTCCCTGCTGTTCTGCTACATAACCTCTAGGTGACACTGTGGTATGGTGGGATAGCGCAAATACACAAGAGGAAATCACACTCTCTTTCGCCATCAGAAATAATACTGCATTTCCCCTGCTCTAAAAAAACTCGTGTAAAGATCTGTTTACAAACAGAAGCGAAACTGGAGGATCACAGCATCTTCTAAAGAACCCATAAATAACTATGAGCAGGGAATGATGAGCACACAACAAATGCCTCATGTAGAAAAGTTCTAAGTTAGATCAGCACAACTAGTGCAGAGCTGAAAGTAGGTTTTATGAAGGAGCGGAAAAGATGCCAAGGAACTGAACTGAGATGGGTACGTGAAAATAAACAGGCTTTCTGGGTTGTGCTGGCAGGAAATACATGAGGGAAGAGCCAAAATTAGCCAGACTGGAAAGGGTGGGGCCTCCATTCCTAGGACCAAACCCTCTTACCATAATGTACACGGGGACTGTAACATGCAAAGTCCATGCGAGCATCTTCTGTGACTTTGTCCTCAAGGGTACGCTTCAGACGTGGGCAGGCACCTGGGCAGGGGAGGGGAAAAGACTGGTCAGATTTCCTGGGTTCCCCGGGGGTGGTTTCCAGAGCATTAGTGCAAGATGGCTGTGAGACACAACTGACTTCTCTAAGCAGGACACGGGGGTGTCTAGGTGAGCTGAATAGGGAGAGAGTGCAGAAACCTGAGACTCCTGGGTTCTCAAAGGGCCTTTCCAGGCACTGTTGTTTTCCCGAGCACTGCTCAGCAAGTGCAACTTTCATGTGTATTTTATTGGGCAGTTGTGCTAACAAGGTGGGAAACTATTAGACAGTGCCCAAGACATCACTACCAGGTACATGAATGCCTGGACTGGCCCTTAAGGAACTGTCCCTTCCTTGTAAATTCTAATGTGGTACAGCCACATTTCTTGGAAGACTATACTACATCAGGAGCATGGCTGGTGCTGTCACTGCAACGTTGGGCACATACCGTGGCATCCCATAGATCAGGGGTGCAGAACCTCTGGCCCAGAGGCCAAATTCAGCCCTCCTGGGGTCCCCAAATGGCCTCACCCCCTTCCCCTAACCCCACCCTTCCCCCCAACCACCAATCGTTTGGTGATTTCCTGGCTTTTGTGCAATATTTCCCCCATTCTGAAAGGTTGAAATGCCTCCCCTGAGGCTTAGTTACTGGCAGTAAGAGTCTTAAGCTAAAATACGGTGGTATTTTTGCCTCTGCCCCTTTTGCCTTCAGCTCTCCCAGTTCTGGAATGTGGCCCCCTAGAACTTCTCTGAGATGGAATTCAGCCTTTGGGCTGAAAGAGGTACCCCACCCCTGCTATAGATGCTATAAGGGCCCAGCATCATCTCTAATACACCTTCCACAGGGGCTCTCCTAGAATACGGGAGACCAGAGGTAAGAGAGCATTCCTGATTGCAAACTGGGGCATACAGCTTCCTCTGGAGCCTGCTACCAGAATACAGTGAGCATGAGTGCACCTGCACCACCTGCATTGCTTTAGCGAGCCTGAATTCACCCTCCTGGCTTGTCGTATGGAACTCCCCAAGTGGCATGTTCATAGTGTGGGTGGGGCAGGCCTCTTGCCCGTGGGGTCCCCCCCCCCCCGATCTTGATCCGGGTCCCTCAGAAACTTGAAGCCAGCCCAGTCAACCTTACCTTCAGCACATTGGCAAACATCATCTGAGCACAATGCGGACACATACTGAGGCCTATTGGGGGCGCCATAGAAGATGTTACAGCGCTTGTCTGTAAGGGGAAGAGAATAGTTTGAGAAAGAGAGTGGGTGAGTGAATGTGAGTGTGCGTGTGCGTAATGTATGAAAGATGCTGTTGTTAAATTTAGTTACTCAGCCTTGTAAGATAAGGAAAGCATTCACTGGTAGGCACTTAAGAATTCCTAAGGTGCAGAGGAAGTGTGTGTGGGGGTTTTGGGGCAAATAGAAGATAATGGGGAGGATCTTCCATTTGGCCCATTGTGTAGATCCCAGAGAGAGAGAGAGAGATCTGTCCCATTATCTGTCAAAGTTGGCAGATAGTTCAGTACAGAATATTATGATTATTCTTTTTCATAATAGGGTTTCATATAAAGTAGCTCTTTTTGCTGTTGCAACCAAAAAGATTTAGAAGAGTTTCCTGAAAGATTATTAACGTCTTTGAGGCTGTTCGGAATTTTAAAATGTGTTGACATTTATGTATTGTACCTGAAAAAACACTATTGTTTATACTTGGTTTTTACTTACAATGCTTATATAGACCAGGGATAGGAAACTTGGTTCCCTCCAGATGTTTTGGACTACAACTCCTACAATCCCTGACCATTGGTATAACATGTACACATACTAGGACTGCCAACATATTAAAGACATTTTAGTTGACTAATCACCTGCTTCTTATGCAATTAATGCATCAATTAAATTTAAATACATCTGCACATTGCCAAAACCTCAGTACAATTGTCTTTTGGGCATAGAGAAGGAAGTGATGATTTAATAAACAAAAGATCTCCCTTATTTGTCCATTGCGACCAACACAGGCAAGCCCTGATGATGGAATTCTGGCCCCCACCAAAAAGATGCACCATCCTCCCATTGGGGAACTCCCTTTGCCCCATGACCTGCCCTTGCTTACCGGGTTCATAGAAGTCATAGATGGTGGCACTGGATGGCTGGAGCTTTCCCACAGGCACAGTCTGTTTGGCTCTAAATACTACACATTCACGCCCTGATTTTGGCACCTATACACAAATATATAAACCACAACAATTACTTTATACCCTACTTTTCTTTTGCCAACTTCAAATCAGCTAACATCCAAACAATAACAAAAACAAACAACAAAACCAAGGAAAAAAGCAACATAGAAAGTAGCAACATGCACAACACACACACACACACACACACATCAGGAAAAGCAGTACAGAAGATGACTGTGACACTCTCTTATACTGAGTCAGGCCAGTCGTCAATCTACGAAGAGAAAAATCACAATGGGGTACCAAAAATACTATTCAGTAAATTGCTCCAATGTGATTCGGGCCCTTACATATTGTGCAGGTGCTCGTTCTTCTGTCTCCCGTAACACAGGAGAATAAGGAGCGAACACAATCGAATCAGAAAACTTTGTCATTTACAATTTCCCTGATGAAGGACCAATAATTTATTTTGCTACCCCATGCTTGTTTTTCTGCTGGTAACCTATTTTGGGGATCCCATTTTGTTGGATTTTGTTCACTGGTCAATATCACTACCGTAAGTGTTGTCTGCTACAACTGGTTCTCCAAAGGCAAAGGGGATTGGCTGGCCCAGATATCTGATATTTTCAGTGGCGCCACTAGGGCAGGACTATAGGATGCAGGTCCTGGGCCCTGCAGCCCTCCCTCCCTCTGAAATGACATTGACCTCTTTCCTCCTCCCCTTAACTTTTTACAGAGTGGGCGACTGTGAAGTGACGCACCAAGTCAGTCCTGCCCGAGATCTTAATTTTGGCACCATGTTGGGCCCAGAGCAACTCTGGGAAGTGATGATTGTTTATGTGAGTGACTGGAGCTTTGCTCCAAGTGCCCATCCTGTGAAAACTAGTAAAGGGGGGGGAAAGAAAATATATTGCCACCACTGCCAGTACCTAGTAACAGAGGTAAGACCAACCATGGGCAGCAGTGGGGAAGCGGCGGGTCCCTTTTTCTTAGTTTCTTAGGGCGTAATCCTATGCAAGTTTAGACAGAAAAAAGGCCTACAACTCCCAGCATGCCCGGGAGTTGTAGGCCTTTTCTCTGTCTAAATTTGCATAGGACTGGGCCTTTAAAAGATTTTCACAGAGGTTTACAAGCTCTGTAAACAGCTTTCAAGAAACAAAGAAAAAGGGACCTGTTTTATCTCATACATACACACACACACACACACACACACTGATTGAGCAGGTGGAGGGAAAGGAAGGAATGTGCCTTTTTCTTCATTTATTTCCCTGTCCTGCCCCACAAAAAGAAAGAAAGAAAAATGGACTCATTAATTCCTTCCCTTCCCACTGCCGGGTAAGCAGTATGTGGGACAAGAGAGAAAGCAGTGCAGTGGCAGGAAGGGTCCCAGAGGGCACCATGCCCAGGGCCCCTTCAAACTGAGCGGGGACACTCAACAGTCCTTTTCAGTGGAGATACCTGGGCCTGGGTTTAGGCCCCCCTGCTTATGAGGCAGCCTTCCCCAAACTGGCACTCTCCAGATGTTGGCCTATAACTCCCATCATCCCTAGCCAGAATGGCCATTAGCATGCTGGGATTGTAGCCTGACCCATCTGGACAGAACAGGTTGTGGAAAGCTGCCCTCTTGCCTCTCTCCTCCTTATCTCCATCTATCCAGACACTACGCTCAACATCTGAGGCCTTCCTCTGAGTGCCTGGAGGACGGCAACAAGGGGGAGAGCCTTCTCAGTGGCGGCTCCCCGACTGTGGAATGATCTCCCCACTGAGGCCCGCCAGGTTAAGACAACCCTCTGTGCTGAGGCGTTTACAGACATCTAGGGTTATTTTAATGGCTTGATGGGTGCACCTGTGTCAGGTACTTTTAACAGGTCTATTCTGTATTAAATATTGTTTTTTGCTGCTAAATTGTTTTTAAATTTCTTAAACTGTTTTTAAATTCTGTATTGTGGAATAATTTTATGTCTGTTTTATTTTATCATGGCCTTGTTTTAGGCACTGTTGTAAACCACCCAGAGAGCTCGGCTATTGGGTGGTATAGAAATGAAATGAATGAATGAATAAATAAAATATCCTCCGGCAAGATCCTCTCACCGATTCGACATAGAGCAGCAAGCGCCGTCCTTGAATCTCCCAATGGCTGATGTATTGATCGGGGACATCTCTCAGCTGAGGATGCAGACGAGAGACAGAAAAGAAATGAGAAAGGTGACAAAACAAGCAGGTTCCCCAAAAAGAAGTCACCTCTCCAGGCCAGTGTGCAAACGGCCTCTTGAAATTCTCCATCCTCTTTGTGGGGAGAGAAATTGGAGGGATGATTTCACTGAATTTCTCCAGGGAGAGAAGAAATTCTCCAGCAATTTCTCAGAGGTGGGGGGTCATCATTAACAGTGGCAGGTGAACAAGCTCTTTTTTCTCCCCTAAGATTTTGTTTATGGGGGGGGGGGGCTGCCACTGCAAGGGACAGCTGGCAGCAAGCAACTGTGTTGGCAGCTTGGCTACCATTTTGCATAGTCCAAAATGCCCCAGACCTGGCGTCATTCTGAGGCATTGCATGGGGAGGGGAGGAAACAGGAAGACGCCGACAAAAAATGGAGAGTATTCAGAGAAAATTTTGCAAAATGGCATTCCTTTTTCTAAGGGGCTGAGAGGGAAAAAAAAATATCAGAAATTTTCTCAGGAAAATGTCTTTGAAGAAATTTCAGATCAGCTCTAGGCATAACACCATTTTTCCATTCCTTCCCATGATGAGGCTGTAACCAATGCACTGACTGTCAAAATCAGGGCCGATGAGAAGCTCGGGGGGGGGGGGGGGGCTGTTGTAGTGGTGGGTGGGTCCAAAGGCAAAAGAGGTGGGACCAAAATACAAAAAACCCCAAACAGCCTATTGTAGCTTAAAGCTGTTACTGCTAGTAAGGAAGCCTTGAGGGAAGCATTTCAACCTTTCAGAATGGGGAGATGCTGCACAAAAGCCATGAAGCCGCCGCCAAATGATTGGGGGAAAGGGGCATGGCCATCTGCAGAACCCTGGAGGGCTGGATTGTCCCCCAGGCCTAAGGTCCTGCACTGAAGGCACAATCCTATGCAAGTTTAGACAGGAAAAAGGCCTACGACTCCCAGCATGCATAGCTGGCTGGGGCATGCTGGGAGTTGTAGGCCTTTTTCTGTCTAAACTTACATAGGATTGCGCCCTAAGCAATTACTACTTGGATTAAATAATTCAGTTTATGAATTTAAATCCAACTATTTGAACTGAGCAAGGAGTCTAAAGGCGCATTCGCACGCCGCGCTAAGCCTCCCTGCAAATAAGCCACAATGGGTAGGTTGTTGGCTAAACAACTCATGGTGTGCCCAATAGACGATTCGACTCACCGTGGCTTGTTCTCTCACTCACTCCCCCTCGGTCCTCCAGCCGGTATCCCAGTGTCCTTCATGGCAGAACCCATCTTGTCTTCCCCGCCCTCCTTCGATCGCTACCCCTTCTCATTCACCTCCACTTAAAAAAAAAAAGTTTTGGAGCCTCAAAAAAAAAATGCAACTGGGGTTGCATTTTTTTTTGGCCCCTGAAAATTGTGCAACTGTGCTTATAATTTATTATTATTGTTGTTGTTGGTCTTTCATCAACAGCAGCTCTGTAGCCCTTTCTAACACCCCATGCTAAAATCTCCGTTTTGGGTTCCAACGACACAACAACCCATGGTGGGCAAGAACAGCCCTAAAACAAACCATGGATTCTAAGGGTGGCTTGTTCGTGAAAAATAAGCCAACCTGCAGAAACCGTGCTGGTTTTGGATAACATGACAATCCACCATGGCTGGTTACCCATGGTACGTTGTCGTGACATGAGAACCAGGTCTAAGGGTGAAATGTCACATCACAGTGCAGCCACGTATAAATCCCAACACAGCCTCAACAGCCCCTTGGACCTTGCTAAACTGACTTGGGAGGAGGAAATTTGCATTGGAGAAGGGGTTGAAGGGAAAGGAGCACTTAGCCCTTCACCTGCCAGTCACTTTCCCACCGAACATAGCTCAATAATCTTGCTCTTTGCTGCCCTTGCCATGGCAGGTGGGGAAAAACTCAATTGGCACCAATAGAGTTCCCCCCCCCCCTGGGCTTTTCTTTAACTCCTGGTGGGGCAGCAAATTTAGGGGGCAAAGTCATCTGGGTGGGAAGGTATAACACACACACCCCACTCGCATGCAGTGGTCCGGATCCTGATCTCTTCAGATGTTTGGGACTACAACCCCCAGAATTCCTGACCACTGGCATGCTGGCTTGGGCTTATGGGAATTGTAGTCCAAAACATCTGGAGGGCACCAGGATGCCCATCCTTGACCTAGATGTTAGGATCTAATTTAGCCCTAAGATAAATGGGGAAGGGGAATTTCCAAGTCAGAGGATATGATGTCAGTGACTGGGTTCAGACAACATGATAACACACATTCAAGGGTTAAGTGTGGGTTGTCATTGAACTGTGGGTTGTTAAAACGTGGGTTATCGTGTTGTCTGAACCCAGCAGAGATAACAAACCATGGTGAACCCAAGAACAAACCATGAGTTCTCTTCATGGGTTGTTCATGGTTAACAAGCCATGCCTTATTAGCATGGCTGGGTTCAGACAACATGATAACCCACGGTTCAACAACAACCCACACTCAATCCCTGAGTGTGGGTTATCGTGTTGTCTGAACCCAGTCATAGAGACAGGCTTGAGCCCTGGTACTTGCTGTTTTAGAAAATGTAAGCAGAGTCCCTCCACCACCACCTCTTCCCCAATGGTCACCTGGTTGAGGTCGCCCTCGTCAGGTTGGAAGCCACTCAGTAGGGTGATGTCAACGATGACCATGCCCGAGACATGTGCCCCCGGCTGCCTCCTGTAGAGGGAAGAAGAAAAAAATATGTGAAAGAGAGGTGAGGGAAAGGGTTGTGTAGTGGTTAGAGAAGGGAGAAGGGGTGGGGAACCTGTGGCCCTCCAGATATGGTTGGACTACAACTCACAGCATGCCATGCTGGCTAGGGACAGAACAGATGGGAGTTAGAGTCCAACAACATCTGGAGTGCTAGAGGTTGCCTGCCCCGGGCGCCCCATGTCAAAGTGGCAGACTGGGGAGACCTGGGTTCAAATGCCCAGTCAGCCTCAAAGCTTACTGGATGACCTGGGCCAGACACTCTTTGCCCAGTCTACCTTACAGGGTTGTTCTGGGGATAAAAGGGAGGCATTCATGCCCCTGTGCTCCTCAGGGATGGATAAACACATCAGAACGAAGTGGGTGAAAAGAGAGATTAGTACGAACATCTGTAACCTCTCACACAGAATGGGAGAGATAGCAAGTCAGGGCACTTTTTTCTCTCCCCCTGCCTCCAGGGGGCAAACTTTTAACAGTCGGAAGGAAGCGCCAATCTGGTAATAAGATATTAAAGGAAGTCCTGCCCGTGAAATGGCCCCAAACAGGAAATGGCCCATCTGATGTCAGAACCTGAGTTTTGCTCTCCTGTAACTCACCAGAAGCAGACATTGTAGGAGACATCCCGTTGTGGCTGTCCAGGGTCTTTGGTTTCCCTCCGGCGGCGTTGGCGGGCATCAAACAAGCCGATGGGTGATAACGGCTGGTCAGTGGGCTGTGCCTGTGGCCCAGCTTCATCTTCATATTCGTAGTAGTACTCTTCCACGTCATCTATTGTGGGGAGAGAAGATGAAGGGAAATGGAAGGGACTCGTGCAACAGAGCAAAGTGCTGAATATATCTTATCAGGTTCTTGCCCAGGAAAGGAACATTCACTACTGGCCTAAAGTTATTAAGATCTTCCGGGTCCAGGGAGGGTTTCTTCAGGAGTGGCCTCACCACTGCTTCTTTCAAGCGGCATGGGGCCACTCCCTCTCGTAAGGAGGCATTGATCACCTCCCTGGCCCAGCCAGCTGTTCCCTCCCTGCTGGTTTTTATGAGCCAATATTGGCAAGGATCCAGTATGGATGTAGTTGCATGAAACTGTCCAAGCACCTTATCAGCATCCTCAAGCTGTATCAACTGAAACTCATCCAAAAAATTTGACCAGGCTGTGCTCTGGGAACCTCAACTGATTCAACTGCCGTAACATTGGAGTCCCAAGTCCTGGCGGGATTTTTTCCTGGAAGTGCCTAGCAAATACATTGCAGCGGGCCTCAGAAGGGTCCAGAATGTCCTTGGGGCCCTGGACAACTCTGAAAAGCTCCGTTGGGCAGCAAACAGAAGATTGAATAGAGGCAGTGAGATGTTGTTTCTTTGCCGCCCTCACTGCCTCTAAATATACCTGATTGTAGGCACATACCAGGGCTCGATTGCATCCACCAGGAGTTTTTCTCCATCTGCACTCAAGCCGTCTACTGTTTTGTTTCATTGCTCTCACCTCTGGGGTGTACCACAGAGCAGTATGAGTAATACTACAGAGAGGGCGCTCAGGAGTGTCAATTGCCCGGGCCATCTCTGTAATCCAGATATCAACCAGGGATTCAAAAGGACTGCCCGCCATATCAGTCAGAAACCCCCCAAGGGAGATTTGGAAACCACCCGGATCCATTAGCTTCCAGGGGCAGACCATCTTAATAGGTCCCCCATCCTTGCAGAGGGGAAAAGTTGCAGTTAATCTAAATCTCAGCAGGCAGTGATCTGACCATAAAAAAGGGACTGATTCAAAGTCCCCCACCTTCAGATCACTATCCCCATGCCCAGTTGAAAAAAACAGATCTAGAGTATGCCCTGCTATATGCATTGGGCCAATGACATGTTGGGACAGTCCCATGGTCGTCATGGAGTCCATGAAATCCTGAGCCACCCCAGATAATGTGCCCTCGGCATGGATGTTGACGTCTCCCAGGGCTAACAGCCTGGGGGACCGCAACATCGCAACTGAGACCACCTCTGTTAGCTCAGATAGGGAGTCTGTTGAGCAGCAGGGTGGGTGGTACACCAACAGAATCCCCAATCTGTCCCGCTGGCCCGACACAAGGTGCAAACACTCCAGAGCAGTAGTCAGACGGACGGGGAGCCTGAAGAGAGAGATGGAATTCCTATAGACCACAGCAACCCCGGCTCCCCGGCCCTCAGGTCTACCCTGATGCTGCACCAAGTATCCGGGTGGGCAGAGCTGGGAGAGACTGACTCCTCCCTGTTCACCCACCCAGATTTCAGTAATGCATGCCAGATCAGCCACCTCATCCACTATTAAGTCATGGATGAGGGAGGTCTTATTTTGGACCAATCTGGCATTTAAAAGCAGCATCTGGAGACCTGAGGGCAGGCTCATAGGGCAACCACCAAACCTGCAGGTATGAGGAAGGCCAGAACATGGCACAGCATTAACTGTCTGGGCTGTGTTCCCCTTACCTGGCTAGCCCTCCTCCTAACGCCATATCTCCCTCTACCCATCACTACACCAATTGGGGCACCCACAAATTCCCCCACCAGGCCCCATATCTGCCCTCCACAGCACATCCTCAGGGAAAGGGAGAAAAGCAACCCCCCCCAAGGAAACTAAATAGACAAATGTTAGGGGGGTGACCTTTGCTCTTGTGGCTCCCCCCAAAGGGGCAATCCCCTTTGGTGTTGTCCCCTTCGTCGACATCACCACCAGGGCGTCTCCGCCCCTCTTCTTGGGCTAGCAGATGAAGGCTTCCCCTGAGAGAACAGCTGGCACAGGTCCTCAGAAAGTCCAGAGGGGACAACCTGGGGTGGGGCGGGGAGGTTTGAGGAGATTTTGTTCAATTAAATCAGGGGTGGGAAACATGCGGTGCTGTGCTGCTGAATTTGGCAGCAGTAATGTTTTGGGTTGTTGTTGTTTTTACAAAACAAGTAATGGATTTAGCGCTAGAGAACAAAAAAAAGCATGCTGCCAAATTTTGGTGGCAACCTGCCATTTTTAATTTGGGGGGGGGTATAGCCCACGGGGGGGTGTCGGGGGCCAATCTAGTGCTATTTGTGCTGGCTGCTGCTGCTCCCCTTAACATCCCTTTCCAAGGCCTTCTTCCCATAGGCTTGGGTCCTACGTTCTTGTGGGCAGAACTGTGCTGACGGGATGCTCTGTCGGAAGGGAGGGTGTGTGGAGATGTGTGCTGATCCCCCCCCTTTCCCCCTGGAGGGTTGGCAGACTTTCCGGAACTTTCCAGGGGACTGCAAGAAGATGGGTGAAAATGGTCTCCCTCTCCTTCCACCAGAGTTTCAAAGAGTCCATGCCCCAACCCTGACTTACGATTAAGTTGAACAGAACCACTCACTGTCACCTCTAACCTGAGGGTTTGGCATGAGGTGTTCTGCATAGCCAAGACATGGAATTGCTTCAAGACCTGCAGGGGGCAGAAAACGAAGACAAGAGTCCTCTTCAGTGGTGCACTTAGATCAGGGGCAGGCAACCCTTTTGGCCTCTGGGCACATTTGGCGATTTGATAAGCTGTCATGGGCACGCACCACCACAAAACGGCTGACATGGGAGGTGTGGCAAAGGACAAGTACCCTGCCCAAAAGACTTGAGTGCAAGGCAAGACAAGGCAGGCTGGGGTCTGAGCCCCAACAAACTATAGAACTCCTTTGAACCCACAGTTTTCAGCACCAACAGAAACCTATTTCACAGCAATCCCAGCTGCAGATAAGAAAATGTGCTAATTAATAAAAGTGGGAGGAGCAAAGCACCTTGGCAGGTGCCAGAAAGGTGTCCAGCAGTGCATTTAGTGCCCATGGGCACCATGTTGCCTATCCCTGAGTTAAATAATATTTGACTCTGGACTGAAACGTCTTACAGGGCCCCACCCTTTTGATGGCAATTCACTCACTTCAAATTTGTGGTAATCCAGCCCTGCTGCCTTAGGGACCCTCCTGCTCATTCTGCTGAGTGGGGCCCTGGATGTCTGCCCCAAAGCCCTACCCTGATGGCACCATTGGTCATTCTTCTGACTCTTGGAGGCTCCTCACCATTAGCAGCAGCAGCACCACCACCACCACCGGCTGCTGCGTATGTACTCAGAACCCAGGGAGTCCAGGCTTCATACCCATCAGGGATGAGGGGGTAAGTAAGGTTGCTACACCCCCACTCCCTGCTTCTTGGGCTCCTTGAGCCATAACAGACACATGCCAGGCAAACATTCAACAGGTGAAGCACTTTACTGCCACTGCTTTACCATTGCAGGGGGAAAAAGTCACCTGTTGGATTTTGCCCATCAGACAACTGTCAAAGGTAAAGAACCCTGACAGAATATTAAAAAGTTGGACTATCAACCTTAGCAGCAGAACTCCTCCTGGGAAGGACCATGGCTCAGTGGTAGAGCACCTGCTTTGCATGCAGAAGGTCCCAGGTTTGATTCCTGGAATCTCCAGGTAGGGCCGGAAAAACTCCAGCCTGAATCCCTGGAGAGCCGCTGCCAGTCAGTGTCAACAATACTGGGCTAGATGGACCAAGGGCCTGACTCAGTATACAGCAGCTTCCTATGTTCCTACTCTTTAGGAGGGCTAGTAAGCCTTCGTCCTCCCACCCACCCACGTGGATCTCACTTCCTGACAACCAAACAGGCATTTGTGGACCCAGGTTGGCTACTTCTCCCACTTTTGAGTTTTGGCACCCACGGCTGAGCTGCTTTGCAATCTGGATTCCTGCCTCCAGCTTCACTGTGGCTTCTAAAAGAAATTATGCCATTGGTTAATGGAAATGTGCCATTTTTATTCTTTTTCTTCACTTTGCCCCTTTTCTTTTCCCTCCAGTTGCTGCAAATAGCAGGGATTAATATCCAAGCTGGAAGGAGAAAGAGGAAGAGCTTCAGTTTGCTCAGCTTCTAACTACATTCTCTGGTATGCAAAGGCAGTATTAGGGGGTGACCCACTAGGGCTGGAGCTCCGAATCTTCCATTTGCAGCCCTAAATCTCTGGGCTGGTGTGTATGGCCACTGAATCCTATGCTACAATATTTCCATAAGTAACTTTAGGATATTAATTAAGCAAGTCAGGAAGTTTGTGAATGCGTGCAGTAATTGGAAGGTAAGTGCAGAGAAGGGAGGGCAAAGAATTAGGCAATTAGTCATGGTGGCTATATATTACCTCCATAGATTTCATAGATCATAGAGTTGGAAGGGGCCTACAAGGCTATCAAGTTCAACCCCCTGCTCAATGTAGGAAACTAGAGGAGGGGTCTCCCCATCCAAGTAATAACCAGGCCTGACCCTGCTTAGCTTTCCACGCTCAGACAAGCTGAGCCAGCATAAGCCACAATATCAGAGGCCGTATGCCAATGTACAGCAGTTGCTAGGGATCATGGGTGGGAGGCTGCCATTGCACTCATGGTCCTACTTGTGGGTTTCCCACAGGCAGCTGCTTGGCCACTGTGTGAACAGAATGCTGGACTAGATGGACCTTTGGTCTGATCCAGTGCAACTCATAACAAGTTATTAAGGTGTAATAGTGGATAAGGTGTTGGACTTGGACCAGCAAGACCTGGGTTCAACTACCTGCTCAGCCACAAAGCCCACTGAGTGAGCTCGGGACAGCTGCTATCTCTCAGCCAGGTATCCCTCACAGGGTTATTATGAGGATAAAAATGTGTGTGTGGGGACTCATTATGCCACCCTGAGCTCATACAAATAAATGTGTGTGTGTGTGTGTGTGTGTGTGTGTGTGTGAGAGAGAGAGAGAGAGAGAGAGAGAGAGAGAAGCAATCACACTTGTTTTTTTAAAAACTGTATGAAGATACTCACAGTCAAAGTCCCTTTTCCTTTCCCTTGCACTTTTACGCCAATGTTATTTCCCAAGGGGAACTAAAAAAAGAGTGTGGGGGGAGGGAATAACAAGACAGATGTGAGTGACCTATCCAAATAATACAATAATATCAGTATGGAAGCCTTGGTGGAACTCGCTGGCCAGTTTGGGGGGCAAGGAATGAAATGAAAGGGTCCTTCCCCCTGCTACGGGACACCCCCTGAGCCAGTCTTATGCCATCAACAGCCAGGGCATTGCTAGGTCTGGACCCATGGGGCCACCCCCCCAAATATATTTCCAAGGGCCCTGGCTCTATTCCCCAGAGCACTAAGTGTCCATTGATGCCAATGGAAAGTCTTTTCTCAGCTTATTAGCCATGCAGAGAGTAAATTTCTAGGGGGGTTGCAGCTGGGGTGGGAAGGGTTAACCTTCTACTCCCCATATGTTGCAATGCCCATCCCCCAAATCCCGCTGCATGGCAACTAAGCAGTTGGCACCAATGGGAGGTTTTTTTTTTAAGCTTAATTGCCAGGCCTGGGGGTAGAAGGTTAACCCTCCAAAATCCTGAACCCGCACAAAGGACGGTTGCAGGTCCTTTTCCACATGGTTGTAGCGGTGGGATAACACAGGTCAGTGACAGGATCAAATTAGGAAGGGACGCAGATCTCTCAGCAAATTGGTGTAGAGCGAGCCACTGGGGACAGAGACAAGGCACCTGTAGGACATGGCCACCAGAGGACCGAGTTCGGGGAGGAATGTCCTGACGCCGCAGATCCCGGCGGAAGGGGACCAGTGACCCCCTTACGTGTGGAAGATCAGAAAGGGTGGTAATTAATCTTAGAAGAAAACTTTCCATTGATGCCAGTGGAAACATTGGGCCCTGAATCTTTTAAGAAATAACCGCATGGTCAATAGTCAGGGACGATGGGAGTTGTAGTCCAAGCCTCTACAGGACACCAGGCTAGGGAAGACTGTATGGGCCGGTTCGCATGACCCAGGCTGTGGGCAGGGGAGGCACCACGGGGCGATCTGCAGGGTCCACCGGGCGCCGCAGACAACCTGCGCCCCGCGCGCGTGGGCGGACCCCGGTGGAGCTGGCAGTCCCCACACCGCAGTGCGGGCCTCCCAGCGCTAGGGGGCGGGGCCCGGGATGCCCAGAGGGGCTGTTTGCCGCTACAGGATGGAGCGGCGGCAGCTCCCGCCACTCTGGGCTGCTGCCTCTGTGCGGCCCCTATGGGATGGCCGCCCGCTGTTCGCACGGCAGGCTGGCCACGCACAGTAGGGGCTTACCCCTCTACCGACCACGGTCACTTTGCGTGTGTCCCGCGCGCGGCCATCCTGCGGGGGCACCCCCGGTCAGCGTTCGCACGACACGGGAACCACGGGGGGCTTCTGCTCCCCCGTGGTTCCCGTGTCATGCGAACACGCCCTATGAGTGCATATCAATAAATGACAGCATCCCAAGAAACTCAAGTTTCTTTCATTAAAAAAAAAAACAAGTTTCTAGTCTTTATGGTCAAAGCTGTGTGTATACTGCATTAGAATAATGAAATGGGGGGGGGGAATCTAAATCCTGCTTTGAGGTAACAGAATTCTGCCCCAGGAAAAGCTTCTTTCTACTACCTGAATGAACTTGCTCTCAAGAAACAATCACGAATTAAACACACTGAGCAGGAAAGCAGCAAAATGGGCCGAACTTACAAACAGAAAGCTTGTCAAGGAACTGTAGAAAGGCTGACTGGAACTTACTCAAGAGTAGACATCACTGAAGGATCTTGTCCATGAGAAGAGCATCGCTTCTGGATAATATTGTGCTCCGTTTTACACACACAGCCTTGACCAGGAGTAGGCCACCCGGTGCCAACCCAGATGTTTTGGGCTACAGCTCCCATAAGTTCTGATCATTGTCCGTGCTGGCTGGGGCTGATGGGAGCTGTAGTCCCAAACATCTGATGGGAACCAAGTAGCCCAAAAAAGTTGGGATAGGAAACCAACCAACCAGAAGCACCCCGTGGATGGAAACAGCCATTTCCAGGAGAGAACAACCGAAGTTCGTGTACCTGAAGTTCCTTCTCGACCGGATCGTTGGACCTCCCAAATGAAACAAGCACTGGCAGGCTTCTCCCAGGGAGAGTGAGGGTCACCTCCAGTTCATTCGCGTCCTCTTCGAAGGTGCTGATCCAATATTCTGACAAAGCTTCCAGTGCCACCACCGTGTCCTGAAATGAGAGGCCGATAGACAAGTCAGGATTGTTGCTTTTTCATTAATTTTCTACTGTGAGTTTCAATAAATCACAACAAAAAATTAAAAAACCATAAAGAAATAAAATATAATAAGATAAAAGTTTTCTTACATGAGATTTGAATAGATCTATTACGATAAATACATATGCAATGTGTGCCCCTATATTTTTTATGTATAGCAAGATATACTACTGTTCTTAGGCATAATAATTATACATAGACTTCAACAAAGACAGACCATTTATCCATTCATAGATTATGCCTAAAGACTACCCATTTAAAAACTGAAAGCATCATTAAGTCCTCAACCCACTGTGTTATCAAAGGTGGCAATTTGTCCTTCCAATGTCAGGAGTTTGACCAGTTCCAAGATTTTGAAGGGGCGGCCCAGACTGCACTTGCCTTCCCCCTGTGATTGGAGGAGGGATCAGTGATGACAGAGAGCTTTTCTACATGAGGCATTTGCTCATCATTCCCTACTCAGTTGTTTAAGGGTTCTTTAGATGACATCATGACCCTCCAGTTTTCTTCTGTTTGTAAACAGCACTTTCCGTGAGTTTTTTTTAAAGAGCATGGAAATTACAGTATTGTTTCTGATGGTGAAAGAAAGGCGATTTCCTCTTGTGTATTTCTGCTATTCTGCTATACCACAGTGCCACCTAGAGGTTATGTAGTGGAACAGCAGGAAAGGAAACGCTCCTCGTGTAGTGCTCGGATTAAATTCTGCGACGAAACCGAAAGTAGATGCAGCGGATTAACAGCCGTGTACAGAAAAGCTCAGAGGAAGGGGTGGGGCTGAAGGCTCAAACCACATGCTGCAGAGCTGTGAACACTAACCACCCTGCTCAACTGTTGTCCTCCACACAGGGGACATGTCTGCACTGCATCATCCCTTTCTCTTTTCCTCTTCTTCTCCTGCCACCACCACGTCCATGCTACTGCTCCCTAGCCTCTCACAAGTGCATCGGTAGGCCCCAGGCTGGCACAAAGATGCCTAGTAAGGTGGTCATGTGTCCTGTTTTACAGAGGACAGTCCTCTACTTGACTGTCCTGTCAGAGGATAGTCCTTCAAATAGAGGACAGTCCTCTGACAGCCCTGTATTTGAAGTCAGCCTCTATTTGAAGGGCTCTTCAGTCCAAAGCCTGTTTAAAGCTCAAGGACCATCAGAAGGGAGGGAGCGCAGCAGCAGGGGCCTCAGAGTTGCCCATCAACAGTGAGCACCTGGGCAGGAGACTGAGCAGGCACACAACTCACCTGGTCAAAGCCTTCCCCACAAGCTAATTTTGACCCCTTTGGTGCTCTGTAGCCACTGCAGACGCCATTAAAAACAACAGCAGTGCTGACCACGGGGGGACTCCGGGGGGGCAGAAATGGCCCACAGACCATCCCAAAGTTGCCAACCCATGTTGTAAACAAACCAACATGAACAATCCAGTACAGATGCACATAAATAAATAACAAAGAAATCCTATTTTCTACCCATAGCCCCTGCTCAGATCCCACACCAGCACCCCTTTTCTGAAGACATTGTGGTTACATCAGATGATACCTGAGTGGATTTGAAACCTCCGCCATAGTTCCTCTGCTCCGTCAGCCACTGAGAGACCTTGCCGGCTGTCGTGATGTCTTTTTGCTTCACCAAATGCAGGAGCCCGTAGGCCGTGGCCTCCACTGAAATGGCTGAAGCTGAAGGCACCCGGTTAGAGGTCTCCCCCCGCAGTCGGTCCTGCTCCTCCACGGCCCAGAACATTACCGTTTTGTCTGGAGGCACGAGGACAAGAGAAAAGAATTTGTTGGCGAAGACAGACGTGGTGCAAGGGATCTACAGGGATCTATTATTATTTAAAAAAAATAATAGATCTACAGCAGCTGTGGCAGCATCCGTTTCAGATCAGGGACACAGCACCGGAGGGGTGCGGGTCAACCCTTTCCTCTGCAGCATTTCTTCCCCCACAATCTCAGTGCCCAACCCAGAGCAGTTAAGTTGTCCAAAGGAGAAAAAGATACAGGTTTCTCCTATGCTGAATATGGCCCATGGAGCTTCACCCTCTGGCCCACTAGCTGCTTCCCAGCAGGCCCCACCTGCTCTCCCCAGGCAGGGGAAAGCTCTGATCTTTGGAGAGCAGAGCGTTTCCCATTGTGGTGCGCTGGACTGGAAGGCTGAAAGAGGAAGGTCGGGAAACTTCTGCTCCGCAGCTGATCGGCACCTTCTCCCCTCCTCGGCCGACCTGCATCAATCAGCTCTGGGCTTGGGCTGGGAAGGTGGTGCGTGTGTGTGTATATATGAATGGAGTGTGTGTGAATGATGTGTTAGAACTGTGTGGATGTATTGTGTAAATGTGTGAGATGTAGCGTGTACGTATCTGTGTGAATGGTGAGCGAGAACGTGCGGAGGCCACGCCCACTGCTGGCATGCAGCCCCTGGGAGTTTTCCCAGGTGGCAATCCAGCCCTTGGACCGAAAAAGCTTCCCACCTCTGGTGTAATGTGTAGTCTGGCCCTCTTTCCACTTCAAGTTCCTAGGTAAGGGATGCGCATATTAAGCCTTGCCCTTGCAAGGGCAGGGTAAAGGAGATGTCTTTAAGATTTCCAGTCGCAGGAATGGAAATTTTAAACAGTGCTTAATGAGGACAAAGAGTGTGTACTTAGATCCTGTGAGGCAAGGTCCCTCAGGCGGGTATCAGCAGCAGCAATGGCCGACAGGTCCTCAGAAGCAAGCGAGAGGGCATAACTGGTGATGGCGATGGGGTAAGCACCCAAGGAGAGATCATTCATTTTGCCAGCAAGGAAAGCAGTAGCCCGAGCCAGGCTATTTTTCTGCAAGAGGAGGAGATGGAATCAGAGCTGGTTAGGGAGCCCCCAAAGCCGCTGCTCACAGCCTTCTGCTGTTCACTGTAGCCCTCACTGCTTCCCCTCACTGTTCCCTTGGTGCCGTTACAGGAAGAAAGCGAGCTAGGCCCAAAAAGGAAAGGGAAAAAGGAGGTTTACCTGGAGGATGGAGGTTACTGAAGTTTGCTTCAGGTTACCCAACCAAAGGCTGAACAGCTGTTGAGCAGGGATGCTGTGGCTGCATCCTGCATTGAAGAGCCCGCATTGGGAAGGGGGTTAGGGGCACTTTTCTTGGTTCCAGTGTGTGTGTGTGTGTGTGTGTGAGAGAGAGAGAGAGAGAGACAGAGAGAGAGAGACAGAGAGAGACAGAGACGAGACAGAGACAGGGTTCGCACGACACACTAAGCCTCAGTAGGTTAATTGCTACTGAGGCTTAGTGTGTTGTGCGAACCCGGGAATGGTTAGTCAGGGTGGTTAAGGAGAGTCTCCTTAACTACCCTGGTAAGACATAACCTAGTAGGGATAGCATGTCGTCCGAACCCGGACGGCATGCCAACCCTCTCACAGTCAAGAAGGCACAGAGCCCCTTGGACAGAGTGGCAAACAAGGGCTGCCATTCTGGCCAAGGGGCTCTGGCTGATGAGAGCCAGCCAAGTGCCTAAGCAGCTCTTGGCGTGGCTGTCATCGACTTCCCCAATGCGTCCTGCATCAGCAGGAGCACATGAGGAAGCCACCAGGGTCTGCCACGTGCTGCCCCTTCAATCTCCATTCGGGGCTTTGGGGGTCAGCGCACAATGGGTGATCCAGCCGCCCAGCCTCGCTTCCTCTTAGGGAAGCAAGCCCGAGCGCCTGGATCCCACCTTCCATCGTTGCTGCGCACCTCCTCCTCCCCGAGCCCAAGTGGGGCTCGGGGACAAGGAGATGCACAGCGCTGATGTCTGCCACACGCTCCCTTCCCAAGCAGGAAGAGGGCACGCAGCAGATCCCGCAGCCACCGTGCTCCCTAGCAAGAGCGGGTTTAACCTTCCTTGCTAGGAAGAGCCACAGCAGTGGCTCCTCCTCCCAGCTTGCCCAGCTCCTCTTGCTGGGTGTGGCGCCCACAGGAGCCACAACGAGCAAAAGAAGGGGCGGGGCGTATTCTGTTTGTCACCAGCGCGTGCATGCACGCCAGAATAAGCCCCCACCCACCGCAGGAGTCGCTCATGCATGTGTGGCGCTAGCAGAAAGAATCTGCCCCCCCTGCAAGACTACTAAGGGAAAGGAGGTGCTTTCCCCCATGGTCTCCCTGAGAGGAGGCAGCCATGGGGGAAAGGAGCCCCTCTCCCTGTTGCTCCACGGTGCCGCTGCTCAGCTGAGCGCAGCTCCACCAGGCAACAGGAAGGGATGAGCCGCGCCGGCTTGTGCTGGTCTTCCAAGCCCAGCATGAGTCGGCTCATGTCCCCCTCTCTGCTGCCCGGCAGTGGCACCACGGAGCAAAAGGAAGGGACGAGTGGAGCCTCTGACAGCTGATGAAAAGTGCCACTTGGGCACTTTTCGCCAGCAGTCATCCCCGTTCCGCTCCCCTCAGTGCTCCCACAGTGTCCCCTGGGATACCGGCGGCGGATGGACTGAGGGAGGAAGAGGAGCGAGGCAGTGCCTCCGGACCGGACCCCCACTGTGCCCGATCATTAGTCAGGCACAGTCCGGGCCTGGGGCAACTTTAAGCCCACAGAGTCTACAGAGCCTAATTGTGCTTAAAGTGTAGTGCAAACCTGCTCAGTGTCCACAGGGGATGAGCCAGAGTGTGAGAGAGAAAGAGATAGAGGTGGGGATGAGTTGGCTGGTGGAAGAGAGAGAAAAAAAAGAGTTTGCCTACTGTGACATAGGTTTCTATTGGTGCTCAAAACTGTGGGTTCAAAGGAGCTGTTTAGTGTGTTGGGGTTCAGATCCCCCCACCCCTCCTTGCCTTGCACTCAAGTATTTTGGGCAGGTTAGTTGTCTTTTCCTACACCTCGTACAGCAGCTATTTTGTGGGCACTTCGGCACAGCTGTCATCGGCCAGACTGGCAACGCTTTTTTGCTGCTCTTGCCAAGGGACTCTGTAGCTTTTGGCTTGACCGTGACTTAGCATGTTGTCCAGGTTCAGATGACACACTAAGCCATGGGGGGGTGTTATTAATCCCCAAAACAAGCCATGGCTTCTTGGGGTGGTTTATAAGCCGTTCCAGGGTAGCTTATGAACCACCCTGCAGGTAGCACACTGGGTTCGCACAACATGCTAAGCCACGGTGGCTTTGAAACCACTGTAGCTTAGCATGTCATGCGAACCCAGTCAGAGAGAGAGACAGAGAAACAGAAAGACAGAGTCTACAGCTGATGAGCCAGAGTGAGAGAGAAAAAGATGGAGGTAGGGATGAGTTAGCTGGTGGGAGAGAAAGAGTTTGCCTTCTGTGAAATAGGTTTCTGTTGGTGCTGAAAGCTGTGGGTTCAAAGGAGTTATTTGATGTGTTGGGGCTCAATTCCCACCACTTTGCCCCACCCCACCCAGGGCCGGATTAACATAGGGGCGATTGGAGCGGCCGCTCCAGGCCCATAACAGACATTCAGCATAATTAATGATTTTTTCAAGATTAGAAAGGTGTTCTAAGCACATCTGCATTACAGGCTTGAGGCAAGACCTAGCAAGAACTGTTGTTCTCAAATTAGCATTTCGGTAGGTTTTTGCATTTCAATCACTGTTACTACATTTCTTTGAAGCACATGGGGGCTTGCTAGGGTCTGTAATATTCAGATTTAGAAGGGACCTCTCTCTCCAGCCTCGAGCAAAAGATCTTTCTGATTCGCAGCTCAGTTGTTCAAATGCTAGTTTAACAAAAAAACAAAAACGAAAACGAAACAAAGCAACAAGAACAACACAATTATTCTTGGTCAAGCAAAGCTTCCTGGCTTTTTGTTGTGGCTGCTTTTTCTTTTTTAATAAATAAATTTGGGGGAAATTGGGGAGACCCTTACTGATGAGCTGCAGGAGTTTTTGAGTTTTGGCACTTTAATGGTAATTAAAATATTTAATTTGTTTTAATATAAAATTGCGTCTTCATTTTATTTATTTCCATAAAAAGGCCCACCAAAATCCTCAGCACCAGGCCCATAATGCTCTTAATCCGGCCCTGACCCCACCCCACCCCGCCTTGCCTTGCACTCAAGTCTTTTGGGCAGATTAGTTGTGCTTTGCTACACCTCCCATGGCAGCCATTTTGTGGTGGTGCCCAGGAGTTTTTCAAACTGCCAAACGTGCCCACAGGCTCAAAAAGGTTGCCTACTCCTGAGCTTGATGATAATCAGCAAGGTCCCTTCCTACTCTATGATTTTATGGTTCTATGAATTAGAGGAAAGACCTTCTCTTCTTTATACATCCTGGCCGTTTAGCACCAGCCCATTGTTGTTGTGGTCTGCATATTGCAGATGGGTGGGATGAGGGATATTGGCTTGCCAAATGGGTTTTAAACCAGGGACTTCCAGGCTAGCAACCAACATGCTTGGCCATTGTGCTACATCAGATTTTGTTTATTAAAACAGACACACACACATACACACACATACACACACACACAGTTTGTGCATGCTTTAACATAGCCTTCCTCAACCTGATGCCCTCTAGATGGTTTGGACCACAACTCCCATCATCCCTGGCCCTTGACCATGCTGGCCGGGGCTGATGGGGGTTGGAATCCAAACATCTGGAGGGCATCAGGTTACAGAAAGCTGCTTTGATGTCTTTCCTTACAGATGCCAATCCCTTAAAATAAAATGGCTTGCTTCCTGGACAAGTCATAAGGGCTAGTAACTTGTGTGTGCGTGTTTTAAAAGAGAAAAGAGGAAATTGTCATCATGCTGGGTTCTGTAACCCATCTATAGATGCCTCCACTTGTGAAGGGCAGTTGCTGAATGTCAAAGGTCGACTCATGCCCCCTTCCCTTGCTTCATACCACTTGACTCAGCTGTTCCATCTTCTCCCTTTGCTTCTCCTCATCCATCTCCCTTCCTGCATACACAGCCAAGGCCTGCTTGAGCGCAATGGTGACGAATGACGTGAGCGAGATTCCACCATTAAGGCCACCAACACCACCCTAAGGGGGGAAAAAACAAGGCATCTGCTCATGGCAGGAACCTGACCGTGACAAGGAACTGGGGAAATCAGTGACCATGCAGCCCAGAATGGTGCAGGATGCCAAGGCAGGATTGAGGATGTGCTACAAATTGTTGCATGAGAACTCACCTGCATCTCCCGGTGATATACTGGGGCTGGATCTTTGAAGGAGCCATCAGACTCTTGCTTTCCCAGCAGCCACTGCACCGTCTCACGGATCTTAGCCTCATCCACAGCCTGGTACTCACGGCTCAGAGATACAATTTTCACCACAAAGGCCGTCAGCCTAAAATGAGCGAGAGTGGAAATTGGCGGATGGATGCTCCGACAGGGTGTCTGTGTGTGTCAAAGGCAGCCTTCTCCAACCTGATGCCCTCCAGATGCATTGTACTATAATTCCCAGCATCCCCCAGCCAGTACTGCCTGGGCCATCAACTGAGGGTGACCCAGAATAGACTCCACCTTCCCCTGCAGCGCCGTGCCACAGGGAACTGCCAGTAACCCTCCCCTCCCTCCCCTGCTGCTCATGCAGACTCCCTCACAGTGCTGCGTCTCACCAGGTACTGCTGGGGCTGCTGAGCCAAGCTCCGTAAGACCCATTCGGCTTCCGGAAAGTGAGGATCCGCTCATAGCCTGTGGTGCAAAAGACAAGGGAGGGACCCACACAGCCATGACTTCTTGGGAACACTACTTTTGGTTGCGTGGGAGGAGAGGAAGAAACAGGCAAGCTTATGCCATGGCCGGGCACAAGTAAAGGAGCAGCGGGGGGGGGAGGGACACACAGGCACACTGATTATGAATGGACAGTGGCGTAGTGGAGCCGGGGCTCACAGGGACGCAGTGCCAGCACTTTTTTAATTAGCAGGGATGCTGACATCATCCGCCACCCCCCTCAGAATTCCCTGTTCCCTCTGAGCTTAGCTGCAACCTTCAGTCGCTGGGGGGGGGAGGGAATTTTCCCAGCGACAATATATTGTCCCCAGTTGTAATGTAAAATATTTTGGGGTGGCTTGGTCTTCAGTGGGCAATTAAGATCCATTAGCTTTACAAAAGACGAGCTCCTGATGGAGATGAAAACCGCTAGGACTAATTTGTTGATATAGATCAACACCACTGCCTGAATTTCTGGACTCTCCTTGGGGGTTATGGGGACTATCATGATGAGCGTCTGCACTTCAGAATATACCATTACACCACTGTGAATAGATGTCCATTACGTGGGAAATTCTCAGCTGGCTGATGCTCCAGGGAGAGCCGGTGAGGTGGATTAGTCATGACACAGGCACCAGCCATTCAGCGCTGGTACCACTTTGGGCAACTGAGCTATTAGCAACTCAGCCTTCTGCAATCTGGTGCCCTCCAGACTTTTTGGACTTAAGTTCCCATGAGCCCCAGCCAGCAGGGCCAGTGGCAGGAATGCTAGGAGTTGTAGTCCCAAAACATCTGGAGGGCACCAGGTTGGGAAAGACTCTATGAGCTAATATGGCAAAAAGACCTACACTCCATGAACTCACCCAATTATTTCCTAAGAATGTAAGCTACTTGCGGGATGCCTTTGTGCACCGCGACACATGTTCCTTGTGCATCCCGGCAGGCATCCTACGCACCTGTGCGGAGGTTCTCCAATGCCTTTTCCTTGCTCTCTGATTTCAACTGCAGCCACTGCTCAGTCTTGTCCAAGTAGTGCATGGCATAGACCCCAGGAGCCAACAATATCATGGTTTGCTCTCCGCATCCCCGTGGAACCCGCAGCAGGGAAGACAGGCCATCTGGTGTCAGAGAACTCTCCAAGGTGTCAGTCGGCACCGATCCTGCACCCAGGAGAAAGAATGATCAGCGAATAGCATGGGCTGGCAAGAGGCTGGATGGATGAAGGTATTTCCCCTCCCCCCCACAGCTGCTTTTCTTTTTCATGTCGGGATAGCTGGACTCAAATATTCAACATAAATTGTAATTCACAGTGGCGCCATTATGGTGTGACTTTATTTATTTATTAATTATATATATATCCTGCCTTTTTTCCTGCAAGGAACCCAAGGCATAATCTGCCTCTGCATTTTCATCCTCACAACAACCCTGTGAGGTAGGTTAGGCTGAGAGTCAGTGACTGGCCCAAAGTCACCCAGTGAGCTTCACGGCTGAGTGAGGTCTAGAACCCGGATCTCCCAAATCCCAGTCCACTAACCACTACGCCACACTTTAGGGCAGATGTCTGGGGGCCCACACAGCAGAATCATCAGAAGGGCCTCTCCCAAACACAGCAGGGCTGGCTTGCCACATTTTGCAGTAAGTGAAGTCACACACATTCCCATCTAAAGAGGGGGGGGGGGCTCCGTAAGACCATTCAAAGTAAGTGAAGTAATACACTTTCATCATCATCATCAGGCGATCACTCGTGACCGAGTAAGATTGTCTTCCGGGATAAAAGGGAAATTCTAAAGAAGATTGTGTAGACTCTAGCGATGGGTCCGTAAGTGACTGTGGAGGCCAATTCTAGATCCACACAGCTTCCCACAGTGAGGACACAGGTTACCAGATAGAAGATGGTCCTGTAAAGGGTTCATTTGACGTGTTTCGCTTAGCACGTTTCTCCTTTCACCTTGCACTCGGGCTTCTTCAAAATCCATGGAACCTTTGTGAAAGGCCAACCTCCATTTAGATCGTTCATGGGCCAGAGCTTCCCAGTTTTCGATGTTTATATTGCATTTTTTTAGATTAGCCTTATGAACATCTTTAAACCTCTTATATTGACCACCGATATTCCGCTTTCCATCCTTGAGTTGGGAGTAAAGTAACTGCTTTGGGAGACGGCAGTCAGGCATTCGAACAACATGACCGGTCCACTGAAGTTGGCGTTGAAGGATCATTTTTTCAATGCTAGTAGTCTTTGCTTCTTCCAGTACACTGACATTTGTTCGCCTATCTTCCCAAGTAATTTGCAGGATTTTCCGGAGGCAACGTTGATGAAACCTTTCAAGGAGGTGGAAGTGACGTTTATAGATAGTCCATGTTTCGCAGGCATACAATAAAGTTGGTAATACAATGGCTTCATAAACCAGTGTTTTGGTCTTCTTACAAATATCCCGATCCTCGAACACTCTATGTTTCATTCGAGAAAATGCGGCACTTGCGGAGCTCAGACGATGCTGGATTTCACTGTCGATGTTAGCTGTAACAGAAAGATAGCTGCCAAGATAGAGAAAATGATCTACATTTTCCAGTATTGTCCCACCAAGCTGGATAGATGGCATCACCAAAGGATTGGCTTGCACTTGCTGATGAAGCACTTTGGTTTTTTTGATGTTAAGTGAGAGACCAAGTTTTTCGTATGCTTCTGCAAAAGCATTTAGGATAGTTTGGAGATCATCCTCTGAATGTGCGGAGACCACATTATCATCAGCATACTGAAGTTCCACAACGGAGGTTGTAATTACCTTACTTTTTGCTTTCAGCCTGCTGAGATTAAAAAGCTTTCCATCTGTTCGATATATAATTCCCACACCGGTGGGAAGTTTCCCCTTGACAAGATGTAAAACCATGGCGATGAAAATGGCAAATAATGTTGGGGCGATAACACATCCCTGTTTAACACCTGATCCCACTTTAAATGGAGCACCATGAGAGCCGTTGTTGTCCAAAACCGTTGCTGTCATGTTGTCATGGAGAAGTCGCAAGATATTCACAAATTTATTGGGGCATCCAATTTTCATAAGGATAGTCCAGAGAGCTGTACGGTCTACAGTATCAAAGGCCTTAGCCAAATCGATAAATGCCATATAAAGGGGTTGATTTTGCTCCCGGCATTTTTCTTGGAGCTGACGTGCAGTAAAAATCATGTCTACTGTCCCTCTAGAGGGGCGGAAACCATATTGAGTTTCAGGGAGGATCTCTTCTGAAATAGATAGAAGACGGTTTGCGAGAATCCTAGCAAATATTTTACCTGCGGTTGCTAAGAGAGAAATGCCCCGATAGTTTCCACAGTCTGTTCTATCACCCTTCTTAAAGAGGGTGATAATTATGGCATCCCTGAAGTCTTCTGGGATCTCTTCTCTTATCCAGATTTTTTCGATGAGTTTATGAAGATGTTGTACAAGTTCGGGGGCCCCTTCTTTAAAGATTTCAGCAGGAATCCCATCTGGTCCACTAGCTTTGTTGTTCTTCATTTGATTAATGGCTTTTTTTACTTCATCCAAAGTGGGGAGTATTGCAAGTTCCTCTTTAATTTGTTTTTGCGGGATTTGCAAAAAAATCTCATTATCCACCTTAGACTTACGATTTAAAAGGTCATAATAATGCTCTTTCCAACGCAGTGCAATAGACTCTTTGTCTTTTAAGAGTTTGGTGCCATCTTTTGATTGTAAAGGGTTTGTACCATAGGTTTTTGGTCCATAAATGGCCCTTGTGGCCTTAAAAAAGCCCCGTGCATCATGAGATTCTGCAAGTTGTTGAATTTCTTCAGCTTTTTTTTTCCACCAAGCGTTCTTAAGTTCTCTTGTTCTTCTTTGGACCTCAGCCTTTGCGCTAGCGTAGGTTTTTTCTTGGCAGCGCAGTTAATATCATTTTGCCATATTTGGAAGGCTTTCCTTTTTTGGTCAATTATATATTTAATCTCATTGTCATTTTCATCAAACCAATCCTGATGTTTCTTAGTTTCATATCCAATAGTTTGTTCACAAGCTGCAATAATGGAGGTTTTCAGCTTAGACCAATGGTCCTCAATGTTGTCAGGAGGTTCCGTAGGTAGATGTTCCTTAAGAAGTGATTGAAGACGAGTTTGCTTAATAGGATCTTGAAGGACTTGGATGTTCATTTTACGCCTTGGTTTCCTTCCTTGAAGCCTACGTTGGGGAGCAATGTTGATAACCATTGTGGACCGGATTATTCGGTGGTCTGTCCAGCAGTCGTCGGCACTCACCATGGCCCTAGTAAGAAGTACATCGCGGCGATCTCTAACACGGACAATTACATAATCCAGAAGATGCCAGTGCTTTGACCGTGGGTGCTGCCATGATGTTTTAAACTTATTCTTTTGTCGAAAGAGCGTGTTGTGATAGCGAGATTATGCTCTGCACATATAGACAAAAGTAAGAGTCCGTTCGGGTTGCTATTAAGGCCAGAGTCTAAGATTACCCAACTTCACAACTGGTAGTTGGCCCTTAGGCAAAAGATTCTAGACAAACCTATACCTCAGGGCTTGTTAAAATATGCCCTCTGGCTATTGTTTTTATTTTATTTAATGACTGGTTGATTTTTAAATTTCATTTTACTCAGGGGACATAAATGCTGCAAAATCACTGCAATAATAAAGCCTTGGCTTTCTACATTGCCTTCTGTGAGCAGCTGTCACTGCTCTAATGAGAGATATACAGTGTCAAAAATAACCAAGACGTAATAACCAAAATAAAAATCTGGGGTTGGATCCAGATTTACTCATACTTAGAGTAGATCCATAGGAATCAATGTGGCTCATGTCAATTCATGACTAACTTAAGCCCCATTTATTTCAATGGGTTTACTCTAAGTACAAGTAAATCTGGATCCAACGCCAATAACGGGTCGGCAGACAAAGCAGTAGCCGGCCTAGAACTGCCCTGCATTGCTACGCTGAGGGTCCTCTCTGCCTGACATAGGTTGCCACTCAAAATGGCCATGTTCAGTTCAGTTCAGTAACAGAAGTGCTCTCAAGACATTGGGATTAGGATGCCTGGGTGTGTGATACCAGTTGCACAGTCACAGGTTTCCCCACAGAAACCTACAAAGTTTTAGTTTGGAAAGGGCACAATTCTATGCATGTTTAGACTGGGAAAAGTCCTACAACTCCCAGCATTCCCCAGTCACAGAGGCGGTGTTAGGGGATGGCTCACTAGGGCTCGAGCCCTGAATCTTTCATTTGGAGCCCCAAATCTATGGGAGGCCATCTGCCCCACCACCCTGCTGTCTACGAGCACTTGCTGAAATAAAGGTAGAGGGCCCTGATGATTTCTGTTGCATCTGATCCCCCTGGATTAGCTGGATTTTTGCCCATATGTGCTTCACCTCCTGTTGTCTCCCCTTGAATCTTTCTGCCTGAGGTTTTTTTTTTTCTGTAATCAAATGCCCTCTTCCCCCCTGTCCATACATCCCTTTTTACAAATAGGGGTGTCCTTAGGAGACGGGATCCTTTAAAGACACACACACACACAGACTTGAGAGCATATGTAAATTAGCATCTGCAAATTTATGCTTTCTTTTTTTGTCCTGTGGGCCTGAGGCCCGGATCCTGTCAATACCCAGCACTGTCCCTGCCCAGCCAGCATGGCTGGCTGGGGAATGCTGGGAGTTGTAGGCCTTTTTTTCTGTTTAAGCATATGATAGGATTGCGCCCTAAAGGCACTGAGAAGTCTCTGTTGGAGACCCATAGTATCTCTTCCACTGTTTTCTAAAAACAGTATGTAAGGGTGTTTCCAGATGAGGCTTTTATGGTGCCACCTGCAGTGGAAATGTAGAAGACTGCTGTCATCTCAAGGAGTTAATGGTGAACAGCAATGATGGCTCCTTTCATGCCTGGACTTCCTGTGAGGCCTGGGCTCTTTAAGTAGTCAGTTATGCTTCTTTTTCTTATTATTTCTTAGAGTCAGCTATCTGTGCGAGATGGTATGACTTGAGGGGCTATTATTTACTCTTAGATAGTCCTTGGCCAGATCTCAAGGCCTGCCACCTGATGCGGGCAGGAGTGTCTGGGATGGTTATATAGTTATCTGGGCTGGTGGCTTGCCACTTACGTAGTAGGGCTAATCCTCTCACTTTGCAAGAATGTATAAACATTCTTGAAGTGATTAGGATATGGCCAGAACATAGGTGTGGTTAATGTGAACATAACAACATGTAAGTCCTTGAGACACTCCCAAGGTAGACCTCAACGCAGGCTGAGATCCAGAAGGTGATTTGTACCAGGCCATTATTGGAGTCTGTTTGTCACCGATTTTAAGCGGGTTCCCAGCGGCTGTAGGGACATAAGCATAATAATTTTGCTCTGTTGTTTCTTGCTGTAATCATTGCCCTGTACTGTTTGCTTTCTTGCTTTGTTAGTTTGTTTGTGCTTAATAAAATCATTACCCTTCACCCACTGGTGTGTTCATTGTTTCTGAATCCTAAAAAGAAACATTGCCTCTTGACAACACACGCCATCACCCTACCTCATTCTCAGAATTTTACAGAGGGGCCTAGACATAGTCATCTTCCAGTTGTAACCCTCCCCTGTTTTCCCATGCTTTCTTTTCTCTTCCTGCAGAAAATCTGTTAAGAAAGAGCAGATGGAGTCACTGCTCAAATGCCTTCGGTGTAGTAGCGCTAGGAGCCTTTCTGTCCGGAAGCTCCCTAAGCGTGTAGGATGGGAACACCATTACAAATCTGGAAGCATCCTTGAAGAACACTGAAAGCTAAAGCAAGGTTAGAGTTTGAGATCTCAGGTTGGCTCTTGCACCTGTCAGCCGGACGCTCATCTTGAAGTCGCCGTCAGGAATGGCGTTGGAGGGTATCTCGCCTGAAATCTCCAGAGACCTGGTGCTTCCATCTGTCCCAAACAGAGACAGAGAAAGAGAGAGAGAAAAGAAGGTGAAAGGTCTGCTCCTAATTGCTTCCAAAGAACTTTGGAAGAACAGATTTGCTCCCTCCCCTTCCCCAGCCTCGCTAGTTGCTCGCACTGGTGACTGTACTCCCTCCATCATCGACCCAGAAACATGCGGCACAGCCTTCCAGAAGTTTCTTAGAAGTTCCCTTGAAATACTTGTGTTCTCATGCAGCTCACATCAATACCAGGAATCCTGCCAACAATATATTTCCAGTGGTTGACAGTACCAGTTCCCTAGCTTTCCATTTATTTATTTAATTATATTTATACCCCACCCTTTTTCCTGCAAGGAACCCAAGGCGGCTTACATAATCCTCCTCTCCATTTTATCCTAACAACCCTGTGAGGTAGGTTAGGCTGAGAGTCAGTGACTGGCCCAAAGTCACCCAGTGAGTTTCATGGCTGAGCGGGGACTAGAACCCAGATCTCCCGAGTCCCAGTCCAACACTCTCACCACTACACCACACTGGCTCCCAGTCTAACTCTTCCTTATTTATTTATTTTATTTATCTGGAAGGGTGGCAGATCCCGCATGCCCTGTCACCGGGAGGACTGTGTGTCCCAATGCCACCAATGCCTCTCAAGGTGAGTCACAGGTAGGTGGATGTTCCAAAGAGTTCCACTGGCCACTCTCCTGTTGCAGCAAATCTTGTTGTGGCGCTCCAGAGCAGCTGCCACCACCCGCCCTAGGCCTCACTCTGAGTAAGGAATAGGTAGACGGCAATTCTGGAGAGCTGCACTGGCTGCTCCCCTGCTGTAGAAAAGGATGGAGCCAGGGACCGCCTGGCGCAGCTCCCCAGAGCACTGCCCACCCGATGCTGTAGGGGTCCTTCGTGAGAGCAAGGCACTGGAGGGGAGGTGGCCCTGGAGATCTCCTGTCCTGCCACAGCACAAACCATCTCCATGACCACCTCTCTGCCAATCCCTTGCTCTCAAGAAGGACCCCTCAGAGCAAGGCATTGAGGGTAAGGCAGGTGGCGGCGGCGGCTGGCAGGGGGAAAGGGTGGCGGCAGCGGCAGCTCACACTCCTCTTCCCCCCACCCCCCCGCTTGCGCTCCTCTCCTCCCACCATGCAGCAGAGGTGGGAGATCTTGTGCCGGCCCTGAGGAGTGCCACGAACTCTCACTGCTTCTGTCAGCTGGCCCTGATCCCATCCACCCCTCACTCCAACCATTCATCATCACAGCCCAATCTGACCAGGGGTGGAGCCGTGGAGGGAATTCCTTCCCAACCTGGCTGTGGAGTATGAGTATCTTTCAGCTGTATTTAATTTTTCTCTTTTTTCCCCCTTTTCTTTTTTTAATTTCTGAGTTTCAAAAAAGTTCTTTAAAACAGGGAGTAATAAGATGTGCAACACAGTGGCCTGCGGGGTGGGGGTGGGGTGGGGGTTGAGGTTCCGTGTTAAGAGCTTGCGCTGTGTTCCCCATCATCAGGAATTCATTTCAATTCTGCCTTCGCCACTGACATTTTCTCCTTACCATTGTTATCCAGGGAGATGGTGTATTCCTCCACATAGATGGCTCCCTCTTTCTGCAAATGGAGAAGAGATGGAACAGGTGGGTGCTGGGGAATGCCAGCGTCAATAGGAGAGCCAGGGCGGTCCATAGCTGGACTTGAATGTGGGAACATCTGGGTTTGAAGAATCCCTGCTTAGCCATGAAGCTCCTTGGGTGAGCCTAGGCCAGTCACACCCTCTCAGCCTCACCTACTTCACCGTGGGGCTAAAAGGGGATAACTCCATTGCCCTGAGCTCCTGGGAGAAATATAGCTATTAATAAAAGGGGGCCATGCAGCAAAACGTTGCAGTCTGAGTGTCTTTGTTCAGGGTTCTAGCCACTCCGTTCCATTCCCCCCTTCATCCCATGCCCTTTTCCAGGATACTCCATTCCGTTCCCCCTCCCTCCCATGCCCTTTTCCGGGAGACTCCATTCCGTTCCCCCACCCTCCCATGCCCTTTTCCAGGATACTCCATTCCGTTCCCCCACCCTCCCATGCCCTTTTCCAGGATACTCCATTCCGTTTCCCCTCCCTCCCATGCCCTTTTCCAGGATACTCCATTCTGTTCCCCTTCCCTCCCATACTCTTTTCCAGGATACTCCATTTCATTTCCCCCTCCCTCCCATGCCATTTTCCAGGATACTCTAATCTATTCCCCTTCTCTCCCATGCCCTTTCCCCTCCCTTTTCTGCACGGGTGGTGCCGTTTTGGCTATATAAATGCAAGCACTCAAAGACCTAAGATCAGTATTAGTACACACATATGATTAAAACCTGAATCCAACAGACAGGAAGCGGCCAGTCTTTGTGGCAACACATCCACGCAGTGGAAGAGAGATACGTGCAATTGCGGAATGTTCACATGAGGATTCTGACCTGGAATCTGCAGTTCCTACACACCATCAGCTATGCTTCTGGCTTTAGCGTTAGAGACAAGAATGCTGAGTGTGGCAGTGAGGAAACATTTGTGAGGAAACATTTACCTCAACCCGTAGTTTCTTGGAAACTTTGTCCCCTGTCCCCCAGCCGCCAAGGGCAACCACAGTGATGGGGATGTCGCTCGCTCCCATGGGAACCAACACAAAGGGCACAGGAACCGCTGAGTTCCCAGGAACCTCCACCTGCTGCTTCCGCTCTGGGCCTACAGTCGCTGGAGAGCAGATGCCCTCAGCTGGCTCCAGATATACTACGGCCTAAACAGGAGAAGGAGAAAATGAGCAAGAAGATGAAAACAGCTTAACAAGTAGATTAATCAAATAGTAGATTTGTCAACTAAACATTTACTGCTTACGATAATTTGTAGGGGCCAATTTTAATCAGTGAGAGCAAACTATGTGCACTGGGGTCATTTCAGCCTGCAGGTGGAGAATGGCATGTTTGAATATCCCCTCACATCAAAATCAAAATGGGAAAGAGTGTTCTGGCCTGTACATCTACCGTATTAGGTGCTTCTTTTCTACATGCAGAGAGCTATTTTTCCAAGGATGTGGAAATGCATCCCCTCATTTGCAGTCTGAAAGGGCACAGTCACAGAACTCTAGAGACCACACAACTTCTGCTTCTGCTTCTTTATTTATTTATATCCCGCCTTTTCCCCAGTACTGGGACTTGAGGCAGCTTTACAACATTAAAACTTGTACAATTAAAACATAAATAGAAATATACAAAAGTTAAAAATATAATTAAATCAGCTATAATATTAAAATTATATAAAATATCAAAGTTAAAACAGAGATAACAATATAAACTGTGCTAATCCATCTCATTCTCACAGGTCCAGACTGTGAGTAAAGACTTTGGTAAGTAAAACCAAAGGCCTGCCTTTTTTGCCTGCCTCCAGAAACATACCAAGAAGGGTGCCATTCTAGCCTCCCTGGAAAGGGAATTCCAGAGCATTGGGGCAGCCATCGAGAAGGCCCTCTGCCACGTTCCTGCCAGGCATGCCAGAAATGGTGGCAGAACTAAGAGAAGGGTCTCCCCTGAAGATCTCAGGGTACAGGCAGGCTCATAAAGGAAAATATGGTCTTTCAGATAACCTGGACCCAAGCCGTGTAGGGTTTTATAGGTCATATAACTAGCACTTTGAATTGTGCCTGGAAACAGACTGGGAGCCAGTGAAGCTCTTGTAACAAAGGAGTTGTATGCTCCCTGTAACCAGCCCCAGTCAGCAGTTTGGCAGTAGCTCTTTGAACCAACTGAAGTTTCCAAACACTCTTCAGAGGCAGCCCCACGTAGAGCATGTTAGAGTCATCCAAACAGGATGTAACTGATGAAAATCGTAATGTTGCCTGCTTAAATCAACAAGGTAATATACGGTAACCACTAGTTAGAGTGGGAGGAAAGGGTTAATTGAACAATCCCCAGGGTGCATGTTTTCTAACCCCTCCTCCCTACTTCCCGCCTCTTTGTGGCCAGCTCTCCCTCCCTCTCCAACACGATGGACACATGGTCTGAGCTGGCTTGCAGCCAGTGAACTCCAATGAAGTGGACGCTTAACACCAAAGACTCTAACCTGCCTATATGCATCCTGCATATAGGAATAAACGGACTGTAAGTAAAACTAATAAAGGTCTTTATTACTTTTTAAACCTTGCATGGACAATCCATTCCTTTTAAAAGCCTTTTAGCAGAGTTTAGCAACCCACGTGGTGATAACCAGTTTCAATAACCAGGCTGCGCATGGGGGGGGGGAACTCTGCTTCGTCCTAACCAGTATACGACCGACTCCTTTCACATATCCTCCAAACAGTAACTAAGGCATGTGTCACTGTGGAAATGCACTCCTGGCCACCGCCGTAACCTGGGTTTCCAAGCTCAGGGCTGAATCCAGAAGTACACCCAAGCTGTGAACCTGTGTCTTCAGGGGGAGTGTAACCCCATCCAACACAAGCTGAATCCCTTTTCCTTGATCTGCCTTCCGACTGACCAAGAGCACCTCTGTCTTGTCTGGATTAAGCTTCAATTTGTTTGCCCTCATCCAGCCCATTACTGCCAACAGACACCGGTTTAGTACAGTAACAGCACTGGGATGAAAGAAGTGCCTGTGTACACCACCAGGCCTTGTATTGAAGCATTAGCCTGGTAGCCATAGGCGATCAGGAATTGCATGCAGGTGAGTGAGGCTGGCAGAGGAGGGATGGAGTACTCCATCCCTCCTGAGAACCCAGCATAAAAACTAAGCAAGCTGCCAGAGGACAGAAGCCCCCTCCTCTGCACCCAACATAGGAATGGGCAGCAGTGGGATGCTACAGGAGGGACAGAGCTCTCTGCAGGGCTGGCTCCAAGTCTAAGGGGACCCATAATGCTCTCTGATGGGCCCCCTCCTCTGTCACTAGGCCGTGGTGGGCTTACCTGGTCCTGGCAGTGGTGTCAGCCTGGGTGGGAGGGAACATTTAAATTTCCCACACTACGTGGGGACATTGTGGGAAACTAAAATGGTGGCTACTAGGGATGTGTGAGGATTTCATTCGGGGGTGGAAGTCCAGCAAATTCACCAGGCTCAACCCCGGTGTTACTGTTGTTATACTGTTGTTAATCTATTTGTCTTTCATATACACACACACACACACACACACACACATATATATATATATATACTACACACACACACACATACATACACACACACGTGCACGCGCCAGTGTGGCGTAGTGGTGCAGGGCTCTCCAACCTTGGGTCCCCAGATGTTGCTGGCCTACAGCTCCCAGTATACCCAGACAGCATGGCTAATGGCAAGGGAGTCTGGGAGCTGTAGTCCTGCAACATCTGGGGACCCAAGGTTGGAGAGCCCTTAGAGTGTTGGACTGAGGCTCTGAAAATCCAGGTTCTAGTCCCCACTTGGCCATGATGAAGCTCACTAGGTGGCTAAAATGGAAAGGAGGAGGAGGATTATGTAAGCCACCTTGGCTTTCTTGCAGGAAAAAAAGGCAGGATATAAATATAATTAATAGAATAAAATAAACTTAAAGGGAAGCTCAGGGCAGGCATCAGCAGTGGGCCCTACCAGGGCATTAGCAACTGCCTAAAGATCACAGATGCCTATGCTGGCCCTGGCTCTCTCTATTCCTTCTCTGCCTGCCCCCAGAAGGCAAATAAAGATTTTTTGCAGACCAGTAACTTTTGTTACAAGGTTAGCAAAGCATCTTTTAAGTCACTTTCATATCTGTTAAAATGACTGGCCTCCACAACCTTAGAAAACATGATGGGATGCAGGGGAGGGGGCAGCTCCTTAGATGCGTAGGGCCCAAGCTATTTGGGGCACTATGGGTTGCATCCAATGGTAGTCCTAGTGGACCAACTGAAACAAATGGGACTTAAGTTTTAGACTAATCCTGGATACAACCCCATAGGTGAAAAAACGGCACCTGGAGTTGTGCCCCAGAACATATCAGGAAGCCAACGTAGATTCTTTGGCTCCATCCCACAGGGTTGGGGCCTGCCCGAAAGCAGCAAAAGGAGGAACAGCAGCATGTAGATTTCACTTACATTGACCGGCTGAGGCCGGTAGTTGTACAGAACTGGGCGAAGCTCTATCTGCTCAAACCGTTTCACCGAGTAAGGCAGCCGGAGGGAGATGTGGAAATCCTGGAAGACACTAATCCGAAGGGGTTCTGAAATGCAGATCCCTGAGAGTACGAGAAGATGGGAGAGGGAGACAGATGGGTGGCTGGATAAATGGATGGGATATATTGATGGGAGGCACGGACCTAAGAACCTCAGGCCCGGGGGCCAAATCCAGTCCTCCTGGGGGCCAAATCCAGTCCTCTGTGGTCCCCTTGATGGCCATGCCCCCTTCCCCTGGCTCCACCCCCTTCCCCCTAACCACTAGTTATTCGGTGGTTTCCCAGCTTTTGTGCAGTTTTACCCCATCCCAAAACGCTGAAATGCCTCTCCTTGTTCTGCCCCAATTGGGCATTAAGTTATTTTTTATGTTGCTCCCTAGGCCTTGCAGTGATGATTGCTTTATTTATTCTCCATGTATCTGTGAGCATGTGATCAGGCCTTGATGCCATGCATTGATTAGTTGCCCCTAGGAAGAATTTCTATCAGGTTTGTACCAGCTCTTCCTCAGTTTGGAAGAAACCTCCCTCGGGCTTGGTTCTCTGCTGCTGCTCTAGATTGCAGCCTCAAGGCCTGGCCTTGCATTGTTTTTTCACCTCATCAGTCCACTTCATTTCATCTTTTCTCATCCATCCAGCTCACCTGTTCATCAACCTCAGTTATTAAGTATTGATCCTGTATTTATTAGTTGTATCTTGTTTATGTTGGCTTTCAATAAATATTAAGCTCTGAGTCACGCGGAAGTGGATTGCATGTGAGTTTAGCTGCCTGGATAGACACCAGCCCCACGTGCCTTGAGGCCAGAACACTCCTAAGGCTTAGTTCAGGGCGGTAAGAGCTTTAAGCTGAAACAGGCTGGTCTTTTTGGCCCCGCCTGTTGCCTTTGGCCCCACTCACCACTGGAATGAAGCCCCTGAGAGCATCACCAAAATGGGATTTGGCCCTCGGGCTGAAAGCGGTTCAACACACTGGCCTAAACCCACCACAGCTGGTAGCAAAATGAACCCTAGTGCAGTAATGACTAAACCCCACCCAGGCCACGGGTGATCGGGGTGGGGTGGGGTGTAGTCCAACAATTTCCAGAGGGTCACGGTTCCTCCACCCCTGGACTGCAGGAAGGCACACACAGGAGAAGGCGGTCCTGAGGATGAGGGTCACAGGTAAGGTCTGTGTGGGTTTGGTTCCTGGACAAGCAGAAATACACAGACGCTTAGCTCACCTTTCTGTGAAGACATGCTAACTGCCTGTATCTCCCAGGTGGTGATGGAATCGGGGAGAATCAAGTATTCCCTGTGGGAGAGAGGAATGAGACCTTATCACCCAGCGAGCGCAGGAAGGAACCACTGGCGTGGGAGAGAATGCTGAAGAGGTGAGTGTCATGAGTTTATTTAATTTATTTATTGATTATATTTATATCCTCCCTTTTTTCCTCCTGCAAGGAACCCAAGGCATAATCTGCCTCTGCATTTTCATCCTCACCACAACTCTGTGAGGTAGGTTAGGCTGAGAGTCAGTTACTGGCCCAAAGTCACCCAGTGAGCTTTATGGCTGAACTCAGGAGAACCTGGATCTCCTGAGTTCCAGTCCAACCACTATGCCACACTGGCTCTGGAGTTGACAGGTAACCTATGAATCTGTTCTGTTCTGTTACTTGTGTGACGTTTCCCAAGGTTATGATGTGCTCACTCTGGCTTCAAATTGACTCCGCCCACCCAGGCAGCCCATTGGCTCCCCTTGTCCTGGTAGCATTATGAAGGCTAGGAGCTGGGCCTTGTTCTTCATACTGAGGTGATCAACATGCATCTTGACTCCACCACCATGGGCTGCATGGAGGTTCACAGGATGGAATGCTTCCTTGTGGGGGGAAAAAATCCCTGAAACATAGAGAACTAGCATGTCGGGGGAGAAGGGTAGGACCATATACACACAGAATTTTATGGCGGCGGGGGATTGTATGGAGGAGCTTTGAGTCCTGCAAGTCTCCACCTGTAATCTGAAGTGGTACAGCTGAGGGCCAAAACAGACATTCCTTTAAATCTCTGTCTAGTCTAGCAGCTATGCCTTGTGCATTTGCATCTAGATCAGCCTTGTCCAAGTGAGTTATCAATTCCGGGATACATTTGCATGTCTGCTTCAAAGGTCTCAAAGCAGTCTCAAAGAGCTGCCAAAGTACCCTCAAGCACCATGAGGCGGCAGAACCGGTTCGTCCTGCCACCAAAGGGAGGGGGTGGGCATGAGAGGAGGGGGCTAAGGAGGATGTAAAAAGAGCAACCCGGGCTCCATTGAGGTTGTTGGGAACTGTGGAGAAAAAGCCTGCACACACACACACACACACACCTCATGTGTGAACCGAGACGGCTAGAGGCTGGGGGGGGCGGGATGTACATAGTTCCTCTGGATGGCGCCTCAATGTCTGCCAGCCCCTTTGAAATGCAAATGGGGTTCAGGCCAGGTAGTCATGAGTCACCCCTCCTCTGCCTGGGCCAGGTAAAGTTCATCCTGATTGGCTAGAAGCAGCGGAGCTACAGAAAGGATGAGGGGAGGGGGGGAAAGATATATTGCCAAGGTGTGGCTTTTGAGTTTTGTCTTTGGTCGTCGTGTCATTGTTGTGGATCATGGCAGCAAGCTGCGCGGAGGTCCAAGCCTTCGGGCTGGCCTCAGGATCCGGCCCCAGGTAGCTCCTGGTGAAATTAGCTGAAGGAGGGCTATGGCAAAGGCAAGCCCGGAGGAGGGTTACCCATCTCGGACCTTAGGGTAGGTGTGGTAGTCTCCTCGGTGGCAGGGCTGTGCTGAAACCAATCCTGAAGGGAACCGGCCCCCAGGTAACTAGAGTGTGCCTGGGAGATATAAGGAATCAGCTTTTATTGTTTTGTAGCTCTACTGTGTATGTACCAAAGTGTCTCTCTATTTCGTGTCCTTCCCTCATTTCCCACCTTTTGTTGTAATATGCTACCTGAATAAACCTTCCTGGTTTTTACCCCACATGGCGTTTGTGGTTGCTCTGTTGGTTCAGCAGCTAAATCCAGGTTATAGTCAAGGGCAAGTCCCTGAACAGAGATTCAAGTAGGATTGCAGAGCTGAGGCTGGCAGTCTGGCACCTTGAGAACTCTGGGGGTCTTTTGGGTAGGAAAGGGTGGGTTGGCGGGCCAGCCAGCCCCCCTTCCTCCACAGGAACAAGGTGCGGAAGCTGCATGGAGCGTGTCAATGGCTCAGGCCAGCCCGGGAAGCCCAACTCCCAAGTAGTCCGCCTGGGTGATATTCGGAAGTCTATGACAGTAGGCTAGAGTAGATTCTTCAGTGTTAGATAAGTTTAAGCTTAGGTTCTTTTATTTTCTGTAGACTCTGTCTGTGCTTTTGCAAGCCTCATTACCGTCACGGCTTGGATTATACAGTAATACCTTGGATTGCAAGTAACTTGGTCTGAGAGCGTTTTGCAAGAAAAGCAAATTTTTTAAATAAATTTTGACTTGATAAACAAGCGACGGCTTGCAATACAAGTAGTGTAAGGATGTAACCGCTCGCCTCGAGCGGGCGGAGCGGGCCGAAATCGGCCCCGCTCATGCCCGCTAGAGACTCGCTTTGATATAAGAGTGTTTTGGATTACAAACACGGTTCCGGAACGAATTATGCTCTCAATCCAAGGTATTACTGTATTTCGCACCTCAATTGATTTATTGACTGTAAACTCTCCTATCTCCCTGACCCCATATTCTCAATTAAACTTTTGTAAACAATTGGTCAATTATACTCTATGATGTTCTGACTCAAGTACTAATCCAGTGCAGTTGTCCTGAATTAACCCAGGAAGCGTGAAAGGGAGTTTTGTCGCTTGCCAGTTAACCCCTTAACTCCCAAACTTGCAGAAAAGGACCAGTGGCGGTCCTTGACACTATGTTTTCATTTTTACTCTAGAGTAGGTATGAGGGGACTGCTCTGGATCTTATAAGCCCCCTATCCCCCATTTTAGGGTCCCAATCTGGATCAGGGCCCCTGCACCTACACGGGAGTAAAATTGAAAGCAACAACAATTTTGTACATTGAAATTTTATGTCATATTTTGTTATCTTGTATCTCTGGTTTGTGATTTTGTGAATTGTTGTGAACCATCCAGAGAACCTCAGCTATTGGGTGGAATAGAAATTAAATGAATAAATAAATAATAATAGCTGCTAGGCATAGATTTAAAGTAATGTCTGTTTTGGCCCTGAGACCCCAGTTGATCACATTTGAGAGAACTAGGTCCTACTGGGACAACGGTAGTTCTTAGAAACATCGGAAGCTTGCAAGCAAGTATCCCGCTTCTGGACAATAGTTTTCAAAGAAATATCTAAAATTGTAGGGACAGAGATAAATAAAACTCCAGAATTAGCAATATTAAACATTTTTCAAAGAGATAATAAAAATTTATTATACAAGAACCTAATAAGATTTCTATTACAAGCTGCTAAATTACTAATAGCAAGAGGATGGAAAGATGCCAAAGGGCTAACCATCAATCACTGGTATAATGTGGTATGGGAAATTGCATAAATTGAAAAACTAACTCAAAAATTGAGAATTGCAGGGGGGGAAAAGAAAACAAACTCTTTTGAAGCAGAATGGTGGCCTTTTATCCAATTTTCATACAGAACATCTACAACAAAAATACCTCAAGCCTTCCAGCACATTTGGATGCAATAAACTTACAAATATCCACCTATCACAAAACTGACTACTCTATGGCCGAAAAAGACTCCGGAAAAGGTGCCCAGCCAGATTTGTTCCTTTGAATTTTGGTGGGGGGGGGGATTTACTTTGTTCTGATCTAATACAATTTCTGTAATGGATTAGATGTTTTGTTGGTTGTTCGGTTGTTTTGTATATGTTAAAATTCAAATAAACAAATTAAATTTTAAAAAAAGAAAAGAAACATCGGAAGCTGCCCTGCATCGAGTCAGACCATTGGTCCAGCTAGCTCAGTAATGTTGACACTGACTGGCAGCGGCTCTCCAGTGTTTCAAGCAAGGGTCCTTCCCAGCCCCACCTGGAGAAGCCAAAGGTCAAACCTGGGACTGTCTGCATGCAAAGCATGTGCTTTACCAAAGAGCTATGCCCCCTCCCCACAGCTCGTAGCTGTGTGTAGGTATGCTCTACTGCCTGCCTTAGTGTGGGATTTTTCCCCTTAGGCCCCAGCTTCGCACTCAGGCTCAGCCTCTTGGTCTGAGGCAGTCTTCCCCAACCTGGTGTCCTCCAGAGGTGCTGGACAACAACTCTCAGCATCCCCAGCTAGCATGTTGGGGGTTGTAGTCCAACACATCTACAAGGCACCAGGTTGGGGAAGCTGGTCTAAGGCAGCATGAGGCCCAGTGCCTGGCAAAAACGGAGCACTCCCACCACCCTGGAGAAGAGAAGGAACATTGGGAAGGTTTCTTGGCCTACTCACGTGTGGGTGCGCTCTACGGTGTACGTCTTCCAGAGCCAGCTCTCGGGGAAGACACTCCGGACTTGAATGAACTCGTCGTCAAACAAATCCTCTTGGTCCTGTTCATCTTGAGCTACATGGAAAGAGTAGAGCCCAGGTTGAGAATAACACCTTGCCGCTCTCCCGGAAACCTTGAGCGTTCTGGAGTCTACTCTTTGCAGATCAAATCCATTATTTTGAGGTTATACAGGAGAGCTACCATATTACTGTACATTGATTGTATTTCTTACATTTTTATTATTAATATTATTAATTTGTTATTGTGAATTACAACAAAACAAAAACCATAAAAAGGAAAAGGGAAAAGAAGAAAGAGAAAAAAAGGTACAGTTTTCTTCCATAAAATCTGAATAGATCAATAGTCCAATCCCCTTATACAGCCATTCAAGATCGTGGCCATTACTACATCTTGTGGTAGCAAATTCCATAGTTTACTATGCGCTGTGTGAAGAAGTTCTTCCTTTGATCTGTCCTGAATCTCCCACCATTCACCTTCATGGGATGATCCCACTGGGTTCTGGTATTATGGAAGAGGGAGAAAAACTTCCCACTCCCCACTTTCTATGCATCATGCATAATTTTATAGTCCTCTATCATGTCTCCTCTTACTCACCCTTTCTCTAAGCCGAACAGTCCCAAACACTGTAACTTTTCCTCATAGGGGAGTTGCTCCAGCCCCTTGATTATTTTGGTTGCCCTCTTCCAACACCTTTCCCAACCAGCTCTACTGTCTATTTTTTCAGGTGCAGTGGCCAGAACTGTACACAGGATTCCAAGTGTGGTCTCACCATAGATTTGTATAAGGGGAGTATGCTATTATTATTATTATTATTATTATTATTATTATTATTATTACTACTACTACTACTACTACTACTACTACTATTACTGATAATATTGGCAGGTGTCCCCCCCCCCCCCCGCATTCCTTTCCTAATGATCCCCAATGTAGAATTTGTCTTTTTCACAGCCGCTGCACACTGGGTCAACATTTTCACTGAGCTATCAATGCCTCTGGGAAACCCACATGGAGGACACGAGTGCAATATCACACCCCACACCCCCAGTCTTGTTCCCCAGAAACTGGTATAACATAGGCATGGTGCCTCCGATACTGGAGGTAATATACAGCCAACGTGACTAGCAGCCATTGGTAGCCTTATCCTTCTCCCACTCTAGCTAGGGATACATGACTGGCCCCAGGCTCCCTACTCACTCCGCGCAAGATTGCGGGATCCCCAGGATTTTCGCCGTAGGCTGGCAGCATGCTTGCAGCAGTCAAGGAAGGTGACACGACACTGCTGGGCATCTGGACCCTGTATCCGCTTCGCACGCTCCTCACATGTCAACGGTTGGCGTAGCAGCACCATGCCACCCCTGCAACATCGTTGTGACTCGGGGGTTTGGTACTTGGAAACTGTGGAGAGGGCAGGGAAGGACACAAAGTGAGCGGATGCGTATGACAAGAAAGAGAGAATGACTAAAAGAAAGCCGGTTTCACACGCCCCCTTCTGTGTGTTCAGGCCCCTTATCTCTGCCAATGGCGGCTCGCTTGCTCTGGCCCAGACAATGGTGGTGGTGGTGAGAAGGAGGAGGAGCAGATGCCATGGGCTACTTGCGCACTGACTCTCTGTCTGTCAAGTAAGAAAGTGGGAGCCATGGTGAGAAAGAGGAGAAGGAGCAAGGGCAGCTGGTGGCAATGGTGGTGAGAAGGTCCACCCGCTGATCGAGGGGGGGGGCACTGAGGATGTCTTGCCCAAGGACCCTCAAAAACCTGGAGCTGGCTGGCACTGCCTGGTATGTATGTTGGACTCTGGGGCACATGCTAATTATTTTTCCTGGAACTACAAGTGCTTTCAGACAGACAGCTCCTAGAGCTACCAAAAGACATGGTGCAGCTATTCAGTCTCTTGCTTTTTGCAGAAAGGAAAAAAGATTGAACTCATGGTGAGAAAACACAGGAGGGTTACAAGAGGAAGATGACAATGTCTGGACCCCTTGTAAAATTCTGTGAATGAGGGACAGCAACGGCACAATTTTAAAAAGCCTCCTCTGGAAGCACCCTTGGTGAGGTATTCGGAGCCATTTTAGTTTCCATCCCGCAACACCCCTGACATCTGTACCCAATCTGAGGCACTGTAGGAGGTTTAAATAGTGGCTCCCAGTGGGGACATGGTGGGAGGAAAATTGAAAGGGTGACTCCAAGCCAGCCAGTTTAGGGCATCCGGGGCAGGCATCAGCACAGTGGCAGGCCCTGGGCCCCTGGCAGCTGCCCAGTGATGCCATGTGCTGGCACCAGGCCGATCTGTTCAAGCTGGATTCTGGGGCATGCACCGATTTCCCCGCTCCTTGGGACTCCTCCTCCCCCCTCCCTCACACCACTTACGCTTCTTCTTGAGCTCAAGGTGGAAATCCAATGACCGCTTCTTCCGGGAAGCATCCACACTGCATCCGTGAGCTGTAAGGAGCAAAAAGAACATGAGAGTGGCATGTTAAATTATGGGATACAGCTGCTCTATGTAAATATAACATTGGTATTATGGGTGAAACAGAGAGCCCCACCCAGTACTGAAATGTGGTTCCCGTGACTTTTTCCAAAATTGAATTTGGCACTCAGGCTGAAAGAGCTTTTGCACCCCTGCTTTATACGGTACCAGAATGTAAGATGCTACAGGACTAGGAAATCCGTTTCCATTATTTTAGACATTGTACTTTCTATTTATTTCAATTCTGAGGGGATTTAATCTTTGGTATTGACTACATGTAATTCTTAATTTTTAAAACCATTTTAAAAACTAAAGAGCAACAACTCCAAGGTAAGATGGAAATGGGATGTAACACTAGCCAGTAACTAACTGCCCCAAACCTCCTCTCTGGCTCTTCTCACATTTGTGGAAACTCACCTTTACGGAGAGGGTTTTGCATTGCCCCGGCACGAATGGAGAGCCCAGCATCAGCAAAAACGCTGAGGATATCTTCCCCGCTGCCAGCTGTGCAGCCGAGGTCGTAACTTCCCATGGCCTGGAAAACCTGTTTCCGGGAAGACAAAGGAAAAGGAGGTTGTGGGCACTGTGTTAAATGCTGAAGTGCAGGCGCTCTTCATGATAGTCCCCATAGCCACGTTCCCAAGGACAGTCCAAAAATGCAGGGAGCTGACTGATCCATATCAACAATGTCGGATGCTGCCTCTGGCTCCCTCTGAAGCATAGCTGGAAAGTCCTAATTCCAATCAAGGAGCTTTATTATGCAGAAGTTACAGACAAGCTGGTGTTGCTTCAGGCTAGGAACAAGCTCTCTCCCCTACCTACCTCTTCCCTGTCTTTTTTTTTGTTTGTTTCCAGGCCCTCATCTTGCCCCATAATAGTCTTTCATAGTATTGCTGTAATGGGTTGCTCTTCTGCTACCACCCTAATGTCCTAGAACTGTGACCAGCCATGAACTGTGTTTCCAGACTGTTTGTGAAAAGACCAGGGGCATTACTTGGCCTGGGTCCCTGTGCCCCCAGCCCCAAATCTATTCCCCAGGACCCCGGATCTATTTCCCAGGGTCAATCCTTCCCTCCCCATGTGCGGCAACCTTAGGGATCAGGGAGAAATTTTTCAGTTCACATATAAATGCAAACTTACCTAATTTTGCATTTTCAAACCACTATGCCAGCCTCCCCCCACCTGGTGCCCTCCAGATGTGTTGGACTGCAAGTCCCATCATTCTCAGCCAGCATGGCCCTTGGCCATGGGAGTTGCAGTCCAACACATCTGGAGGGCACCAGATTCGCTATGCAACCGAACCTCTGTTATCCTTCAATATCTGCCCTTCTCTGAATTTTACAGTAGAGTTCTTCAGTAAAAAACAAAAAGCAACAATAAACTGCACAGAAAAAGAACATGTTTAGGGGAAACATCATTAAAAATGCATTATATTAGGAAAATGGCTTGCAAAAACATGTCTATGTTAGGCAAAACATACAAAAATGCATGTATTAGGCACAAAGATGCTCATGAATTGGGCTGGCACTGGATCATCCAAGCCTCTTCTGCTATGCTGGCCTGCCTCCTTCTGCCCCTCTACAAAAGGCTTGTGGAAATGTGTCAATCTGCATAGTGAAGTCCCACACATTCAGGCAAACTCTTACAATTAACCTGATGACCAGACATTTTCATCGTTTCTTCCTGTGTATCTCTCAGAGTTCCCTTTCTACCCATTCATATTCATCTTCTTCCCACCCTTTCCCCACAATCAGTGGTGTAGTGGATCCAGGGCTCTCAGGGACCAACACTTTTTGATTAGCAGGGACATGACGTCATCTGCCACCCCCTCCTCAGACTTCCCTGTTCTCTCTGAGCATAGCTGCAATCTTCACACAGTAGCTTGGGGTAGGGGTGAGTTTTCTCAGCAACAATATATTCTTCCCAGTTGTAATGCAAAGTATTTTTTGGGGTAGCCTGCTCTTCAATGGGAAATTAAGACCTATTCACTTGATAGAAGACCTGCTCCTGGTGGAGATGGAAAACTGCTAGAGCTGTTTATTTGTAGGGATTGGGCCTCACACCTCTGCAGATGGGCCTCAAAAAGACAAGGGAAATGATTTTAAGTCAGTTGAGGAGGGGGAAAATGCTACCCAGACATCAAGGATGCAGGAGATGGAGATAGGGGAGAATAGTAGTGAGAGAGCATATTCGATGTTTAAGTTTATTGTACTAGCCAAAGGCCATGACAAAATTTAAAACTCAAATATACAATTATGCACATATACAAATGTATAAAATGTAGTGAGATCGAGGAGGCCATCCAACTGCCACCTAATCTCCTGGATGGACGCCAAGCAGGGCCCTCGGAAACCATAGGAATGCGGGATCACAACAATGAAGAGGAGGGGGTGGGAATCAGAGATCCAAGGGTTAGATGGCAGATGAAAAGGGAGGCACAGCAGTGTAACCCAGTGCTCTAAGAGACCAGCAGCCAGAGAGGGAACCCAATGGAAAGACCTGCCTTGAGGACAGGGCCTAGTAGCCTGCTTGGCTTGAACCCGGGGAGCGGGGGTGTTTGTGGCAATCAGAGTCAGTTTCGTATCAACTTTCTTTCATGATGTTTTAACTTAAGAAATTAATGAGAGCTTAGTGATCCTGTATTATGCAAAGCTTGTGTGGAACTTTTGTCTCCATTGACTCCATTGACTGCATTGACTGTGCAAATCGAGGGGGGGATGGAAGGGGAACGAACTTCTCCCGCTTGACCCCCTCCCCGAGCCCCACGGAACTTACCTTTCCCTGGCTCAGCACATCTCCCCAGAGAGGAGCCAGGGAGTGGTACTTCCAGGTCCCCGGCGCTGCGCTTTTCACGTAAGTTCCATAGAAAACCAGCTTAAAACAGCTGTGATTTGCTATTCGCGGCCGTTTTAAGCTGGTTTACTATGGTACTTACGTGCAAAACGCAGCGCCGGGGACCCAGAAGTAACGCAATGGGTCCTGGCGCTGTGCCAGGAACTGACGCAATGGGCCCCCTGTGCTGCGTTTTTAACGTAAATACCATTGAAAACCACCTTAAAACGACCATTTTAAACTGGTTTTCTATGGTATTTACGTTAAAAACGCAGCGCAGGGGTCCTGTCGTGTCAGTTCCTGGCACAGCGCCAGGACCCGTTGCGTCACTTCCGGGCTCCATGAAGTCCGCCGGGAGCCAGGTTGTTGGCGTGAGGAAGGTCTAGCAGAGGTGGGGGTATTTTCCGAACACCAGGCGAAGACAACAAAAGGTTTTCAGACATCCCTACATGTGAGAATTTCAGTTCAGTTTGCAAATCACTCGAAAATGCCCCGTTTGCAACCCTGAATGTGAATGGGAGTGCATGTTCTCTGAAAGTGTTTGCAAATTCCCAAACCTGCATTCGAAAAATGTGCACTTTAAAATATGTGCACTTTTAAAAAATGCACGCTTTAAGAAATACACTTTAAAATGTGCATTTTAAAAAGTGTGCACTTTTAAGTGTTCATTTTAAAGGGTTTTTTAATGCACATTTTTAAATTAAAAGGGCCTTCTCAGTTGTGGCACCCCATCTATGGAATCAGCTCCCCAAGGAGGTCCGCCTGGCGCCTACCCTCTATTCTTTTAGGCGCCAGGTGAAGACCTTTTTATTTACCCAATATTTTAATGGATGATTTTATTCCTTTTATTCTTGTCACTGTACCTCGGGATTTAATTTATTTGGCTGCTTGGTTTTTTTATCTTGGTGTATTTTAATATGTTTATGTTTTTTTGTTTGTTTTTTGTACTATTTTTGTAAACCGCCCAGGGAGCCTTTTGGCTGATGGGCGGTAAATAAATGTTTTAAATAAATAAATAAATAGTCAATGGAGGGGAAGTGTGCACTTTTGAAAAATGCACACTTTCCCCTGTTCAAAATGTGCACTTTCCCCATTTGAATGAACCGAAAAAAATAGGCCATAAAAGAGAACGGGATGGAGTTGAACCAAATTTTGAAATGACGTTTGGAGAATTTCGCTGAACTCAAGGCTCTCCCATCCTTAGACGTACCTTGCCCTGCGTGAGGCGATTCTTCCGGTTGAGGGCATAAACAGCAGAATCAGTTGCAGCAAGAGACACAACGGATGCCGCATCCGTTTGGATGGTGAGTGTCAGGCCTTCCTGGGGTTTCAGTTCATTTTTCTTTCCCAATGTGCTGAGTTCCAGCTGAAGATGAAATGGGCACAGTTAGGGATGCCCTGACACATTTTAACGCCCTGTACCACCCTTGCAAACAGTTTTAAAAATCCCCAGCATCCACCCAACTCTTGCTAGTCTGCCGCCACTACTCCCTCGTTGTGGTGCTTTTTCCCGTTCCTTCCACTCTCTCGTCTTCCTCTTCCATCTATCACCTGCCCTTCTACCTCAAGTTGGGGCTACTGTCGAACATTTCCCCAGAACAGAAATAACTTTTTTTCTCTGGCATGTTAAGTTCATGTGTGCAATTTGCCTTGAGTTTACAACTGTACAATGCAAGTAACAGGAGAGTGATGGTGTTGGTGTTGGCAGGATGATGAGGATGCATGCTATTTAAACATGATGATTATACAATTTAAAGAAGTCTTGTTCTATAGGTATTACTGCCCAATTTCATTTGTCACTCCCTCTAATAGCAAACTCAGGTGCTGAGTGGCATGCCAACAGCTACGTAGCCAAAATGGGACCACTGAGAAACAAGCAGGAGGTGTCAGCATGTTCAGGGGAACCTCAAGGCTTGCAGAAGTACCAAATAAATAAATAAACTGTTGGGTTAAAAACGCTGGGGAGTGTGTGGCTCTCAAGGTATTGTTGAACTGCAGTTCCCATCATCCCTCACTAGTGGCTGTGCTGATGGGAGATGCTGTCCAGCAACATCTGAGGGACACACGTTCCCCACCCCTGCCCTGCAGAGGCAAAAAGACAAACCCCAAACAACCCAATGAGGACTGAGTAAGTTCAATGGCTATAGATTGCTGCGTGTCTGTTGGAGGGAGGCAGGGGGGCTGGGGAGGGAGTACACTGGAAGAGTGCATGGCTGCCTGGCCTGGCACCCTGAACAGGAGTGCTCCATATTGCAACCTGTTGAACTCATACCCAACTCTTCCTTTGCATAGCTCAGAGCTGTTTGAATGGAACTCCTGGCCTGGGCAGTCTACTATCCGGGCACTACCCAGCCTGAGACCAGTTTAATGTTACCAATCAGGGCCGGCGCTACCGCTAGGCAGACCCAGGTGGCTGCCTAGGGCGCGTGGCGGAACAGGGCGCAGCGTTTCTGCGCCCCTTCCTCGCCTCCGGCGCGCTCCTGCCCCGCCTGCTGCCTCCGCCGCGCCTCCCCGCCTGCCTGCCAGCCGCTGCCGCCGCCGCTCCACCTCCCCCACCCCGCACGCGCGCCCGCTCGTCAGCCACCTACCTACCTTCCAGTCATTTCTGGAGCCCCGCCGGCGTTGTTTTGGCGGGAGGAGGAACCAGGGCAACAGGGCTTAAACAGCCCTGTTTTTTTCCCCCGGCAAAAAAAAAAAAGCGTGGGGGTCCCGTCGCGTCGGAGGAGGAGGAGGAGGCGGCAGCAGCAGCAGCAGCCAGCAGCGGGGGCGGGGGGAAGGTAGGTGGTGGTGGGGCGGGGGCGGCGCGGGGGGGGTTGCAGAGCAGGGCTGCTTTGCTCCGGAGCCCCCCCCACGGCACGAGAGGGGGGGGCGCTAAATATAATTTGGCCTAGGGCGCCTAACAGCCCTGCACCGTTCCTGTTACCAATTACCAGCATCTTGTGTCCTCAGACCATTCTCTGGATCTCTACTAGTGCTGAATATCTAATGTATAAATCAACCCCACAAACCATAGCAGTGGATTCTGGGAAAGAACGTTCAAGCTCCACTCACTTGCCCCTCGCAGCGATCAATGACATCCACCCAGATGGAGTTCGCCACAATTTCCTCTCCGAGGCGGTAGAAGGCCACAAAGCGAAAAGTTGGCATCAGGTTGGGTGTGATGCGAATGGGGACTGAAATATAGGAGCCACGGGCCACTTTGCCTACAGATACAATGTCCCCTTTGTTCAAAACCTGGAAGAAAAGACCCGATTCAAAGAGTAGTATTTAGCATGAACATGTAGGGGGGTTTTAATGTTCAAAGTGTCACATTTACCTTGGCTGCATTCACATATAACACTAACCCAGGGTTTCTGTTAACCATGGTCTGTCATTTTAGCCATGAGCTGTCTTGCAGACAAGCAAACAAGACAAACTCTCTTGTTGCTGTCTTGCAGCTTGTTTTCTCTATTTCTGGTTTGTTTCTCTCCCGTCCATTTCCCAAAGCCTTTGATTTTCAGGCTGGTCTTTCCAGGCACCTTTGTTTCAGGGTGGGCAGACAGTGGAGCAAGCAAGCCTAGGATAAGCCATGGTTCTGGATTCAGACATCACAACTAGCCATGTTTTAAACAAGCCAGATTTTGGAAGTGAATGACAAACCATGGCTTCTGTTTATGGTTTATAGCTGATTAACAAACCAGGGATGGGATGGGTTCGGACACAATGTAGCTTCGCAAGACACGACAGCACATCATGGGTTATTTAACCCACCGGGGCCCTGCAGTGCGTGCAGGTCACGTGTGGCCGCCATTTTGAATATGCAATCCCCACTCAGGGTTTGTTGTGTTGTGTGAACCTGGCTTACATGGGTTATGCGAGAGTTAAACAACCCTTGCATAACTCATGGTCTGCTTTAGGGTTGTTTAATCCTCATATAACCCATGCTTGCCAGGTTCACACAACATGACAACCCCTGAGAGGAGGTTGAATATGGAATGAGCCATGGCTCATCGTGGTTAAATAACCCACAATGAGCCCAGTATGTCACTGATAAGCCAGATTTCAACTAACCACACCATGGTTTAGCATTAAGTGTGAATCAGGCCATTATCTTGCTAAAATGTGCAGAAACAGCACATGGTGTAGTCCTACCTGGAATGTAAAACATCAAACCACAGAGGAGGGAATCACATACTTGAACCCTTCTCCACATAGTAAGGATTTGAATGCCAGGGAAAAGGCTAAGCTAAAAATCATATATATATATATATATATATATATATATACCTTCATATTGTTTTAAAGATGTATGAGTTTTTAATGGAAATATTGTAAACTGCTGTAAGCATCACTTGAGTAGAAGAGAAAATGCAGGCTATACATCAGACTTCCCTGACCCAGTGCCCTCCAGATGTGTTGGACTACAACTTCCATTATATACATTTTTAAATAAACAAACAAATCAATCTTCACTCTGACATGCTAACTTTTTATATGGAGGGGATGTTTACAATGTGAGGAAGCATTCAATTAGTCTCCCACCTGCATTCTGAATTGGTACAGTCCAGGAATGTTGGTACCACATACTCTTTTGCATGTTTAGATCAGCACAAGGAGACAGAGTGAGGAGATTTGGGAAAGTTGAACTGCTAAAAGCATCAGTTCATTTGGAGGCTTGGTAACAAAGTTTTGAACTCACTCCTACCTGTGGCTGAATTACATACGAAAAGAGGAGTGTTGCATCTACTTCAGCCTCAATTTCAGAGAAGCTCTGAGTGGTGGTGGTGGTGGTGGGCATTCCAGTGGTAGTCAGGGCTGAAGGCAAGGGGGGGGGGCAAAATGCCAGTATCTTTTCACTTAAAGCTCTTATTGCTAGTAACTAAGGTGTAGGAGCGGCCGTTTCAACCTTTAGAATGGTGAAAAACATGCAAATGCTGGGAGATCACCAAATGATCGGTGGTTGGGGAAAGGGGCTGGGATCAGGGTCAGGGGTAGGGGATGTGGCCATCTGGGAAACTGCAGAGGGAGGGCCGGATTAGGATTCCAGGCAGGCCAGATTTGGCCCACAGCACTGAGATGTGGAGCCTCAGGTCCGTGGGCCAAGAGGTAGATTAGAAAACTCCTTTCTCGTTCTTCCCAGAAATGATGGGGCCCATCCTGCCCCCACCCCCCGGTCACAAGGATTCACCATGTAATAGAAGTTGGAGAAGGCATTTGATCCAATGGGTTTCAACCCTAGTGTGAGGGTGTCTCCAGGGTTCAAGCCTTGGTATTTTGGGCTTTCAATGATCAAGTAGTTGCGGTTTGGGGAGTTCGTGGCTTTGGTGGTCAACGTGACTTCTGCCGGAGACTCTGTCCCAGCTGTTAACTGTGTGGGAAACAAAGACACACAGACTGGTCACGTCCAGAACAGGCTACTGTAATACTTTCTGAACAGAGCTACCTTTAGGGCACAATCCTATGCATGTTTAGATGGGAAAAAATCCGACAACTTCCAGCATTCCCCTGCCAGCCAAATCATAAAGCCACCAGCCCTCATCACATCCTGTGGCAGCAAATTCCTGCTCGACCTGTTCATTGGTAAATGAATATGTGGGTATAAATACACCATAAGCATTCAGGGCACTTTCTCCTTCTCCTTCAAAAGAAAACTAAAAGTTGATGTGAACTTCTTATGGTCAGCCTGGAGTGGCCCACTCAGCCAGACCATACTGACTCCATCTTAGACAGGTCCAAGAGGAAGAAACCTCCATTTTACAATCAATTTCATGTCTCAGCTAAAGGCCATGTCACCTGGACGCTGGCACTGAGATGCAAACGCCCTGGCTGAGGTCACCTGAAGGCTGAGCACGTCCATTAGGGATGTTCACGGAACTTGATTGGGTAGTGGAAGCGGGGCGAACTCACCCCACTTGCCCCCCCGAGCCCCGCAGAACTTACCTTGCCCTGGCTCGGCACATCCCCTCGTTACAGCAGCCGGGGAAAGGTACTTCGGGTCCCCGGTGCTGCGTTTTTTCTGTAAAAACCAAGGTAACCCACCTTAAAACAGCCACAATTTGCTACTCGTGGCCGTTTTAAGGTAGTTTACCTTGGTTTTTACGGGAGGGAAATGCAGCGCCGGGGACCCGAAAGTGACGCGATGGGTCCAGGAAGTCCGCCGAGCACCGCCACCGCCACCGCCACAGGGTGGATCATGCAGCGGGAGCGGTCCCCGAGCGCCCAACAAGACGAGGTAAGGGGGATTTGTACATCCCTATAAAAGCACACACAATAAAAGAGCTCTCAGCCTATTGACTGGTGCCCAAACTGTGGAGAAAGCCCAAAACTCAGTACACACACGCACACACATCTTTCCCCAAAGGAGGGGGCCAGGGGAGGAGGGATGAGGTCACCAGGGAGTAGCCAGACAAGTCATCAGCCCCAACAAAGGAAGACCTCGGCAGAGATCCACAAACGTCCAGGAAGGGCCATCAAGGACCATCAGCACACAGGGCAGCCTCGAAGAGCTGCAAAGGTTTCCCTACGTCACCTTCTTCCCGGGCAGGAATAAGCCTATCTACACGAAGGGGCAGGCATAAGCCCCCACCTGACCTAGGGGGCGGGGGGAGAGCGGGGAATCCGGGGTAGAAAACCCCTCTCCCGTCCCGGTTCGGGTTGTTGGGAACCACGGGGCCAGATCCTCCTAAGCAACAGCCGCCCAGGCACTCCGTTCTCCGCTAGGAAGCGCCGATCGGGAGCTGGGCTGAAACTGACTAGAGTATTGTCTTTGATGTAAGGAGAGTGACCTGAATGTAACCTGCTAGCCACGGAGCCCGCTCATTGGGTAAGACGCGAGTCAACTAAGGTTGTGTTGACTGTAAACGTATTCTTAGAAGACTGGTAGTTCCGATCTAATCATTGTATAAACAAATAAAGAGCCTTATTTGGGCATACAAAGGCTTGTGGTTTTTCCTAATTGTACTGCGAGCCGACACGAGCTGTATTGCTCTGCCGGTTAACCCTAGAGTTGCCGAACTCACGCAAAGGATCCGGTTGCTGATCCTTCACACAAACAATGGAGAATCTTTGAGAACCCATCTCTGGGCTGAGGATGAGCAATGAGTGGAGAATCAGCCAGACTCAAACACATGATTCTTTGGGGGAATCTCCACCCAGGAAGTGGGGCAGACTCCACTGGGAAAGGAAGTTCGAGGTCTTTTTCTCGGTACCGGTGCTGGAGTGTAAGTCTCCCAAAAGGTAGGGAGAGCTTGACACAGGCACCAGAGGAAATTGCACCACAGAGGCTGCGTGTCTCCACAGAACCAGGTAGGCGGGTGACTGCAGGGCAGTGTGTAGCTAGTCTGTGTTTTTCTATTTCTTTGTCATTTGCCACTGAATTGCAACCTTAAAACCGCTTGTTACTTTGTGCTTTGAACTGACGAACTCTTTCTCCCTTCTTTACTTTTTGCCTGAATCCCTAATAAATCTTTTACCCTGTTTTCACCACAACCCAAACTGTGTGCTTTGGGGGTGAACGGGGCGAGGCTCACAAAGGGTGCGCCATGTTATTGGTCATGCTAAAACTGACTCAAAGACTCAAAGTTGGCACGCAACATGCTGAGCAAAGCCTGTCACCTAAGCGGTGCTCCCTTAAGGACACAAGAGGGCTGCAAAGAAGCCCAGCACAAGAGACCCCATTGGGATCCTTGGCCAGTCGTTCCTGAGGCCTCGAGAGCACTAGGAGACTGAGGCAGCTGGGTTTGTTCTGCTCTTGATGTGGCAGCCATTTCCAGTTGGCACCGCTGCACCAAATCTGTGCCCATAGCTGAGGGGCCCGCGGGCGCCAGGTTGCCACAGAACTTCCTACTGCTTGGAGAAGAAGTCGAAAAGAAGACAATCCGTGGAAGGGGGTTCTTAAGCCCATTGAACCTCCCCGTTTCTGGGGCCAAAGACCCCCTTTCCTTAGTCCAGGGGTGCAGAACCTCTTTCAGCCCAAGGGCCAAATTCCATTTTGGAGAGGCTCTCGGGGGGGCGCATTCCAGCGGTGGGTGGGGCCAAAGGCAAAAGGGGTGGGGCCAAAATACCAGCATGTATTAACTTACATCTCTTCCTGCCAGTAACTAAGCCTTAGGAGAGGCATCTCAACCTTTTAGAATAGGAAAAACCCTGCAGAAAAGCCAGCAAACCACCAAATGATCAGTGGTGGTTGGAGAAAATGGGTGGGTGTTGTAACTCCGTTTGGAAAGACATGGGGCAGCTGTGCCAGAGTGTGTTTGGGGTGGGGCCAGGCGCATGTCATCGGCAGCCTGGCCCAGCTGGGCTGCCTTACCAATCACTGCCTGCTCAAAAGGCAGCTCAAGACACACATGTTGCTGGAAGCAATTGTTGTCTCTAACAGCTGTAGCTTGACACTCCTGACTGCCCGGGCAGAGACAAGTGATTTACAACTTTTGGAATGACCTTGACTATGCTATTTGCCTGCTCCTGAACTCCTCCTGGTTATCTTGTTTTTAGACTTATCTTGTTGGCTTGAACTTGTTGGCTTGAGAGCCAGTGTGGCGTAGTGGTGAGAGTGTTGGACTGGGACCTGTGAGATCCGGGTTCTAGTCCCCGCTCGGCCATGAAACTCACTGGGTGACTTTGGGCCAGTCACTGACTCTCAGCCTAACCTACTTCACAGGGATGTTGTGAGGATAAAATGGAGAGGAGGATGAGGATTATGTAAGCCGCCTTGGGTTCCTTGCAGGAAAAAAGGCGGGGTATAAATATATTAAACAAACAAACAAACAAACTTTGGACTGTATTGACAACGGCTTTCTCTGAACCAGACTGAATTACAACAGTGGGGTCAAGGGAAGGGGGCGTGGCCATCTGCGGAAACCTCGGGCCTGAGGTTCTGCACCCCGACCTTAGTCTAACTGCCTTTTCTCCCTCCTCTTCCTTGCTCAGATGAATGATTCTGTCCTTTCCCACTTTTAGCAGGGGTGCGGAGCCTATACCGTGATAGTGATTGATGTAGCTCTGGAAGGAACGTTGATTCTGTGTGACACAAGGCCCTGATTGTTGCTGTCCATTTGGTCATCGTCAGGAGATGGTCCTCCTGTTATCTGGATTGAGAAGTGGACTGGAAGGTGGCGAGCAGGTGTGCCATCTGGGAGTGTAATAGTCGCCTGGAAAACAACAACAGCAGCCCAGAAATGTTTATGACATATGGCTGTAGACACACACATGCATGATTTTGTTCTTTTATTTATTAACGATACTTCCATAGCGCTTAATATATTAAAATCCTTACACGGTTCACATTAAAATACATTACAAATTTATTGATAGAAAAATACAGCATATTTCTTCATAGAAAGGTGAGGTGCAAATCAAATAAATAAATATTAAAACCCAGACAAAATAATAAACAATTAAAAGATTAAAAACATTTAAAAAAAACATTACAACACTATAACAACAAAAGAGGGTAGTAACAGAGTCCCTCACAGGTTAGGGAAAGCCTGTGTAACCAGGCATGTTTTCAAGAGGCATTGGATCTATTCAACAGATAGGTAAATGCAAGAGCTAATCCATAAATGTGTGTATATTGACCTGCAGAAAGTAAAATAGGGTGGCCATGTGTCCTCTTTTACAGAGAACAGTCCTCTATTGGAAGGGCTGTCTAGTCCAAGCCGAGTTTAAAGACAAAGGTGTGTGTGTGTGTGTGTGTGTGTGTGAAAGAGAGAGAGAGAGAGAAATTAAATGGGGGGGAGGCTGTGCCTGTGAGAGACAGATAGATGGGAGGCAAGGGGGATGTCAGCCCCGCCCAGGCCCACCACCAATTTCAGCCACTGTAACCCAGCCCACTGCCCATCACCGCATGTAGTTCTTGGGGGGGGGGGATCAGACAAGGTTTTGAGGGAAAAAACAGACAAGCAGACAAGGATGGTGTATGGGCCATCCCTTGCCACAGCACAACACAACATGGAACATGTGCACTACAGGAGACGCACCAGCACTTCAAAGGGGGCACCAGGCACAAAATGGCGCTTGGTTTTAGACAGGTCCACCGAATATGGAGACGACACAAACTTCACGGAGGCAAGCTCCTGCTCCTCCAACTCTCCACCTGCGAGAACGAGGGAAGAGTCAATGAAGAAAAGGAAACAGACGCGACTCCCTGCCTCTTGGACACAAACATACAAAGGGTGGGATGCTCAGGTAAGATATTGTAAGCAGCCAGCAGTATAAATTTCCCTTCTGTTCTCTTTCAATGAACTCAGGTAAATAACCTCGCACTGGTCTACCCTGCCAATCAGACACCACGTAACAGAAAAGGCGATTTGACATACCCATATTTTTCGCTCCATAACACGCACCTGGCCATAACACGCTCTTAGATTTTAGAAAAAGAAAACAGGAGAAAAAAAAAAATCATGTGCAAATCGCCCCTGATCTCGGAGCCCCACTGCTGCCACTCTGGACTCTCACTGCCTGTTCACCTCTCCTGTCTGAGCAGGCAAGCAATGAAAAGATGAGGAAATGGAGCAGCATCCTTTGGCCCTCCCTCTGGGCAATGGTGTGGATGGGGTCCAGAGGGAGAGGGCAAGTGAAGGGGCAGAGGTAACAGTGGTGAGGAGGACGTGGGCCCATTCGGGGGGGCAATTGGGACCATCATGCCTAAGCGCCCCCGCCCCCAATCTAGAGCTGGCATAAGACTGAGCATTCTCCCAAACTATTAAAGGCCAGCCAAGTACGAAAGTGAGCTGGCGATTGGGGGGGGGGGTGCTGCTGCCGCCGCCACGCTGCCACTGCCGCGCTGGCAGCAAAGGGAGCAGAGCTGGCCCTGCACCCACCCGCCCGCATCTCTGCTGCTGGAGCCGCCCGGCTGTGCAGAGCGTGACAAGGCCACCCACACCCACCACAAACTTTCGCCGGCGGGCGGGGGGACTCAACTTTACAGGCTCTGCCGGGCAGGGGGGGTGCCGCCGCCATCGCTGCGCCGCCGCCGCCATCACCGCGCCGCCGTCGCCCTGCACCCGCCCACCCGCGTCCCTGCTGCCAGAGCTGCCCGGCTGTGCGGAGCGGGACGGGGCCACCCACGCCCACCGCGGACTTTCGCTGGCAGGCAGGGGGACTCAACTCCACAGGCTCTGCGGGGCGGGGGGTGGGTGCCGCCGCTGCGCCGCCACCGCCATCGCCGCGCCGCCGCCATCGCCGCGCCGCTGCTGCCATCGCCGTCATCGCCGTGCCGCCATCACCGTCATCGCCGCGCCGCCATCGCCGCACCGCCGCCATTGCCGCGCTGTCATCGCTGCGCCGCTGCTGCTATCGCTGCGCCGCTGCTGCCATCGCCGCGCCGCGCGATGATAGCGCGGCAATGGCGGCGGCGCGGCGATGACGGCGCGGCGATGGCGGTGGCGCGGCGATGACGGTGCGGCGATGGCAGCGACGCAGCGAGGGCGGCGCGACGATGACGGCGAGGGCAGCTGCAGCGCGGCGATGACAGCGCGGCAATGGCGGCGGTGCGGCGATGACGGTGCGGCAATGGCGGCGGCGCAGCGAGACGGCGAGGGCAGCAGCGGCGCGGCGATGACAGCGCGGCAATGACAGCGCGGCAATGGCGGCGGCACGGCGATGACGGTGCGGCGATGGCGGCGATGACGGCGCGGCAGCGGCGCGGCGATGACGGCACGGCAATGGCGGCGCAGCGGCGTTGGGTCCCCCCGCCCGCCGGTGGGGGTTTGTGGGGGTTTGTGGTGGGTGCGGGTGGCCTTGTCCCGCTCTGCACGGCCGGGCGGCTCTGGCGGCAGGGACGCGGGCGGGTGGGTGCAGGGCCAGCTCTGCTCCCTTTGCTGCCAGCGCGGCAGTGGCAGCGTGGCGGCAGCACACCCCCCTTGCGTAGGAGCCCTCCTCTCTTCCGCCAGCCGGTGGGCTTTGGAGGTCCCTGCTGCCGGGTGGGGCGGGGCGGCTGCCGCAGCCGAACCAGCTGAGAGGCGGGGGCTTGCCCCGCTCTGCCCAGGAGCCCTCTGCTCTTCCCCGGACTGGTTGGAGGCGCGCAGGAGGTACTAGGTATGTAAAAAAAAACAACTTATTTTTTACAGTATTCACTCCTTAACACGCACAGACATTTCCCCCTATTTGGGGGGGGGGGAGTGCGTGTTATGGAGCGAAAAATACGGTAATTGTGTACGGCACCCTGAGTTTCAGCGCAGAGCTGAGCACTTCACAAATATTAGCTAATAATTAATGTACATCTCATTAGGGCTGAAAAAAGGAAAGAGGCGTATCAGGAAAAATAACAACCACCAGACATGGTTTTGGCTGAGCATTAATGTTAGACATGCTCTTAGCGGATAATAAGGGGTTCCCGGTTCCTTACTTACTTGCTGTCTCTATGACGGTGGCTGCGATGTAGAGCGCCGTTCCAATGAGGTCCTGCAGAGGGCGCCCCAGTTTCTCAGAAAGAAGGCTGCGTTTTAGGGTTAGGGAACCAAGGCCGTCAGTTAACTGATATGGATGGAATTAGGGTGGGGGTAGAGGATATGAGATCAGTTCTATAATATATATATATACATATTAAGGTAGGCTGCAAGCACAATTCTCCTGGGTCCTGAGATAAAGAAAGAGTGAGGTTTCAGGGCTGGAGTGGAGGAGTTGAGCGGGGTAGGAGAGACACAAACTAGAGCAGGGGTCCCCAACTGTTTTGGGTCAGTGGGCACATTTGGAATTGTGGGAGGCTGTCGTGGGCACTCTCACAAAATGGCTGCCATGAGGGGCTTGCCATTCATAAAATGGCTGCCATGGTCACAAAACACTCATTTCCCAGAAGGCAAACCAGTGAGACTAAAAGAAAAGTAACTTGTCCAAGAACCTAAGTACCAGGCAGTGGTGGGGTCTGAGCTCCAAAATGCAAAACCACTCTTTTGAACCCAAATAATGATGGCACTGGAGGGCAGAACTTGGCTTTTCAGCATGCCAGCATCCCAATTAAAACGAATAAAGGAAAATAAAAACCTCAAGAAACAAAATTCAGAAGGGGCAGGGAGCCTGGTGGGCATCAAGAATGGTGCTGGAGACCCCAGAGCTAGATAACCCTAATCCATGCATCAGATGTGGGGACTTAGTCGGCACTAAGGATGGGAAAGGGAAGGGTCGGCCCAAGACATTTTGCTCCCTGAGACAAACGGTGCCCACACCCATCCAGGCCAAGGTGCTTAGCACCCAAGGTCAGTTGAATTATTTCGGTATGTGATGCAGAAAATCCCAAAAGTACCTCTCCCCATCCCTGGCAGCAAAAATACAACAATAACGGATTAAATAACTAATGATTTGCTGCCTTTTCATGATACCCCAAATTTGCTGCCTGAAGCAGCTGCCTCACTCTACCCAATGGTAGGGCTGGCCCTGGGAAAGGGTATTAGCAGTGGCAGGCTATTTCCTTAGTTTGGTCCCGCTTTGAGATATTACCGGTTAAGAGATAAGCTGGCCAAAACTGAATACCAAAACGGACAAGTGGAGTCTGAAACTAATTGTTGCAACTTCTGTTCATTGTTCCAGTCAGCCAGCTGTGCCCTCCTCCACAATATTCCATTCTATCCACCCTTCCATATTGTTTCCTGCTCCCCATCCCCAATACTCAGCATTCCATGGCTGCTGAGCATGCTTAATCCTCAAAAGTGCTGAGATTTTATTTGATTTATTTAGAGATCCTATGGCCCCCAGAGATTGTTGGGGGGGGGCATAGCATAATTTGGATTCCCAGATCCAAGGTCGGAGACAGTGCTCCGACCACAGAGCTAGGAACCCGCGCTCCAATCCCCCTCAGAGCCGGAACTGAAAGAACCGTGCCAGCTGCCTCTCCAAGGTTGGAAATTCGACCTCAGAGAGAAGGAAAAGGGGGAGTTTCAGCCAGGAGGTAGGGAGGGGAAGAGACTGGGGTCACCAGGATATGAGCTATCCTGATGGCGCTCCAGCCTCCTTCCCTCCCCCTCCGAAGCGCCTCAGGTAGACAGCCGAAAATGGCCATCTAGCTAAAATGCAGAGCAAGAGGTGCAGGGAGGTGGAGATCACCTCCACCGCTCCTCCCACTCTGCACTGGATACTTGTAAGCCTCTGAGTTTGGGGGCTTACGAGCATCGGGGGTGCAATTGCTAAGATTGAGCCCTTATAAATTTATGAGTCACCTTTCAGCCCAAATGCCCCCCCCAGGTGGCTTACAGTTAAAGCTCTTACAATAATAATAATAAAAAACTTTAAAAACAATTGAAAACTTTAAAAACAATTGAAAACACTTAAGGCCTGTGTTCTCTTACTGAGACTTGTTGCTCCAGTCCTGAAATATACATTTTCCCCCCGTTATCATCACTGATGCCGAAACGCACGTAAGCTGTGGCAGTGACCCCCTTCCCATAGAAAAATCTGTTGGAGAAGGGGGGAGGAAGCCAGAGAGAAATCAAAAGGTTAGCTTTGTGGGAAGGAGTTTCTTAATAATAACAACAATAATAATAATAATAATAATAATAATAATAATAATAATAATAATAGCAGCAGCAGCAGCAACATTTCTAGACTACCAAATAGTTAAAGCTCTCTGAGCAATTTCCAAAAGATTAAAACTTTAAAAATACAATATAAAACATAATATAAAAACCATTTGGGGTCAGCAAGGAGTGTATGTCTCCCCACTGCCACCACCACGTTTAATGCCACATGGGGTTACTCCTCAGGAGCACCTCACTTTCTAGCCTGCTCACTGATCCTGCATTCACGGGGTGATTACTGCTGTGAAATATTAAATGGGCTGATGTGCAAGATATACGTACATGCTAGAGGTGCAAATCCCTCTGCTTATACAAAAGGATGTGTGACCCATGTTTTCGATTGTGTGGAGAGCTTCCACAGATACAAGAGGCTCTCCTGTCCAGAGAGTCACCCTCCATGAATAGAGGGTGCCGGAATGCCCGAGGAGGAGGGTGAGGCGGAGCGCTTCCTCTCCTCATGTGTTTACTGTACACAGCTACAGAATGCCTGAATACATCTTGCTGAGAGCATCACTCCTGCCAAAACATACACACAACACAGAAATATATTCTTATCCCCCACCCCCAGAACCTCAACAACTGTGTCAACTATTGGCCAATCATGAATCTCCACCATATCAGACAAGGTGCCCAAGGTGGTGGGCTCAGTTCCCAAACAAACGTGTGGGTTTTTTTTTTAACTTATCTGCATTTTTTGTTGTTGGAAATCACCCTTTCCCACCCTGGTGTCCTCCAGATGTGTTGAACTACACCTCCCAGCATGCCCCAGTCAGCAATGGATATGCTGGCTAAGGATGAAGGAAGGTCTAGTTTAACACATCTAGATGGCACCAGGTTGGAGAATTGTTCATTGTTTTATTTTGGAGTTGCCCTGAAGAACTTGCAAGGTGGGGCGTACAAGATTTTAAATTAATTAATCAATTGTATCGGAAATGGAACCCCTTGAGTGCAACTTACTTAGCCCGAATGTCAATTTGCAAGTCAGAGTTCTGCTGTTCTGAGACCAGAATATATTTCCGTTCCGGAACTATTGTCACCTCGAAATGGGGGAGCACTAAATGAGAGAAAGAAGGCAGGCCAAAGTTTGACAGGTACAGTTTCCCTCATTATTCCCATACAAACACCCTGCGTAGCCATTGACGAGCTTCTGGGAAAGTCTAGGGAATCCCACTCAGGGAACTCACTGCCTACTATAGCTGGGAGCAGGGCCTCATCCGTGATAGCCCAGGCTTGTGGAACATGCTCTGCTCAAGTAGGCCTGATTCTGCTCAATGTCGGGGGTATTTATTAGGAAGTGTGGTGGAGACGTTTTGGGGGCCCACCACTGAAAAGGCCTTGCTCTCTCACCTCTCCCTCTGAAGCAGCCAGGTGGGATATTGCTTTTCCCCTTCTGGCTTCTTTGGGCAAAGTGGTGTGTCTGGTTACGTTTGGGCCTTGGCATATGCCCAGCCTCACACCCCTCTGGAGCCAGCCTTGTGAAGCTGCATTATACTCAGCAAGACCAATGTGCTATCTAGCCCATTATTTCTATTCACAGTACTCAGACAGTAGTCATGGGGGGGGGGGTTACACCTGAACAATGCTACCTGTAAGTCAGACAGACTCATAAGCCAAGACAGTAAGAATCTACCACTTTCTCATGAAAAGAAAAGCCATATCCAGGTTGTTTTAACTAGAAAATAATTGCATTTCCAGGATGCAGCCAAATGCTGCTGCACTGTTGAATTGCAGCCTGTCGCATAACTCTTAGCAGCACGGAGCATCTGTTGGGGGCAGGGGGGAAATGCAGCCTCTCCAGGAACATACCATATTTTTTCACCTCGAACTCTGTTGTCGTGTTGGAACCCAGTGTGTTGACAAACCGGGCTGTGATACGCCAAATGCCGGGCCTGAGAGGGAGGGAAGAGGACAGAAAGAGGCAAGAGCAGGAGAAAACTTGAGCCAGTGCAGAGTGGACCGGGATCCGAAGAACCACTCGACTTAAGTCTGCATGCTAAAGGGCGCTCTGAGATTGTGCTTCCTGAACTCCCCCACCCCCAGTTGTACGGCAGTCTTCCCTAACCTGGTGCCCTCCAGATGTGTTGGACTACAACTCCCAGCATCCCCCAGTCACGCTGGCTGAGGGATGTTGGGAGCTGAAGGCTACTGTATGGCAAGGGACATTTGGACCACAGGGGGCTTTCAAAGGCAGTTTGTGCTGCTGCTCCACAGGGGTCTATCGCTCAAAGAAAAACAAAAATAAAAAATCCTGCTAGATGAATGCAAGCCCCTGACTGTCCTAGAGTAGGCCTTTGGATCCTGGTTTTAGACTGACATTAGAATTGCCAACTTATCACCCAGCCCCTGCATCTTCTGCCTTTAATAGCCACTGATCTGCAGGCATTAGCAATTTTGAAATGCTTGCAATGTTAATCCCTGCATTTCAAGCAACCACTAAAGACACAGGAGCAGGTCAGGATGTTTTTTCTGATAAGCTGGCAACCCTGCCTTGAATTTACATTCCATCCTATGGTTTAACCCCTGGGAAATGTGAAATAACAACTGGAATGCCAGACTGAGCTTCCAAAAATATCAGACACTTTGGAGCGCTCAGGTTTTAAATAAATGACATTCTTTATGTGTGGTGTTGCTGCTATTTTTATTTTTATTTCTTTTGGTCAGAGCTCTGGTGCCAGCACCTTTGTGCAGAAATCCAACAGGCATTGTTGTATCTTCCTAATGGGAAAAGCTGCCCCCTGCTGAAATTCTGTGTGCCTCGCAGCTGTTGAAAGCATAGGAGGCTCTTCCAGGAAGAATAATAGGAGCCTCCCTGTCTCAACCAGCTGCTGGTTTGGGTGGACTTAGGGATGCACACTGCCTGCCTTGCGGGAGAGGGGGAGGCAGTTTTGGAACCAGCTCCCACAAAACGGCCTTCCATTTCAGGAATCCCCACGGGCCAAGGGGTGGAGGCAGCTCCTTTGTTTCCCTAGGTGAAAATCCGTTTTTGGATTCTCCCCTTTGTTTTGTGGTATATATGGCTGTGGGTCAGGGGGGGGGCAGGGGGGGGCAGAATAGAGTTCCTCTTTAAGCCCCAGTTCCTGACTCCAGCCCCTAAGAACATAAGAAGAGCTGTGCCGGATCAGACCAAGGTCCATCTAGTCCAGCATTCTGTTCACACAGTGGCCGACCAGATGCCCACAGGAAACCCACAAGCAGATACATGAGTGTGATAACACCCTCCCACCCATGTTCCCCAGCAACTGGTGCACATAGGCATACTGCCTCTGATACTGGAGGTAGCATCCTCTCTGTATGGCACAAAGAGGAGGGACTTTTGCTCCATTCACTGCTATGGAATGAAGGAATTGTGATCATATTGCCACCCCAGGCATTTGCTTATACCTGCCTCCCCTAACTTGATGCCCTCCAGATGGGTTGGACCACAACTCCCATCATCCCCAACTAGTGTAGCTGGCTGGGAATGAGTGGTGTAGTGGTGCAACATATCTGGAGGGCACCACGATACTAAAGGCTACTCTATACTGCCTATTGGGTTGGGCTGGACCTGGTTATGCCACTGGTGAAACTTACTCGGAGATATCAGGGATTGACAGGTGATCGCTTATCACAAAATTGATTGGCATGCGCTCAACTTTCCGGACTTGAAGACCCCGTGGGTTCTGATGCAAACCGAGAGACAGAAAGACAAACAGGCAGTGGAAGTTTAAAAAAAAAAAAGCACTGGTGTTCATACTAGCAAGTTTCCCACATCCTGCCCCTCCTCCAAGCCCCAACTAGAACTTCCTTTTTCTGAGCTTGAACAACTTCCTCATTACCTGAATAGTGATGACGACCGGTTCGTTGGTGCTTGGCCGCAATTTGTGATCCAGGGCGAAGACTCGGAAATTCACTGGAATTAAGGAACCAAATGTTAGTGCAAGAAAGAAAAACAAAGGTGTGTGTGTGTGTGTGTGTGTGTGAGAGAGAGAGAGAGAGAGAGAGAGAGAGTTTTGTGTTGGGTTTCTATGTGTATTATTACAGCTTCAAACATAAGAAGAGCCATGCTGGATCAGACCAAAGGTCCATCCAGTCCAGCATTCTGTTCACACAGTGGCCAACCAGGTGCTCACGGGAAACCCTCAAGCAGGACATGAGTGCAACGGCACCTTCCCGCCCATGTTCCCCAGCAACCGGAGTACATAGGCATACTGCCTGTGATCCTGGAGGTAGCATATAGCCATCAGGACTAGATGGCCTTCTCCTCCATGAATTTGTCCAGTCCCCTTTTAAAGCCATCCATATTGGTGGCCATCACTACGTCTTGTGGAAGTGAATTCCATACTTTAACAATGTGCTGTGTAATGAAGTCTTTCCTTTGATCTGTCCTGAATCTCCCACCAATCAGCTTCATGCGATGACCCCTTTGGGTTCTAGTATTATGAGAGAGGGAGAATAATGTCTCCCTGTCCACTTTCTCCACACCATGCATACTTATGTACACCTCTATCATGCCTCCCCTTACTCATCTTTTTTTCTAAGTTAAACAATCCCAGATGTTGTAACCTTTCAATCATTTGATTGAATCTTCAACATACATACATAAATAAATCATGCATCTGTTAAAGGCACAGAGCCTGTATCGGGGGGGGGGGGCAGGGAGAGAAGGGTGCTATCTCTGCATATGTTTATTTATTATTTATTTATTTAATACATTTTTATACTACCTGTGGAGGAAGGGGGGGCTGGTTGGCCCGCCACACCCCCACCCTTTCCTACTCCAAAGGAACCAAGACCCCCAGAGATCTCAAGGTACCAGATTGCCAGCCTCAGCTGTCTGCAACCCTACTTGAATCTCTGTTGAGGGACTCGACTTCAATTCTGTAACCTGGACTTAGATACTGAACCAAGCAGAGCAAATCCACAAACACCATGTGGGGCAAAACCAGGACAAGGTTTATTCTGGTAGCATTTAAACAACAAGATTAGGGGAAATGAGAGAAGTACAAAAGAGAGACAGAGAGACACTTTAGTACACAGAAATAGAGCTAAAACACAATAAAACCTGATTCCTTAATAACTCTCAGGCACACGCCAGTTACCTGAGGGTGTTCTCTTCAAGGGTTAAATCCAGCACAGCCTTGTTGCCCGAGGGAGATTACCACATCTACCTGAAGGTCCGAGATGGGTGAAACTCCCACAAGGCTTGCCTTTACTAGAGCCCTCAATCCAGCTAATTTTACCAGGAGCTGCCTGGGGTCCTTGGCTTTCTGCCATTACCACAGCCGGGTAGAACAAAGACAAAGACCAAAAACCACGCCTTGGGAAATATACCTTTTTCCCCCCTCCCCTCCTCTGCTGATTCTTAGCCAATCAAATTGAACTTCACCTGGCCAGTCAGGATGAGGGAGGCTCATGAGTCATGCCTCATGGCTTGAACTATTTACAATGAAAGCTTTCAGCCTGGCTCCTCCAGACGCCAGACCCCATCCTATGTTTTATGTACCTTTCGCTTCCTCCCAGCCCTCAACTGGCCCCACCTGGTTTACACATGAGGAGGCGTGTGTGTGTGTGTGTGTGTGTGTGTGTATGCATGCAGGAACCCCCAAGGGCCCCTCTTTCCACACGCTAACTATGCACACCCCACCCCATGAGGTGTGTGTGTGTACCCCCAAAGGCTCGTTTCTCCACACTACCCAATAGCCAAAGCTCTCTGGGCGGTTCACAACAGTTAAAACCATAAAATACAATAAAATATAAATTTAAGATTTAAAACTACAAATTAAAAACAACAACAAAGCTAGCAGCAGCAGTTCAAATTACAATAACAGAGTTAAAATACAAGATTAAAATGATTAAAATGCCTGGGAGAATATAAAGGTCTTCACCTGGCGCCGGAAAGAGTACAATGTAGGCGCCAGGTGAGCCTCTTTGGGGAGCTCATTCCACAACTGGGGTGCCACAACAGAAAAGGCCCTCCTCCTGGTAGCCACCTGTCTCACTTCCTTTCATATGTTGTTATGCGCATGCACCACCCAAGTGGTGAGAATAATAATAATAATAATAATAATAATAATAATAATAATAATAATTCTCTGCCTCTCCATTTGGATCGAGGCGGGGAACAACAAACATAAAATATTTAAACTAATTAAAAACATAGTATATATTATTAAAACATCTTAAAAACACCTTTAAAGCATCCTAAAATTCCACCGGATAAGCCTGCCAGAAGAGATCAGTCTTTATGGCTTTCTTTAATTCCAAAAGACTATTAAGTTGACGAATCTCCTCCGGCAGGCCATTCCACAATCTGGGGGCAGCAGAAGAGAAGGTCCTCTGGGTCAGCAGTCCCCAACCTTTTTGGCACCAGGGACCGGTATCGTGTAAGACAATATTTCCGCAGACCGGGGTGGGTGGGTCATCTCCTGCTCTGCGGGCGGGGATTTATCCGAGAGTCTCAAATTGGGCTGAAGCGAGTCGAACTTGCCCGCTCGACCCTCCCAAGACACTCAGATACTTGCTTACTGCCACTTGACCCAAACGCGCCGAGGAAAGGGCCTATGACAGTGATGGCGAACCTATGGCACGGGTGCCACAGCTGGCACGCAGGGACCTCTCTGTGGGCACTCATAGATCATAGAGTTGGAAGGAGCCTACAAGGCTATCGAGTCCAACCCCCTGCTTAATGCAGGAAACTAGAGGAGGGGCCTCCCATCCAAGTAATAACCAGGCTTGACCCTGCTTAGCTTTCCACACTCAGACAAGCTGAGCCAGCATAAGCCACTCGAGCCATTGGTCACCAGATCACGAAAAGACTGTCCCCTTCTGCAAAACACTAATGATTTTGTTCTTTCTCACAGTGTAGACAACAGAATGATTTTATTCTAGAATTCCTGTTACAGAATTCTTTTCTACATTGTTATCACATTTAAAAGATTTTGAAGAACGATGCACAGAGCATGGCTTGGATGTAAAGCCCTAACAGTTGACCTGAGTGCTGCATGTGTTGCTCTCAAACTAATGGAGTATGAGCCAAGGTTTGACAAATTATCAGCATGCATGATGCAATAGCAAAAATCACATTAATTGTGCAAAAGCATGCCCAATGCAAACTTTTACCTAATGCAGTGTTTGCAGTCCAAGACATAAAGTGTTTAAAATGTGCTAAGCACATTTAGTTTTCTTGTTTATCTTGTTCATCCTAGTACAGGTTGACTTTTACTTTTACTAATCTGACACCTGTATAAGCAGGGAAAGGACCTGGGGTAAAGCTTGCCCCATACAATTTCAGTCTGGCATATAATCATATTACAAGTTGAGAATCCCTTATCCAAAAATACATGTGCCTAATTATTTAAAAAGTTTGTATAAATTCCCTTCAGGCTATGTGTACAATGTAGTACTACAATAATTTTTGAGTTGATTCTTTTTTCAACAAAAAACTATCATTGAAAGCTTTGTTACTGTGTTTTTCTTTTAAGACAAAAGATGTTAATTAGTTTGGACAACTGTATGAGTTGTTTTTCTAAAACTAAAACCTCGGTATTCAGGTTTAATTGCAGTGTTGGCACTTTGAAAAAAATAAGTTGGTTTTGTGTTGCAGTTTGGGCACTCGGGCTCAAAAAGGTTTGCCATCACTGGCCTATGAGGTCACCGGCGTGTCACTTCCTGGTTCTCCGGGGCTGCTTTTTAAAATGTAAATACCATGGTAAAGTACCTTAAAATGGCCGTGATTTGCTATTTGCAGCCATTTTAAGGTACTTTACCATGGTATTTATGTAAAAAGAGCAGTCTCCCGTCGCGTCACTTCCAGTTTTCTGGAAATGCTCGCTGGTAGGCAAGCAGAGGGACGAGCAGCGGGGGGTGGGGTGCTCGCCGGAGGTCGCGAGCACCCCGAGAGCCAGGTGAAGTGCTCGTGTCCTGGCCCGGTTCCTAACAGGCCATGGACTGGGACCGGTCCGTGGCCCGGGGACCCCTGCTCTGGGTAATACCTGTCAGCCTAGTTTTGGCTGACTGAAGTAGATTCTTCCCAGAGGACCTGAGTGTGCAGGGCAAATTGTACGGGAGAAGGTGATCCCGTAGGTAGCCTGGACCTAAATGTAGGGCTTTGAAGGTAATAACCAACACTTTATACTTCGCCCTGAAACTAACTGGCAGCCAGTGAAGTGCTTTTAAAACTGGTGTAATATGGGCACCCCTAGGTGTACCGGTGACCGGTGAGATGTTTCAGGAGTATCCGCTTCCTTAGAAGGAGGGTACTGGGGCCCATATGGCATTTCTGTGAAATGAAGGTTTTTTTCTTCATATATACAGGCTGAGGATAGGAATATAGGAAGCTGTCTTATACCGAGTCAGACCATTGGTCCATTTCGCCCAGTATTGTCAACACTGACTGGCAGAGTGTCTCCAGGGTTTCAGGCAGGATTATTTCCTTGTCCTACCTATACATGCCAGGGATCGAACCTGGGACCTTCTGCATGGAAAGCAGGACCTCTGCCATCTGCCCTGAGCCATAAGATGAGGGTTCACAGCATTAGCACTCCAACAGATTTCTGTTCCCCATCAGACTTCTAGTGGGAACACAAGTCACACAGTGCCACAGGATTTCCTACAGAGAGCAAAGTCAACTCTCTACCTCCTTTCAGACCCAGCTCCAGCACAGACTAACTTCCTGCTGCTCACCCACACCCTTGCCTAGTGGGTGGGGTAGGGAGATGAGTCACCTATGCCCATCACCTCTTTGCCTTCTTGGGCCTTCCTAGCTCCCATTGCAACACATCACCAGAAATTTATTTACCGTATTTATTTATTTACTTTCTATACCACCTAATAGCTGAAGCTCTCTGGGCGATTTACAACAGTGCCTAAAACAAGACCAAGATACAATAAAGCATCTGTAAGATTGTTCTACAAAGACAGTTTAAGAGATTTTAAAAACAGTTTGGCCAGAGATAACAATATTTAATACAGAATAGACGTGTTAGAAACACCTGACATGCATGCCCCATCAAGCAATTAATGATGTTACCAGCTCTCAGCCATCCTTCCTCAGGTCTTAAGGGTATTGCCTCAAAGCGTATACACTGATAGCTCCACTTACAGAAATCTTAAGAGTCCAGAATTACAGAGTTGGAAAGGAATCTCTTTGCAGTCAGCTGGGCTGTAAGGGACTTTCAGATCATTCAGACCAACGCCACACCCATAACAACACTATCAAGATAAAGCAGCAACCATACATGGTGAATTCTGTGGATGGCTCCCAAGAGACACAGAGCGCAGAAAGCTACTTTCCTCAGCCTCTCTTTTGGGTTTATGAGCGAATGGACCCACCCAGGTTTCGCAAACTGATGCAGCTGTGAGGGTTGTACACATTGGGCTTCTCTACACGAAGGGTTTACACTGCCACTTTACTGAGGCTTCTTCTTCTGTTTTCTTTGCAGGAGGAAGAGTGTGACCTTTACACAGGTCCCCCCCCCCCCGGGTTTGTCTTTCTCAGCCTTTCTACATATTTCATTATCCAACCACATGGTGGCACTGTATACCAGCAGTATAGCGGAATTGCAACTTTACACGAGGCTTTCATTCCAGTTTGTTCCAATTTGAAATTTAATTTTTAAAAAATAATTTTTATTTAAAGTTTTTCAAACAATATATAAAACAACAAAAATAACATACATACAACTCATATAGTGCTCCCATCACCACAGGACCAAAGGAACTTTCTATCTCTAAATTCAATTGTTATTCATCATTCCAAAAATACAACATATCTTGACATGGCTTGCTCCCTTTCCCCTTATTTAAAACAAAATCTAAAAATAATCCCCAAATATCCTTAAAATTATTTTTCTTAAGTTGTCCCTTTTTACATTTGATACTACAAGTTAATTTATCATTTAAAGCAATATCCCACACCTCCTTATACCAATCAACAATTAAAAAATCAGTTGAACTTTCCATTTCCTTGCTATCATTAATCTTCCTGTAACAGATTTTACAATTAAATTGTAAATTGTAAATTGTAACAGATTTACAATTAATTCTTTTGTATCTTGAGAACAAACAACTTTCTCCGTTATTGATAACAATGCTAATTTTGGGCAGACCTCTAAATTAATACCAATAATTTCTGATATTTCTACAAAAATTTTTCCCCAAAATTCCAGTACGCTTTTACAGCTCCACCACATATGAGCATAGGTGCCTAGCTCCTAGCACCCTCTCCAACACAATGCTGAACAATTACTGTCTATTTGATTTAATCTCACCGGAGTCAGATACCATCTCCAAATAAGTTTATAAAAGTTCTGTTTTATCCTTATTGACATATTTTTCAATATAAGTATGCCCAATTTGAAATTTAATACCTGACTTTCCTAGTTCTAACCCCCCCCCCCCCCGCGAAAATGGCTGGAAAACACGGGAGAGGTCCTGGAGGATGACAACATCGTGAAAAGGCCCCACAAACCTCCATGAGTGAGGGATCATGAGCACACAATAATGGGCTCATGTAAAGAAGCCCATTGTGCCCACCCTGTCTGAGTGAAGCCATTCCTGCTGGCACCCCTAGGCATGGCCCTTGCCATAGTGCACCCCCATAGCCCCCTGAGGGAGGGATCTGTCTACTCCATTCTGCTGAAAGGGGCTGCCCCACAGCAGGGAAGATGGGGGCAGGCGTATAATTCCTCCCTCAGCCTACTAATTTCCTCAGGCTCTGGCTTCAAACTCTAGTGTGCAAAGCTATGAGCTGATTAGGGAATCTGCCCCTAGTGGCTGAGGATGTTACTGCAATATTCAACCATGTATCAGTCAGTTTATTACGGTCATAGACCGGCAGGGTCAACCATGTAGACACATTATAACATTAACTAAAATTCATTAATGCGTTTTAAAAACAAAACAACCCTGAGGTGCACACCCCTAGGGTCCTCTTAGTATGCATGCTGAGTTTCAGGTGCCTAGGCTTCACGGTCTTGGAGCTATGGTGATGACAGACACACGCATATCCACTTTTATTATTAGATCATACAGGCTGGAAGGACAACAAGGGAAAGCAACTGTTAAAATAAGCAGAACAATATAAACATGTTAGGAGGAAGGCTGTCGCAGGACTCACCCTTTTGCCGAGGAGTATAGATTGGCTTGTCAGTCTGCACCAGGAGGTAGCCCCGCTGGGTGCTCCAGCGCAGGTTGAGGGTTTGAATGTTGCCGGGGCTGGAGAGTTGGGGGCTGTGGGCGACAAGCTGGATGTAACGGTCCCGTCTCTGGCGAGTCAAACCACACTGGGCAAAGAGTTCATGAGTCACCTGCAGGAATGAGAAAGAGGTGACACTGAGGGAGAAAAAAAGACCTCGGGAGGTAAAGGGCTAACACATACGAAGAGCAGGCATGGTGGTCAGATGCCCTGGACTGAACCACTGAAGGGTGCAGAAGGGCTTTGCATGGTTGAATGATTTCAAATCTTACTGCACTACACAGGAACAAAGCATATCAGGGAGAAGGCTAAGTTAGAAGAACCATTGCAGGACACGAAATAATAGGCTCAAGCTACAGGAAGCCAGATTCCACCTGGACATCAGGAAAAATTTCCTGACTGTCAGAGCAATAAGACTATGGAACCAACTACCTAGGGAGGTCGTGGGCTCTACAACACTGGACGAGATCAAGGTGCAGCTGGACAGCCATCTGTCAGTGATGCTTTGACTTGGGTTCCTGCATTGAGCAAGGGGTTGGACTCAATGGCCTTGTAGGCCCCTTCCAACTCTACTATGATTCTATGAGTTTTTGGTACAGAGGAGGATTCAGTAATGCAATCTCCCCATTTGCAGTCTGAAACAGTATGGCTCAGGAAGAATAATTTTATCATCTTGTCTTCTGATATTGAAAGCCCGCTAGAGGAAGCACCATCTTTAGAACACTCCCCCAGACCTCAGTTATATTAAATGAAAATGAGAAGAAGAAGAAGAAGAAGAAGAAGAAGAAGAAGAAGAAGAAGAAGACAATAATAAGAATTCAATGTCAACATTTCAAAATATGTACTTTTAAAAGTTTCAATGGTGAGGGCTACCGTAAAAGAGCCAAAGAGGGTAGTCAGTGGTGGAATGATAAATTGTGAAGTGAAGGGGCTCATCATGAGAGTTTGGGGTGGCTTGGTCTGGATTGTTGATATGGATCAACATGGCAGCTGGCATTTTAGGACTCTCTTTGGGGGCGCACCATAGCTGCGCCCCCAAAGAGAGTCCTAAAATTCCAGCTGCCATGTTGATCCATATCAACAATCCAGTTTTGGCAGCTTTCATCTCCACCAGGACCAGGTCTTTCGTAAAGCGAATGGATCTTAATTGACCATTCCAGACCAAGCCACCCCAAAATACTTTGCATTATAACACGGAACAATATATTGCTGCTGGGAAAATCATCTTCTTCCCCAGTTACGATGAGGATTGCAGCTAAGCTCAGAGAGAAGAGGGAATTCTGAGTGGGGTGGGATGGCAGATCACATGCACGTCCCTGCTAATAAAAACATTCCAGCACCGTGTTCCTAAATGTAGAATAGTGTAAGGGAGAACAACTAAAGGTAAATTTGGATCTACTAGATCTCTAGGCAAACTGCACGTAGATCAGCAAAGATTTCTGGCTCCCTATTGTTTAGCAACAGGCAACAGCAGCAACAAAAAGACTTCCCTCCCACCATAAATTAGTGTTTTACTAAAATGAAGAGAGCTTAGGTAACCAAGAGTAGATTTTTGTGTGGAGGGACTGGGAGCTCCATTCGGTTCTGGTACTCAAAACAAATCCCTGGGCTCAGAATTCTTTAGTTCTAAGCATATGTCTTCTTCACCAGGCGGTGGATCTGAGCGTTCTAGTAAAAAGACAAAGTACGTAGATCCTGCAAGCCTGACAAGTGATTAGAGGCTTGGACTGGAGAACTGAATCTGGATTCCTGCTCAGTTATCAAGCTTATCGACAGAGGCAGTGTTAGGTGGTGGCCCACTAGGGCTGCAGCTCCGAATCTTTCATTGGGAGCCCCGAATCTCTGGGAGGCCACCTGCCCCACCACCCTGCTGTCCATGGGCACTTGCTGAAATAAAGGTACAGGGACACTGATGATCTCTGCTGCATCAGATCCCCCGGGTTAGCTGGCTTTCTGCCCACATGTGCTTCCCCTTCTGCTGCCCCCACCCTTGAATCTTTCTGCCTGAGGTTTTTTTCTGAAATCAAATGCCCTCCTCTCCCCTGTCCATACATCCTTTGTCATTAGGAGACAGGGTCCTTTAAAGACACACACACATGACTATAGAGCATATGTAAATTAGCATATGCGCATTTGTGCATTTTGTTGTTGTTGTCCTGTGGGCCTGAGCCCCAGATCTTTTCGGTACCTCGCACCACCTCTGCTTCTTGGACAATTCCGTCTCGCTCAGCCTAACTGACCTCACACTGGTGTTGTCAGGAGAAAGCAGGACAATATCCTTACATGCCATCCTGACCTACTGGGAGGAAAGCCAAAAGCACATGTAAAATGCACATTGTCATCAATAGTGGTACAGCTAGGGTTGGACCTTGGGGTTAAGTCCAGGGCCCTACAGCCCAGCCCAGCCCAGCCCAGCCCCCCCCCCCCAAAAATAACCACCCAGAGAGCAGCAGGTGACAGGGCAGTAGCAACAAGCCCACTGTCAGCACCTGGGCTGGGCATGCCCAGCAGGACTGCCGCTGCCTGCCACAGCATCCTTTCTTCTTAGGTTTAAAAACATTTCATAGTCAATGGGCAGACAGCCAAGCATGTACATCATTACAGATTAATTTTTGTTGTTTTTACTTTAAAACTATATTATCCTTTTTTTAAAATGACAAAATGGGGCTTATTCCCAAGTAAATGTGTTTATCATCAGGGCAGCAGAAGCAAATTCCATTTCATTCCTGCAGTCATGATGGTGCTGTGATTTAAGTGAGTTTAAAGTGCAAAACTGCACATGATCAGAGTCTTTCTTTTTTTATCAGGGTTGGTAAGTGGTGTGTGTGTGTTTTGTTCTAACTGGCTTGGGGAATGCTGGGAGTTAGTAGGACTTTTTTCTGTCTAAACATGCATAGGATTGTGCCCTAAGACTATAAAATCCAGTGTCTAAAACTAGCTAGCTGCACCCCTGATAATCATAATATTTTCAGTCTTGATAAATTTTAGGCAATAAACATGTTAAGAAGGATGTATGACAGCTGTATAAATGCCCGTGTCAGCATCCACATGAATAGCGGAAGCCTCCCTATAGCACGGAACAAAGGTTATAATTTTAATTACCCGCTTACTGGAACTTCAGACCAGTGTTCCCCTTTTTTCCTTCAAGTTCCCCTTCCATGTTCTGCACTGCAGCTCAGTATAGTACAGTAAGCACAATTCAGCCATGGGTCTGTTTTTCTGTCACTTGCAAGCGTCAGCATATTATGTCAGACAAATTTGGAAGGAGCAACCATGGCATCTCTCTTGCCCAGCCAGCACTTTTGTTAGTTTGGTTAAGGCCTTCACTTTGAGGCAAGGGGGCCATGGTTTGGAGGCAAGATATGGCTTGCCCGCTTCAGACATTACCACAAACTACAGTTTGTCCCAAATCCGGAAGTGAGGAGGGGGAATTGGTGCTCACGAGTTGAGGAGAAATGGGAGGGGGAAGCAAGCACATGAGCCTAAGTTACTGTGCCAGTAATCAATCCATGGTTTGGTCATGCTGTGTAAACCAAACCGAAGTATTACTCTTGGCCTGAGTTGACAACAACAGTGGTTGGGCTCCTGTTGAAGGCCGACACCCCAGCAGGGGCCCACTGACAAAAGGCCCCTGGAGTTGCTCCTCCTCTTCACCATTGCAACCTGCTTTTCCCCCCCTGCCTCTAGCTCTGGCTCAAACAATGGTGGTGGTGAGGAGGAGGAGGATCTGTAGATAACACAGCCAGCTTGCTCACTGACTCTCTGCCCATCAAGCAAGCAAGTAGGTATATATTATTTTATTAGAGGCGTTTGTATTTTTTTTAAACCTTACTTAAACCCTAAATTGTTGATATCTGGTGTTTTTCATGGAGTGGGGGTTGTCAGTGCTTGCAGGGCAATCTTTCTTTTTTGTTTTAAAATAGTCAGGATTGGTCCCGCATTTTCAGGCCAGTTGGAGAAGAAGAAAAGAACGAGATGCGGAGGAGGGGGAGCTTTTGGGTGGGGGGAAATACAAAAAGACACGTTGGGGTTTTGAGCCCCTTCAGCGTTTTGCTCCAGCACCTCTACAGCTCTGGTTTAAGCACAAGGAGTAACTTTGAGGGGTTGAACAGCTTTCATAGATCATAGAGTTGGAAGGAGCCTACAAGGCTATCGAGTCCAATCCCCTGCTCAATGCAGGAAACTAGAGGAGGGGTCTCCCATCCAAGTAATAACCAGGCCTGACCCTGCTTAGCTTTCCACGCTCAGACAAGCTGGGCCAGTGTAAGCCACAGGCCTGTACGCTTTGTTGTTTTGTGGAAAGGCCCCAGTTTAAAGCACTTTTTGTGTTCTATTCACACCATTTAGATTTAAAGAAACACTTAAACTGGAATAATCTTACAGAATTTAACTAACTTGAATTACGGTAAGTCAAAACAAACCAAATAGTGCAATCCTATGCACAGTTACTCGGGAGTAAGCACAAATGTCTTCAGTGGTTCGTACTTACTTAGCAGGGGGGCTGGTCAGAGGCAGCAGGCAGAGCACGCATGTGTGCGCGTGCACACCCACCCATGCACACACACCCTGGGTCTGTTCCCTTCCTGTTTAAAGGGTTCATGGGCAAAATTGTAGGGGGGAGGCAGGGGAGGAGGCAGGGAAATTCCGGGCTCTGCATAACAAAACAGGGAATCTGCATAACAAAGTAAGAAGCCATGAGGGACTGTCCCAAATGGGGCAATTGGAGAGTATGTCTTAATGGTCCTAGCAAAGTTGCCAAGTGCCTTCCTTCTGTAAGGGAGAATGGCTGATTTGCTCTCAATAGCTGGTCTTAACAATGTCTTGGACAGAGGTGCAGAACCTAAGGTCTGGGGGTGGAATTCGGCCCACTTGGAGTCCCAATCTACACACACATCCTCAGTCTGTTCCCTTCCTGCTTAAAGGGTCCATGGGCAAAAATGCAGCTAAGCTAAATAGCTTGTGGGAGGAGGCAGGGAAATTTGGGGCTCTGCATAACAAATCAGGAATCTGCATAACAAAGTAAGAAGCTGTGATGGCTTAAGTGTTTGGGGGACTGACCCAGCAAATTTGGGGCAGTTGGAGAGTATGCCCCTGGTTTAAAACAAGCCCTGTAAATAGGCCTCTCCTCCACCATAAGTGCATATTGTAAGTCTGAATAGTCCATGTGTTCAAGCTAAGGGCTATTAATGTGGACGGGGCGGCACTACCCCTGAATAGATAACCAAGGCTGTCATGCAGCCTGGTCCTACCTCACAGGGGTGGAGGTGCAAATTCCCGTTTGTCACACGTACCTTCAAGGTTACTTTTTGCATAAAGTCCTTGGACTGAAGGAGGAACGGCACTTCCTGAGAGCATTTCACTCTGGTATTCTCATTCCGGAAAAAGACTGTGCCTGAGAGCCCGGATGGTGCGCCGTCAACCTGAAGTACGGCCCCCACCTCAGTCCCCACTGTCACCACACTGGGGGAGACCATCAGCAACCTGCAAAGTGGGGGGAAAACAAAGATATCATATGGTTAAACCTACAGCTGCCGCCAGCCGCTCCTAATACGGATGTCAAATTCCTAAACATTTTGCAACCTTGGAGAAGGAAAAAAATGGTAGAGAGAAAAAAGGCTATGTAGGGTGAGGCGCACCATACCGTATACATATCCCTGTTGTTTCCAGATATTAATAAAAGGCTTGCTATCTGGTTCTAAAACTATTAGCACAAATTGGCCCTTCCCTGTCACAACAGCTGTTGTGTCCTCTGGAAAGGGGCCATGGTTCAGTGGTGGAGCACATGCTTTGCATTCAGAAGGTCCCAGGTTTGATTCCAAGCATCTCTGGCAAGGCAGGAAAATCTCCTGCCTGAAACCCTGGAGAGCTGCTGCCAGACAATACTGCACTAGATGGACCCTTGGTCTGACACACAATAAGGCAGCTTCCTTTGTTCCTGGTAGATAGATCTACATTGCTTCTGGACTGTGCTGGCACCAGGTTTTTGAAGGCCCTTAGGCAAGACACCCTCAATGGGCCCCCTCCTCAGTGAGGAGGAGGAGGAGGATTTCAAAGTCCAGAACATCTGGAGGGCACCAGGTTGGGGAAGGCTGCCTCAAAGAGACATTTCCAGTCAGAGTAAACAGAGGGACCAAAGGGTCTGATTCAGTATAAGCCAGTTTCTTATGTGTCTCTCTCCTCCTTCTATGAATTTTGATACTTAAGGAGGCTAACAACACAAATGGGAAATATCTTTACATTTATTTATTCAAGTATTTCTATACCTTATTTCAGGGCAGAAATATGATAAACGTTGTGACCCACCTAGCCAAAACACAGCCAGTCAAGCACCCCGCTAAGTCAGCCTGCTAGTGTGGATTGTGGGAGAGGCCACCATCTTGTGGGAGAGGCCACCAGCCAGTGTGGCGTAGTGGTGAGAGTGTTGGACTGGGACTCGGGAGATCCGGGTTCTAGTCCCCACTCAGCCATGAAACTCACTGGGTGACTTTGGGCCAGTCACTTACTCTCAGCCTAACCTACCTCACAGGGTTGTTGTGAGGATAGAGTGGAGAGGAGGAGGAGAATTATGTAAGCCGCCTTGGGTTCCTTGCAGGAAAAAAGGCGGGGTATAAATGTAATAAATAAATAAAATCTTGTCCTTTGCTTCAGGGGTCAAAATGACTTGGGCAGGCCTACTGCCAGCTGCTGGACAACCATCCTATTTTTGGCAGCCATTAAAAATGGGAGATATTTAGCAATTGGTGGGCCACCATACCAATGGCAGAGCGCAAAAGCAGCAGCAGCAGACTTCTCTCAGACAAACACACACACACAGGACTTGTTCCTTAAGTAGATACTTTTTAAAAAGGTAAATAACAGTTTACACAAGGTTACTCAGGTACTAAAGCTTGATTATTACAGTAGTGCAGTTTCTTAAACATTATTCACTTCTGAGGTAAGGAAATCACAGAGATCAGTCTCTTCATTGCTAAACCCTAGCAAGTGTCAGTCACTAGACTAGTCTAGCTGTCAGAGGAGTGTTAGAGTTCAAACCTGTTGCTAAGCAACCTCCAGCATTCCCTCCCCTGATTCAATCAAGTGGTTCAGTCCACTGAACCCTGCCCTTCAACCAGACTATACACCAGTGATGGCGAACCTATGGCACGGGTGCCACAGCTGGCATGCAGGGACCTCTCTGTGGGCACTCGAGCCATTGGTCACCAGATCGCGAAAAGACTGTCCCCTTCTGCAAAACACTAATGATCTTGTTCTTTCTCACAGTGCGGAACAGAATGATTTTATTCTAGAATTCCTGTTACAGAATTCTTTTCTACATTGTTATCACATTTAAAAGATTTTGAAGAATGATTCACAGAGCATGGCTTGGATGTAAAGCCCTAACACAGTGATGGCGAACCTTTTTGAGCCCGAGTGCCCAAACTGCAACACAAAACCAACTTATTTATTTCAAAGTGCCAACACTACAATTAAACCTGAATACCGCGGTTTTGGTTTTAGAAAAAACAACTCATACAGTTGTCCGAACTAAATAACATCTTTTCTCTTAAAAGAAAAACATGATAACAGAGCTTTAAATGATACAAACAGTTTTTTGTTGGGAAAAAAATCAACTCAAAAAATTATTATAGTACTACATTATACACATAGCCTGAAGGGCATTTATACAAACTTTAAAATAAATTAGGCACATGTATTTTTGGATAAGGGATTCTCAACTTGTAATATGATTATATGCCAGACTGAAATTGTATGGCTTTACCCCGGGTCCTTTCCCTGCTTCTACAGGTGTCGGTTTAGTAAAAGTAAAAGTCAACCTGTACTAGGATGAGCAAGATAAACAAGAAAACTAAACGTGCTTAACACATTTTAAACACTTTATGTCTTGGACTGCAAACACTGCATTAGGTAAAAGTTTGCATTGGGCATGCTTTTGCACAATTAATGTGATTTTTGATATTGCATGCATGCTGATAATTGGTCAAACCTTGGCTCATAGTCGGTTAGTTTGAGAGCAACACATGCAGCACTCAGGTCAACTGTTAGGGCAGTGGTCCCCAACCTTTTTCGAGTCGCGACCCCCTTTTGTAATGGCAAAGTAACCAGGGACCCCTCACCACATTTGCATAAATTTGCATTTTGGTGGGGTAAAGAAAACACATGAAAAATAGATTTTTCAGAATATAATTTAATTTAACCTAATATTCATTAAAGGTGGTAAAGCCAAATTTAAGGTAATCTTCTGAATATTTCCGTTTTTTCTCCATGGGTACAGATTTCCGAAAATATAAATAAAAAATCTTTTTTGAGGAAAAACAATTTCTTTTTGTATTTCTATTGTTGTACTTGCTCACCTTGCCCTTCCTCTCTTTGGACTCTGGATGTTAGTGGAAATAGGGCCCAACAGGGAGCAGGCAAGTGAGCGGATTTAATTTGACTAGCAGCCAGCTTTGTATCAGAAAGGAGAGAGACATGTTTATTTGTTTATTTATTTATTTTATTTGTTATATTTATACCCCACCTTTTTTCCTGCAAGGAACCCAAGGGGGCTTACATAATCCTCCTCCTCTCCACTTTATCCTCACAACAACCCTGTGAGGTAGGTTAGGCTGAGAGTAAATGACTGGCTCAAAGTAACCCAGTGAGTTTCATGGCCAAGTGGGGACTAGAACCCGGATATCCCAAGTCCCAGTCCAACACTCTCACAATTACGCCACACTGGCTCTCTGTTCTCCTGGAGACAGCTAAAAATAGTTCTGCAATAGCCACAGAAGCAAGTGAAATGAAATTCATTCACACAGTCTCTCTCACTCTCTCTCTCTCACACACACACTTCATTTTCACTCAGAAGAAGCCATAGTTCAGTGAAACTCTTCCCAATGAGTGTGTCAAAAAATACCATAACGTGAGCTCTCCAAGTGGTGTTAAGTACCTTCTCTCAACAGAATTATAGCTAGCAGCACGCCTCACTGCTTTGCATTGGGCTGCCAAAAGTCTCGAAAGGGCTAAGGAGTAAGAAGTAAGCCCACTGCCCTTTGTTGCAAATATCACGTCGCCCAGGTCGTCCTCCTGCTTCGCGTCCCCCTCCCCAGCCGGACTGCGTCTGAGAAGGAAGGGCTGTGTGGAATGCCCCCACCCTCCCTCACCCCTGGACGCTGCCGCGACCACCTCCCCTTTCCAGCCCAACAACAGCTCAATCGCCCCCTCCTCCAACTCGTTCTTACAGAATCTTCAACAGCAGCAGCAAGCAGGCAAGCAGCAGGAGGAAGAAGCGGTGTGTTGGCGGCACTGCAGGCAGCGTCGTCTCCTCTCTCTCACTCTTCCACACAACCACCAGCATGAGGAGGAGGAGGCGAGATGTTGGCGGCAACTGCAGGCAGCGGACCTCACTCACTCACTCACTCCAGCACAAGGAGGAGAAGCCACGCGGGCGAAGAGGTGCTTGGCGGGCAATGCAGGCAGCGGCTCCTTCTCAAGGCTCACGTGGCTGTTACCCATAACGCACCAGTGTAGGCGCGCGCGCGCGCTCTCTCCTTCTCCAGCAATTGGATTGCAAGCGTCTGGTGCTGTAGGAAAATACCTCCCCCTCCCTCCCTCCTTCCAGTATAGCTGGCGACCCCCCAGAAAGCATGTCGCGACCCCCTTGGGGGTCCCGACCCCCAGGTTGGAGAACGTTGTGTTAGGGCTTTACATCCAAGCCATGCTCTGTGCATCATTCTTCAAAATCTTTTAAATGTGATAACAATGTAGAAAAGAATTCTGTAACAGGAATTCTAGAATAAAATCATTCTGTTCCACACTGTGAGAAAGAACAAAATCATTAGTGTTTTGCAGAAGGGGACAGTCTTTTTGCGATCTGGTGACCAATGGCTCGAGTGCCCACAGAGAGGTCCCTGCGTGCCAGCTGTGGCACCCGTGCCATAGGTTCGCCATCACTGCCCTAACAGTTGACTTGAGTGCTGCATGTGTTGCTCTCAAACTAACGGAGTATGAGCCAAGGTTTATCAGCATGCATGCAATAGCAAAAATCACATTAATTGTGCAAAAGCATGCCCAATGCAAACTTTTACCTAATGCAGTGTTTGCAGTCCAAGACATACAGTGTTTAAAATGTGTTAAGCATGTTTAGTTTTCTTGTTTATCTTGCTCATCCTAGTACAGGTTGACTTTTACTTTTACTAATCCGACACCTGTAGAAGCAGGGAAAGGACCCGGGGTAAAGCTTGCCCCATACAATTTCAGTCTGGCATATAATCATATTACAAGCTGAGACTCCCTTATCCAAAAATACATGTGCCTAATTACGGTATTTAAAAAGTTTGTATAAATTCCCTTCAGGCTATGTGTACAATGTAGTACTATAATAATTTTTTGAGTTGATTTTTTTTTCAACAAAAAACTGTTTGTATCATTGAAAGCTCTGTTATTGTGTTTTTCTTTTAAGACAAAAGATGTTAATTAGTTCGGACAACTGTACGAGTTGTTTTTCTAAAACTAAAACCTTGGTATTCAGGTTTAATTGCAGTGTTGGCACTTTGAAATAAATAAGTTGGTTTTGTGTTGCTAGTTTGGGCACTTGGGCTCAAAAAGGTTCGCCATCACTGCTATACACAGTCTGCCTTAACGCTTTAATAGGCAGTTAACTTAAAAAACCCTCAATTCAGAGTTGACATCTTCTTCTTGCATATTCCAACTGCTTGACAACTATCCTATTTCTGGCAGCCAGTGAAAATGGGGTATATTTAGCAACTGGTGGGCCACCGTACACAGCTGGTGGCCATGTTCTGCTTGATAGTTGCACCTTGTGTAAGATTGGTTTATGGGAGTGGAAAGGTGACTGGTCAGGGAGGAGAGGAGGTGATACAATCATACAAGGCTGGCATCAAGGGTAGGCATGGATTGGGTACCTGCTGAGGGCCCACACCCTAGCAGAGGCCCACTGACAAGACCCCTGCAGTTGCTTTTCCTCCTCACCATTGCAGCCTGTTTATTCACCTGCCTCTCGCTCCGGCCCAGACAATGATGGTGCTGAGAAGGAGGAGGAGCTGATGCCAAGGCCGACTTGCTCACTGGCTCCCTGCCTGTCAAGCAAGCAAGTGGGAGCCATGAGAAAGCAGATGAGGAGCAAACGCAGCTGGTGACCATGGCAGTGAGAAGGTAGACTCACTGAAGGAGGGGGCCCATTGAAAAATCTGGAGCCAGCCCTGCCTAGGGGCCCTGAAAACCAGCAAAACCAGCCAGCAAAACCCATTGCCCCAGGGACCTGAAAAACCTGGAGCCAGCACTGCAATTGTGAACAGTGAGGAAAGAGATTTGTTTGTTTTTTGCCCAGTTTCATAATACTCGAACTTGGGTTCACTCAAGAGAGCTGATCAGCACTAGAAGTAGGTGTAGGCCAGACAAAAATAAGTACTTCACACACACAAAGTGTGATTAATTGATGAAATTCAATTCCACAAGATGTACTGATGGCCACTAATTTAGATGGCTTAAAAATAAAATATAAGATTAGACAAATTCAAGGAAGAGAGATCTATCCATGTCTGTTAGTCATGATAACTGAATAAAAGTTCTAGGTACAGAGGGTTGGATCCAAACTTACTCATGCTTGCAGTGGAACCATTGAAATCAATTAGACCAGGCAACTCATGGCCATCCAGATGGTATGGCCTACAACTCTCATCATCCTTCACTATTTGCTATACTGCTTAGAGCTGATGGGAGTTGTGGCCCTTCAGACAGCTTGGCCTACAAGTGATCCACCCCTGAAATAGACTGAAATTATTCATGACTAACTAGCCCCATTGATTTCAGTGGGTCTGCTCTAAGTATGACTAAGACTAGATTTAACCCAGAGAGAACATCATCATATATATTAATTCCAATCTTCAACAGGGAGTGCCATGGCTTATGTAGCCAAATAGCACCATCCACACACACAAGAGGGAAGTATCAGCAGATTCGGAGAGTCAAAGGTTTACCAAAAGGTTTAGGAAAAACTGGGGAGGGGAACAACCCCCAAAACAGACCAATAAGGACTGAGCATGCTCAGTGGGTACAGAATGGTGTGTGGGATGGGGGGAATGGAATGTTTGTTCATTGTTGGGGAGAATGGAATGGAGCAGGGCTTTTTTTAAAAAAACTGCAACCTAATACAAAATGTGCAGTTCCAGGGGAAAATGTGCAGTTTCAAAAGAATATCAGAGGGAAGGAGGGAGGGAAGGAGTGGGGGGGATAAAAACAGGAGAAGGCTGTCACTCTCATTTCCTGGTTGGGGCACATATTTCTGGCTGCCTGCTATCAGAAACAAAAGCTGGATTAGAAAAAAACAGATTAGAAAAAATTCTGAATCTAGCAAGGTTTCTTACAGTGCAATTCTAGGTATGTCTTACTCAGAAGCCCCGTTGAGTTCAATGGGGCTTATTTCCAGCAGGTAAGTGTGCATATAGAACTGAAGCCTTAATCCACTGAATTCTGTTTTGTTGTGCAAGTCTACAGTTCGTTTGTATCCCCCCCTTTTTTTTTTAAGTAAACAAGAACATTTCAGTGGGGTGGGAGGGATTCTACATTTCTACTCTTTCACAATACTGATGTTGGCTGCAGTCCACCTGGCAGAATTTCCTGGTCATTTCTTCTGGCTATGTTGGTCCTTAATTCCGAAAGCAATTTTGGAATTTCCAGTGTTGCATAAACTGGTTGATTGTGAAAGAAAGTGTGTGTGTGTGTGTGTGTTGTGGATTCCACCGCATAGTCATTTGCAGGTACTCCATTACAAACCTCAGGCCTGATCTACAACTTCACTGAACCAAGCAGGCTGCAGTCCTATACATACTTACCTGGGAGTACCGTAATTACCTTGAACTCTCCATGGAACTTACTAGTTCTGAATAGACATTGGATTGCAGCAGTTTGGACTTGCACTATGCGAGTTACTGTGCAGATATATACCGGTAACCCTTCTTGGTCACTCTGCCCTGGCAGGTCTCAGCCATTAGCAGAGTGATATGCTGCAGATCCAACAAATATGCCAGGGGATGTATGGCTTCCCAAAAAGCTAACACAAAATCATAAGCTAGCAGCACATTCCTATGCACTTTACTCAAAAGAAAGTCCCACTGCATTAAATGGGGTTTGCTCCCAGATAAGTGCCCAGAGGACTGCAGCCTAAAATAATTTCACTAGGCTGTAATCCCATTCACACTTACTTAAGAGTAAATCTCTTTGAACATAATGGGGCTAACTTCTGAGTAAACATGCATAGTCTTCACATCACCTCAAAATTGCATATTATAATGTATAATAAATCAATACACAAATGGACAGTGGTGCATTAAATAAGGTTAACAATACTAGACACCTTTGGAAAAGTGGAAACGTTTCCTTGCCATTATCTAAACATCCGTGAGCAGTTTAATAACACTAGTTTATTATTCATGTCACATTATTCTCACCTGCCTTGCTGTTCAGCATGTTTTACATAAAATATGCATTACATTAAAAATTACTACCTAAAATAATGCAACAAAATGAAGCAATATTATTTGAAATCATAAAGAGAGAGAGAGAGAGAGAGAGAAGTGAAGGGACAATAGTTTAGTCAGTGGCAAAGGACATGCACTATCATTTCATACATTTTGTCTTTTAAGGTTCAAAAACAATCTAATAAAACCACATAATTAAATCAGCTGAAACCAGAAAGTGGTAGCATTGAGTAGCCCACAATATGCAGATGCCTTAACCCTGCCTTCCCCAACCAAGCACTCTTCAGATGCATCAGGACTACAGCACCCATCATTCTGAGCCAGCATGGCCATACTGCCTGGGGATGACGGGAGCTGTATGATGCAGAAAGCTTCACCTATTGAACTGTGTAGTTCCTAAAGGCACTGAAGCCCTCCTTTTTTCTTTTTAAAGTAGCTATTACTTAGACCAGTCTTCCTCAACGTGGTGCTCTCCAGATGTTTTGGGCCACAATTCCCATCATCCCCAACCACTGGCCTTGTTGGCTAAGGCTGATGGGAGTTGTAATCCAAAACATTTGGAGGGCACCACATTGGGGTAGGCTGACTTGGAGAAAAGCCAGGAATGGGGTGCAGTGTAGTTACCCACCGCTGCCCAACATACGGTATTCACCTTGGCATTTGGTGGCTCAGGGCTACCAAAGTCCCCATCCATGTTAGCCAGAGAGGAATCCACTTTCCAGAAGACATCTCTGGGCTACCTCTGTGCAGCCTGGTTGCTTCCTCCGCTCTGCCTGAGGGAGCAAGGGGATTCTGCAATTCAGTACCAGCGCTGGAGGGGAGGGAGTGTTTGGCTTTTATCATTAATGACCCAAGGCTCTACCCTCGAGGAGGCGTGGTTGTGTCAGATACTGAAGCCTGCCAGTGGGGAAAAAAGAAAGCAAAACCTTGGAAGAGCCAGCCCAGGCCTGAGACACAGCAATGAGAAGCAGAACAAAAAAAGATGGAAGGGGGCTGTGATTCCTCCCATACCTCAACATTCTTACTTCAAATTCTCACATTCACACTGGGAACTATAAAATGATGTCCTAGTTAGAGGCTTGGACTTAAGCTCTGATAGAGAGGGCTTTAAAAACTAAATCCTTTGGGGGAAGGAGACAAAAGCCCACAAAAGTAAGCCCTATAGCCCTATAGATGGGGAATTGGGTACTACAGGAAAAACTAGGGCAGCTGAGCAGGTAGCTATAAAACCCCTCAACAAAATAACACAGGAGGCACCTAAGGCTTTTGATGTCTATATGATGAGTATCAATAATAATAATAATAATAATAATAATAGAAGATGCATCTGTCTGCGCCATGGTGCCAAGACTGTGAAACCTAGACACCTGAAACTTGGCATGCATACTAAGGGGACCCTTAGGGTGTGCACCTTAATCGTTTTTTAATGTATCAATTAATTTTAATAAATCCAGTGCATAGGTTTGTAGTCCATACAGTTTGAATTCAGGGAAGATTAGTCGGCCAAGGGATGGAGTCCCCTTCCTTCTGCCTGTGGGGCAGCTTCCCTTCAGGAAAACAGAGTGGACAGACAACTTCCTTTTCCAAAGTGGGTGCAGGGGGCTATAGGGGTACACCATGGCAGGGGCCACACCTAGGGATGCCAGTGGGTGTGGCTTCACTCAGACAGGGCAGGCACAATGTGTCCAACTCTGACAGCTGCGTAAGTTTAGTTGGAGGCTTTACTGCACGGCAATAAGCCACAGTGGGTTGGTTGTTCTGTGAACAAACCACAGTCAGCCTGACAAACAATTGGGCTCACTATGGGTTGTTCACTCCCTCCCTCCCCCTCGGTCCTCCAGGCGGTATCCTGGGGACACCACAGGCGGACCAGGTTGTCTCCCCACTCCCTGTTGTGAGCCAATTTTGGCAAAAAGGGTTTGGGGGAGAATTTACACCCTTTCATGCAAAAATCCTCATCTCCTCCCCCCCCCCCATTAGTTCCCATCCTGGAGCACATTTTGCACTTTGTCCTGAGCCTCTAGGTGCTCAGGAAAGTGCAAATGTGCACCCCGCTTTTTCTAGGTAGCTGTCAAAATTCTGGGTCCCTTTAAAAAGAGGTTTTTGAAAGAGCAATGGGTGGTTTTTGACTGGGACATATGGCTGTATATGTCCCAGTAAAAAAAACACCCATTGTCCAGTCAGAACCCCTCTTTAGAGGGAAACAGGCTTTTCTTAGAAAAAGTGTGTGTACACATTTGCACTTTCCTGAGCACCTAGAAGCTCAGAACAAAGTGCAAAATGTTAAATGTGCTCCAGGATGGGGACCATTGGGAGTAAATTTTATTGCTATGGCTTTAAAACACAAACAAAAGTAATAATTCCATTAGTGGTTGAAAATGGTTGTAATACTGTTGTAATAATACTCTTGCTTTAGGTCAATTTTCTTAACCTTTCCTATCTTTCATATCATAGAATCATAGAATCATAGAAAAGCAGAGTTGGAAGGGGCCTGCAAGGCCATCGAATCCAATCCCCTGCTCAATGCAGGAATCCAGGTCAAAGCATCCCTGACAGATGTCTGTCCAGCTGCACCTTGAATGCCTCCAGAGTGGGAGAGCCCACCACCTCCCTAGGTAGTTGATTCCATTGTCTTATTGCTCTGACAGTCAGGAAGTTTTTCCTGATGTTTAGGTGGAATCTGGGTTCCTGTAACTTGAGCCCATTATTCCGTGTCCTGCAAACTGGGATGATCGAGAAGAGATCCTGGCCCTCCTCTGTGTGACATCCCTTCAAGTACTGGAAGAGTGCGATCATATCTCCCCTCAGTCTCCTCTTCTGAAGGCTAAACATGCCCAGTTCTTTCAGTCTCTCCTCATAGGGCCTTGTTTCCAGTCCCTTTATCATCCTTGTTGCCCGCCTCTGAACCCTCTCCAGTTTGTCTACGTCCTTCTGAAAGTGTGGTGCCCAGAACTGGACGCAGTACTCAAGATATCTGTACAGGCGATCACCTTGGACACCCCTCCCATCCCTGGCTTAGAGGAAGGACCCCCACAGAGCAAGGCATTTTGGTCTGGCAGGCTCTCTGAAGAGCCTGCCTTGCTGCTGGAAATGCCATGATGGAGAGCAGCTGGCAGGGTTCCCCGGAGCACGCAGTGGAGGTGGCAGCAGCTGCAAAGCCCACGTGGGTGGTGGTGGTAGGGCACCGGTCCTGGGGAGTGGCACAATTCACCACTCCTCCCGCTCCACTGCCTGAAGCAGGGGCTTCACCCTGCTTCATGGAAGGGCTGGCTCTGAAAATGTGGTACACCCAAATTACAAATACAATTAAAGTTTTATTCATACATTTACATTCAATTAAAATTAATCAAAGGTTACCGGCAGATCAAAATTTATTTATTCATCACATTTCTATACTGCCCAATAGCCAAAGCTCTCTGGGTAGTTCTAGTTCACAACAATTTACAGGCATCAGCAAGTCATGCGACATGAAGATTAAGCCTGGGCTGGCAGGAGATGTATGTCAACAATGGATGATCCCTGGCAGCTACTGTGCAGGAAGTGGCGCATCAAAGACACTTGCTGGTGAGCAGGGAAATGGGGATTAGGAGAAACCCAGAGGACCAGTTCACATAACAAGGCAGCCCATGGGTTAAACAACCCATGTGCTGCCGTGCACTTCTGCATTTCCTTAGCAACCCATGATCAGCTCCATTGTAGGTTGCTTAGTGAGTCATCCAGACCCGCAGCACTGGGTTGTTTAGGGGCTAAACAGCTCAGCTGTTAACCCAACAACAAGCCATGGGTTAATCACTAGCCCCTAAAAAACCCAATGCTCCGAGTTTGGACGATACGCTACACAACCTATGCTGAGTCCAATCGTGGGTTGCTAAGGAAACGCGGAAGTGGCAAGCGCACTGCAGTTGGCACATCTGCTCTCTCCTGTCCGTGCACGGTGGCCAGTGGGTTGTTTAACCCATGGGTTGTGGTGTCATGCGAACCAGGTCAGAGTGTCCAAGTGTACTGCTAGCATGCCAAAAGGTGGATGATCTGTGGCAGGCAGAGTCAGCATGAGATGGTATGTCACATTTGCAGCAGACATGGGGATTGAGGGAGAGTGAATTCTTCATAATTGTTATGCATCCCACCTAGACTACTTCTAGTACCACTGGTGTAGAGTAATGGATTACAGCAGTTGTAGTTGCATGCAGTGCTTTTTTTCTGGAGAAAAAGGTACCGGAACTCTTGGATTACATTTCCTCGGGAGTAGATGGCGATTAAATTGTAATGCAATTAATAGAAGAAAAGGTGCTGGAACTCAGTTCCGGTGAGTTCCACCAGAAAAAAAGCCCTGGCTGCATGCTGAAATTCCCTCTTCTGCACTTCTGCCAGTGTGGCGTAGTGGTGAGAGTGTTGGACTGGGACTCGGGAGATCCGGGTTCTAGTCCCCGCTCGAGGAAGAGATTTATTTACCCAGCTTTAGATCCTGGTCCCTACCTGCACGTAAATTCAATCAAAAAGGAAGAGCGTCAGGGGGCCTATGTGTACTTATCAAGGCAGACCTCGGCTGGCAAGGGCAGCGCCTGGCCAACAGAGATGATACATCACATCTTTTAGTTTTTCTTTCTTTTTTTTTTTGGAATATTTTTATTTAAATTTTTTTTTGAACAATACAAAGAAAATAACACACACATATAACTAATATAGTGCTCCCATCACCATGGGACCAAATAATACAATAACTCTATAATTGTTCATTATTCCAAAAATACAATATATCTTGACAGGGTAAACTCCCTTTCCCCTTTTTTAACACATATTCCAAAAATAAACCCCAAATATCCTTAAAAATATTTTTCTTTAATTGACCCCTTTTGCATTTGATATTACAAGTCAACATATCATTCAATGCCATATCCCATACTTCTTTATACCAATCGGTAATAGTGAAAACTTGCTGAATTTTCTCTCTCTCCTGTCTCACTGGGTGACTTTGGGCCAATCACTGACTCTCAGCCTAAGTTGTTGTGAGGATGAAATGGAGAGGAGGAGGAGGATTATGTAAGCCGCCTTGGGTTCCTTGAAGGAAAAAAGGCGGGGTATAAATATATTAAAATAAATAAATAAATATTAAAGGCAGAAGAATCCTGTCCTCTTTTGCATCTGGCCACAGACCACCATATGGGGGGACTAGTATTGCTCTCCTTTTCTTTCTGGGAGGTGCTCCTGTGCCTTTAAGAGTTGCTTGAGAGGCAGAAATTCAACCGGTGCAGTTTCTCCTTGAATGGGTGATGCGGAAAACATAACCTACCTGACTTCTATAGCCAGGTGCCATTAAAGGATCAAGAAATCCTGCCAGGGAAAAAGGCTCCACCCAATTCACCCCGCCAAGCATTACCCCAAAAGCCCATCCCCCAATGTCCACACTCCACAACTCAACTGGACATTGTCCCCTGGAACTGGACGTCCTGGTTCCCTTCCTCTGCCCAGCCTCCAATAGCTGGGAACTAGCCCCATGTGATTATTGGGAAATCCACTTGGCTGTATAAACAGAAAGTAACTCCTGGTTGGGAAAGTTTTGTGCATGAGAGAATGGATCAGGACACTGGGAGAACCTGCAAATGCAGGTGGGGAGGGGGATATCAGGAGCTCCGTGTCTTTTGCGGGGGGGGGGGGGGAGGTTGACTAGCTAAGCAGGTGAGAGTAGAATGAATGAAGCCTTCTCCCTCCATGGTTAATTAGCAGCTCATTAAGCGTGCAGTTGGAGATGATATTAATTAGCCCTGATTGGGAGTGAGGAATGGAACCCCTAATAAATCCCCCCTCCTTCCTGTCTCTCTCTGGTTTTAATTAAGCAAAACAGCCAAGTAATTAGGGACTAATTAGCAGAAGAAAAATGAGCCAGCATGCCTTAGAATCTCATTACTAATCTGTTGTTGTTGGTCACACTCTGTCATTCAATCTGTTTCTTTCCCCCTCATCTTTTCTAGGCCCCTTTGCTCGCTTTGTATCCCTGCATTCAGTTACAAAACAAATATTTAAGTTGAGATCCACTGTAGGAATGTGAGAAATGCCAGAGAAGTTTCTGAACATGTGTAGAGTGCATTTCCCTCACTGCTGAGTAACCATACTCCCTACCCTCCCAGTGGTGGGGCAGCTAAGTCATTTTAGATGCTGGATTTAGGGTGCAATCCTATGCAAGTTTAGACAGAAAAAAGGTCTACAATTCCCAGCATGCCCGAGTTGTAGTAGGCCTTTTTTCTGTCTAAACTTGCATAGGATTGCGCCTTTAATGGTCTTATGGGACCTCTCCTTTAGATGGCCACATTTATTACTTCAGTTGTGTGAAGCACACAACTCACATTCTTTCCCCCACCACTCCAACTGCCATTCCATGCTTTAAAACTGCTTCTACATTCCTAATATGTTTGAATAACAACAACAGAACTGTTTGCCAACCGCAAGATAGATAGATAGATAGATGCATTTTAAACTCAAGTGGTATGGAGGAAGTGGATAGGGAGACCTTTTTCTCCTTCTCTCATAATACGGTACTAGAACCTGGGGTCATCCCATGAAGCTGAGTGGTGGGGAAATTCAGGACAGATAAATGGAATTACAGCCCTGTCATGCTGGCTCAGCTTGTCTGAGTGTGGAAAGCTAAGCAGGGTCAGGCCTGGTTATTACTTGGATGGGAGACCTCTCCTCTAGTTTCCTGCATTGAGCAGGGGGTTGGGCTCGATAGCCTTGTAGGCCCCTCCCAACTCTATCTATAAAGGTCACTTCCACCTCCTTGAAAGATTTCATCAACGTTGCCTCCGGAAAATCCTGCAAATTACTTGGGAAGATAGGTGAACAAATGTCAGTGTACTGGAAGAAGCAAAGACTACTAGCGTTGAAAAAATGATCCTTCAACGCCAACTTCAGTGGACCGGTCATGTTGTTCGAATGCCTGACTGCCGTCTCCCAAAGCAGTTATTTTACTCCCAACTCAAGGATGGAAAGCGGAATATCAGTGGTCAATATAAGAGGTTTAAAGATGTTCATAAGGCTAATCTAAAAAAATGCAATATAAGCATCGAAAACTGGGAAGCTCTGGCACATGAACGATCTAAATGGAGGTTGGCCTTTCACAAAGGTTCCATGGACTTTGAAGAAGCCCGAGTGCAAGGTGAAAGGGAGAAACGTGCTAAGCGAAAAGCACGTCAAACGAATCCTTCACAGGACCATCTTCCATCTGGTAACCTGTGTCCTCACTGTGGGAAGCTGTGTGGATCTAGAATTGGCCTCCACAGTCAGTTATGGACCCATCGCTAGAGTCTACACAATCTTCCTTTAGAATTTCCTCCTTTTATCCTGGAAGACAATCTTACTCGGTGACGAGTGATCGCCTGATGATGATGATGATGATGATCTATGAATTTATTTATTTATTTATTTATTTATTTATTTATTATATTTATTATATTTATGAATTGCCCATCTGGCCAGACATCCGGCCACTCTGAGCGATGTACAGTCCAATAAAATACAAGGGGGGGGAACACACACACACACACACAGAGAGTATAAAACACAATTTAAAAAATGAATCTATGAATTCCTTCTTCACACAGTGCAGAGTTAAACTATGGAATTCACTTCCACAAGATGTAGTGATGGCCACCAGTTTGGACAGCTTGAATACAAGATTGGACAAATTCATGGAGGAGAACGCTATCAATGGCTACTAGTCCTGATGGGCCATGGCTACATGCTACCTCCAGTATCAGAGTCAGTATGCCTATGTACACCAGTTGCCAGGGGAACATGGGCGGGAGGGTGCTGTTGCACTCATGTCCTGCTTGTGGGATCCCATGGGCAGCTGGTCGGCCACTGTGTGAACAGAATGCTGGACTGAAGGGACCTTTGGTCTGATCCAGAAGGGCTCTTCTTAGGCTCTTATGTTAATTCATAGCACCAGCATGACTACAGGAATAAATGGAGTTTTCTTATGATGGCTGATGCTCTTGTTGCCTGCTGCTCTCTGGGTGGTCAGGGGTGGGGGTTGGCTGCAGGGCTCTCAACACTAGCCCAGTGGAGGCTGGTGACTCCAATGTCAGTGGGGCAGTGTATGCACACCGGGTTTTAGTCTGAACTTTTAAGGAGCTATCCGTGGTACTGAACCCCACCTCCCAAAGGGGTTCAGCACCATGGATATCTCCTTAAAAGTTCAGGCTGAAGCCCGGAGTGGATACACCACCCCACTGACATTGGACCCACCTGCCACTGCTCCAGTAGCCCCAAGGTCCAGTTCTAGCAGCACTACTGTAAACCCTCCATCACCTATGACTAGGAGGCAAGGTCAGTCCAGGAAGCTGTGGGAACAGAAATGGGAGCAGGGTTACATAGTACGTGCAGGTGGCGTTGAGAGCACATAATGCAGGCCATGTGCTGAAGCTAAGCAGGTATGAGCTGGGTCAGTGCTTGGATGGGTGACTGCCTGGGCTGCCCACATTTGTTCTCCTGCACTGAGCAGGGGGTTGGACTTGATGGCCTTATATGCCCCTTCCAACTCTACGATTCTATGATTCTAACATGCTGCCTTATACCGAGTCATGTATGTGCCTATAGCCAGGTATACCTAGAGGCAGTGAAGGTGGCAAAGAGACAACATCTCACTGCTTCTATCCAAACACCTCTCTGCCACCCAGCAGAGCTCTTTAGGGTCGTCCGGGGCCTGTTATATGCTGGCCCCAGGGACATCATCGACCCATCTGATGCCCGCTGTGATATATTCGCTAGGCACTTCCAGGAAAAAATCTCTTGCATCCGCAGGGACTTAGACTCCAATGTTATAGCAGTAGAATCAGGAGAGGTACCAGGAGCACAGCCTGGTCTAGTTATTTTGGATGAGTTTCAGTTGGTACAGCTCGAGGATGTTGACAAGGTGCTTGGATGGGTTCGTGCAACCACGTCTGTTCTGGATCCTTGCCCCTCTTGGCTTATAAAAATTAGCAGGGAGGGAACGGCCGGCTGGGCCAGAGAAGTTATCAATGCCTCCTTGCGAGAGGGAGTGGTCCCATGCCACCTGAAACAGGCGGTGGTGAGACCACTCCTGAAGAAACCCTCTCTGGACCCGGAAGATCTTAACAACTTTAGGCCGGTGGCGAATGTTCCTTTCCTGGGTAAGGTCCTTGAGCGGGTGGTGGCCAACCAGCTCCAGGTGCTCTTGGATGAGACTGATTATCTGGATCCATTTCAGTCGGGGTTCAGGCCTGGTTTTGGCACGGAAACAGCTTTGGTCGCCCTGTATGATGACCTATGTCAGGAGAGAGACAGGGGGAGTGTGACCCTGTTGATACTCCTGGATCTCTCAGCGGCTTTCGATACCATCGACCATGGTATCCTTCTGGAGCAGCTGTCTGAGTTGGGGGTGGGGGGCACTGCATTGCAGTGGTTCCGCTCCTACTTGGATGGCCGGCTCCAGAGGGTGGTGCTTGGGGAATGTTGCTCGGCCCCATGGACTCTCCAGTACAGGGTTCCTCAGGGGTCGGTCTTATCCCCCATGCTATTTAATATCTACATGAAACCGTTGAGTGGGGTCATCCGGAGTTTTGGAGTGCGTTGCCATCAGTACGCTGATGACACGCAGCTCTATTTCTCCTTTTCATCTTCAGCAGGTGAGGCTGTGGATGTGCTGAACCGGTGCCTGGCTACGACAATGGACTGGATGAGGGCTAAGAAACTGAGGCTCAATCCAGACAAGACTGAGATGCTGTTAGTGGGTGGTTCCTTTGACCGGATGGAGGGTGTTCAACCTGTTCTGGATGGGGTTGCACTCCCCTTGAAGGAGAAGGTTCGTAGCTTGGGGGTGCTCCTGGAGCCATCTTTGTTTCTTGAGGCTCAAGTGGCCTCAGTGGCAAGGAGTGCCTTTTACCAGCTTTGGCTGGTGGCTCAGCTACGCCCCTATCTGGACAGGGATAGCCTGGTCTCAGTAATCTACACTCTGGTGATCTCTAAACTAGACTACTGCAATGCACTCTACGTGGGGCTGCCTTTGAAGACTGTTCAGAAGCTGCAGCTTGTGCAAAATGCGGCAGCCAGGCTTATTGCAGGGACCAGAAGGTCCGAGCATATTACACCAGTTCTGGCCCGCTTGCACTGGCTGCCAATATGCTTCCGAGCCGAATTCAAGGTGCTGGTTTTAACCTATAAAGCCCTACACGGCTTAGGGCCACAATACCTGACGGAATGTCTCTCCCAACCGCTATCTACCCGGACACTACGCTCAACATCTGGGGCCCTCCTCCGACTGCCACCTCCAAGAGAGGCTCGGTTGGTGGCAACGAGGAGGAGGGCCTTCTCGGTGGTAGCCCCCCAGTTATGGAATCAGCTCCCCACTGAGACCCGCCTGGCGCCAACTTTACTATCTTTTCGGCGCCAGGTTAAGACTTCCCTCTATGCCAAGGCATTTAGTTAGGAGCTTGGAATAGCACGGAGGGGATTGTCACCTGTAGGCTCAGTTTTATTGGCTTTTGTATTGTTATTTTAAACTGTGTTTTTAAATTTGGTTTTTAATTTTTTAAACTATTTCGTATGTTTTTTATTGTTGTTTTTATGTATAGAGTGTTGTGAACTGCCCAGAGAGCTTCGGCTGTGGGGCGGTATATAAATGAAATGAATGAATGAATGAATGAATGAGTCAGACCCTTGGTTCATCTAGCTCAGTATTGTCGACACACTGACTGTCTGCGGCTCTCCAGGGTTTCAGGCAGGATTCTTTCCCAGCCTTACCTGGAGATGCTGGGGATTGAACCTTGGACCTTCTGCAGGTGCTCTATTACACTGAGCTGTGGCCCCTCCCCAACTCCTCTGGGTTGCCAGTGACTACAAAAAACAAGCTTGGTCTGCTCCTGTGCATTTCACAGCAGCTTGATTTGCAAAGATCAACAGGCTGATGTTATTGGCGCAGGAACAGAAGCCAGTGAAAAAGTTGCCATGGTCCCCCCCCCCTAACCTCCTCCCCCACCACAACTTTGAACAACTTCAGATTTGCAACAGGTGACACTTTTTCCATTGCTGTATTTCCATGCCAGGAAAGGGTTCAAGCTGTTGAATTTATGCCTGTTGCACAGTAGCCCCTGCCTGGGAAAAGCTCTGGCAACCCCATAGAGGAAGGCAGGCAAGCATTGCTACCATGCAAGTACCTGGGAGAAGCTTTGTGTAACGCCCTTCCTCACTGCTCACCACCACCTGTGATTCAAACTCGCAGCTTTATTATGGTCATATCCCACCTCCACACTGTGTCTGCCTGTCAGACCCCCCCAAATCCACACTCTTTTAATCTCCGCTGCCACCAACCCCCTCCAGGGTAACCAATTCAGACCACACCTTTTAAGGTTTAAAAATGAAATAAGTTTATTTAACTACAATTAAGGGTAGGGAAATGGATAATGTTATTCGATTCTAAATGTTGAAAACTCCCCCCCCCTCTCTGACAAGACTCCAGCTCCCAACTCCACTCAGATCACTTCCACAGCTCTAAAAAAAAAACCCTCTCTCTTTCTCTCTCCCTCTCTCTTCACACAGCCCTCTGTGACTTCCTCCTGAACAGCACCGCCCACTGTTTATATCACAGGCTTCACACACACCTCTTTCACTCTCTCAGCCAATCAGCAGACATATCAACATTCCACACTCCTCTTGCACTCCCCCCTCCACTCCCCTCACACACTAACTGATATAATGCTTTGTCCATGGGCAGGGGCATGACACTTTGCTTGAACCACCTTTGCTCCAGAGATGCACGCACAACCATTTTATTTGCCTAAATATGAACCTACCAATACACTACAATCCATACACTACACTCATCATCTGAGGTCCTCCTCCAGGTGCCTCCTCTGTGGGAGGTTTGGAGGGTGGAAACATGAGAGAGGGCCTTTTTGGTGGTGGGGGGGCAATTATGAAACACTCTCTGTGGAGGAAGGGGGGGGCTGGCTGACCCACCAGACCCCCACCCTTTCCTCCCTCAAAAGGAAACCCAGACCCTCTGAGATCTCAAGATACCAGACTGCCAGCCTCAGCTGTCTGCAATCCTACTTGGATCTCTGTTTAGGGACTCGCCTTCATATTTCTGTAACCTGGATTTAGATACTGAACTCACAGAGCACTACAAAACCCATTTGGGGTAAAACCAAGACAAGGTTTATTTCTGGTAGCATCTTACAACAAGATTGGGGAAATAAGAGAAGCACACAATATAGAGAGACACTTTGGTACCCAGTAAAGCTATAAAACAATAAAGACCTGATTCCTTAAAATCTCTCAGACACACACCTGTTACCTGAGGGTGTTCGCTTCAAGGGTTAGATCCAGCACAGCCTTGCCGCCCGGGGGGAACTATTTTATCTACCCGCAGGTCCGAGATAAATAGCCCTCCACAAGACTTGCTTTTACCAGAGCCCTCCAACCAGCTAATTTTACCAGGGGCTGCCTGGGGTCGGTTCCTGAGCCCCCCCCCCCTAAAGGCTCGGGCCCCTCGCTGGCACGCTGCCATGCCGGGCACGCTACCAAAAGGACTAAGACTAAGAACAAAGGCTACACGTGGGGAAATAGCTCTTCCCCCTCCCCTTTTCTGTAACCTTCTTGCTTCAGCCAATCAATTTGAACTTCACCTGGCCAGGCAGGGGGGAGGGAACTCCTGAGTCATGGCTTGAACTATTTGAATTACATCTGCATATGAACGCTTTCAGCCTGGCTCCCCCAGACCTCTGGGCGCCAGGCCCCATCCTATGTTCCATGCACCTTTCACTTCCTCCCAGCCCCCACTTGGTTTACACATGAGGAGGCGTGTGTGTGTGTGTGTTTGTTTTTGTTCCTGCATGCATGCATGCAGGAACCCTAAAAACTCTTTTCTCTACACGCTAACTATGCACACCCCACCCCAGCCAGGTTCACACATGAGGTGTGTGTGTGTGTACCCCCAAAGGCTCGTTTCTCCACACTCTCCCTAGTGAGGTCTGTCAGCACCAACATTGTCATCCTTCCAGCACCAGGTTAAGACTTTCCTCTACTCCCAGGCATTTGACATTTCTATTTTTGATTGGTTTTGGATATTATGTTTTATATTGTATGTTTAAGGTTTCAGTCTTTTGTAAACCATCCAATAGCTTTTGCTATTTGGCAGTAAAGAAATGCAATAAATTAAGAATAATAATTGTGAAGGACCGCTGTCGGTCCTTTCCTGCAAGATCAGGAGCTTTGCAGCTAATTTGATAGCTCAGAGCTCCCACTTGCATACCCTGAGTCAAATCAGGTCAGTTACACTGGATTGAGGCGCTGAATCAAAACGAAACTACTCCTAGGCAAAAATGAAACCAGTTTATTGATAGGAGTAAACATACAGATTAGGTCAGGCAGATAAGGGTGTGTGTGTGAAATTGACAAAGGGAAAGTGAAGTTTGCTACACACCAGCGGAACTATCAAACAAAAAGGAACCTACGCTATTCTCAGCTAACATTGAAGTCTAATACTGTACCCTAGTCTAATACTAGAAACTGTGACGGACCTACGGCAAAGTACCCAGGCAGTCTGCTTGGGGGTTGAGTGTGTCTGGGCTGGCCTGAGCCAACGACCTGCTCCGTGCTTCCTGGCACCTTGTTCCCAACAACACTCGAAGCCTTGGCTGCTGCTTTTTTTTTTTTTTTTTAATATTTTATTTATTTTTCAAAACAAATTATAACACAGAAAATATATTTAGCAAAATACAAAATTATCACACAAATATAACATAATCAACATACAATAAATCATAAAGTGCTCCCCCCCACCCTCCAAGGGACCAATTAATATACTTCTATCCTCTTGATCAAATAAAGTCTAAATTCCAAAAATATAACATATCATGACAAGGCATGTTACCCTTCCCCTTTATTAATACATAGTCTAGTAATTGATTCCATATCTCCATAAAATTATTCTTCTTTAGCAATCCTTTTTTGCATTTGATACTACTAGTTAGTTTATCATTTAGGGCTATGTCCCAAACTTCCTTATACCAGTCTGTTATTAGGAAAACATGTTGTACTTTCCAATTTCTCGCTATCATTAGCCTGGCCGCAGTTAACAAGTTTACAATTAACTCCTTCGTATTTTGATCACAAATAAGCTTCTCAGTTATTGATAACAATGCTAATTTTGGACAGACCTCTAAATTAGTACCAATAATTTTCGATATTTCTGTAAAAACCTCTCGCCAAAACACCAATACATTTTTACAACTCCACCACATATGAGCATATGTCCCTTTTTCCTGACATCCTCTCCAACATAATGCAGAACAATTATTATCTATTCTATTTAATCTTACTGGAGTTAAATACCATCTCCAAATTAGTTTATAAAAATTTTCCTTTATCCTAATTGACATCATTTTCACAATCCGTCTATCCCATATATTGTTCCACCCCACCTTCGAGGTCACCTCTTCAAATTCATTATCCCATACAGTCTTAAGCTGATCCTCTTGTTCTGCTGCTTTTACCCCCTCGCTCACCCCCCCTCTCGATCCCCCGACCCCTCCCTCTGCTGACAGGACAAACCAGTCTGGCCAGGCAGGACGGGTGCTGAGGTTTTCCGGGCCACCTTGCCCATGGCTCTTCAAGGGTACTTAGAAGGGTGATTGAGGGTACTTGACAGCCCATTGAGAGTGCTTGGGGGGAAACCATCAAAACAAATGTAAAGATTATCTGGATGGGGGGGGGCGCAAAGTGTGTGTTTTGTCAGGCTTTCTCTCCACAATAATAAATTATCATTTAACTATTAAGGCCCCCTCCCATGAGAAATAAATAAGCCTAATCTTAAGGTAGAACATGAGGTGACGGTAGAAGATCCATGTTCTGAAACACTGCCAGACAGATGTAAAGGGGCAGAGGTGCTGAAACTTTTCCATGCCTGCCACTTCCACACACCCCTCCGCCAGCTCATTTTTCAATCACTGGGGCTTTGATACTGGAAAATTACCCAGCTACGGGGAAAGCTTCTGGAAAAAGAGGGTTTGGGAGGGAACAGTGGTGCTGTCAGGGTTAGTAGTTAGTAGTAGGCGATCACTCGTGACCGAGTAAGATTGTCTTCCAGGATAAAATTACAAAAAGAAAATTATAAAAGGAGGAAATTCTAAAAAATTGTGTAGACTCTAGCGATGGGTCCGTAAGTGACTGTGGAGGCCAATTCTAGATCCACACAATTCTAGATGGGATTCCTGCTGAAATCTTTAAAGAAGGGCCCCCCGAGCTTGTACAACATCTTCATAAACTCATCGAAAAAATCTGGATAAGAGAAGAGATCCCAGAAGACTTCAGGGATGCCATAATTATCACCCTCTTTAAGAAGGGTGATAGAACAGACTGTGGAAACTATCGGGGCATTTCTCTCTTAGCTACCGCAGGTAAAATATTTGCTAGGATTCTCGCAAACCATCTTCTATCTATCTCAGAAGAGATCCTCCCTGAAACTCAATATGGTTTCCGCCTCTCTAGATGGACAGTAGACATGATTTTTACTGCACGTCAGCTCCAAGAAAAATGCCGGGAGCAAAATCAACCCCTTTATATGGCATTTATTGAGCCCCGTGTGTGCGAGATGGGAGATTATAAAATCCTGTTCTCGTGGGTAGACGCCCATAAATCCACACACAGAAGTTCAGATCTTTCTCTCCCTCCTCTCTGCGCAGCGTGCAGCGTTTCGGTTGCAAACAGCCAGCCAGCTCCTGTAATCTGACTCCAGCTGCCAGCTCCCCCAGTTTGTAGATTCCATGTAGCAAGGAAATAACTCTGTAACTCCACAGGTCTATTCTACCTGTTTATTTACTTTAGCAAGTAATATTCTACAGAGTATACATTCCTACAGTCCATGTGCAGAGTACAATGCATAGCAAGCATTTATTCCAGTGGAGCAAGGTTGGCTTTACTCCACCCAGCAAAGACGTTACATGGTTGCATAAGTCCAGCAAGCAAAAGTCAGAAGAAAAGAGTGAAGAGAGAGAACAGTTCTGCTTCTCTCTAAAATGGCTCCAGACAGAAAAACAAGTCAGTACGTCACCAGAAAGCATAAACCATGTGACAGGCTCATACTGTTTCCCACACACTCTAGTAACCCCTGCGAGAGCACGAGATTCTAGAAAGACACAACAAACTTGTTTACCGCCATTCTGTTCCTTCCATGTTGTCAACAATGTGCTCCAGCTTGTGAATGTGATACATATCACAACATGCTCTCCCCCCACCACACACACACACACACACACACACACAAAACATGATCATCATTACATCTAGTTCCACCCTTAGATTGAAATACACAGCAGCCATTCATACATTATATAGCACAAACCCAGGTTTCTCACAAAGTGTACTCTCGACATGGATTTGTGCTCCCTCATGAGTGTACTTTTATGGAGGGCTGGTTTTAGGGGCACCAGTTCACCTATGCAAATTGCCCAGAGCACTGGGCTTGGTGAGCATGAAATACACCTATCACAGGCTGTCTGTTCCACTATCTGTGACAGCCGATAGAAACAGTATGGACAGCATACCCCTCAACATTTCACAGATGAAAATAGGGACACGCATGTGAATTTGTAAGAGGTATAGGTAAGCAACATGAAGGTGTGATCAATAGGGTGTGGTCAGGCAACATGAGGCCATGGGCAAGGGTATGGCCAGGCAACCAAAGGGCATGGTCAAGTACAAAAGTTATTAGAGGAAACACAAAATCTTATATATTATAATTATTACATTATTATATATTATTTTATATTTTAAGTTGCTTTTGTAATATTTTTTTTAACCTTACTTAAACCCTTAATTGTTGATATCTGGTGGTTTTCATGGGGGGGGGTGTCAGTGCTTGCAGGGCAATCTCTTTCTTTTTGTTTTAAAATGGTCAGGATTGACACAAATTCAACAGGTGAAGCTTACCCACCCACCCCACACCCCCAAACATGGAGCTTCAGAGAGAAGGGGAAGTTTCTTGCATTTCCTTCTGACACTGTACCTCACCTGTTAGAGGCATAGAGTCAGCTCTGTTAGGAAATAAAATCTTTGGCAATATAAAGATAGGAATCATGTAATAAATTCCCTCATTCACCTCTCCGTCAGTCCAGGCTTTCACCCAGCTAATCCCTTTCCCACAGCAAGGTGCAGCAAGTAGAGCGCGTGCACGCACACACACAAACATCCTCGCCTGGCCCTCCCATCTTAGCAGCATCTATTCCCTCCCTGCTTACTGAGGCTGTTCCAGCCTAAGCAGAACTGTCTTAAAGGGGCCATGAATTAATTATAAATTTGTTAACGGCAGGTAGATTAATGATAGCAAGGAAATGGAAAATTCAGCAAGTTTTCACTATTACCGATTGGTATAAAGAAGTATGGGATATGGCATTGAATGATATGTTGACTTGTAATATCAAATGCAAAAGGGGTCAATTAAAGAAAAATATTTTAAAGGATATTTGGGGTTTATTTTTGGAATATGTGTTAAAAAAGGGGAAAGGGAGTTTACCCTGTCAAGATATGTTGTATTTTTGGAATAATGAACAATTTTAGAGTTATTGTATTATTTGGTCCCATGGTGATGGGAGCACTATATTAGTTACGTATATGTGTGTGTTATTTTCTTTGTATTGTTCAAAACATTTTAAAAATAAAAATGTTAAAAAAAAATGTATAGTGTCGGCCAGCTTTTCCCAACCTGGCACCATCTGGACACGTTGGACTACAACTCCCATAATCTCTGGTCAGCATGGCCAATGGTCATGCTGGCCGGGGATAATGGGAGTTGTAGTACAACATATCTGGAGGGCTCCAGGTTGGGCAAGACCCAGTGTGATGGCTACAGTACTGTTCATGATATGCTCTCTTTTCTATCTATTCCACAGGAACTACGTATTTGTTTTATCTTTATTTCTATTTAGATTGTTACCCTGTTTTCTGCCCCAAGGTCCTCCATTCAGATCCTTACTGTTTATCTCCTTAAAACCATAAGTAGGCCATCGCAACACAAACACGGCTTGCAGCGTAGCACGACATTTCTGAATAATTAAATACGCAGCCTGTTAACATTAATTTTGGTCACCCTAACAAACATGTGCAGCTAGAGAGAAGGTCAAAGACTTAATTTGGCTCGCTACGTTAACATACCCTCATATCAGGACATGGCCTGAAGGCCCATGACCTGGCAAACTTGCCAAAGCTAAGCAGGTCTGAGTTTGGCCAGTGTCTAGATCGGTGATTGACTGGGGACCCCAAAGATACTGCCTAAGGTTCCACAGAACAAAAGCAGAATAATATGCATGTAATAAATCTCAAATGATCTGCATAATATGACACTGCCATTAACTGGACACATGTAGGATCTGCAACAGAACATTGCAGTATGGAGTGCTCCTATTCAGGGTAGCCAGCCATGCCTTTTTCCACGATCCCCCATTCTATTCCACCCCAGCCCCAGTTTTCCATCACTCCTAACAGACACTAAGAGTTATGTGGCCACTGAGCATGCTCAGTGCTATTTTGTTTTCCCCCAGTAGTGTTTTACCCCTAAAGATTTTTTGTGTATACTTCTGCAAATTGTGGTGTTCTCCCAAGCCCCCTCAACCTCACTCTAATCTTCTACATGGCTACATATGGATCAGGTCTGAGTTTGCTGTTAGTGTGTGTGTGTGTGTGTGTGTGTGTGTGTAGGATACTTGCTTCTGATCTTTTTATTTCCAGCTGCTACTGCAAACAACTCTGACCTACATAGGTTCCATATTTGTCCTGGTCAGACAGCAGATAGCAAATGCTATTAGAATCCATGAAACCCCCCCCCCCCCAAATACTACATAGAGACCTGACAGAAATCTCTTTCTAGGTGCATTGTTCACAGAACAGTCCGACGCAGAGGGATGAATTTACAGTATGTATCTGTTTATTAAAAGTATTTATATCCTGACCTTACGTTGTGAAAACAACGTTCAGGGTGACATACAGTATGTTAAAAAAAATCACAAAAAACACATTATAAAAAAACACGTGAAACAGCCTTTAAAACGGATTACTTCGTAAAAGACTCTTAAACCCAGTGGTGCAGAATGTCAGGCCTGGGGCCCAAATCCAACCCACCTGAGTTCCCAGACTGGCTCTTTGGTTTCTCCAGATAGCCACGCCCCTTTTTCCTGGCCCACCTCCTTTCCCCCAACCACCAATCATTTGGTGGTTTCCTGACTTTTGTGCAGTGTCCCCTGCACCCCCCATTCTCAAAGGTTGAAATGCCTCTCCTGAGGCTTAGTGAGTGGCAGTAAGTAGAATACGGAGATATTTTGGGGCCCACCGCTCTTGCTGTTTGCTCCACCCCTTTTGCCATTGGCCTCGCCTACCAAGGGACTTGGGCCCTGAGAGCATCTCCAAAATGGGAATCCAGCCCTTGGAATGAAAGAGGTTCTATACCCCTGCTTCAGGCCAAATGATTGCCTTAAGAGAAACTTCTGATCCTAGCAGCTAACACAGGGTGGCCGCGTGTCCTAAATACAGAGGGCGGTCCTCTATTTGAAGGGCTGTCCAAGTCAGTTTAAAGATCAAGAACTGTAAGAAAGGAGGGAGCACAGGAGGGGCCTTGAGGCTGCCCAGGACAATAGCTGACTGGCTAGGCACACCGCTGTATTGTATTTTTATTTAAATTATAGCAATTTAATTGCTATTTAAATTATAGCAATTGATTTTAAAGTTGCAGCTGTGTCTATAAATTAGCATGTGCAAAGTATATGCTAATCTGTCTCCTCTTTTTCCTTCTGTTTTGGTGATGTGGAAGTGGCCACTGGAAGCTAAAGGTCAAAGAGAGGATGCCAAATGAACCTCCCTGGGAAGGGAGCTCCATAACTTAGGGGCAGTCTCTCTTCCTTGTCTCAGCCAGTAGCACCTCTGACACTGAATGGACATTACATAATTTCTCTATATACTAACAGTGACCTGGGTTCACTGAGTGCCGCTGGTTATGAAGCCAAAATGGCACCATCCACTCACAGGAGGGTGGGATCAGCAGGTTTGCAGAAGTACACTTTTTTTTAAAGGGAAAAAAAACCCTCCAAGGGAGGGTGAACTTCAAATAGCCCAATGAAGACTGAGCATGCTCAGTGGGCATTGAATGCTGACTCCTTGGGAATGTTTTGGCAGGGGGAATGGAAAACTGGGTTTGAGGTGGAATGGAGTGACTGGAATCCTGAACAGAAGCATTCCAAACTGTAACATTTTGTTGCAGGTCCACTATCACCAACTAGATGTTCAGGAGAAGTATCCTCCAATTTTGTATATTTCATGCAATTATTTTCAAGGCTTTAAATAAATACATTATTTCTTTCTAGCAATAAGTTCCTCCTGCTGCTACTGTTTTATGCTGTTATGATGAAACCAATGACCCCATTTGATTGTTTTTACTGAAATCTTATACGAGCCACACTGGGAGGCAGCTGCCTGAACAGCAGGATAGAAATCTTCTACATAAATAAAAAGGTAGCTTACAATTTAAAATAAACCCTCCAAACCCAATCAAATTCACAGTATTATGAAGAGTTAACACTATAAAAACAACACAAAACGCAAAGAGGGTAGAGAATACAGGCCTGTGGCTCGTGCTGGCTCAGCTTGTCTGAGTGTGGAAAGCTAAGCAGGGTCAGGCCTGGTTATTACTTGGATGGGAGACCCCTCCTCTAGTTTCCTGCAAGGACTTGATGGCCTTGTAGGCCCCTTCCAACTCTATAATCTATGAACAGGAATAAAACACTAAATGCAACTAGCACATAACATTTTGAACTAGAGATAGCATGGAGACTGCACTGAGGCGTTGGTCAGTTATCTTCCCTGTTTATTTATTTCAAATTGATATCCTGCTTCTAACTTGAAATACAGTTTCCCAAAATGGCTTTAATATTAATAATTTTAATGACAAGTCCGTTATAAGAACTGTAACTTCAAGAACCAGTGCCTGGGTTTTCCTTTTTCTCCTCCCTCCCCATCCTTTTTTCCTTTTGTGTCATGTATTTTTATATTGTAAGCCTGAGAGCAGTATCTTCCTTCAATATTGGCAATGGGATAGTGTCCCTTCACCACACCTGAGGGCAGCAGGCTAGTTTAGGAGTGCAGAACTGGCCATGTGGCACACACCCCTCTGTCCTCCAATAGGAGAATGGCTGGGGGGCTCAGGAGGAACAGCTGGAGGGCTACCACCATTGCTTCCCATCAGTTGCCTAACTATCCCTAATGGTAGGGCTGGCCCTGGGTCCAGGCACCATTTCCCTTGGGAACTGAAACTTCTTAGGGTCAGTTGATCTATTGACTAGAATCAAGACCACAAGCTTTTGGACTATACCACCTCAGGCTGCAGTTGTGGGGGCTGTGTGCTTAATATTCCCCCAGTAAAAGTCAAAACAAACCAAGTCTAGAAGGGGTGTGGAAGAGCTGAAATTTAACCTCTCCCTGAGATGCTCTTTATTGTATGTGCGGTACAGGCAATCTCCTGGAACATCCCCTCCCACAATGCCTGGCTCTGCAGAAGGGCCCCCCCACAGAGCCAGGCATTTGTGCCTGGTTGGCTTTCTAAAATGCTATGCTGGCCACTTTCTCTAGCCAGTGCGGCTCTACAGAGTTGGCTCCACTTTGCTGCTCCCTTTGACAGCGGAAATTTACAAGGACATTGACAAGGCAAGACTACACATATTGGATAGCTGTAATTGCGTACTTGTGCACCTGCAAAAGACCGACCAAAAAAAAGAAAAGACAAACGCATTTGCACAATTTTCAAGGCGGACCCCCCCCCCGACCACAACTGCACTATTTTGAAGCTCCAAAAAACCCCCTGAAAAATAAAAACAGTGGCAAACGAAAAGGGGTAGCGATCAAAGCGGGGAGGGGGAGACAAGATGGGTTCTAGCGCGGACACTGGGATACCAGCTGGAGGACCAAGCAAGAAGGAGGGGGGAAATAAGCCATGGTGAGCCCGATTATCTGTTGGGTGCACCATGGGTTGTTCTGCAAACAACCGACACCGCGTAGCTTGTTCACAGGATAGCTAAGCATGTCATGCGAATGCGCCCATTTAAACACATCACCAGAATGTTTCTAGCTATCAACTGTTCTTTAAGAGGTATTCCCTCAAGGCATCCAGACTGCTCTACCTGCTGAAATCTTAAGAGTCAAGAATTACTGGAGTTGGAAGGGGTCTTATGTGGTCATCCTGACCAACTCGTAACAGTACTGTGTGCATTAAAATGGAGCTACTAAGACCTTAATTGCCAGGCCCCAAATGTTTTGGTGCCCCAGGCAAAAAATCAGTGTTGGCTCCTGGTTTTTGAGGGCCCTTGGGAAGACATCCTCAACAAGCCCCCTTCCTCAATGAGTCTACCTTCTCACTGCCATTGTCACCAGCTCCTCCTCCTCCTCCTCCTCCTCATCATCATCATCATCATTATCCCGCCTTTTCCCCAGCACTCTTTCTCATCATTGCTCCAACTTGCTTGCTCTACAGGCAGAGAGCCAGTGAGCAAGTAGGCAGCGGCATCTCCTGTTCCTCCTTCTCACCACTGCTGTTGTCTGGGCCAGAGTGGAGGCAGGGAGCATCATGCAGGTTGCAATGGTGAGGAGGAGCCGCAGGTCCAGGGGGCTTTTGTTAGTGGCCCCCTGCTGGGACAGGTGCCCAACCATACCTACCTTTGATGGTGGCCCTGAAGAAAATGCAAGTGTCACTCCTCTCGTATTACTGAAGAAGGGGCACAATTCCCCAAGAGGTTCTCCTGTGGAAGCCACAGGGAAATGAATGGCAGCCGCTGAAGAGAACTTTCTGGAGGATTGTACCGTGTGGGTCAGTCAGGCTTATCCTTAATTCTGCTGCTTTTCATACAGCCCCCAAATCTGCCACATTAGTAGGATTGCTAAATCTTGGAATCATTAAAACAACTACCTTGGGCCTAAGCTGGGCCTGGGGGCAGAGCCCAGAGAAGGTATGGGGCAGAACACAGTGTTTGGAGTGGGCCCGGTAGTTGGGGTGCATTTGAGGCTGGAGGCCTGCACAAAAACTGTCTATTTGCTTAAGTAGCGCAGGATTGGGGGAATCTGGCCCACCAGATGTGGTTGGACTACAGTGCCAATCATCCTCAACCACTGGCTGATGGGAGTTGGAATCCAACAACATCTGGAGGGTCACAGGTTCCCCAAATCCACCCCAACTGCTGGGCCACTCCAAACATTACACTCTGCCTCATACCTTCTCTGGGTGTACAACTTTTAAAGATGGCTGAAGGGGGAGAAAATGGACTAGCTACTTGATTTTTTGGAAAGCACAAACACAGCCACTGTAGTTCGGTTGATTGGCAGCCTTATACTAGAGCAGTGCTTCTCAATTATTTTCTGTCATGCCCCCCCTAGGAAGAAGAAAACATTTCACGCCCCCCGCGCGACTGTAAATAGTATCATTTGTCTATAAAATTGTTATAAGTACACCTCTGCATAACACTGTATCCTTATTAACGTATAAGAGATAAAAAAGAAAGACAATGTGGATCAATTTACAACAAAGAATCGCTTTATTAACTGTAGCAGAAAAGATTTAAAAGGAGCACAGGATTTAAAGGAACACAATATTAAAAAAAACTTTAACTGAGGTCAAACGAGCCCCCCTTTACGGAGCCTCGCGCCCCCCCTGGGGGGCCCGCCCCACTATTTGAGAAGCACTGTACTAGAGGAAGCCATCTTACTTTGACTCATAGCAGGGCCTCCATTGACCGTTGCAGCCTGTTAGGATTGTGCACTATATTGTTCTATTTATTTATTACAATAATATCCCACCTTTCCTCCAAGGAGCTCCAGGTGGCTTACAAGTTCTTCCCCAACCTATATTATCCTCATAACAACCCTGCAAGGTAGGCTAAGGGGTGTGTGTGTGTGTGTGTGTGTGTGTGAGAGAGAGAGAGAGAGAGAGAGAGAGAGAGAGAGAGACTGGCAAGGCCAACTAGTGAGCTTCATGGCTGAGTGGAGATTTGAACCTGGGTCTCCCCAATCCTACAGAGCAATCTATATATATAAAAGAAGAAGTCCTGACTGACTGACTCATCAACGCCCAGCTCAAACCATGTAATCTAGGAACATGAGATTTTGAAGGGAAGGAACATTGTTTTTATGACGTAGACAGTGACACCCACTAAGGAAGGATTTTTGGAAATTCCGTCCCTAAGGGGGTGAAAAGGGGGGGGAAGCACCCCACTCTCATATCTCCTATGGGCAAAACAACAGGGGAGCAGTTATGCAAATCGGCCTCACCTCATAATTGCTGCAGGAGCCAATCGGAGCAGTTATGCAAATAGCCCATTATACACTTAGAATGTTCGTATGAATTCCTGCAGGGGCCAATAGGAGTGGGTATGCAAATCTCCCCTAGGCCATTTAGAATGTTCTCTAAGAGGGTGAAAAGGGAGGGAAACTTTTTAAATGACTGACTGACTGCTGTGGGGGGGGGGGGCGTCGCATAGGCTCCATCACGTTTTGACGGATCTACCCCAAACTTGGCACAGTCACTCTTCATCACCTGTAGACTCTCTAATTAACCTGATTTTTCTTTAAGATCAGATATTTCTGTCAGAAAAGATTTCTGCTGCCAGCACCCAGCCTAAACGTTACACAGTCAGAGACACTGTAACTTTTCCATACAGCTCTTGCAGGCCTTCAAGGAGAGGGAAAAAAAAAAAAACCTTTTCATTTTAAAACCTGTTTTTTTATTATTTTTCTTCTCCATAAAAAAAAAATTCAAAATGCAAATTGAAAATTTAAATGTAAAAACAAGTCACAGGGGCAGACTTTGAAGGTAGCGATTAGGTTCTGAAAGAATCAGCTATGTGCACAGAAAGCCCCAGATTCAGTCTTTAGCATCTCCAGTTGAAAGGATCAAGTAGCAGATGATGGGAAAGGATCCCTGTCTGAAGGTGCTTCCAGATGAGGCATTCATTATACAGTCACTCTGCTCAATTCATGGAATTTAATGGGGGGGGGGTATGGGTGTCCAGACAACACAGGGTGCTTCCAGACAAAGGACTCCTAGTGCTACCAATCATCAGAAGGCATTGAGCAACTATTCCGGCTTTTCTTCCTTAAGGGCGCAATCCTATGCATGTTTAGACAGAAAAAAAAGGCCTACAACTCCCAGCATGCCCCAGTCAGCATAGCTAGCTGGGGCATGCTGGGAGTTGTAGGCCTTTTTTCTGTCTAAACATGCATAGGATTGCACCTTAACAGATTTTTTTTTCTGGTAAGAGAGCCAGTGTGGTGTAGTGGTTAGAGTGTTGGACTGGGACTCAGGAGACCCAGGTTCTAGTTCCCACTTGGCCATGAAGCTCAATGGATGACTTTGGGCCCATCACTGACTCTCAGCCTAATCCACCTCACAGGGTTGTTGTAGTGAAGAGAAAACAGAGAAGAGGAGAATGTACATTGCCTTGGGCTTCTTGGCATAAAAAAGGTGGGGTGTAATGTAATAAATAAATAAATAAAGATGGCAGTGGGAAAACATGGGATGGTTACAAGATGATGATGAGGAAGACATTTGCGCACACACACACACACACACAGAGTACAATTCCATGATTGAGGCAGGGCGATTAAACAATAAAAGCACACGAAGCCTTCCACTTGTACCCTTACCTGTGTTTCCCCACTGCTTCTTTTGTCTTCTTTCCACAAAATAATCCATTAAGAAGGGAAAGATGGAATAGCTAGTTGTACTATGGGTACTTCCAGACCAGACTTTTGTGGTGCCTCATTAATGGAATGTTATGGGGGCTCAGCCGTTGTCATCTGCAACTTGTAACTCTCCTGTTCCCCCACTGCTTTTGTCTTTTCTCTTACCACAAAACAATTATGGAAAAAGAAAAGATAGAATAGCTGTGCATTAGGAGAGGGGTTGTTGTTAGGCATTTAAAATATTTGGGGACCCAGCCCATATGACTGATATCCACATATGCTAATTTACATCTGTATATACACATTTAGAAATAATCACTAGGATTTATTTAAATTTCTCAGAAGGCAAAGCCAGCCAATTAATTTCTTATCCGAACAATCTCAAATAAAATAAATTCTTGTTAATTTGCACCCTGACCCAGATTCTCCAGAACCAATGGAAAAAAGTTTTTAATTTCTAAGTCCAATTGCCACGCAGGGGAAGATTTGTGCGGAGGGTGTGCATGCGGCTAAATGAGGGAAGGGGAGAATTCCCTCCCTAGCTGCAATCCCTCTTGAAAATCCCCCTTGCATGAGAAACAGAAGAACTGTTAGCCCGGATGGATACTCAGGGCTCTGGGGAATAGATCCGAATGACCTGGGAAATAGACTCAGGGCCAAGCCATGGACCCAGCCTTAGCAACTCCCCTGCATAGTAGACACTGACTGGGTGTTCAGACAACACGATAACTCAAGGGTTGAATGTGGGTTGTTGAACCGTGGGTTACTGCCGAAATGTGGGTTATGTTGTCTGAACCCAGCCAAGAATATAAACTATGGTGAATAACCCACAGTTCACAACCCAAGTACAAACCATGAGTTCTCTTCATGGGTTGTTCGTAGTTAACAAGTGCAGCTGGGTTCAGGCAACACAATGACCCACGTTTCAACAACAACCCACAGATCAATAACAACCCACACTCCCTTACAGTGTAGGTTATCGTGTTGTCTGAACCCAGCCAATACTTGGCTGGATGGACAAATAGTTTGATGTGAGGCAGAGCGTCCTCTGTGAGTGTGAGCGAGCGTGGCACCAAGGTGAGTTAGTTTTGACTGATGTTCATACTGATCAAGACAAGGAGGATACAATCTTGTAGGATCTGCTGCTGCTGTCTGCTCCGCTATGCTCCCCCCCCCCCCGTCCGCCCCCTCCAGATCCCTCCCATCTATTCTTTCCTTCCCCTCTAGCTAGAAAGCAGGTTGGTAGTTCTTCGCTTTGCCTGGCTTTTCTTCCAATGCTCCAGCTGAGGGCAGCAAATAGATAGAGTCCACAATCGCAGGCATTAGCAAAGGCTTCTGAGGGGGAAGCGTTAAAAAGAGAGAAGGGAGGGTGGGTGGAAGAAAAGCAGAGAAGCTGATCTCCTCTCCTCCTTTTTCCTTCTCATCCCTCCCCCTTTCCAGCTCCTCCCTCCTCCCTCCTCCTCCTCCTCCTCCAGCTCTTGTGTGGGACTCCATTTTCCCAGCCCCAAAGTCTCCAAGGAAGGGACCGTGGGAGCGCGCATCCAAGATGGAATAGACCCGAGTTCTTTCTCCAAACGTCGCCCTTTTGCGTCGCCGCTAACAAACCAGGGATATATAGACCCGTCTTTTGTGTGTGGACGCGACTTTTTCTCCTCGGGGCTTGCCCAGAATGGATGAGCAAGGGAGGCTGATTCAAGCCAGGGGGGCTGTGGGGCTCCCGGGCCACCCCCCGGTGCAAGGGGTCCAGACGATGACCCCCCACTCTCTCCACGAGCCCTCCTCGGATAACGGAGAGCCGCGGAAACAAGACATCGGCGACATCCTCCAGCAAATCATGACCATCACCGACCAAAGCTTGGACGAAGCGCAGGCAAAGTTGGTTACCCTTCTCCATTCTTGGGCGGCCTGGGCTTTGTGGTGGAGGGTGGAAAGTTGGGTCGGAGGGTCTCCCTTTGTGCGGGCCACGGGCAGTTAGATGCAAAGTGTCGGCAAAGCGGGGCTTAGTTGATGGAACTACAAGATAGAGGCTGGGGGGTGCATTTATTGGAGGGGGCCCCACCAAAGGCTATGCTTTTTGCAGTGTTGAGATATCAGTGTGTTTGTTTGCCAGGTTGGAGTTTGTGGTGGAGACTTTGGAAATTTCAGGATGAGGATGGAGTTGCTGATAAGAGGGCAAAGCTCTAGGGGCCGAGGAGGAGAGGTCCTTTTTATGGCAGCCTTCCCCAACCCGGCGCCCTCCAGGCGTGTGTGGACTACAACTCCCATCACCCCAGCCAGCCTGGCTGAGGGGTGATGGGAGTTGTAGTCCACACGCCTGGAGGGCGCCGGTTTGGGGGAATACTTTTTTTATGGGGTATCTTTAAAAATTCTGGCTTTATGGGGGGTGAGCTATTTGGGGGATAGAGATGCCAGATTTGGGCAGAAACTGAAGGTTGGGTTGGGCTGGCAATGAATCGCTGGATTCTTTTTGGGGAAGGGGAAGAAAGGTGGGTTTGGGCTAAGAGTGGGATCGCTTGTGGAGGAACTAGTGGCTTCTCCAGGGGATAGAGGCCTGGAGGTATGGAGCAAGTTTGATTTTATTTCTTGGATGGATGGATGGATGGATGGATGGGAAGTTGAGGGCGATACACAGTTTGTGGGAATAAAGTGTTGATCAACGAGTGGAGTTATTGGGGCCTGTTTGATCTGGGATTTAGGTCAAAAAGAGGAACTTGGGCAGTTGTAGAGTGAGTGGGAATATGAATTTGCTTTGTGGTTTACATCCTTCTGTTGGACTAACGTATACGGTATACAGAATGAGTATATTGATGAACTGATTTGGGACTGAAGATTGGAACTAAAGAGGGATGATCAGTATAGAATTACAGTTCATTGGGGAGTTATAATAGGGTTGGAACCATAATTATTCATGCTTTCAGTAAACCCACGGAAAACAGTGGGACAAGTGGGGCTAATTTAGGTCCCATTGATTTCACTGGGTCTGTTTTAAGCAGGACTAAGTATGAATCCAACCCACAGTGATTAGGAGATCTAAGAGTTTGTTCTGGGGATTACTCCCCAAATTACTTATTCCTGAACTCCACATCTTTTGGCCAAGCCACTAGAACTCACTTCTTTCCCAGATAATTTAGGAGTCCCTGACTGCCTGGGTTATCTCTCTAAATCACCAGATTGCATTTTTGTTTCAGAGGTATCCTGACTGCCATACATGTGGAATTATAGGGTCTCTGTTATGCATTAATATGGCAATTATATTTGGTGATTTGTGTATATGTATATGAGGGAAGCAAACGGAGTGTAACGTTGCCAACTTGGATATACTCTCTGATGGGCCTAGTGCTGAGGCTGTGACTTTTGAATGCCTAACTTTGAAAATGTTTGCGTGGAGATAGTGGCTGTTCTAAAATAAGATTTATTTATTGGCAGTCTTTATGTTAGAGGGAATATTTGCGGGATAGTCTTTGTTTTGAGAGACGACTGGCAAGAGAATGGTTTCAGATATGTATTTTGAGGCTGTGTTGTGTGGGGGGGAATTGTGGTTTGTATCAAAATGTCTGTTTCAGTTCCTGGAAGGTGTTTTCAGCTTGGAAGTTTGTCACGGTGAGAGAGAATGCAAGAACTGTGTTTAACTATTGTGAAGTGGCGGTCTGGAACAGGGGTATTGTATATTTGGAAAGTTAAATTCCTGAAGGGTATCTTTTTCTGAGACCCGTGTGACTGTGTGTATATACTAGAATCTAACGTGAGGTGAATGGTAGGTTGGATACCAGCTGTGTAGAGATACCGTAATTCTTGTGTTAAATCTCTGGGGGGTGGAAGTTGTAGGACTGTAAACCAAAAAGGGTCTGTGGGGTGCAAAAGTTGTGTTTGGAGAGGGGGAACTGGATGTGGAAGCTCTGGGTTGTGTGACGGTGTAAAATGTGGGTGCTCTATTTGGGAACCAGAGATTAACTATTTGTGGATGGTTTCATTTAAAAGTGTGTGTGTGGACATCAGTTCTTGTCTAGCGTTCAGATTTTATTCCATTTATGGATTGTTTTAATTTGCAAAACTGACTCTAGTTGTATTAGAAATTGGGTGAGTTGTGTAACCAAAATGGAGAATCTCACATTTTTATGGGTGCATTTATCTATCAGAAGGAAACATGCTTGGTTTTAAATTGTTATACTGCATATACTACTCAAGACAAGAGGTGCCAATAAAAATATCACACCAACAAGAAAATGTTATCTGGGTTGATTTTATTGGCATATGCCGTTTATTTTAATAAAGTATAAATGGAGATTACGTAATTCTTTTTCTCCTCTGGGAGAAAAAATTGTCTACCTTTTGTCTACCTTCCTTAACTTGAACAAAGTTTGTCCATTTTACTGTACCTGTAACATCTCTGATATTTTGATATACATTTCCTTCCATTGTTTAATGGTTTGTTTTTATTGTTGTGGCTGTCTAGATGCTGGAATATTATTGGGAATTGCTCAGGGTGGGGTGAGGACTACATTATATGTGTGAATAAACAGAGATTGACTTATTCACAAGGCTGAGGCCTGTAAGCTATTGTGGAACCAGATATAAATTCTATATACAGTAATACCTTGGATTGCAAGTAACTTGGTTTGAGAGCGTTTTGCAAGACAAGCAAATTTTTAAATATTTATTTAAAATTTTTTTTACTTGATATACAAGCGACGTCTTGCAATACAAGTACTGTAGTACGGCTTAAATTAAAAATCTCTGTACAATTTTTTGGGGGGCGATTTTGTCTTGATATAAGAGTGTTTTGGATTGCAAGCACGTTTCCGGAACGAATTATGCTCTCAATCCAAGGCATGACTGTATCTATATCTCACGCCCTCAAAGCTCTTTCCCAAGACATCGGCTTTATCTGTTTTCTCTTCCACTGTTTAAACTGCAGGAAACACGCACTGAATTGTCACCGCATGAAGCCGGCCCTGTTCACCGTCCTCTGCGAAATCAAAGAAAAAACAGGTATTGTTTGGGCCAGGGCCTGTAAGGGTGGTTTGCTTTTGTTGCTTGTTTTTTAATTGAAATATATAGATGTATTTCAATGTGGAAAGAAAAAGAAAAGAAGCAAAGAAGGGTTCGGGAGAGTTTGGTACAGTACAGAGAAAGAGGTTTTCCCTCAAGAGGTTTTGCCAGAGGCCTGTCGTCTCCGCGCCATCTTGACGCGTCTGGAATTTCTTTTGCTGCCTGCTTGGTTTGCTTTGTAGCCACTTTGCCCCCTTCACCTTCCTCCTCCTCTCTTCCTTACCCCGCTGTGTTTTCTGGAGGGCAGAGGGATTTTCTCTTTTTGTGTGTGTGTATTCAGATTATTTCACTTGGGGGAGACCACAAGAAGTCCCTGGTAGCACCTGGGCCTTTTGTCCACAAGAATAATTCACACACACACACACACACACACACTCCCCTCATGGTTTCAAAATTTTCATTGTTGCCTCTTCCTCTGCCACTCTGTGCTTCCACAATTCTCCCTCGCTTTGGGACGTTTCCCTGGCTGTCTGGCTTAAGTTTCAGGCTTCAGGGTGGGGTGTCCGATGCTGAAGAATATGTGCAAAGTGTGTGTATCAACTGGTATTTCTCTAGTTCCCTCAGTTTGCACCCTGCCTAGGTTAAAAAGTGAAATGGCAGTGGCCAAGCCATGGCCTTAAAAGGATTAGTGAAAAGGAGAGTGAGCGTGTGTCAGGGTTGTCATTAAAAGTTCATCTGGCCTAAGCTGTTGGATTTGGGCCACACATGGCTGAAGTGATGTGCAGCTGTCTTTAAGGCCACAATCCTTTATGCATTAAAATGGCTTAAATCCCGCTGAAGGCAGTGGGAGTGAGGCAGATTTGCCATGATCAGGCTTGGAGCCAAAACGTATAAGCCATCTTCTGCAAATACAGTATCTGAATGGTGTGAGTGAATGGTGTTGCTCAAACACATTGTATAAATCACTGGTCTTCAACTGGTGGATCGGGACTAAAAAAAAATGGGTCATGCCCCAATTTAAATTGAGTCACAGCAGTGGCGTCACGGCCCCCCAATTTTATTTTATTCTTTGTAATTGCTGTTTAGCATTGTTTTTTTTAAAGCAGATAAAAGGCAAGGGGAAGAGAGACAGAGTTAGACAGACATGGTGTAACATTAACAGTGAGGCCTATTTTGCAGTTTGAAATTAAAGATGGTCCTGGATCTGGAAGTTCAAAAACTACTGGTGTAAACTGTGTGTGTGAATGAACACTCCTTCTATGTGTGTTAATACAATCTGTCTTGCTATACTAATTTATCACTGGTGATTGTTTGCTGGGAAAGAGTCATGCTGCTTTAAGTTGAATATTTATTTATTTATAATACTTTTATACTGCTAAATATACTAAAATCCCTAAACAGTTCACATTAAAAATACAGTGACCTGGTTCTCATGTAACAACACTCCAGAGTTAGGGATGAGTATGGGTTGTTGAATCTTGGGTTGTTCTTATGTGCGAACCCAAAACTATGGGTTAACTATTTGTTGTTAACCACAAACAACCCAGGAAGAAACCCATTGTTGTTGGGTTGTGAACTCTGGGTTGTTTTAACTATGAGTTGTTGTTACATGCGAACCCAGCATCATGGGTTGTTCATGGGTTGTTTTGCCAGGCTACAGAGGCGGTGGGCAAGACTAGTAAAATTTGGAACCCAGGGTCACCCAATGAGAGTGATTGGCAAGAGATTTGGGATAGACAAAAAGGAACATCATCTTCACACAGCGCATAGCTCCTGTGTAATTAGCTGGGTGACTTTGGGCCAGTCACGGACTCTCAGCCTAACCTACCTACCTACCTACCTCATAGGGTTGTTGTGAGGATAAAATGGAGAGGAGGATCATGGATACTGCCTTTGGCTTCTTGGAGGAAAAGGCGGGATATAAATGTAACAAATAAATAATAAATAAAGTAAGGCCATCAATGGCTGTAAGTCATGGTGGTTATGTGCTACCACCAAATGTGAAACCTTACAACAGTCTGGGGGGAGCTATAGCCTGTGACACCTATTTGAGTCAGACAGGGAAGTTGTAGAGTCGGACCCAGCCGTGGGAAGCCAGAGGCCTGAGAACTCAGTTCTACCAGGCCTCCTACTGGCTTACAAGCCAGGAGGGGGTGAGACTCAGGATGCTGATACAGCCTCTCTTCCACAGCTGGGAAATCTGACCCTGACTGAAGCTCCTGCTTCTCAACCAGGGACATCTTCCATGGGAGCAGGGCGGCAGGAGGAGGTGGCGGCGGCAGGAGAGGGTGTTTCGGGGGTGTCTCCTTTCCTGCGTCAACTATAGAGGGTGGGTCAGAGGTATCCGGTGAGGCGCAGCAACCACCTGAGAGCCAGGTTTCCCTGCCAGGATCGAATGTCCGATAGCAACCTTTAGGAGTCACTCCCCTGAATTTAAACCAGAGCAACCTGCAGTAGACTTTGCTAGAAACAATGTATTGGTAAGCTGGAAAGCTTCCTGCTTTCACTGGAACTGTGAACTTATTTGGACTTAATCTGTGTGCTGAACACAGGGCTTGTTGGGTCTTTTGTTGTGATGCTCATGACTGATTATTGTCAAGGAACTATGTTGTAATCTGTTAACTGTGGATCTTTATTAGGACTGTAAAGGCGTTCAGCTAATTACTGGAATTATTGCAATAAAAGGTTTTACTGAGACTTGTGCCTTGGCTCTGGGAAGTCTGGTTCCCGCACCAGCTTTGAGAGGCAGTATGCCTCTGAATTACCATTTGCTAGGGAATTGTGGTAGGAGAGGCCTATTGCCCTCGTGTCCTGCTTGTGGGCTTCCCTGAGGCTTCTGGCTGGCCACCGTGGACAACAGGAGGCTGATGGGACTTTGATCTGATCTAGCAGGGCTGCCTCCTCTTACCTTCTTACAGTGCCCTCCTATTCATGTCTATTCAGAAGTAAGTCCCATTGAATTCAGTGGGGCTTACTGCAAAGTAGGGATCCAGTGGTTAATGCCTCTTTCCAGCAGCGTTAAAGGAGGTAATAGTGTGGCTATTCTGGATCCATTTGAGCAAAACAATGACCAATTTTCAAAATCTTCTTACCCAAGGTGGTAGAGCGGCTGTGGCTGTGCAGCTCCACAGCCTCTTGGATTAAATAGATTTTCTGGATCCATTTCAATCTGGTTTACATCCAGGCCTTGGGACTAGGCCTGATTTGGTCACTGTAGCCAGGAGTGAGTTGTGCCACCTTGAGCTGATATTCTAGTTGCACTTTTTTCTGGATAACGAGCACTTTGCTACTGTGTTGGCTACTCTGGTAACCTCTTGACTGGACTACTATAATGCACTGTATGTGGGGCTGAGCTTGATGACGGTACAGAAACTGAAGCTAGTGCAGAGTGCAGCCTCTCGGCTGTTGACCAATGCCATCCACATAAAATGCCTGCTTTATGAGAGCTCCATTGGCTACCAGTTATTTTATGAGCCAAATACAAGGTGTTTGTTTTACTATTTAAAGCACTAGATGTGCACTGGGATATTTGGGGGAGCATCTTTTCCCATATGAACACCCCCCATCCCGGGCCTATTGAGGATCCCACCTATGACGGATAACCTTGCCTTCTTCATTAGAAAAGTTGCCTTCTCAGTGGTGGCCCTTGCTTAGTGGAAAGTCAGGCCTTTTTGCTGCTGGTGCCGATTCGCTTTTGCTTTTTTGCTTTTTTTAAAAAAACTGCTCTGTTGGTTGCATTTTATATATTTTATGACTCATGTTTTATAGTATTGTTGATATTGTGGTTTTAATTTTGCTGTAAGCTATCATAAAGTCAAGAAGTGGCATGTAAATTAAATTTCTAATATAGATTGCTGTACTTTCTGCATATGCATGCCAAGCCATGTCCTTTATTATTCTCCTTCCACCCCCTCAGGCTGCCGCATGTAGTTGCACATACATTTATTTATTTGTTTGGATCTGTGCCCTGCCCTGTCCTGTCTGGAACCCTCAGGGAAGCTTAGAGCTTGGCCCCACCCATACCACTGAAAGGAAACCTTAATCCTCCATATAACTGTGTGTACTCTGTGCTCACCCTCCATCCCAGAAATGTATTTATTTATCTGATTTATACCCCACCTTTTTGTCCAAAAATAAATGGCACTCAATGTGGCTTACAAAAGCAATAAAAAAAAGAGATTAAAACAATAAAACACAGTAAGAAACATAAGAATTACAGAATAAAAACAGCACCCAACCCACAGACCCACTTATGAACCATAGGCCTTGTTGAATAAAATCTTAATTCTGTGCCAAGAAAGGCTGAATTAAGCAAAGGTCCATAACTTTTGCTTGGCTTGCATAATTAATCCTACTTTGGTTAGTCAAGGAGAAGTCAGTGTATTGCATAGCTCCCCACATTTCCCCCCTGAAGCTTGGGAATCTTAAATCAGCCACGCCTGCCTCTTCCGAGATTTGTCTATGCATTGGCCACATTCTTTAAGCCAGCCATGTATTTAAATACTAGCCTGGTAGCCACAGGTCAGGGGCCAAATTCCATTTCAACATAACAATTACAGAATAAAAACAGCACCTAACCCACGGACCCACTTATGAACCAAAGTCCTTGTTGAATAAAATCTTAATTCTGTGCCAAGAAAGGCTGAATTAAGCAAAGGTCCACAAGCTCTCAGGGGCCACATTCCAACAGTGGGAGGGGCTGAAGGTAAAAGGGGGAGGGGCCAAAAATACCATCACATTTTAGGTTAAAGCTGTTTCTGCTAGTAACTAAGCCTTGGGAGAGGAATTTCAACCTTTTAGAATGTAGAAAAACTGCACGAAAGCCAAGAAACCACCAAATAATTGGTGGTTGGAGGAAAGAGGGTGGCGGCAGGGGAAAGGGGTGTGGTCATCTGGGGGATTTGACCTCCAGGCCTGAGGTTCTACATACCGTACCTGCCCTGGGTGTCATAGGGAATTGCATGCAGGCAAGTGAGTGGACTGGCAGAGAAGGGATGGGGTGCTCCATCCCACCTCTGTTCCCAGCATAGAAACCCAAGTGCGCTGCTAGGGGAGGGAAGCCACCTCCTCCATGGCCAGCATAGAAATGCAGCAGGCTGCTGCAAGTGTTTTGAAACATAAACCTAAAAGCAGCATCCAAAAATGTCAGTCTAACGCAAGAACAACAGGTTATTATGTTTTGGTATCTGTAATGGAAATTGTTTTTAATCACTTTATATTTTTTATGTTTAATAATGTTATTGTTAGCTACATCTTCAAAGTAATATGCAGTTTGGCCTATGGCCCAGTGATTGTAGCATGCTCCCCCTGCAAATAGGTGCACGGTAGTTTCTGGTCCACACTTTGGCTAATACTGTGAAGAGCTCCAAAATGATATCCAAATGGGGTGAATGGGCAAGAGAATGACAAACGTGGCTCAGTGTAAAGTGATGCATGCTGAGGCAAAAAAATCCTCACTGAGAAAGAGATATTGGGGTTGCGGTAGGTAACTCAACAAAAACATTGACTCAGTGTGCGGCAGATGTGAAAAAGATAAATCCCAAGCAAGGGATTCAATATAGAACTGCTAGTGTCTTGATGGCCTTTTTAAAGATGAGAAGACCCATGCTGGATCAGACCAAAGGACCATCCAGTCCAGAATTCTGTTCATATACTGACCAACCAGCTGCCTCTGGGGCAAAACCCACACAAACGGGACTTGAGTGCAATACCACCCTTGCACCCATGATCCCCAGCAACTGATGTACATAGGCATACTGCCTGTGATACCGGAGGTAGCATATTGCCAGCAAGACTAGCAGCCACTGATAGCCTTATCTTCCATGAATTTGTTCAAATCCCCATTTAAAACCATCCAAATTGGTGGCCATCACTACATCTTGTGGAGATGAATTCCATAGTTCAACTATGTGCTGTGTGAAGAAGTCCTGCCTTTTATTTTTTCCGAATCTCCCACCAATCAGCTTCATGGGCTGACCCCGTTGGGTTCTAGTATTATGAGAGAGAGATTTTTAAAACATCTATCCACTTTTTCCACACCGCCCATAATTTTTGTATACCTCTATCATGTCTCCTTTCATTTGCTTTTTCTCTAAGCTAAACAGTCCCAGACATTGTAACCTTTCCTCATAGGGGAGTTGCTCCAGCAGCCCCTTGGTCACTTTAGTTGCCCTTTTCTGCACTTTTTCCAACTCTGCAATATCCTTTTTAGGTGTGGTGACCAGAACTATAGACAAGATTCCAAGTGTAGTCACACCATAGATTTGTATAAGGGCAGTATGATATTGGCAGTTTGAGGAGGAGCAAAAAATTGTTGTAGTCCGATATCATCAGGAGGGCCACATGTTGCTCTACTTCTTTCCTCCTGCAACTCTTCAGTTTGTTTGTTTGTCTCTTGTGACATGGCTTTGCTGACCTTCTTCCAAGGCTGTGTATGTGGGTTTAATGCCGTTGTAAACTCAAAACAATCCTGTGGTGATGGGTAGGTTGAGAGAGAGTGACCGATGCAAGCTTGGTGAATGTGGGACGATTTAAAACCAGATTTCTGGGATTTAAGGGCCTAGCTCAGGGGTAGACAGCCTGTGACCCTCCTGCTGTTTTGGCCTACAACTCCCATCAGCCCTAGCCAGCATAGCCAATGGTGAGGGATATTGGGAGTTGTAGGCCAAAACAGCTGGAGGGCCAGAGGTTGGCCACCCTAGCCTAACCAGATGAGATAGTGGCAGACTTCAATCCAGTACACCAGGGGTGAGGAACCTCTTTCAGTCCGAGGGCCAAATTCCATTTTGGAGAAGCTCTTGGGGCTGGATTCCAGTGCTGGCTGAAGACAAAAGGGGTAGGGCTCAAAATACAAAAAATACAGCATACTGTAGCTTAAAGCTCTTATCGCCAGTACCTAAGCCTTAGGAGAGGCATTTCAACCTTTTAGAGTGGAGGGAAAAACTGCACAAAAGCTGGGAAAAACACCAAATGATTGATGGTTGGGGAGAAAGGGGGAGAGGCCAGGGGGAGGGGGCATGGCCTCTTGGGCCCCCAGGAGAGCTAGGTTTGGACCCCAGGCCTGATGTTCCCCATCCTCACACTGCACTTATAACTTTCAAACACGCTGACAACTTTTTCATTTATATTTCTTTGGCTGGTGTTTTTTTTTAACCTGCTTATAATATTTCATCAGTTGAGATTTGTATGTGTTTTTGAAAGAGAAGTGTCTCTCCTATGCCTCTGCTGTTGTGCACATGTTTTTAATCAGTGCTTTATTTACAATTTTTAAGCAGCTGTTGCTATTTGATGCATGGAGGTTGCTTTTGAGAGGCTGCTGTTGGCGGACTGTAGAATTATATTATTACAATAACATGTTGTCAGAAAGGTGGTTTCTGGTGTTGCAGTGCCAAAGAATTTAAGCTAGCAAGGCCTGGTTCAAAACTAATTTTTAGCCATTTACTCACTGGGAGAGCGAGGATGTCACACTGCCTTAATCATAGTTTGGTGTGATGAACTGCAGCAAGCCTTGGGCTTGGGCCTCCCCCACTCCTCTGGCATGGCTATGAGGAGGGATTTGGAAGCTTTGACTTACATTTTCCCCCCTTAACTGCAGTTTGTCACTTCATCCAAATCCTAAACTGTGGTTAATGTTAACTATGGTTTGTTTGAAACAAGGCAACTTCAAACCATGGGTTGTGAAGCTGGCTTATTTTAAACAAACCATAGTTAACATTAACCACAGTTTAGGGTTTGGATGGAATGCTAAACTATGGTTAACGGAAAATGGAAGCTGTTGTGGAATTTCTCTTGCACTTGGAAAAGGTCTCAGGAGTTTGGAAACAAGGTTCTTACTACCTGGTGTTATTTCTTTTTTTCACACTTCACTCAACACAATTCAATCACACTCACCTGAGTCTTTATCTGCTAGGACTAAGTCTCTTCACAGAGGGGAGATCTGATGATTCCACAGGTGCCCTTTTGCCAGAACTTTTTGGAGATTAGATTTTCAGGTCAGGCCCTCATTCACACAACAATTAATCACAATCACACTACAGCAACCTTGTTCTGCTCACAGATTCACTCATTTAAAAAAAATAAATACAGGAGGAGAAGAGTAAAGTACTTGGTATGCTCTCTGGCAGGTTTCTTAATTTATAACAACAAAATTGGACTCTTACCGCCTCTTTGTAATACAAAGCAGAATGGGGAGGGCAGACAAGCTTTTAGAGAATTTTAAAATGGTTCTCTTACCAATCTTTCATGTGCACTGCTTGTCTGGTCCCTAATGCCTAAAGCTTCTGAACTCTTCCTTGAACCTGGAGGTGCAGGGTGGGGGGGACCGTGCAAGACTGAAGCTCGCTGCAGCTTGTCATCCTAAACTATGGTTTGAGCTAATGTCCAAACACAGTCAATACCTTAGGCAAGACACCATCAGCTCCCAGCACCCCTCCACCTGAAGCATGAAAATACTACTATTGACATATAGAGTCTGTGGTAAGGATTACTGAGATTATATAGCTGATGGAACTTGTAAATCAGTACTTTAAAAGCTAAATATGAATATCATTATAAGAACACAAGAAGAGCCCTGCTGCATTAGACCAAGGATCCATCTAGTCCAGCATTCTGTTCACACAGTGGCCAACCAGCTGCCCACGGAATCTCACAGGCAGGACATGAGTGCAACAGCACCCTCCCACCCATGTTCCCCAGGAACTGGTGTACAAAGGCATACTACCTCTGATACTGGAGGTAGCATATAGCCATCAGGACTAGTAGCCATTGATAGTTTTCTCCTCCATGGATTTGCCCAACACCCTTTTAAAGCCCTCCAAATTGGTGGCCATCACTACATTTTGTGGAAGTAAATTCCATAGTTTAATTATGATTACTGTGTGAAGCAGTCCTTCCTTTTATCTGTCCTGAATTTCCCACCAATCAGCTTCATGGGATGACCCCACTGTGTTCTAGTACTATGAGAGAGTGAGAAAAATGTTACCCTATCTACTTTTTCCACACCATGCATAATTTTGTAAACCTCTATCATGTCCCCATCCTTTACTCACTTCTAAGCTAAAATTACTAAGATACAAGGACCCAAAATAACATGCCCTTGGGTAGAATATGGTATGTATTTTGTCAACTTTATATAAGTTGTATTTACACTGACAGTTCCCACTCACGGCTGCTGGACATTCCCAGCATTACTCAAATGGCTTACACTTGACGGTAGTTTAGTGTTAAATTACTGCTAGAAAACCCAGCGGTCGTTTACAGCTATCTCCCCTAGGATGCTTGAAAAAGGGTGGATAGGCTCTGGATTCTGTCTTCATGGACAGAAAGAGATGGCGATAGATAGAGCATCCTTTTAAAAAGCTACAGTAAGGCAATATCTTTATTAGGACCAACTAAAAAGGTCACAGATTAATAAGCAGAGTAGTAATTTTGTATGTTTCCATTCTATTGTAAGTCGTTTTGAGTCCTTTTTTTTAGTAAGGTGTCCAAGAAATTTAAAGATGATGACGATGACGATGACGATGATGATGATGCAACATACCATACCAGCCTTTCCCAACCTGGTGCCCTCCAAATGTTTTGGAATACAATTCCCAGCATTCCTGACCATCAGCTATGCAGGCTGGGACTGATGGGAGTTGAAGTCCAAAACAATTGGAGGGCACCAGATTGGGAGGCTGCTCTTATGTAAGGGTGGGATACCTGCTACTTTCCTTCTCAGCTTGAAGACTAGAGAGATGAGATTTTAATTTAAAAACACCGATATCTTTGCTCCCAAAAAAAGAAAAGAAAAAAAGATGCCTATTTTTCCTATGTTGATAACACAACTGTAATTATTGTGAGATATAAAATAGCCAAAATAAATGTTCTTAAAATATGCAGTTGGGTTTTTGTTTCTTTTGCAATGTAATCTTCAAAAGGTGTGGGACTTTTGAACCTTGTTCAATCTCCTGTACCAGACTTCTACAGCCTGGTGCCCTCTAGATGTGTTGGACTGCAACTCCCATAATCTCCAGCCACTACTGGCTACGTGGGCTGGGGGTGATGGGAATTGTAGTACAATACATCTGTAGGGTCCCAGATTATGGAAGGCTGTCCTAGATAGATAGATAGATAGATACACACCATACACATATTTTTGCTCCTCAAACTGAATGAAAACTTTGTCCCTGCTGGAAACAGAGCAGAGGAGAACATCGGCGAATTTCCTCCCACTGTATTGAGTGTGAAAAGTGCAGAAATGAGGTATTTTATTGCTGCACTTAAGAACATAAGAGGAGCTGTGCTGGATCAGACTAAGGGTCCATCCAGTCCAGCATTCTGTTCACACAGTGGCCAACCAGCTGCCCATGGGAAACCCACAAGCAGACATAAGTGCAACAGCACCTTCCCGCCCATGTTCCCCAGCAACTGGTGTACTGCCTCTGATACTGGAGGTAGCATATAGCCAATCAGGACTAGTAGGCATTGATACCCTCTCCTCCATGAATTTGTCCAATCCCCTTTTAAATCAGCGGCCATCACTACATCTTGTGGAAGTGAATTCCATAGTTTAACTATGTGCTGTGTGCAAAGATTAAATATGTGTGCATCGTTTAAATATGTGCTTAATATTTATTTATTTTATTATATTTATATCCCCCTTTTTTCCTCTTGTAAGGAGCCCAAGGCGGCTTCCATGGTCCTCCTCCTCTCAGTTTCATCCTCACCGCAACCCTGTGAGGTAGGTTAGGCTGAGTCAGTGACTGGCCCAAAGTCACCCAGTGAGCTTCATGGCTGAGTGGGGACTAGTACCCGGGTCTCCCAAGTCCCAGTCCAACACTCTAACCACTGCACCACACAGTGAACCATTGCTGTTTGGAAAGGTAGTCATAAGAAAACCTAGCAAGCTGACGTATACTAGGTCAGACTACTTTTCCATCTCGCCCGGTATTGTCTATCTTGACTAGTAGCAGATCTCCAGGGTCTTGGGCAAAAAGATCTTTCCCATCACCTGCCACCTGATCCATTTAGCAGGTGCCAGAATTTCCAGCAGGGGACTTTCCCAGCCCTACCTGGAGATGCTGGGGATTGAACCAGGGACCTTTTGCATGCAAAGCAGGTGCGCTACCACCGAGCTACGGTCTGTCCCAATAACGTGCTGCACCACCTGAAGATTTATTAGTGTGTAGATACATAGGTCTGGAGATGAATCATATACTCTTTTTCAGAGAGTTGAAGACAGTTTGAAATGGGATCATTCCTCATGGTGTGTGTGCTCATCCCACTTCTACCCCTCTGGTAAACAGAATTTTTTGTCTTTTTATTGCTTCAGAGACCTGCACAACCTGTTGAGCAGAGTTGGGCAAAAGAGAGAGAAGGTATCTACAAACTTATTGTAAAAGCAAGATTTTGCAGTGATGATGGAAACGGATACAAACTTGATTAAGTGAGAGAGGGCAGAATAATTAACACATATACTTTTTCTCGTAAAGTGGCATTCTTCTATTATATTTTGGAAGAATCATAGACAAGCGTATGGTTTTCAAAATGCTGTTGCAGAGCTAAATAAAGCAGCTGGTGTTCTATAAATTCTGTTGGGTTAAAGTTGTATTTAGTATAATTTATTGTATAATTCTTTGCAATATACTTAGTAATAGTAGTGTTAGTAACAAAACAAAACAAGACTTACTACTACAGGTTTCTTTCTCCCATGACATGAACCGGGTTTCTCCCTGCCTTTGCAATGCGATTGACAGATGTGCTTACCGGTCGGTGATTCAAGCACCAATTCAGTCATCTGTCTCCACAGCTTTTCATGCTTCAGATGGACTGTCTGCCTTTTTAAAAAAAAAACATTTTTAAGATGCTCATTGAAAGCTTATTCAACTGAACTTTAGTTTGTTGCCGCCTTATTTAAATAACACACACACACACACACACACACCGCCAGTTTTTTAAAAGTTGAAAAACAGCTGCAACAGGAAAGGTGGAGTGGAAGATTGGTGACCTCACAGTCACAAGCCGATCATTGCTTTGTACAGCTAGCTGCTGCAGCAAATGCACAGAACTGGGGTTTTCCTAAGCTCAACTTGGAGAGAAGATTGGTCATTTCAACCAAAGTGACTGGTCTGTTGCTCAAATAGGAAGCTGCCTTATACGGAGACAGACATTTGGGTCCATCTAGCCCAGTACTGTCTACACTGAGTAGCGGCGGGTGGCCAAGATTCCAGGCAGCAGATTTCCTGGTGATGCCGGGGATTGAACCTTGGGCCATATGCATGCAGAGCATGTGCTCCACTACTGAACTACGGCCCAGTGGTACTCGTGTGGACCTTGGCAAGTGACGCACGCCTCTCTCAAACCACTGAAAAATCAACAAACTGCACCCCCCCTCATTTCCATCACTTAGAAATGGGATGGCAAATTTGGGGGTGCCATTTTGCCACCCACCTGCCTTAAAATCTAGATTAATTAACATTTATTATTTCATTTGTACAGTAATACCTTGGATTGCAAGTAACTTGGTCTGAGAGCGTTTTGCAAGACAAGCAAAATTTGATAAAAAATTTTGACTTGATAAACGAGCAAGGTCTTGTAAGACAAGTTGTAGGGATGTAACCGCTCGCCTCGAGCGGGCTTAGCGGGCCGAAATCGGCCCCACTCACGCCCGCCAGAGACTCGCTTTGATATAAGAGTGTTTTGGATTACAAGCACGGTTCCGGAACGAATTATGCTTGTAATCCCAACGTATTACTGTACATTTAATACATTTAAGCCCCGGCTTTCAGGGCAAGAAAGTTTCCCAAGGTGGCTTACAACAATTTCAAACCAAACCCAAAATTTCAAGTACAACAACAACAAATTAAACAAAATAAGAAACAAATACAAAGGGTTGAATCTGGAGGTCTTCCGTGAGCAGAAGGGCTCTTTCTCACAGCATAAACTCCTTGCACAAGGTAATGGAAATTCAGGGGTGTGCTTCTGTTTGCACTGTGACTTGCACAATGTCTTGCACAACATCTCAAGATGCAGGCTAGCACAAGACCTTGCACAAGCTCTCGTGATGTGTGCCATTAGAAGGTGTTGCACCAGTCATATGCACAAGGTCTTGCATAATGTCAATGGTCATGTTCACACAAGACGCTAATCCAGAATTCTTCTGGATGCTGATTTATCATTCACAAGCAAGGATACTGGTGCACGCTGCCTGATGGCTCTCGCTTGGCTCCTTCTGCAAGTGGGAGCAGCTAATCTAACCAGGAATTTACCAGGGTGGAAAAGCTTACTGTTGCATCTGAACCAGGATGCCTGGCTACTCTAACAAACCACAGTTCAAAGCCAAGGTTTGATGCTGGCTTCTGGATCCAGGCTTGTTAGAGGAACGATTAGAGGAGGAGCCAAGCAGGAGTAATCAGGCAGCACAGATCAGCACACTTGCTCATGAAATAAACAAAGATTCTGAGAAATTCTGGCTTAGTGTTTTGTGTGACTGTGGCAATGTTGTCCACTAGCCAGGGATAGGCAATCTGGTGCCCTCCAGATGTTGCGGCCTACACCCCCCATAATCCCTGGCCATTGGCCATGCTGGCTGGGGTTGATGGGAATTGTAGTCCAAAACATCTGGAGGGCAGCATGTTGCCTACCCCTGTGCTAGCCCTTGCAGAAAGTCTTGCACAATGTGACACTATGCCTTCTCCTAGCCCTTGCACAACTGTTTATGGAACAGCACCACTGCCAAAATTTATCCTGCTTCTGCATCTCTGGATCCAGCCCAAAATCTTGATAACATTCAACTGAAGAGCCAATTAAACAACTGAAAGTATGGCCGATGGGATAGCAGACAAGGCAGTCTCGTAGCTTTCTTGGGACGAAGCCACGTGTATTGGCCAGGGACTTGCATCCCTATAAAGGGGGTATTTGAAACAATTCCCAGTTATTGGTTGATCTTAAGAGGCACTGATTTGTAAACTTTTATTTTGGGACATTCTCCAGGGACTTGCAGAATTCTTTTCATTTCTTTCTTAGCTTGTCATTCTGTTGGGTTGGCTTTTATCAAAAGGCACAAAGGGTATTCTATGACTGATTTTTAATATATTCCAGGTTTGGGATCCAATGGAAATAAGAAGTATCAGACATATTGAACTTGACAAAGTCAAAGCACTGTGTGATGGGGTTTGCATTTAGTTAAATTGATCATAAGTGGAAACATCTGTACAGTTGAATCTGAAAATGTGAAAGCTCGACTTCTTTCACTGTTTAATGTTAGGTCTCCATGTGCGCTCACACAGACACATAAGCTCTCTTACAACCCTTGAAAACAATTTTTGTTTTGTTAGCTGCATGAGAGCTTGTATAAAATGTAGCAGCTACGGTAATTCTTTGAGCCAGGAAGTTTCTAGTTCAAATCTTGCCTCAGTCATGAACACACGAGATGGCTTTAGGCAAGCCACCATCTCTCACCTCCCCCCCCCCCATGTATGATGGGAATAATAATATCATCCTACCTTGCATGGTTGTTGTAAGGGTTTTTGAGATAACATAGGTAAAGTTCTTTGAACCGTCAGAAGACGTGCTCTATAGGCATTAACCCAGGGTGGGGAACCTGATCCTCCAGATTATATTCTTAAGTGAAAACATCATATATTACGACTAAATGCTGTTTTGTCCAATGCTGTGATATCCTCCATTTCTGATTTCAATTGTCTAGCCAGCAAATCAGAAAATTAGTTCATGGCTGGACCCACCTTTTTAATGTCTCCAAACTTACATCTCGAAGAGCCAACGGGTTCCAACCAGGTGGGCTATTAAAAAAAAAAAAGAGCTTAGTGTACAAATATTTATGGGAGAGCAAAAGATAAGATCTGGTCTATTCAGGCTTCCCAGCATGATGCCAACTTAAAAGCGGCTGTAAGGGGCACTGCTGTGCTACATCAGAATATAGTTTTTTTTTTAAAAACATGCTATATTCTTCTAAAACAGAAATGGATAATAAAAAGTAGAAGGGAGGAGAGAGAGTTGTGTCTTTGTGATAATTGACATGACAGATACTGTCCCACAAGATATAATAAAGAACAGGGATTACTAAAATGTGGATATTGTTATTACTGTGAACTCTTGAAATATTTTTTCACTATTCTTGGATATAGACCTTTACAATGGGCATCAGTAGAGGGTGCTCTTTTGAGACTATGCTTCTTTGCCACCATCTGCTGTGCAAACCAATGGTTATTCTTGGAGGGCAAATGTGATGAGGCTACTAGTTAAAGACTTGTACATACCTATGGAAGTGGAATGTTTAGGTATACGAGTGCTGTCTTAAGACCAGAAATTTCACTCGCGCTTAGGTACCCACTGGGTCTTTCCACTACTATGAAGCCCACCATATTTGTACCAGCTGCACTTCCTTGGTAATATTTCTAGAGCTTTTAATTGCTTTTCCCTGATCATTCGTGCCAAATGTTGTATCTTATGCTCTTGGTCCTCTGTGAGCATGCAAGCAGTGACAAGAGTGAGGCAAGGCAGCCCAGAAGGAGAGGGTAAGTGATTGTGCAACAGAGAAAGAAGTGAGGAAGAGGCTAGTCCGCTTGTGGGGGACACACTGAGGGCATCTTGTCCAAGCTCCCCCCACACCCAAACCTGGTGCTGGCACTTTGGAAGCAGTTTAAATTTGTAGCTTACACATGCCATAGCAGCTAAGGGGAAAGCTTTTTAAAAACTAAGTTAGCCCTGGCAGCATTCTAGGTGTGAAACATTTTTAATTAAGAAGATTTAAAGCTGACACAAAATCAGCAAAATTTCAGAATTATTATTTTTTTAAATTCTCAGCATCTTCAAATTTCACTCTTGAAATTAGACATTGAGGGACACTTTGTTGAGGAATTTGAAGAGCACACAAAACTTGACAAAATAATTCTATAGCTCCCCCCCCGCCCCTAATAGCCCATAAATACAATAATGCAGTTCAAATGCAAGAACATCATCATCATTATACAGGCCTGTGGCTCACGCTGGCTCAGCTTGTCTGAGTATGGAAAGCTAAGCAGGGTCAGGCCTGGTTATTACTTGGATGGGAGACCATTCCTCTAGTTTCCTGCATTGAGCAGGGGGTTGGACTCCTTGTAGGCTCCTTCCAACTCTATTCTATGAAATCTATTATTATTATTATTATTATTATTATTATTATTATTATTTCTAGAGTGTTTATGTTAGAGTGTTCTAGAGTGTTTATGTTAACTAGTAACTGTGTATGTTACACTTATACAAACACAGGCCCTTTATCAGGCTTAAAATGTAAAATACAAGACAAGACAGAACCTGCCTGTGGTAAGCTAGCCTTAGCAGAGCTGTGTATGCACTCTCTTTCCCTGAATTGTTTAACATCACAATTAAATGAAATCAGTGTGGAAGAAAATCCATCCTCACCCCACCCTAATTTGTGTCAGGATTATTTAGATGGCAGTTTAGGAACAGATAGAGCAGTCGTCCCCCCAACCTGGTACGCTCCAGATGTGTTGGACTTGGAATACAACTCCCAGCAGTAGGGGCTGGACAGATCTGACCCTTGGGGCCCAATCCATGGGGGAATGCTCTTGTTCTTGCACAGCCCCCATATCTTTCATGAGGTGGCAACTTCTCAATGGATCAGGTCCAGCACTTGAATTGCAGGGGCAGCAGGAGCCTGGTCCCCTCACTGTATGTGTCAGCGCTCTTGGCTGCTGTTTTTAGAAAGCTACTGGGGACATGATTTGGCTAAATGTGGGGGTCAAGGGTGGGGCTAAAGCAAGTGGATTTCATTAACACACACCCCAACTCTTTCCCCCATAATTCGATGGATGGCTACTAGTCCTGATGGCTATATGCTACCTCCAGTATCAGAGGCAGTATGCCTATGTACATCAGGTGCTGGGGAACATGGGCAAGAGGGTACAGTTACACTCATGTCCTGCTTGTGGGTTTCCTGCAGGTAGCTGGTTGGCCACTGCGTGAACAGAATGCTGGACTAGATGGATCCTTGGTCTGATCCAGCATGGCTCTGCTTATGTTCTTGGGATTGCACTCATTGTGACCTATGTTATTTAGTATGCATGTGGAGATGGAGACTTGCCGTTCAGGGGTTTTGGCCTTGGGCACCAAAGTATCTTGGACATGGACACACACACCACCACCACTCATAGGGAAGAAGGGCACTGTGTGGTTCCCACCTTCCTTCTGTTCTTCTGTGTTGCTTGCTGAGAGATTTTAGGCATAACAGGGTGGAGGCTATTTTCCTTGGCTCCAGGCCCCTTTTGCCTCCTGACGGAGGATGTGACAGAACCGGTATGGCTGCTCATACAGCTTTGCTCGCTAAGTCTCTTACCACCACCCCGCCTCATCCATCCAGCTTGTTCCTTGGTTACTTTTGCATTTGTTTAGGGTGGTTTCGCAGCAGTGAGTTATGTTGTGGACTCCTCCCCAGTTGGGTTACTGCTGAAACTGTCAACTTTCGAACCAGCCTCTGCCACCGGCAGCAATGGGCTGGTTTCTACCTAGCAAACTTCTCTTATAAGGGCATGAGCAGGCTAGGCCAGGTTATGGGTCCCCTTGCCCCACCCCGCCCCATCTTCTGGCTGGTTGGCAAATGTTTTGTTTTGGCTTGTTAACTGACCTACAGAAACTTAGCAGGTGGTGCTTATTTGAAAAGCTAAATATATGTGGCTCAGGCTGCTGTTAAAGGCAAAATAGCAGGGTGAGGGATTTTTTAAAAAGGGAACCTTAGCACTTAAGACGGTGCTGGAGGTGAGGGATTGCACCTTCCCCACTTTTTCTGCCACTGGCCCTCATTATGCCTAAAGGTTGCTTTTTTGGCTTCACTTTCCTTGGGCCCATCAGGTCTCTTCTCCACTCTTAACTTCTCTCTTCTCCCCCCTCCCCACCCCTCCCCTCAATTTCTCTGTGTCTGCCAAAAGATTGCTACCCCTTTTCTGGGCCTGCCATTGCCATAGCAACGACCTAGTGGTGACCTAGTCTCCTGCCAAGAGACAGGAGAGGAAGGAGGCACCAGGAGGGGAGGGAGGGGAAGCCCACCAAGGAAGGATGAGGAGGAAGGGTGGGCAGGTGGGGGGGGGGTTCCCATGCACCGCCCTGCAGGCATACACTAAGGCAGTCAAGACATTAACTCGTTCCTCTCCCCATGTTTCCATTTCAGGACTCAGCATCCGAAGTTCGCAGGAGGAAGAACCTGTGGACCCACAGCTAATGCGTCTGGACAATATGCTCCTGGCTGAGGGGGTGGCCGGGCCTGAGAAGGGGGGTGGTTCTGCTGCTGCGGCTGCCGCCGCTGCCGCAGCAGGGGGAGTATCCCCGGATAACTCCATCGAGCACTCCGACTATCGTAACAAGCTTTCCCAAATCCGCCAAATCTACCACTCAGAGCTGGAGAAGTATGAACAGGTGAGGATGTTGATTATGCCTTATAGGGTTGCCACTTCTGAATCTCCAAAAAAGAGGACAAGCATCACCCACCCACCCCCAAAAAAGAGGATGAAAGAGGACAGTGATTTGCATAACATTTGCATATGCTAATATATAGGTATAGATGCAGGTTTAGAAATCATTACTATAATTTAAATAGAAATAGAGTACATCTCACCATAGTGGGGAAGACTGTGACCAGGTGACCTGTGTGCCTGCCTGTTCAGCCTGCTGTCCAGGTTGATGGGAAACAGTTCTAATGGTTTATTCATTTTAGACTGGAATTGGACAGGACAGTGCTACAAATAGACGACTCCTTCAAATAGAGACAGTCCCCTGGTAGCCCTTCAAATAGAGGACCGTCCTCTGCAAAAGAGGACGCCTGGCCCCCCTAAATCTGCCCTATAATGCATGTGCTTCTAACCTTATGCTATTGGCCTGTGTTTGGTAGTCCTTGATTTTAGGAGCAAAGGCAACTCATTCCTTGTTACTGCCCCCTCTGTATGCTAAAAATATAATGCTGAGGCCTCATTGGCTTCTCTAGATTTGGGCCTCCCCCTTTTGGAGAACCCTGGTCCCATAACGCCTGTTGGGAAGGAACCTCAACCAGAGAACCAGTGTGGTATAGTGGTTAGAGTGTTGGACTGGGACTCGAGAGATCCGGGTTCTAGTCCCCACTTGGCCATAAAGCTCAGTGGATGACTCTCAGCCCAATCCTACCTGACAGTGTTGTTTCATAGATTTCATAGATCATAGAGTTGGAAGGAGCCTACAAGGCTATCGAGTCCAACCCCCTGCTCAATGCAGGAAACTAGGGGAGGGGTCTCCCATCCAAGTAACAACCAGGCTTGACCCTGCTTAGCTTTCCACACTCAGACAAGCTGAGCCAGCGTAAGCCACAGGCCTGTATTGTGAGGATAAAATGGAGAGGAGGAGGAGGATTATGTAATCTGCCTTGGGTTCCTTGCAGGAAAAAAGGCGACATATTAATATAATAAATAAAATAAATAAATGGTTCCCAGAATTTAACAATGTAGTGTTGTTGTGTAGAAAGGGTAGTAGGATCACACCACTGGCTCCACCCTGACATTGTGCAGCTCCCCACCCCCCAGCTTCTATGTGTTGCATATGCATTTTCCAATAGGGGAAGCTTATACTGGTTACTACATAACAATTTAAAAAACTCAGAAAGCATTATTACTAAATTAGCTAAATACGTTTCCAACTAGTTACAAAACAGCAAAGCTGTTTAGATTATTTAAACAATTTTAATAACAATCTTTAGACCACCCGAGAACATTACTTTAATGCAAATTCTTGGCAGGTTCACCCCCATCTAACCATAACCACCATCACCACTTCTATTTATTTCTCGGTATTCTTTCTTTTTCAAAAATGGAAAACTTTACCTTTTTTCTTCTCTATTTTGCTGCGCTAAGTGCTAATAAATAATACAACAAATTTACAATGCACGCTGTAGACCATGGTACCTTCCAATATATGATAATCCAGTCCCTCAAGTTTCTGATTGGCCCTTTAAAACCTTCTTGAGGTTCTTGTCCCGAAAGGACTGTTTCCCATTACTGTTTTTCTTAAATCGGGCCACTCAAAGGTTTTTGCCACCTCTTTCCATGTCTTTCAAGCTGTGGGATTGGAGTTCCAGATAGCACAGAAGCCTGCATGAATCGGCGTCCCGTTAGGAACTTAGAAAGCTGCTTTATACTGAGTCAGATCATGAGTCCATCTAGCCCAGTACTGTCGACACTGACTGGCAGCAATGGCTCTCCAGGGTTTCAGGCAGGATTTTTCCAAGCCCTACCTGGAGATGCCGAGAATCAAACCTGGGATCTTCTGCATTCCAAACAGGTGCTCTACCACTGAGCTATGGCCCTTCCCCATATTCAGACATTCATATTGCAATACATGGGCACTGGATGCCAGGGAGCCACACAACATTGGGTGCAAGGCCAGTGGTGGGACCCCGCTATTCCTTTTATGCATGGAGCCCTCCCTCCTTCACATGGGTAATACTTGAAGGGGGCTACTGAGTTCGCATAAATGAATGGAAAGGTAGAAGTGGAGCATGTCAAAACTGTGTCCTCATGAATTTCCCTTAGAAAAAACAACGGGCATGGGTGGGTGGGTGGGTGAGCCCTCCTTTTAGGGTGTAATCTTATGCATGTTTAGACAGGAAAAATTCCTACGACTCCCAGCATTCCCCCTGCCAACCATAATGGCTAGGCCATACTGGGAGTTGTAGGACTTTTTTTTCTGTCTAAACATGCATAGGATTGTGCCCTAAAAAGGCTAAACAAATTCATGGATGGTAGACATTGAACTAAGATAGGCAATAGCTTTTGATAGATTAAAAAAAAAAAAATTGGACACGCTGCTCTTTTCAGTATCAGTTCCCTGGGTGTTTTATGACATTGTTTAAAATAGTTGAGAAATAAATACTAGCTCAACAGAACCTCCACATAGAAGGGGCAGTGTTCCTCTGAATATCCAAAGCTGGAGACCGGCAACACAGGAGAGCAGCTGCCTCCACACCCTGCTTGTGGACTTCCCAGAAGCACCTGCTGGCCATTGCTGGCAGCAGAAAGCTGGGTTAGCATGAGCCTTGATCTGATCCAGCAAGGTAGTTTTTATGTTCCTAAATGAATTTATTGATTTATAATACGGTACTTTTCTACCACTTAATATACTAAAATCCCTATGCAGTTCAAATTAAAAATACAGTATAACAGTATAAGAACAAGATAAAATAATAAATATTTAATATTACAACAAAATAACAATAAAACTGGGTAGTCCCTTACAGGTTAGGGCAAGCCTCTGTAAATAGGTATGTTTTCAAGACGCAGTTTAAATTTCCCACCATTTCTGCCTCTCTAATCACATGTGGGAGAGTGTTCCAAAGGGCGGGTGCCACCACTGAGAAGACCCGCTTTGTACCATTACCTGGCAACATTTCATTGGTCATGAAAGCCAATGTTTGAGCCACTCAGAAGTATAACCAAGGGGACATAGACCAAAATCCTCATTCCTTTATGTCAGATAAATCAATCTGGAATAGCCAAGTCCCCCTTTTTTCCGGATTATCTAATCGGGAATTAACTATCGCCCTCCATTCTGTATTTGCAATCTCTACAGCAGGTTAAGTATCCCCACTTCACCTATCATCACACAATGAAAGGGTGGGGAAATAGTCTTTTAACACTTTATCCAGTCTGAGTGTGATTAAGAAAATGTACGGTACTTAGGGTCTGTTCTACAAGATTCTATTGATCTGCAGAAGCTGCATTTTTAAATCGGCGTCTAGCTGTGATACCACCGACTGATCTGGTTATGTCAGCCCTATAACATATGAAGTAACAAAAGAAAGGGAGAGTGCTTCTGCACATGTGCAGAGTGACTTTATCACTGAGTAACCACTCCCAGGAGCTACTCTGGGGGTGCTTCCAGACGAGGCTTTTATTGTGCAGTCATCCTACCTCATTCACAGAATTTTTACAGGAGGTCCAGACGAAGACAACTTCCACTCATCTTCCCCCCACCATGTTTTCCCACCACTTCCCCCATCTTTTCTTTCCACAAAAAACCATTAAGGAGGAAAAGAGGAAACAGCTGCACAGTGCCTTTTGGTCAGTAGTGCTAGGATAGGGATGGTGAAAATTTAGTTCACTTTGCATTTTGATGCACTTCCTGAACCAAAACATGGACTGGAACACAGGTTGTGCTCCAAAACCTGCACTTTTTTATTTTTTATTTTTTTTATTTATTATATTTATACCCTGCCTTTTTTCCTGAAAGGAACCCAAGGCGACTTACATAATCCTCCTCCTCCTCTCCATTTTATCCTCACAACAACCCTGTGAGGTAGGTTAGGCTGAGAGTCAGTGACTGGCCCAAAGTCACCCAGTGAGTTTCATGGCCAAGCGGGGACTAGAACCCGGATCTCCCAAGTCCCAGTCCAACAATCTCACCACTACACCACACTGGCCCCCTTTCCCAAACGTTGAACTCAAGTTCAGCAAAAAACCAGCTACACACAAAAATGAATATATTGAGGAAAAAATGCATTTAAAATGTACATATTAGGAGACAGTGAGCACAGAATCATTTTAGCATAAGGGGGGGAAATTTGTACATTTAAAAAGTATGCATTAAAATACATACATTTGGGAAATGGTACCAAAATGCTTATATTTATTTGAAGAAAGGCGCATGAAGATGAGGATGAAACTTGAAAAGCAAATTGCCAATGTTTCAAGGAGGCATGATGTAGTAGTGATGGGTGACTTCAATTTTCCCGATATCTGCTGGGAGACAAATTCTGCAAAACATGGCCCCTCCAGGAAATTCCTGACCTGTGTTGCTGATAACTTCCCTCCTACAGAAAGTAGAGGAAGGAACTAGAGGATCGGCTATCCTTGACCTGATTCTAACCAACAGAGACGAGTTAGTGGATAAAGTGGCAGTTTCAGGAACTCTGGGGGAAAGTGACCATGTTATACTTGAGTTCTTGATTCTAAAGGAAGCAAAAACTGAGTGTAGCCAAACGCGTACCCTGGATTTTAGGAAAGCCAATTTTAATAAACTCAGAACAATGATAAGTAAGGTCCCATGGCAAGCGACTCTAATGAGAAAAGGAGCCCAGGAGGGGTGGGAGATTTTAAAAAAGGAAATTCTAGAGGCACAATGGCAAACAATTCCCACAAAGAAAAAAGGCAGGGGACAACAGAAGAAGCCAGCGTGGCTTCACAAAAAACTCCCGAGATGACCTGAAAACAAAAAAGGACACATATAGGATGTGGAAGGAAGGCCAGGCTACAAGGGAAGAGTACAGGCAGGTAGCACAGAACTGCAGGAATAGTGTCAGGAAGGCTAAAGCTGAGAATGATGCTAAAAACAACAAAAAAGCTTTCTTCAGATACATGCATAGTAAAAGACAGAGGAAAGAAATGGTGGTTCAACAACGCAATGAAGATGGCAAATTGATAACAGAAGACAAAGAAAAGGCAGCAGTGTTCAATTCCTACTTCAGCTCAGTCTTCTCCCAAAAGAGAGTTTATGTCCCTGGCAAACCTGAAGTGCAGACTGAAGGGGCAGGATTGCAGCTTGAGATTGATAGGCAAACGGTCAAGGAGCACCTGATTACTTTGAACTAGTTTAAATCTCCAAGGCCTGACGAACTGCATCCTAGAGTAATAAAGGAACTGGCAGAAGAACTCTCAGAACCACTGTCTATTATCTTTGAGAAATCATGGAGGACAGGTGAAGTGCCAGATGACTGGAGGAGGGCAAATGTTGTTCCTATCTTCAAAAAGGGCAAGAAGGAGGAACCTGGGAACTATAGACCAGTCAGTCTAACATCAATCCCTGGGAAAATTCTGGAGCAGATTATAAAGAAGTCAGTCTGCAAGCACCTTGAAAGCAATGCAGTGATTACTAGAAGCCAGCATGGATTTGTCAAGAACAAATCCTGCCAGACTAATCCGATCTCATTTTTTGATTGGGTAACCTCCCTTGTGGACTGTGGGAATGCGGTGGACATCATATATCTGGACTTCAGCAAAGCTTTCAACAAAGTGCCTCATGATATCCTGATTAGCAAGCTAGCTAAAAGTGGGCTGGATGGAACAACTATCAGGTGGAGCCACAGTTGGCTACAGAATCGGACTCAAAGTGTGCTTATCAATGGTTCCTTCTCAAACTGGGGAGAGGTAATGAGTGGGGTACCACAGGGCTCGGTCCTGGGCCCAGTGCTCTTCAACATTTTTATTAATGACTTGGATGAGGAGGTGCAGGGAATGCTTATCAAATTTGCAGATGACACAAAGTTGGGTGGAATAGGTAATACTCTGGAAGACAGAAACAAAATTCAAAGCGACCTCGATAGGCTGGAGCGCTGGGCCGAAAACAACAGAATGAAATTTAATAGGGATAAATGCCAAATGCTGCTCCTAGGGAGAGGAAACCAAATGCAGAGTTACAGAATTGGGGACACTTGGCTCAACAATACTACAAGGGAGAAGGATCTTGGAATTGTTGTAGATCACAAACTGAATATGAGCCAGCAATGCGATGTGGCTGCAAAGAAGGCAAATGCTATTTTGGGCTACATTAATAGAAGTATAGCTTCCAAATCGTGGGAAGTGATAATTCCCCTTTACTCGGCACTGGTTAGGCCTCATCTTGAGAACTGTGTCCAGTTCTGGGCACCACACTTTAAGAAGGATGTAGACAAACTGGAGAGGGTTCAGAGGAGGGCAACGAGGATGATAAAGGGACTGGAAACAAGGCCCTATGAGGAGAGACTGAAAGAACTGGGCATGTTTAGCCTTCAAAAGAGGAGACTGAGGGGAGATATGATAGCACTCTTCCAGTACTTGAAGGGTTGTCACACAGAGGAGGGCCAGGATTTCTTCTTGATCATCCCAGTTTGCAGGACACGGAATAATGGGCTCTAGTTACAGGAACCCAGATTCCACCTGAACATCAGGAAAAATTTCCTGACTGTTAGAGCAATAAGACAATGGAACCAATTACCAAGGGAGGTGGTGAGCTCTCCCACTCTGGAGGCATTCAAGGTGAAGCTGGACAGCCACCTGTCAGGGATGCTTTGACCTGGATTCCTGCATTGAGCAGGGGGTTGGACTCGATGGCCTTGTAGGCCCTGTGCTGCCTCCGCAGAAGTTAGTTAGTAGATTTATGTGTCAGATTCACAATCTGCCTTTTAGAACAGAGTATGCTACTCTAGACAGTCTAGTTATACTAGCTCTAGCTGTATGTTACATGGAACGGCCCTGTGTGATTGGTTGGTTTCCTTTCCCTCCTTTTTGTACTTAGCTGTTTGGGAGTTCAGTTCTTTTCGGGCCTTTAAGAAGAAGTAAGCCCTGTAACTCTGGGAAGACAATAGTTTTTTACCGGCTTCTATCTGTGAATTTTAATTATGCAACTACTTTCAACTGAACGTGTACTTCTAAGAACGTAAGCACCTTGGTACAATCCGTTTAGTGCATGTTTATATTTGCTGAATAAAGTTCTTGCTTAAGGAAGAGGCTGTGTTGAACTGACTTGCAAAGGGACGTTTTACACTCTCCGGCCAAGTATAGGCCCCTTCCAACTCTACTTTTCTATGATTCTATGAAAGTGTGTATGACTTTTCATGTGGATTTTTAAAGAAAACAGCAAATTGATGTAGGATGGAACGACTTTCATTGTGGAAACCTGACTAATTGCCCTAAAATGAACTTGACAGATTCGCCCACCCCTGCCCAGGAGCCCTCTGCCTGGAAGCACTCTGGTTCTCTGGTCAGAGGGAATTCTTCCTAGGCTTACCTTCAGCTGTGGAACTTTTTTTTTTTTTAATGCTGCAATCATCTTCACACTTGCTTAGGAAGAAGTCTCAGTAAAATCAGTGGGGTTTACTTCTATAACATGGAACTAAAATGTGGTGTGCAGGATTAACTGTGGTGACTTCTGTGTCCACTGGGGGCTGGGGAAAGGTTGCTTTTGATTGAGGCCTGCGAGTTCAAGTTCATATTCTTTCAGCTCACCCTCTGCCTCTTCCCTCTTCCACTCAGGCCTGCAATGAGTTCACAACCCACGTGATGAACCTGCTTCGGGAGCAGAGCCGCACGCGCCCCGTGTCGCCCAAGGAGATTGAGCGCATGGTCAGCATCATCCACCGGAAGTTCAGCTCTATCCAGATGCAGCTGAAGCAAAGCACGTGCGAGGCTGTCATGATCCTGCGCTCCCGCTTCCTCGATGCCAGGTTGCTTCTTTTGTTCTCAAGAGTCTACAGCTTTTGGCCAGCCTTGTTAGTGAAGCTAAACATTGGGGTTGCCAGGTTCTCCCCCCCCCCCAGCTGGATTGATGGAGGCCCAACAGAAAAGGAGCCTCCCCCCACCCCCTTTCCTCTGGGAAAGGCAGATGGGGAGAATCCCGGCTTCAGCTGATGCTCAGCAAAGGTGCTCAGAGTCCCTCTGCCAACAACAGCTGAATAAACCTCCCACCCTGCTTTTCTCTACTGTGGGAGAGGCAGAGAGTGTGTGGGCTTTAGCCACTACTTGACAGTGGGGCTCTGAGCCCCACAGCATCTAGCAGAAACACACACACACACACACACACACACACACACCCTCTCTTCCTTGCAGGAAATAGAGGCAGGTAGCATCCCAGCTGTGGCTTGGTGACTCCCACCATCCTCTCTTGTCTTGGAGCAGGGGAGGGTGGGCTCCTTGCTGGTTTGATGCGGCATCACCACACAGCTGCCAAACCAGGGATGGGCCATAGCTCAGTGGTACAGCAGCTGCTTTGCATGCAGAAGATCCCTGGTTCAATCCCCAGCATCTCCAGGTAGGGCTAAAAAAGAATCCTGCTTGAAACTCTGGAGAGCCACTGCCAGTCGATGTCGACAGTACTGGGCTAGATGGACCCATGATCTGTCTCCGTATAAGGCAGCTTCCTATGTTCCTAACCACTCACAGCCTTCCTCCCACCCTTGGAGCTGGGGATGATCCACACCACCTCTGCAGTTTCAAGGCTGGGAGGAAAGCTTGTTGCTCATCACTCTCATTAGAGGGTAGTGCCACACTCACCAAGGTGAGCATAATTGTTGAGACTTAACAAGGCTATTGTTAAGAGCTTCAGCTATTGGGCAGTATAGAAATGGAATAAATAAATAAATAATATAATTATTTTATTTATTTATGTACCACCTTTCCATAAATCACAGAAAAGACATCAACGTAGGCACCAGGCAAGTCTCCTTGGGGAAAGAATTCCATATGTGGAGCTTCACATCCCATTCTACCCCACCCACCTGAACACTCTTCCCAATGCAGGCCCCCTTTATACACCCTAACCCCCAGCAAGGAATTACATAACTGAATGCTCTGCCACAGTTAAACTCCCTGACTGTAAAACTCTAGCACGTTGGGGAGATGGGTTATAGATTAGCTGTGTGGGATCTTGGAATTGTTGTAGATCACAAACTGAATATGAGCCAGCAATGCGATGTGGCTGCAAAGAAGGCAAATGCTATTTTGGGCTACATTAATAGAAGTATAGCTTCTAAATCGTGGGAAGTGATAATTCCCCTTTACTCGGCACTGGTTAGGCCTCATCTTGAGTATTGCGTCCAGTTCTGGGTACCACACTTTCAGAAGGACGTAGACAAACTGGAGAGGGTTCAGAGGCGGGCAATAAGGATGATAAAGGGACTGGAAACAAGGCCCTATGAGGAGAGACTGAAAGAACTGGGCATGTTTAGCCTTCAAAAGAGGAGGGGAGATATGATAGCACTCTTCCAGTACTTGAAGGGTTGTCACACAGAGGAGGGCCAGGATCTCTTCTCGATCATCCCAGTTTGCAGGACACGGAATAATGGGCTCTAGTTACAGGAACCCAGATTCCACCTGAACATCAGGAAAAATTTCCTGACTGTCAGAGCAATAAGACAATGGAATCAACTACCTAGGGAGGTCGTGGGCTCTCCCACTCTGGAGGCATTCAAGGTGCAGCTGGACAGACATCTGTCAGAGATGCTTTGACCTAGATTCCTGCATTGAGCAGGGGGTTGGACTCGATGGCCTTGTAGGCCCCTTCCAACTCTACTTTTCTATGATTCTATGATTCTATAAGGGGCAAGGATCTAGGGACAGCCCTGAAATCCTGTTCCCACTTACTGGAAACCTCATTCAGCCATTTATCTGGCTTCTAAGGTTTCAGCAGACACTGCCCACACACTTTCAAGAAAATCTTTGTAGCCAGAAGAACTAGAATTTAGATTTTTTTTAAAATAAATAAATGAAAGCTGGGATTCTCAAGAAGCTGAATTCTGCACTAAGGCCACACTGGGCACCATTTCATAATTCCTGCAAAATCGCAGTATACATATAGCCCTATCTTTTAGTCTGACTGACATGCTAGTTTTCTGTGTGCATTGAGTTTGTGTGGTGTTTCTTAAACAAAACATGTGTGCCCATTCAAATGTGCAGTTTCCCCATCTACATTGTCAAGTGGTATGGCATTAGGAGGGCTGTACCACATGCTTTCTCAGAACATATACGGTAGTTCCGCTCTAATTCTCCTTGTCTCCGTTACATTTTTCCTTTCCTCTTCTTAATCCCATGTGTTTCCCCCACACTTCACCCTAAACTTCTCTCTTCCTCTTCCAAAATTGCTACCATTTCCCCCTTCTCTGCCACTCCCATATATTTCCCTCCCCTTCCTCCCTTCTATGCATAGGCGGAAGCGACGCAATTTCAGCAAACAGGCCACAGAGGTGCTCAATGAGTATTTCTACTCGCACCTGAGTAACCCGTATCCCAGTGAGGAGGCTAAGGAGGAGCTTGCCAAGAAATGTGGCATCACAGTCTCACAGGTACCGGGATGTGTGTGGGGGGCAGGCCAGAGGCTGTGCTAGACAGGCCCCATGGGTATTATGTGGGACAGCAGGAGCAACTTGGGATAGAGGGCTGTGGGGATGGGGAAGGTTCCTTGTTTGGCTGACCTGTCAATACATAATCCCCTCCTCCCTTCCCTCCCCTCCCCTCTCCTCTTTTCCTTCATTCCCATCCCGCTACCTGCCCCTCCATTTTGATCTTCTCTTCCCCAATCTTCCCCCTCCCCTGCCTCCCTCCCTCCTTCCAGGTCTCAAACTGGTTCGGGAACAAGCGCATCCGCTATAAGAAGAACATCGGCAAGTTCCAAGAGGAAGCCAATATTTACGCCGTGAAAACGGCTGTCAGCGCCGCACAGAGTGGGGGCGACTCCCCCAACACCCCCTCCTCCGCGGGTAACTCCCCTCCCCCCCAAAACTCCGCTACACCCCATGTTGGTGCAGGAGTCCTTGCTGGGTTTGGAGAAACATGGAACTCTCTTCCAACAAGCACTGGAGTTCCTAAGGAGATCCCTCCACTACCAGCACTCCCATCCCGTGCCCAACAAACAGTGCCCCCTAGTGGGTGCAGAAGAACTAGGTGCTCCCCCCTTCCCACACCCACTAGCACTTGCGTCCCCTTGTTGGCCTTGGAGTAGCCAGGGGTTCCTCCCACAGACAGATTCTCTTGGCTTGCTCCTCCAGCTAGTCAACTTTGCACTTGTATTAACTTTTTCTTTGCTAGAGGCAGCCATGTTTTCCACCCCATTCACCGTATTGCTGTGTTCCTCCTACCCCTTCCTCTATTTTCTGGTAGGCTCCGGTGGATCCTTCAATCTCTCCAGTTCTGGGGATATGTTTATGGGCCTTCAGGGTCTAAATGGAGACTCCTATTCTACATCACAGGTCAGTTCCCTTCCCTCCTGAGCCAAATCAGGCATCCGTTCTAGGATTGAGTCATAAAGATGCCCCTATGATATATATTCTTGTGATAGTAGTGGCTCATATATGAAGGACAGGGGATGCAGTATGCAAGATCCAAGATGGCAGCTATCAGACTTGGTGATGGAATATCTCTACAGGAGTTGGGAGGGCATAACCTCAGAATGGAGGCATGATGAATCCTTATCCCATCCCTCCCTCAGCTCTAATCCAGCTTTCCCCAACCCAGTGCCCTCCAGATGTGTTGGACTGCAACTCCCATCGTGCCCAGCCAGCATTGGCCATGCTGGCTGAGAATGATGAGAGTTGCAGTCCAACACATCTGTAGCTGCCCTAATCAATGTTTTTAAAACAACACAGGGCTGCAAGCTTTCAGTTTAAATAGACTGATCAACAGATGCTTGTGTTGATTAGTTGGTGTGGGTAATTTTAATAGGTGAGAACAACTTGTAATTGGCAGGGCAGAGTTAAGGGTTCACTTTACTTTGGAAAGCTCTTTTTTCATTGTGGTTTGTTGGTATAATAGGGAGTGAAAAAAGGAAAATATTAAAGTTGGCCTTTCCTTCTGACAAACAAGGGTAGCTTTTGTTTACCACCCTTGTTTACTTCTACAACACAGGCTTCTCCATCTTGGTGCCCTCCAGATGTGTTGAGCTCCCATCATCCTGCAACCAGCATAGGGTTTTTATTCCCAACACATCTGGAGGGCACTAGGTACCTACTAAGACCAGTCAGCATTACTGAGGCATTGCTTTTCCAAAACTAGCTGGAAGTAGAATTAAAATGGAGGCTCCACACAATACTTAATATAGCGCTATATTTTCCAGTAATGCCCTTTCCTGTGGCAAAGATCTTTCTATAATGTTTACTCACAAGTAAGTCTCGATCAGCAAAAGTCCTTTCCAGTGTTAATTGCAAGTCTCCTCTTTGCACATCTTGCCCATTTTATTTCTTGTGACTGTGGCAGGGGGATTAGTGATGAATAGCTTATTAATTGTCGCCTGAATAAATTGCTCCAGTGTTAATTTCTGTTCCTGTGGGAGGAGGAGGGCCTTTAATTAATGGGAGAGACTTTAATTGATTATTGTTTTCCTTGCATTATTTTTGTTCATTCTATTGTTTTATAGTGGAAGGGTTATTTTGTCCTAAAAATGAAATGTTAAAAAATGCGGGGAAATCAGTAATTTAAAGCCTTCCCTTTAAAGAGAAGAGAGGAAGATAATAGGAAAAATATGCCGCAAAAATATGTTGTATATGCTCTGAATATACATTGCGGGACCCTTCTCTACACCCACTCAGTCTTCACAGGAGCCCCCACCAGACATAATGACACTTCTTGACTCAGTTTCTCATCTTATCCTCCTGAACCAGCTGTCACTCTGCCCCTTCTGTGTTTCTCTTTTATGACTAGGTGGAATCGATGCGTCACTCCATGGGACCTGGTGGCTATGGGGACAGTATGGCTGCTAGCCAGATGTACAGCCCACGAGAAATGAGGGTGAGTTTGTGTCAGGAAACTGACACCTCATTGTCACCGAAGAGGTAACTTTCTGTCTAGGCTGTACCACTTCAGACTGCATATTGTCTAAACTGGGGATCCTGGCCTGCTCCAAAACAAGCCAGGAATTGTAAACCAAGAACAAACCGTGGTTTATGATTCTGGCTCATAAAGAGAGCAACACGCCAGGTTTGGACAATACATGACTAAACAAACCCTTCCTGAATGTGCTCACGTGAGGACATAAGGAAAGCCTTGCTGGATCAAACCAAAGATCCACCTGTTTTTGCATCCATTTTCCCCACAATGGGCAACCTCTGGGAAACGCACAAGCAGACCAGGAAAGCAGTAGTCCTCTTCCCAGCAACTGCTGTTCAGTGACAATACTGAGCACATTCAGGAAGGGTTTGTTTAGTCATGTATTGTCCAGACTAGGGATCCTGGCTTGTTGTCTGAAAAGACCCCATTGGATGACCCCAAGAATTCTAGTGTTATGTGAGAGGGAGAAAAACTTCTCTCTGTCCGCTTTCTCCACACCATGCATAGTTTTATAAACCCTATTATGTCAGCCCTTAGACATCATCTTTGTATGCTCCTCTATACCAAGATTTTAAAAATCCCTGTGCACAGAAAGCTGGATGTTAGGGAGAAGGATTGTAGCATAATCCTGACATGCTTGTTTTCTGTATGCAGGGAATTGTTCTGTATGGAGGAGCATTTGATTATGTGCCCCCCTCCACCTGCAGTCTGAAGAGGTACAGCCGAGGCAAGTTTACCATCTCAAAGGGACTAGGCCTGTGATCTTAGCTGGTTTCAATTGCTGTGAAAGAGACTCTTGGGGAGAGAGGAAGATTTAGAACTAGACAATCTGAGAAACTAGAGACAAGATTCTCTGAGTTATATGTGGGGTTTATTATGTTATGTTAAGGATGGATTGCTGGAAACCAGGATTGCTGAGGACAAGAGATGGTCTAGTAGTGAGGTAGAATAGATGTATACTAAGACAGAGGTTGAGGGTCGTGCTGAGCTGAAAGTTCTCCCTAGAGAACTATTGGCTCAAATAGTTTTGAGGCATGCTTACAAATTGGGAGTGGGAGATACCTGCTGCTGGAACTCCTAGTGACCACTTTTTCTCTCTCCAAAGCCACCGCTTCCATATCCCCTCACCACAAAGCTACATAATGACAATGTTAACACATAATGCTAACCCATGGTTTATTTAACCGACAGGTTGTTGAATTCCAGGTTGTCATGGTGTGCAAACCCAGCCACATTAACAAACCATGGTTTGTTAACCATGAACAACCCAGAAAGCGATCCCATGGTTTGTTGTTGGATTGGGAACTCTGCATTGTTTAAACCAAGGGTTGTTGTTACATGTGAACTCAGAACCATGGGTTGTTGTTCATGGGTTGTTTCATCAGGTTATAGAGGCGATGGGCAAGAGCAATAAAAAAAAAACAACAACAACCCAGCTGCTCTACATGCCAGTACTACAGTGTCACAGAGGCATTTGGGATATGGGGAAGGAGAAGGCAAAGGAGGAGGGAAACAAACAACACAGGGATTGCGATAAACTATGGTTTGTTCTGTCATCTGCCAGACAAACCATAGGTTAAATAAACCATGGGTTAGTGTTATGTATGAACCAGGTCACTGTTTGGGAGGGTGAGTTGACTGCCATTGTTTCTTCTCCTTTTCACTAGGCCAATGGTGGCTGGCAAGAAGCAGCCACCCCATCTTCTGTGACCTCCCCAACAGAAGGTCCTGGCAGCGTTCACTCTGACACCTCCAACTGATCCTGCTGTGCTGTGCCCCCTCCCCCCTTTCATGTTCCTCCTGGCTCCAGGGAAGAGAAAAATGCCAGTGCTGAACTAGGCTGGGCAGGGAAAGAACTCTTTTCACTGCCAGAGGATTGCTGCATCACGGTGCAGGGGAGGGGGAGGGAATTCAGTACAGCACCTTTTGGGATTCAAGGTGGCAGTGCTCCATGGGGAAGATCATTCAAGATGCACCTGGTGTGATCCAAGATGGTAATTTTTCCATGATCCTGATCCACGCACCTCTTAGTAACCACGCTGCAACTCTAGAAATGATGAAGGGGACCCAATATGGTGACACAGGTGGGAGGTGGATGGGGAGGGAGGGGAGGGGATATCCCAGACAGCTTATCTACTTGGAGGGGTTGGGGGGGATGAGCTAATGTGGCACCTGCAACCAATATCATAATCTGCTGGATCAGTCTCATAGATAACGCCTGCCTGGGAGGACCGAAAATGGCATCTCACTGCTGAACATGGCATGCCATTCAAGACAGCAGCACTGATGGGTCTCTTGGTGGTAGGATGAGCAAAGACGTTTGCCAAATAGGGCTAAAGTTGGCATCTCTCCATGATGGGATGATTCCAAGATGGCAAATTGTGGCGTCTTCCTGTCAAGATTAAACATGACACATATAAAAAGGAGAAACAGTCAGAGACATGGATCCTATCCAGACCCAAGGTGGTATCTCCTCCGGTGGCATGGTAATCGAGGACAGCAGCATCCCTTATGGAATTTTCCCACAGAAAATGAACATACGCATTGGTGCTTTGCTCCAGTCTTGACATGAGATTGTGCGAAGTCAAGGTGATACCCCCTCCCTGGGGTAAACAATCCAATATACGGTACCTCTGTACGAATAGTTTCCCTGGGTATGAAGATCTAAGATGGCTACCATCTGAATCGGAAAGGGGAGGTTTTCTCTGGGCTTAGCCCTAAGGAGAAGCTGTTGGGGGGCAAGCTGTTGCTGACTGGTGCCCCTCCCATTAGGCAAAGAGACCGAGCATAAGATGGTACCTTTATCAAAAAGACAGTGGTGGTGAGTTTCCAAGATGATAGTTCAAGGTACTGGGGAAGGGAAGTATTAATAAGCACAAACTTCTGATCTCCTGTGCAGGACTGCTTCAGAATAAGTTTAAAGGGACAGCCATGGGGCTAAGGGAGCCCAGCTCACGCCAAATCATACCTGCGACACTATAGCTGCATTGTGAGTGGTGGGAGTCCATTTTTCTTTCTGTCAGTCTCTTGCTTTCTGTTCTTTGCTGCTTTTCTCTCTCTTCGTATTTCAGTTTATCCTGTTCTGATTTCTTATTGTCTGCCCAGTTTCCTTCTCAGTTTCCTCTGCTGTTTCTCATTCTTGATAATTTCCCCCCTGTTAATTTCTTGTCCCTTCCTCTACCACGTCACCAAGCTAAGGCTTTTCTTCCCGATCAAACAGTGTGATCAGCGAGTTTCCTGAACTGCACATTCTCTAGGTGAAATTTGTTCAGGCCTTAATCTTGTGCAGAATAGAGAAAGAAAAACAATTACATTTAACAAAAAATTAAAGAAAAGGGAAATTTACAAAATGGTGCAGATAAGGGTTGAGCACAATTGCCATTAATTGAGTCAGAGTATCCTATAGGTGCCAGTGGCAACAGCAACAGATACCAAATCACACATTTTAAATTCATTATTGTATTTAAAGTTGTGTTTCAAAACAAAAATAGGTATGCAGCCTCAGAGGGAGAGGGAGCTTAAACACCCCCCCGCCCCACATTGCGGTTCTGATTAAAATCATCCCCTGTGGAACTTCAATTTGCATTGTGAGGCAAGATCTCATTAATGGAATCGTTTTGTGTGGGAGGAGATTTTTGTTGGGACTGTGACAGGAAGAGAAGGGTTAAACTCACTCTGCCTGCCTCAATCCTGATCTTCTCCCCTGCCTGCTATTTTTGTTGTTAAAATTCACATTCAATCAATAACAATAATGTAATGTATAGTTTTAAATTGTTTCTCAGGGACCCATGGGGTTCCTTGGTAGTGTCTCCGGTGAGAAGATCAGTATTGATGGACAAGTATCCTTGAAAGACAGTTTGCCAAATAGTACCCAAAGTGTAGCTGCAAGAGAGTAACCAGGTTCACACAATCACGGACGGGGAAATAAGCCCATGGTCTTTTGTAGGGTTCTGGGATAGCTTGTTAACTACAGCAACAAGCCACTCTTGATGGGTTTGCACAACACAGCAAGCCGCACCAGCGAAGGTAATTATGCAAATCCCCTGGCACACGCAGCATGATTGTGCAAACAGGCCCAGTGTGTGGGGATACTGGGGGTGATTTAGGGCACACTCCCAGTTCACACAGTGCGATGTGAGGGTTGCATAGTCCTGGCTAGTGTCCTGTGTGAATTGAATGGATGTCGTAGAACACTTATCAGAATCTTCTGCAATGTGTAGGGGTTCTGTGACAGATGTGCATGGGTTCCTTGAAGCTAAAAGGCATGGAAACCGGTACAGTATCTGATGGTGAAATTGCATTTCCCCAATAACAGCATATTGTGTTTGAATATTCTGGGAGCGTGAAACACTTGCAACAGAAGTAAAGCCATGAGGGAAAGCATGTGAACTACCGGTAGTTACAAAATTAGTTGCAAATGTCGTACATTGTGCAAAAAAACAACCCCAAACCCTGATTGTGCAGAAAAGCTGTTAGATGCCCATTCTAATTTGTGCTTCCATTTTTCCTTTAGTCCAGAAAGGGGGGCATCTTGGAAAAAGAGGGTTTGAACAAATGAGAAATGTTTCTTATCGTAGCTCCATTTTCAGTGTTTTCTTTCTTTCCCCCCACTCTTTGCCCCTATGAATCCCAGCACAACTGGTTCTAGAGAAGCAAATAACATGGCCTAATCCCAGTAGAGGGCTTAGTTGATATTTTCCCCACTAGGATGGAAAAAATAGTATGAGTGTGTAGCTATTTTGGCACAGAGAGTGAATGACCTGAATGAGAGAGGCAGAACTGAGAAGAGGTGAAGAAAATATAGTTGATTTTTTTAAAAACCAACAACAGAAATAATGGATCCAAATGCACAAGAACAGATGGTGAGAGAGATGAACTGGAGGACTCTACTAAGAATAGATATCGAAAGTAATGAGAATTGAATAAAATCTGGGTGGAAAGTAGAAATGATGGGAAGATAAACCATCTAAAAGCTCATGAAAGGTCGATATTAAATAAGGAAGACTAAATAAACCCGAGGGAAGGAATATTAACTAGAAGAGTAAAAACTGACAAAAAGAAATTAGGGGCTGGAAAGGGGGAAATTAGAACAGTAGTGCAAAGGAGTATAGAGAGTGTAGAAAAGATCCACTAGAAATAATTGATGGAAAAACAAAAGTGATAGCACCTCTTCACAAGAGGAAAAGGATATTTGATTCGAAGAAAGCTGTTGGTAGGTGTGAGAAGATACCAAAATAAGACTCAAAGGAGGAATGTGGATAAAGGCAATTGACCATGAAAGAATGAAAATGAATGGTTGAAGGAATGGAGAAAAGGCCTGATAAAGGTGCCAGCACCGAAGGGATTCACACCAAGAGTCAATGTTCAAGTGTGACATGCACAAGAGTTATGATGGTGTAAGAGCAACATAAACCCACAAAAACATTCAGCTGGCTCTCACCCTCGTTCACAGGAGGGCTCCATGCTAGTCAGTCCAATAGCTGTATTACCTCATGGCACAAGAAACCAATAGAGACTTGGAACAGAGACCTTTTGAACCTGCTACCTCTGTGTGCCCTGGGGGGGGGGACTGTGCTGTGAGACACACCCCCCAACTGCCCCATTCCCCTTGTCATAGGGTGGTGGCGCTCATTGCGTGACTGACCATTTGACTTGTTCTGTTTTTTGCTCTAGATTTCCTTTGCTTTTATTATCATTCTTTTTCTTCTATAAAATTGAAGACATGTTTTGCCCTGAAATTCATTTGGGAAAGGAAGAAAATGAGTGAGAAGAAAATGTCTGCCCCTCTACTATTGCTGCATATTTATGCAATCCATGCCTACACAAAGACCAAACCACACTTTATGCTATTCTGATGCATGAAAGATCTCTCAAACTCTGTACACACAACCAGTTTGTAGTGTGAGGGAAACCTGAAATCCATGGGGAAGTAGCCCTATGTGGCAAAACATTTGTGTGATGCAGGTCAGTGTGTGTGTGAGAGAGATTCAAACAGTTTTCAGGATGGCGGTATAAATTGGGGCAGGGGAAGTATTCGGTTTGGTGAAAATCAACCAAAGCATGTGAGAAACTGCTTCACACAGCTTGCCACATGAAGCTGCCTCCCCACTGTTGTTTCATGTAGCTTCCATTTTGCTAAGTGCAGCTGAATGCTTGTCCTTAGTGGCTGATGGCAGACATTTTGTTTCTTAGGCTGGGGAAAGGGTTGCCATTTGACCAAATTTTAACAGATGTGCCTTTTTCAAAAAACAAAAACAGACCCTATTTATTTTTAATAGCCTGTTCTTTAAGATTTTAATTTTATTTTTAAGTGGTAACTGTAGAATAATGGTTGTTTTGCTATCACTATAAAGGAGAATAAAGTTGACAGTTTCTTCACACACATTCAGACTAGGTCTACTTGAGCCCACCAAATAAGGAATAGCCTTAGGGCCAAACTAGATGTGTTATTGTTGGAGGTATGTTATCAGGATCTCACAAGTTTTTTAAAAAAGCTGAGGTGGATGTTTAGATAATTCCTATGCAGTCTTCCTGATGAAAATCACCCCCATCCCTACGAAAACTGAAATAGAAAACCTTGTTTTTTTCCCTGTGAGGCAAAACCAGGGGTGGGGGGGAAGATATTTTAATTGGGAAAACCACACAGAAGGGATTATTTCTGTCACACACACTTCTGCTGTGCTGTAGTTCTGATTGATTTGCACCATTCCTGTGTGGCTATTAACTTTTTTAAAAGCTGCACGAAAGTCCAGGTTGTGGATCTCCTGTATCATACCTAGTTTGGCCATAAAAATAAGGAAGGCCCTGAATTGTACAATTCTGAGAAAGATGGCTGAACCAGCTTCCCAGTTACATTTGACTCCCACCCACAAGAGATTTATTCAAGGGGGCTAGAATTATTTGTTTTCTAGCAGTATTCCTCTACCTTTTAATACAGGGATGGGCAACTAGTGGCTCTCCAGATATTTGTGCCAGACTGAGGAAAGCTGCACCTGTTGAAATCTATGCTGCACTTGTATGTTACACAATCACATCTGTATTAAAAGTATAGGAGTACTTGCCTCTGGTTACCTTATTGCAGGGGTGGGCAACTTGTGGCTCTCCAAATGTTTTGGCCTTCAACCTCCATGATGCCTCACCATTGGCTGTACTGGCTAGGGCTGATGGAAGTTGTAGGCCAAAACATCTGGAGGGCCAGAAGTTACCAACTGCTGCCTTAGCGTATAAGCACCTCATCACATGGACTATGTATGGAGAAGAGCACCCAGTTCAAGAGGCTGACAACTTTTGATAGGCAGAACCGTGTGGCTTCTGTGTTGAACTTGGTGGAATTTGGTGTTTGTTGGCTATTTGTGGCTCTGTACTGGTTTAGTAAATCCTAAACAGTACTGAATACCTGGCAGAATACACAGCTGATTGGCAACCCTGCCCAGTTCACACGTAATTTGGGACATGGAGATTTGAAAAGAAAAGAAAAGCAGGGCTTTGAGGCGCTCCCTGCCAGGTTAAAATCAGGTGAAGAAAATGGCACAAGAAACCAATAGAGACTTGGAACAGAGACCTTTTGAACCTGCTACCTCTGTGTGCCCCGGGGGGGGGGACTGTGCTGTGAGACACCCCCCCTCCAACTGCCCCATTCCCCTTGTCATAGGGTGGTGGCGCTCATTGCGTGACTGACCCAATATTATACTTCCATGATGGAGACCTGGCTGTTGATTTCTGCCCTTTGTGGAACTGTTAAAGGCATAGATTCTATGATAAGCTAAAAGGGTTTAAACCATAGCATGAACTGTGCTGCTGATGGACTGATTTGGAACAGCCTCCACATGGGAATTTGTAAAGAGGGCTCTGATTTCTGAACAAAAGGCTTCAGCTAAGAATTTAGGCCTCAACACGAAGAATTAAGATTTAGGGTGCTTTCAGGCAGAGAGCTCCTAGTACTAGCAATCAGGAGGCATCGTGCAGCTGCGCTTTTTCTCAACATGTTTTCTACATTAAGAAAGGCAGGAGAAGTAGTGGGAAAACAGGAGCGTTATGAGTGGAAAACTGACATCTAGACCCACCACCCAACTTCTCTGAATGAGATATGGCGATGACTCCATAAAAGTATAATCTTGAAGCAGCCTTGGGCTTCAGATAAGAATTTAGGCCTCAGTGTTGGCAGTTGGAGGGAGTCACATTAAGATTTGTAGGCCTATTGTGAGAGAGTTGTGGAAACTAATGGCAGGCTTATCACCACCTTTTTTAAAAAAACACCAGGCAAAAACTGTTAAGACTGTTATTCTTAAGCCTCTGCATTTCCTTCACCTCACAGTGGAACACAAGTGTACCCCTCATGTTTGCCAGCACCAGCCACAGGAGCAAATAGAGAATGTTTGCTTTTAGCTCCTTTCCTGTTGGGGCCTATAAAATAGTGCCTACCCCCCACCATGGTGCCCGAGTTCTTGAAATCAAGTTAGCAACACTATGTATGGGGTCATTTCTTATGCCCAGTGAAAACAACCCATGGAAGTGTGGGTGAGCTGGATTTGGAAAACACCAGATGCATTTAAGATGTGAATCAGAGGCATGTTATTGGAGAAAAATTACAGCTGGGCTGGGGAGAGATTCTGGAGTACTTTAAGATCAGTCACTTGGGGCCACTGCAAGAAAATCTTTAAATTGTGGACAAAATAATTACTTTGATGAGCAAATGGGGAATGTTGGGAGTTCCATTATGTCCCCTCACAGAACTAAGTTTGGGGCGGGGAGTGGAATGGCACCCATACAGGTGAATTCCAAGGCCAACTTGAGAGTTTATGGGGCAGATGTGATGTTAGGGGCCTTGCCACTGCTCCCTACAAGGCTGGGGGAGGGCAATTATACACAAGTGCTGAGGCAGGGTTTCCCTTTGTGGGGCTCTGGGACAAGATGCCCTATCTCTGGGGGTCCCTGCTCAATCCTATTGATGCTTACTCGAGAACAAGTCTCATTCATTTTAATATGTCTTATTCCCAAATGTGTGCAAAGGAGTACAGCATTAGGATACTTTGGTGGTGTGGGAGCTGGAGTTAAATGGAGACATAAGTTTGAAGACAGGGTGGTGTGGGTGTGTATCCAGTATTTTAGCTTAATTGACATTTACTCTAATACCGTACATACAGGGGGGATAGATAATTTGGTTAAAAGGTGGTCCCATTCTTTCCAATTAGTATTTATAGACAAAGTGGGCATTTTAACTGTTGTAAATACAGCATCAGAAGCTGACAGTGAGTAGTCCTTGTGAGTAAAAACAAATTAGTTTGTGTATGCGCTAGAGGGTTATTAGACTCTATATGTTTAGTACCTTTTAACTTAAATAAGGGGTTTAAAGTTCAGTTATTTTCTCTTCAGGAACAGCTGATGGAATTGCAAAGGGCCAAGGGGCTTACAGCACAATCCTATATGTCTACACAGAAGTAGTTCATAGATAGAGTTGGAAGGGGCCTACAAGGCTATCGAGTCCAACCCCCTGCTCAATGCAGAAAACTAGAGGAGGGGTCTCCCATCCAAGTAATAACCAGGCCTGACCCTGCTTAGCTTTCCACACTCAGACAAGCTGAGCCAGCGTAAGCCACAGGCCTGTATAAGTAAGTCCCATTGAGTTCAGTGGGGCTTACTCTTAGGTAATTAAGTATAAAATTGCAGCCTTACAAGATACATACCTGCAATCTCCCTATTCCTTACACTTAAAAGTAGCAAACTTGTTTTATTTACTTATTTTAAAACTAAAACACAATTATTATTTTTAGTTGCTTGCAAACTGGTGGTTTTAACCACCTTCATGATCTACATGTGTCCCAATTCTTTTTTTTTCTTTTTTCTTTCTTTTTTTTTTTACATTTCCTCCCTCCCAAATGTGGCAACACTCACCCTTTATCCAGCCTGCCCCACCTAGGTACTCAACTATACAAAGCCCTCCTTACTACTGAACAGCCCGTCTACACCTTTTTACTATCCAAAGATCAAAGCAGCCTGGGCTAAATAACCACCTCCATAACACCAGTGATGCTTCCAGACAGTGGGCTCCTAGTGCTACCAAACAGAAGGTGTTGTGCAGCTGTTCCAGCTTTCCCTCCTTAATGGATTTTTTTGTGGTAAGAAAAAAAAAAGATTGAAGAAGCAGTGAGAAAACGAGGTTACACATGGAAGATGACCATCTGGAAGTGCTTTAGGCCAAAGTTGGCTCCCTGCCCTTTTTGGCTGGACAGAGTAGTTTAATTGGGAAGGATGACATGACTGCCTTTTTTTGGCAGCATTTTTCTCATGCCTGGAAATGACAATGCAGGAAAAAAAGCTTCATCACTTGAGTTTGCTATTAAAGGTACAGAGGCCCAACCACCATCCCCAAGGTTGGCTTCTGTGAAGTGGGGAGAGGTGTGATCTCACAGCTGTGTATTGAAGCCAGAGCGAGGCAATCCCCACATAACCGGGAAAACTTTGGTGGTAGGTGGCCCGAGTGGTAGGTTCACAGAGGGAAAGATTAGATTTCAAATCTCAGAGTTCTTCAAATCTCTGAAGATATCCTGCTCCCCACCCCTTCCCTCTCTTGTACAGTTTTGCCTAAACAATAAAATATATTTTTTCCATTGGTGGTGTTCCATTATTTCTTTGTTGGGAGAATTTAAATTCTCACCAAAGGTTCTCGAGTAAAACTTCACAGTCATGGGAAGACTATGTACCTGTAAGGATCTGCAACCGGTTAAAGAACAGGAACCAGAGTGGAAAAAAAGCACAGCTCTTACCATGCCGGAAAGTAAGCAGTGGAGACCCCACAAGGATATGTACTAGGGACTGCTGTTAATTAACATGATCATAAATAATCTAGAACACCTTCCCTTGACCCGGTGCCCTCCAGATGTGTTGACCAGAACACTCATCATCCCCAGCTGGGCCAAAGGCTTTCAATGGGCATACATGGAAGAAAGCTGTTATCAATGGCTATGGACCATGGTAACGAAATATTCAGAGGCAGTATGCTACTGAATATCAGTTGCTGGAGGGCAACAGTGGGTGAGCTAATTTAGCCTTCTTGCCCTGGTTCTGGGCTTGCCATAGGCATCCTGCTGGGCATTATGAGAAACAGGATGCAGGACGAGATAGGTCTTTGGGATGATCCAGCAGAGCTCTTCTGTTTTTAAATACTTCCCTTCAGGCCACATTGGCCAACAGTGAGCCTTCATGAGTCCGTCCCCCCCCTTCATACAGCTTGGCTCATTTTCTGGATCTCTCTGTTCTGCCATTACAGTGGCGTAGTTGTGGGCTTTGATACCCAGTTGTGGGCTGGGTTAAAGGGATGGCACAGTACAAAATCCTGACTTGGACATCATAAGACAGACTTTTCCCAGTCTCCCTCTACCCATGATAAGTCAAGCCTTTCCCAACCTGGCCGCCTCCAGATGTTTTGGACCAACCCCCATCAGCCCAGCTAGCATGGCCAGGAATGGTAGGAGTTGTAGTCCAAAACATCTGGAGGGGACCAGGTTGGGGAAGGCTGATCCATATTGCAAAGCACTAAGGGCAGTGATAGTCTCACCTGCCTACTGGGAAAGCGAGGAGAGCTTCTGACAGATTGGTTAAGCTGCTCTAGAGAGGGCCAAGGAAGGTAGGCAATCCTACGGATGGACAGAAAAAGAGAGCAGAGGCCTCTACACAAGCATGCTTAGAAGGGAGAGTGTTTCCAGAAGCAAGGGGAATATGAAGGGAAGAAGCAGGTGTAAGATAAAACAAGCTGAGGAAGGCTCCTGTAGCTACAGAGAGACTTGGAAATGTGTGTTCAGTGCCTGATGAAATATAAGATTGGGGATGGGGAGAAGAGGTTTTCAAGAAAACAAGCAGTAGGCATTTTTCTGCTATGTACAGCTCTTGCCACCCCTCCCCATGAATTAGCAGAATAAAATATGCAAATCACACACACACACACACGTATGTATATATATGAGAGAATGTTTATACACATGCACACTTCCCTTATTGTCTGAAACAGCCACACCTAGCAAAGAGACTCCCTGCAACTGGATATGAATCATGGGTTAATTTAATTACAGCATTGGTTAATTTACACATCTCTCCTCTGATCACCCAAAAAGGGGGTGGGGGACATTTTCACAGAGACTTCTGGGCCACAAAATACTGTTAAGACAAGGATATTCCTTGTCCAGCCGCAACCTAAAATAGTAACGCCCCTTCGTCAGCCCTGACCCACTTTCAGCACCCTCAGCAGATTGCAAGTGGTGGAAGAGAAAATTTTCTTAACTAAAGACTTTCCATTTCCCCTGCAAAGCAGTAACAAAGGACGGACACCCTCCCTGCAAAACCACCACCACCACTCTGCAAAAGCAAGATGGGGAACCTTGAGGGACTCCTTTGTGGCCACTCAGAGCCTCTTATTAAGGTATCCGAAGCCCATCTCTCTTCTAGGGGTTGGCAATAGGAATGGTTGTGGGGCCAAAGGTGCACTGAAGCGGAGGTCAGATGCCGTGTTCCCACAATGCTCTTCTCCCTCCGCTGCACACCCCAGACTTTGGCCAACCCCTCTGTAATGCTGTCCTTACCTTTGCTTCCTCTTCCCACAATATTTGCTATGGCTGGCAGGGTGAGGGAGGTGGTTTCCTTTCCCCCTCCTGCCTCTTCTTTGTGGGAGGGGAAAGGAGACCCTCCTCACTCCTAGCCCTCTCTTCCTCCTGAACTCCCTTCCCCTTACATGTAGGTAGTTTTTAATGCAATGATAAGCCTAGGGGTAGGGCCACAGCTTGTGGGCTTGCATCTCTCTATTTTTGTATGGCGCCTGGTAGGTGGATACTTGCAGTGTAAGTAGTAAAAGGATGATGTTAAAGATGCAGCTGCATCCAGAGAGAAGAGAATTGGGGAGGGGAAAGCACAAGATCAACCCCTGTCCCCCAGCATCACTCCTGAATAACCTGGAAATGATCGGAAACCTGGACTGCATCCTCCTCCCCTCTGATCCACAGATGTGTGTGGAGAAAGGTGGCACGCGAGCAGAACACCATTCGGTGGGTCAGCAGAAAGCGCTCCAGCAGTCAGACGTGATTCTCAGTCTGGCTACTACCCTCTTCAAAACAGCAGCGGATTTTTGATTCAACCCCCACTCCAAGCTCTGGAAATTTTCAAGTGAGGAGGGAGATGAGAACAACTCAGCCATGAGATATTAAATGCCCCCCATACTGCCCAGTTTTAAATGCCCCCCCATACTGCCCAGTTTTAAATGCCCCCCCATATTGCCCAGTCTGGGCAGCCAGCAAGCAATTCCACCCTCCACCCCACAACTGCCCTTCCCCCTAATATATCACAGTCCTTTTATCCAGTTCCGATAGTCTTTAGTATACGGCAAGTCCAGTGGGGGTCCAGCCAGTCAGACACTGAGCAGCCAAAAGAAAAAAAAGATGGCAATGAAGAGAAATAGCGAATCCTGCCAGGTTGATGGCCGGGCAGCATCTGCATCTATGCAAAATAAAATAAAATAAAATAAGACACAACAAAGGTGCTCAATTTAGTATATTTATTTATTATATTTATATCCCACCTTTTTTCCTGCAAGGAACCCAATGCAGCTTACAGAATCCACCTATTCCTCTCCTTTTTATCCTCACAACAACCCTGTGAGGTAGGTTAAGCTGAGAGTTGGTGACCTGCCCAAAGTCACCCGGTGAGCTTCATGGCCGAGTGGGGACTAGAACCCGGATCTCCTGAGTCCCAGTCCAACACTCTAACCACTATGCCACACTGGCTTCTTCAATATTAGAAGAAGGTACTGGAGCCCTTCTGGGCCAGCTTTCACTGAATGCCATAGCAAGACAGGCCAACGCAGGGTTGCGGTAACATGATCCGTGCTATCCATTGCCTGCCATTCATCAGGTCACCTGTGTCAAGTATGCATCGTCCCTAGGTGACCGTAGAGGGAAGCTTTCCCCCATGAGATCTTTGGCAGTGGGGGCTGAGCTCCTCAGGGTGAGGGTAGCCTCCCCTTCTCTCTGCACTCTTGTATCCCGACACATCCCTGCCTGTGACCTTCACTTATTCTCCTGCTCCCTCAAAAGATTCCACCCATTCTGTGGAGGGGGGGGCGTACTTCCCCTCCTCCTTCCAAGAAGATCCACACACTGGCTTCTAACCAAAAAGCTTTATTCGGACAGATGCCAGCCTAACAAACTGGCTTAGAATTACAAAGAAGCAAGTTGCAGAGTCAATCACAAAGGAGACACCTTAGTTAGAATACTAGCCATTAAGGAAGATTGCTCTATTGTTGAGAAGTTGATTCCAAACTGGGAACCTGTCCTCCCTTCCAGACTCAAATTACCCATACCCACATCCCTAAGGCAGTTCCTTATTCTTAAGGGCCAATCTCTTGGAGCACCTGACATTCCTCAGCTGGTCCATCCTCCTTAGCTGACATCTGAGGGGGGGGGGGTGTTGGGGGTTTGGTGATGCTTGATTCACCCTCCTCCTGATCAGAGAGCTCAGGTTGCTTTCCCATGGAATTTGACACCAATTGGTCCTCCCTGCCTGTTGAGTTTATCTCCAAGTCTCCTGGCCTTGAAGACTCAGGTGCCTCTTCCCTCCCTCCCTCCCTTCCAACTCCTTCTTCTCCTCCTCCCCCTCTTCCTCAGAATCTGTTCCCATATCCTCCTCTGTAGGAAGAGTGGGCCCAATCCCCACACTTTCTCCCTTTTTGCCCCTTACGCTGGAACTGCCTCCCAGAATGCCTGTCCAGTGCCACCTCTCAGCCAGCATGACAGTTCAACACACCGCGAGGACACTCACTTCATAAATTGCCTTTCCCCCTCATGTCCTGCATGTGGGCTTCCCATTTTGGCATCTGGCTGGCCACTGTGGGAAACAGAATGCTGGACTTGGCAGGCCTTTGGTCTCATCCAGCAGGGCTCCTTTTATATATTTTTACATATGTGGATAGCACGATATAAATGATTATACAGACTGAAGCAGAAAAACTCCCAACAAGGGTAAAATTAGTGCATCAGGGATAAAGGTAATCGCCTGGCTCCTTTGCCTGCTGTGCTGGTTTTGTAGCTGCAGGGAGTTTGAATGCTCCTTTGTTTTGTTTTCTTTTAAAAAACGCTCCCTGAAACTAGAAAGCCAGCACAGCAGGCAAAGGGCCTTGGGTAGAAACTTTATTCTTGATGTGCAAGTTTTCTACTTGCACAGAGTTCTTTGTTTTGAAGTGGTACAGCTCATTTGGCCATCTCAGAACTTTGATGCCTCATTCTGCTGCATGTAAAAATCTGATTTTTGCAGGATGTGGGTAAGGACTTTCCCCCTGTGCCCGGTCACGTTGAAGAGCCCTTACCATGTGCACTGGCCCATTTGTGTACAGTAATACCTTGGATTGCAAGTAACTTGGTCAGAGCGTTTTGCAAGACAAGCAAATTTTTTAAATAAATTTTGACTTGATAAACAAGCGACATCTTGCAATACGTAGGGATGTAACTGCTCGCCTCAAGCGGGCGTAGCGGGCCGAAATCGGCCCCGCTCACACCTGCCAGAGACTCACTTTGATATAAGAGTGTTTTGGATTACAAGCACGGTTCCGGAACGAATTATGCTTGCAATCCAAGGTATTACTGTATTAACATTAGCACATCAGCAACACACCCGCCTAGCTCATCGACCACTGCTGGATTAACACTGACAAGTGAAAGGGCTAGTGCATGTGGCAAGGACACCTAAAACATGATCCATGGCACACAGAAAGAGTAAATGGCAAAGAGCTTTCCCTGTGGCCCACATCATCAGGCCAGGGGCTAAGCTGCTGAGGCATCATGGAACCTTTATGAACATTCCAGCTGCTCTGATTTTTAAATATATGTTGTCAGCATGAAAGGCCCTAAGACAACCTTCAACCTTGTGCCCTCCAGCTGTTTTGGAATACAACTCTCAGCATTTCTCACCACAGGCCATCTAGGTACGGACAGGACAAAAAAAAAAAAAGCACAAATTTGCATATGCTGCATACAGTGTCTTTAAAGGACCCTGTCTCCTAAGGACACACACCCCTACTTGTAAAAAGGGAGGTATGGACGGGGGAGAGGAGGACATTTGATTTCAGAAAAAAAACTCAGGCAAAACAATTCAGGGGTGGGCTGCCCCCTAACACCGCCCTTGCTGGCCATGCTGGCTAGGGCTGATGAGAGTTGAAGTCCAAAACATCTGGAGGGCACCAGGTTGAGGAACGCTGCCCTAAGAGGTAGGGATTTGGACCTGGGGCCTAAAGTTCCGCATCCCTGCACTACCAGCTTAGAAGAACCCATTTCAAAAGGAATGCATTACCTGCTCTTTCTCCTGGGGCACTGTAGCCTGTGGCAAAAAACCCAAAGGGGAATGCACCAATGCCAAATGCCATGTGAAAGCCGGTGGCTGCGTCAGGAAAGCTGCCCATGCCCTGTTTGGTGAGGGGTGGGGGGGAGAGAACGGAGAAGAGTGGGTTATTTATTTATTTACTTATTGCTAATGTTTATATGCCGCCCTATAAACAAAAGGTTCTCAGGGCAGCTCGCGCAATAAACAGTAAGTACAATTTAAAAATTTAAATCTTAAGTAAAGGGTTAGTAGCCTGTTGCAAAAGGCAGAGTTTAGGCTGAGCTGGGTATGGGGAGAGGTTGTACTCACCCCTCGGGACTCGGGCTCTGGGCGCTGCCCTCGTGGTCGAGGGGGTGTCTTCAACCTATGTGGGGGAGGGGAAATTATATATTTCATTAATTCATTAACAGACCAATTCTATGGCCCCTAGACAACGTCTAGGAGGCTATAGGATCATTCGGATTCCCATCTCTGACCTCGAAGCTGGGTATCTGTGCTCGGAGCGCCGCCCCCCCACCAGCCAGCAGAGAGAGAACCGCGCCACAGCTGCTTCTCCGAGGTCAGAGAAGGGGTTTAGGGGGCATTCTGGTGGGTGAGGAGAGGAGACCAGTGTCACCAAGATATGACATATCCTGCCAGTGCTTCAGCCTCCTTCCCTCCCCCATCAAAGCACTGCAGTTAGATTTATTTATTATATTTATACCCCGCCTTTTTTCCTGCAAGGCTTACATTATCCTCCTCCTCCTCTCCATTTTATCCTCACAACAACCCTGTGAGGTAGGTGAGGCTGAGAGTCCGTGACTGGCCCAAAGTCACCCAGTGAGTTTCATGGCCGAGCGGGGACTAGAACCCGGATCTCCCGGGTCCCAGTCCAACACCCTAACCACTATGCCACTTGGCCAAAATCCCCCATCTAGCTGCTTTTCAGGGTGGGAGGAGCACAGAGGCAACCTTCACGCCCTGCAGAGGATGCCCATGATCCTCCAAGTTCATTGGATTGTGCCCTAAGAAGAGTGATTCTATGGTCCCTAGACATCATCTGGGGAGCCATAGGATACAGTAATACCTTGGATTGCAAGTAACTTGGTTTGAGAGTGTTTTGCAAGACAAGCAAATTTTTAAATATTTATTTATTTTTTACTTGATATACAAGCGACGTCTTGCAATACAAGTACTGTAGTACGGCTTAAATTAAAAATCTCTGTACAAATTTTTTGGGGGGGATTTCGTTTTGATATAAGAGTGTTTTGGATTACAAGCATGTTTCCGGAACGAATTATGCTCTCAATCCAAGGCATGACTGTACTTTGGATTCCCAGATCTAAGGTTGGAAACAGAGCTCCAACCTCGGAGCTGGGAATCCTCCACAGTGTCCTTCCCTCCCCCTCCAAAGCGCCCCAGCTAGACAGCTGAAAACGGCTGTCTAGTAGTGATGCAGAGTGGGATGTGTGGGGAGGCAGAGATCGCCTGGGCCACTCCTCCTGTGCTGCATAGTATGTTTGTAAGCCTCCGAGTTCAGGGGCTTACGAGCATCAAGGGCACAACCCATAGGATTGCGCCCTAATTCATTGTATTTTTAATACGCCCAGTCACAAATGTTCTCTGGGCAGATTACGAATAGTTAAAAGAATAAAATAAATAAATAAATTGTTGGATAATTAAAATTGCAGTCAAAACCTATGGCTAATGTTTCACCAGGTAATTGGGTGAAATACTTAAGATCACTGGTATCTTCTAGTGTGGATTCACTGGAAGATACTCATTGACTAATTATCAGCCTGAACAGGAAGTGGGCGTAGCTCTCAGCTTCTTCCTTTTTCTGTTCAGACTCTTAGTGAATGTAGCACCTTCTGTTGTTGTCTCCACATGGTTCTAGCAGCAGCATGTAGCCAGAGTTGCTGGTCTGAACTCCACAAGTTCAGACCCCAAGTAACTACAAATGTACTGTAACCAACTGTAAGAAACGCTTTTAAGCCTGCCTGAATGAAACTGCATAATCTGAGTGAGTAAATGTTACTTTTAACTTTTACAAGACTGTGTCTCTGATTATTGTTCTGAGGGAGGGAAAAGGGGGCAAAACCAGGGAAATCCAGTCTGCCTTAAAGCATCCTAGATTACCAAATGCTAACTGGCTAACACTAGCCAAATCCAAGCTTCTTTTAAGCTGGAAAGGGACTCTACTCTGCTGATCTCACTAACGTGAGATAGGAAGGATATTACTCCACAATATATCCTCTCCTAGCATCTTTTTCAAGTCCCAACATAAATAAATAAAATACCATGCAAAATAAACAGATATAATATATAACAGAGGTAGGAAGGTTGACACCCCCTTTCCTCAGTGTTCCTGCTGCTCAGTTCTCACAGCCTCCAGTCTTCCCCGGCGCAGGACAGAAAGGGAACAGGAAGGTAAATGATGATGGCGAGGACTTATTTTTAATTTAGAAATCCAATTTTTTATATGGACGCAGGTTTATAGAGAACAGGTCCCTTCCCCAGGGGTTTAGAATCCCCTGCCCCAAGGGGAGACAGAGGAAGGGGAGAGGCGGCAGGAGTAAACAGGGGAAAGAATGTGTGTTCATTTCAATTCTGCACTACATCCAAAAGTGTGCAAATGAAGATAAAGATAAAACTGTGTAGATTTGCTTATTTTACATAACCAGGGGTGTTGAACCTTTGTCAGCCCTAGGGTCAAATTCCATTTCGTAGAAGCTTTGGGGGGGGGGCACATTCCAGTGGTGGGCAGGGCTAAAATGCCAGAAATACCAGCATGTTTTATCTTAAAATTCTTACTGCCAGTAACTAAGCCTTAGGAGAGGCATTTCAACCTTTGGAAAAAACACATGCAAAAGCCAGGAAACTATTTCTTCCTGCTAGTCCTGGCAAGGAGCTCCATGGGGCCCCAAAACACTGAGCGCTGGAAACCTTGTTCTGCAAACCCTTCCAGATTCTCAGTTTTCAGTAGTCACCGGCACTGCTCATATGGATTTTCAAGCACCTTTGAAAAATGGGCTAGACACACATTTTTAAAAAAAGAAAAAAAAAGAAATGAAAGCTGAAGTTCTAAGGAAGCCACCATCCCCACATTCAGTGCTCATATGGAACCACAGCAGCACATGGCTCAGTCTGGGTAAATTATGCAAATTAAGCACATTTTGGGTTGTTTTGCCCAATCTCTCCTGCTGTTGCTAGACGCAAGGATATGGATGGACAAACCTGTCCGTTTCGCTTTCTCCCACCTTAGGGTTTTTTGTTTTCAATTTTTATTTATTTTTAAATGAACACACATACAAAAGAACATAAACCCACAAATCATAAACTCCAGAGTGCACCCGTCACCACGGGGCCAAAAAAATAATTCTATCCACATAATCCATTATTAATCTATATTCCAAAAATACATCATATCTTGACATGGCTTACTCCCTTTTCCCTTTACTAAAACATAATCTAAAAATGGTCCCCATATATCCTTAACATTATTTTTCTTTAATTGTTCCTTTTTACATTTAATACTACATGTTAATTTATCATTTAAAGCAATATCCCACACCTCTTTATACCAATCTATAATTAAATACTGATGTTGAACTTTTTTGTTTTGTTTCATTAACTCCCAGTTTCTTTCCATTCTGAATATGAGGAAGTTTGAGGATTTTGGTAAATTCTTATCAAAATCAAACTGAAACGAATCCAGCTCCCTGCCTTCCTCCAGCGTTTCATTCCAGCAGGTGGTGCTGCTGTTTGTACATCACTGTGCATGGTGCTTCACAGAGTCGCGGCAGACAGGTCCCTGCCCAGAAGAGCCTACAATCTGTAGCAGCTAGTCCAATTTGGTACTCTCCAGTTGTTTTGGACTACACCCCTATCATCCCTCACCATTGGTCCATGCTGGCTGAGGCTGATGAGAGTTGTAGTCCAAAACATCTGGAGGCAGGGGCGTTGCTAGGCCTGGGCCCAGGGCTCTCCAACCTTGGGTCCCCAGATGTTACTGGCCTACAGCTTCCAGCATACCCAGTCAGCATGGCTAATGGCAAGGGATTCTGGGAGCTGTAGTCCAGCAACATCTGGGGAACCAAAGTTGGAGAGCCCTGCCTGGGCCTATGGGGCCTCAGCCCCAAATCTATTTCCCAGGGACTTGGATCTATGCCACAGAGCCCACAGGTGCCAACAGAAGGGCTTTTCCTCAACTTAATTGCCATGCAGGGGTCAGTTTTCAAGGCGGATTGCAGCCGGGGAGGGTTAATACTTCCCTTTCCACATGCTGCAAAACTCCCCCCCCCCCCAAAACACAACAACATTCCTTGCATGGCAATTAAGCTTAGAAGAAACATATTTGCATTGGTTTGGGATGATCTGGATCACGTTGCAGATTAATTGAATTTATTTTATTTGAGATTATTTAGATGAGAAATTAACTGGGTAGCTTTGCCTCCTGTGAAATTTAAATAAATCCTAGCAGTTATTTCTAAATTTGCATACAAAGACATTTTTATTAATTTTATTTATATCTCGCCTTTTTTCCTGCAAGGAACCCTAGGCAATTTACATAATCATCCTGCTCATCTCCATTTTATCTTCACAGCAACCCTGTGAGGTAGGTTAGGCTGAGTCTGTGAGTGGCCTAAAGTCACCCAGTGAGCTTCATGGCGGAGTAGGGACTAGAACCCGGGTCTCCCAGGTCCCAGTCAAACACTCTAACCACTACACCACACTGGCTCTTACCATATTTATATCTCACCAACACAACTGGAGGACACTAGGTTGGGGAAGGCTGATTCAGAGAGAGGTGGGGCTGGGTTGGAAACAGCCGGGCTGCATTCAGCTGACTTCCTTCGCTTTAGAATCAACCTTGGGACAAGAAATCCACAAGTTTGTAGCAGGAAAGTACCGTAATATCTGAGAGAACTTTGGAGTAACTGATCATTACCTTGCTCTTTTCTTTTTGGCAGGGGAGGGCAGTTGTGTTGTATACCACCATTCATTTTTAAGAGGCTGTTCTCGCCCATCACTGCTGTCGCATGAAGGGCCTCTGGGCTTATTTTGCACATTTTCAAGCTCTTAATTCAGCCTCGCCCAACCTTGGGTCCCCAGATGTCACTGGACTACAACTACCATTGTCCCAGCCAGCCACTATGGGAAATGGTCGGGACAATGGGAGTTGGAGTCCAACTCCCTCTGGGGACCCAAGCTTGGCAAAGGCAGCTCTAATGAAACTGTCACCATCTGTACTTTTGGTGTTTTGTTCCCCTCTGACTTCCCTTGCTTACAATTCCCTCTCTACCCACTGTACTATGTGCATGTTACACCTGCAACTGAGGAAAACACTTTATGCATCTGATGAAGTGTACTCTGGTCCACAAAAAGTTATGCCACAAGAAATCTGTAAGTCTTTAACACGCCACAAGACTCTTTGTTTCTGCTGCAATGCAGGCTAATGCAGCCACCCCTCTGTTGTTCCTATTGCGCCTTTAATGACAGCCCTTTCATTGTTAAGCCGCCTTTTGGATCCTGATGTAGACAGAAAGGCAGGCTATGAATAATTTCCAATGAACAGAGAAAACTAGCTGTGCATGGGTGCATGGAGCTGATTGGCATGACCCCATGACATAACCAAGAAACCACTGCCACTAATTTCCATAGCAGCTTTGTACTTCAACTCCCCCACCCCCATAAAAACATGCTTTATTTAAAGATAGATAAGAGCAACAAATGAATTGAACATCCACATGGAGGTTTTAAAAATAATTTTAGAAAGTGGACAGCTTGCCTGAAGTATAGGGGAAGTGGCACGACCGATGGCGGAGCCAGTGTTAGATTTGCTGGCCTGCACGGCTGTCACGAGAAAGCCAAGCTCTACCAGCTCCAGGTTTGAGGCCCCCGCCCCCACCCCCACTGTAAGGTGGATGATAGCAGCCCGCCCCACCGTGGCTGCCCTGCTGCCACAGGCTTACTAGGTACATCATTAAAGTAGGTACCTGCAACTGAAGATAACACTTCATGCATGCGATGAAGAGGACTCCTGCCCATGAAAAGTTATGCCACAATAAATCTGCATGTCTTTCAGGTGCCACAGGACTCTTCATTGTTCTGGCTGCAACAGAGGCTAATGTGGTGGCTGTTGTGACATGTAGCACAAACACCAGCTGTGGCACATTGTTTACATATGTAAGGTACAGAATGGCTGGTAAACAAGTCATGTTTAGTCTTCTACTTCCTGCCTGTTTCTCATGGGAAAAGTAGGTGTGAAAGAAATACGAGCTGGTCACATGGTTTGTATGTTCTGGTGACGTACTGACTTGTTAGGTTTCTGTCTGTAGCCATTTTGGAGAGAGGTGGAATTGCTCTCTTCTTCTTCTCTCTGGTCTTCTGACTAGTGCTTGCTGGACTAATGCAATCATGTGGCTTACGCTGGCTCAGCTTGTCTGAGCATGGAAAGCTAAGCAGGGTCAAGCCTGGTTATTACTTGGATGGGAGACCCCCTCCTCTAGTTTCCTGCATTGAGCAGGGGGTTGGACTCGATAGCCTTGTAGGCTCCTTCCAACTCTATGATCTATGAAATCTATGTAACGTCTAAGCTGAGGTGGAGTGAAGCTCAACTTGCTCCACTGGATTAATGCTTGCTATGCATTGTACTCTGCACATGGACTGTAATTAGGAGATGTATTCTCTGTAGGATATACTTGCTATAGTAAATAAACAGGTAGAACAACAACCTGTGGAGTTTACAGAGTTATTTCCTTATTACTGGGATCTGCAAGGAGGAGGCTGAACTGGCTGACATCCGATACGCTGGAATGTTGCGTGGAGTGGGAGAGACAGGTCTGAACTTGTGTGTAGATTTATGGGTGTTTGCACACGGGAATAGGATTTTAAATCTTCTATCTCACACAAGTGAAGCGCTCTGCTTTTCCACGAGGCTTGCGCGCCTTCAGGGTTGTTCAACACCTTCAGTGGCTACCTCGCTATGTGTTGTTTCTATTGTATGTTTAAACGGTAGGTTTTGCATTGCTCTTAAGCCACCTTGTGAATCCTGATGAAGGCAGGTGAAGAAAGGAACTCCCTCCCCAGGGAGAGATGTATGGCCTCATCACTGCTGACTTTTAAAGACAATCCTGAAGACACATGTATGCCAGTCTGCAGAGTGCTGAGACTGCACGGAATTATTACAACATTGATTCAAGCAGATCAGGTGGGATTTATGAAGCAGAGACAGGGGCCTGATAATCTCAGATTAGTCGTTGATCTGATAGCTTTGAACACTGATAGAATGGACCAGGCTGCCATTGTTTCCTTGGACGCTGAAAAGGCCCTTGATAAAATTTATTGGAAATGTATTTTCTCCATGTTATTACATTTATATACTTCTTCCATCTTGCAAGGAACCCAAGGCGGCTTACATGGTCATCTTCCTCCTCTCCATTTTCTCCTCACAACAACCCTGTGAGGTAGGTTAGGCTGAGAGTCAGTGACTGGCACGAAGCCACCCAATGAGCTTCATGACCAAGCGGGGACTAGAACCCAGATCTCCCGAGTTCCAGTCCAACACTCTAACCACTATATCACACTGGCTCTCATGTTGAGTAAATTTGGTTTTCCTGTAGAATTTTTGAAATGGGTCAGAACTTTATACTCAACTGCAAGAGCTAGATTTATGACTAATGGTCTTTTTTGGCTTTCTTTTCACTTAGGTGAGGTACCAGACAGGGATGTTCACTTTCTCCTTTGATATTTGAACTATACTTGGAACCTCTGGCGTGTGCCATTAGACTGAATAGTAGTATTCACAGCTTTGTGCATAATAGTTTAGAATTTAAAATTATTCTTTACACTGATTATCTTTTATTATCTCAGAACTCCAGTTGGCTGTTCCAGCTTTGATGCAGTCGATTCATACTTTTGGTAATTTGTCTGGCTACTCAGTTAATTGGTCAAAATCTGAACTGATGCCAACTGGAGATACTGTATCTCCTAGGGTATTAATCAGTTGGCAATTTTGATGGTGTCGGATGTTATTACCTATTTGGGAATACTTAGCCCCAGAGACATGTCTCAAATGATCAAGCTTAATCTGAATAAACTAATACATTGGATTGCAAGCATAATTCATTCCGGAAACGTGCTTGTAATCCAAAACACTTTATATCAAAGCGAGTCTTTGGCGGGCGTGAGCGGGGCCAATTTCGGCCAGCTCGAGGCAAGCGGTTACATCCCTACTTGTATTGCAAGACGTCGCTTGTTTATTAAGTCAAAATTTATTAAAAAAAATTTGCTTGTCTTGCAAAACGCTCTCAGACCAAGTTACTTGCAATCCAAGGTATTACAGTAGTGAGATCTCTCAGGATTTAGACAGATGGGCATCTTTAAAGCTGAGTTTGTGGGGCAAGATGAATACTATACCTTGGCTTGTTCATGGATTGTTATAGATAGAGGAATCCCACATATATCTGGCAAATATTTTCAAAAAAACAATGCTCTTTTGTAAATTTGGGGTGTGTGTTCCTTTCCGCCACGATGATCTTTGAAGATGTGGGCCTGTGGCTTACACTGGCTTAGCTTGTCTGAGTGTGGAAAGCTAAGCAGGGTCAGGCCTGGTTATTACTTGGATGGGAGACCCCTCCTCTAGTTTCCTGCATTGAGCAGGGGGTTAGACTCGATAGCCTTGTAGGCTCCTTCCAATATCTATGAAAAGGATGCAATTAAAGGAGGTGGTCTGGTTCTCTGGATTTTTTTATTTTTTCATTACATTTATACCCCACCTTTTTTCCTGCAAGGAACTCAAGGCGGTTTACATAATCCTCCTCCTCCTCCCCATTTTATCCTCACAACAACCCTGTGAGGTAGGTTAGGCTGAGAGGCAGTGACTGGCCCAAAGCCACCCAGTGAGTTTCATGGCTGAGCGGGGACTAGAACCTGGATCTCCCGAGTCCCAGTCCAACACTCTCACCACTACACCTTGCTTTATATCATCGGGCTTATTTGTTGACTAGTACTAAATTTTGGTCTTTTCCATTTAGTCCAGGATTTTCCACCTTGGTCAGTTTTGGACTCTTGTCTGGACCCTACTCTCTAAATGGATAGCAATAGGTTCTAGTCATACTAGAACTGATAGGGTTCCTCCCACAGTTACAGCTGTTAGACGTGTGTGGTGTAGGATGTCACGTCAATTACATTTTGATCCTTTTTCCCATGCTAAATTGAAACTAGGGGAAAATCCAGATTTTAAAATTGGTAAGAAAATGTTTTTATGGCAAACATGGATGGATAAGATTTTTTTTTACCTCGGTGGATGCTGATGAGTTTGTCATTCTCTATTTTGTGGGCTAAATATGATTTGCCAAATGCAGCTGAATGGCAATATTTGCAATTGAAACATTTCTTAGTATCTAGGTTTGCTCCTGCCACTTTTTCAGCTTCAGTGTCTCCCTCACTATCGGAAGCACTTATTGAGGTCAATCAGTCAAATCGAGCTACAATCCTTGGTGAATAATTATGATATATAGCATCTTAAGCAGGAATGGAATAGGGAACTGGAATGTCCCATTTTGCCTAATCAATGGATCACCGCCTCAGCGTCTGTATCGCATGTGTGTATGGATCTCAGGTTGTGTCTTTTGTTTCATGTCTGTTGGACGCCACAATACAGTAATACCTTGGACTGCAAGTAACTTGGTTTGAGAGCGTTTTGCAAGACAAGCAAATTTTTAATTATTATTTTTTTTACTTGATATACAAACGACGTCTTGCAAGTACTGTAGTACGGCTTAAATTAAAAATCTCTGTACAAATTTTTTTTGGGGAATTTCGTTTTGATATAAGAGTGTTTTGGATTACAAGCACATTTCCGGAATGAATTATGCTCTCAATCCAAGGCATGACTGTATCTCTTTAATAAGGGCTTGTCTAAGTCAGCAAATTATTGGAGGTGTAACACAGCTAATGCTTATTTTAGGCATATGTTTTGGCAATGCCAAGTAGTTGCTGGTTTTTGGGAAGAGGTCATTATACAGATAAATTTTGTATTGGAATACTCCTTAATATTTATTGATGGACATGCTCTTTTAAATGATCTACCTGCTTCCTGGAAGTTAATGCATGGTCAGTGCAAATGGATTCTCGGCGCCCTTCTGACCACTAAAAGACTGATATTACAACATTGGAAGGATAAACACTCATCTCCTATAATGCAATGGATTGAAGACCTTACAATGCTTTCAGCATTTGAACAGGCGGTGTATAGATGCCACCTATGAATGGATACTTAGTATTTGGATATTTGGTCTGCCTTTGTTGAAGTTTATGTATAGTTCTTAGGAACCAGAATTTTCCCATATATATGTGAGAAACACAAACACTCCATATATATGCATTGAAACTGATATATTCAAATCTATGTAGCCACATTCTCTTTTTCTTTCACCTTTGTTTAAATTTTACGACAAAAATAAGTTTTTAAAAATCCTGAAGACACATTTATGCCAGTCTGCAGAGTGCTTAAAAACCATCAGCTGCTGCTCCTGTGTGTTTGTGTGTGTGTTTAATTGTAATTTGTAAGTTCATGGATTTTATAATATTCTAAGCCACCTTGTGTGAGCAGTATGCCCTGAGAGGTGGGTTAAAATCATATAATACATATAGTTTTTATTGTTAATTATTAGGTACTAGCTTCTTTACAACAAAATGGACACCAAGCCCATCATGAACACTACTGTTGACAAGCAAACAGTACCATCTAGATACTCCCAGCTGAGCAGGAGCACAACAGGAGAGAGGCTCCAGCTGTATTCGGGATGGTGATAAGGCAAGCAGGCTCCCAGAGAGCGAGCGAGCGAACAGAGCGAGTGAACAGGGAGAGCAAACAGGAGTTTGGCAGCGGAGTTCGGCAGGGGAGGTCAAGGGGGAGGAGGTCCCTAAGAAGTTTCCTAGAAAGGCAGAAACATAAAGGGAACAGAGCACTATGGAAGGAAAGGAATCTGCAGTGGTGGTGACCTGCAATGTGTGTGCAATGTTTGTTTTCCTGCCGGAGATCGACATGGCCTACACGTGCAACAAGTGCAAGTTGGTCACGCTGTTGGAAGAAAAGGTCAGAGGACTGGAGCAGCAAGTGTCAACCTTCAGGAGTATAAGAGAAAGTGAAGAGTTCTTAGACAGAACGGTGGATCTACAGCAGCAAAGCGTAGAACAGGAGCCAGAAGGGCAACGGCAGGATGAGACGGAGTCGGAGACTGCTGAGGCAAGGGAAAATAACGTAGGGGGAACTCCCTGGAAAAGGGTGACTGTTAGGAGCAGAAGAACTAGAAGACATTCTGCGCCTGTGGAAGCAGTGGAGCTATCGAACCGCTTCCAAGTACTTGGGGACGAGAGCAGAGGACAGCCTGCAGAGGACGAATTTCCGGGCACCCAACGTGACAGCGAGCAACAGGCTGAAGGTCAGTCAAGTGGAGGCAATCAAACCAAGGCCTACAGCAAGAGAAAGAAAAGAGTACTAGTAGTGGGAGACTCCCTCCTGTGGGGGATCGAAGCCAAAGTATGTCGTGAAGACCCATGGACTCGCCAGGTGTGCTGTCTCCCCGGGGCACGGATATAAGGATGTGACAGAGCAGTTGCCGAGGCTCATACAGCCCACCGACACATACCCCTTTCTTCTCTTCCACGTGGGTACAAATGATACTGCCATGCGGAGTTACAAAGAAATCACGGCAGACTTTGAAGAGCTGGGAAGGAAACTCAAGAACTTTGGGGCCCAGATAGTTTTCTCATCCATCCTTCCAGTACTTGGAAGAGGCATAGAAAGGGAAAGAAAAATACTCCGAGTGAATGACTGGCTACGAAGGTGGTGCCAACGTGAGAGATTTGGATTCTGGGGCCACGGACTACACTTCCTGGAAGATGGACTGCTGGCAAAGGATGGGTTGCACCTCACAAGGACTGGGAAGAATGTGTTTGGCCACAGCATGAGGAACTTAATCAGGAGGGCTTTAAACTGAATCCAGCAGGGGAGGGAGACATAAACTCGGGGGTAACAATGGAAGAAGGCCTCTGTGCCACAACGGAGAGAACAGCTCCAGCAGTGCCCAATGATAGTCTACCACAAAATGTAGGGAAAAAGTCGGAGTATAAAGCACATAGTCTTCGATGTCTCTATACTAATGCCCAGAGTATGGGCAACAAACAGGACGAATTTGAATTCTTGATACATGAGGACAAATACGACTTGATAGGGATACCTAACTGAAACCTGGTGGGATGACTCCCATGGCTGGAATACAGCAATTGAAGGGTATAACTTGTTCAAAAGGAACAGAAGCAACAGAAAGGGAGGTGGAGTTGCGCTGTATGTTAAAGATACGTTTCTCTGCACAGAGATACAGGAAGAGGAGCTTGGGAACACCATTGAGAGCATCTGGGTTAAAATAACGGGGGCAAAGAGTAAGACGAACATGGCGGTTAGAGTCTACTACCGACCACCCAATCAAGGAGAAGACGAGGATGAAACTTTTGAAAAGCAAATTGCAAATGTTTCAAGGAGGCAGGATGTGGTAGTAATGGGGGACTTCAATTTCCCAGATATCTGTTGGGAGACTTATTCAGCAAAACATGGCCCCTCCAAGAAATTCCTGAGTTGTGCGGCTGATAACTTCCTCCTACAGAAAGTGGAGGAAGGAACTAGAAGATCGGCTATCCTTGACCTGATTCTAACCAACAGAGACAAGTTAGTGGATAAAGTGGCAGTTTCGGGAACTCTGGGAGAAAGTGACCATGCTATACTTGAGTTCTTGATTCTAAGGGGAGCAAAAGCTGAGTGTAGCCAAACACGTACCCTGGATTTTAGGAAAGCCAATTTTAACAAACTCAGAACAATGATAAGTAAGATCCCATGGCAAGCGACTCTAATGAGAAAAGGAGCCCAGGATGGGTGGGAGTTTTTAAAAAAGGAAATTTTAAAGGCACAATTGCAAACAATTCCCACAAGGAAAAAAAGCAGAGGGCAACAGAAGAAGCCAATGTGGCTTCACAATAAACTCAAAGATGACCTGAAAACAAAAAAGGACACGTATAGGAAGTGGAAGGAAGGACAGGCTATAAGGGAAGAGTACAGGCAGGTAGCACAGAACTACAGGAATAGTGTCAGGAAGGCTAAAGCTGAGAATGAGCTAAGGTTAGCGAGGGATGCTAAACACAACAAGAAAGCTTTCTTCAGATACATGCACAGTAAAAGACAGAGGAAAGAAATGGTGGTGTAACTACGCAATGAGGATGGCAAATTGATAACAGAAGACAAAGAAAAGGCAGAAGTGTTCAATTCCTACTTCAGCTCAGTCTTCTCCCAAAAGAGGGTCTATGACCCCCCTGGCAAACCTGAAGTGCAGACTGTAGGGGCAGGATTGCAGCTTGAGATTGATAGGCAAATGGTCAAGGAGCACCTGATTACTCTGAATGAGTTTAAATCTCCAGGGCCTGATGAACTGCATCCTAGAGTAATAAAGGAACTGGCAGAAGAACTCTCAGAACCACTGTCTATTATCTTTGAGAAATCATGGAGGACAGGTGAAGTGCCAGATGACTGGAGGAGGGCAAATGTTGTTCCCATCTTCAAAAAGGGCAAGAAGGAAGAACCTGGGAACTATAGGCCAGTCAGTCTGACATCAATCCCGGGGAAAATTTTCGAGCAGATTATAAAGAAGTCAGTCTGCAAGCACCTTGAAAACAATGCAGCGATTACTAGAAGCCAGCATGGATTTGTCAACAACAAATCCTGCCAGACTAATCTGATCTCATTTTCTGATCGGGTAACCTCCCTTGTGGACTGTGGGAATGCTGTGGACATCATATATCTGGACTTCAGCAAAGCTTTCGACAAAGTGCCTCATGATATCCTGATTAGCAAGCTAGCTAAAAGTGGGCTAGATGGAACAACTATCAGGTGGATCCACAATTGGCTACAGAATCGGACTCAAAGAGTGCTTATCAATGGTTCCTTCTCAAACTGGGGAGAAGTAACGAGCGGGGTACCACAGGGCTCGGTCCTGGGCCCAGTGCTCTTCAACATTTTTATTAATGACTTGGATGAGGAGGTACAGGGAATGCTTATCAAATTTGCAGACGACACAAAGTTGGGTGGAACAGCTAATACTCTGGAAGACAGAAACAAAATTCAAAGTGACCTCGATAGGCTGGAGCGCTGGGCCGAAAACAACAGAATGAAATTTAATAGGGATAAATGCCAAGTGCTGCACCTAGGGAGAGGAAACCAAATGCAGAGTTACAGAATGGGGGACACTTGGCTCAACAATACTACAAGTGAGAAGGATCTTGGAATTGTGGTAGATCACAAGCTGAATATGAGTCAGCAATGTGATGTGGCTGCAAAGAAGGCAAATGCTATTTTGGGCTGCATTAATAGAAGTATAGCTTCCAAATCGCGTGAAGTGATAATTCCCCTTTACTCGGCACTGGTTAGGCCTCATCTTGAGAACTGTGTCCAGTTCTGGGCACCACACTTTCAGAAGGACGTAGACAAACTGGAGAGGGTTCAGAGGAGGGCAACAAGGATGATAAAGGGACTGGAAACAAGGCCCTATGAGGAGAGACTGAAAGAACTGGGCATGTTTAGCCTTCAGAAGAGGAGACTGAGGGGAGATATGATCACACTCTTCCAGTACTTGAAGGGATGTCACACAGAGGAGGGCCAGGATCTCTTCTCGATCATCCCAGTTTGCAGGACATGGAATAATGGGCTCAAGTTACAGGAACCTAGATTCCACCTAAACATCAGGAAAAATTTCCTGACTGTTAGAGCAATAAGACAATGGAATCAACTACCTATGGAGGTGGTGGGCTCTCCCAGTCTGGAGGCATTCAAGGTGCAACTGGACAATCATCTGTCAGGGATGCTTTGACCTGGATTCCTGCACTGAGCAGGGGGTTGGACTCGATGGCCTTGTAGGCCCCTTCCAACTCTACTTTTCTATGATTCTATGATATGCTTTCAGATACATCCCAAGAAAAAATATCTATCTACTTTTCTTTTCTTACATTTACATCCCATTTTTCCTCCACTGAGCTCAAGTCCACCCTCACAACAACCCTGCAAGATAGGTTGGACTGACCTTGCCCTAACCTCCCCACATACACACATATATACACACACACACACACAAAACATAAGAACATAAGAAGAGCCCTACTGGATCAGACCAAGGGTCCATCTAGTCCAGCATTCTGTTCACACAGTGGCCAACCAGCTGCCCCAATGGGAAGCCCACAAGCAGGACATGAGTACAACAGCACCCTCCCACCCATGTTCCCCAGCAACTGGTGTACTTAGGCACGCTGCCTTCAATTCCCTCTCCCTCTCCCTCTCCCACACACACACACACACACACACTCTGGCAGTGGTCCGCAGCACACACATTGCAAATATGGCAAATCACACTCTGGCTACGCATCGATGCATTTGAGATGCCAACATTGCTGCAAAGCGTCTCTTCAAAGAACACATCGTAATTTCAAAAAGTGTTCCATGAATCTCTTCTCCCCCCTCCCCTTGCACTAGCTCTTTATGTTCATCTATTTTCCCTCTTGTTTTATAGGTGGGTCCCTACAATTACTCTTGGGATTTGCCCCCAACATCCACACCCCGAAAGCCATCTTGCACACACACCCGCAAGACATTCCCAGGATTGACACTCAGCCTGTCTCTGCCTCAGACTGGGAGTTGAGTCGAAAGCATCTCCTCCTCCCTACTCCACCCAGGGCCTTCAGACGTGAGAGGGGTCAGAGAAGTCTCTGACCTTGAGTAAGACCTATGAGGCCAGCAGCGGGCTTGGCCACAGCACCGTTACCTAAGCAACAGGCTTACAGGCTAGTGGCGGCATTAGCAATTGGGCCACAGCTTTCTCCAGGACTCCAGCTGCCACCTCCTCTGTGGGGTTGCCAGCCCAAATCTGCATCTTGCCAGTGGGGGGCAAGGCCAACCCCGCAAGACAATGAAGTTGGAACAGAGACAGGGAGGGAGACAGGAACAAGCCAAGGGAAAGTCAGGGCCTTGCTCCATTTGGACTCCCTACCACCACCACAGGGCTAACTGACATCAACTGCCCAGTGGGGAAGAAGAAGGAGCAAGAGACTGCCCCCCCCCCACTCCCCGGGCACTGAGAGGTGAAGCAGGGCCATTCCACCAGCCCTGTTGAAAGTCTACTTAATTTTTTTCCCTTTTCTCTCCCTAACCCCTTTTCCTTGTGTGTCATGTAAGCCTGCGGGCAGGTACTGTCTTTTACCGACTAATTGTAAGCTGCTCCAGGAGTCGTGCTGGTTTTTTTGGTTTGAGGAGTGGCATCAAAATATTTTAAATAAAGAAAACTTCCCTGTTGGAGGGGAAGTTGAAGTTGGAGGAGTTCCTGTAAGAAATATTGCAAGCAGGGAGGGTGGGGTGGGGATGTGAAGGAGACCAGTCTAGAGGAAGAGGATATGGATGGAAGAGAGTGCCACTCTAGCCCAGAATTCTAATCCTGTGGAGGACCACCAAAGTTGCAGGAAAGAAGGAAACTCTGCAGGGAAAGGATTACCTGGGATCCTGCTGGGCAGAGCTGCCACGTCCATAGAGTGGGATGACTTTGTCACGGCCGATTCCAGCCTTGCACACGGGACACTCTTGACGCTCAGGTCGTGTCTCTAGCCACTAGGGGCAGGGGAGAAAGGCAGCAGTGAATGAGAAGGAATTTGTGCTGCCCACACCCCCAAAATATACAGATCAAACAACAGCTCCACTCTCTGCTCCATGGCAATCCGGATCCACATTTGTTACAGGGATCAGTTGGCAGATTATGGGATTATCAGGCTTTCCCTGAACATGTAGGTAGTCTTCCCCAATCTGGTGCCCGTGCCCGCCAGGTTAATTAGATTACAGCTCCCATCAGCTCCATCCAGGCCATGCTGGCTGGGGCTGATGGGAACTGTAGTCAACACATTTGGAAGGCACCAGGTTGGAGAGGGCTGGTGTAGGAAGATGTTCAATTGGGCAGGCACCACAAGGGTCTCTGGCAACCATTAAATTCCGGTACATTCAAAAACAGAAGACAGACGCAGTGAAAATCAAGGACATTACAAGAGGTTAATTTCAGGCAGGGTTTAGCCCTAGGATCCGTTTTCAATGTCAGGCCTAGGATATATAAAGTACTAATACTCAAGTGCCTCTGAGCAGATGCTGAGTTCCTTTCCTTCCCACAAGTAAACACACTTGATTTCTGCATATCTGGGACTTAAGGGGACAGTGCACTTTCCAGACAGTTTTGAAAGTCAGTACTTTTTGGAAGGAGAAATGCTCCTAGAAATCCTCCCAGAAAAGGTATTTAAAAAGCCAAGTAACTAATAGATAATAGAAGATACAAAATATTAGGTTAATGTGCAAAGTATTAGCAGTTATTAAGATGCAACAAGGTGTGCATCTTAAAGCTATGGTGTTTTCAGGATAACTGGGAAAAATATTACATACTGGAACAAGAACAATCCTTATGAAAAATTATGGACAGGAGAAATTGTCAATGTTAAAACAAAATTGGGAAACTTAGATACAAACTATCACAACTGTGCCATTTTATTTTTTTAGCCGTTATTTCAGAACAACAACATGACCTGCCCCTTAGGCTTTGGGCATTTTGGAGTGTAGAGTTGTTTTAATTATTTATTTTCACCCTATAGTAATTTCTAAAGTTACTTTTAGAAATTCAGTACAGCCAAGAGATGGGCAGGGCTAGGAAAGTGCTCGATTGGGGACAGGTGCTTTGAGAAGAAATACTTTACTAGGCGAGAACAAAGGTTAATCTAGCTCAGGATTCTGTCCGCAACAGTAATCAGCCAGATGCCCATGAAAGGGTGACAGGCTGGGCAGAACAGAAACAGCCCTCCTCAACTGTTTGCCTTCAGCAGTTATTAGACAGAAGTACACTGTTTCTGAATATGGAGGTTCTATTTTCTCAAGTTAGCATGTTGAACAGCTGCTGAGAGATCTTTCAAGCATCCTTGATAGGCACACATATTATTGAGACTGCCTGTAAAAGCCTACTCCACATGCTGAGGCAGGCAAGGCACACACCATTCCCATCAGCAGAGGGCACATTTCCCCACAGATTCATTCAGCCACAGACCATACATGCTCAGTAACGCTGACCTATACATCAGCATCCAAATAAGAAGACGCAAACACAAGGAGACTCACCTGGTGAAGACAAGGCCAGCTGGAAAGAGAAGAAAAACAGCATGACTTTTTTTTTTTAACCCAAAAGAATCATCTGACTTCAAATAAATTAAGAGAAACTCTATGTCAAATCAGGACCACATGAAGAAAAGATGTTCTCAGTGACTGGCTCTTTAAATTTTGAAACCCAGCACATGGTCTGAGGGCACATGAGGCAGTCACCTTGCTTAAGCTAAGCAGGCCTGGGCCTGGTCAGTGCTTGGAGGGGGTTAACCACGTTGGAATCCTACGTGGCCACCTTGAGTTCCATGATGGAAGAAAAGTGGATATGAATGTAATAATATGTTTTCTTTCCCCTGGATACTCTCCGAGACTGTGATTGGCCCCAGGTCAAGTGATCCTCATGAAAACTCAGTCTCCCTGGTTCTAGTCAAGCACTCTATAACCAGTACACCACACCACCTATCCTTTGATATTGTTCTCTGCCCCTCTTCGATTTCAAGTAAGGAGAGCTTCAGCTAATGGGCAGTATAAAAATGTAATAAATAAGTAAATAAAATAACCTAAAGCCTACTACCTTAACATAAACAAACTTGGTGCTACTTCTGTGCCTTTGCTAATACCAATTTACTTGACAGTCACAAATTCAACAGGGAAAGTCTCTTTTGCCAGCATGGAAAGAAAGCAATAGAAGAAAAGCTTCACCTGGTAGATTTCTACCTGTCAGGCTGCCATTAAAGGCAGGTGCAATAAAAGAGTGGCAATCCTCATTGCCAGCCACCCTACTCTGTGTCTTTTCTTAGTAGCTCCCCATCCGCCCAAATTCCTCAGTGACACACCCCTTTATATCCCTCCCCCACCCCCATCTCACCAGTACAGGTGGCCGCAGAGTCCAATGACAGCTTCTCTTGCAGGCTCCAGACAGATGTTGCATTCGAAAGCACTGCGGTCGCGGTTTGACCCATCAGGTTCCCCGTCCGGGACCCCGGGACCCATCCCGGCCGCCGCCATCTTCCGCCCTCACTTAAACTAAATGAGGGGGGGCTGGAACCGCCCACTCTTTAGCAATTGGTCCTGCTGGCCGTCTTTCACGCACTGTCGACAGTTCATTGGGCGCAGAGGCAGTCAATTGTGGTACTTGGCAAAGCCAATTGTGCACGTTCGAGTTAGTCCCGCCTACAGCTCTGTGTGGGCGGCTCAAAACTTTTTTACTGGTTGCGTTTGTTGGGTGTCAAAATTTACCGCTGCGTTATTGGTCGACGTGCCTTATTCTCCCGCCTTCGTTCTTCGAACAAAATAAGAGGTCATGTGACTGAGGGGAGAAAAGAGGCGCAGCCTGATTGACTGGAATGCAAACCTCTTAAAAGTCAGAAAGAGCACGTTGCGGGCGGGAACTCGAGGAAGACGTCTTGACTTTCATTGAGATACACGAGAGCAGGCACACGCCCTCTAAAAAGCAAAACATATCGTGATTGGTCGTGGCCTTGGGTTCGGGAATCAATCCTGATTGACGTGTAGTTTGGCCAATGAAAATTCAGGGGTTTTGGTCAAAGCGACTGGCAAATTGGCGGAGACTTACCGAGCGCTGAGCTGTACCAAGATTGCCCTTTTATGAGAGGAAGGGTCATGGGAGATCGAAGGTCACTTCCTGCCTGGGGCTCAATTTCTAATAAAGTCTAAGCTTGCTTCAAGCCTTCAATAGATCATGTTACCATGGCAACCATCAAAATATAAAGCCTCTCCCTTCATCTTACTGTGTGTCTGTGGTAACAGTCAATCCAGAGCCCTTCACCGTGGTAATCAATTGCCACACGGTATATTGCTTGGGTGACAGTGAGTCAACCGCTTCTTCATCCAGGTTTAACTGCAGAAAGAGAGGCGTTACCATAGCAACCAGGCACCTGCTTAACGCTGATGCTCTTGGCGTGGCAACCTGTTTTCCATCAGCACCACTTTTCCATCCCACCATGGCAGTAAAATAAAATAAATTGCAGCAGTTTCTGGGGCAAACCAAATCTGTCAGGGATTCTGTTGTCACCATGTTAAGTCACACACACTTCTACCACCGGCGTTACAGCAATACGCATTTCCCAGTACCACAGCGACACACATTGATTCCCATCCCTCGACGTGCTACCCAGAGATGCCACAAATCTAGACATCGCTATGGTGGCCTACACGTACGCATTGAAGCCCATTAAGACTGACATGACAATTTAGGCTACCATTCTAAGCACACTTACTAGGAGATTAATCCCATTGAACTCAGTGGGATTTACTGCCACCAGTTTTAGGATTGGGCTGCTAGACTGAGAATCATCCCTGCTAGTGCCATGGCAACCCACAGCCATCAAAATTGCTGTCATTGTCATGCCATTCCAGTTCTATCAACTCTCCTTAAGCCAAGCAAGTGGAGCATGGAAGGGAGCATGTCTCCTTCCCTGTGTGCCCCTGAATCCTGGGAGAGAACAGGGCAGATCACATGTGGGCAGTTCCCTTGCTGTTGTTACTGGGTGCCCAGATTCGGGGTAGCACAGGCAAAGGCCAAGATGTGTGTGGGAAAGAGGCAAAGTCAGTAACTATGACTGGGTTCAGACAACACGATAACCCACACGCAAGGGTTGAATATGGTTTGAGCATGGGTTGTTGAACCATGAACCATGGGTTGTTGCTGAAACGTGGGTTATTGTGCTGTCTCAACCCAGCCGAGATAACAAACCATGGTGAACAACCCACAGTTCACAACCCAGGAACAAACTATGGGTTCTCTTCATGGGTTGTTCATGCTTAACAAGCCATGGCTTGTTAGCGCAGCCGGGTTCAGACAACACAATAACCCGCAGTTCAACAACAACCCATGGTTCAACAACAACCCACACTCTACTCATACTCAACCCTTGAATGTGGGTTATTGTGTTGTCTGAACCCAGCCAATATGAAACATACTAGGCCCTGGAAAGTGATCCAGGTTGGCCCTACCCTTAGGCAGAGTGAGGCGGTTGCCTCAGGCGGCAGATGCTGGGAGGTGGCAGCAAGGTATTGGAGGAGAGAATTGTGTGCCACATGGCCAGCCCTGGGTCCCCTAAATTAGCCTGTTGCCTTCAGATGCAGTGGAGGACACTGTCCCATCCCCAGTATTGATGTAAGATTCAACTGCCAGTCCAGTTGGCTTTTGTACATGGAATGGGAGGGGGAACCAACTTGTTCTTCACCTCAGGCAGCCAGTGTGGTGTGGTGGTTAGAGTATTGCACTGGCACTCGGGAGATCCAGGTTCTAGTCCTCAAAGCTATCAAGCTCACTGGGTGACTTTGGGCAAGTCACTGACTCTCAGCCTAACCTACCTCACAAGGTTGTTGTAAGGATAAAATGGAGAGGAGGAAGACCATATGATCTATCTTGGGTTCCTTGTTGGAATAAAGGTGGGATATAAATCTAATGATAAATTAAAAAATAAATCATATAAAAACATCTTGGGACAGCCTGGAAAGTTAGTCTTGCTTACCCCTTCCCCAAAGGCTCCAGCAAATTTTCAGTGCTTGGAGGACGTTGTACACTGGTAGACGTGCATGCACTTTAGAGTTCTGGACTTGGAACTAGACTCAAGTGTCTTGTCCTCCTTTCTCTCTGCCTCTTTCTTATTCTTTCTCATTCCACTTCCTCCCATTCAGGCCTGACATTAGCACACAGCACCCTTTTGTGACCAGCTTCTGGGACCCCAGTGCTGGGCTTGAGAGAGAGCCACAATTTAATTTATTTCCCAGAATGCCCCAGAACTGAGCGAAGCTGGGGCATCGTGGAAAATTGAAATAGCTGCTTGGTGCTGGTCAGTCACTGCTGCTGCCACCACCAGACAAACCTGCCGGGTACAGCAACATAGGATGGGGGCCATGAGAGGGCACTTTGCAAACAGCCCCCTCAAATCTGGAGCCAGCTCTACTTTCGTGTAATCTTTATCTAGTCTATCATCTTTCTTTCTTTTTTGCTTCCCCACTAACCAGTCTTGGGTTGTAATTCTACACACACACATTTGTACAGCCATATGTACTTGACAGTAAGTCCCACTAGTGTCCCACTTACAGTCACAGTGCAAGTTTACGCAGAAGTTGTACAGAATTCAACGGGACTTGATCCCACATAAGTGGGGTTGCAGCATTATTAAGCAGTACATGGGTAATCTTGTGTGAACCATCCAGAGAGTTTTGGCTATTGGACAGTTAATAGAAATGTAAATAAATAAATAGAAATTATCTTCTGTACATGCACAGCTTGAATCTATGCAGAGTTAGATGTGCCTAAATCCAGCTATATCATGCTAGTGGAAGTGAAGCCTGTGACACTGATTGGCTGGGCAAGCATGGATCGGTCATTTTCTCAGGGAACTAAACAACTCGCAGTCCAACTTTTGTAGGGGAAGGGGCAATTGTCTTTTTGGCTAGGATTAAAATCCCACGCAGGGTCAGATTAAAATCCCACACAGAGGTAGAGTGGCCATGTATCCTACTTTTCAGGAGGAGTACTTTATTTGTCAGAGAGCAGTCCTCTATTTGAAGGGATGTCCAGTCCCAGTTCAGTTTAAAGATAAAGAACCATAAGAAGGGAGAACAGCAGGGGCCTTGAGGCTGGCCATTGGTAGTTAGTACCTGGACAGCCAGACTGAGCAGGCGCACAAGTCACTTGGTCACAGTCTTCTCCACTATGATGAGAATCGATGTATTTAAATTATAGTCATTATTTCTACATTTGCATCTATACATATGGATCTGCACATGTACATTTTATGCAAATCCATGCCTCTTCTGTCCTCTACTTTAGTGATGGATTTCCTCTTTTCTGACAATAGATTAGTGACCAGCCTAGGGAGTGGTCAAATTCAGAGATGCAGGAACCTTAGGAGCAGGCAGCCTGTTGGCAAGGATGCTGAAGGAATGGTGCAAGAGTAGGGAATGGACTGAGAAAGAGAAACCCAAAGGCAGGGGTAGGTGGCTTCAGGAAAAGGGCAGAGGGTCAGAGAATTAAGACTAGAAGGGGCTAATCTGAGAATGGACGCTGAAGAAATGTTGCAGCGCTTATGGCCAGGAGGGCTATATGGTACTGAACGGAGACAGGAACTCTATGAACACTGCTGAAGAGACAAGGGGGTTAAAGGCACAAACCTTTGCATATTTAGACAGGAAAAAAGGCCTACAACTCTCAGCATGCCCCAGCCAGCCCTGCTGGTTGGGGCATGCTGGGAGTAGGCCAGCCTTTTTTTCTGTCTAAACATGCATAGGATTGCGCCCTAAAGGAAATGGTTGCCTTCCCCAACCTAGTGCCCTCCAGATGTTTTAGACTACAACTCCGAGCATTCCTGATTATTGGCCATGCTGGCTAGGGCTGTGGGAAGATGAACTCCCAAACATCTGGAGGGCACCAAGTTGAAGAAGGCTGGTCTAAAGTCTAGATCAGGGGTGAGCAACACACACCGTGTGGGCTGCATATGGACCCTGCTCCCGCCACCAGCAAACCTGGCAAGAGCAAAAAAACAAACAAACAAAATGCTGATTTTTGTACTATGGTGTGCAAAAATGGTCAGGTTTAATGTTTTTCCAAGCTAAATTTGACCATTTTCATGCTCCGTAGCTGTTACGGAGCACTAAAAGGGGCAGAATTTGACCCTTTCAGTGGTATGGAGCAGTTTGCCACCAATTTGAAAACCATTTTTTCCCAGGGTGCCTTGCAGCATGCAGCCCACATGGGCCATGGCAGAGGTATCCAGAGGGTGAAAGTGACCCCTGGAACTCCTGCAGTTGCCCACCCTCCCCTGGTCTAAATAGACTGAGGGCCAAATTACATATGACACCATAGATCTGTGATTAAATCTCCCAACCTCACTGAGAGACGTTTTTAACCCTCTTGCACCATGTTATTTTCCCAATCCCAGTCATCCTCTAAAGCTGCTGTTAGACTTGTGTGTGTGTGTGTGTGTGTGAGAGAGAGAGAGAGAGAGAGAGAGAGAGAGAGAGAGATAAAGGCACAATACAGGTCCCTGTCTATTCTCCTCAACAGAGCTAATAGCAGTTGAGGGTGGCACTTTTGATTGGGAAAACACTGCGGGGGAGGGTTAAACACCCCCTCCCTCAATGCTGCTGCCCAAGTCCAATTGCCCCGTCCCTGAGGCTGGTTTGCATGTGTGTGTGTTTTAAAGTAGGCCAATCCAATTCACGGATTTCCCGCATAACATATTGTCCCCCCCCCACTAGACAGGGAAATGCTACCAGCTGTGACTTGTACTGTCACTGGAGCATTGTTGACCTGGCAACCCTCAGGGTCGAACGAGGGGCATAAAGCAAGCGTGCGCATGTGTGTGTCGGAACTGGTGAGGCGGCAGATATTGACTGGAGCGAACCAACCAGTTCTGTGGCTGCAGGCTTGTGGTTGATTTCACTGGCCTCCGACGCAGCAAGCACTGCACAGGATCCAGGCTGAGAGAATGCGATTGCCGGTATTTGCTGATGTATGGCCAGTGTGGCGCAGTGGTGAGAGTGTTGGACTGGGACTCTGGAGATCCGGGTTCTAGTCCCCACTTGGCCATGAAACTCACTGGGTGACCTTGGGCCAGTCACTGACTCTCAGTCTAACCTACCTCACAGGGTTGTTGTGAGGATAAAATGGAGAGGAGGAGGAGGATGATTATGTAAGCCGTCTTGGGTTCTTTGCAGGAAAAAAGGTGGGTTATAAATATAATAAATAAATAAATAAATAAAATAAACTGTGTGTGTAACTGGGGCTGCAGTCCTACACCCCAGCCTTCCCCAAGCTGATGCCCTCCAGATGTTTTGACTGCAGTTCCCATCATCCCCAGCTGTGACGACCAATGGTCAGGGATGATGGGAACTGTAGTCAAAACATGTGCAGGGCATCAGCTTGGGGGAGGTTGCTGTGCTCCTTGTTCGTCAGTAAGCCACACTGAACTTAATAGAACTCAAATTCTGAGTTTTATTCAAAATATTTATCAAAAGTGGCCCACAGGCGGCTCGCGTTCCACACCTGGCTCCATGTCAGCGAGCCAGGCTTCTTACCCATTTAAAGCTGGAGAATAGATTGAGAATGTTCCTGGTTTCTCTTCAGATTGTACTTAAAATATTTATATTCTATTTTTTTTCACGCATATGTAAGGCAGCTAACATAATAAATTAAAAATAGAATATAATAACCAATTTATATGTACACACAAACACACATTTTTATTTAGCTATATCACACCATCCATGTTCAAAAAACCCATCCATTTACAAAAAATGGGAGGATAACATATGAACATAGGAAGAGCCATGTTGGATCATCAGACCAAGGATCCATCTACAGCATACTGTTCACAGAGTTGCCAACCAGCTGCCTGTGGGAAGCCCTCGGGTAGGACATGAGTGCAACAGCACCCTCCCGCCCATGTTCCCCAGCAACTGGTGCATATAGGCACACTGCCTCTGATACTGGAGGTAGCATATAGCCATCAGGACTGGTAGCCATTGATATCCTTCTCCATGAGGGATAGGGGTCCTTGAACTGAGGGTGTTTACCATTTAAAAATACACACAAGAAAGACAACAGATGAAAAGGAATGAAACAGAGGCAAGGATAAACAGAGGAAGAATATGCAATTACATGGCTTTACACTTGAATTATTATATGCGATTACCGGTATCATCATCAGGCGATCACTCGTGACCGAGTAAGATTGTCTTCCGGGATAAAAGGAGGAAATTCTAAAGAAGATTGTGTAGACTCTAGCGATGGGTCCGTAAGTGACTGTGGAGGCCAATTCTAGATCCACACAGCTTCCCACAGTGAGGACACAGGTTACCAGATAGAAGATGATCCTGTAAAGGATTCATTTGACGTGCTTTTCGCTTAGCACGTTTCTCCCTTTCACCTTGCACTCGGGCTTCTTCAAAGTCCATGGAACCTTTGTGAAAGGCCAACCTCCATTTAGATCGTTCATGGGCCAGAGCTTCCCAGTTTTCGATGTTTATATTGCATTTTTTTAGATTAGCCTTATGAACATCTTTAAACCTCTTATATTGACCACCGATATTCCGCTTTCCATCCTTGAGTTGGGAGTAAAGTAACTGCTTTGGGAGACGGCAGTCAGGCATTCGAACAACATGACCGGTCCACTGAAGTTGGCGTTGAAGGATCATTTTTTCAATGCTAGTAGTCTTTGCTTCTTCCAGTACACTGACATTTGTTCGCCTATCTTCCCAAGTAATTTGCAGGATTTTCCGGAGGCAACGTTGATGAAACCTTTCAAGGAGGTGGAAGTGACGTTTATAGATAGTCCATGTTTCGCAGGCATACAATAAAGTTGGTAATACAATGGCTTCATAAACCAGTGTTTTGGTCTTCTTACAAATATCCCGATCCTCGAACACTCTATGTTTCATTCGAGAAAATGCGGCACTTGCGGAGCTCAGACGATGCTGGATTTCACTGTCGATGTTAGCTGTAACAGAAAGATAGCTGCCAAGATAGAGAAAATGATCTACATTTTCCAGTATTGTCCCACCAAGCTGGATAGATGGCATCACCAAAGGATTGGCTTGCACTTGCTGATGAAGCACTTTGGTTTTTTTGATGTTAAGTGAGAGACCAAGTTTTTCGTATGCTTCTGCAAAAGCATTTAGGATAGTTTGGAGATCATCCTCTGAATGTGCGGAGACCACATTATCATCAGCATACTGAAGTTCCACAACGGAGGTTGTAATTACCTTACTTTTTGCTTTCAGCCTGCTGAGATTAAAAAGCTTTCCATCTGTTCGATATATAATTCCCACACCGGTGGGAAGTTTCCCCTCGACAAGATGTAAAACCATGGCGATGAAAATGGCAAATAATGTTGGGGCGATAACACATCCCTGTTTAACACCTGATCCCACTTTAAATGGAGCACCATGAGAGCCGTTGTTGTCCAAAACCGTTGCCGTCATGTTGTCATGGAGAAGTCGCAAGATATTCACAAATTTATTGGGGCATCCAATTTTCATAAGGATAGTCCAGAGAGCTGTACGGTCTACAGTATCAAAGGCCTTAGCCAAATCGATAAATGCCATATAAAGGGGTTGATTTTGCTCCCGGCATTTTTCTTGGAGCTGACGTGCAGTAAAAATCATGTCTACTGTCCCTCTAGAGGGGCGGAAACCATATTGAGTTTCAGGGAGGATCTCTTCTGAAATAGATAGAAGACGGTTTGCGAGAATCCTAGCAAATATTTTACCTGCGGTTGCTAAGAGAGAAATGCCCCGATAGTTTCCACAGTCTGTTCTATCACCCTTCTTAAAGAGGGTGATAATTATGGCATCCCTGAAGTCTTCTGGGATCTCTTCTCTTATCCAGATTTTTTCGATGAGTTTATGAAGATGTTGTACAAGTTCGGGGCCCCCTTCTTTAAAGATTTCAGCAGGAATCCCATCTGGTCCACTAGCTTTGTTGTTCTTCATTTGATTAATGGCTTTTTTTACTTCATCCAAAGTGGGGAGTATTGCAAGTTCCTCTTTAATTTGTTTTTGCGGGATTTGCGAAAAAATCTCATTATCCACCTTAGATTTACGATTTAAAAGGTCATAATAATGCTCTTTCCAACGCAGTGCAATAGACTCTTTGTCTTTTAAGAGTTTGGTGCCATCTTTTGATTGTAAAGGGTTTGTACCATAGGTTTTTGGTCCATAAATGGCCCTTGTGGCCTTAAAAAACCCCCGTGCATCATGAGATTCTGCAAGTTGTTGAATTTCTTCAGCTTTCTTTTTCCACCAAGCGTTCTTAAGTTCTCTTGTTCTTCTTTGGACCTCAGCCTTTGCGCTAGCGTAGGTTTTTTTCTTGGCAGCGCAGTTAATATCATTTTGCCATATTTGGAAGGCTTTCCTTTTTTGGTCAATTATATATTTAATCTCATTGTCATTTTCATCAAACCAATCCTGATGTTTCTTAGTTTCATATCCAATAGTTTGTTCACAAGCTGCAGTAATGGAGGTTTTCAGCTTAGACCAATGGTCCTCAATGTTGTCAGGAGGTTCCGTAGGTAGATGTTCCTTAAGAAGTGATTGAAGACGAGTTTGCTTAATAGGATCTTGAAGGACTTGGATGTTCATTTTACGCCTTGGTTTCCTTCCTTGAAGCCTACGTTGGGGAGCAATGTTGATAACCATTGTGGACCGGATTAGTCGGTGGTCTGTCCAGCAGTCGTCAGCACTCACCATGGCCCTAGTAAGAAGTACATCGCGGCGATCTCTAACACGGACAATTACATAATCCAGAAGATGCCAGTGCTTTGACCGTGGGTGCTGCCATGATGTTTTAAACTTATTCTTTTGTCGAAAGAGCGTGTTTGTGATAGTGAGATTATGCTCTGCACATATAGACAAAAGTAAGAGTCCGTTCGGGTTGCTATTACCAACTCCGTCTTTTCCAATAGTTTCTGGCCATAAATCAAAGTCACGCCCGACTCTTGCGTTAAAATCGCCCAGGAGGATAATTTTATCCTCCTTAGGTATCTCTGACAGGAGAGTGTCCAACTGGCTGTAAAAACTTTCCTTGATGTCATCATCAGCATCTAATGTTGGTGCATAAGCGCTCAAAATAGTTACCTGTTGGTTATTGGCGAGCTTTAATCGAAGAGTTATCAGGCGTTCGTTAATGCCAGTAGGAACTTCTGACAAAGAGTTCACTAGTTCATTTTTGATGGCAAAGCCTACACCATGTATTCGTCGGTCCTGCTCAGGTAGTCCTTTCCAGAAGAAGGTATAACCTCCTTTTTCTTCTTTCAGCTGTCCCTCTCCTGCCCTTCGAGTTTCTTGAAGTGCTGCTATGTCAATTTTAAACCGTCTCAGCTCCCTTGCAATAATAGCAGTCCTATGCTCAGGGCGTTCACTGTCTATGTTATCCAGCAATGTCCGTATATTCCATGTTCCAAAATTCAAATGTCTTTTTCGACCGCTAAAATGGTGACCCCACTGGACGCGGTAATCCAGTCAGGGGAGAAAGAGGTAGACTATGTTTAGGGCACCTTTTCTAGCCCCCTCCCCATACGGGGTGAGCAGAGTGGATCCTAAATAGGGCTGCTCAGTCATGGATACAGCTGCTGAGATGCTCGACTACCTCGTTCCTTGAACAGGACGACTGAGTCTGCATCCACCGCCCATGTGCTGGTCCATGACTAGGGGCTTCCAGATTCACAGTCCTGCCCCCGTTGCCATTCGCCAGTCGCCATGGGACTTTTTTTTTGTTTGTTTGGTTGGTTGGGTTGGGTTGGGTTGGATGGGTTGGGTTGGGAGACGCCTGTGCGTGAAACTGTTTTATGTGGGGAGATCGGTGCACAACGAATCACCACACAAACTTGACAGAGTACGGCAGAGATCCAATGGCACGGTTACCCTGACGATTGGAAAACCATTCTCTGCTGCAGCCTTCATCCGCCTTCACAGCCGTTGTAATTTAGGTTTAATTATCTTCCGCCTGTTCTGCCGTTGAGGACTTTATGTTTTGTGTTTTGGATCGTTCTTTGTCTGGTTCCTCTCCCCGGACCTTACCGCCATGGGTGACCCTACTGGGAGTACATAGCTCCCGACGGCATTGCTCACAGGATTCATCGGAACACGCAAGCCCACTCACCACTTCAAGGTGACGATCCGGCGAGGGGGATTACCGGTATATAGGAATTGGGGTTTGCATTATCTTATAATTTAGCCTGAGTAAACAGCTTATTGTAAGGCAGCTAGCTTTCCCCAAGCTGGTGCCCTCCTGATGTGTTGGACTACAACTCCCATCATTCCTGACCATTGGCCCCGCTGGCTGGGGATGATGCATGGGAGTTTCAGTTCAAATCATCCGGAGGGCACCAGCTTGGGGAACGCTGTTGTAAGATACTGGGAGTCGAGACATCTCTCTGTATGTTATATTCATGAAATCCAGCTGGGATCGTCAGCATTCAAATGTGAAATGCGTTTTCCAGACGTTGGACATTCTCCGTTAAGGATATATAACAATTCATGTATTTAAACACGCGTCTGTTTGCAGGTGCAGCTCAGCGGAGGCGGCACTTCCCTGGTAAAACGCTTCTTCTGATACCTGGCTGCGTGGGGGGCCCTTCCTGGGGAAGTGGGGCGGGGGGGCTCCTAAAGGCCCCTGCCCGGCTACCCCCTGGGCCTAAACACATATTTGCTAGGGGCGGGGGAACAAGAAAGAGTCTCGGTGCACCTGACGACCCAAATGTTATTATGGCATGAGCTTCCGTGGGCACGCTTGCCACTTCATCAGATGCATCAAGGAAGTGTTAACGCAGCCTTCCCCAACCTGGCGCCCTCAAGATGTGTTGGACTACAACTCCCAGCATCCCCCAACCAGCCATGCTGGCTGGGTATGCTGGGAGTTCTAGTCCAACACTTCTAGAGGGCGCCAGGTTGGGAAAGGCTGTGTTAACGCGCGCAACCCTGGCTGCGGGTAAAATCCAATTTAAGTCCTACTTAGAGTGGACCCATTGAAATGAATGGGGCTTCAGTCAGTCACGACTAATTTAAGCCCCATGGGTCCACTCTAACTAGGGCTTATGTTGGATCTTAAGCACACTTAACCTGGCAGAAAGCTCCCTCTCCATCTCAATGAGGACGGGGGCTTACTATTCCGAGTAGACACGTGCACCGGACTGCCGAGCTGTTTCTCCCCTATCCTCAGCTCCGTGTGTCTGAAAACCCGTGCACAGATCCACAGATCCACACGTACACACAACAACAACAACGCGATCGCTTGTTTGTTTATGTATTCTATTTCCCAACAGTGGAGGGCAAAACACACACACAGCCACCACCCGATGGATGGATGATGGATGGATGGCAGTAATGAATGAGAACGAATGAATGAATGAATGAATAGCAGGGAAGGGGAGGCGGATGGAGGAGGAAGAGGAGGAGGAGGAGCAGAGAGAAGGGAGAATGCGCGAGAAGCAGCAGCAGTAGCAGCAGCAGAGGAAACGGGGTGGTGGTGGTGAGTGAGCACAGTGGTCACGGGGTGGGGAAGGGGAGAGAGAGAGAGAGAGGGAGGGAGGGAGGGGGAAAAGAGGCAGGGAGCAGCCCGGCTGCTATTGGTGGCCAGGGCTGCCCATCAGCTGCCCCCCTACTTCCTGCCTCTCTCCCCCCAACCCCCGAGGAAGTGGCCCGCGCCGGTAGAGGCATCCGTAGCCAGCCAAGCTCGAGCATCCGATTCCTGACCCTCCTCCTCCTCTTCCTCTTCCCTCTCCTTCCAACCAACCAGCCAACCAACCAACCAACCAACACCCCCCTCGCTCTCTATAGTCTTTTCCTCCTTTCCTTTCTCTCTCTCTCTTTTTGCAGCGCATCCCTAAAAAAGCAGCAGCAGCCGCCGCCGCTGCACCACCGTCTCCACCATCATGGCCTGGTCCTGGAGGCCCAGGGGGTAGCCGGGCAGGGGCCTTTAGGAGCCCCCCCCCCGCCCCACTTCCCCAGGAAGGGGCCCCCACGCAGCCAGGTAAGGTGATGGGCCGTTATGGGAATGTATCCACGTTAAGGGGGGGTTGCTTGTGGGAGGAGGGCCCCCCTCGAAGGTTTAATTTGGGGTGGGTGGATTGAGGAGGGATGGGTTTTTTTTAGGGTGTCTGGGATGGGAGGTTTAAGTTGGGGCTGGTTATCAGCGGTGCCGTTAGATTATATTTTTCACTCTGGATTGAATGGCCATAAAGGCGCTTAATTCCATCTCTTCGGATGGGAATGTGCGTTACTTCGCTTACTTCTAATGTGCTAAGCCAGCCCTGCTGTGTTTGGGGTTGGGGGCTCCCTCTCCTGCTCATGCTGCTGAGTGGGGCCCCGGAGGTCTGCCCCAGAGACCTACCCTGACAGCGCCACCCCTGCTGCTGGGTGTTTTAGTAAAGCGGGGAGTGGAATGAGAGGCCAGGGAGGTAGAAGGGGGAGCGGGGGGGGGGATTTTACAGAGATGGTGGAAACTAGGAGTTTAAATATATATATATACAGCAAGGGAGAAGAATGGCCGGGAAGGATACTTGGGGGGAATTTGGGGTGCCTGTGATGGAGGGGGCCGGAATGGGACAATGTGGGGTGCTTGTGGCAGAAGACAGCTGCAAGGTACAACTTGGAGGAAAGAGGAGGGCCCGGAGTGGTCAGGGCCTGGCAAGTAAAAATGTATGGGGGATATGGGGTGCCTGGGATGGAAAATAAAAATTGTGGGTGATTCTCAATGGGGAGCAGCTTGGAGGTATAGCGTGTGTGTGTTGGGGGAAGCAGGGTTTGGGATGGATCCTGAGAAGAGTTTTTTCAAGGATACCTATGGTGGGAGTTATAATTTGGGGGGAGGGGAAGAGAGGTGCGGGAGGTATAATTGCGGGGTGAAGGGAGGGAAGGGGATTGGGGCTGCTGGCAATGACAGGGAGTTGCAATACGGGAGAACATCCTGGGATGCTTGTGATGGTAGAGAATTAGTAGGCATGACTTGATGGGTGTGTTGGGAGGAGGCGAAGGGAGGGGTTTAGGGAATGGGGTGGCATTTGGGTATAATACAGAGCAAGAGGTGGGAGATTATAAAGGAAGGGATGTTTGACATATCGTTTCTTTTGGGATAGGAGGAGTTTGGGGGGCTATAATTCTGAACGCTTTTTGTGTGGAAGGTGAGGGTTGAATAAAGGTGCTTAAATCAAGGCAGGTTTCGTAGGGGTGTGAGAGTGTGTAGATTTGCTCTGGGCTAGCCGCTAGGAGACAGGCCTCCCATTTTGCTTTGGTTTCTGTTTTAACCACGGGGAGGGGCTGTGGCTCAGTGGCAGAGCAGCTGCTTTGCATGCAGAAGGTCCCCCAGTTTGATCCCTGGCTTCTCCAGATAGAGCAGGAAGGAATCCTGCCTGAAACCCTGCAGAGGGGCTGCTAGTCAGTGTCGGCAATATCGGACTAGATTGACCAGGGTTCTGACCCAGAGGGCCTGTTTGCACAGCACAACAAGCCACTGTGGGTTTATTAACCCATGGGGCTTCACGATGTGCAGCAGCAGCCATTTTGAATATGCAAGCCACAGCGGGCGTGCACCCCATGGGTTGATCCAGGGTTTTCCGAGGGTTGTTTAACGCTCGCATGACCCACGGTGCCCGGATTTGCGTGACACGACATGCCATGGTGGCGGCCCACCGTGGCTTACATATTCATAATGGTGGCTGTCACTAGTCACCGTGGCTTAAACAAGCTGCAGTGGACTGCAATGTTCAGGTGAACCGGGTGAGAATAAGGCATATGTTCCTACGATGCCACTATGCTGGGGTTTTAAGAGCAACAAAGTGCAAAGGGTTTTATCTTGCTCATGCCTGCAGCAACCTTGCAAAGCAAGCCCTTATGAATCCCATTTTACAGATGATGAAACTGAGTCTGAACTGTCACTGCTTAACAGGGGCTTCAGTCCAGGGCGATTGGATTTAGCCCCCTCCCTCTGACATGGAGTATTTGAAAAGTCAGTACTGGGGGGGGGGGGACTTATAGGAGACTTAAAGGTTCTTACGTTTTAAATGCCTGTGAAGGGTGGGATCTTGGAGATACAATTTCTAGGATTCTGAAGTGAAAGAATTGTGTACACACCCTTTCCCACCTTGGTATCTTTGGCAAAATCCAGCCAGGGTGGGGGAGGAGCTCCTGGTTGATGAGAGGTGGGCAACCCTTTTGGACCATGGACACATTTGGCTATTTGAGAAGCTGTACTGGGCACCACCACAAAATGGCTGCCATGAGAGGCATGGCAAAGGACAAGTAACCTGCCCAGAAGACTTGAGTACAAGGCAGAGGTAGAGTCTGACTGAGCCCCAACAACTGAGCCTAAACAACTTATTTGAACCCATATTTTTCAGCACCAACAGAAACCTATTTCACAGCAAAATATGTTACTTAAAAAAAAAAAGCGGGTGGGGTAGGGCACCTTAGCGGGTGTCCAGAAAGGCGTCTGGGGGAGCTCTGGTGCCCCTTGGGCGTTGCCTGCCCCTGAGGTAAACCATTTGATTTGGCTGCACTGCAAGGATGGGGAGAAAGTGGTAACAATATTCACCATTTGTATGTCACTTTTTAAAGTGTTCAGTGAGCTTTGCGTATGCTATTTCAGCCATTCTTACAACAACCCTGTAAGGCAAGTGAGTATTGATGTCCCTGTACCTCAGTTGCGGGACAGAGGGTGAAAGCTAGCAGCTTGCCTGAAGCTGCAATCCTACGCCCACTTCACCTGCTTCTGAGTAAACACATAGGATTCAGTTGCATGGCACCTTGTGACAAGAGGCAGAATTTCAACTGGGGCCCTGAACTGGGGTTTGCAGCTCAGCACAATGGGTACTGAGGATGGGAGGTGTCTTTCAGATGTCACTTGAATGGGGGAATTATAAGGAGTGTGGGAGGAAGTGACTGTTTAGGTAGGTGATACTGTAGGAGGCAAAAACTGGACAGGTTGCTAATAATAGGAAGGAACACCTGGATGCTAGAAGTCTTTGCATATGGTTTGATAAGTAGAATGTGTTCACACAGGGTGGTGTGAATGGCTTCTCTGGGATATATAAAGGATTTGGTGAGAGGGGGAAAGTGCAGAGAGAGGGCTTTCTAATTATTACTACAGGATTTATTTATTATTATATTTATATCATGCTTTTTTCCCTCTTGCGAGGAACCCAAGGTGGCTTACATGGTCATCGTCCTCCTCTTCATTTTACCCCCACTCCATTTTATTGTCACAACAACCCTGTGAGTTAGGTTAGGCTGAGAGTCAGTGATGGGCCAAAGTCACCCAGTGAGTTTCATGGCTGAGTGAGGACTAGAACCCGGATGTCCCGAGTCCCAATCCGACACTCACCACTACGCCACACTGGATGGATTTATATTAGTTGTGGATAAGTGACTTCTCTCCCCTGCTCCCTCACCTTCGGAAGTGGTAGAAGACGATCAGTGTCCTGTAGATTACTGCACCTAGGACAAAACCCTTTTTACAAGATCATAGTTAAGAGCCCTGCTGGATCAGACTAAAGAACTAGGTAATCCAGCATCATGTTCCCACAGCAAATTCCATCGTTTAACTATGCTGGGTTTGAAGAAGTCCTTCCTTTTATCTGTCCTGAATCCCCCACCAATCAGCTTCATCAGAACCCCTTTGTGTTCTAGTATTATGAGAGGAGGAGAAAAATGTCTCCCTGTCCGCTTTCTCCACACCGTGCACAATTCTGTACACCTCCATCATGTCTCCCCTCACTCGCCTTTTTTCTAAGCTAAACGATCCCAGCTGCTGTAACTTTTCCTTGTAGGAGAGTTGCTGCAGCCCCTTGATCATTTTAGTTGCCCTTTTCTGCCCTTTTTCCAACTCTACAATATCCTTTTTTAGATGCGGTGATCAGAAATGTACACAGCGTTCCAAGTGTGGTCACACCATAGATTTGTGTAAGGGCAGTGTGATCTTGGCCATTTCATTTTTGATTCCTTTCCTAATTATGCTTGACATGATACTCTGTCCTTTCTACAGTGGGCATGGAGGAAGGGGCTTCCCTCCTCTGGCAGCAATCCACTTGGCTTCTATGCAGGGTGCAGAGGAGGGGCCAAGCACTCCATTCCTTCTCTGCCAGCCCACTCGCTTGCATGCCATTTCTTGTCACGTACGGCTAACCGGCTAGCACTTAAAAACAAGGCTGCTTTATAACCATCTTTGAACTGCAGTACGCTTTTTAGGTGTTAAACTAACTAAGCCACATTAAAATAAACGTTCAATTATCTTTAGCACACCCTTTAAGATTATATATGGCCTGTGTTGAATTCTTGGGCAGAACCAAACAAGGGGATAGAGGAAGATGTGGGCACATATGCAGTATTCCAGTTACAACAGTGGCTGTCTTCTTGAGCCTTGTCATTCATACCTAGCTGACCGCCTTCCGCTATATACACCGAGTCGACTCCTGAGATCTTCCAAGGAGGCCTTATTGGTCATTCCACAACCAATAGAGTGTCGCCAAGTAACTGCACGTAAGCAGGCCTTTTCAGTGGTGGCACCCATGCTCAGGATCACCCTCCCACACTTGGTTCAAGAGGCAGGAAGTGTGTTGAGGTTTAAACACCTGTTGAAGACATATTTGTTTACACAGACTTTCCCTGACTTGTAATGGATTATGACACTGCTACGTTTTATGATTGTCTTGTTGCAATGTTTAAAGTATTTATTTTCTTTCACTGTTTTTCTATTGCTTTTATACTGTGTGTGTATTGTGAACTACTTACGGCACCATCCAATGTGACTGCTTGCAACCCTCCAAACTCGGAAGATTACGGGCATCCAATCGAGCACGGGAGGAGCACAGAGGCAAGGATTGCCTCTGCACTTCCCTCGCCCTGCAAAAGATATACGGGAGATAGCCAATTTTGGCCGTTGATGTCTTTTGCCCCTGCTCGCGAGGAGGAGGGACTGAGGCACTGCCGGGATATGTCTTGTCCCAGCGGAGCCTCACTCCTCCACCACCCCACCCCCCGGAATCCACCCACCCCGCAGCTCCAAAAGTCGCACTTGTGGCTTTGGAGCTGCAGCCAGCACGGAAAGAACCATGCCAGGTGCGAGGGCGGAGGGAGGGTGCTCTGTGGAACGCATTTCTGAGGTTGAAGCTGGAACTCCGACCTATCGGAGGCTTACGCTGGCTCAGCTTGTCTGAGCATGGAAAGCTAAGCAGGGTCAAGCCTGGTTATTACTTGGATGGGAGACCCCTCCTCTAGTTTCCTGCATTGAGCAGGGGGTCGGACTCGATAGCTTTGTAGGCTCCTTCCAACTCTATGATCTATGAAATCTATCCTATGGCAATCTAGATAGCATCTAGTGCAGTGATGGCGAACCTATGGCACGCGTGCCACAGGTGGCACGTGTGGACCACTCTGCTGACACGCGAGCCATAGGTCACCAGGAGAGTCACCATGCTGCGGTCCCGGGCTCAGGCCGTGACGCGGTGGGCGGGTGGGCCGGGCTGACGGGTCCTACCTGCTATCTCCTTGCCGCCCGCGCTGGACCCACCGTCGCTGCCTGTCGCATCATGTCCGGCGCGCTGGATCCCCGCGCTCTGTTTCTGGCGGGGGGGGGGAACCAGGGCAACAGGGCTTAAACAGCCCTGTTGCCCTGGTTCCCCCCCCCGCCAGAAACAGAGTGCGGGGATCCAGCGCGCAGGACATGACGCGACGGGCAGCGATGGCGGGTCCAGAGGCTGCGGCGGCGGCGGTGGCTTGAGCGGCGCGGAGAACACTCCGCGCCACTCAGAAGAGCGACGGGTGGCGGCGGTAGCTTGAGCGGCGCAGAGAACGCTCCGCGCTGCTCAGAAGAGCGACAGGTGGCGGTGGCGACGGCAGCAGTTCGAGTTCCGCTTCGGGGCGCCGACAGAGGCCGGGCTGGAGCCGGTGGCGCTGGGCGAGCCCGAGCTAATCCGCCGCGTGAGCTGGAGCTTCGTCACGATCGTGCCCACCGGTGAGCGAGCCCGCCCAGCCATCCCCGTCCCAGCGGGCTTCATTCGGGCCTTTCGCCCAGCGAGGCGGCGGCCGGTCGTCAGCCCTGGGAGACACCGGCCTCTCTTTGAGCTGCCAGCCGTGACTACAGTGGCAGCGTTTGGTGCCTGAACGGGTGCTTACTTCTCAGCTATAGCTCGGGCTGGTTTCCCGCAGTTTGCCCCGCCGAAGGCCGCGTTTGGGACCAGGGGCTCTCCCGCCCGCTCACCCGCCCCTGCTCTCCTCTCCCTCCACAGGCTGTTTGTATCATTGAAAGCCCTGTTTATTTATTATATTTATACCCCACCTTTTTTCCTGCAAGGAACCCAAGGCGGCTTACATAATAATCCTCCTCCTCTCCATTTTACCCTCACAACAACCCTGTGAGGTAGGTTAGGCTGTGAGGTAGGTTAGGTTAGGTAGGTTAGGCTGAGAGTCAGTGACTGACCCGAAGTTATTGTGTTATTGTGTTATTGTGTTTTTCTTTTAAGACAAAAGATGTTAATTAGTTCAGACAACTGTATGAGTTGTTTTTACTAAACTAAAACCACTGTATTCAGGTTTAATTGCAGTGTTGGCACTTTGAAATAAATAAGTTGGTTTTGTGCTGCAGCTTGGGCACTCGGGCTCAAAAAGGTTTGCCATCACTGATCTAGTGGCCATAGGATTGTGCTCTCAGATAATTTAGGATATTAAGCAGTATAAAAGTAATGTAAATAAGATAGAATAAGAAGGTTTCTGTGGACCGCAAAAGCTTGCTATCCTATCTGCACAGTTGGTCTAATGGAAAAAGACGTACTTTGAATTTTTTCTGTTGTGCTCATGTCCTGTTTGTGGGCTTCGTAGAGGCAGTTGGTCGGCCACTGCGTGAGCAGAATGCTGGCTGAGATGGACCAAAGCTCTAATCCAGCAGGCCTCTTCTAATGTTCTCACCACTGGCCACCAGCTGACTAGCAGTTTTTGTGTGTCTATTTACAAGGCGGGTTCAAATTGTAGGTTTTCTCCCCACCTGCCTCCCCAACACATCCTTTCCGGTAGTTTGCTCCAGGGCCAGCACTGTAGGGGAGTGATGGGCCACGCCTCTCCAGATGGCTTGCTGCCAAGTGCTATTACCAGCTAACATTTTCATTCATAGATTCATAGATAGAGTTGGAAGGGGCCTACAAGGCCATCGAGTCCAACCCCCTGCTCAATGCAGGAAACTAGAGGAGGGGTCTCCCATCCAAGTAATAACCAGTCCTGACCCTGCTTAGCTTTCCACACTCAGACAAGCTGAGCCAGCATGAGCCACAGGCCTGTATACCTGTCTCTTTGGGAGTTTACACGGCATCATTCAGGGGGCAGGATGTGGCCCAGGGGCTGCCAGTTCCTGACTGCCCCTAAAGTTAGAGTGGACTGGGAGATTCTAATCTACGTTTGTGGTGGTGAGGGTAAAACCGCTGGGGTGGGGGGCTGTTAGTTCTTCCAGATTGATTGGCAGAGCCTTACGAGGGTGTGAACGTCCGTGTGTGGCTTTGGTGGTGACCTGGAGCATGCCTTGTTCCTAACAGTCTGAGCGCCCTGTTCAAACACCAAGCGATAGGCAGTCAAGCTATTTTTAATTGTTGTGCTTTTAATAGTGCTTTTAGGGCGTAATGCTGTGCAAGTTTAGACAGAAAAAAGAGCATGCTGGGAGTTGTAGACCTTTTTTTCCGTCTACACTTTCACAGGATTGCGCCTTTAATGTTTTGGGTTTTTTAACATCATGTTTTTAATTGTAAGCCGCCTTGTAAGGTAGGAAGGCAGGGTACAAATCAAATAACATTTGAGCTCTCCTAATTTATGGAATGGCCTTTCCCAGGCGATTCTCCAGAGCTGTAGACCTGCCGTAGACTGAGTTTGTTTTAGAAGTGCCTGTCATTCTGTGCCTGAGGTAGGGGATGGCAGTAGAAAATGCCTGCTGATTTTATACTCTTTTGCTGGAAGTGGTGGCTGAAAAGTTTGAAGCCTAAACACAATGGGGTTAGGTTTGGACTGAGGCTACGACCCTTTCTGTCGCCCCTTGTATTTTTCGTGGTCCTACTTCCCCTTGCCCTCTGACGGCATTTTTCCCCCCATGTTTTCTTGTGAGTTTCACTAAATCAAAATAAGATAAAGTATTACAGGTTTCTTAGATGAGATTTGAGTAGATCAATTATGATAGATACATATGCAGTGTATATTTATTTATTTATTATATTTATACCCTGCCTTTTTTCCTGCAAGGAACCCAAGGCGGCTTACATAATCCTCCTCCTCCTCACCATTTTATCCTCACAACAACCCTGTGAGGTAGGTTAGGCTGAGAGTCAGTGACTGGCCTAAAGTCACCCAGTGAGTTTCATGGCTGAGCAGGGACTAGAACTTGGATCTCCCGAGTCCTAGTCCATCACTCTAACCACTACGCCACACTGGGTCTGAGCTCCAGAACACACTTTTCTGCTCCAGCACTCAATCCGGAAGGCCAGCTGTTGAGGCTGAGAGATGTGGGACCTGGTGGTGTTCTTGGAGATAAAGGTGGTGCTGGAAGTTGACATTTGCAGCATGTCAGCCTCCCAGTTGTTGTTTTAATTAAGCAAATCTGTAAAATAAAAATAAAAATCAGGAGGAGCAGGAAACCTGACAGGCACCAACAGAGGTGTCTGCAGGCACATTGGACCCCATGGGCACCATGTTGGAGACCCCAGTAGCAGGGTACTACTAATAGTAATAGTAATAGTAATAATGATGATATAATAATAAGTATTATCGCTATTATTCAAGTGGTTGAATGCCTATCAATATAGAAGCAAAATGGGGCCACTTATAATAATATAGTTGGTTCTATATTCTTGGAGGACTCTCTAGGTAATGCCGAAGTTTTCAAATTTGTACATTTAAAAGAAAAAGCATTTTAGTTAGGTTTTTATTATATTTTTATACTGCTATATAGTCGAAGATCTGTAGGCATTTCCCAAAACAAAACTTAAAAAATAAAAAAACACAATAAAACACAATATAAAAACCTGAAGTTTAAAACAGAATAAAACCAAAGTGAAAAATAGGGTAAAAGCCAGAGGCAGTGCTAAGATCTAAAAAGAGCAGGGATGTTGAAGAGTCCTTGATCTCGAGTCACGAGTCGAGTCACGAGTCTTTGGACTCGAGTCCGAGTCCGAGTCCTTGGTCCAAAATGGTGACTCACGAGTCACGAGTCCCAAGTCACTCCCAAAACTGACTCCACGAGTCCCTATTAAAATCAATGGGGGGTTTTCCCAACAAAATAAGGCTACTTCAGATGTGTGGCTTAAATAAATTCTAGGCACAAGTGTGCCTTTTTATTTCAAAACTCTGCAACTGATTTTGGCAAGAACAGACCAGGCAGACAAACCCAAAATAACCAGGCCTTTGTCTTGGACAATTCAAACTGTGGAACTGGTCAAGAAGAGACCAGGTAGGCAGAGGAGGCAGGGAACCCCAAACAGGCAGGCAGGCAGTGCCCTTTGTCTTGGACAATTCAACTGTTGAACTTGATCTTCGCCGGCGATCGCACTCCTCTCCACTCCTTCTGGCACAGCTCAGGGATGTTGATGAGTCCTTGGTCTCGAGTCCCGAGTCGAGTCTCGAGTCCCATTAAAAATATTGGGACTCGAGTCAGAGGGGGGACTCAGTCCGACTCACGAGTCGAGTCCTCGAGTCCGAGTCCCCATCCCTGAAAAAGAGCCAGTGTGGTGTAGTGGTTAGAGTGCTGGACTGGGACTCAGGAGATCCAGGTTCTAGTCCCCTCTCAGCCATGAAGCTCACTGGGTGACTTATTCCAGTCACTGACTCGCAGCCTAACCTACCTCACAGGATTGTTGTGACGATAAAATGGAGAGGAGGATGACCATGTAAGCTGCCTTAGACTCCTTGCAGGAGGAAAAAAGGTGGGATATAAATGTAATATAACTGTAATGTAATAAAATAATGATGATGATGATCATGATCATGATCATGATGATGATCATGATGTACATATGCAGTTTTTAAAAAACTGAAGAACTAAAAAGCCTGGGAAAATAAGGTCTTCACCTGGTGCCAGAAATATCTCAATGTAGGTGCCAGCTGAGCCCCCTTGGAAGGGCACTGCACGTTCAAGGTACTACCACTGAAATGGCCCTCTAGTAGCCACTTGCCTCATTTGGTGGGGACACCTGGAGAAGGGCCTCTGAACATGATTGAATAGCCCAAGCACGTATATATGGGAGGAGGCAATTCTTCAGGTGACATGGCTCCAAGTTGTTTAGGGCTTTGTAGGTTAATAGCAGCACTCTGAACTGGGGCCGGAAACAGGCTGGAAGCTAGTAAAGATCTCAAAGCACTGGTGCAAGATGATTGTATATGCCAGACCCTAGTTTGGACCAGCATCAGTTTCTGAACAGTTTTCTAAGGCAGCCCTGTGTATAATGCGTTGCAGTAATCCAAATGACAAGTTACCAGAGTGTGGAAAACTGTAGCCAGGCTATCTCTGTCCACATAGCGTAGTAGTGCTGGAGGGCAACACTTTGTTTTGCAGCGTACCAGCCTCCCAGTTAAAAAATAGTCATAATTTTAAAAATCTTAAGAAACAAAATAAAAATTAGGGGCAGGGAGCCTGGCAGGAGCCAAGAGAGGTGTCTGTGGGCACACTGGTGCCCATGGGTGATACGGTGGAAACTCCAGCAGTAAGTCATAGCCTTTGCTAACCAGGGAAGCGGGGAGAGAAGACGCATTGTGACATCTGAATTGGATGTGTGAGCATGAGATGGCTTTCCCAAAGACAGCTGGTGTAGTATAGGGAATAAAATAAAAATTAGGAGAGGCAGTAAGCCTGAAGGGCATGAGAAGTGCCTGCGGGCACATTGGTGCCCACAGACACCAAGTTGGAGACCCTGGAAATAAAGGTATTGTCCAACTGTGGATTTTGGATTAATTTTTTTCTAATGAGCCAACATAACTACCTTTGTTGTTGTTATGACATTTAACAGGCCTGTGGCTCACGCTGGCTCAGCTTGTCTGAGTGTGGAAAGCTAAGCAGGGTCAGGCCTGGTTATTACTTGGATGGGAGACCCCTCCTCTAGTTTCCTGCATTGAGCAGGGGGTTGGACTTGATGGCCTTGTAGGCCCCTTCCAACTCTATGATCTATGAAAATCTATTTGGGAAGTGTTGAGTATATAACCTTCAATTGAGGTCATATTTTTGTTAGTTTTATTAATGTCGTCGTCATCATCATCATCATGATCATTATTATTATTGCCATTTGCAATAACAATTGATAACCAGTAGTTAAGATTCCTGTCATTATCCCTAACCACAAAGTACTTTTGAACATGCCAAATGTCTGTACGCCTTTTCATACTACAGAACCCACGTATTCATATTCCCATTTTGATAGCTCAGGAGGATCAAGCAGAGGGATAGGGATCTTCTTGGGGCTGCTCCATTTGGAAACGGCTGTGCAGAATGCCGGTGCAGCCTCCCCGAGTGGAGACGCGTGCGTTTCCTGGGTTGACTTTCGCTGGCCTGCCTTATGAGGTTGGTGTGGGAAGGCTGTGTCTTGAGTGTTCACTGGATGCTGCAGGAAGCCCCATTGATTGTTTGTTTACTGCCGCTCAGTGCTTTTTTTCTGGAGAAAAGGGTACCGGAACTCTTGGATTACATTTCCTCGGGAGTAGATGGCGATTAAATTGTAATGCAATTAATAGAAGAAAAGGTGCTGGAACTCAGTTCCGGTGAGTTTCACCAGAAAAAAAGCCCTGCTGCCGCTTATTTGGGAATGTGCCGCCCTGAGATGGGTGTGAGTGCCAGGGTGGCGTGGGTACCCGTATTGTGTGTGTGCCTGAGCCAGAGATTAACAAATGATAATATTGTCTCCTTGAGAGGTTTGTAAGGGCTGTCACCTGAGGTGTGTATACCATTATTACCTCGTGTGCCCTGCATGTCTGTCCCCTGAGGACTTTTGTTTATGTGCATGTCGGTCAGACCTGCTTTCTTCCCTCTACAAATTGAGTCATGCCCCAGCTGTCAAACACCAAACTGGCATTTGGCAAAGGTCTTGATAGACACCTTCCAACCTCCTTGTGTAAGTTTCTGCTGGAACAAATGGACCAGCAAGGCAGGAAGCCAGGACCCTTGGGTGGGCTTCGGTTTGTTCCTTCCTTTATTTACCCAGCCTTGTAAATAAGCCCACAAAAGTTATTCACCTGCACTGTTTCTTTTTACTAGCCAGCTAAGAGACTTGTAGCCTGCATTCCTATGCTGGCTGCAGAGGGGGAAAAGCCCCGCCTTCTGTGGCCAGCATGGAAACGCAGGCTACTTGCCTTTTTAGCAGGTTAGTGAAAACAAATTGCCTTCTACCAAGTGGACTGATGGAGACAGGATAAAGGAATTGGTTCTCGGGGGGGGGGTGCCCTCTGGGATAGTCCCCACTGGATGACTTGGAGCTAGTCACTGACTCTTAGCCTAACCTACCTTGCAGGGTTTTTATGAGGATGAAATGGTTTTTATGAGGATGAAAGGTTTATATCCCACCTTGGAGGAAAAGGTGGGATATAAATGTAACACATTTTTTAAAAATAAGAACATAAATATTTCCATGCTGTTTGTGAAGGAAGAAACTTTCCTTCCTGTGCAGCTAGCACAGAAACCAAGTTGGCTGGCAGAGGAGGAATGGGGCGATCCATCTCTCCTCTGCCGGCCTACTCATTCACCTGCATGGAATTTCTGGTCGCCTCTGGCAACCAGGAGAATGTTATTAAATACCAGGCTGTGTGTTCTACCTCTGTGTGTGTGTATATATATGTATATGTATGTATATATATATATATGTGTGTGTGTGTGTGTGTGTGTGTGTATTGTGAAGAAAAGCAGACCGGGTCTCGGTGTCCTTCGCCACCACACACGTGTAAACAAGTGTAATCCCAGCCAGAGGCTGGGAACTTCATGCAAATGTACATAGTTTTCTCTGATGGCTCTGTGCCACCTCAGAGTCTCCGATGTATTCCCATGTAACTGTTCCCCAAGCACTCTAGTCATGGTCAAGAATTCACCCCTCTGCCACCTTGGAGCCACCCCTCCCCTGCCTAGCCCAGATGAAATTCATCCTGATTGGCCAAGGACAGTTGGGCTACAGAAAGGAGGGATGGAAGGGGGGATCGATACTGCCAGCCGTGGCTTCTGGGTTTGATTGTTGTTGTTCTGGACGCGAAGGATCGCGGAATAGGGCTTTTGCTGAGGCAGGCCCTAAGAAGACCAACCCCCCAGGCAAAGAGTAAGTGCCAGGGTGTTTATATAGTAAAGGAACTAGTTTTGTTGTTTTGTAGCTCTACTTGTGTATACCAAAGTGTCTCCCCACCTTTCCCCCTTCCCTCATTTCCCACCTTTTATTGTAATCAGTTTACCTTAAATAAACTTTCCTGGTTTTACCCCACATGGTGTGTGTGGTTCCTCTGTGATTCAGTGCTCAAATCCAGTGTATAGACCAAGGGCAAAGCCCTGAGAAAATCAGTGTCAGGACGGCAGAGCTAAGGCTGGCAGTTTGGCGCCTTTGATCTCTCATCTTGAGATAAAGGTCCAGTTGCAGTTCTTCACACACACACACACACACACACACACACACACACACACGTGCGTTAGCTGCCTTCCTGACAGGGATGTTGAAGAGTCCCTGGTCTCGAGTCACGAGTCGAGTCACGAGTCTTTGGACCCGAGTCTCGAGTCCGAGTCCTTGGTCCAAAATGGTGACTCACGAGTCACAAGTCACTCCCAAAGCTGACTCCACGAGTCCCTATTAAAATCAATGGGGTTTTTTCCCAACAAAATAAGGCTACTTCAGATGTGTGGTTTAAATAAATTCTAGGCACAAGTGTGCCTTTTTTTTTTCTTTTTTTCAAAATTTTATTTATCCGCTAGACAGGACTTTCATACAGGCCGTTCAAACTCCTCTACAGATCTGTTCTTTTTGCATGAAGTGGTGATAATGATGGTGATTTTAAGGAAGATGTTAATTTAAAAGTAGGTAAAAGCTTCTGAACTTAAAAAAATACATCTGTTCTTCTTTCTGATGCTAAACCATTCAAAGATACGAAAGTGAAATTTTACAGTTGTCTCCTTTGATGATGAGGAAGTCACTACAGATCAGCCTTCCCCAACCTGGTGCCCTCTGGATGTGTTGGCCTACAACTCCCATAATTCCCAGCCAGTATGGCCATGCTGGCTGGGGATTATGGGAATTGCAGGCCAACACATCCAGAGGGCACCAGGTTGGGGAAGGCAGCTACAGATGCTGCTGATGTTTGCCTGGCTCAGGAAATGAGTTCCACTGGCACAGAAATGTTCACCTCAAAGGAGAGATGAGCGTCAGAAGCACCCTAATTCTCCTCCAGAGATTTCAAGGCTTCCCCTCCCCTTTCAAAGAGTCGACCCTGGAAATCTGGGGTGGAGGCCAAAGCTCACTCCTTAGGGGATCCTAGTACCCCAAGGGTCCCTCATGGGGACAGGGCTTTTGGCCTCTGTCACCAGTTTTCCAAAGAGCAGCATCCTCAAAACAGCCCCCTTGCAAAGTAACAGAGACATTTCCTGATTGCTTTGCCTAGGGGGCTGCTTGGAAGAACTGCTTTGTGGAAAACAGCTCAGATTCTCTCTCTCTCTCTCTCTCTCTCTCTCTCTCTCTCTCTCTCACACACACACACACACACACACACACACACACACCCTACAACTGGGGTGGGGAACCTCAGGCCCTCCTGGTGTCTCCCAAAGGCCATGCCCCCCTTTTCCCTGATCATTTGGTAGTTTTTCAGCTTTTTCATGTTTTTTCTCCATCGTAAAAGGTTGAAATGCCTCTCCTAAGGCCTAGATACAGGCTGTAAGAGCTTTAATATATATATATATATATATTTGGCATTTTTTGTATTTTGGCCCTGCCCCCTTTGCCTTTGGCCCTGCCCACCACTGGAATGTGGCCCCTGAGAGCTTCTCTGAAATTGGATTTGGCCTTTGGGCTGAAAGATGTTCCCCAACCCTGCCCGCCTATGAGTAGCCTTGAAATGGCAGAGCAGCACACTCTGGCCTCTGCCATCAGTCAGGGAACCCAGGGACACTGGGAGGCTGCAATCCCAGCCTCCCAGGAAAAACATCACAGTAAAAACCAGTCTGGTCCTGCCCATTGGCCAGAGAAGAAGCAGCTGCAAGGAGCTTGCTTCCCTCTTCTGTGCCAGGAAGAACATCTGTAAACATTATAATGAACAGGGATGTTGAAGAGTCCTTGGTTTCGAGCCATGAGTAGAGTCACGAGTCTTTGGACTCGAGTCCGAGTCCTTGGTCCAAAATGGTGACTCACGAGTCACGAGTCACTCCCAAAGCTGACTCCACGAGTCCCTATTAAAATCAATGTGTTTTTCCCCCAACAAAATAAGGCTATTTCAGATGTGTGGCTTAAATAAATTCTAGGCACAAGGGTGCCTTTTTATTTCAAAACTCTGCAACTGATTTTGGCAAGAACAGACCAGGCAGATAAACCCAAAAGAACCAGACAGGCAGAGGAGGCAGGGAACCCCAAAACAGGCAGGCAGAGGCAGCCAAACCCAAACTGTCTGAAAGGTTGCATTTTAGGGAAATGATTTTAAAAAATAAACTTGCTGTACTTCCTAAAACCTATCCATGTTGCATTTGAGGAACATGATTTTTTCTAAATGTTTGGCCCCCATTCTGGAACAGTGAGATCTCAACACAATTCCACCCTCACTGAACATCTGCTCCACTGGTGATGAACTTGCTGGAACCAGAAACACACTCAGAGCAGCCACACAGAGTAATCTCAGGTCCTTCTTCTGCCTCTTCCAAGTACGCAACACATCAATCAAAATAAATCTTGACACACTGTTGGGGCTGCACTCCTGGTAGCCGTCCATAGTGGCCGAGCAGCGGCACACCTTGCTTCCATGCGCTCTTCGCCGGCAATCACGCTCCTCTCCACTCCTTCTGGCACAGCCCAGGGATGTTGAAGAGTCATTGGTCTCGAGTCCCGAGTCGAGTCTCGAGTCCCATTAAAAATATTGGGACTCGAGTCCGAGTCGAGTCAGAGGGGGGACTCAGTCCGACTCACGAGTCGAGTCCGAGTCCCCATCCCTGCTTCCTGACAATGCACTTAAGATGGTTTACAGTTCTAAAATTCTGACGTATGATCTAACAGACACAATACTAAAGGGATGGGGAGGGAAGAGGAAAATAAGTAACTCTGGATACCAGGTGGGTACCTGCTGCAGTTCTGGGCGGGGGCAGTTGGTCCAACCAGGCTGATGGGGGTTGCCGTTTTTGCTTCTCCCCCTGATGTTAGCTGCTTTTGTTGTGATTGGGTTAAAAATAACATTAACCACAAAATCAGCCATCCAATAATCTTATGATTAAAACATGGATGCAACCTACATAATAGATTCGAAAGCAGCATCAAATACAGTATTTTTCCATGTATAAGACTATACTTTTTCCTAAAATCACTAGACTAAAAATTGAGGGTCGTCTTATACACGGAAGTAAGCCGAGGAGAGAACCGCGCGGTTGCAAAACTGCCCAGTGGGGGGCGTCTTATACATGGGGGCGTCTTATAGACGGAAAAATACGGGTAATGAAAAGATCCATTGTAGGAATTGTTGAAACTCGAAGGCCTGCTAAAACAGGCAGGTTTTAAGTGTGTGCACAAACACCAGAACAAAAGAGCGTGGTGGATCTTCCCAAAGAGGCTGTTCAACGATTCAAGTGCCGCCACGAAAAAGGCCCTGCCTCTCATACCCTTTGGTTGTATCTCTTAACAGTGACTGGTTGACGGGAGGGAGCCACTGCAGGGCTAGTTTCAGAGGATGGTGAGGTTAGCCGTTTGCTGGGACATCAGAAAGGCCTTGCACCTCAACAGTGCCATCATATTTTTTGTTTCTAAACTGCTTGTGGCCTGAACTATATTTGCTGTTTTATGTTCAGTTTCAAGTTGTCGTGTAAGCTGCCTTGGATGTTGTACGGAAAGGCAGGATTCAGTTATTTAAAAAATTACTTTGCATGGCACACCAAGAAAAATGGAAGCCATGTGAGCAAATCTTGTTTAATGTGCCCTCCTTCTTCCAGATTAAGGAGATCCACTGAGAAGGCTGTGCCTGAGGACCCCCCCCCCCAATCCTGGAGCTCTTGTGATGCAAGATGACTGGACCTAAATTTGGCTTCAAATCCCAGCACTGCTACAGACTTAGTGGACAGCTTTGCACAATTCCCTTAGCTCCCAGTCTTTGGCTGTTTTCACACGTAACACTAAGCCATGGTTTATGTTAACCATGGTTTGTTGATTCAGCCATGAATTGTTTTGCAAACGAGCAACCAGACTGCGGCTTCTTTGCCCTGTTTCTGGTTTGTTTCTCTCCTGCCCATTTCTCCAGCCTTCAGAGCACTTTTATTTCAGGCTGCTCTTCCCAGGTGCCTCCGTTTCAAGGTGGACAGTGGCACAAACAGGCCAGGGGTAAACCATGATTCTGGGTTCAGAGATCCTGAGGTGCCAGATCTCGTACCGTTATGTACGAACCAGGCCTTTGTTTCCCTTTGGGTGCAGAATGGCAGTAATAATACCAACCAACCTGTTCAGATTGTGATGACGCTTGTGCAATAAGAGGGCTTTCCTGTGAATACTGGCTGGGAATGATGGGAGTTGCAGTCCAACACACCCGGAGGACACTAGGAGTTTGCAGCAGAGCGAGGGAAGATGGTGCAGAAGTGACGCTTGGGAGCTCTTTGGGGCAAGCGAAAAGGGCCTTGTGGATGAAAACGAGTCCAAGTGGAGAGTTCGGAACTGGGACGTGTGTATTCTGCCGTGGTGGGGCTTATCCCCATGGCCTAGAGCAAGGGTGGGCAGATCTCCAGAGGTTTGGAACTTCAGCTCCCAGCATTCCTGACCATTGGCCATGCTGGCAGGATCTTCTGGGAGCTGAAGTCCCAAAACATGTGGAGATCTCCCTTCTGCCCACCCTTGGCCTAAAGCATTGAGATGTCTTGAAGCCGAGGGCTACTTCATGCATTTTAGAATCCCTCCGTGGCACTTGATTGCAAAGAATGACATCTGACACCCAGGTGGATTGGCCCATGCACATGACGATGGCAGATGTGCGCACCATGTGCTGCTTACATGCTGACTGTTGACCTGGCACTGTTAACCATAGATAGACACTGTAAGGAGCAGATGCTGCCTGGACAATGCAGCTCTGTGTTCCCATCTGCTCCGCTGTGCTCCACGGGTGCCTGGGGCCACGGCGTTTCCCATTATTGTGGCTTTGCCTCAGCTCGTAAACCATCATCTTGTTGTCTCTCTTGAATTACCTCTTTGATTGGGGATTCGAGCATGCCTGGGCAGAGAGGGCTGGCACATCGTGGTATGCAAACAAAATAATCAGGGTTGAATGAAATATCTGAACCCAAGGTGAAATGCATGTGCTGGTGACAGTGGCTGCTTTTCTGGGATGGGGCGAGTTGTTTAGATCAAAGAGATGTGTTGGATCTGCCCGACTGTGGCTTTTGCACTTTTACATTGTCAACGTGGTCTCCAGGTGGGAGTTGGAGATGTAGAAGGAGCAGAAGAGCAGGAAAGGGCAGACACCTGCATCACTACCCTCCTGTATGTGAGGTTTTGTCCAACAAAGGCTTCCCTGGTCCAACATTTTATTAGCCATCGTGGCTGTATTCTGGCTCCAGGATCGGAGGCAGCATGCCTCTGAGTTAAGAATTATGGGATACATTTGTTCAGTTTGCATTTTAACACAAGTGTGCTGCCTAATTTTGCATCTACGAACCACTATGGCAGAGGTGGGGGACCTGTTTCAGCCCTAGGTGCTGCTGAGTTCAGTTTCAAAGAAGCTCGGGGGAGGGGCATTTCAGTGGTGGACGGGGCAAAAGGGGTGTGTGCCCCAAAGCCCACAGGCCTGAGGTTCCCCCACTCCCAGGACCGGTGCAAGGCAGTTTGGTGCCCTAGGCAAGATCAGATATTTAGCGCCCCCCCCTTCCCACTTGAGAGCACTGTATTTTTTTTCAAGGTGTTTCTGGCGCCCTCTTTAGCCCTGTGCCCTAGGGAGCTGCCTAGTTGGCCTAATGGTAGCACCGGCCCTGCCCACTCCTGCTTTGTGCAAACCGAAACTCTATTCTTTGAAATGCACACTTCTCCATATTCTTGTAACCGAGTTCTCCAATTTTAAAAAAATGCAGATTAGAAACAATGTTCATTAAAAAGCATTATATTGGAGAACATGCTTGCAAAAAATGTGTGTATTGGGCAACATGCCTACAAAAATGCATGTATTAGGAGAAATGTGCACAAAATATTTATATACAGTATTTTCAACTTTAAAAAAAATCTTAAGTTTTGGATGAACCAAACTTAAGACTGGAAAAATGAGAAATGGACAGATTCATCCATCGCTACTCTGAATACCAGTTGCTGTTAGGGAATAATGGCAGAAGTTGCCTGTACTTGTGTTCGTGTCCCACTTGTGGGCTTCCCGCCGGGCCATCTGGTTGGATGCCAGGTTAGAGAGACCTTTGGGCTAATCCAGGACGGGTCTTCTTATATTAACCAGGTATCTCTTGTCAAGAACAAATCCTGCCAGACCAATCTGATCTCATTTTTTGATCGGGTAACCTCCCTTGTGGACTGTGGGAATGCTGTGGACATCATATATGTGGACTTCAGCAAAGCTTTCGACAAAGTGCCTCATGATATCCTGATTAGCAAGCTAGCTAAAAGTGGGCTGGATGGAACAACTATCAGGTGGATCCACAATTGGCTGCAGAATCGAACTCAAAGAGTGCTTATCAATGGTTCCTTCTCAAACTGGGGAGAGGTAACGAGCGGGGTACCGCAAGGCTCGGTCCTGGGCCCAGTGCTTGTCAACATTTTTATTAATGACTTGGATGAGGAGGTGCAGGGAATGCTTATCAAATTTGCAGATGACACAAAGTTGGGTGGAACAGCTAACACTCTGGAAGATAGAAACAAAATTCAAAGCAATCTCGATAGGCTAGAGCGCTGGGCCGAAAACAACAGAATGAAATTTAATAGGGATAATAATAATAATATTATTATTATTAATAATAATAATAATAATAATAATAATAATAATAATTTATTTATTTATTTCTTACCCGCCTCTACTCGGATCGAGGCGGGGAACAACCAAACATAAAATACATAAGTAGTTAAAAGCACAACAAACATTATTAAAATATTCTTAAAAACCTTTAAAAGTATCCTAAAAATTCTTTAAAACGCTTAAAATTCCACTGGGTAGGCCTGTCGGAAGAGGTCAGTCTTTATGGCCTTTTTAAAGGCCAAAAGACTGTCTAGTTGACGAGTCTCCTCCGACAGGCCATTCCACAGTCTGGGAGCAGCAGAAGAAAAGGTCCTCTGGGTAGTACTCGCCAGCCTAGTCTTAGCCGACTGGAGTAAGTTCCTCCCAGAGGACCTAAGTGTGCGGGCTGGATTGTACGGGAGAAGGTGATCCTGCAGGTAACCATGACCGAAACCATGTAGGGCTTTAAAGGTGATAATCAACACTTTATACTTGGCCCGGAAACTGATCGGCAGCCAGTGTAATGCTTTTAAAGCTGGTGTAATATGGGCACCTCTAGATGTACTGGTGACCAATCTGGCTGCCATATTTTGCACCAATTGAAGTTTCCGAACTAGGTACAAAGGTAGCCCTATGTGCAGCGCATTGCAGAAGTCAAGCCTCGAAGTTACCAGCGCGTGCACTACCGTCTTTAGGTCTTCCAACTCTAGGAAGGGGCGCAGCTGGCGTATCAGCTGAAGCTGATAGTAGGCACTCCTAGCCGTCGCATTTATCTGAGCTGTCATTTGAAGCGACGGGTCCAGAAGCACCCCCAGACTGCGAACACAGTCTTTCAGGGGGAGTGTAACCCCATCCAGAACCGGTTGACGCACCTCCAAACCCAGGTTGTGGCCTTTGACAGCAAGCACCTCCGTTTTGTCTGGATTCAGTTTATTTTTCCTCATCCAGCCCATTACTGCCTCCAGGCATTCATTCAGAGGAGACACACTATCCTTAGCTGACTCTGTTACCGAAGGCATAGAGAAATATATTTGGGTGTCATCAGCATACTGATAACACCCCGCCCCATGCCTCCGGATGATCTCTCCCAGCGGTTTCATGTAAATATTAAATAGCATTGGGGACAGAATGGCACCTTGTGGCACTCCGCATAGCAGCTCCTTTTTTGAGGAGCAGCTATCCCCAAGCATCACCATCTGGAATCTACCCGAGAAGTATCGAAAGCCGCTGAGAGGTCCAAAAGCACCAACAGGGATACACTCCCCCTGTCGGTACTTAGGCGTAGATCATCCACTAAGGCGACCATAGCAGTCTCAACTCCGTATCCTGCTCTGAAGCCAGTTTGAAATGGGTCTAGAAAATCGGTGTCATCCAAGACTGCTTGGAGTTGGAAGGCAACCGCCCTCTCAATCACCTTGCCCAAAAATGGAAGATGTGATACTGGTCTATAGTTGTTATAGTCCAGGGGATCCAGGGAGGGCTTTTTAAAAGCGGCCGTACCACCGCCTCTTTTAAACATGATGGAAGATTCCCTCCCTGGAGAGATGCATTAACAATACAGTGTAACTGTCGTCTAACTGCATCTCCTTCCTGGACGACCAACCAGGAAGGACAGGGATCGAGAGGGCAAGTGGTCCTCCTCACTCGACCAAGCAGCTTGTCCACATCCTCAGTACTCACCAACTGAAACTGATCCAGTGTAATCCTACTTGTGGAGTTACTGGACACTTCATTATTTGCCTCTGCTACAACGAGGGCGTCCAAGTCGGCTCTTATTCGAGAGATTTTATCTGTGAAATTATCATTAAAGGCATCACAGTGAACAACCGTAGACTCTAAAAGCGGATTCAGGGGGGAAGTTGTCTGCGTTAGACCCCTCACCACCCTGAATAGTTCAGCTGGACGCGAATTCGCAGACGCAATGCGTGCAGAGAAGAAAGCTTTCTTCGCTGCACGTATTGCCACCCCATAGGAACGAAGATGTTCTCTATGTCGTGTCTTGTCAGATATGAGTCGAGTTTTCCGCCATCGGCGCTCCAGTTGTCGTCCTTTCCACTTCAGCTCCCTGAGATCTTCTGTATACCAGGGTGCCCGGTTAGAAGCGGGCCGGAGAGGATGTTTGGGGGCGATCGTGTCAATAGCCCTAGTTAGGTCTTGATTCCATCTATCAACTAGGGTTTCAACAGGACCGTTGACAATACCAGCCATGGACCCCTCTAAGGCGTTCTGGAATCCAAGAGGATCCATCAGCCTTCAAGGGCGGACCATTTTAATAGGTCCGCCACCTCTGCAGGGGCGGATAGTAGCCATGATACTAGCCCTAACCAGAAAATGATCTGTCCATGACAACACAGAGGTATTTATCACCTCTGCCTGTGTGTTCGGAGCTGAAAATAGCATCAAGGGTGTGACCTGCTGAATGGGTAGGACCAGAGACCAATTGGGATAGGCCCATGTTTGTCATGGTCGCCATGAACTCCCGAGCTGCACCTGACAAACCGGTCCCGAATGGGATGTTGAAATTGCCCAAAACCAAAAGCCTGGGCGAGTCCAACACCAACTCCAAGACCAGCTCCGTGAGCTCGGCCAGGGAGTCTGTTAGGCAGCGGGGTGGCCGGCACACTAACAGAATACCTAGTCTATCCTTGGTCTTCAGGCTTAGGTACACACACTCAATGTGATTCAGCTCCCGAACAGGAAGTCTGGTCAGGTTAAGATTGTCTTTATAGATCACAGCCACTCCACCCCCCCGCCCGCTTTCCCTCACCTGCTCACTAACACAGTACCCAGCTGGGAGGGTCTGGACCCATGTCGGGCCACTATCATCTCCCAGCCAGGTCTCTGTGAAGCATGCCAGGTCAGCTTCCACATCCAAGAGGAGGTCATAGATAATGTTTGTTTTATTTTTTACTGACCTGGCATTACACAGGAGCAAGGAGAGGTTCTGCGGGTGGTCTGGTTCGTTCTCCAAGTTCCCTTGGTTGGCAGAGTGATTGGAAGGTAAGATGGGTATTATGAATCTATCTCTCCTTCCCCTGTAACGGCACTTCACCCTGCCATCGCCATATCTCCCTCTGCCCCGCACAACACATATCGCTGCTCCCTCACACATTGTACCCAGTTACGCTCCCTTGGCTCTGACAAGGAGCCCGGCACCAGCACCAAACGGGCGCCAAACGGGCGCTGCCCAAGGCCGCTGCCTTGGGCTGCGCCGGCAGATGAAGGTCCGGCAGGTGGAGCCCCGCCCAGGTCCCAAGTGGAGGCAGGTGCCGGCTTGCTCTCCCTTTCTCTCTGCTCCGTGTCTGGCGAGAGAGGGGTGACGGCAGCGGCAGCAGCAGCAATGCCAAGTGCTGCACCTAGGGAAAGGAAACCAAATGCAGAGTTACAGAATGGGGGACACTTGGCTCAACAATACTACAAGGGAGAAGGATCTTGGAATTGTGGTAGATCACAAGTTGAATATGAGCCAGCAATGCGATGTGGCTGCAAAGAAGGCAAATGCTATTTTGGGCTGCATTAATAGAAGTATAGCTTCCAAATCGCGTGAAGTGATAATTCCCCTTTACTCGGCACTGGTTAGGCCTCATCTTGAGTTCTGGGCACCACACTTTAAGAAGGATGTAGACAAACTGGAGAGGGTTCAGAGGAGGGCAACAAAGATGATAAAGGGACTGGAAACAAGGCCCTATGAGGAGAGACTGAAAGAACTGGGCATGTTTAGCCTTCAGAAGAGGAGACTGGGGGGAGATATGATCGCACTCTTCTGGTACTTGAAGGGTTGTCAGAAAGAGGAGGGCCAGGATCTCGATCATCCCAGTTTGCAGGACACGGAATAATGGGCTCAAGTTACAGGAACCCAGATTCCGCCTAAACATCAGGAAACATTTCCTGACTGTTAGAGCAATAAGACAATGTAACCGACTACCTAGGGAGGTGGTGGGCTCTCCCACTCTGGAGGCATTCAAGGTGAAGCTGGACCACCATCTGTCAGGGATGTTTTGACCTGGATTCCTGCATTGAGCAGGGGGTTGGACTCGATGGCCTTATAGGCCCCTTCCAACTCTACTTTTCTATGATTCTATGATTCTATACCCATAACCAGGGTTTGAAGCTAATGGCCCCTCCATCCTGTTGCCCTCACCCCACCCCAACCCCCCAGTCGCAGCGGGTGTTCAGAGGTACACAGCCTTTGAACCTTGAAATTCCATTAGCCATTGCAGCTAGCCACCACAGCTAACCCCAGGAATTGTCCGATCCCCTTCTAATGTCATCAACCGCTGCCGCTGCCTTGTGGCAGTGAATCCTATACATTAATAATGCAATGGGTGAAAAAGTACCTTTTCTCTTGTGTGTCCTGAACCAGCTGCTGATCAATTTCACAGCAATATTGACAAGGGAGAAAAACTTCTGTCCACTTTCTCTCTACACCAGGGGTGCAGAACCCTTTCTCAGTGGCGGTGTGGTGGTGGGATTTTTATTTTTGATTTTGCCTCCCACCGGGCCTTCCTCAGGCCAAATGATGTCATTGTCCCTCTCATTTTGCCTTTCTCCATTCTGGGAGAGCCACAGGAATCCCAGTTAGAGGGGGGCAGGAATTGGCTTTGCAGAGAAATCTCTGCTGTTTTCTCCAATCAGAGATAAATCCTCCAGGGGACAGGGCTTGCTTGAAGGCCATGCCCTGTCCCAGGAAGAACCCAAGGAGAGTCCACAGGCTGGATGCAGAACCTCCGTGGGCCAGATCCCTGCTCTACACCATTCATGACTATAAATGTCCCATCGCCAATGGCCATGCTGGCCCGGGGTAGTGGGGATTGTAGTCCCACCCAGCACATCTGGAGGGCACCAGGTTGGGGAAGGCTGCTCTGTGGTGCCTCCCTCCCCCTTTGTCTTGCTAAACTAAAAAGCCCCAGGTGCTGGCTTTTCTTCGTCCAGAAAGTGGTCCGGTACCCTGATCATTTTTGTTTGCTCTATTCTGCACCTTCTCCAGAACTACTGCAGGCACTGTCTTACAGGCTATCTTATTTTCACTCCCTTTCCCCCAACAATGCCTAGCATGGAGTCTTGTCTCTTTTTTGGCTGCTGCACAGTGAACTGACGTTCTCGTTGAGCCATCCCAAGATCTCTTCCCAGTTAGTCAGCAGCAGTTCATAAGTGGAGCTAGGATTTCTCTCACCCACCCAGTGTACATCACTTTTCCTCTTACATTAATGTACTAAAGGAAAAGTACATTTACTTTTCCTTTAGTGCTTCAGGAGGGTGCATTATCTACTTACTGATGAAACTGTAGCTATGTGCTTTGAGGAGCACTGCTCTGCTATGTGTTCGTAGGGCAGTGAGATTTGGCCAGAAGCAGCCAGCTTGTTTCTTGCCCTGGGGTCACTGGCAGGCTGTCTTAAGGAGGTCTGCTTGTCTCACATTCTTAACCCTTTCTGAGCCGAGGACCTGTTTGGGCAAACACATTGAAGCTGTTTTTACAGAGTGCGACAGACAAGCAGTCTGTCTAACTCAGGCCTGTCTGGTCTGACTATCAAGTACTCATTTAGGCCAGATTTTTCTCGCCCCCCCCCCATTCAGTAACCTGATCTCCTTTTTAACTGGGTATGCTAGGGGCTGAACCAGGGACTTTGCGCCTTATGCATGCAAGGCTTGTGACCCTTCTCCTGGAACGGGAGAAGCTTTGAGAAGAGGCAGAGATCTTCTAAAGGCAGGTCAAGGGGTCCCTGCAGTAGCGGAACCTTGACAGACCCCTTCCAACTTTTAAGAGTCCAGCCTTGTTCACGCAGGCACTGGGGACACTGATCCATCTCTTCAATTCTGCTCTCCTAAGGAGGCCCAATTACAGTCTTGAGAGATGCTTATCCTGTGCTGGGTTTTTGTTTGTTTGTTTGTTTGTTTGTTTGTTTTAAAGCTTGTCAAAGTATTACCGGTAACCATTTATTATATTTCTATACCACCCAATAACCAAAGCTCTCTGGGTGGTTGACAAAAATTGAGAGACCCGTAAATACTGCATGAAAAAACATTTTTAAAAAACTTTAAAGGTTTAAAGCAGGATAAAACCAGAGTAAAAACCAGCAGCAGGGAAAGATCTAAAAACACAATAACACATTTAAAAACAAAACAGAAGGATTAAAAGCCTTAGAAAATAAAGGTTTTCACCTGGCACTGAAAAGACCACAATGTAGGAGCCTTTCTGGAGAGGGCATTCCACAACTGGGGTGCCACCACCGAAAAGGCCCTCTCCTTATTAGTCATCTACCTCACCTCATTCAGCCAGAGGAGGGCCTCTGAAGAGTATCAGGGTCTGGGCAGGTATATATAGGAGGAGATAATCCTTCAGGTAACCTGGTCCCAAGCCATTTAGGGCTTTAAAAGTTAATACCAAAGTCCTCACCATTCACTTATATCCTGCTTTTCTCTCCAAAAGGAAGCCCAAAGCAGCTAACAACAACATCATGCAGAACAAACACAATTACATCAAATAAAATACCAATAGACAACAGTATGAAAAATGAACAATAAAAATACTACAATAAACCTTTCAGTTCAGGAACATAAACATAAAGTCAGTTAATAAACACAAAATTCATAAATATGTTGAACAAACAAGGGGAGAAAAATGCAATCCATATTTTAACCCAAAAGTACAGATTATTTTCATACTCCTGTTGATGGTATTTCCAGCACAATCCTGTGGTTCAGGTTCACTTCCTGGTATTTGCTCTCAATCTTGGCTCTTTTGCATTTTTCATCCCTGGCTTGTCCAGCCACTTACCAGGCCATGAGGCCATGGAGAACAATTAGTTTTCTTCTTGTTCACAACAGCCTTCTGTGCTCCAGTAATAACTTTTCCCCTTCTCTCCCCGGCACATGTTGGAAGAGTAGAATAATTATTCTGTGACAAATCTTGCATGTAGTTCTCCATTATCATTGCTGAACAACCTTGTAAAGTTGGCTGCTATCAGTCTCCCATTTTGACAGGCTGAGAGGACTCATCTAAGGCTGCATGAGTCGCGGCAAACAGAGGTATGATTTTTGTATTTTTAATTTTATGTTAGAGGACATGATAACCAAGATTCCCAGGTGGCTTACAAAGTAGAGCAGCCTCTCCGGACTTAAATGAAGGGATGGATGATACAATACTGGGAGGGAGAGCAAAACACCTGGAAAACGGGATAAAATTCAAAATGACCTGATGGAATGGGAAATGGCTGAAACGAACAACATGAATTTCAACAGATAAATGCAAAGTTATGCATTTAGGCCTGGGGACAGACGGACTTGTGGCCCTCCAGGTGTTTTGGCCTACAACTCCCATCAGCCCTAACCAGCGAAGCCAATGGTGAGGGATCCTGGGGGGTTGTAGGCCAAAACACCTGGAGGACCACAAATTTGCCCTCCCCTGATTTAGGCAATGAATAAATAAAAACTAAACGCACAGGTGGATATTTGGCTTGGCAGCAGCACATGTTACAAGGATATGAGGATTCCAGCTGATCACAAGCTGAACGTGAGAAAGCAGTGTGATAAGCGGCTGCAAAACAAGGGCTAATCATGCGATTGTAGGCTGCATTAACAGAGCCATCGTTTCCAAATCATGAGAAGTAATAGTGGCACTTTATTCTGTGCCCCATCTGGAGTACTGTGTCAATCGAATCCTTTACAGGACCATCTTCCATCTGGTAACCTGTGTCCTCACTGTGGGAAGCTGTGTGGATCTAGAATTGGCCTCCACAGTCACGGACCCATCGCTAGAGTCTACACAATTTTATACAATTTCCTCTTTATATAATTTTGTTTTGTAATTTTATCCTGGAAGACAATCTTACTCGGTCACGAGTGATCGCTTACTACTACTGTGTCCAGTTCTGGGTGCTGCACTTTAAGAAGGATATGGACCAGCCTCCCCCAACCTGGTGGCTTCCAGAAGTGTTGCACTACAACTCCCATCATTCCCAGTCAGCGTGGCCATTTCCCAGCCCGGTGCCCTCCAGGCGTGCTAGACAGCAACTCCAGCATCCCCAGATTGGGGATGGTGGGAGTTGCATTCCAACACATCTGGAGGCTGCCAAGTTCAGGAGGGCTGATATAGACAGACTCGAACGTCTTCGGAGGAGGTGTCTTTTGGCGCGCTTGACCATTCTTGGCTAAGAGGGAACTTCTAATTAATGTTCTTTGGACAAAGGCTGTGTAGTAGAAGGCAGCGTGCAATCTTTCCGGATTGGCACATATTCAGGGGAGGGCAATGAAGATGGTATGAAAAACAAATCCTATGAGGAAAGGTAGAAGGAACTCAGTCTGTTTAGCCTAGAGAAGATATTTATTTATTTACATTATTTTTACCCAGCTCTTCAGCCAAAAAAGGCTCTCAGAGCAGTTTACACAGAGGAATAATGAAGCAGTCCTTGTCCTCAGGCTTACAAACTAAAAACAAAAAAAGGACACGACACAAAAGGAAAACAGATTGGGAGGGAGGAGGGAAAAAAAGCAAGACTCAGGTACCAGTGCTTAGTTTCAAAATTCCTATAGATTGTAGGGATTGGGCCCACCCGGAATGGGGGGAAGCGGCACCTGGCTCTCCAAGGCCCACAGCTGATAGACTCTACCGGTGACAGTCGGTGTCAAATTCCGTGGGAAAGCAGGCTGAGCTCTGTGATGGGGAGGGGGTCTAGTGTCAGAGGGCAACTTAGGAGGAGGGAACAGCTGACAAGTATCAGGCACTCTGCGAGATTGGCCCTTAAGTATACCTTAGGGGATGTGGCTAGGGGGCTGGTTGACTCTGGAAGGGAGGGGAACTCCTCAGTTTGGAATTAACTTCTCAGCTTTAGAATTAACTTCTCAGCTTTAGGGCTAACTTCCTAAATGGCTATTATTCTAACTAGGGTGACTCTGCTAATCACTCCTTTTGTAATTCGAAACCAGATTGCTAGGCTGGCCTGAAGAAAGCTTTTCAGTTAGAATACTGCTTGTGGATTCTTCTCTGGAAGGAGGAGGGGGGAGTTTCGCCCTCCACATAGATGTCCTTTCTGGTATGGAAGGGCAAAAACAAGCTCCCTGCAGCTGTTCCTTCTCTGGCTGATGCATGATGGGGACTAGACTGGTCTCCCCCTTGCATTAAAATGTGAACCCAACAAATTTCTTACCCAACCCTACCTGGGAGTAATACAACAGCACTTCCTTCCAAGTGAAATACACAAAGAAATGCACGGTGAGAACACATATATGTGTAAAAGTGAAGTGTGCTTCCAATCTTAATACTTGGGGTGGGGGTGGAATCCCTGTGCTCCAAATTTTTACTTTTAGAGGATGCTGTTCAAACTTCTGAAACTAGATGTCTTGAGAGCCACCTGGATAATGTTTAAATTGGCCCTTTGTTACTGGCACACCCAGGTCCCAGAGTTGCTTGTGTCTCCCTCACATGCACACATTCCACTCCCAAAATTCAGGGCAATTCCTCTGATCTTGCTTTTTGTGTCCAGATTTCATACATCTGGGCAACAGGCACCCAGAGTTTATACTGCATCTGACCATGACGGTTCCATTTTAGCCGTCACAGCTCATAGCTATTGGTTGAACTATCCCCCCCATACATCTCATCCAGCCCTTCTTTTTAAAGCCGTCCAGACTGTGAAGTACTTTCCCTCTTGGTCTGAATGCCAATTGATTTTTCATTCGGTTGTCAAATCTGTTAACGTTTCTCTCTCCCCCCACCCACCCCTGCTGGCGTGCATCATTCCCAAGGCTGCATGACTCCATCCTCTCTCTCCTGGCCCCTCACTTGAACCTTGGAGTATTTGCCTTGGCTTCCTTTTCTGTGTCTCTCCGGCCATAAAATCCTGACCCCAGTTGAGGCATGAATGGAAATGCAGGTCCTTTGTAACTATAATGACAGTTTGGAGGCCATGCTCAGGAATTTGATCAAACAGGTCTGATAGCAGATTCTACCTGGAGTTTAGATTCATAGATCATAGAGTTGGAAGGGGCCTACAAGGCCATCGGGTCCAACCCCCTGCTCAATGCAGGAAACTAGAGGAGGAGTCTTCCATCCAAGTAATAACCAGGGCTGACCCTGCTTAGCTTTCCACACTCAGACAAGCTGAGCCAGCATGAGCCACAGCTTAATGCTGTCGAGTTGCACAGGAAAACCAGAGGGGCTGCCGCCTCCTATTGCCCTTCTAGCATGTCCTCTAAAATTAACATAATGGGACAAGTAAATTAACCCCTACCTGCAGCTTCCAAATAGCTTCCATCCTCCTGCTTTTTGATGCTCCCTTGCACAGCCTCCCCTGTTCTTGTGTGATCTTAGCTTGAGCACTTGCCGTTTCCTCCTAAGGCCAGGCTGGCACAGGAGAAGGTGAGGGCTCCCTCAGTATCCACCTTCCATTCCTGTCCTTTGATTAGTTCAGGCTTCCCCAGCCTAGTGCCCTCCAGATTTGCTGGTGCAACTCCCATCACCTCCAGCCGCCATGGCCAGTGGTCAGGGATGATGGGAGTTCTAGTTCAACACATCTAGAGGGCACCATGTTGGGGTAGGCTGCTTTAGTTGATTGATTTTTCCCAGGACTGGTGTCAAGGGCAGGCATGGTCGGGCATTTGCCAAGGGCCCACACCCCAGCAGGGTCCCACTGACAAGAGCCCCCTGGACTTGCTCCTCCTTTTCACCATGGCAACCTGCTTCTTCGCCTGCCTCTCGCTCTGGCCCCAACAGTGGTGGTGGTGGTGAGAAGGAGGAGGAGCAGTAGATGCCGCGGCCTCCTTGCCCACTGGCTCTCCGCCTGTCAAGCCAGCCAGTGGGAGCAATGATGAGAACATGGATGAGCAGCAATAGCAGCAGGTTTCATAGATTTCATAGATCATAGAGCTGGAAGGAGCCTACATGGCTATTGAGTCCAACCCCCTGCTCAATGCAGGAAACTAGAGGAAGGGTCTCCCATCCAAGTAATAACCAGGCCTGACCCTGCTTAGCTTTCCACGCTCAGACAAGCTGAGCCAGCATAAGCCACAGGCCTGTGTGACAATGGCTGTGAGAAGGTAGACTCATTGGGTGGGTTCACACGTAAACCACCCTGGCAACAAGCCACAGTGGGTTGGTTGTTCTCCAAACGACTTACAGTGCACCCGAGAGGCAATCAGGCCCATTGTTGCTTGTCCTCCCGCTTGTTCCTCCCATAGATATCCTGGGGGACTCTGCAGCAGAACCCATCTTGTCTCCCCCTCCCCTCCCCTCCCCACCATAATCGTGAGCCCTTTTGTGCTCATTGCAGCTTCCCCCCCTTCCCTTCCCCCCTTTTTTTGGAGATCGCTTTTTGTGATATCTGAATTTGAAAGCTAGTGACAGCCCCTTCAAAAGTGCCCAAGCGGCACATTGGAGGGGCTGTCACTGGTTCATCATCCCGCTTTTCTTTTTTGGCACACAAAAATTGTGCAAATTTTTTCGTACATTTAAAAAAATATTTTGTGAAGGACCGCCACCGGTCCTTTGCTTTGGGGCGGGAGATCAGAGGCTTCCAAAATGCTAGCCTGGATCTCGCCGACCCCAATTCACCCTACCAAACTCGGCCAGGTCTAAGACACTGGAATTTAGCACTGAATCAACAGAGAACTTACCTACTCAGGGTAGGGTAAAGGAAAAAATAGTTTATTTTAGTCTGGTCAGTTACAAATTAGGTGGGGAGATAAGGGAGATGAAATTGACAGAATGGAATACCTTTGTAACACAGTCAGAACTACAAAACCACAACCGAGAACCTACACTAGACTGAATTAGCAACTGAGAACTTACACTGGCATACCCAGGCGCTTCACGTGGGGGTTGATCTTTCCAGTCTGGCCTTAGCCGATGGCCTACTCCGTGCTGCTCCATCACACCTTGATCGTTTATCCTCTCCCTTGCCCCGCCTTTTCCGATAGCCTGACCCCTCCCTTCTCAGGCAGGACAAACCAGTCCGGCAAGGTAGGAGGGGTGAGCTGGCTTCGGGTGCATTCTTGGCCATGAACCATTAAGGGTGATTGGGGGGACCATTGAGGGGACCATTGAGGGTGCTTGGGGAAACCATTGAGGGTGCTTGGGGAAACGAATGTGTCTGTGTCGAAGACTCAGAGGCCCCACCTGGCCTCCTTGGAGGAATATGCACAGTTCACCGGGGCTCCGAGATTATGCAGGTAGTATGTGGGGCAAGGTGTGTGTGATGTCAGGCTTTTTCTGCACATTTTCAAAATAATTTTAAGTGACTTGCACACTTTTGTGGGTCCAAAAGGGGAAACCTCACCTCAGCCCAATTTTAAGTGCTGATTTTGACCTTTAAAGCCTTAAATGATTCAGGACAAAATCACGTGACAAATCGCCTTCACCCAAATCAGCTTGGCCACATTGTAAATCAACAACAGAGGCCCCCCTCACATGTCCAGCTTTGAGGGCAGTTAGGCGGGTGAGTGCACAAGAGAGGGCCTTTTCTGTCGTGGCCCCACACCTTTGGAATGGGTTGCCCTCAGGGGTCCATCAGGCCCCATCATTGCAAGCTTTTAGAAAGGCCCTGAAGACTTTCTTGTTTTCTCTGGCCCTTTCATGATTAAGTTTTATTGGGCTGCTCTGGTTTTTTAGCTGCAATTGTGTTTTAGACCTTAGTACTGTCTGGGCTAGATGTTTTATTGCTGGTGTTTGTTGATTTTATTGTTGCTGTTTTATCACTGCATAGGTTTTTATTGTATGGGATTTTATGTAAGCTGCCTTGGGGGTGGAGGCAGGGGGCTCTTGCCCTTAAAGGTGGCCTAGAATTTTTAAAAATAAAATAAAAATAGGCTACTCTGCAAGTCTCCTGCTTAGCAGGTCTTACAGTAGTCCACTAATTCTTAGCCACATAGGGCACAATCTTATGCAGATTTAGACAGAAAAAAGTCCTATGACTCCCAGCATTCCCTAGCCAGCTGGGAGTCGTAGGACTTTTTTCTGTCTAAACCTGCATAGGATTGCACCCTTATTTATTGAAATGGTTGCGCTTGAGGAATCTGCCTGAATGGTTATAAATGATGTGTTCTCTGTTAATTGAATTGTTAGGGTTCCTACCACCCACCACCGCCATTGAATTTGAAGTTTATTTCATTGTAGGATCTTTATTTTCCCCGCTGTTGTTTGGTTTCTGTTTGATATCAGTGTATTAGCTGCTTTGGGCTTCTTTTTTGCCTTTCTGAAGGAAAAGCCAGTACAAACACGAAATGAAATAAAAGGAAATAGCTACATAACCTTAGGAGACTGTGTTCAACCAATAAAGCATGGGGGAAAGTGTGTGCATTGGGGCCAAAACAGACATTACGGTACTTTAAATAAGTCTTTCCTCCCCCTCCTTTTTATTCTAGAGTAGATGCAGGGGCCTGATCCAGATCATAAAAGCCCCCTATTCCCCCATGCTAGGGTTCCAGTCGGTGGCTCTGCGCCTGCCTTAGAGTAAAAGTGGTGGTGGGAGGAAGATGTAGCTGCTAGGCACAGATTGAAAGTAATGTCTTGTTTGGCCCTGAGAGAGAGAGAGGACAGAATCTGGCAGGCCCCCTCCTAGCACAGTTGGGTCACCGAGATCACGGCTGGAAAAATACTTTAAATTCCTAGATGCGTCTGTACAAAATTGCTCAGCTCCTGGGCAGGCAGCCAGCAGCCGTGGATTTTCCTCTCAGTTGTGTCAAAGAATACACACACAGCACCCGTCGCTGGGCTGTTCCGATGTTCTCTGAGCTTGACTTCACATGATGGCCAGGCCCAAGCGTATTCTACAATTGCGCTATAGAAAGAACAAAGACGGGTTTCTTTTTCTCCTTCTTTGTGAAGCAATGTTAGGCTAGAAAGTGTCTGGAACTATGCCTGGAAAAATCTCAGAAGCGACGTGTGTGTGTGTGTGTGTGTGTGTGTGTGTGTGTGTTGCTTCAGGCTATGATCCTCTGCCCCAGCCTTCCCCAAACCAGTGCCCTCCAGATGTGTTGGATTACAACTCCCATAATCCCCCAGCTAGAATACCAGAGCCATATCAGTGCTGTGTAGTGGTGAGAGTGTTGAACTGGGGAGGCCTGGGTTCAAGTCCCCACTTGGTCATGAGTGACTTTGGTCCAGTCACTGACCCTCGGTCAAACCTGCCTCACAGGGTTGTTGTGAGGATAAAATGGAAAGGAGGAGGATCATGTATGCTGACTTGGGCTCTTTGGAGGAAAAGGCAGGATATAAATGTAGCAGATGATGATGATAATACATAATAATAATTAATAATAATAAAAATTATACCCACTTACCTGGGAGTCAGTCATGTTGATTTAAATGAGGCTTACATCTAAGTAGACAGAGGATTGCACTGTTGGATCTACATATACTCCTTGCGACAGTAGAATGAATTGTGCGAAATTATGCAGACTGCCCTATTTGCTTATCCGGACCGATCTCTTGGGTGCAGGCTTTGGGTTATCTTGAGTGAGATAATTTCGATGACTTGATAGCAAAGCAGGTACAGCTGCAGTCTGGACAAATAAAACTCCTCCGTGGCATGGGGCCAATCTGCCGATAGGGCCGCCTCCTCCTCTGTGACCCAGTGTGGGCAGCTGGTGCCTTCTAGCTGTACCTGTGTGCGCCACACCTGAACTGCAAAGACAGACATATAGAAGGATGCATCATTTCTGTGAACATGTGCTAGGACACGGGTGTTGAACCTCTTTCAGCCCGAGGGCCAAATTCCATTTCGGAGAAGCTCTTGGAGGCCACATTCCAGTGGTGGGCGGGGCCGAAGGCGAAAGGGGCGGGGTCAAAACATCAGCACATTATTTTAGCTTAAAGCTCTGACTGCCAGTAACTAAGCCTTAGGAGGGGCATTTCAAATTTTTAGAATGGGGAAAAAGCTGTGCAAAGACTCCAAACAATTGGCGATCGGGGGGAAGGGTGGGGCCATCTGGGGAACCCCAGGTGGGCTGTCGTTAGCCCCCCAGGTGATCCTGAGGTTCTGCACCTCTGTGCTAGAAGCTGGACATGCCTGGTTCAGATCTCTCAGTGCAGCCGTGACTAAACAAGCTCACTCGACTAAGCAAGCCCCCATTCTCTCTAGATGCTTTCCCAGTGACTGCAATACCAACCTGAGAAGTGAAACGGGAAGCTCCTTGCAAATGAGGTACTTATCCTGGCAGGGTTGGAACTACCATTCCTGACTTTTACACAACGGCAGGACCGGCCCAAGACATTTTGCTAGGTGAGGCAAAGGAAAAAAATGGTCCCACCCACCCATTCCACACACACAAGCTGACCAGAGTGGTAGCTGAGTCTTACTTTAACAGTGGCAATGGGACAGTATTGTCCACTGCCACACCTGAGGACAGCAAGCTAGCTTAGGGGGCGCCAAGCAGCCCTCATAGTACAACACAGTTCTGTCCTCCAGTACCTCTGTGCCACCCCGCAGCATCAGCCGCCTGAGATGACTACCTCACTCTGCCTAATGGTAGGGCCAGCCCTGAACAATGGTGATCGATCTTTCCCTCTCTTCCCCCTTCCCCTCCCAGCTTGTGATACAGTAATACCTTGGATTGCAAGCATAATTCGTTCCGGAACCGTGCTTGTAATCCAAAACACTCTTATATCAAAGTGAGTCTCTGGTGGGCGTGAGCAGGGCCGATTTCGGCCCACTCAAGGTGAGCGGTTACATCCCTACACCACTTGTCTTGCAAGACCTTGCTCGTTTATCAAGTCAAAAAATTTTAAAAATTTTTGCTTGTCTTGCAAAACGCTCTCAGACCAAGTTACTTGCAATCCAAGGTATTACTGTATAAATATATTACTAACTGTGCTGTGGGTTTCCCCTGCAATTGTAAATTGGGGAAAACCTTCTGGACTTTTTTCCTGCTGCTCAGTGGAGACCTGTATTTCATTGCTGTCCTATTTTATATCATCTGTATTATTGTTGATAGAGCAGCTGCCTTGAGCACTGTTTGGTGGAAATATGGGGTATAAATTTAACTCACAAATAAACTAAAACAGTATGTTATGTCAATTTTACATGCTGTTCTGTAAATATTGGGGAAAGGTGTGAGGGTTCCCCCCCAGTAGCTAAAATTAGTCAAACTGAAATTTGGTTTGGGGACAGGGAATCCATCAGGCGCACCTAAGATGGTTTAAATGTTCTGTGTTCAAAGATTCACTTGCAAATTATTTTTACTAAAATAACTTGTCAGTATATTAGGACATCACAGCTCAATAGCATACATACATATCCCTCAGATCAGCCTTCCCCAACCTGGTGCCCTCCAGATGGGTTGGACTACAACTCACATCATCCCCCAGCCAGCATGGATGGGACCAGGTTGGAGAAGGCAGTTTGGGGAAGGCTGCCATACGTTATTCAGCTTTTAAATGTTGTGGGGTTTGTGGTCAGAGTTGAAGTTTGTTTTGTAAGATGCCTTTGAGTGGGACTGGAAGAATGAAGCCACTCTTCAAGTACCTACCAGAAAGGCTGCCCCATTGAAGAGGGCAAAGGCTTGTCCTGCCTTGCTCCAGAAGGCCGGGCTAGATCTAACAGGCTTAAGCCTGTTAAAAAGAAAAAAATATTTAAGAACCTTCTAAGAACTGGTGCCTGAGTTTTGCTTTCTTCCTCCTCCCTCCCAATCCCTTTTCCTTTTGTGTCATGTCTTTTAGATTGTAAGCCTGAGGGCAGGGACTGTCTAATATTAATCTTTGTAAGCCACTCTGGGGGCCTTTTTTGGCTGAAGAGCGGGGTAAAAATGCTGTAAATAAATAAATAAAACAGGCTTAAGCTCCCCTTATACAAATCTATGGTGAGACCACACGTAGAATACTGTGTACAGGTCTGGTCACCGCACCTCAAAAAAAGATATCGTAGAGTTGGGAAAAGTGCTGAAAAGGGCAACTAAAATGACCAAGTGGCTGGAGCAACTCCCCTATGAAGAAAGGTTACAACATCTGGGACTGTTTAGCTTAGATAAAAGGCAAGTAAGGAGAGACATGATAGAGGTGTGCAAAATTATGCATGGTGTGGAGAAAGTGAACATAGAGACATTTTTCTCCCTCTCTTATAATACTAGAACCCAGCGGGGTCATCCCACGAAGCTGATTGGTGGGAGCTTCTGGGCAGATAAAAGGAAGGACTTCTTCACAGAGCACATAGTTAAACTATGGAATTCACTTCCACAAGAGGTAGTGATGGCCACCAGTTTGGAGGGCTTTAAAAGGGGATTGGACAAATTCCTGGAGGAGAAGGCTATCAGTGGCTACTAGTCCTGATGGCTCTATGCTACCTCCAGTATCACAGGCAGTATGTCTGTGTACTCCAGTTGCTGGGGAACATGGGCGGGAGGGTGCTGCTGCACTCATGTCCTGCTTGTGGGTAGCTGGTTGGCCACTGTGTGCACAGAATGCTGGACTAGCTGGACCCTTGGTCTGATCCAGCAGGGCTTTTCTTATGTTCTTAAGCCACAGGAGGGGAGAATTTGGTTGAAGATTAGGAGAAACGTTTTGTTGGCAAGAGGGGTGGTAATTCAAGCAGAGGCTGGGCACCATCTGTTGTGGATGTTCTAGCTCTGAATTTCCTGCAGTGAGGCAGGGGGTGGACCCTTTTGACAACTCTTATGATGCTATGAAAGATGAAGTAATGAAATAAACCCCTCCCTCTTTCTCCACCGCCGCCCGCCCCCCAACAGGGACAATGGAGATCTCGCCTGGCCAGTGGCTCCTCATCCTGTTCCTCGTGGTGGTCCCGCTGCTGTATGAATGGAGCGCCACCTTCAAGTACTTCTGCAAGATGGCATTCTACAACGGCTACATCCTCTTCCTGGCCGTCATTGTCATCCCTGCCTGCGCGGTGCGTGGACGCAATGTGGAGAACATGAAGTGAGTGTGTGCGGTGTGGGCTGAGTTACACCCCTTTGGCCAGAGGAAAATGTGCATACAATTTTGGTGTTTGTGCCTGACATGGTCTGCATTTGAGGTGGGGGAGGTTTGGGGGTGACAGGGGTGTTTTTCTATATCACCATGAGTGTACAATGATGCCCTGCATCAGAGTTGGGAAACCTGTTTTCTGTTGAGGGCCACATTCCTTTAGGGTTGAACTATTGGGACTGTATGCCGGTGATGGGCAGGGTCAGAAGAAAAGGTGGGCCTGGTCACCCTTCTTCTCACTCTCTCGCCCACCGCTTCCTCCTTTGTTTCTCTCTCTCTCTCTCTCTCTCTCTCTAGTCACCCCCTCCTGTTTTCCTCCCTATCCCGCAGGCTACCAGGAGGAGGACAGATCCCTCTCACCAGAAGTTGTTTGATATAGAAAAAGTGGCTAGGGACAATTTTCTCTCTCTCTCTAACAATACTAGAACCTCGGGTCATCCAATGAAGTTGAATGGTGGGAAATTCAGCATCGACAAAAAGGAAGACTTATTTACACAGCAGCACATACTTAAACTGTGGAATTTGCTAGCTCAGGAGATAGTGATGGCCACCAAACTGAATGGCTTTAAAAGGGGACTAGACAAGTGGTATTCAGAGTCATACCACTCGGAGTGAAGGAGGTGGCAGCGGAAACTTTCCAAGACTTTCATCCTGCGCAAAATTCACGTCCATGAAATGTGGTGACGGCCACCAACTTGGGCAGCTTTAAAAAGGGGTTAGGCAAATTCATGGGGGAGAAGGCTAGCAGTGGCTACCGGTCATGATGGCTGTGCCTTGCCTTCAGTATTGGTGGCAGCATGCCTCTCAATACCAGTTCCAGCTGCTAGGGAACATGAACAGGGTGTGGGGGTACTGTTGCACTCATGTTCTGCTTGTGGGCATCTTACAGGCAACTGGTTGGCCTCTGTGTGAACAGAATAAGGACATAAGAAGAGCCCTGCTGGATCAGAACAAAGATCTCTTTAGTCCAGCATTCTGCTCATGCAGTGGCCAACCGGCTGCCTGTGAGAAACCCACAAGCAGGACATGAGTGCTTTTTTTGCGGCACAGTGCAGACACCAGAACTGTACCGCGTCCGCAGTAGTAGTGGTTGAAAGAAATCTGGGACCTATTTCAAAAAAGGGGAGAGCAAAAGTAACACTGAGTTCTGAGTTGCCTGTCTCTCCCCCCCCCCCCCTAAAATAATAATAATCAGGCCTGCTTTGAGGAGATGGTTCTAGAATTAAACACATGCAAGGCACACAATATTCTAGAAATGAAAACTTTGCTGCGTGGTACTAGGGGGAGCCCTAGCACTCCAGACACCTTGGTGCCTCAAGTGATTATCTGCAGTTTATTGGGCAGGGAAGGCACCGTGCTTCTCTGTTCAGTGGCTGCACTATGATAGGTGTAGAAGTCTGAGGCTAATCCACTTTCTCCCCTCTTTTTTTCTCCCCCCCCCTTCTTCAATCTCTCTAGGATAATCCGTTTCATGATGCTGCATGTGAAATATCTGTATGGGATCAAGATTGATGTGCGGGGGACAGAGAACTTCAACATCAAGGAGCCTTACGTGATTGTGTCCAACCACCAGAGCTCGCTTGACTTGCTCGGTATGGCTGGAGAAAGGGGTTGGGAGGGCCGGAGCATGAGCAGAATGCCGGCTCTATCTGTGACTTATCTGTCCATTTGTGGGCACACCTGGCTGGCTGGCTGGCTGGCTGAGGCATGCTGGGAATTGTAGGCCAACACATCTGGAGAGCACCAAGTTGAGGAAGGTGGATGTACAGGCAGATGGGTAGGAATGGAAGAAGCTGCCTTATTCCAGGTCAGATGATTTATCCATCTAGCCCAGTATTGTCATCTTCTACTCTTGACTGGCAGCCACTCTCCGGGATTTATGGCCGAGAAGGGTCTTCCCCCCCTGCCTGCAACCTGATCCTTTTATTTACCTACAGATGCTGCTGGGGACCGGACCCCAGGACCTTCTGCATGCCGCTATAGAGAAGCTCAGCCATGATGCCTTTATGTACATGTCTAGTTTGTCTTTTGTGTTTACGTTGGCATCACCTTTTGGCACGTTGGCTTAATTATCCATTTTATTAATCAGGCCCAGTGTGGTCTCCTCCAACAGGCAGGGTCTCGGGCAGAGAGGAGTCGTTCCCAATTCCTCCTACCTGATCCTTCTACCTGGCGATGCCAAGTGTTGAACCTGGGACTTCCTTATAGATGTGAAAGCTTGTGGAGGAAAAAATGGGAGGGACTGGAAAAATTTGGGGAATCCCCCCAAAATTCCCAAACATCCCTGGGGAACCCCCCATTTTTTCCTCTGCTTCCCCCCATGTTTTTTCTCAGGCTCCCCACTATTTTTTCTCTAGTTCCCCCCCAATTTTTTCCTCTGCTTCCCCCCATTTTTTTTTCTCAGGCTCCCCGCTATTTCTTTCCTTTAAAAAATTCTCCCCCATTTTTTCCCTCTGGTTCCCTTCCACCCTAAATTTGTCTGCTCCCCCCCCCCCAGGCCTTCTCAACTCTAGGCCTTCTGCCCCTGAGCTGTGGTGCCTCTCTCGCCCTGCGTTCTGGCACAGTTGCCTGTTGCCACGGCTAACCTCTAACTACGCTTCCCCCTGCAGGGTTGATGGAGGTGCTGCCGGACCGGTGCGTGCCAATCGCCAAGAAGGAGCTGATGTACATGGGCACCGTGGGGCTGGCCTGCTGGTTGGGGGGCATCATCTTTATCAACCGCAAGAAAACCGATGACGCCATCAGCGTTATGTCCGAGGCTGCCCAAACCATGCTGAGCAAAGATGTGAGTCCCGCTGGAGGGGTGGGGGGGTTTGCAGGAAATCCTGGGGGAGCTGGAGGTGGGTAGCGTGAGGTAGGGATGGGGAGATGGAGCCAGCGGTGCAGCAAGGGTGGGGCTGAACTTCAGGGCCCCACGGCCACCCGGAGAGTGGCAGGGGACGGGGCAGCGGCAAAGAGGCCCAGCCTCAGCAGCACTTGGGTTGGCACGAGTATGCCAGGGCTGACGCGGCCTGCCACCACATCAGTTCCTCCTGTTTTTAAAAACCTATTATAGTCAGGTGGGTGGACGACCAGGCTTGTGCATGGTAACAGATGCTAATTTTTGTTATGTTTGCTTTAAAAATATATGATCCCTTTCTACAGCAAAATGGTGCTTATTCCCAAGTCAAGTTATTTAGCATCAGGGCAGCAGAAGCAAACTCCATTTTATTCCTGTAGTCACAATGGTGCTATGACTTAAGTGAGTTTGAAGTGCAAAACTGCACATGCTCAGAGTCTTTCCTTCCTTTTTTTTAAATCAAGGTTGGTAAGTGGGGGTTCTGTTTTATTTTGCTCCTAACATATCAGGAATGTAGAAGTGGTTGTAAAGTATAGAATGGCAGTGGTGGGTGAGAGACTCATGCCGTGGCCATCTAAACCCCCCCCCCCCCCATAAGACTGTTAAATCCAAGGTCTAAAATTACATAACTGCACCCCTGGATGGAATTATGCTGGCGTAATGGCTGGGCCACGTACAGTCTGCTGCGTATGGCTGGGGATCTTGTGGCACTCCAGATGTTGGACTACAACTCCTGTCATTGGCCACGCCAGCTGGGGCTGACTGGGGTTGGAATCGTACAGCAACTGGAGGCCCACAGATTCCCCAGCCCTGGCATATGGGATGGGATGTGGAGTACTAAGATAGAAAAATATTTCCGGACTCTTTGGTGCATGCGCCGTGCTGTTCGGCTCTCGGAATCCTGCCCCCCACTGGGAGCTGATGCTAATGTCCTGGTATAGTCCTCCCTCAGAATGCACAAGGCGGGGTGTGTGTGTGTGAGGGGAAATGGTTTGTAGCAAAGTACATCCACCCCAAGATCTCGCTGCAGAACAAAACACTAGCATTGCAGGGATGGTGGGGCGGATGCTTTCAGAACTCAGAACTCCACCCCACATGCATTTCTGAGTTGGTGCAGTCCCACCAAGACTGCATTACATGCGAGGTTGAATAAGCTCTGTTCCGCCTGACCCTGTGTGTGGTACAGATAAGTTTTTCACAATACTGTATGTATGTTTGTTCATTGTTATGCTGTCAGTGTATTTGGCACAATTCCATTCTGACCTAATAAAAGTTGGCTCCTCCTTTGCCCAGAGGTGCAGCTTAAACTCTGGCACAGGAGGTGGCTGTGCAGGAGAGGAGGGGGAGGCCCGACTCTTTTCCTCTCTGCCTTTGCCCCAGGGCAGGATTTGGCTCCCAAGTAAGCAGCCAGGGTTCATCCTATGTGCGAGGGAGGGTGTAATTTCAAGTCAAGCCGCACCAGGCAGTCATCTGAGATCCTGCTTTTTGTGCCAAGATCCTGCTTTTTTGTGCCGGCCCTGCACTGTGTAAGATCATGACAAATGCCTCTGAGCTGGGCCCCGGCATCAGTAAGCCGGCAAAGTAGGGCAAATGCTGGGGGCCCCACAGGGCTTACTGTCAACGCTGCCAGCACTGTAGATGCATCTCGGTGCACCACAGTGGATGCATCTCAGCTTGGGTGGCTGAGCACAGCTCTAAGCCCCCCCTGATTTTCATGTAGCGGCTGGCCCTGTGATGTTAAGTGATGCTGGCCGCACCCTCAGTGTGCGTAAGTCAGGGGCAGGGGTGGCGCCGTTAACATGGCAGTGCTGGCCTGAAACTCCACCCAGCGCTGTAGCCTACCCACCAACTATTTTATTTTTTTATTTTCTTATTTAAAGTACTTTTATCCTGCTCCCCAGCTAAAAAAGGCTCCCACAGCAGCTTCCAGCCAGTCAGCAAAAAAGACGGCCTCTGCTCGCAGGCTTACAATCTAAAAAGGCACAACACACAAGGAAAAAGGGATGGGGAGGGAAGAGGCAAAATATAAGTAGACTGTCAGCAGGCCTGGTGGTGGAACTAGTAAGTAGCAAGGAGTGGCACAGAAAAGTAGCTGCCCATGGCCCCTCTAAGCCTGCAGCTGGACCTGCTCTGAATACACACAGGATGTTCCTCCTTTTTATTCTTTTAGAATATCCCCCCCCCTCAAATAAATCAAACAAATGTCTAAATACAAAGGTATAAAAACTTCAAGAACAATTTAGGTAACAGTGTGTTCATTATTACATCATTAGATCATATGCTAAAATGGCTGTGGCCTTACATTTCATTCAATTAAGTCGGTCACTCACACATTTTGAAAGTTAAGGGTAGCCACCCACCTTTTCCCATGTGTTGCTGGTACCGTAGCTGCCTTTCCTCCCCACTGCATTGGGCATAAGTTATGAAACAGAAGCGTATGGCAGTGAATGAGCCAGTTTCCTTTTGTTTTCTTTGTATCCTTAATTTAGCTGTAAGTTTTTCCTGCCAAAACAATAGTCCACAAGTCCTGATACCATTGGCCCTTTGTCATCGGTGCCTCTTTCCCCCCCAATTCTGTGCGATTGTTTGCCTAGCCCCCACCATCATAAACTTAATTGCTTCTTTATGCGGGAGGGGCATATTTTCGGCTCACGCTGGCTCAGCTTGTCTGAGTGTGGAAAGCTAAGCAGGGTCAGGCCTGGTTATTACTTGGAGGGGAGACCCCTCCTCTAGTTTCCTGCATTGAGCAGGGGGTTGGACTCGATAGCCTTGTAGGCTCCTTCCAACTCTATGATCTATGAAATCTATGAAATCTGCAAATACAGGTAGTAAAGCCAGTTCAGGGTCCGTTTTTATCTGAGCTTTTGTGGTTTTACTACATTCTTTAAACTCTTGCAGCCAACCATTTCTTTACATCCCACCACATGTGATAGCGTGTGCCTAATCCATTATGTTGAGAGCATCCCTCCTTTGCCGCTGAGTGACCACACTGCACACATTCCTTCCCCCAATTCTAGGGTTTGGAGCAGAAATTTCCAGTGCATTGAGCTCTGATTTCCGGGTGGGTTTGAGCTTGGGCAGGGAGATTTTGTAAGATCTGGCTGTGGAAAGGAACTGAACAAAGTCCTCAGGAGTTGTCAGTCTGGTGGACCTGCAGTAGTCTCTTGCCGCTATTGGAAAAAGCTTTTTAAGCATTGTGGGGAGGAGGAAGGGAAGGCGGGAGGGATCTAAAAGGCAACAACTTACTGCTTCCTTTCCTCCTGCCCCCTTTGCAGGTTCGGGTCTGGGTGTTCCCAGAGGGCACCAGGAATCACAGTGGCTCCATGCTGCCCTTCAAACGGGGTGCCTTCCATTTGGCTGTGCAAGCCCAGGTAAGGGGTGCCCTCACCTTCTCTGTGCCTCTTAAGATGGGTAGGCAACTACAGGAGGTCTGGGGAGCAGTTTGACCCTCTTCATGGACTCTCCCCATGGGCCGCACTCCTCTTGCCAGTAGTGACAGCAACCCCATCCCCACCATTTTGCCACCAATTTTTGGTGGAAAACCACTGCGTAATGCTACAGTTGCCAAATTTAGCCTGAAAAGAAGCTACGTTCGGCAACTGTAGCATTCCGTAGCAGTTTGTCACCAATTTTAAGCCGCAAATCAGTTATTTTTTTTGCCGCCATGAATTTCAGTGGTGGCAGGGGGAACATGTGGCCCACGAGCTGTATGTTGCACACCCCTGCTCTAAGAAAAGGACCCACTGTTCTGCATGAAATACTGGCTGTTCTGTGCTCAAAATTAATGCCATTGAGTAGAGCTGGGTGAGAAATTTGTTCAGTTTGCATTTCAATGTGAAGTTGCTGAATTCGCAGTCCCCGAACAGAAACACGAAGTAGAATGCAGATTGCCGTCGAAATCTGTACATTTCCGAAGTTTGCAATGCAGTTCACAAAACGTACGTACAAAAAATGCGTACATTTGAAATGGTGTGTGCAGACAACCTGTGTGCCTTTCAAAAATGCTCAGAAATACGTGTATATTAAGAAACGCATATGTCAAAAATACACAAACACTTTACTCAAAATCGCTTGGAAAATGCATATGAAAAAATTGCACAAAATGCATATATTTGGGAAAAAATAGTATTTTTAAAAAGATGTACATGAAAATATGTACAAATGTTTGCGCAGAGAAAAAGATTCATAATCCAATGCCTGAATCAGGACAGAATGAACTTGGCACTGGAAAAATGAGAACCTGAGCAAAATCAAGCTTGACAGCTTTGCCCATCTTTCTCTGTCAGCCGCACAGACTTGTATCGTGCACCTTTTAACAACTCTATTATTTGTCCTGGTTAGTATATTTGGGCTCCTTGCTGGGGTGAGGAGCGTTTGACAGGAACTTGGTGGGTGATTGAAGCTGAAGTCCTGGGCACTCTTACTAGGGAGTAAGTCCCACTGAAATGGGTGAGACTGACTTCTGAGTAAAGATGCATAGGATTGCACAGTAAAGGGTGTTGTTTATGAGAAGGCAAGCTGTGAGCCAGGAAGCCATAGACATGCCTGATGGTCTTGGGTAACATAAGAACGTAAGAGCCTTGCTGGATCAGACCAAGGTCCATCTAGTCCAGCATTCTGCTCAAACAGTGGCCAACTGGCTGCCCACGAGACATCCACATGCAGGACAGGGGTTCTTTTTTTTGTTTGTTTTTTTACAGTCCAGTGCGGACACCAGAACTATACCACAATGGTAGTGGTTGAAAGAAACTGGGACCTATTTCGAAAAAGGGGAGAGCAAAAGCAACACTGAGTTCTGAGTTGCCTGTCTCCCCCCTAATAACAACAATAACAACAACAACAATAATCAGGCCTGCTTTGAGGAGATGGCTGCCCACGGGAAACCCACAAGCAGGACATGAGTGCAACAGCACCCTCCCACCCATCTTCCCCAGCATCTGGTGTGCATAGGCATACTGCCTCTGATACTGCAGGTAGCATATAGCCATCAGGACCAGTAACCATGGATAGCCTTTTCCTCCATTAATTTTTCCAATCCCCTTTTAAATTCGTCCAAATTGGTGGTCATCACTACATCTTGTGGAAGTGAATTCCATCGTTTAACTATAGTGTCCTGAATCTCTCACCAGTCAGCTTCATGGGATGACCCCTTTGGGTTCTAGTATTGTCAGAGAGGGAGAACAATGTCTCCCTATCCATTTTCTCCATACCGTGCATAATTCTGTACACCTCTATCATGCCTCCCCTCACTCGCCTTTTTTCTAAGCTAAACTGTCCCAGCTGTTGTAACCTTTCCTTGTAGGGGAGTTGCTCCAGCCCCTTGGTCATTTTAGTTGCCCTTTTCTGCACTTTTTCCAATTCTACAATACTGTATCCTTTTTTAGGTGTGGTGACCGGAACTGTACACAGTAGTCTTAAGTGCAGTCGCACCATAGACTTGTATAAGGGCAGTACGATCTTAGCAGTTCTATTTTCAATCCCTTTCCTAATTATGCCTAACATGGAGTTTGCCTTTTTCACAGCAGCCGCACACAGGGTTGACCACGTGGCCTTGAATGCTGCCATCTGCGATATGGGGGTGGTGATAGTGACCTACCTTTCAGGGCTGTTTGTAAAGATTGAGAAGATTATGTGAAGCATGCACAGCACAGCAGGAAAAGGCCCTTTCCCTCCCATACCAGGTCCACAAAGCTCTTCTTCCAGGCTGGCTGGAGCCCTGAACCGGAGCATTCCTCTTACAAGCCCAGGAAGCTTCCTTATGCTGAGTCAGACCGTTGCTCCGTCAAGCCCAGTATTGTCTATATCAGTGTTCTCCAACCTTGGGTCCCCAGATGTTTTTGGCCTACAACTCCCAGCATGCCCCAGCCAGCATAGCTGGCTGGGGCATGCTGGGAGTTGTAGGCCAAAAACATCTGGGGACCCAAGGTTGGAGAACACTGGTCTATATGGACCAGCAGAGGCTCTCCAGGGTTTCCGGCAGTTTTTCCAGCCCTACCTGGAGGTGCTGGGAATTGAACCTGGGACCTTCTGCATGCAAAGCAGGGGCTCTACCACTGAGCTACGGCCCTTCCCCATGCGCTACGACCCCTCCTTAGGGCGAGGCTGCACAGCATGCAGCCTGCTGCTATTAGCAGTGCTGCCTTGGGTGGAGGCTGACGGAAGCGTTTTGGCAGGGTTGGAATGTTGCCATGGAAGGTTTGCGTGCATTTGGGGGGGGGGGGTTCGTTCACCAGTTGTCGTCACCACCTTGTGTGTTTAACTTTTTCTCTCTTCTCCTCCTGTCCCTCCAGGTTCCTGTCATCCCAGTTGTGATCTCATCATATCGGGATTTCTACAGTAAGAAGGAAAGACGTTTCACCACAGGTGAGTCCAACCTTTGCCCCCCTCCCCCAAAATCCCTAAGGAGCAGCTATGGAGGGAAGGGTGTGGTCAACCACTGTGTCCCTCCCAAGGTGTGGGCTGTGGCTCAGTGGTACAGTACCAGCTTTGCATGCAGAAGGTCCCAGGTTCGATCCCCGGCATATTCAGGTAGGGTTGGGGAAAAACAACGACCCTCCGGCCTGAAACCCCCAAGCTCTGCTGCCAGTCATTGTCGTCAATACTGGGCTTGATTGGGCCCTTGGTCTGGTTCACTATAAGGCAGCTTCCTATGTCCGCAGAGCGAATATTTATGTCAGGGGAGGAAACCTGCAGCCCTCCTCCTCATTTGAAAAGCCCCACTGCATGCAGTCAGTTCAGACCTCTACAGCAAGAGCAGTCTGTTCCTTCCCTGGCAGCCAGCTGGTTGGGAAGGAGGAGGGGGAGAGAGAGAGAGTGGCAGAAAGAGAAAAGGGGTGATGCGCCTACTTTTGGGCTCTGGCCCGGCCCACCACCGGCTTTGGCCATGTCCACGGCTGTCACGCGGCCTCCAACAGATTACCTGTGATGGAATGCAGCCCTCAACTGAGAAGAGGTTACTCTCCCCTGGTTGATCGTCATGAAGAGGAGGGCTTCCAAAGAAACCTGGGTAGCCTAAAGTGGCCTCCACCCTGTGGACTTGCCCACCAAGGTGCTCCCAGCAAGCGCAAGGTTTCCACCTTCTTCCAAACATGACTGACCCTCTTAGATTCCAGGGCCATTTCAAATTTCAATAACAGGAGGGCGGGGGAACTAAGGGAAGCAGGGGGCAAGATTCTCAGCAAGTTTTGATGGAAGCATAGGAAGCTGTCTTCTGCCAGGTTGGATGATTTGACTGTCCCACCCAGCCTTGTTTATGCCAACTAGCAGCAACTGTCCAGGGTTTTGAGCAGAGAGAGGCCTTTTTCCATCCCTTTAGAGCAGGGATCTCCAACCTTGGGTCCCCAGATGTTACTGGCCTACAGCTCCCAGCATACCCAGCCAGCATGGCTAATGGCAAGGGATTCTGGGAGCTGTAGTCCAGCAACATCTGGGGACCCAAGGTTGGAGAGCCCTGCTTTAGAGCCTTTCTACTGGAGTTGCTGGGAATTGAACCTGCAACCTTCTGTGTGCAGGGCATGTGCTCTGCATTGTATACTAAAGATTAAAAACTAAAACAAAGATTGTTTTAAACTGCCCAGAGAGCATTGGCTATTGGGCGGTATAGAAATAAAATTAATAATCATAATAATAAAAGCCTTTTTTTGCATTTTAAAGGACAATTTCTGTGACTGATGAAAAAAAGTAATAGATGTCTTAATTTTAGGAACTTCATCGACACAGATCAAACATCCACCTTTCTTAAAACAACAACACACCAAGGATTTGTGCCCCTGGCGTACGCACCTAACGCCTAAGCCCGTTTATTAATTATTATTATTATTATTATTTTAGAATATTTATATATCGCTTCCATTTTAAAAATCCCCAAATGGTTTACAACAAATTTATAAAACAATTCATCATTATAAAAATTAATGTTTGAGAAAAGGCAGCATAAACAAGTAAGTTTTTAATAATCGTCAAAAGCACATGCCTCCCCAAAAGACAGCTGGTGCAGGGTTAGGAGTTCCGGAATAGGTCTGAGTTCAAATCCTTCCTCCTATGAAGCTTACTGGTTGATCTTCAGCTGGTCACTATTTCTCAGCCCAACTTACCTCACAGCGTTGTTGCGAGGGTAAAATGAGAGCCAGGGGAGAACCATGTTCACCACCCTTGGCTATATCAGAGATAAATAAAAATGGTATCCTTGTTCCTGTGGGACTTCAAGAAAGGCAGGTATGGGGGAGGGGAAGGGAGTTGGCTTAGATCAAGGGAATTAGTTTGGATCAAGAGCAACTTCACAAATCGTGCTCCCAGAATTCGGCGGGGACCACATCCAGCCTGCGTGTTGGCCACCCCTAGTTTAGATAATTAGTTTGCTATCCCTGTCTTTGAGCGGTGATACCTGCAGTCAGGTATGGAACTGGTGAACATGCCTTCGGCCCTACCTTCATGTCGCATCCACTCTTAATGCTCTTTCCCCCCCATCCCCTCCCCCACCATTTCATCTAAATGCCCTCTTGCCCACCCACTTCTCGTTTGTCTTCTTCTCTGGCGCAGGGCGCTGCACAGTCCAGATCCTGCCACCCATGCCCACAGAGGGGCTGAGTGCCGACGACGTGCCGACCCTGACAGATCGCGTGCGCCAGGCCATGCTCGTTGCCTTCGAGGGGCTCTCGGTGGAGCTGGGTGCCCCACAGTGACCCCCCCACAACACTTCTTTCCCCCAACTTCTGGCCCTAGAGAGCTACAGGGTGGGACTGGGAGCAGCTGACGCCCACGGGCAGCCATTGAGACAGAGCCAGGGCAGAAGAGGGCGGCACTCATCCCAGCTGTGAAGTCGGGATCAGGAGTGGCAGAGGGAGTGACGGGAGCAGCCACGCTACAGCCAAGCATGGAGATGACTATTGATTTGTGACAATGGGGGTGGGGCTTAACTTGGCCGCACCCACAAGGAGCCATATGAGCGGAGTTGATCCCAGCCACGCCCATTGCCATCTCCAGTTTTGGACCAGAATTCTAGCCTACTCCCCTCTTCTTCTTCCCTACCTGCCCCCACACACACCCAGGTAGGTGGTACAGTTTTTTCCAAGTCTCCTCCTTGCTGCCTTCCCTGTTTTGTTGATGTGAACTGTTCCACTTGAGCTACTTGGACTCAACCATTCCGATCCCTGTTCTGGGGAGCATATTATGGGCTAATCCACGGGGACCTTATAAACTGAACCACTCCTTGAATCCTGCAGAGGGAGCTGTGGACCAGATCCGTTCTAGCCTATTGTAGGTGGGTATGAGAAGGCGCAGGGGAGTTGCCGTGAACTTCAGACTGTGTAATGGAGCAATGTCACAGACCGGTAACACCACCCACCCACCCCGCCTTTCATCCCGGGCGCAAGTTGCTAGGGATGGTGAGAAAATGGCCCTGTTGACCGATCCACTTCTTATTGACTATGGCGGGAGCAGAGTCGGAATGAACCCCTTGCTGAGGAGGAAGCTGCAGACCGGCGCACTCGAAATTCTGTGAAGAGGGTTGGGATCCGGGGGTGTGCCTGAAGGCCTTGCTCAGATGGACTGGCTGGCTCTAAAATCATGGACCAACCCACCTCCCTCTGTGAAAGGGCACAGCAGGGACTGAGGGGCAAGGCAAAAGGATGTGGGTATGTCTTGGCTCTGTTCCTTCACCTGCTGGCAAGAAGGGAGCAGAAGAGCAATGATCTTGGGCACTGAGGGGCAAGATCATGCGGACTCCCCCAGTTGAACCTTGTTTGGGGGGTAAGCCTTGGCCAGTTTGGTGTGGGGAGGTATAGAGGGGAAGGGAAACTGAATCTACGGGGAGGGGGGAGGGGGGAGAAAAAGGTATGCTAGGAGACACTTTTTGCCAGACAGTCATGCCTCTTCAGGCATAAATCTTTCTCCCTCTCTCTTGGTAAAACACCTGAACCCCCAGGAGAGGCCAAAAGGGTGCCTTATTCCAAGGCGAACATCCATTGGGTCAGTGTAGCAAACCTCCTTGCCTGACCGAAGACAGGGGAAGTGGGTGCTGGAATCTCTTCTCATTTTCAGCCAGGGATTGGGGCGTGCCTGCCCCTTTTCCTTTTTGGCAGAGAACGAAAGGAAGAGGGCAGGAAGGCATTAGTATTTCCGTGATGCTAGGAGGACAGAGTTGGAAAAGGACAAGCAGTGGCCGGGTAGGGAGGAATCATTGGGCCAAATTTATTCGGGGGGGGTGCATAAGGGGGGCAACCATTAGTGGCATGAGACTGGTGGCCTTGGGCTGCCAGACCTGCCTTTTCTTTTTTTAATGGGGTGGGGCTGGAGCAAGAGGCAGCGGCGGCTAGATGCAAGGAATTGCCTGAGTGAGCGTGCCTGCCTGCTGGAGCAGGACAAGCCAGAGTCTGTATGCAGATATTTATGATGGGGGGGGGGATATGGGGATTGGAGGGGGGTGACAACTGGCTGTGGGGAAGGAGAGAAAACATCTGCCTGTTCTGGGGTGGTGGGAGGTTTCCCTTGTTCGGGAAGATGGTTCTGGGGGAGGGCTGTGCTTATGGGGTGGAGTGCATTGTGGTTTTGCCAAATATTCCTGATGGGGGGGGGGAAGGAAGGAAGTGGGGAGACTGCCTCTGCTCCTCTTCTGCCTTTTGGGGATTTTTCCTTGATATTTCTGTCCTCTCCCTGGTTGGAGACCCGTTTGCCTGTCCTCCCACCAGATGCTCTTCCTTGGGGGAGAGGGGAGAGCATTGCTGTGGGCAGGGGGAGATGAGTGAAGGGGGCATCACCACATCCATGTTCCTAAGACCTTCCTGCTTTTAATAAAGACCCTCAAACAAAGTCCCCTGCCTCTTCCTCAGTCTCCGTAGCAGAAAGGGGTGGCGCAGGGGAGGCCTGTTGCTTCCTCCCCCTTCGGTAACTCTTTAGAGGATGGTTTGGGGACGCCACTAGATGGTGGGAGTTGAGCTAGAAGTCACCCTGTATGTGCCTCTCTTTCTGCAATGAACAGAATTGGGGGACCCTCTTCCACCGACAATGATCAAAAACCAGTCCCCATGAGGCTGCACGACCTAGCTGGTGGGCTGTGTTTAAATGTTGCGTGGGATTAAGGTATATAGAGTTGCACGTCTTTGTTAAGAACACAAGAGGAGCCATGCTGAATCAGACCAAGGGTCTGCCTAGTCCAGCGTTCTGTTCACACAGCAGCCAACCAGCTGCCCATGGGATCCCACAAGCAGGACATGAGTGCAACAGCACCCTCCTGCCCATGTTCTCCAGTAACTTGGTGTACATAGGCATACTGCCTCTGAAACTTGCAAGCAGCATATAAACATCAGGACTAGTAGCCGTTGGTAGCCTTCTCCTCCAGGAATTTGTCCAACCCCGTCCCCTTTTAAACTTAAGTTGTTGACTATTGCTACATCTTATAGCAGTGAATTCTATTATTTAACTGCATCTTTTTGTTTGTGGAGGCTTCTTGATGTGAGAATGAAGCATAATTCTGGTTTCACTTGCCTTTTTTCCCTTCAAGCACAAAACGAAACAAAAACCCCACCACCTGCAGCAGTATGTTTGGAGGAGGAACGTTAACCCTGATTATTCATTATTTTTGTTTAAAAGACAGCTCTTGTTTATATGTGCCTATGAGATATGAATCGTCTCCAACAACCGTTACATAATCACAAATATTAGGTTAGACTTGCTGTTTGATAATGAAGGGTACTTTGTGGGGTGAGTATTTATTACATTTGTATCCCAGCTTTTCCTCTGAGGAGCACAAATGATGCACATGGTTCTCTCTCTCACACTCACACACGCACACCACTCTGCTTTATCCTCGCAACAGTCCTGTGAGGTAGAGAGAAGGTGACTGGCCCAAGGTCACTCAGTGAGCTTCATCCCTGAGTACGGATTCGAACCTGGGTCTCCACAGTCCTAGTCTGACACTCTTAACCATTATGCTACACATATTGGTGCTTTAATGCCTGCAGTGAATTAGGCACTATACAGAACAGGCCTCCCCACAGTTGTGTTAGACTACAGCTCCTGTCAGCCATTGACTATGCTGGCTGGGGCTGATGGGAGTTGTAGTCAGACACACCTGGAGGGGCCAGGTTGGGGAAGGCTGAATATGGAACACAGAAATGACAGGGCCCCTGCTTACCATCTCGTTTTCTTCAAGGGCTGCTTCAAGAATGAAGTCAGTGGCACAGAGAGTCACCAAGTCCCCCGACTCCCACCATACCAAATGGGTTGCTGGCAAGTCCTTTCATATCCACGGGCTTGGCAACAAGAGGGTTGGGTCATATATTTCTTGGGGTCAGATTTGGACCAAGGGCCTCTTGCTGATGACCCATGGCTTGCAATCTAGAACTCAAATTAGAGAAGGAGGATTGGGAGGGGCCGTAAGTCACTGGACGGGAACAGGAAGAGTCGCATACAGGTAGAACGGCTCATAACAGTTTGAGAAAGTTGAAGAAACTGCACCTTGAAGGACTTAATGGAGAAGAAATTGCTTTCTGAATCCAGAAAGTTGAAAGTATTAGTTGTGCTGGCCACTGTTCTATCCAGGCTGGGCAGGAAGCTCACAAGCATTGATGTTCCTTATTCATCCTCCTGACATCGTAGGCACATGGATGTTACATGTCTAGTTCCTGTAGCTTAAAAAGGGAAGCTTGCCCCAGTTCATCGGCATATCCCCATTCTTCCCAAAGAAATCTGGCTCTAAAAATGCTGGGTGAACAATCTTTAATTAGATCAGAATCTCAATAGACTTGGTTCTATAGCATCCAAATTACACCTCTCCCCAAACCAACTACTGTTGAAAATGTTGATAAATGACCGTATAAAATGTAGATTACAGTGTGGCATCTTGTCTACTACTCTCACCCCCAGGGCAAGTTTACAGGCATACACACAGCTTGATGATCATTCCTCCTTAAATGTTCCCAGTATTTGGTCATTTTAATTTTATCACACTTGTCCACGAAAGCTTATTTATGCCGGAATAAAAGTAAATTCCAGGCACAGGGCCCCACTCTGGATTGGGACCCTTGTGTTGGGGATAGGGGAGCTTTAACCCTTTGTCCCCAGCTGAGCTCAGGATCACCCCCCCCCCATGTAGGCAGAGGAGCTCCCATTGAAGTATATGGGAGCTTTTTCTTCCGATGCAAATAACATGGGGGTGGGGGTTAATTTGGATTGGGAACACAGTGGTCTGCGGTTTAATCCCTGTCAGTTCCATTTTTATTTTCACTTTTAATAAAAAAGGAACTGGCCACAGGTCTGCCTGAGCTCCTGGAAAGCAGCTGTCAGTCACAGGAGACCACAGTTAGACAATCTGATGTGTTGGAGTACACCTCCCATAATCTGACTGTTTGCCATGCTGGCTGGGGCTAATGGGAATTGTAGTCCAAAATGCCTGGAGGACACCAGGTTGGGGGAGGGCTGCCATAACTGGATTTCTCTGTGAGTTGGTAAAAGCCGTCTAAGCACAGGCACAGCCAGCTATATTTCAAGAATACAACATCAATGAATTCTGTAAGTTATTTATGTGTGTCTGGGAGAAGCACATCATGGTTACAGGGAAACACCTTCAGGCATAAGTTCAAAGGTAAATAAATTAATGAATAAAAATAAGTTAGAATGTGATAACTTGTTAAGAGTTTGAGTGCTTTTCAAACCAAAGGTGTGAAAGGAATTAAAGCGGAACTGTGGGTGTTAAGTTACAGACTGTCTGGCTGTGTCAGAGGAACCAGTTCAGTTTACACAACCCACAAGAAGCAATGATGCAAAAACTGGGCAACAACTTGGGGGGAGGGGGTGGAGAGGAAGAAAGGTTCTCAAACTAATATAAATTAGTGATTACATTCCAGCAAGGAAATAATAGGCAGGGGGGAAAGGCAAAGAAACTTCAAGACTAGTTAAAGAACAGCCTAGGTAGCCACAAATTAAGCACTCTAAATCCCATTCATTTCTGTGGGACAACTTAAACAGGTGCAAACCTATGCACACTAACCTGTGAATAAGCATCATTGATACAGCAGGACTTAACTAATGAGAAAACACATGAAGGATTGCACAGTAAATCTTCCACTGAAATCAAGAGGGCTTAAAAGTGCTTAACTTCAGCTAGATTGTTGCAACTGTTTTCTGGGTTGGCTTTGAACACCTCCAGAAGACCTCTGTGCGATTCAAAAGCTTGCTTCCTGCCATCACAACATTAGTTAATCCAATACAGCTCCCGCTCTGTATATTTTGCTTTTTAATTAATGATGTGTGCCCACTAGCATAAATAGGGGAGAAGATATTAATTTGAGCTTCAAAGAGCAGCAGCCACCAGCGCGGAGTTATGAGTCAACAGGTGGGCTGGGTTCCCATCAATCCCATTTGAGTCCAGGGTGCAGGCATCACCGGGCAATGTCGTAGCCAAAGCCATTTTTACCATTCTGGCAGGCACCTAGGAGCAAAGGCACAGAAGGAAGAACTGAGGTTTAAAACCAGGGCTGGTGTCAAGGGTAGGTTTGGTTGGGCACTTGCTGAGGGCCCACTCCTCAGCAGGGGCCCACTGAAAATAACCCCCTAGACTTGCTTCATCATCATCGCAACCTGCTTGTTCACCTGCCTCTTGCTCTGACCCAGACAACAGTGGTGGTGAGGAGCCACGGCCAGCTTGCTCACTGGCTCTGCCTGTCAACGAAGCAAGTGGGAGGAATGACGAGAAAGAGGATGAGGAGCAAGAGCAGCCGGTGACAATGGTGAAAAGCTAGACTCATTGAAGAAGGGGCTGGTTGAGGGTTTTGCCCAAGGATCCTCAAAAACCTGACCCTGGCACTGTTTAAAACATTGCGGACTGTTGTGTCATGTAACAGCTGGTAGTGTGGGGAATAGTTGGGTTGCTAGAGAGATTGGCCATTGCTCTTGCTATCATTGTGGTAGAAAAAGAGTTTAAAAACAATAATAACCCTGCTGAATCAGACCAAAGGTCCCTATCTACTTCTAGTTCAGCACACTGCCTCTGATACTGGAGGTAGCATATAGCCATCATGACTAGTAGCCATTATCCTTTGTGAATTTGTCTAATCCCCTTTTAGAGCCATCCAGGTTGGTGGCCATCACTATCAGCTGGTTCACATGTAACAACAACCCAGAGTATGGTTTGAATATCGGTTGTTGTTGAAGCGTGGGTTGTCGTTACACGAACAACCCAGGAAGAGAACTCATGGTTTGTTGTTGGGTTGTGATCTCTGGGTTGTTCATGGTTAACAACCCATAGTTAAACCATAGTGCAGGGCTTGCATCTTAAGAACAGCCCACAATTCGACGACAACCCATACTCTGGTTTGTCTTTATGTTCAAATCAGGTCTACATCTTGGGGTAACGAGTTTTGTAGTTTTACTATGCACTGTGTGAAGAAGTCCTTTTATCTGTCCTGATGACTCTCCCACCAGTCAGATTTGTGGGATAACCTCATTGGGTGCTAGGATTAGCAGAGAGGGAGAAAAAACTCCCTATTCACTTTCTCCACACTATGAATGATGTTATACATCTCTCTTATGGCCCCCTTTCCCTTTTTTCTAAGCCAGTTTCTCTTATGTCAAAAGTATGTCTGCACCAGCTGTGTTTCAAGTGAAATGGCCCTAAATGTCTGACAAATCAGCAACAAAGAGCCTTTCGGCACCTAAAGGCTAGTTAAATTTATTGTGGCATAAGCTCTTGTGGGCTAGAGAGCCTTGCTTCCTCAGACAGGTGAAGTGCTAACCTCAGTTGGTAGATCTGTGCACACACGAGTTAAAAATGTTTTGGGCTGCCTTTAGGGTACAAAATCCTCTCAAGTTAAAAACACTACAACAACATCAGGATTAATAAAAGCCTATGACAATCATAAAACAAGATATCCCTCACAAAAAAAACCCAACATACTAAAACTAAAAAAAATTGCAGTCAAAACCATCAGCAGTCATATAGAAATACTATGTATGTGTTTGAGGTTTGCACGGCTCAAGTGTCACAGGCTGGACCTCCTGCATTTCATGTTCTTCTTTCCCCACCCCCCTTTTGCCTGCTTATGGAGATCTCCTAACTGAAGGTAATGAAAGCTTCTGCCACAATACATGTGAGACTGTGGGGTGCAGTCCCCTGTATTCACTCACCAGCAGGTGATGGGAGTTGTAGTCAAACAATATCTGGAGGGCACCAAGTTCACTGTCCTTGCACTGGAAGTGGTGGAGACTGGACCTGTGACCTTCCGCATGGAAAGCATGTGTTGCGCCACAGCACTACAGGCTTGCTGACTGAGCTAGCTGGTTACACTGCCTCAGACTGCACGGAAGGAGCACGTACTTCTATAGCGACACATCTGGATGAATATCTGCATTTCCATCACAGAAGTCATGCTCTTTTAACCCCCTTGATCTGGCCAGATTAGGAGCCTTGTATTTAGGCCTTGACTCTTTCTTGTTAAGTTACAATACTCCCCCCAACATATGATGAGAGACACTGGTGCACAGGGATGTTTTGCCAGGCCTACAAGGCATAACAATTATTTTTGGGAAAGGTGTGGCCCTTCTGATACTCACAATCTCCCAGTTTCTCTTCAAGAAAAAGGAGCTGATCACTCAGCGATTCCACCTGGTCCAGGTAGCGAAGGCGACTCCACAGCTCTTTCAACTGGGTGGGTTCCAGGGGCGTTGGCAAGATGGAGATGGTGCGCTCCAGACGCTGCAGCAGTGGGGGAGAGGGAGAAGGTTACTATGGTTTCAGCCTTCCCTTGGAAATGCACAAGTCTTGGCAACCAGCTTCCCACATTCTCCTACTCCAAAATCTAAATATTGGAAAGAGGGTGTTCCTCCATTCTGTCATAGCCTTGCTGGCTGAAGATGAGTTGTAGTCCAAGCCATCTGGTGGGTACCAGTTTAGGGAAGGCAGAAGCGCACGCACACACACACACACACACACACACAGTCTTCCTGCTACCTTCATCTCTTAAAGAGATTGCCTCCACCTACAGAAATGTCCTCTTCTGCTTAACCACACAAGAGCCATTATGGGGAGTGGAGGGGTAAAGAGCCCACACCTTCCAAAAACTGTCCCCTCATCCCATCCCGCAAAATTCTATCTCAGCCACCTATGGGGTGAAGACAGATGCAAACATTCTTAATGGCAGTTGCATCCGTTTCTTGGTCTGCCATCTGCACCTAGCTTTGCAAAATGCCTTCAGCACATGAAAGCTGGATCAGTCATGAATGTCTGATAGCTCACCCTTCCTGTTTTGGCCTTTTGGGGCAATGCTACGTTGAAATGTTGTGAACATGGGTGATTTGATTTGTGTTCATTCTTCAGAGTTTAGCTCCCTCCTCCTGGTTCTTCAAAAATTATACATGTGCGGATCTCATCTCTTGCATATATGGACATGCATACACAGGAACACTAAGCATATGAGAACCAGTGCGGCATAGTGGTTGGAGTGTTGGACTGGGGCTCGAGAGACCCGGGTTCTAGTCCCCACTTGGCCAGAAAGCTCACTGGGTGACTTTGAGCCAGTCACTGACTCTCAGCCTAACCAACCTCATAGGGTTGTGAGGTAGGATATAAATGTAATAATAAAGTAAGAATAAATCATGTAATAATAAATAAGCAAGCATATTACACCCATTTTAAGAACAACTGCATAGATTAACAGTAAGTTCTCGGTCACAATTCAGAGTGCTGCTTATTAGTACCTATGAAGCCCTACATGACTTGGGCCCAGGGTACACCTCCTCTCGTACTATCCTGCCTCCTCCACCATCCTGACTGAGAAGGGGACTGTCAGCCCCCCCCCCCCGCCTCCACCATGCCCAGCCCACCACCTCACGCGGAAAGCTAAGCAGGGTCAGGCCTGGTTATTACTTGGATGAGAGCCCCCTCCTCTAGTTTCCTGCACTGAGCAGGGGGTTGGACTCGATAGCCTTGTAGGCCCCTTCCAACTCTATGATCTATGAATCTGCTGGCGCTTCAAAAATCAACACTCTCTTTGCCCCTCTGCTGCCACCAACCCCTTCAGGGTAATTAATTCAGACCACTCCTTTTAAGTTTTAAAAAGGAAACAAGTTTATTTAATTACAATTAAGGGTAGGGAAATAGATAATGTTAACAGATTCTAAACTTGAAAACACTCACTCACTCGCTCACTCTCCCCCTCTCAGACTTCTCAACCCTCTCCCCACCACTCTCCTCTCTCTCTTCAGACTCCCCTCAGACTCTCCTCCTGAACAGCACCGCCCACAGTTTTTATAACAGAGGCTTCACCCCACCCCACCCGCCCACTCTCTCAGCCAATCGGCAGACAACTCAACATTCTCACACTCCCTCCCCTCACATACTTACTGCTATAATGCTTTGCCCATGGGCAGGGGCATGATGACGGACATTTCACAACAGTCCTACATTCAAATCACTTCCACAACGCTTCCAATATTACATCTGACTCTAACAATATCCCCTCCCACACACATCGCAGTTGGGAGCATTCTGCAAATTGAGGGGTGTGGCGTAACCCCACAATTCAGTTCCCTGGTGTATGTCTGCATTAGTATGTTTAGAGTGTCTAGAATGTTGAACTGAGTGGGTGTGGTTTGTAATGTCTTAGAGAGGGTGGGGGGAGGAGTATATAAGGAGTGTTTGATGTCTGAGTCGAGTTAGGTTTTCATAGATTTAATAGAGTTGGAAGGAGCCTACAAGGCCATCGAGTCCAACCCCCTGCTCAATGCAGGAAACTAGAGGAGGGGTCTCCCATCCAAGTAATAACCAGGCCTGACCCTGCTTAGCTTTCCACGCTCAGACAAGCTGAGCCAGCGTGAGCCACAGGCCTGTATATTTTTTTTATGTCAGTTATGGGAGTGTGGAGTTGGGTTAGAGAGTTTTAGGTGGTTGGAGTTAGTGTGATATGGGAGAGTGTTTGTAGTGTGTGGGAAGAGTTGGAAGTTTGGGACTTAGGTTAGTTACAAAGTGTTTGATGTAGGCAGGTTTATTTTCTGGAACTAAGATTCTGAGAATTAAACTTATTTTTATTTTGTTTGCTACCCAAATCCTGCTTGTCAGCTTGGCGTTATTACCTGCTTTACTTTTAAATCTACACATACACCTTTGTACCCACAGCATCATCAATTTAAAAATCGATCCTTAATAACCAGCATTAATCTTTTCCCTCATTAGTAGGGGAAAGGTTTCATTTGACCCTCCACTCAGGTTTTCAAGTGTTGATGCTTGGCCTGAGAAGGGTTTATGCGCGTGGGCCGTGTCGTGGCAAGGGGGGATTCTCCAAAGGTTTGGGGAGAGGACTCATCCGCAGCAGATGCTTTCTTCATAACTTTTTTAATTTGCCACTGCCTGTGGGAGCCACGACAATCCCATACATATACACACACTAGCAAACTAGCTTCACACAGGTTGGAATTGTTTGAGACAATGAAGTCTTCAGGCAAACTTACGCAGCTGTCCTGAGTTGGACACATTGTGCCCAACCCAGCCACTGGCAGCCCTAGGCACGGCCCCTGCCACGGTGCACCCCTATAGCCCCCTGGGGGAGGGGGTCTGTCCACACCATTCCTCTGAGGGAGGGCTGCCCCACAACAGTGGAGAGGGGGCAGCTGTATAACTCCATCAGCCTACTAACCTCCCCTGACGTCAAACTATATGGACTGCAAAGCTAAGTGCTGGTTAGGGGAGTCTGGCCCTAGTAACTGAAGATGTTACTGCGGGCTTCAATAATATCGACACATTTAAATTAATTAAAATTAAGGAATGCATTTTAAAAACAAAATAACCCAGAGGTGCACACCCCTACGGTCCCCTTAGCATGCATGCCAAGTTTCAGGTGTCCAGGTTTTACAGTCTTCGGGCTATGGCACTGATGGACAGACACACATCCTCTTTTATTATTATACATGCACACAAGTGTGTGTGGGTGTGTTTTCGGAGCTCTTCTGCCTTTTCATTCCTACTAAAATTGCTATGCAGGAATCTGCAGCAGGCCATAGGAGAGCCCTGCATGAGAACATCATGCAGTCATTGCTGCTGAACACACAGAGCTGCTCCCTCCCCAAAATGTACTGTTTGTGGCGACATAAAGGGGGAGGGATGATGCCATTTACCCCTAAAGTAATGGGGACATTACCCCTAATGCTGTAGTAACAGCCACAGAACCTGGCCTTCAGTCCTCCCTCCCTCCCTCCAGAGACAGACTTGCAAACACTTTGGGACAGAGTCTCACCTCTTCCAGCCACTCCACTTTTGCTTGAAGCTCCTGGATCTCATTAGGAATCTTCTCCTGAATACCTAAAGTTTGCACTGGGAGGATAGGGGTGGGGTGGGAAAGAGGGTATGTATGAGTATGGTTGAAAAAACGGGTAAGCGGAGACCAACATCCATGGAGGATTGACAGATCTGACCCAGAATTCTAGGGCTGTGCAGTGCAATCCTATGCATATTGAATAAGAAGTAAGTCCCCCTGGTCAATGAGGCTTTTTACTCCCTTGGAAATGTGCTTAGGATCACTATCTTATGGTGCCTCCAGACAAAGCTTTTCTAGCGCCATCACCTTGCCTCATTCACAGAATTTTACTGGGCAGGGTGTGTGTGTGTGTGTGTGTGTGTGTGTGCGCGCGCAGACATCGTCATCTTTCACATATAACCCACCCGTGTTTTCCCACTACCCCACTACTTCTGCCGTCTTACCTCTTACCACAGAAAATCCATTTAGGAGAAAACAATGCTGTACAATGGCTTATCATTGATAGTGCTAGGAGCCCGCTGTATACCCATACCCTCTTTCTGAGGGCCATACTCTATGTGAGGTGGAGGTCTGTAGATGGATGTGTGTGTGTGTGTGTGTGTGTGTGTGTGTGTGTGTGTGTACTTATATACACACATCCCTAAAAGCAGCTATGGGCAACAAATTGCATCAGAGCCAGAGTTCAGTGGTTTAACCTCCCCCCACTGTTTCCTCAATGGAAATTCCCAACTACTATTAGCCATGGAGAGGAAAGAAGACAGGTAGTCATAGTGTAGCTGTCTTACCCCACCCTCTCTACACACACACACACACACACACACACACAGCTAATAGCATCAGGCCACCATGGTCTGAGACACCTAGCTCTGTAGCCCAAGAAGGGCAGACCTGTTTACAAGAGGAGACAAGGAAGTTGTGCAATTGAATGCGCCACCCACTCCACTCACGCTGCTCAAAGTAGGATCCATTCTACGAATTCACCCTCATGATCCGCATCCCAGGACAGCAAAATCAGAAATGAACAAGCTACAGGACAGGACTTAACAACCGCCACATTCCTGTCAAACAAGTAAAGGATGTCGAGACAGATGTACATTTTAAAGAGTCTCAAAACATGCATATTGAGAACATGTTTTAAGGCATCCTCAGCCAACCTGGTGCCCTCCAGATGTGTTGGACTAGAGCTCCCATGGTAGTCCAAAACATCTGGAGGGCAGCAGGTTAAGGGAAGGCTGTTTGTGTGTGTGTGACATAACAGCAAGCAAATCATAAGCTGCAACACTACAGCCACGTGGCTGCCACAACATCTTGCAGAATGAAGCAGTCCCTGAGCTGGTTGCCCAAGACAGGAAGAGCTCACGGTTGAGGAAGAAACTCAGTGTTGGCAGCAGTAAGTGACTTCCCTGGGTGAGAAGGTAACAGCAGCAAAACAGAGAAGGACAGTGAAGCGGGTTCAGCACAGCAGTTTTTAATCTGCTGCCACACCTCAGCCACACATCCATTCATGAACAAAGCGCAACCTCAAAATGCGTTCACAGCACTCTTTGATATATGTCCACATCGGCCTTTTGTGACGCAGACAACTGAAGACAAGCTACGGGGCTCAGGGAAAGTCCAAGCCCACAATGAAGGCCAAACTGAATAAAACGGGGGGGGGGGGGGGAGGAAATGAGAGATTTGGGGTCTCCTACTCCAACCTGAATTGCCGGTATGTCTGTAAACATTTTACTGGCCTCCCAACCACTTAACAGCTCCCACTGAGCAAAGAAGGCATTTTCTCCACAGTAAATGTGTGCATAGGCTCCTTGACTGTCCTGGCTTCTCAGCCCTCAGCACACCTGTCTCTCCACTCACCGCTCTGCAGTCCGGCGGGGCCCCTCTTGTTTTTTGCCCCAAGTGAAAGGTTTCAATTGCAACTCTCATTAACCCAAGCCAGCATAGCCAATGGTGAGGGATGATGGGAGTTCCAGCACGGCAACATCTGGAGGGCCACAAATTGCCCACCCACGCTCTGGTCCAGTTTTCCCCAACCTGGTGCCCTCCAGATGTGTCAGACTGCAATTTTGAGCATGCCCCAGCCAGCCATGCTCCCATCCTGTAACTGTGCAGTTGGTTTCTTTTTCCTAGGTGCAGTACTTGGCATTTATCCCTATTAAATTTAATTCTGTTGTCTTCAGCCTAGCGCTCCATCCTATCAAGATCACTTTGAATTTTCTTTCTGTCATCCAGGGTATTAGCTATTCCACCCAATTTAGTATCATCTGCAAACTTGATAAGGATTCCTTGCACCTCCTCATCCAAGTCATTAATAAAAATGTGGAACAGCACTGGGCCCAGCACTGGGCTTCTTAGTTGTCTCTTCTCCAGGCTAAACATACCCAACTCCTTCAACCTTCCCTCATAGGACTTAGTCTCCAGCCAGAGGCGGTATTAGGGGGCAGCCCACTAGGGCTGAAGCCCCAAATCTTTCATTTGGAGCCCCGAATCTCTGGGAAGATATCTGCCCCACCACCCTGCTGTCCATGGGCACTTGCTGAAATAAAGGCACAGGGGCCCTGATGATCTCTTGCATCTGATCCCCTGGATTAGCCGGCTTTTTGCCCACTTGTGCTTCACCTCCTGCTGCCCCCACCCCTGAATTGTTCTGCCTGAGGTTTTCTTCTGAAATCAAATGCCCTCCTCTCCCCTGTCCATACCTCCCTGGCCAACAGCTTAGGAGACAGGGTCCTTTAAAGACACACACAGACTTTAGAGCATATGTAAATTAGCATATACAAATTTGTGCGCTTTTTTTGTCCTGTGGGCCTGAGCCCCGGATCTGTTTGGTACCTAACACTGCCCGTCACCAGCCCACCACCCATCACCATCTTTGTCAGCTTGCTCTTGAATGTCTGAAGCAGACTGGGTTTTGGTGTCCAGAAAAATATCTGTATAATGGCTGCCCCAACATTATGCAGGGAATGGACATTAGTTTCCTAGGTACGATAAAACATTTATGATAAAATAACGAAGTGCGCCTGAGCAGGGGTGCAGAACCTCAGGCCAAGCCTAGCCTGGCTGGGGCCCCAGACCAGCCCTCCATGCTCCCCGGATGCCACGCCCCCTTCCCTCGCCCCATTTCCTTTCCCCTGACTGCTGATTGGCTGATAGACTATGCATCTTTGATGCAGCGAAAACTGAAGACCTAGCACACTATCTTCTCGATTGCCTCCTATATGACAGCTGCAGGGAACATTATCTTGCTCCTTTTTTAACTCATATGAGAAACTGGGCAGGCACGGACAAATTATCATTTCTTTTGAATGGTTCTAATCACTTTGTTTCCCAAAGGGTAGCCTTATTTGCTATTAAGGCTGCCTGCATAAAGAAAAAAGAAATAAATCCCTGGCATAGGAAACCTTAAATTTAAAATTTTAAATCTTTCATCTCAAAATGGAATTATTGTAAGGATTTTATTGTGTATTTTTGTGTATTGTATTGTATCTTGAAATGGTCTGTAGACTGATTCAATAAATCTGATTGATTGATTGATTGACTGTTGATTGGTTGGTGGCTTCTCGGCTTTTGCACTGGTTTATTCCCATCTAAAAGGTTGAAATGCCCTTCTTAAGGCTGAGTTACTGGCAGTAGGAGCTTCATGCTCTTAAAATATGCTGGTATTGCTGGTATTTTGGCCTTCGGCCCCACGCACCACTGGAATGTGGCCCCCAAGAGCTTCTCTGGAATGGCATTTGGCCCGTGGGCTGACAGAGGTTCAACACATCTGCACTACAGCCAAAAGAAACCCCGTCACTGTGGTACCTACCTTTGGTGCCAAGCAAAGGGGCAGCCTGGGCTGTGGGAAGTAAGCGGCAGTTCTTGCCATCTGGCTCCAGGGCATAGCCAGAGTCGCACTGGCACTGGTAGCTCCCTGCAGTGTTCAGGCAACCTTGTGCACAGAGAGCGATGGGCGCACGGCACTCATCCACATCTAAACAAAAGGAGAGGCACGGGCAGCAGCTCTAGGAGACCGTACGGCTCTGAGTATTACTGTCAATGCTGGCCACAGGAGGAGAATGAAGAGGGGTGGGGTGTAGCAGAAATCTGCAGAATTCTTGGGGAATCTCAACATTCCATTAAAAACAAGCAAGTTTCTGGTCCTGATGATGAAGGGCTTTAGTGAAGAATCTGCTCATCTGAGAGAAATCTTGGGAATCTTGGTGTTCAGTTAGAAAAAAAAACACCATTTGAAAAGTGAGAGGCACTTCCCCCCTGGGTAAGCTGGGTATTTAGAATATATAGCAGTCTTCCCCAACCTGGTGCCTTCAAGATGCTTTGGACTGCAAGCCCCAGCATTCCTGACCATTGGCCATGCTGGCTGGGGCTGCTGGGAGTTGAAGTCTAAAATATCTGGAGGGCACCCAGTTGCAGAATGTTGTTCTAGGACATCAAGTTTTAGTAGCTCTAGAAATTAAGACCTTGGTTTTGGGGAGAAAGAGGCAATTTAGTGGCTGGGGAAGGTGTATGTGCCAGCTGCATTAGGGGCTGCACAAGGATGGGTTAGGTTAAACATGTGACTATACCTTTAAGGACCATTCCTGTATCTGAATTAAGAGGTCATCTATGGCAGCTGCACATACTTTAAAAGAACACAGGCTACAATGTTCCTTTTATCTGTCCTGAATCTCCCATGAGCCAAATTTGCTTGCTTGCTTAATTAAAGTTTTCGTTTTATCAGGTTTCAGCATTACTTGTCAGATTCTACCTGCTTTATTTATTTATGAATGGCATTTGTATGCTGCCCCATAACATAAAAGTTATTTCAGCAGCTTACAGCAACAAACAATTTAAATACAAAATTGAAGATAAAACCGTACAATCAAGGGCCACTTACAACATGAAAAGATCACCAGGTGAACCTGCTGGCACCAGGTCCAGGTGAACCTCTCTGGGAAGGCTATTCCATAACTAGGATGTCACTACCGAAAACGCCCTCTCCCTGGCTCACTTCTTTCGTCGGGGTACCCTTGGAGTAGGGCAGGGGTACAGAACCTCAGACCTGGGGACCCAATCCAGCCCACCTGGGGACCCAATCCAGCCCACCTGGGGTCCTAATCTGGCCCTCCAGGGTTCCTCAGATGGCCATGGCCACTTCCCCTGGCCACACCCTTTCCCACCAACCACCAATCATTTGGTGGCTTCTGGCTTTTGTACATTTCCACCCCCACCCCATTCTGTAAGGTTGAAATGCCTCTCCTAAGGCTGAGTTACTGGCAGTAGGAGTTTTAAGCTACAATAGGCTGGTCTTTCAGCCACGCCCCTTTTGCCTTTTGCCTTCAGCCACACCCACCACTGGAATACGGCCACGGAGAGCTTCTCTGAATGGAACATGGCTGTCAGCCTTATAAGCGAGATCCTGTGGATGAGATCACAAGAGGAAGGGAGAGAGGTGGCACAGCCCCTGGCTTCCACTCACCAATGTGGCAGTACCGTCCACCCCAGCCTGGTTGGCACTGGCACTGGTTGGGCTGGGCACAGATGCCTCTGTTTTGGCATGGCTTGTGGCAAACAGCTGGCAAGAGAAAGGAGAGTGCAAGAGTAAGACATCTTCTGCAGATTTATCTTGCAAAGCATTTTCACTAGTGACATGAAAGGTGTTCTCTGAAATGTGCCACTTGTAAAAATGGTGAATGTGTGAAGGACAGATTTAGGACGGACGGGCACACACGCACGCACACACACACACACACACACACACACGGCATTGCTAGGCACTTAAATGATTTGGGTGCCAGGTCCATAGGACACAAATCTACATATGCTAATTTATATATATATGCAAATTTAAAAATTACTACGATGTATTTAAATTTCACAGAAGGCAAAGCCGGACATTTAATTTCTCATCCAAATCCTCTCAAATAAAATACATTCTTCAATTAATTTGCATCCTGACCCAGATCATCCCATCCTCTTTTGTTTTTTCAGCAATTCATAAGTGGCCAGCACTAATCAAGGGGAGGGGCTATCCAGGCAGATGATGGCCAACTCTGCTTTCGGTGACTCCCATCAGGGCTGGCCCAAGACATTTTGCAGCTTGAGGCAAAGGAAAAAATGCACCCCGCTGCCCCCACACACAGACAATTCAACATACAGATTGGTGGTTTAATGTGATTGATTGATTGATTGATTGATTGATTGGATTAGATTGGAACCATGCCTTTCTACACACACACACACACACACAAAAATTGCACGCAAGGTGGCTACTTTGGCAGTGGCAATGGGGCAATGTGCTGCACGCACTGCACCCCAGGACAGCAAGGCTAGCTTAGGGAGCTCAGAGCAGGTCATACAGCACACCCTGTTCTGTCTTCTGCCATCCCTTCCAGGATCCGCCACCTGAGGCAGCTGCTTCCTTCTTCCTAACAGCAGGGCCGGCCCTGGGCTTCCCATGGTGTTCTATGGCACAAACCGGTTGCAATTCGAGGACTCACCTTCCTCACACTTAGTGTCACCCAGGTGCCGTTTCTTCCAACCTTGGCAGCAGATGACGTGGGCCTGCAGAATCTCTTTTCGCACCTGCCGCGTGGCCACCCGGTAGGTAGTCCTAAGGGAGAGAACACAGATATCCCTTTGGCTGCTCCAGTTTATCAGAATCATAGCCTCCACCATCACATTATTTTTTAAAAAATAATTTTTAATTTTAAATATTTTAGGCCGCTTTTCAGGGCAAGTCCTCTCAAGGCAGCTTACAACAAATGTAAAACCATGAAATTCAATGTTTTGATTTTTAATGTGGTATATTTAAAGCACATTAAGGGTACCATCCTCTGTGAGTGTAGACAGAAAATAGTCCTATAATTCCCAGCATTCCCCAGCCAGGTTGGAGAATGCTGGGAATTGTAGGACCATTTTCTGTCTACACATGTATAGGACTGTGCCCTAAAAAAAGCAACAAAATACAAAATTAGAAACATTGAAAAACAAGTAGCCACAATTTAAAGATAAAATTCAGTCAGAACAAAAAGGCATCACTGTAATCATGACCATAATCATCGTCATCACCATCAGGGTGATGCCAGGGATGCGGAATGTGTGACCCTCCAGATACAATTGCAACTCCCAGTAGACTGCAATTGGACTGCAACTGGATTGCAACAGCCCTAGCCAGCATAGACAATAGTGCGGGGTGAGGGGAGATGCAGTCTAACACAACATCTGGAGGGCTACATGTTGCCCATCCCTGCCATAAGCAATACATCAGCAACGTATCTAATATCCCATGAAATCACTTCAGTGAAACAGATGAGTCTCCAAAGACCTTTTAAATGCCAAGACTGATATCCTAAGCCGCAAGGCACAGGGGAGAGGGCTAGCTATCCTTTACTCAGTCTTCAGCATCTCCTAATATGTGATATACTGACCCTGAACATGGAGGTTCCATTCTCAACTACTGTGGGAAATAGCCAATAAGAGCCACTGATGAGATGTTTATTTATATCTCACCTTGTTTACAACTGTATACAAGGCAGCTTACATAAAATCAGAGTAATACAAAATACAATAAAGATCAAATTGACAGCAAAATCAGCAACAATTAAATCAGACAGCAATTTGTAGAAACAGCAACTGATGACATAATAAATCAGGACCCCACCCCACCCGCAAAAAAGCCTGCTTAAATAAAATGGTCTTCACCACCCACTTAAAAGCAAGCAGCAAGGGGGCCAGGCACACTTCTCTTGGGGATGCCACAACAAGAAAGCGTCTTTCTTAGCCTGCTTTATCTCAGACAGTGGTACCCACTTGCCTTACCTCATACAATGAAGGGACCAGAAGGAGAGCCTCTATAATGGAACAAAGGTCCTGGGCAGGAAATATCCCCTGCCAATTTATGGTAAATTTGTCTTTAAAACCAGTTTATTTCTGTTAACCACTAGCTCCTGCTCTGGTCTGTGAGAGGTCTCCACCTCCACCCACCCCCGCATTCTCTCTCTCTCTCTCTCTCTCTCTCTCTCTCTCACACACACACACACACACACTGTGTCTCTCTCTCTCTTGCATGCACACACATGCACACACACACACACACACACACACACACCATTCACTGCCCATTTCCTTTTGCACAGAATCTGACTCCCAGAGTATGTTGCTCAGCCCACTAGACTCCACTCCCCTGCCAAAGAATCCAGGCCTCTGAGCTCCCAGGCCTCCTCCCACTCTGTTCTCAGGACTCCCCAATCCAGCTGGATCTGAGCCCTTCTGCTCTTAAGTCCTAGACCAGAGTGGAAAATGAAAATTTGGCAAAGCCTTCTTTTCAGTTTTGTTTAGGTTTTTTAATTTTTTTTATTTATTTCAGATTTGGAGGTGGCCTTTTGACTCGGGAGCTTTGGCAATAGTTTTAGAATTCCAGTTTGGACCTTGACAGTCCTCCAATGTTTTGAGATGTTTATCAGCTTTGGCTGCAGTCCTGTGCATGCTGATTTAGAACACTTCACAGACATTATCTCAGTAATCCTTACAATTATCTTGTGAAGTAGGCCAGTATTATTCACAGTTTGGGTCCAGGTTTCTTGAAGGACTTCCCTGCCCACACTCTAAAATCAACATCAAAGGCCCTGCTTGCATGCCCACCGGTCAAAGCAATTAGGCTGGTGGGCATGAAGAATAGGGCCTTCTCAGTAGTGGCCTGCCAGCTTATGGAACTCTGTTCCAACTGATGTCTACCAAGCCCACATCATTACAGGCCTTCGAGCAGGCCCTAAATATTTATTTACCTTGGCCTAGGACTGAGTCAGGACTTTATTAACTGAGTCAGGACATTGTGAAAATGGTGTTAATGGTGTTTTAATGGTTAATTTTTATGTTATTGTTTTATTATTTTGATCATTTTTTTGGGATGGTTTTAAATTTTGTACCTTGGAAGGGTTTTCTCAAAAAGGCAGCTTATAATTTTCTTAAAGAAAGAAATAAAGATTACCACCATACCCTCACCCCATGTTGCAGCTGAGGAGCTGAGGCAGAGAGAGTCTTAGGCCATCTAAAGTGTTTGTGGCTGAGATGAAATTTAAACTTCACAGCACACACTTTCAAGTATGACATGCTAGATTTAGTAGGCCTCATTTCTCCGTTTCAAAAAAATAAAAATAAAAATCAGGAGCCAGGAGCAATTCACCAGCAGCCACTACAGCAGGCTATACAGAGACAGATGAGAGGGGAAGTGAGGCCATTCCACCAGCCCTGCTGAAGACTACTTCACGTTTTTCCTCTTCCTTTCCCATCCCTTTTTCCTTGTGTGTTGTGTACTTTTAGATCGTAAAGCTGCGAGCAGGAACTGTCTTGTTTTACTGATTCCATGTAAGCCACTCTGGGAGCCTTTTTGGCTGAGGGACGGGATAAAAAAATTCCCCACCACCTGCCTCCACTCCAAGCTTATCCCTGTCCCATACAATGGAGGCCTTCACATACCTGTAGGTGCTGCATACCCGGGGTCCAGCACACAACGTCAGGTAGGGCTGGTGCTGGGGTTTGGCGTAGGTCTCATTGTAGACTAAGGGGATGTGCAACATGTTGCGGGCACACACATGGCTGTGGGAAGTAGAGGGAACAAAATTTAGAGGGAAAGATGGTTCTTTTCAATACCTAGGGCATGCATACTCCAGACCTCGTTCCTGGGATGGTCTAAGACAGGGTTGTATAGATATCTGAATTCTGTAACTGAACCAATCCGTTTTCTATCTGTAGTCACATTAAAACGATATCTTACGTACAAATACGGTGGCTGCTTACACACTGCCAAAATAGAGGAAATACAGCGCAACTTTCTGGTGCCTCATGCAAAGGTTTTTCCCAGGCCTGCAACCTGAGTTTCTTTAGCTGAGACTGAACCTGGGACTTTCTGTGTGCAAAACATGAAGAGCCAGAAAGATTTTTTTAAAACATTAACAGTTATCTCAGGATGCTGACTTCCAAGCCAGGCAGTGGTCCTGCATATACACAAACAGCAAGACTGAAGTAGAGTGGCCAGGTGTCCTACTTTACTGAGGACAGTCCTCTGTTTGAAGGGTTGCCAAAGGACTGTCCTCTATTTTGAATGCATCCTCTGTTTGAAGGTCTGTCCAGCCCAAGTCCAGTTTGAAGATAAAAAACCATCAGAAGGAAGAGCTGGGCTTTGAAATTGTCCATCAATAGGCCCTAGACAGCAGACTGAGCAAGGCACACAGGAGACTTGATCACAGTCTTTCACACGGTGGTGAGTTGTACTGTATTTCTATTTAAACTAAAAGAATTATCTCCAAATTTGCAAACTATTTCTAAATTTGCAAATCTGTGTCCTCCTTTTTGGTGATCCAGAAGTGGCCACCCTATGGCTGAACCACCTACCTGTCCTGCTCTCCTTACCTCTCAAGCTGCTTGCTCTGTCCAAATGTTTGCCTTAGGAGGGAGACAACAAGGAGCCCCCCACAGAGGAAGGCTGTGGGAGTAACTCCCAGCCTCCCCATATCAGGGTGGGCAGGAAGGGGTTCAAAACCCAAGACCTGTGGGAGAGAAGAAGCTGAAAGGAACGAAGCCACATTCCCATCTCTCTCTCTCTCTCTCTCTCTCCCCCACACACACACACAGAGTACCAAACTAGACTCCCACACTCTTATTTACAAGATTTCCCATTTGCATCTCAGTTTCTCCAGAACACAAACATGTTCCGCACAACTTTGCAATACAGCAGAACTTCAGAATTTGCAATACAACGCAACTGACAGGAAAATGAAAAGGAAAAAAAAGAAAAGCTGACCATGCCAGTGGCAGAGTTCGTCCTCGGAGTATTTCCTGCTCCTCCCCACTCAAATCTACATTAGCTGATGGGGGGGGGGGAATCTTCCCTCACTTTCAAAATTTTCCTTACACTACCGCATATATAAAGGCTTACCATTTTTTTTACTGGCTCCCCTGTGCCTGTGCCTTGAACAGCTGCTTGAGGCACAGAGAAATGTGGCAGCCAAAGCTTTTTCACCACACACATAACACACTACCTGTTTATTTTGCTGCCTCTCTCAGCCTCCGGGCTTCTTGCTGACTGCTGACCGTATTCCTGGCTACCCTGAAGGTCCCAAGCTGATGGCTGCCGACTCCAGGGGCCTCCGGGGGCCGTCTGCTCCAGCTAAACTGGGTGTGTGTGTGATTTGAACCAGCCAAGTCCCCACCTCTCTTGGACCACATCCATACAACCTTGCAGTGGCGGCGGCAAAGCCCCCACCCACCTCTGGTGATGCCCCCTGGCATTTCATCCCCTGGCATGAGTCACAGCCCCCCCTGACCCCAAACCCGCCGATGAGGCGAGTGGCCCAGACAGGGCCTTATTGTCCCTTCCACCCTCTGTGGATTCCTCACCCCCCTCAGAACAAGCCAGTTCATTGTCAGCTCCCAGGGACCCTGGGTTGGAATGGAGAAGCATTATGGGGGGGGGGGAGACCCCCCACCCCCCAAAACAAGGTTGGGATATTTGGGGCTGTGGAGAGGAGTTGTGCGTTGGAATTGTAGGGTGTCGCTGGCAGACGGGAGCGTGGAGTTTGGGCCTTGTGAGGGGGGCACTGTAGGGGCCGTTACAATCGGACAAAGGCAGGAACTGGTTCCAGGCTGTGACGGAAAATATCGCCCACAGATGTCGGCCTTTAAAACAAACCAACTGGCTACAGCCACACACATTGTCTCCCACAGTCACTTCAGATGAAGGGGCCGGCTGGGTGGGCCCAGCAGCTGAGGCGATAAGTCTTCTCAGGCACTCCACCCTCTATTCTAGGCTTTTAGGCCTGCTCTTGCTAGGACAAGTCTGTCTTATCGCTGAACACAGGATCAAATTCCTACCTGACAGACAGAAATTCAAGAGGCAAAGCCTTTGCCATCACAGAGATGCCATGACAGGAAATATTTTTCCCTATTAACTCACTCCACGCTGAGATTTGAGAAATCTCTATCATCTGCTGGTTTGTGCCCATTTTGTATATTTTATTTATTATTACATTTATATCCCACCTTTTTTCCTTTTGCAAGCAACCCAAGGTGGCTTACATGGTCTTCCTCCTCTCAATTTTTATCATCACAACAACCCTGTGAGGTAGGTTAGGCTGAGAGTCAGTGACTGACCCAAAGTCACTGACTGAGCTTCATGGCCAAGTGGGGACTAGAACCCGGGTCGCCTGAGTTCCAGTCCAACACTCTCACCACTACGCCACACTGGCTCACCATATCGTGCTGCAACAAATTTTTCTGCCAGCATCACTGGTATACACACACACACACACACACACACAGTAAATTTTGAAACAGTGCTTCAGAAAACAGGTTCCAGGGGTAAGGTGTGGTTTGGTCTTGCTCCCACTGAGTCCTGTATCAAAGTCATCTTGTCTGTTCCTGAGGAGAAAAAAGGGTGCTGCCAAACCTAACCAGGAAAAAAAATATGGCCTGGCTGGGTTTTGACCTCTGGGCCAGTTGCCAGAATATTTTGTGTAAAAACCAGGATTAAGCTGTGTAGCCCACACATTCACACTAAAGCTCCAGCAGGCTCTTGTGCTCAAGCACTGAGTGCGCTGTTTCACACGCTGTTGCATGTGATTCTACAGGGCGCATATATGAAGTTTGTCCATGGTCATTCCCCCACCCACACACACAGGTGGTGGAAACAGAACAACAAAGCAACGTGCTTTCGGGACTGCTCTCACACGTGCTTCCCCAGTGTGCCCGGTCCTCCTGAGCTGTCCTACACTCCGTCGCCTAGCCTCACCCAGTTCCAGAATATTAAAAATTAAAATAATGTTAATAGCAGTATGCCTCTTAATACCAGTATCAGAAGCACTACGCTGCTGTATACCAGTTGCTGGGGAACACAAGTGGGAGGGTGCCGTTGTGCTCCTGTCCCACTTGTGGGTTTCCCAGAAGCAGCTGGTTGGACACTGTGGGAACAGAATGCTGGACTAGATGGGCCTTTGGCCTGATCCAGCACAGCTCCTCTTATGTTCCTAACCCTCTGGGGAAATGGGGAAGGCTGTGAGAAAGGCCCTGTATGGCTTAATTCGTGAGGAGGATCCTTAAGCTGGCTCTGTGATTCCTCCCTTGCTTTGGGGAGTGACCACAGAGCAAATGGTTTTAATGCGGAAGGTTCCAAGTTCAATCTCTGGCAGCTCCTATGCAAAGGATAAGTTAGTGGGGTAGGGTGGCCGCTAAGGCATTGTGAAAAAAGAGGACACACGTTACCAAAAAAGAGGACACCGATTATATAACATTTGCATAGTTTTTTTGATATGTATAGATACAAATTTAGAAATAATTACTATAATTTAAATAGAAATAAAGTACATCTGACCATAGCAGGGAAGACTGTGGCCAGGCCACCTATGTGCCTGCCTGTTCAGTCAGCTGTTGGCCAGGGGCTAACTGGGGATGGGCAACTTCAAGGCCCCCAGCCTGTGCCCCCACCCTTCTTATGGTTCTTTAGCTTTAAACCGGAATTGGACCGGATAGCCCTTCAAACAGAAGTACTTCTTCACACAGTGCATAGTTAAACTATGGAATCCACTTCCACAAGAGGTAGTAATGGCCACCAATTTGGATGGCTTGAAAAGGGAATTGGACAAATTCATGGAGGAGAAGGCTACTAATCCTGACTGTCTATATGCTACCTCCAGTATCAGAGGCAGTATGCCTATGCACATCAGTTGCTGGGGATCATGGGCCGGACTCGGAGGGTGCTATTGCATTCATGTCCTGCTTGTGGGTTTCCCATGCCCACTGCGTGAACAGAATGCTGGACTACATGCACCCTTGGTCTGATCCAGTAGGGCTTTTCATATGTTCTTAGAGGATACCTTCAAATAGAGGATGATCCTCTGGCAGCACTTCAAATAGAGGACTGTCCTCTGTAAAATAGGGCACATGGTCACCCTATTACAGGTGATGATGGCAAAGGCCCTGGAGAGCCACAGCGAGGGCCAGCCCTGCCATTAGGCAGAGCAAGGTGGATGCCGCCTCAGGCCGATGGTTTTGGGTGTCATGAAAGCGCAGCAAGTTATTAGTTGCTTAATTTATTATTTATTATTTACTATGCACCTTGAGTTGAAGGAGGGGGCACCATTTGCTGTTCTGCCTCAGGCACCGAAATGTCTTTGGCTGGCTCTGCCAGTCTGAGAAAATAATACAGAGCTAGATCAGACAAAGGGTGGGTTCGGATGACACATTAACCCATACTGCAGTACAAGCCACACAGTGTGGGTTAATCGCCCACAGCCCCACGATGTGCCCGACAGACGACTGGGCACATTGTGAGTCCGTGCCCCCCTCCTCCTGCCTCGGTCCTCCTGTGGGTATCCCAGGCAACCCTACGGGAGGAACGAGTCTTTTCCCCTCTCCCTGCTGCCACACCGAGCGGACAACACAACAACCCATCATGGGTCAAACAAGTCCAACTACAAGCCATGGGTTGTCAATGTGGCTTATAAGCCAAAAATAAGCCACCCTGACAAACCCGTCCCAGGTTCGCACAACACGACAACTTATAAACCACGGTGGGTTGTCGTGTCATGCGAACCCTAGCCAAACAGTCTGCCCTAGCAAAAAGCTGCATCCTAGTTTTCCCTGCTTGCTGATCCAGCCCTGGATCTACCTGTGTCTGCTTAATCTTGACTCCTCTTTCTTGATTGTTTTGAGAAGTAATGGAAATGACACCTTTTTTGAGTGTGGGAAGTGTGTGAGGGTTGTTGGCTGAGGCAGGTTTGAAAGTGGCGTGGGGAGGCAGCGGGCAGAGAGAGCTAATTTTAAAATGGCACCTATCTTTTAAAAATTTTTTTAGCTGATATTAATTTTACATTCAAATTTCAGATGGGGAGAGCAAACACCCACAAAATTAAAATAAAATTAAGCATTGCATGGTTGCAGAAAGATAGTCGAATGAAGACCTAGGCCGCAAAAAAACCACCCCGCTTTCCCAGCATGCCTTGTAGCTTTTGCAGGGAGGGGAAGCAGTTTCAGAAAGCAAAGGTTGAGCAAGTAAAAGGAAGAGAAAGCTGTTCGCAGCAGCTGTCCCCTTCTTGAGCTGACTTTGCTGGGCCAGGGGGTGGGTGTGGAGATAAAAGGAAGGTTGACATGAGAAAGGATCTGTTGGCTTTTGAGAGCCAAGCAGAAAACCAGCAGCAGCAGCAAGAGCAGGAAGTGGTGGTTTCCCGTGTAGAAATAGGGGCGTAGCCAGGCAGAACGGAGAGGCAGACGAAGGAGAAGAAACAATCCAAGTGGGTTGGGATGCAAGAGCCTGCATCAGCAGCAAAGCAAGAGGCAGAAAGATGGGGATCTGGCGCTCTCGGCAACTGTGGGAGTAAATACGAGGGGAACAAAAAGGTGAGCACAAAATGGCGAATGACAGGAGTGTGAAAGCTGTTGAGCTGCCCCAGAACGAAGGTTCGTGAGTTATGAGTTTCCCACACGCAAGTCACTTCCGTGTAGGAAATGGCATCTCCACAGTTAAGAGGCTCTCAGAGGGTAGGCCGCCCTCTTGCCTGAGACCTTAGAGCCGGGGTGGGCAACTTGTGGCCCTCCCAAGATGTCTTGACCTACAATTCCTATCATCCCTCACCATTGGCTATGCTGGCTAGGGCTGATGGGAGTTGTAGGCCAAAATATCTGCAGGGCTATGTTGCCCACCCCTGCCTTAGAGAGCTGCTACCCAGTTAAAGTAACTAACGGGCTGCCTCGTTATTATAAGGTAGCTTCGGGCGCCAATTCTCATGTGTGATATTACTCCCCCATACTAATCCCAATTGGATCCAGGCCCTCTCCCCCAGCTGCCGCTATTCGCAATGGGAAGAAAACTTGCATTGGCGCCAATGAGAGCTTCCTTCCCAATGTGAATAGCAAGCCCAATTATTATCTGATTCAGATCAGGACCATGGTGGGGGCAAAAGGTCAAAGCCCCCCTCCTCATACCTCCAATCTGACTGGGGTGGGACTATGCCGGCTTTTTATAACACCCCCCCCCCCCCCGGAATGCAAGATCAAACCATTTCAATAACATCATATCTGTCACTTACAGGAAAACGTTGTGTTGATTCCTGCACAGGGAGTTCTGTCTGGGTGCTTTTAACAGCTGCACGCCAGGCAGCAATTCAAAAGGTGAAGTCATTCTCCCCCCCCCCCCATCCCTGTCCCGTGCATCTCCACTCCAGGAAAAAGTTCTCATATAGAAGTGTTGCTGGTTGTGCAGTTCTTAAATGAACAGGAGCCTTTAAGATTCAACACTAGTGAAAGTGGAGAACTAGGGGGTTGCTGACTTTCAAGTTTGACAATTCCGGCAGTTTGAGTTGAATGCCAGGTGCAAAGTATATCCATCCACTCTCAAGGGACCTTTTTTTTTTTAAGGGTAAAGCAATTCTGAGCAGGTGCAGAGTACTGTTCATTGACACCCTTCAGAGAAAACACTGAATATATACAAATGTGGCCGGGATGATCAAATAGTGGCTGGTTGGGAAATCCTAAGGAGATCCCAAAGGGCATATGTAATATATCTTACTACATATAGTTAGGAAACACATTCTCTGAGCGTGTATCTTTATGTGGACAAAATGGCACAATCCACGCACAAGAGGGAGGTAATACCAGGGTGGGGAAAACCCAAGTGCTGCAGAAGGACAAAAAAATTAACTGCCCAGTGAGGACTAAGCATGCTCAGTGGGCACTAAAAGGGAAAACTGCACTGGGAAGAAAAACAGAATGGAATATCTTAGGAAAAGGCATGCATGGCTGGCACCCCAACAGGAGCACTTCACACTGCAATATTCCACACTGCAACATATTTATATCCCCCAGCTACACCCAGTCACTTGTGCCGAAGAGAGGGAAGAAAAAGAAGCACTGATGGTATGCGGTTGAGAAAGTATTTCACTTTGTACATGTTCAGAAGCACACTTTTCTAATCAGTGTTGTGCACTACGTGTTCCGTAGCCACATCCTAGCATTAAAAAAACAAGGGGGCGGGGCTGAGCTTGTGTGAAGGTTTCTGACATAAACTATGCCCTGTGGCTCAACCTGGAATTCAGAGAAGAAGCTGCAAACAAACCACATGCCTTAACATGTTATATCTGTCACCAGAAGGAGGGAGGGGATGTAGAGCAGGATAGCAGGTAGCCTGTCATGCAAGTGACACCTGCTGAAATCCCCTCTTCTACATACCTGTTGTCAAAGGTGCAGAAGCACTGGTCTCTTTTTCACCTGGCTAGCCTAGCAGGACATTAGATAGAAATTCAAAAGCTGAAGTTATTCCCCCCTCCCCCTGTATCTCCATGCCAGGAAAAGGTTCACAACTTGAAGTTCTGCTGTGTGCAGTTCTTATGCACAGGACCACAACAAGATTTTTTTTTTTTTTTGGCAACCCTAACAAAAACACATACACCACTATTAAGCTAAAACCATCTTTTTTATTTTCACACCTGGTTTCTTTCAACAAGTCCTTCCTCTGTCTGGTTAGAGCCCATCAGTTAAGGACAGACAGCGTCTCAAGTTGATTAAGGCCGCCAGCTGAAGTGTACTTGGAAATGAGACCCACTAAAATCAATAGGACTTGCTTGCAAGTAAACAGATTTAGAAGGTCCCCTTTAAAACTCTTTCAAATGACTGCTCATTCTCCCTTGCTGCCCCTTATTCCTGGAATGCCCTCCCAAAACACCGATGTGATACCACCTCTCTCCCTTCCTTCAAAATCTGTTCTCGAAACCCACCATTTATGTAAAGTCTTTGGCTTAACCTCCTAGTCCTCATCCCCAATGGAAACTAGGGTTGCCACATTGCAAAAATGGCCCTGCTCCTATGCCTTTAACAACAGCTTGTCATATGCCCATGTGTTTTTTTTAACTTCTAATCTCTATGCCAGAAAAAATTCCCCGTGGACCAGCATGGCACAATGTTTTTCCATTGCCTGGTTTCTGTGGATCTCCAGCTACTGTTAAAGGCCCAGGTGCAGGGCCAGCAAAAAGAAGAAGCGGCAACCCTGATTGAAATGAACACCACATTTGCATACCTGTATTTTCTTGCTTTCATCTCAGGTTGCCAGCTTTTGATTACCAGTATCTGCTCCTGTGCCTTTAACAGCAGTGAGAACTGCCAGCGGTCACAGGCACTGATGCTTATCACCATGTCTCATAAAAAACTTGGCAGCTGTTGATTTCCTGCACAACAAGCCATTAAAGGCACAGGAGCAGGCAAGGTCAGTTTTTTCTGGTAAGTTGGCAACCCTACTTCTATTCCTCTACACCCTTGCCCCTCCCTTCCCTTTATTTGCTGGGGTGGGCAACTGGTAGCCCTCTGGATGTTGTTGGACTGCAACTCCCATCACCCCTTACTATTGGCTATGCTGGCTAGGTCTGATGGGAGTTGCAGTCTAACATTTGGAGGGCCACATGTTCCCCGTCTTTGCTTTATTTTCTCCCTAGCTGCCCAGATATAGGTTGTGTGTATTTAAATCATTATTGTTATTTTTGCTTATGTTTAAATGCATACACACCATGGCCCGGTTTTAAACCCTGGGTTGTTGTGCACGAGCAAGTGTGCTGGCACATGCTGCCTGTTTGCTTCTGCTGCAAGCAGGAGCAGCTAATCAACCCAGGGATGCTCTGTCCCTGGCCTGTTCACCATGATGTGCAAAACCAGGAACTCTGCCTTTTCTCTCCCCCGACAAGTCAGATTTGGAACCCAGGATTAAATGTTGCAGGAATCAACCCAAGGATAGAGCGTCCCTGGATTGTTTAGCCTGTGTAGCTTGGGCAGGCTGTGCTGTTGTGACATGTGAACCGGGATCATGTATGTATGTTGGCAGCACCATATGATTAATTAATTCGACTCAAGGGTGGTGATTTAACTGGAGCGTATGATCTTGATTCCTACACACACACACACACACACACACTCACACTCTTCTATTTCTTCGTCTTCTTGGAAAGCAGGAACTGCTCCATTCTGAGACAGGAGTCTGAGTTGCACAGAATCTCTTTATTTTATTTCTTCTTTTACACAGCAGGAAAAACCAAATTCTCTGTACATTCTGCCTCAAGAATATCTGGCAAGCAAGTTGGGAGCAAGCAAAGAAAATGGAGCAGGAAATGGATTTGATGGAGGAAAGAGAGATGCTAGTGGGTGGTGATCCTGATACAAGACCTTCAGGAGAGCAGGTAAGGGGCATAAGGGCTAAAAATGCTAAAATATGCACCTGCCACCAAAAGACTCTTAAAGACTGCAAGAAGGGGCATAAGGGCTAAAATATGCACCTGCCACCAAAAATGGCAACCGTCATAATTGTTCCCTCTGATAGCAAACTCCGGAGGTTGAGTGTCAACAGAATTTGAGCTAAATTAGGGGCACTAAGAAACAAGAGGGAGGTAAGAGCATGCTAGGGTGAACCCAAAGGGATGCAGAAGAACAAATTAAAACAACACACACACATGCACAAACTGGGGGCACCCCCATCCAAATATCCCAATGAGGACTGGCCTCTAAGAGCCATGGAATGTTGCGTGTCAGTTGGGGGAAACCGGGGGAGGTGACTTGGCCTCCTTGAACCGCTCGCTAGCAGCTTTTAATATCTAGGAGAAAGGAGGTGGTAACATTTTGGGTACATAACCAATTTCACTCATAGCCTGAGCATTGGAAATAGAGGGAATTATAATAAGTAGAAGTAATAGTACTTACTTGAAACTAAGACCCCCTAAAATCAATAGGACTTGCTTGCAAGGAAACAGATTTAGAACTGTCTAAATATGGGGTTGTGGTAGACAGCTCCATGAAAATGTTGACCCTGTGTGCGGCTGTTGTGAAAAAGGCAAACTCCATGTTGGACATAATTAGGAAAGGAATTGAAAATAAAACTGCCAAGATTGTACTGCCCTTATACAAATCTATGGTGCGACCGCACTTAGAATACTCTGTACAGTTCTGATTATCGCACCGAAAAAAGGATATTGTAGAGTTGGAAAAAAGGCAGAAAAGGGCAGCTAAAATGATCAAGGGGTTAGAGTTACTCCCCTATGAGGAAAGGTTACAACATCTGGGATTGTTTAGCTTAGAAAAAAGGCGAGTAAGGGGAGGCGTGATAGAGGTGTACAGAATTATGCATGGTATGGAGAAAGTGGACAGGGAGACATTTTTCTCCCTGTCTCATAATACTAGAAGCCCAAGGGGGTCATCCCATGAAGCTGATTGGTGGGAGATTCAGGACAGATAAAAGGACTTCTTCATATAGCATATAGAAACGTGCTAAGCGAAAAGCACGTCAAACGAATCCTTTACAGGACCATCTTCCATCTGGTAACCTGTGTCCTCACTGTGGGAAGCTGTGTGGATCTAGAATTGGCCTCCACAGTCACTTACGGACCCATTGCTAGAGTCTACACAATTTTATACAATTTCCTCTATATAATTTTCTTTTGTAATTTTATCCTGGAAGACAATCTTACTCAGTCACGGGTGATCGCCTACTACTAGTTAAACTATGGAATTTACTTCTACAAGATGTAGTGATGGGCACCAATTTGGACAGCTTTAAAAGGGGATTGGGCAAATTCCTGGAGGAGAAAGCTATCAATGGCTACTAGTCCTTATTGGCTGTATGCTACCTCCAGTATCAGAGGCAGTACGCCTATGTGCACCAGACCAGTTGCTGGAGAACATGGGCAGGAGGGTGCTGTTGCACTCCTGTCCTGCTTGTGGGTTTCCTGTGGGCAGCTGGCTGGCCACTGTGTGAGCAGAATGCTGGACTAGGTGGACCCTTGGTCTAATCCAGCATGGCTATTCTTATGTTCTTATTTTTCATGTTAAATATTGCTACAGTTCAGTGGTTCTCACACACATTATCTCAATACTCTTCACAACAGCTTTGTATATTAGGCTAGGATTATTTTCCCCATGTTTAAGATGGGAGACTGAGGCTATAAGGTGAAGAAGAGGAACAAGTTGAAGGAGCTGTTTTCAGTGGGCCCCTGCGGTGTGTGGTACCTTGGCAGGGGCCCAACCAGGCCTGCCTTTAATGTGGCTAAAGGAAGCATAAGAATTGCCTTGCTGGATAATCCATGGGCACCCTGGACTGGAACATCCCACCTTTCCCAGCCCCTGTTCTACATCAGGGGCTCCTGCTGAAGGCCAGGGCAGGGCAATGAGGGATGTTGCAAAGTCACAAAGTGAGGTAAATTGTGCTAGAGGGGATGGGGTGCAGTGCAGGCTGGGGGTGGACAGCTGCTGCTTTTGGCTATAGCTCTACATTTACTGCAGTGTCTAGTTTGGCCCTGTCCCTTTCCAAATGATGAATGATGATTGGGAACAAAATACAGGACCTATTTAAAGTTGCCACCTTTTCTGATCGGCCCTACTCCTGTACCTTTAACAGCTGCTTGGAATACAGAAACTTAGCAGTGTATCTCTACTGTTTATCCCCATGCTGGGAAAAAGCTTCACCTGGTAAATTTTTGAGCATCATCAGGTGGTGTTCAAAGGTGTGACAGTAGGGCCAGGTTTTTTTTTTTAAAATGGCAGCCCTTTTGACGTATTTAAGAGACATCTTTAAATTTAGAGTTGCACCTTTTTTTTTCCTGAAAAGGCTCCTGTGCCTTTAATAGCAGCCTAGCAGGCAGAAATTCTGCTAGTGTGGTTCCTCTGAGACCATTTCTCTTACCTTGAATCTCAACTTCAGGGATGGGGAACCTGTGGCTCTCCAGATGTTGTTGGACCATCAACCCAGTCAGCTCAGCCAATGGATGGGGATGATGGGAGTTGGAGTTCAACATCTGTGGGGGGCACTATTAGTGGATAGTAATAGCTGTACACACCATTCTCTCTATGCAAAGGACACCTCACTTCCTGCTCTAAATATTACCACATTTTTGTTCCACTCTTCCTCTAAGGAGCTTAACGCAACACACACGCACACCTGGCCACTTCCGGTAACCTACAGCTCAGTGGTAGAGGACACGCTTTGGCATGCAAAAGTCCCCAGGTTCAATCCCGGGCATCCCTGGGTCGGAGTGGAAAAACAACTTTATCTGAAACCCTGTAGAGCTTCTGCCAGTCAGTGTAAACAAGGCTTTGCCAACCTGGTGCCCTCCAGATGTTTTGGACTACAGCTCCCAGGATTCCTGACCATTGACCACGCTGGCTGAGGGTGATGAGTGTTGAGGTCCAAAACATCTGTAAGGCATCAGGTTGAGGAAGGCTGGTGTGGGCAATGCTGAGCTAGGAGGACTCCGTCTAAGGCAGCATCTGGTAGTCCTGCTGATTTCTGCAGATCAAGCTGCTGTTAAAGAGGCAAGAGCAGGCTGGAACAGTCCCCCCACCCCCCGTTTAGTAGGCAGCCTGACCAGGTTCTGACCTGGCAGCTGTAGCTGCTCCAGGCACAGGAGCCCTGCCAGAAAAAAAGGTGGTGACACCAAAAATATTTTTTCTTCCCATACATTCCCTACTACATCTTGTAGATAACTTAGAGATACTGACCCCAACCCCCCAAATAAATATCCTATTCCAATCTTGCTTTTTTTTCTCCCCCACCTCAGATCGAGGCCTCCTCTCAAGATGACCTCAGCATCCTGCCAAACCAGGGCGCTCTGTTACGTCCAAGGCAGAGAATTCGGCAGCATGATCCTGCACGGCCCTGGAATTCTCTTCCAGCCACCCCTACAGGGGAGCTTGAAAAAGACTCAGCAGGTAAGATGGGTCTCTCTATCTGCTCGCTCACTCCCTTCCTGAATCCTTCTTCTCCTTTTTTTTTTTGTTTTTTGCCAGACCTGTTCCTTTATAAATAGCTTGACCTACAGCAGGCTTCCTCTAACTGGTGCCCTCCAGATGTTTTGGACTACAACTCGCATAATCCCTGGCCAGTTGCATGCTGGATGGAGCTACTGGGATTTGAAGTTGCAAAAAGGATATTGTAGAGCTGGAATAGGTGGTGCAGAAAAGGGCAATCTAAATGATCAAGGGGCTGGAGCAACTCCCATATAAGGAAAGGTTACAACGGCTGGGACTGTTTATGATAGAGGCGTACAAAATGATGCATGCTGTGGAGAAAGTGGATAGGGAGACATTCCTCCCCCCCTCTCAAAGTACTAGAACCCAATGGGGTCATCCCATGAAGCTGAAGGTGAGAGATTCAGGATAGATCAAAGGAAGTACTTCTTTACACATCACATAATTAAATGATGGAATTTGCTACTTTTACCCCCTGACTCTCATTGGTTGCATTCTGACATCAAGATGAACTATGGTTTATCATGATGATGGGAATGAGCCTTTCCTCCCCCATCCCTGGGATTGCACTTTCACATCTCCTCCTCTGGTGCGGCCACAAGGAGGAGGTCACCTGCAATTTCAATTACCGGTCATCATCAGGCGATCACTCGTGACCGAGTAAGATTGTCTTCCGGGATAAAAGGAGGAAATTCTAAAGAAGATTGTGTAGACTCTAGCGATGGGTCCGTAAGTGACTGTGGAGGCCAATTCTAGATCCACACAGCTTCCCACAGTGAGGACACAGGTTACCAGATAGAAGATGGTCCTGTAAAGGATTCATTTGACGTGCTTTTCGCTTAACACGTTTCTCCCTTTCACCTTGCACTCGGGCTTCTTCAAAGTCCATGGAACCTTTGTGAAAGGCCAACCTCCATTTAGATCGTTCATGGGCCAGAGCTTCCCAGTTTTCGATGTTTATATTGCATTTTTTTAGATTAGCCTTATGAACATCTTTAAACCTCTTATATTGACCACCGATATTCCGCTTTCCATCCTTGAGTTGGGAGTAAAGTAACTGCTTTGGGAGACGGCAGTCAGGCATTCGAACAACATGACCGGTCCACTGAAGTTGGCGTTGAAGGATCATTTTTTCAATGCTAGTAGTCTTTGCTTCTTCCAGTACACTGACATTTGTTCGCCTATCTTCCCAAGTAATTCGCAGGATTTTCCGGAGGCAACGTTCATGAAACCTTTCAAGGAGGTGGAAGTGACGTTTATAGATAGCCCATGTTTCGCAGGCATACAATAAAGTTGGTAATACAATGGCTTCATAAACCAGTGTTTTGGTTTTCTTACAAATATCCCGATCCTCGAACACTCTATGTTTCATTCGAGAAAATGCAGCACTTGCGGAGCTCAGACGATGCTGGATTTCACTGTCGATGTTAGCTGTAACAGAAAGATAGCTGCCAAGATAGAGAAAATGATCGACATTTTCCAGTATTGTCCCGCCAAGCTGGATAGATGGCATCACCAAAGGGTTAGCTTGCACTTGCTGATGAAGCACTTTGGTTTTTTTGATGTTAAGTGAGAGACCAAGTTTTTCGTATGCTTCTGCAAAAGCATTTAGGATAGTTTGGAGATCATCCTCTGAATGTGCGGAGACCACATTATCATCAGCATACTGAAGTTCCACAACGGAGGTTGTAATTACCTTACTTTTTGCTTTCAGCCTGCTGAGATTAAAAAGCTTTCCATCTGTTCGATATATAATTCCCACACCAGTGGGAAGTTTCCCCTTGACAAGATGTAAAACCATGGCGATGAAAATGGCAAATAATGTTGGGGCGATAACACATCCCTGTTTAACACCTGATCCCACTTTAAATGGAGCACCATGAGAGCCGTTGTTGTCCAAAACCGTTGCCGTCATGATTGTCATGGAGAAGTCGCAAGATATTCACAAATTTATTGGGGCATCCAATTTTCATAAGGATAGTCCAGAGAGCTGTACGGTCTACAGTATCAAAGGCCTTAGCCAAATCGATAAATGCCATATAAAGGGGTTGATTTTGCTCCTGGCATTTTTCTTGGAGCTGACGTGCAGTAAAAATCATGTCTACTGTCCCTCTAGAGGGGCGGAAACCATATTGAGTTTCAGGGAGGATCTCTTCTGAAATAGATAGAAGACGGTTTGCGAGAATCCTAGCAAATATTTTACCTGCGGTTGCTAAGAGAGAAATGCCCCGATAGTTTCCACAGTCTGTTCTATCACCCTTCTTAAAGAGGGTGATAATTATGGCATCCCTGAAGTCTTCTGGGATCTCTTCTCTTATCCAGATTTTTTCGATGAGTTTATGAAGATGTTGTACAAGTTCGGGGCCCCCTTCTTTAAAGATTTCAGCAGGAATCCCATCTGGTCCACTAGCTTTGTTGTTCTTCATTTGATTAATGGCTTTTTTTACTTCATCCAAAATGGGGAGGATTGCAAGTTCCTCTTTAATTTGTTTTTGCGGGATTTGCGAAAAAATCTCATTATCCACCTTAGATTTACGATTTAAAAGGTCATAATAACGCTCTTTCCAACGCAATGCAATAGACTCTTTGTCTTTTAAGAGTTTGGTGCCATCTTTTGATTGTAAAGGGTTTGTACCATAGGTTTTTGGTCCATTGATGGCCCTTGTGGCCTTAAAAAAGCCCCGTGCATCATGAGATTCTGCAAGTTGTTGAATTTCTTCAGCTTTCTTTTTCCACCAAGCGTTCTTAAGTTCTCTTGTTCTTCTTTGGACCTCAGCCTTTGCGCTAGCATAGGTTTTTTTCTTGGCAGCGCAGTTAATATCATTTTGCCATATTTGGAAGGCTTTCCTTTTTTGGTCAATTATATATTTAATCTCATTGTCATTTTCGTCAAACCAGTCCTGATGTTTCTTAGTTTCATATCCAATAGTTTGTTCACAAGCTGCAGTAATGGAGGTTTTCAGCTTAGACCAATGGTCCTCAATGTTGTCAGGAGGTTCCGTAGGTAGATGTTCCTTAAGAAGTGATTGAAGACGAGTTTGCTTAATAGGATCTTGAAGGACTTGGATGTTCATTTTACGCCTTGGTTTCCTTCCTTGAAGCCTACGTTGGGGAGCAATGTTGATAGCCATTGTGGACCGGATTAGTCGGTGGTCTGTCCAGCAGTCGTCGGCACTCACCATGGCCCTAGTAAGAAGTACATCGCAGCGATCTCTAACACGGACAATTACATAATCCAGAAGATGCCAGTGCTTTGACCGTGGGTGCTGCCATGATGTTTTAAACTTATTCTTTTGTCGAAAGAGCGTGTTTGTAATAGTGAGATTATGCTCTGCACATATAGACAAAAGTAAGAGTCCGTTCGGGTTGCTATTACCAACTCCGTCTTTTCCAATAGTTTCTGGCCATAAATCAAAGTCATGCCCGACTCTTGCGTTAAAATCGCCCAGGAGGATAATTTTATCCTCCTTAGGTATCTCTGACAGGAGAGTGTCCAACTGGCTATAAAAATTTTCCTTGATGTCATCATCAGCATCTAATGTTGGTGCATAAGTGCTCAAAATAGTTACCTGTTGGTTATTGGCGAGCTTTAATCGAAGAGTTATCAGGCGTTCGTTAATGCCAGTAGGAACTTCTGACAAAGAGTTCACTAGTTCATTTTTGATGGCAAAGCCTACTCCATGTATTCGTCGGTCCTGCTCAGGTAGTCCTTTCCAGAAGAAGGTATAACCTCCTTTTTCTTCTTTCAACTGTCCCTCTCCTGCCCTTCGAGTTTCTTGAAGTGCTGCTATGTCAATTTTAAACCGTCTCAGCTCCCTTGCAATAATAGCAGTCCTACGCTCAGGGCGTTCACTATCTATGTTATCCATGTTAACTACCATTTAGCACATCTAAACAGTGGTTAATCTTAACAATGGTTTGTTGAAACAAGCCAGCTTCATAAACTGCGGTTTGAAGTTGGCTTGTTCTGAACAAACCATAGTTAAGATTAGCCACAATTTGTTGGGTTCATACAACACAACAAGCTGCGGTTAATTGAAAATGGAAGCAAAGTCTTCCAGACTAAGCCAGCCCTGCTGCATTTGGGGGCACCTCCTGCTCATTCTGCTGAATTGGGGCATTGGACATCTGCCCCAGAGTCCGGCCCTGTGTATGTACTGCTGCCTCCAGAATGCATACACAGCAGCGTGAGAGCTTTTCCCATGCTAAATAAACAAACAAATCTGTTGTTCTTGTTGTTCCCACAGGCTGTAAAACAAAATGGTTCATCGATTTCATTGGGAAAATTAGGTGTGTGCTCAGCACCACTTTCCCATCAAAAACAACAAGACCTGAAAGAGCTAAGCTCTATCTTTTAGGAATGGTTAGACTCTGTCATAATAGGACTAGGGAGACCCAGGATGAAATCCCCACTCAGCCACGAATCTCAATTGGTCACCTTGGGCCAGTTCGTATATTTCAAGCTAACCTTGAAATGAGAGCCAGTGTGGCGTAGTGGTGAGAGTGCTGGACTGGGACTCGGGAGATCCGGGTTCTAGTCCCCGCTCGGCCATGAAACCCACTGGGTGACTTTGGGCCAGTCACTGCCTCTCAGCCTAACCTACCTCACAGGGTTGTTGTGAGGATAAAATGGAGAGGAGGAGGAGGATTATGTAAGCCGCCTTGGGTTCCTTTCAGGAAAAAAGGCGGGGTATAAATATAATAAATAATAAATAAATAAATAAACCTTGCAGGTTTGTTGTGAGGATAAAATGGGGGTGGGGGAGATAAGGCAGAGGCAAGGCAGAACCTTGTATGTTGCCCTGAACTTGTTGGAGGAAAGGCAAGATATAAAATAACATACATTTTCTTTGCTCAGATTTGGCCCTTAGACTATTTTTGTATTTGTGCATGACAGAAGATTGAAACCAAATGTTTGACAAAATAAGCCACAGCTATTTTCTCACTTCCTAAGTATAACATAAGCAATTTTTTTGGTTTAACCTTTCGGGAACCCTTGTTCATTGTGTAATATTAAACTTCCGGAAGATCATCTGAAATGAGAATGCTATCAGTCATTCAGTTCAAGGTGGCTGTAATTAATTATCCGCTAGACAGGACTTTCATACAGGCCGTTCAAACTCCTCTACAGATCTGTTCTTTTTGCATGAAGTGGTGATAATGATGGTGATTTTAAGGAAGATGTTAATTTAAAAGTAGGTAAAAGCTTCTGAACTTAAAAAAAATACATCTGTTCTTCTTTCTGATGCTAAACCATTCAAAGATACGAAAGTGAAATTTTACAGTTGTCTCCTTTGATGATGAGGAAGTCACTACAGATCAGCCTTCCCCAACCTGGAGCCCTCTGGATGTGTTGGCCTACAACTCCCATAATTCCCAGCCAGTATGGCCATGCTGGCTGGGGATTATGGGAATTGCAGGCCAACACATCCAGAGGGCACCAGGTTGGGGAAGGCAGCTACAGATGCTGCTGATGTTTGCCTGGCTCAGGAAATGAGTTCCACTGGCACAGAAATGTTCACCTCAAAGGAGAGATGAGCGTCAGAAGCACCCTAATTCTCCTCCAGAGATTTCAAGGCTTCCCCTCCCCTTTCAAAGAGTCGACCCTGGAAATCTGGGGTGGAGGCCAAAGCTCACTCCTTAGGGGATCTTAGTACCCCAAGGGTCCCTCATGGGGACAGGGCTTTTGGCCTCTGTCACCAGTTTTCCAAAGAGCAGCATCCTCAAAACAGCCCCCTTGCAAAGTAACAGAGACATTTCCTGATTGCTTTGCCTAGGGGGCTGCTTGGAAGAACTGCTTTGTGGAAAACAGCTCAGATTCTCTCTCTCTCTCTCTCTCTCTCTCAGTCTCTCTCTCTCTCTCTCTCAGTCTCTCTCTCTCTCTCTCTCTCTCTCTCTCACTCACACACACACACACACACACACCCTACAACTGGGGTGGGGAAACTCAGGCCCTCCTGGTGTCTCCCAAAGGCCATGCCCCCTTTTCCCTGATCATTTGGTAGTTTTTCAGCTTTTTCATGTTTTTTCTCCATCGTAAAAGGTTGAAATGCCTCTCCTAAGGCCTAGATACAGGCTGTAAGAGCTTTAATATATATATATATATATTTGGCATTTTTTGTATTTTGGCCCTGCCCCCTTTGCCTTTGGCCCTGCCCACCACTGGAATGTGGCCCCTGAGAGCTTCTCTGAAATTGGATTTGGCCTTTGGGCTGAAAGATGTTCCCCAACCCTGCCCGCCTATGAGTAGCCTTGAAATGGCAGAGCAGCACACTCTGGCCTCTGCCATCAGTCAGGGGACCCAGGGACACTGGGAGGCTGCAATCCCAGCCTCCCAGGAAAAACATCACAGTAAAAACCAGTCTGGTCCTGCCCATTGGCCAGAGAAGAAGCAGCTGCAAGGAGCTTGCTTCCCTCTTCTGTGCCAGGAAGAACATCTGTAAACATTATAATGAACAGGGATGTTGAAGAGTCCTTGGTTTCGAGCCATGAGTAGAGTCACGAGTCTTTGGACTCGAGTCCGAGTCCTTGGTCCAAAATGGTGACTCACGAGTCACGAGTCACTCCCAAAGCTGACTCCACGAGTCCCTATTAAAATCAATGTGTTTTTCCCCCAACAAAATAAGGCTATTTCAGATGTGTGGCTTAAATAAATTCTAGGCACAAGGGTGCCTTTTTATTTCAAAACTCTGCAACTGATTTTGGCAAGAACAGACCAGGCAGATAAACCCAAAAGAACCAGACAGGCAGAGGAGGCAGGGAACCCCAAAACAGGCAGGCAGAGGCAGCCAAACCCAAACTGTCTGAAAGGTTGCATTTTAGGGAAATGATTTTAAAAAATAAACTTGCTGTACTTCCTAAAACCTATCCATGTTGCATTTGAGGAACATGATTTTTGTGAAGGATCACCACCTGGATTCTATGCGTGAGTTCGGCGCTTAACCGCTTAACCGGTTAACCGGCACTGAGTTACAGTCCGTATGAGCGCTGGCGACCACCTGAGAGGCTTTCACGCACAAGAGGAAACCGAAGCCCTTTAAATGACCAAATAAGGCTTTTATTTGTTTACACAAAACACAGAGCGGAACTAACAGCTTTCCAGGAATACTACAATGTCAACACAACCTTAGTTGACCCCTGCGTTCATCAATGAAACAGGCTCTTAGGCTAGCGGATTGAATCTGGTCAATTACCTCAGATCAGAGACTTTACGCTAGTCAGTTTCAGCCTGGCTCCGGGTTGGCCGATCCGGGGATGAGAATGGCTGACTCCGGCTGCCGCTTGGAGGACGAATCTGGCCCGGAAGTACCCTGGGTTCCCAACAACCCTTTACCGGAAGGGAGAGGGGTTTTCTACCCCTGAGTTCCCGCTCTCCCCACCCTCCAGGTCAGGTGGGGGCTTATGCCTGCCCCTTCGTATCAGGTGGGCTTATTCCCGCCCGGGAAGAAGGTGACGTACTGGTACTTTACAGCTCTTTGAGACTGCCCTGATAGTTTGATGGTTCTTGATGGTCCTTCCTTGGTTTTGTGGATCTCCACCGAGACTCTTCTTTGTTGGGGATGACGGTCTGTCTGGCTACTTCTCCTGTGACTTCATCCCCCCTTCCTCGCCCCCTCCCTTGGGCGAAGACTGTGTGTGTGTGTGCAGACTTGTGTTAGGCTTTCTCCACGCACCCCCATTTGGGAAAAGATGGCATTGGGGTCCACCACCCCAATCCCCATCTAACTGTCTCCTACTGAGAAAGCCCGGGACAACCCATCTGCCACGATGTTGTCCTTGCCCTTGATGTGTTCTACTGAAAAATCAAAATCCTGCAGGGCTAAACTCCACCGCAACAACTTTTGGTTGGACCCCTTCACCCTATCCAGCCAACACAAGGGGGAATGGTCAGTCTGCAACAGGAACCGGCGGCCCCACAGATAGGGGCGAAGCTTGGTCACTGCCCACGCTATTGCCAGGCATTCTTTCTCGACAGTGGCTAAGTTCCGCTCCCGAGGTAAAAGTTTTTTGCTCAGATAGGCGACAGGGCACAGCCCTTGCCCTGGCCGCTCCTGCAGCAAGACGGCTCCCATCCCTGCTTCCGAGGCATCCGTCTGCAGGACAAAAGGGGCTTCAAAATCTGGTGCTTGCAGCACAGGGGCTGCCATCAAGCAGGCTTTTAATCCCTCGAACGCTACTTGGCAAGCAGCGGACCACTGGACCTTAACGGGTTGCTGCTTCTTGCACAAATCTGTCAGGGGGGCGGCTAGCTGGCTAAAATGGGGCACAAACTTACGATAATAGCCAGCCAGCCCTAAAAAAGCCTGAACCTGCTTCTTCGTCTGGGGTTGGGCCAGGTGCGAACCGACTCTATCTTGGCTTCTAGGGGCTTGACACTACCTCCCCCCACCTTATGTCCAAGATACTCTACCTCCCCCCACCCGACCCGGCACTTTTTTGCCTTCACAGTCAGCCCGGCGTCCTGAATCCTCTGAAATACCTGGCGGACATGTTGCAAATGCTGCTCCCAGGTGGAGTTAAAAATGGCTATATCGTCCAGATATGCACAGGCGAACTCCCCCAGCCCATTCAGCATCCCATTCACCAGCCTCTGGAAGGTAGCCGGACCGTTCCGGACTCCGAAGGGGAGGGTGGTGAATTGGAACAACCCCAGGTGGGTCACAAAAGCGGATTTCAAGGCAGCATCCGAATCGAACGGGACCTGCCAATAACCCTTCGTCAGGTCCAGGGTAGTAATGTACTTGGCCCCCCCTAGCCGTTCCAACAGCACATCCATGTTGGGGATGGGGTATGGATCAGGGACAGTCACTTTGTTTATTTTTCGGTAATCTACGCAGAACCGAACACCCCCATTTTTCTTGGCTACTAACACTATAGGGGAGGACCAGGGGCTAGAGCTGGGGACAATGACTCCAAGGTCCAGCATGGCTTGGACTTCATCGGCAATGACCTGGGCATGGGGCCCCACCGCCCGGTAGGGTAGGGACTGTATAGGGGGGCTATTCCCCGTGTCAATGGTATGTTGTGTGAGTGTGGTGCATCCTGGACAGTCAGAGAACATAGGCTGGAAGTCTTCTAAGACCTGGATAATCTGCCGCCGCTGCTGTTCCGACAGAGAGGGGGACAGTTGGATCTCATCCATTCTCCCCCTTCCCCCCATTCGGCCAACAAATCCCTGTCAGGGGTTCCCTGGTCCACACATTCCTGCACTCCCCCCACCTTTGTCCCCCGTTCCACATACAATTTTAACATATTCACATGAAATACCTTTTGCCTCCCCGGCTGTCCAGGAAAAGCCACTTGATAGTTCACCTCCCCCGACCTTCCAATCACGGTCCCCGGACCCTCCCATTTCAAGCACAATTTGTCCGTTTTTTGGGGGCGCAGTACCAACACCTGGTCCCCCACTTCAAAAGTCCGTGGCACAGCCGTCCGGTTGTACCACGCGCTCTGCCGCTGTTGTGCTGCTCCGAGATGCTGTTGTGCTGTCTCCCGCACCTCCCGAAGGACAGTTTGGAGGTGCTGCATGAAGGTATGCACCGGCATGGAAGATTCTGCGGCAACCCCCTCCCATTCCGCCCGTAACAGAGCCAAAGGTCCCCTTAGCTCCCTCCCAAACATCAGTTCGTTGGGGGAGAATCCCAGGCTCTCCTGGGGGGAGTCCCGGTGCGCGAACAACAGGTAGGGGAGAGCTTGATCCCAAGTCCCGGGGTGCTTAGCCGCACAAGCTCTGATCATTTTCTCAAGAGTCTGATTGAAACGTTCCACCAGCCCATTTGTCTCGTGATGATATGGCACTGAAGTCAGATGCTCCACACCCCCCAATTCCCACATTTTTAAAAACAATTTGGACACGAATCCTGTGCCACAGTCCGAAACCACCGTGTGGGGCATTCCTAGGCGGGTGAAAAGAGAAAGGAGAGTCTTAGCCAGGCTGGTAGCGGAGATGGAGGCTAGGGCAAAAGCCTCGGCATAGCGAGTGGCAAAGTCAACAACAGTCAGTATAAACTTCTTCCCCGTCTTGGTGGGGGGATTCAAGGGTCCCACAATATCCAACCCTATCCTTTCAAAAGGGGTGCCCAGAATGGGTAGGGGTTGAAGGGGGGCTTTCGGGTGGTCCCGGTTATGCCCCACCCGCTGGCAGACATCGCAGGACCGGCAATATTCTCGGACTTCATTTGCCACCATGGGCCAATAAAACCCCTCTGTCACCCTGGCTAATGTCCGTTTCTGTCCCAAGTGACCTCCCCACGCTACGTCGTGGGCCAACTGCAGCACAGCCTGGCGGTACCTTGCAGGTACAACTGTCTTTTCTTTGGCTGGGGACCCGGTTCGGTTTTTGGGCAGAACTCTCGGTAAAGGGCTCCTGCTTCCCACAAAAACTGTTCTGACTGGTCCCCTGCCCCCAACACTTGACCGGCCCGATCCCGGCATTCTCGGAGGGACGGGTCGCGCTGCTGCTCCTCCTGGAACACCTTTTGAGCCCCAAAATCTCGGGCCATTTTGGGGCGAACCCCCCTTGGTCCTCCTCCCCCACCGAAGCAGAGGGGAGCAGCGGAGAACAGTTGGTTGCCGGGGTCACTTTACCGCAACCGGGATGGGGGGTCGGGGGGCTGGGAGGCTGTGGGGCAGGGGCTTGTTTGGCCTGACATCGTGTCACCACCCCCACCTTGACCTGGGCAGCCCAGAACGCAATGTCGTTCCCAATGATGATCCCCCATTCTTGTTGTCCATGTTTTATAACATCCACCTTCCCTTCCCATCCCTTGTACTTGACCCAGACCCGGGCAAGGGGAACAGCTATGTTGGGGGAGTTATAGGGCTTTATGGCACAGGTACGCCCTTTTAACAGCTGTCTCTTCTTTACCTTACTCCGAGGTAAAGCAGTTATGTCCGCCCCGGTGTCCCTATACCCCACATGGGAAACATTGTTCACAGAGATGGACTCACAGAATTTGCTCTGGCTCCAACGCAGTTGCTCCGGCGAGGCAATGCGCATCAGGGATGCTTGCGAGATGGCCCCAAGGGAATGCTGTCCTCCGCTCATCAGGGGCCGCGCCGCATCCTCTACTTCCTCCTCTAGGGACGAGCTTGATTGCTGATCCTCCTCGTGTTCCTCCGGTTCGCGGGACTCTGGAGCGAGCATCCTTCCCACCTTGCCTGGGGATGTTTTGGAGTTGCGGTTCTTCGCGAGGAGCTTGGGGCAACTCCTCTTGAGGTGACCCGGTTCCTTGCAGTAAAAACAGCCACTGGCGCTGGGGCTCTCTTTGGGCTTGCTTGGGGCTCCCTCCCGAGGTTTGGGGTTGCCCTTCTCCGCGCTCCCTCTGGCCCCGGCACGACTGAGGTTGCCCCCCTTCACTCCTTTGGGCTGCCGATACAGCCCCATTTGGTCTGCCAACTTGCCCATCTCCCGACAGTTTGGGGGGTCCCGGTCCCTCACCGCCGTAGCAAAATCCTCTGGGATAGTGGCACAAAATTGTTCCTGGATCATGAGTTCTCGCACCTCCGCCAAAGTGGTTTTCCCGGTGGCCCCAATCCACGCATCCCAAACCTGCCCCAGGTGCGCCATCCAGGAGGCATACGTGTCCCCTGGGGAAGGCTGCCCGTAACGAAATTTACGGCGACAATGTTCGGCTGTGAGGGCAAACCTCTCCCTCACAGCCTCCTTGAATGCCACATAGTCCAAGGGGGCAGTTTGGGTGTGAATACCCAGGAGATCAGCCAGCTCCCCGCTGACCTGAGTCCTCAAGGCAGACATTCTCAAATTGTCCGGCACCTTCTGCTCCAGGCAGGCAGCTTCGAACAGGGTGAAGAAGATCAACACGTCCTGCCCGGGCTTGTAGGTGGGGAATTGCTTCTGGTCCCATTTAGGGGTTGGAGTGCTCCCACTCTGGGGTGTAGGGGGTCCCCCCTGTCCGGCGCCCGCGGTCAGCCTGGCCAACTCCAGCTGCATCTGCAGCGCCGCTTGCTGATGCTGGATCATCTCTTGTTGATGTCGCATCACCTCCCTGGTCTGCTGCCAATTAAGTTGGGGGAAGAGGGCATCTAAACCTCCTCCTCCTATGGCCCCATCAGCAACCCCTCCGTCGAGGTCTTCTTCTAACTCGGGGTCCCTCCTCTCGCTTCTCCTGAGGCTACTCGTAAGGCTGGGGCTACCCCATTGCTTGGGTTCCTGCCCCGCCAGCAAGGATGAGGGGGCTCCCCCCCTCCTGGTTTGCAATCTTCGGCCGCACTACCCACTCCATTGTGGAGACCTGGCTCCCTTCTCTTGTTGGGGTCTCTGGGCTGCTCCCTAGCTCCAGCTGTTCCTGGCTCAGGCTATTCATTACTTTGGTCTGAGCGCTTTCCAGCAATCCGCTAGCCTGCCCTAGACCCTCTTAGTTCCGTCCGTTAATTGTGGTTTCCAATTATCCCACCTCTGCCACCATGTGAAGGATCACCACCTGGATCCTATGCGTGAGTTCGGCGCTTAACGGGTTAACCGGCACTGAGTTACAGCCCGTATGAGCGCTGGCGACCACCTGAGAGGCTTTCACGCACAAGAGGAAACCGAAGCCCTTTAAATGACCAAATAAGGCTTTTATTTGTTTACACAAAACACAGAGTGGAACTAACAGCTTTCCAGGAATACTACAATGTCAACACAACCTTAGTTGACCCCTGCGTTCATCAATGAAACAGGCTCTTAGGCTAGCGGATTGAATCTGGTCAATTACCTCAGATCAGAGACTTTACGCTAGTCAGTTTCAGCCTGGCTCCGGGTCGGCCGATCCGGGGATGAGAATGGCTGACTCCGGCTGCCGCTTGGAGGACGAATCTGGCCCGGAAGTACCCTGGGTTCCCAACAACCCTTTACCGGAAGAGAGAGGGGTTTTCTACCCCTGAGTTCCTGAACTTCCCGCTCTCCCCACCCTCCAGGTCAGGTGGGGGCTTATGCCTGCCCCTTCGTATCAGGTGGGCTTATTCCTGCCCGGGAAGAAGGTGACGTACTGGTACTTTACAGCTCTTTGAGACTGCCCTGATAGTTTGATGGTTCTTGATGGTCCTTCCTTGGTTTTGTGGATCTCCACCGAGACTCTTCTTTGTTGGGGATGACGGTCTGTCTGGCTACTTCTCCTGTGACTTCATCCCCCCTTCCTCGCCCCCTCCCTTGGGCGAAGACTGTGTGTGTGTATGTGTGCAGACTTGTGTTAGGCTTTCTCCACAATTTTGGAACACGAGTCCTTGGTCTCGAGTCTCGAGTCCCTTTAAAAATATTGGGACTCAAGTCTGACTCGAGTCAGAGGGGGGACTCAGTCCGACTCACGAGTCAAGTCCTGGAGTCCGAGTCCCCATCCCTGATCATGAAACCTTTTAAAGTGAGAGCTAGTGCCTGAGTTTGCTTTTTCCCTCCTCCCTCCCAATCCCCTTTTCCTTTTGTGTCATTTATATTGGATTAGAAGCCTTAGGGCAGGGACTGTCTTGTTAATGATCTTTGTAACCATTGTGAGAGCTTTTTTTCAGCGGAAAACGGGGTAAAATCACTTTAAATAAATATGGAATAAAATTAACTAACCATAGTTGGATTGGGGCCCTAGGGAACTGGCTGAAAGCTGAGGTATGGTCACACTTATCAACTCAAGCTAACAATTTTTTTAAAGTCATTCCCAAAACCTTTCAAAGATGATGCAAGTGATTTACCTGGGATGGTTAGTATAAAACAAGGACAATTGGACCATATGCACTCATGAATATATATATATTTTATTTATATCCCACCTTTTCAACAGAAATGGTGCTCAGTACAGATTAAAAACAAAATATTAATTAAAACATAACCACTGAAATCAGATTTCCCTCCCAGATACTGGCAGTAAGAAGACTAACTCCCATTTAAAGTTGGACTATATACCTAACTGCTTTATTGCCCCCTGCAGGACCATCGGGCAAATGCATTTACAATGCCATGTAACCATCCACCTTGGGGCCTCAGCAGCAGACACACAACCCTCACATTTCCAAGGTTTGCTCTGTAATAATGAGGACTAGACATTATTTTAAACAAATTAAAGCTTTGTTTGGGTTGGTGGAGTGTTGATGATCAATGCCTGGGATTCTCTATTATTGTTCTGTCCTTGGGTCATTGTCTGTGGTTGCTCTATGATGCAAAGTGTTCCGTTTTCTGTTGTCTTCTTCCAGTCTACTTCTCCTCCCTGACGTCTCTCCAGGCAGAGGAGTTTTTTGATATGGTGGCCAAGGTCCAAGCCCGAAGGCTTAATGATCAGCGTGCTGATTTTGCAGGGGATGAAGACGCCTGTGCGGAGAATTCAGGGGTCTCTGAAGATCAACTCTATGACACTATCCTAGCCCATCAGGTGAGCAGCACGGTCCCCACAGAAGGCCCAAGGGGGGAATGCAAGTCCTGATCTAGCTGCTGCTGCTGCTGCTGTTGCTGCTGCTGCTGCTGCTTCCTCCTCCTCCTCCTCCTCCTCCTCCTCCTCCTCCTCCATTATACTCTCTATTTCCAATGTTCAGGCCGCCTGTGAGTGCCGATCCTTATGTAGCCAAGGCTTATGGGAACCCCAAGGTTTACAGAAGACATAAAAAAAATCTTTAGGGTGAAAAACCCCCAAGAATCCCCAGAAAAGCCCAATGAAGACTGAGTGTGCACTGCCCACAGAACACTGACTGACTGTTGAGGTGGGAAGGATGGAAAACCAAGTGAGGGATGTAATGGAGTAGCTGGAATCCTGAACAGGGAGCACTCCATACCGCAACATTTTGTTCCAGATCCCACTTGTTATGTAAACTTTAACTTTCTAAACTGCCCTTTCAGCAATGCTCTTGAGTACAACTACAATATTGTGTAGCTGCCTAAAGGTGCAATCCTATGCAGGTTTAGATGGGAAAAAAGGCCTACAACTCCCTTTTGTACAACTCCCAGCATAGCTGGCTGGGGCATGCTGGGAGTTGTAGGCTTGTTTTCTGCCTAAACTTGCATAGGATTGTGCCCTAAAGTGGGGGATTGCACTTTTGCTGCGGGAGCAGCAGCCAGAATAGGTTTTCTTTGCCCAATGCTGCCTTACATATCCACCAGTCTTTGAAATTATGAGATGGAAGGTGCTTCCAGGCCAAGGTTTTATTGTGTCATTGCCCCATTGACAGAATTTTATGGGAGGAGGGGGTCCAGGCGTCATAGTCTTCCTCTTGTAACTTTCCCATCAGGGGCGTTGCTAGGCACTGAAAAGATTTGGGGCCCAGCCCCATAAGACACAAACCTGCATACAATTTGCATACGCTAATGTATATGTATGAGGACATTTTGAAATAATTACTGCGATTTATTTATTTAAATTTCACAGAAGGCAAAGCTGGCCCAATTAATTTTTCTTCCAAATCCCCTCAAATAAATACATTCTTTAATTTGCACCCCACCCCAAATCATCCCAAATCAGTAGTTCCTCTCCAGTCACAATTAACTTGCAATCTCTCGATGTCACTTCCCCACTTCTCTCTCTTTCCCCCCTGTCGGAAAATTGCCCCTGCTCCAAAGAAAAGCTTCCATTGGCACCAATAGCAGTCTTGTTCTAAGCTTGACTGCCATACTGGAGGGGAGATTTTGGGCAGGCCACAGTGTGCAGGGAAGGAAGGGTTAACCCTTCTCAGTTGGGATCCCCACTGGAAATCCCCCCTTCATGCCAATTAAGCTCAGAAAAAACACATCCCACTGACACCAGTGGAAGGCTTTTTATATGCGTAATTTCTCAGTGAGGGTAGGGGGGATAGGAGGATTAACCCTTTGCTCCCTAGCTGCAATCGCCCTTGAATATTCCTCCCCCTCCACATGGCAATTAATACAGGCCTGTGGCTTATGCTGGCTCAGCTTGTCTGAATGTGGAAAGCTAAGCAGGGTCAAGCCTGGTTATTACCTGGATGAGATACCCCTCCTCTAGTTTCCTGCATTAAGCAGGGGGTTGGACTCGATGGCCTTGTAGGCTCCTTCCAACTCTATGATCTATGAAATCTATAAGCTAAGGGGGGGGAAAGATATTCCATTGCCGTCAACAGACACTCAGCTCAGGGCTCTGGGAAAATAGATCCAGGGCTCAGGGAAATAAATACTGGGCTGGGGCCCCATGGGCCCAGGCCTTGCACCAGCCCTGCTTCCCGTGTTTTCCCACGGCTTCTTCTGTCCTTTTCCTTACCGCAGAAAATCCATTAAGGACAAAAGACAAAATTGCAGTACAATGACTTTTGTTTGGTAGCGATAGGAGTCCTTGTCCACCCTGCCCTGCGCCGTGGTCTGGAAGGACCCAAAGCCTCCTCCCCCATGACCATTCCCCTGTCTGCACCATTTGATCCACAGTGATAGGAAGTCCAAGAGAATCAGGGTAGATCTTTCACTTGCCAAAAGCAAAAACAAAACCCAAAACACTGAGAGCCTTCTTCGTCCTTTCTTCAAGGCTGAAGAGTGCAGTATGTCTGCCTTATTCTACTTCATTTCCAGAGGGGTAACTGTGTCTACCCCTCTGTTGTTCTACTCTGTCTCTCTTCACGGTCTCCTATCAATATCCACTAACTCCCCATTCCCCTCCAAGCCAGAATGTCTCGTCTCTATTTCCAAGCAACAGATCAGAGCAATGGGCAAAGTCCCTTTGGCTCCTTTTGGAACTGTACTCAGCAAACTGAACTATTTCTGCCAAATATGGGGAAACAGGTTTTTTTCCACACTGACTCCAACTCCAAATTCAGATCCCATCATGCTTCCAGTGATGGGGTTGAACCACCTGCCACACTGCCTCCTTCTGTTCCTCTGAACTTACACTATGGTGGAAGCAATGGCAACAAGGAAGTCTTGGTGGAGGTCTTTGTGAAATGCCACCCAGTGACTAGAATGCTGCCATGGCAGGGAGCCTGGGAAATGCAGTTCCCCAGGATCCCCAAGTCCAGACCATCTAAGTTGGAGAATACTTCTGGGGGGGGGGGGAATGTAGTTTCCCTCGTAATGGAGATTGGCATTGTGACCTGGACAAATTCATATTCCGAGCCAAATAATTACAGATTTTGATGGCCTCATTAACAGTCAGTAGCCCCCTTTCCTCACAGGAACAGTTTTTCTCCTGTCCGCTAGCTACCCATGGCCACTAACTCCTCTTTCCCTACAGAGTCAGCGTCTTGAGGACCAGCGCACTGAGCCCCCCATCCCAGCAGGAATTCAGGGCCTGCTGGATTTGCTGCTCAGAGCCCAAGGGACCCGAATGGAAGATCAGCGCTCAGCTCTTCCTCCTGGTCTTGCTGCACCATCCTTGCTAACAGGACAGCCCTCCTTCCTACACAGCATATGAATCTGCCGCCAGACACCTCCTTTCAACAGCTGTGGTTCTAGAGACACGAGATGTTGCACCGAACTGTGAAACTATGCCACACCTAAGGCTTTTATACATGCGGCTTTTAACCCGCCACTTTACTGAGGCTTCTGCTTCCGGATTCTTTGGGAGATTAAGATCGGATCTGTGATATAGTGGAATTGTGAAACTACACTAGGGTTTCATTCCATCATTCCTCGATACACCAGACTATCTCTGGTTTTAAAAACCCCTGTGAAAATGGTTGCAAAGAACAGGAGAGGCCCTGCAGGATGACGACGTCATGTAAAGTAGCCGTAAACTACCGTGGGTGAGGAATCATGAGTGCACAATAAATGCCTCGTGTAGAAATGTTCCTAAACTAAAGGTACTTGGGACTGAGAAACCGAACTGTGCCACGTCAAAAAGCTTCACGCAGTGAAGGTACTGCACTCTGCAGCAAAAATGGACAAAACGAAGGCCATCTCTCTCCAAATGCAGCATCGCAAACTGCTTATTGCTTCCTGATTAAGATTTCCCATCCTTCCTAACAGTCAATGGAGTTGCCTTCCACCCATCTGCTGGCAAAAAACCAGTGCTGGCGGCAGCTAGAGCAGTACCATAACAAGTTTATTAAAGATACGTTTATTATGAGAGCCAGCGTGGTGTAGTGATTATTAGAGTGTTGGGCTGGGACTCGGGAGATCTGGGTTCTAGTCGCCACTCGCCATGAAGCTCACTGGGTGAATTTGGGGCCAGTCACTGACTCTCAGCCTAACCTGCCCCACAGGGTGGTGGTTGTGAGGATAAAATGGAGAGGAGAAGGAGGACCATGTAAGCTGCCTTGGGCTCCTTGCAAGAGGGAAAAAGGTGGGAGATAAAAGTAATAATAAAAAATAAATAATAAATATTAGGAGCCATGAAAAGTTTAAAAAAAAAAGTGTGAGCAGTTTTTTGACTTTCAGAGAACTCAGGTTGGGTGTTAAACCAAAGGCAGGTGACAGAGAAAAGAGAAAGATTTTTGTTGTTGTTAAGGAGCATGGTGGAAGCACTGTTTGCAACATGTGACTCTCAAGATGGTGACTTGAAAAGCTATTTCCACTGCAGGCTAATTAAGTTGGAGTGTGCTCAGTGCTAATGCTCTCTGCAGTGCATGTTGCAGTGTGTTGCTGGGTCCAGGTTTTGGGGGCCTTTGGGCAGGATGCCCCCAGTGGGCCCCCTACCTGACTGCATCTACCTCCTTCTCATCTCTGTTGCCCATTCACTTCCCTTTTCCCTCTGGCCCCAAGAGGGAGAGCCCCAGGCAAATGAAGGAAGCTGCTCTGTCTTCTCACTCTGGCCATGACTTGCATGCTGCTGGCAGAGGGCAGGTGAACAAGCCGCAGTAGCAAGGAGGCGGGGCACTGCAGGGCCAGGAGGCTCCAAGGGCTGGCATTGGCCCCCCTCAGGTGCCCATTGATGCCCGCTTCTGGTGCTGGTCCTGCAGTGCTGGCTCCAGGTTTTTGAGGTCCTTTGGGCAAGATGCCCTCAGTGGGCCTCCTCCCTCAGTGAGTCAACCTTCTCCCTGCCCTTGTCACCAGCTGCTGTTGCTCCTCCTCCTCTTTCTCATCACTGCTACCTCTTGCTTGCTTGACATGCAGAGAGCCACAAGCAAGCAGGCCATGGCATCTATTACTGCTCCTCCTCCTCCTCCTCACCACCACTGTTGTCTGGGTCAGGATGAGAGGCATGAGCAAGCGGGTTGCAATGGTGAAGAGGAGGAGCAACTCCTGGGGGCTCTGGTCAGTGGGCCCCTGCTGGGCTGTGGGCCCTTGCCAAGAGCCCAACCACGCCGACCCTTGACGCCAGCCCTGCAGCCCTGGCAGTTTGTATTAGCCAGCAGATAACCTGCTGTTCTAAAGTTAGGACTAGAATTGATCTTTGGGGGGAAAGTGAAATGTAAATTCAGTTTACTCATATGTGCTTTTAAAAAAGAAAATCAGTTGTACGTGCATCTATTATTTTTAAATGGTTACAGATACTGTTTTATTTAGAGGCTTCCATGCCAGGACCCTTTAGTGCTACGCAGTCAACGCCCTTCCAAAATTGACTGGAAGCGGAATGATAACTGTGGTTCCAGGAACAGAACTGGTTTCCCTGCCCACCTCCTGCAATCCCTGCCCACACAACAACTAGATGAATGTGTGGCACACAGGACTGGTGGACCTATCCGAAGCATTACAGCTGCGCACTCTCCTGTCTTCCCCCTAATAGAGACGTGCACATTGCACAAAAGCATCACTGCTCAATGTAGCTCTGCACAGTCATTTGCTTCAAAGTTGAAACACAGACCAAAGAATTTCGTTGGAATATGGCTTGCACCCAGCTGTACTACGACCCACCCACAAGCTCAGTATGGACACGGCCGTTATTTCCAGCTATGCTGTTCCAAAGCTAACAAAACTTGCAGCAATTGACCGCCATTGCAAAAGTGTTGTCGTGTATGCACAATTGCGCTTTAATGCAGTCTTAATAAACTTCCTTGTCGAGTTGCCTGTCCTTCTGTGCAAAAAATAAAAAATAAAAATGCATTTTTTAAAATGGTAGACAATAATAGCAGGAGGGGACCATATTGAAGGGAAAGTTGTGGAAAGGTGCAAACAAGTAATGTATGCAAGGGTGTTGAGCCTCTTTCAAGCAGGGTGCCACATTCCCTTTTGGAGAAGTTCTCAGGGGCTGCATCCCAGTGGCAGGTGAGGCCAAAGGGGCGGCACCCCCCCCCCCAAATGCCAACATATTTTAGCTTTAACATTCTTACTGCCAGCAAGTAAACCTTTAAAGAGGTATTTCCACCTTTTAGAAAGGGAGGAAAGATTGCACAAAGCTGGGAAACCACCGTACAATTGGTGGTTGGGGGAAAGTGGGTGTGGCCATCTGGGGAATGTCAGAGGGCTGGATTTGGCCCCTGGGCCTCTCCTGAGGTGATGCAACGGAGATACAGAAAGGTGTGGGAAAAGACACAGCCACATTCACACAGAATGGTAAGCCAGGATTCCTTGGGTTAGTCTGAACAAAGGATTATATACTATGTACACAGAGACCTGCTTCGCATAATGGAGAAACCATCTTGGCTGAATTTCCCAGTGGGGCCTTTGGCCGCCATTTTGAATATTCAGAATGGAAATTCACCCACAGTGGCTCTTTATTACGTGCAAATCAGACCAGAGGGATGGATCAACACAACTGACTGAATTTTTGGACACTCCTTGCAGGCGTAGCTGTGAGGACTCATGATTAGCAGCTACACTTCAAAGTTTACCACTACATCACTACACGGATTAAAATAGTATAACTTGAAGACTAAAAATATTAAAATTCTTTAAAAGCTTGGCAGAACAGAAAAATCTTAGCCTAGCACTGAAAAGATAGTAGGTTTAGGTGCTACATAAGCTTCCCTTGAGAGACCATTTTGGAGCTGACCACCGAAAAAGCCCTCTTGTTGCCAAACCTCAAAATGAGGGGGCATTTGAAGAAGGGCTTCTGTGGAAGTCCTTAAGGCATGGATAGGGTTCATACGTAACGCTAAGCAAACTATTAGTGCTTTATCTGCCAGGGAAGGAACAAAGTGGGAGCCAACGGGCTGCATCCCCCACCCCCAGTGCAGCTAAACATCTAGATTGCAACTAAGCTCAGAGGGAACAGGGAAGGCTGAGCAAGGCGGCAGATGACTTCTAATTAAAAAGTCCGGGTGCGTCAACCCTGCAGTGTGAGCTCTAGTTCCACTACACCACGTATTAGGCGTAATTAGGAAAGGAATTGAAAATAAAACTACCAAGATCATAGTGCGACTGCACTTAGAATATGGCATACAGTTCTGGTTACCGCACCTAAAAAAAGACATTGCAGAGTTGGAAAAAGTGCAGAAAGGGGCAACTAAAATGATCAAGGGGCTGGAGCAACTCCCCAGTGAGGAAAGGTTACAGCAGCTGGGATTGTTTAGCTTAGAAAAAGGGGGGTAAAGGGAGACATGATGGAGGTGTACAAAATTATGTGTGGTGTGGAGAAAGTGGATGGGGAGACATTCTTCTCCCTAATACTAGAACCCAAAGGGGTAGTCCCATGAAGCTGATTGGTGGGGAGATTCAGGACAGATAAAAGGAAGGACTTCTTCACCCAGCGCAGAGTTAAACGATGGAATTCATTTCCACAAGATGTAGTGACCACCGATTTGGACAGCTTTAAAAGGGGATTGGACAAATTCATGGAGATGGCTATCAATGGCTACTAGTCCTGATTTGCTATATGCTATCTCCAGTATCAGAGGCAGTATGCCTATGTGCACTAGACCAGTTGCTGGGGAACATGGGCAGGAGGGTGCTGTTGCACTCATGTCCCGCTTGTGGGATCCCGTGGGCAGCTGGTTGGCCACTGTGTGAACAGAATGCCGGACTAGATGGACTCTTGGTCCGATCTAGCATGGCTCTTCTTATGTTCTTATCACTGTCCCTGTGGTGTGGTTAAAACTCTTGTATCTAACAAGAGTTAGATAACCTACCTAACCTAATCTACCTCACAGGGTTGTTGTGAGGATAAAATGGAGAGGAGGAGGAGGATTATGTAAGCCGCCTTGGGTTCCTTGCAGAAAAAAAGGTGGGGTATAAATATAATAAATAAATAATAAATAAATAAATCTAATGGCGTTTTTAGTATCTGTATTAGATTATGCAGTATCGATTTTATGTTGTTTTTATTGGAGGGCCTCCCAACTACAATCTACCCGGACACTACACTCAACATCAGGGGCCTTCCTCCAGCTCTGCAGACAGCGACAAGGGGGAGGCCTTCTCTGTGGTAGCCCCCCAACTCTGGAACAAGCTCCCTCTTGAGTTCCGCCTGGCACCAACTTTACAAGCTTTTCGGCGCCAGGTTAAGACTGCTCTCTACATAGTGCGTGGTGGGGTGGATACTTTTTAATTGGTCTCATTGCATTTTTTTGTTTTATCTATATGTCATTTTAAAATCTGGTTTTTAAATTTTGTATAGTTTTTACTGTATATTGCATGTTTTTATGGATTGTTGTGAACCGCCCAGAGAGCTTTGGCTTTTGGCCACTGTGTGCAGCCTCCTTTTCAGCTCATCCTAGCTAGCGTCTGTCTCTCTGTGGAGCTGTTAGATTTAAATAATAACAATTAGCCAATAAAATAATAATAATGTTTAATAATAAAAATTAGCGAATAATAATAATGTTTAAATAATAACAATTAGCATTTAGTAATAATAATGTTTAATAATAACAATTACCATTTATTAATAACAATGCTAAATAATAACAATTAGCGTTTAATTCTTCTTCTTTTCTTCTTCTTCTTCGAGGCACTGCTGAACACAGCAAACAGAGCAGCTTTCCCTAACCTGGTGCTTTCCAGCCCCCATCATCCCCAGCCACCATGGCCGGCTAGAGGGGCATGATGAGACTTGTAGTCAAACGCAGCGGAGGGCCCTAGGTTGGGGGAAGGCTGCGGTAGAGCCCGGCCGGAGCGGCAGCCAGGGAGCCCCGAGGCGGCGGAGGAGGAGTCTTTGCGCGGGGAAAGGAGGCGAAGCGGCACGCGCTCTCTCGCTTTTTTTTGCATATGTTTGTTTCTTGCAAAAGCAACTTCTTTGCCGTCTCGCTCCGCCCCGTCTGCCCAGATTTGCATCCCACCCATCAGCCACGTCAGCCGGGAAGCCGGCTCGGGCGGCAGCCTTGACTGGGGGTGGGTCGCTGAGGAGGGTGGGCAAAAAATCGCCTCCTGTCCTGCGTCCCCCGAGATCAGGACCCTCCTCACGCGCCCGGGGATCATGGTTCTGCTGACGATGATAAGCCGGGTCCAAGACGGGCTTCTCTTAGCAGCGTCCATGCAAGAAACGGAGCAGGTAAGAGAGAAAGCGAGAGAGAACCAAGGCGTCCGGGACTCACAGCAACGCCCCCCACCCCAGCTCCAATCACTAGGGGGGGGTCTTCCTTTCCCCTTCAGGCCAGTCTCCAGCCTCTGCTTAGAACCCTCCTAGTTTCGGTTCTTAGGTGCCTCCTGAATCGGTTTTAGGCAACCCTAAAAACAGTTTTGGGGGTAACTTTTACAACTTTTTAAACCAGATATTGATTTATAGGTTGTTCTTGAGAGGCACGGCCTCTTCTAAGCACCAACCTCAATGGGGCTTACTTCCTATTAAGTGTGCAGAGTATTGTCGCCAAATTTTTTTATTCCGACCCCCCCCCCTTTTATTTGAAGGTTTTCTTTGCTGTTAACTTCCTTGAGTAGATGAATTTTAAAAACAACATCTCAGCAGTGAGCAGGTGATTGTGTTAAAAAGCTTCACCTGCTGTTTTCAGTAGATCAGCCTTCCCCAATCTGGGGCCCTCCAGATGTGTTGGACTACAACTCCCAGCATCCCCAGCTGCTGGCTAGGGGATGCTGGGAATTGCAGTCCAACACATCTCGAGGGCGCCCGGTTGGGGCAGGTTGTATTAAAGGCACAGAAGTGGTCGAGGCTGTTCTTTTCCTGGCCACTATCCACCGTTGACTCTTGCCCAGTCTTCTCCAACCTCGTGCCCATGCCAGCTGTGGAATGATGGGAGTTGTAGTCCAGTGCATGGCAGGGTGTGTGGGCACCAGGTTAGGGGCGACTTGTGCTTGCCTGTAGGGTTGCCACCGTGCCATCTGGCATAGAAGGGAGGGACACTCCAGCTGTTTGCTGCATCAGTGAGGAGCATCGTTCGCTGCCAGCTTTAACAGCATGAGCCTTGAGCCATGATGGCTACAGTGGAGCCTCCACTCCCGGAAGCAGATAACAGGGGGAGCTTGTTGGCTTTACGGCCCACTTTGTGAGCTTCTCGAGGGTGCCTGGCTGGCCAAGGTTGAAAATAAGCATTACATCCAGCAAGGCAATTCTTGTGCTCCCTTTAGCCACATTAAAGGCAGGCATGGTTGGGCACCTGCCCAGGGACCACACACCAGCAGGGGCCCACTGACAAGAGCTCCCTGGATTTGTCCCTCCTCTTCATCATGTAGCCTCAGTCTCCCATCTTTAATACTGAGGGGAAAACTCCCTTGTGCGGTTTGGGAGGCAGAAAATTTGGCATCTTATAAACACCTCCTGAAAACGCACCTGTTCACCCAGGCTTTCCCTGGCCTGTAATTAAATTAACGATGCTGTCCCATTTTACTGCTCCTGCACGGCTGTGTATTATTTCTTATTATTATTGTAATTATATCGTTTTTAAAATTGTATTTTAAATGTGATTTTAATATTTATATGGAACCTGCTTAGAGCTTTTTAAAAAATATCTAGCGCAGGGCTCTCCAACCTTGGGTCCCCAGATGTTGCTGGCCTACAGCTCCCAGCATACCCAGTCAGCATGGCTAATGGCAAGGGATTCTGGGAGCTGTAGTCCAGCAACATCTGGGGACTAGTACAAATAAATAAATAAAATACAAGGGAATTATTATTATTATTATTATTATTATTATTATTATTATTATTATTATTTTATATACTGCCCAACTACAAATTGTTGTAGTTAACAACAATTTATGCAAAACAATAAAATACAGTACAAATACAATAAAAAACAGCATAAACATTCAGTACAAAATTTAAAAACAGAAATTAAAACCATTTGAACAATTAAAACATGTCCAATACGTTCAATAAGCTAGACCACTGCAGACGTAAACTCCCATATGCCATTAAAAACCATTAAATGCCTTGGCATAGAGGGCAGTCTTAACCTGGCACCGAAAGGATAGCAGAGTTGGAGCCAGGCAGGCCTCAGTGGGGAGATAGTTCCATAATTGGGGGGCCGCCACTGAGGAGGCCCTCTCCCTTGTTGCCACCATCCGAGCCTCCCTCGGAGGGAGCACTCGGAGGAAGGCCTCAGATGCTGAGCGTAGTGTCTGGGTAGGTTTCGGTTGGGAGAGGTGCTCCGACAGGTATTCTGGTCCCAAGCCAGCCTACCATATAAAGCTGAAGGATTATTGAGTGTGTGTGTGTGTGTGTGAGAGAGAGAGAGAGAGAGAGAGAGAGAGAACCATTGAACACCTAAAGTGTGCTGCCTGTACCAATGCTATTATTACTACTACTACAACAACTACGGTACTTCCACGACTAATAATACCTTTTATTTTGTGTCTACTACTACTACTACTAACGGAGATTTGCAGCTTGAATGATTTCCTCAGTGGTAGGTATTGCAGGTATCAGATTACACTAAGTAGCCCTATCATTCATTCTATTTATATCCCACCTTTTTTCCTGCAAGGAACCCAAGGAGGCTTACATAATCCTCCTCTCCATTTTGTCCTCACAACAACACTGTGAGGTAGGTTAGGCAGAGAGTCGGTGACTGGCCCAAAGTTGCCCAGTGAACGTGGCTGAGTGGGGACTAGAACCTGGATCTCCCAAGTCCCAGTCCAACACTCTAACCACTACGCCACACTGACTCTTATTGTACCAACCAGGGCTTTATTTCTTTCCTGTCCATCTTTTTTATGGTGTAAGCCTATGCAAGCTTTTTGAGTGAAACAGAGCTCTTGCACAGTGCAACACAGAGTTCTTTCCTCCACAGTCAAATCGGAACTTCCAAGAATATCACAACCAAGCCAAGCAGCTCTTCCGTAAACTTGGGGACCATTCACCAAACCGGTGTTCCCTGCAAGCTGGCCCGATGACGTTCCAGTAAGTGCCAGTGACTCTCGGGAGGATGGAGGGGAGGGGAACCCAGGCGTTCTACCGCCATGAGATTTAATTCCGTGCGCCTGGTGCTTGAATTGTAGGAGGAAAAAGTAGGGGGTCATAGAAGTAGAGTTGGAAGGGGCCTGTAAGGCCATCGAGTCCAACCCCCTGCTCAGTGAAGGAACCCAAGTCAAAGCATTACGTCGTCCCTTAATGAAATCCACAAGCCCCACCCTGAATTCCCCCCAAATAGTACCTGGTGGGGCAGGAACCCTAGTTTCTCCCAGTAATATGAGCATAATGTGTTTAGGGCACAATCCTATGCATGTTTAGACAGAAAAATGTTGTACAACCCCAGCACTGCCGAGCTAGCATGGAGTTGTAGGACTTTTTTCTGTGTACACTTGCATAGGATTGCAGTCTTAGGCAGATTGTGGTTGGAGGCATGAAGGGGCCTCCTATAGAGATCCCAAAAGACCTACTTACCCTTTCTACCCCCATCCCAAAAAAGTGGACAGTGGAAACTGATTTAAAGAATTTGGCTTTTATTGCTGTAATCAATGAAACGTTAAATAAATCTGTATATTGTCAAAACCAGGTGATCAGTTAGTAAACCTTTTGCCAACTAGGGGACAGCTGATTCTTTTATTGTTTCAGGGTATCCAAGCACCACAAATGACATACACAGGCATCTGTGTGTGGGCAAGCTAGTAGAAAGTCTTATGGACTAGTAACTTTTTCTGAACTTTTTGCAAGGCTGCTCATGGTCACTTATTCCTGGATGGAGGAGGTGAATCAAGAGCAATTTCCCTTCATGTTTCATCCACTCTCTTCTGTCCCATCCGTCCCGTCCCCCCCGCCTACAGTTATCTGATCAGCCAAGGCATTTGCTATCTGACGCTATGTGAAGCTGTGTACTCGAAGAAGCTAGCATTCTCCTTCCTGGAGGAGCTGCAAACCGAATTCTGGGAGCTGTATGGGAAGAAGCTGTCCTCTGTATCGCGGCCCTATGCCTTCATCGAGTTCGGTATGTGCTAAGGCTAGGGGAGCAGGCACCTCTCCTACCAAGCCCTGCCACCACTCTAGACCTCATTGTGTAATCCAGCTTCTACAACTTTGTGTTCTCCAGATGTTTTGACTACAACTCACAGCATTCCTGGCCATTGGCCATGCTGTCTGGGGATGATGGGAGTTGAAGTCCAAAACATCCAGAGGGCACCAGGTTGGAGAAATATTTTTTAATTGGGTGACATACATTCTTTTATTCCAGGGGGATTGAACCTCTTTCAGCCTGAAGGCTGCATTCAATGTCAGAGAAGCTCTGGGATGTGTGTGTGTGTGTGCATTCCAGTGGTGGGTGGGGCTGAAGGCAAAAGGGCAAGGCAAAAGGGCAGGACCAAAATATCAAAGATAACAGGACATTTTAGCTTAAGTTCTTAGTGCCAGTAACTAGGGCTTCTTGACATGAGGCATTTATTGCGTGCTCATGATTTCTCATTCACGGGTAGTTTGCGGGTGCTGTACATGACATCATCCTCTCCCGTTCTTTGCAACCATTTCCACAGCGCCACCTTGTGGTTGTGTAATGGAACATATAGAAAGGCAGAAAAAGAAAAAACTCCGGGGGTGGGGGGGAAAACACGTGTAAAGGAGCTGATCTTAATCCCGCAAAGAATCCGGAAGCAGAAGGCTTGGTAAAGTGGTGTGTTAAAAGCCTCACGTAGAGAAGCTCTAAGCCTTAGGAGAGGCATTTCAACCATTTAGAATGGGGGAAAAAACCATGTAAAATCCAGGAAACCACCAAATGATGGGCAGTCGGGGAAAGGGGCCAGATTGGAGTGCCAGGTGAGCTCAATTCGGCCCTCTGGCCTGATGTTCAACACCCCTGCTTTATTCCAAGAGCCTATTGTCCCCAATGGAGAGATTTATTTCTCCTGCTCCCATAACACTAAAATTCAGGGTCACCCAATGAAATTGATTTGGGAGAGACAAAAGAAAGTATTACTTCATGCAACACTCTGTATATGAAATTTGTTGACAAAGGATGTGGCTATGGCCATTGGGTTAACGGCTTTAAAGGGGGGATTTGCCAAATTCATGGAGGAGGACAAGAGGTCTATCCAGGCCTGGCATAAACTTCTGGCATGGTCGGGCAAATGCCAGGGCTCCAAAGGGCCCACTGGCCATGCTGGATAGGAATGATGGAAGTTGTAGTCCAAGAACCCCAGAGGTCGCCAATTTGGGGAAGGCTGCCTAGACCATAGTCGATAACAGAAGATGCTAACCGATGAAATCCTCCTCTCTAGACCTTTATATCCAGAAGCTGAAGAAATCCTATCTGGATACCTGGTCGAAGCGTCACCTGAGCAGCATCAACATGGAGCTCCAAGATGTCCAGAAGATCATGGTCACCAACATTGAAGAGGTGCTCCAGCGTGGGGAAGCCTTATCAGGTATTGGGGTGGCCGGGCGGGTATGGAGGGGGTGGCCGGATCTGCGTGTTGTGCACGTGCAGTGGTTTCGGGGTGCGGGGAGACAAAGCTCCTGGGTGTCAGGGAATGGAGTAGGATACAGTGGTTTGGTGGTAGTGGAGGCATCGGTGACTTTGGGGTGCCTGGTAAGTAGAATGGCAGTAAAGAGTAATGACATAGGAAGCTGCTTTATACCTGATCCATCTCATAGGAACATAGGAAGCACCTGATATTCCAAGGCAGTCACCCATCCAAGTACCAACCAGGCCCAACCCTGCTTAGCTTCTGAGATCAGATGAGATCGGGCTGCTCAGGGCTGTTTGCATAGTTAACCTGTGGAAATCACTTCCACAAGATGTGGTGGTGGCCACCAATTTGGAGGGCTTGAAAAGGGATTTGGACAAACCCATGGAGGAGAAGGCTATCAGTGGCTACTAGTCCTGGTGGCTATATGCTTCCTTCAGTATCAGAGGCAATATGCCTATGTCCACCAGTTGCTGGGGAACATGGGCGGAAAGGGTGCTGTTGCGCTCCTGTCCTGCTTGTGGGTTTCCCGTGGGCAGCTGGTTGGCCACTGTGTGAACAGAATGCTGGACTAGATGGACCCTGGGTCTGATCCAGCTCTTCTTATGTTTCTACACCAGAGGTGGGGAACCTCCAGCATGGGGCCAAGTCCACCCCTCTGGGGTTCTCTGGATAGCCATCCCACCTTCCCCTGGCCCCACCCCATTCCTCGAAGCACTGTTTGGTGGTTTCCTGGCTTTTATGCAGTCCCCCCCCCCCCCTTCTAAAAGGTTGAAATGCCTAAGGCTTAGTTACTGGTAAGAAGAGCTTTAAGCTAAAATCAGCTGGTATTTTGTTGTCTTTTTGCCTCACCCGGTTTTTGCCTTTAGTCCCGCCTCCTTTTGCTTTCAGCCCCACACACCACTGGGATGTGGCCTTCCAAGAGAGCTCCTTTAAAATAGAATTTGATCCTTGGGATGAAAGAGTTTCTGCCTCCCTGCTCTACACTAACTGGTAGCAGTACTCTCCAGAGTTTCAGGCACAAGCCTTTCCCAGTCCTACCTGGAGTAGGGATGGGCATATCTGCCAGTTTTGCTTTCTTCCACATTCAGTTTTTTAAAACCTCAAGTTCTTTATGTCCCGTAGATGAAGAAATGTGCAAGTTCTTATTTTTTAAAAATGAACTGAAACAATATCCTTACCCAGCTGCACCAGCCAAATTCAGCAGGTACGGCTAATCCCAGCATGGAGAGAATCGTATTGTAGTTGCCTGTCATATGAGGAGCCTGTTGGGGAAAAAAGAGGTGGCAACCCCTAATTCAGCACCACAAACATGGCTGAATACACAGGGATTAGAAATCAGACCTTTAAGAGCGAAGTTCTCAAAGCCCTGGGCCTGGATGGATTTGTCAGTTTCAGTTTCTCCCACATTTCTTTAAATCTCAAGCTCTTTCTGTCCCCTTTATCAAGAAATTTGCTTGTTTTGTTAAGTTCCTATAAAAAAAACAAACCCCAAACAAAATTCTCACCCATCCCATGTCAGATCTAGCTCGGTCCATCTAGCTCAGTGTTGTTTGTACACTGATTGCCAGCAGCTCTTCTGTGAGTGTGATGAGTGAAACCATGAAGCCCTGAATACGTATTTTGGAAGTCCAATAGGCAACCTTCGTGTTTTTTTCTCCCCCGCCAGCTCTGGATTCCAAAGCCAGCAACTTGTCAACTCTCTCCAAGAAATATCGCCATGATGCCAAATTCCTCAACAGCCGCTCTGCTTATGCCAAAGCTGCTGCCACCAGCCTGATCTTTGTGGTACTTATGCTCTATATACGCTTTTGGTGGCTGGTGTGACTGCGCAGCCTTTTTTCCTTCCACCGTGCCACCCCATCTCTTCAGTCCTGCCTCATATGGTATCTGTGAAGAGAAAAGGGGTGTGTGTTCCCCCCATGCCCCATTTCGTCCAAGACAGCATCACCTCCGGAAGAAATGTGAACTGTGAAAGCGTCCTGTGCTGTGAGAACATTCCATTTGTTATGAAGAGAGGGTGATTGTTTCTAATACAGCACTTTTTGCCACCTTGTGGCCAAAACTAGAATGATGATCATTTTAGAAGTCCTGTAGAATGACTGCTTATTTATAATTGTTAACAGTTTTGTTTTGCTTTTAATGTGTAAAGTGCTTGACACTGTCCCCTGTCTTCAGTAAAAGAGGGAAGGTGGAGAGGAGAGAGGAGCAGCCCTGGAGAGATCCTAAGAACAGCCCCCACACAGAAGGACAGTCCTGTGGCACCGCTGACAGATTTATTGTGGCACACACAACCTTCTGCCACAATAAATCTGTGAGTTATTAAGATACCACCAGTCTGTGTGTCTTTAGTGGAGCAGACTAAAACAGCTCTCCCGTAAAAACAACCGGGTGGGTTGGGTCCCCCCGCCCCGCCCCCAATTATTTTTTCCAGCTGGGATCCTTTAACTTTGATAGCAGAAATTTAACAGGTCAAGCTGCTGTAATTGCATCTCCATGCTGGAAACAAGCCACCCCTTGGGGCTGCCTAACAATTTTTAAAGCTACTGAGCCTCACCTGAAAGAAAGCTGGCGATCCCGCTTGGGGACTCTGGAACGTTTGTGGCCCTCAAGATGTTTTTGGACTGCAAATCCCATCATGCCCCACTATTGGCTATCCTAACGAGGGCTGGCAGGAGTTGTGGTTCAATGTCTGGAGGGGGGCCACACGTTCCCCACCCCTGCTCCATAGTTACAGCCAGTCTGCACTACCAGGCCAAATGAAGTAAACTAGCCATGCTAGCTACGTACGGTGGCCCATCAGGGTCATGATAAACGTCCCATTATGCTGCAAGCCTGTGACAGCAAAAGCAAAGGGAGTTGTTAAGGCCCCAGAGGGTGGACTGCATTTGGTTTGGGGGCTTGGCTAGAGAGTTACAGCAGCCTTCCCCAACCTGGTGCCCTGCAGATGCATTGGACTCGAACTCCCATAATTTCCAGGCAACGTGGCCCACAACTCCCATAATTCCCAGGCAGCCTGGCCATGCTGGCTGGGAATTTTGGAAGTTGCAGTCCAACACATCTGCAGGGCATCAGGGAGGGGAAAGCTAAATTACAGGTTCTGTGTTTCCCAGCATACATTTTAAATCTGCTAAATGTCTGCCCTTTATGAAGTTGTTAAAGGCACAGGCACCCTGCCTGGGGGTAAAAAAGATGCCAACTGGAGAGAATTGTAATCACATGAAGCTAGTGAGTGACTTATTGTGGGGGTTGACGGATATTCTAGCCAAAATAGTGATGCTTTTTCAATAAACGTTATTTTTCATGAAACTCGAGTTGGATGGCTTGACATGAAAACAATTGCCCTTTAGAGAAAGAACAATCTTATTTGGGCAGGCTTTGGCAGCTGGGGATAAAGAAGTGATTATTTTAGGAGTATATTTTCCTATGTTCAGGACTTAATTTGAGCAACAGCTTTTGTAAGGGTCAGTTCCAGAACCTATTTTCATTCCCAGGACATATGAATTGATCTTTTAAAAAAAAAAAAAAAAAAAGGGAGAGTGACTTTGAGCATGTGCAGAGGGTAAGGAAGTTACTTTTTTTGAGACTGACTCTGGTCCTGCCCCTATAACAGAGTCTGCCACGCACAATTTAAGCAACCCAGTTTAAGCAAAGGGCAACCAAAATGACCAATGAGCTCGAGCAACTCCCTCATGAGGAAATGTTACGATTGGGTTTTTTTTAGCTTTGAAAAAAAGGTAAGGGGTGACATGATAGAGGTGTATAAAATCATGCATGGTGTGGAGGAAGTGGATAAGAGATAACGTTTTCTCTCATAATACTAGAGCCTGGGATCATCCCATGAAGCTGAATAGTGGGAGATTCAGGACAGACCAACAGAAGGACTTTGTCACATGATGTACAGCAGGGGTGCAGAACCTCTTTCAGCCCGAGGACTGAATTCCATTCTGGAGAAGCTCTCGGGGGCCACATCTCGTGGGCGAGGCTGAAGCCAAAAGGGGTGAGGCCAAAACCAGAAAAAGCATCAAAACTACCACCTAGTTTAGCTTAAGTTCTTACTTAAGTTCTTACTGCAGCTAAAGGAGAGGCATTTCAACTGTTGAGAATGGAGAAAAATCAGCATAAAAGGCAGGAAACTGCCAAATGTTGATGGTCGGGGGAAAGGGGATGGGGCCAGAGGAAGGGGGCATGGCTATCTGGGGACCTCCAGGGGCCAGATTTTGCCCCCCAGCTTGAGGTTCCCCATCCCTGATGTATTGAATTCATTGCCATAAGTATGGTGATAAGATGGCGTTAAAGGGAAATGGGACAAAGCCATGGAGGACGATTCCATCAAAGGCTGTTAGCCATGATTGCTGATGTAGAACAAGTAAGTTCAAAGATGGGCTACTCCTTAATTCAAGTCAGTTGGGGTGGGGAGAAACAACAAAGGAGAGGGCTATTGCCCTTGTGTCCTGCTTGTGGGCTTCCCAAGAGGCATCTGGTCGGCCACCACAGAAAACAGCATGCTGGCCTAGATGGACCTTTGGTCTGATCCAGCAGGGCTCTCCTTGTGTTCCTATCTGGAATTTGGGAGCAGGACTTCTGTGGCAGAGAATACAGCTTCCAGCTCCGGGCTTTATACATTGGCCCAGGGGTGCTGAACCTCACGGCCGAGGGCCAAGTCTGGCCTTCTGGAGTTTGCCAGAGGGCCACACCCCTGGACCCGCCTCTTTCCTGTATTAGCCTACACAGACACACACACACACACTTTTTAATATTGATGATTTAATTCTATTTCTAACTTTTGTATTTTTCTATTTCTGTTTTAATTGTATGAGTTTTAAAGGTTGTGAGCTGCCTTGGGTCCCAGTGTTGGGAAAAAGGCAGGATACAAATAAATATAATAATCATCATCATCTCCATAAGTATTAGAAGTCATTCTGACTGGTGCGGCTAACCTAAAAAAAGAAAGAAAAGGCAGAGAGAAAAAGAAACCACCTCGGCTTCAGTTCTTCCTAGAAGCTTCAGTATCCGATCTGCTAGCCCAGCCTCTAATACAGGGCCAGCTCCAGAGGGGAGGCATGGCAGGGCATTTGCCAGGGCCCCAATACCAGCAGGGGCCCCACTGCCCTAACAGTGTTACCCACTTCCACTGTGCATGAAGTGTCAGATGCAGCCTAAGAGAATTCTCCATTTGCATGTCCAATTTTTTCAGGTTGGAGAATGGGGGGCACTGAGGGGGCTGTGCCCGAGGGCCCCCAAAGTTGGTCAGCTGGCGCTGCCCTTCTGCCATATACAGAATGCCTGTAGCTTTGCAGCAGCAGGGATAGGGGGAATGTGAGTGCTGCATGTTCGCAAAGACACTTTGACTATTTCACATGGACTTTGGGCTTCTTTGCTCAAATTAAATCCTAAGGCTGAAGGAGAAGATGTCGAATCAACAAGAAAACAACAAAATCAATGATTGTGTAGTCTGGCAGCTAGGACACTGGGTGTCTAGGAAGGAGGTAATTGACAGTGTAATCCTGTGCCATGTTTACTGAGAAATAAGCCCCACTGAATATTCTGGGGATTTGCTCCCAGGAAAATGCATAGGATTGCCAGATATCCAAGTCACAGAGTGTGCCCTTGAGCGTACAGCAGCCTTCCCCAACTCACCGCCTTCCAGATGTTCTGGACTACAAACCACATCATCCCAACTACTGGCTATGCTGGCTGGGGCTGATGGGAATTGTAGTCAAAAACATCTGGAGGGCCTCAGGTTGGGGGATGCAGCCCACACACACAGACACACTGGCTGCTAGTGACAGAAGGGAATTCCTTATTACTTGCCTTGATCTTCTTTCACCTGCTTTTCTCAAATTATTCTCAGCTGGCTCTGCTTGTTTACAGATGTGAAGGCTTCCTTGCTACAGACAAAGAAAGTTACAGAGGCAGTTCCCCATTTTGCTTGGGGTGAGGAGAGAGCCTCACACACATGAGGCTGTGCTCATCTCTCCCACTGATGATCTTCCTCAACTGCTGGGAGGGAGGGAAGATTAGCCTCAAGTGAGCAGTTCAGACTGTTGCAGCTACACTTAGTGAGAGGGAGGGAGCCTTCGAGGTTCTGCAAACAGGCAGAGCTGGCCTGCTTCTTGCAGCATGTGTATAATCTGTAACAATCCAGTTCTTACTTAGGCCTGGCTTAGGTGGGCCCAGATTCCCTGTCTATCTGACATTGCACCAATAGAAAAGCAAAGTAAGTAGCTTCAAATGATAACAGAGTGTATATTGGGGGACTGCAAGTCAGAAAAGTGGAGTGGAGGAGGGTCAATCTGACCCACTGGCTGGAGAACCTCCACCTTTGTCCTACAGCAAGACCTGACGAAGGCTGCTACGTACGCTTCAGGCTGTGTGAGGCAAGATCACTGCTGATCCAACTCATCCTCCTGCTGTGTGACATCATCATGTACGTCATCAGACATGTTCTCAGGCAACCTCCAATGTCACACCCGGAACATCTTCATTCTTCTTTGTGGGGCATCAGATCTGCTCTCAGGCAACACTCCCCTTCCATCTGCATTCCTGGCAACTTCCTGTGACATCATCATTCCTGGCCTGCATGACCTCACCGGGGAGTGCCATGTTGTGGCTCCACCCACTTTCATGGACCCGCAGCACTGGCATCTGTCCAATCCTCACCCAGAGGGGACGGAGTCAGTCAGCAGGTGGCCCCGTCACATCTTCCAATGAGCTAGCAGGCAACTTAGGGGAGAGGCGATCCTTGAAAGGGCTCTCATTCTCTGGCACAGGAGTTAGCCGCAGGTTGCCAGGTTGCCGATGGGCCTGTGGACGTGGCCTGTGCGGCGAGAGCTGGCCAGGCCCCCTAGAGGGGCAGGAACGGTCCAAGAGGGACTGGATATCGTGGTGGAGACGCTCCTGCGCCACATCCTTCGGGAGGCGGCCCATGTGGTCGCGGAGGGTCTGCTTGGCTCCATGTTGGAGAAGAAGGCAAGCCACTTTATAGCTCCCCTCTTGGGCAGCCAGGAACAACGGGGTCTGTGCCTGCGTGCAGAGAGAAATGGGGGGAAAGGTTAGGCAGGCCTGTGTCACCGGAGACCGTCCCCAGCTCTCTTGCGTATTGTGGCTTGCCAGGGACTTGACCGGGGGTGTGGAACCTCAAGCCTGCGGGCCAAACCTGGCCCATCTGGAATTCCAATACGTCCCGCTGGGGTTCGCCAGATGGCCCGGCCCCCAGGCATTTGGTGGTTTCGCAGCTTTTGCATGTTTCCCCCCTGATCCTAAAAGGTTCAAATGCCTCCTCTCCTAAGGCTTTGTTACTGATGGGAAGAGCTTTAAGCTAAAATATATTGGGCTTTTTTTAGTATTTTGGCCCTGCCTCTTTTGCCGTCGGCCACACCCACTGCCGGAATTGGGCCCCTGAGAGCTGGAATCTGACCCTTGGGCTGAAAGAGATTCTGCAACCCTGCTGTACATTGTGCCCCCGCCACCTACTCCCTCCGATTTTTAAAAAAATATTTTCTGAAGGGGAAAAAAGGTCCAATTTTGCTGGATTGCTAACTTTGACCTTTTTGGCATTCCAATCCATACTACTATGGATGTCAGTTTTTTTCTCCTTAAAAACAACATCATTCTTGGGTTGGCCAGCAGACTGTGGCCTGCGAGGCGGTCTCGCGGGTAAAAATGGCCCCCGGACCTCTTGAAGTTACCCACCCCAACTCTACCAGTCTGGCTAATCTTTGAAAAAGCCATCTCTATGCCAGCACCGGTCAGGACAGACCATGATGACAAACTTCAAAGGTTTTTCATCCATTGTAAGAGGTACTTCCTTTGATCCTTTCTTCTGAGCTTGCTGATAATCGGTTTTAAACCATTTTATTGGAGGACAACCCAGCTTCTATCGAGAGTTGGAGAATAATGTCTCTATCTCTTTCTGTTTGGCCTCCTTCATGTCATTCATAATTCTGTATGGCCTTCATGTCATTCATAATTCTGTAAGCCTCGTCTAATGTCGCCAGTTTCCAGGTTGCCTTGCATGCAGAAGGCCGCAAGTTCAATACTAGCCACCTCCAGTTAAAAAAGGATGCAGAAGGCCTCTATCTCCACCCCTGGGGAAACTGCTTGCAGTTCATTATACAGACCAGCTTTCCTTGACCCGCAGCCTTACAGATGCACTGGACTACAATTCCCATCATCCCCAGTCAGTATGGCCATTGAAGGGCACTGGGTTGGTGGCAGGCTGGTGTGGCCGATACCGGGGCCAGACTGAGAAATAATTTGACCCGATGTCAGACTGCTCCCCATGTACCCCAACTCTTAATCCTTATCCCATGCTCAAAATGCTACTCCCCCTGACCCATTTTAGTGGCCCACTCTGGCATTTTCTCCAGCTCTCCTTTTTGAGATGGACGGAGCCACTGGAAAATAAACGTTACCCGATTGTCCTGAGAGTCTTTGTCAGCTCTGTTTCTGAGCAGGACGAGGGTGGCACGGACGTTGTTCACTGCTGCGGCCCAGTGGAGGGCGCTCTTTCCTGCAGACAACATGGAAAACCCAGGGATGATAAGAAGATGACTGAGTTTCTGAATCCTGAGGCTAACGCAGTACGCAGTTCTCGCTAATGAGTTTCTCCATCGAGAACATTTCCCTTCCTCTGACTGAAGAGAAATCTTCCAAGATCCTGTATTGCAGGGCTAAGTACTTTTCAGATATTTTGGACTCCCATAATCCCTGGCCACTGGCTATGCTGGCTGGGGCTGATGAGAGCTGTAGTCCAAAACATCTGGAGGGGACTAGGTTGCCTACCTCTGCTTTGCTGAACCCCGAGGTGAATGCCTCTCTACCAGGTGGATTGTTGAGGAAATAGCAACACAACACGAAGGCCAGAGGTGGTGGTAGCGGGCGGCCCACTGGGGCTGGAGCTCCAAATCTTTAATCTGGAGCCCTGAATCTCAGGGAGGCCATGTGCCTGCTGTCCATGGGAACTTGCTGAAATAAAGGCACAGGGGCCCTGAGGATCTCTGTTGCATCAGATCCCGCCCAGATCTGATCTCGGGAGGAGCCGAGAGTCCGCGCTCTCCTTCCCCCACTGCAGAACAGACGCTCAGGAGGTTGCTGCTGGGATGGGGGGAGGCGGGGGGGGCAGAGAAAGGAGCGGCTTTCCGTCCCAGCTTGGGGAAAGGTTGAACAGGCTCCTCTGAGGGGATGCATTATGGAAGGATATCCTGCACTGAAGGAGAGAACTGAACTAGGAAGACAGAAACAGAGCACTATGGAAGGAAAGGACTCAGCAGTGGTGGTGACCTGCAAGGGGTGTGCAATGTTTGTTTTCCTGCCGGAGATCGACATGGCCTACACGTGCAACAAGTGCAAGCTGGTCACACTGTTGGAAGAAAAGGTCAGAGGACTGGAGCAGCAAGTGTCAACCCTCAGGAGCATAAGAGAAAGCGAGGAGTTCTTAGACAGAACGGTGGATCTACAGCACCAAAGCACAGTACAGGAGCCAGAAGGGCAACGGCAGGAAGAGGCGGAGTCGGAGACTGCAGAGGCAAGGGAAAATAACGCAGGGGGAACTCCCTGGAAAAGGGTGACTGTTAGGAGCAGAAGAACTACAAGACACTCTGCGCCTGTGGAAGCAGTGCAGCTATGGAACCGCTTCCATGTACTTGAGGACGAGAGCAGAGGACAGCCTGCAGAGGACGGATTACCGGGCACCCAACGTGACAGCGAGCAAGAGGCTGAGGGTCAGTCAAGTGGAGGCAATCAAACCAAGGCCTACAGCAAGAGGAAGAGAAGAGTACTCGTAGTGGGAGACTCCCTCCTGCGGGGGATCGAAGCCAAAGTATGTCGCGAAGACGCATGGACTCGCCAGGTGTGCTGTCTCCCTGGGGCACGGATTAAGGATGTGACAGAGCAGCTGCCGAGGCTCATGCAGCCCACCAACACATACCCCTTTCTTCTCTTCCACGTGGGTACAAATGATACTGCCAAGCGGAGTTACAAAGAAATCACGGCAGACTTTGAAGAGCTGGGAAGGGAACTCAAGAACTTCGGGGCCCAGATAGTTTTCTCATCCATCCTTCCAGTACTTGGAAGAGGCATAGAAAGGGAAAGAAAAATACTCCGAGTGAATGACTGGCTACGAAGGTGGAGCCGACGTGAGGGATTTGGATTCTGGGACCACGGGCTACACTTCCTGGAAGATGGACTGCTGGCAAAGGATGGGTTGCACCTCACAAGGACTGGGAAGAATGTGTTTGGCCACAGCATGAGGAACTTAATCAGGAGGGCTTTAAACTGAATCCAACAGGGGAGGGAGACATAAACTCGGGGGTACCAATGGAAGAAGGCCTCTATGCCACAATGGAGAGAACAGCTCCAGCGGTGCCCATTGATAGTCTACCACAAAATGTAGGGGGAAAGTCAGACTATAAAGCACATAGTCTTCAATGTCTCTATACTAATGCCCGGAGTATGGGCAATAAACAAGATGAACTTGAACTCTTGATACATGAGGGCAAGTACGACTTGATAGGGATAACTGAAACCTGGTGGGATGACTCCCATGACTGGAATACAGCAATTGAAGGGTATAACTTGTTCAAAAGGAACAGAAGCAACAGAAAGGGAGGTGGAGTTGCACTGTATGTTAAAAATACGTATCTCTGCACAGAGATACAGGAAGAGGAGCTTGGCAGCCCCATTGAGAGCATCTGGGTTAAAATAAAGGGGGCAAAGAATAAAACAAACATGGCAGTTGGAGTCTACTACCGACCACCCAATCAAGGAGAAGACGAGGATGGAACTTTTGAAAAGCAAATTGCCATTGTTTCAAGGAGGCACGATATGGTAGTAATGGGGGACTTCAATTTCCCTGATATCTGTTGGGAGACTTATTCAGCCAAACATGGCCCCTCCAAGAAATTCCTGAGCTGTGCTGCTGATAACTTCCTCCTACAGAAAGTGGAGGAAGGAACTAGAGGATCGGCTATCCTTGACCTGATTCTAACCAACAGAGACGAGTTAGTGGATAAAGTGGCAGTTTCGGGAACTCTGGGGGAAAGTGACCATGTTATACTTGAGTTCTTGATTCTAACAGAAGCAAAAGCTGAGTGTAGCCAAACACGTACCCTGGATTTTAGGAAAGCCAATTTTAACAAACTCAGAACAATGATTAGTAAGATCCCATGGCAAGTGACTCTCACGAGAAAGGGAGCCCAGGAGGGGTGGGAGTTTTTAAAAAAGGAAATTTTAAAGGCACAATTGCAAACAATTCCCACAAGGAAAAAAGGCAGAGGGCAACAGAAGAAGCCAATGTGGCTTCACAATAAACTCAAAGATGACCTGAAAACAAAAAAGGACACGTATAGGAAGTGGAAGGAAGGACAGGCTACAGGGGAAGAGTACAGGCAGGTAGCACAGAACTGCAGGAATAGTGTCAGGAAGGCTAAAGCTGAGAATGAGCTAAGGTTAGCGAGGAATGCTAAAAGCAACAAAAAAGCTTTCTTCAGATACATGCACAGTAAAAGACAGAAGAAACAACTGGTGGTTCAACTACGCAATGAGGATGGCAAATTGATAACAGAAGATCAAGAAAAGGCAGAAGTGTTCAATTCCTACTTCGGCTCGGTCTTCTCCCAAAAGAGGGTCTATGACCCCCCTGGCAAACCTGAAGTGCAGACTGAAGGGGCAGAATTGCAGCTTGAGATTGATAGGCAAATGGTCAAGGAGCACCTGATTACTCTGAACGAGTTTAAATCTCCAGGGCCTGATGAGCTGCATCCTAGAGTAATAAAGGAACTGGCAGAAGAACTCTCAGAACCACTGTCTATTATCTTTGAGAAATCATGGAGGACAGGTGAAGTGCCAGACGACTGGAGGAGGGCAAATGTTGTTCCCATCTTCAAAAAGGGCAAGAAGGAGGAACCTGGGAACTATAGGCCAGTCAGTCTGACATCAATCCCCGGGAAGATTTTTGAGCAGATTATAAAGAAGTCAGTCTGCAAGCACCTTGAAAACAATGTAGTGATTACTAGAAGCCAGCATGGATTTGTCAAGAACAAATCCTGTCAGACTAATCTGATCTCATTTTTTGATCGGGTAACCTCCCTTGTGGACTGTGGGAATGCTGTGGACATTATATACCTGGACTTCAGCAAAGCTTTCGACAAAGTGCCTCATGATATCCTGATTAGTAAGCTAGCTAAGAGTGGGCTAGATGGAACAACTATCAGGTGGATCCACAATTGGCTACAGAATCGGACTCAAAGAGTGCTTATCAATGGTTCCTTCTCAAACTGGGGAGAGGTAACGAGCGGGGTACCACAGGGCTCGGTCCTGGGCCCGGTGCTCTTCAACATTTTTATTAATGACTTGGATCAGGAGGTACAGGGAATGCTTATCAAATTTGCAGATGACACAAAGTTGGGTGGAACAGCTAATACTCTGGAAGACAGAAACAAAATTCAAAGTGACCTCGATAGGCTGGAGCGCTGGGCCGAAAACAACAGAATGAAATTTAATAGGGATAAATGCCAAGTGCTGCACCTAGGGAGAGGAAACCAAATGCAGAGTTACAGAATGGGGGACACTTGGCTCAACAATACTACAAGTGAGAAGGATCTTGGAATTGTGGTAGATCACAAACTGAATATGAGCCAGCAATGCGATGTGGCTGCAAAGAAGGCAAATGCAATTTTGGGCTGTATTAATAGAAGTATAGCTTCCAAATCGCGGGAAGTGATAATTCCCCTTTACTCGGCACTGGTTAGGCCTCATCTTGAGTACTGCGTCCAGTTCTGGGCACCTCACTTTAAGAAGGACATAGACAAACTGGAGAGGGTTCAGAGGAGGGCAACAAGGATGATAAAGGGACTGGAAACAAGGCCCTATGAGGAGAGACTGAAAGAACTGGGCATGTTTAGCCTTCAGAAGAGGAGACTGAGGGGAGATATGATCGCACTCTTCCAGTATTTGAAGGGATGTCACACAGAGCAGGGCAAAGATCTCTTCTCGTTCATCCCAGTTTGCAGGACACGGAATAATGGGCTCAAGTTACAGGAACCTAGATTCCACCTAAACATCAGGAAAAATTTCCTGACTGTCAGAGCAATAAGACAATGGAATCAACTACCTAGGGAGGTCGTGGGCTCTCCCACTCTGGAGGCATTCAAGGTGCAGCTGGACAGACATCTATCAGAGATGCTTTGACCTAGATTCCTGCATTGAGCAGGGGGTTGGACTCGATGGCCTTGTAGGCCCCTTCCAACTCTACTTTTCTATGATTCTATGATTCTATGATTAGCTGGCTTTTTGTCCACATGTGCTTCACCTCCTGCTGCCCCCCCCCCTTGAATCTTTCTGCCTGAGGTTTTCTTCTGAAATCAAATGCCTTCCTCTCCCCTGTCCATGCATCCCTTTGTACAATTATAGGGGTGTCCTTAGGAGACAGGGCCCTTTACAGATCATATATACTTTAGATCATATCATATATGATCATATCATATATATACAGATCATATATACTTTAGATCATATATAAATTGGTGTATGCAAATTTGTGCATTTGTTTTGTCTCCAAAACATCTGGAGAGCACCAGGTTGGAGAAAGTTGTAGCAGTAGATGCTGGTCCCACCTGCGTGCTAGAACAGTTGCTAACTCTTGTCTTCCCACTGAGCCGCCAGCAGCTCCGTCACGCGTGGTGCCCTCACCTCTCTTGTCTACGGCCCTGATATCTGCATGATTGGCCACCAGCTCCTCCACCATATTTTCGACCCCGAGCCGTGTGGCAAGGATTAGCGGGGTGGAGCCATCATGCGCCGATGCATCCAAGTCTGTCTGTCTGTTCCGCAGAAGGATCTGTCGGGAGACAACCGTGTGACATCAGTAGGTTTCAGAGTGAACAGCAAGACGGTGAGGTTTACCTGCGAATTTGAGAAAATGTCGCTCCCCCATGCAGACCTGCCCTCGCCCTGCCATTCAGCAGAGGTGTCGTGGTAAATTCTGAAGTGCGGGCACCCATCGGGACAGCCCCCGTAGCCACGCCCCCAAGGAGAGTCCAACAATGCAGGCAGCTGTGTTGATCCCTATCAACAAACCAGTTCTAGAAGTCTTCATCTCCACCAGGAGCAGGACTCTGGTAAAGCTAACGGGCGTGTTCGACATGTCACATCAACTCACCCTGGCAATAGCCACAGTGGGTTGGTTCTGTGAATAACCCACGGTGTGCCCGACAGACAAGCGGGCTCACCGCGGGTTGTTTGCCCCATCCCTCTCCCTCGGTCCTCCTGCGGGTATCTCCCCCTCCCTGCTGTGATCACCAGCTGTTTTCGGCTCACTGCAGCTTTTTTGCCCTTTACCCCCTTTCTTTCTTTCTTTCTTTTTTTTTTTGGAGATTCCAAAAGCCAGCTTGACAGCTGTCAAAAACAAGGAAAGAAAATCCCTATTTGAAGCCTTTTTGGGTCGATGTCCAGGGTTGGTACCTGCTACACCCCAGGACAGTGACCCACCCGAAGCATCAAATTTCCGCACTTGTGGAACTGCAGACTTCCACAGTTGCACAAGTGTGGCTTTTTAAAAACACACAACAACAAACATATTTGTGCACAGTGTGTGCACAATTTTTTTTTTAAAAAAAAAAAGCATTGCCAGCTCTTCCAGGATGCCACTCGGGCACTTTGAAGGGGCTGCTGGTGGCTGTCAAAACGGGGATGGTGAAAGCCAGCTGTCAAGCCGGCTTTTGCTATCTCCAAAAATAAGGGTAAATGGCAAAAAAGCTGCAGCAAGCCAAAAACGGCTTGTGATCATGGTGGGGAGGGCAGCAAGCCAGTGCCAGCTGCCCCCAACTGCCGCTGGGCACTTGTGGGGCGGTGGTCACTGGCGGGTGCCTGGGCAAGAGCAGCAAGGGGTTTTTGCTGCTCTTGCCAAGCGGCTTGCTAGCCGATTCCCGGTAGCCATGATGAGGTCAGTCACCTGGGTTTGGACGACGCAACAAACCATTGTGGATAACAACAACAACCCATGATGGATTGTCATGCCGTGTGAACCCAGTCAATGGGTCTTAATTGCTCTGTCAAGATCAAGCCATCCCAAAATGTTTTGCATTGCAGCAGTGAATATATTATGGTATTGTTACTTGGGAAGTCCATTTCTCCCCCAGCTACTGTGAGGATTGTAGGTAAGTTCAGAGGGAACAGGGAAGCCTAAGGAGGTGGACAGATGATGTCCCCATCCCTGTTAATTAAAATCACGGTGTTTTGACCTTGCAAGCCCCGGCTCCACTACAACACTGCAATCAAGTTTCTCTTTGGCATCCCATTTATTTGGGAAGGAGAGGTAAACCTGCAGCAAGGAGAAGGGCTTTGTCAGTGCTGGCCCCAAGCATGTGGAATGGGGCCTCAGGGGAAGTACAATTGTATACCTCTCTCCCAGCCTTTTGATGATTATGCAAGATGAATGCTCAGCCAGATGGGCCAATGGTATGACTTGGTATAAAGCAGCTTCATGTGTTCACACGCTTGGAAGTATGCATTCACAGCCATAAGGACTAGAAACTTGTGAGGTGTTTTTTTTTTGTTTTTTTTTAAGAAAGCTGAGATTCTTACAAATCTGCATCTGAAACCACATTCTCCTACTTTTCTGCAGTCCAGCCCAACAGAACCACAGTCAGTATGAGCTAAACCATAGTTTTGACTAAAGACACTTTGACTAAAGCCTTCTCCGTTCTCAGGGCAACTGAATCAAACAGATATTGGCCACACCGGAGACAGTCTTTCTTCCTCCCCAGAATACTAACCAGAGGGAGGCCCTATGCTTCGGACCATAGGGCCTCCCTCTGTGACTGTATACCCCCCCCCTTGTTAACCTGGAAGACACCGAGCGCATCGGCTGCAATGGCACTGTGCAAGGGGGTCCGTCCCCACTGGTCCCGGGCGTTGACGTCAGCTCCAGATGCCAGGAGTCGCCGGGCAGCATCTGCGCGGGAGTATCGGGCTGCTAAGTGGAGGGGCGTCTCCCCAGAGCTTCCCACTTGTTGGTCTGTCCAGGATCCCTCCAGTTCCAACCCAGGAGAATGGGCCAAAGGCATCAATGGCATCAGTCCACAAACTGGAGAGAGAAAAGGGGGCATGGAGTGAGTGGGAGGCGGGATTTCCAGTATTGCCAGATATAAAGGTGGGATTTCCTATTTCAGCCACTTCTGCTGGAAGTAACGTATTTCTGGTATTCCTCCTATTAGAGGAAAACAAAACAGCTGGCCTTGGAGGGCTGGACCCCAACAGATTCCATGTATGAAAGCTGCTCCTTCTGCTGAAAGTGCCTAGTGACTATCAGAGTGGGGTCTTGAGGCAGGGCCCCTTGGAACTTTTGTCTAGTGTGGTTGGATCTCCTCACTGCTCTTTCTTCTGCAGGGGTGGGACTTCCTGTCTTCCTCCCAGTGGCTTCCCTGGGGGTTAGACGTCTCTCTTTACCTGGCTCTTGTTTTTTGACAGCCGCCGGGTTGGTGTCCTTCTCCTGGGTTGGTGGGCTGAACTGGACCTGTTTCTTTGGGCTAGGCTGGTCTTGCTCTGGTAGTGATCTGGAATCTGGATCTCCCTGTATATGAGAGGCCATTAAAACAACAGCAGCAGCAGCAGCAGCAGCAGCAGCAGCAGCAGCAGCTCCGGTGCCTCCTGCTGGAGCACGACCAACATGTTATACCGTCCCCGAAACATCTCTTCCCTCAGCACAAATACCTTCATATCTTTGGTGTTCAGGGGTCCATCAAAATGGGGGCTGGAGCACATATCAGGGTCCTCTACAAATTCAGCACCCAGTTTCATCGGCCTGCATTTTGGGAGAGGGTGAAAGCAAAGAATGGGTGAAATCAGGGCCGGTGCTACCATTAGGCCAACTAGGCGGCTGCCTAGGGCGCCGGGCTAAAGGGGGGCACCAGGAGCATAGGGCTGGAGGGAGGGAGGGCTCAAGTGGGAAGGGGGGGCGCTAAATATCTGATCTTGCCTAGGGCACCAAACTGCCTTGCACCGGTCCTGGGTGAAATGCTGACCCAGGATATTACTTTTCTTAATAGGCAGGAACATGGAAGCTGCTTTATACCAAGTCAGACTCTGTGTTCATCTACCCCCATGTTGTCTGCTGCAGGGGTGGGGAACCTCTTTCAGCCCAAGGGCCGAATTCAATTTCAGGGAAGCTCCCGGGGGCTGTGTTCCAGGGGTGGGCGGGGCCGAAGGCAAAAGGGGCAGGGCCCAAAAACAAAAGAATACCAGCACATTTTAGCTTAAAGCTCTTAGTGCCAGGAACCACCAAATGGGGAAAAGGTGCATAGCCATCTGGGGATTGGGGAACCCAGGAAGGCCAGACTGGAATCTTAGGTAGGCCAGATTTGGTCCCTGGGTCTGAGGCTCTGCCCCCTTGGCCTACTTTCACTGGCAGCAGCAGTTCTCCAGGCGGAGGCGATGTTAGGGGGTGGCTCACTAGGGCTTGAGCCCTGAATCTTTCATTTGGAGCCCTGAATCTCTGGGAGGCCATCTGCCCCACCACCCTGCTGTCCATGGGCACTGGCTGAAATAATGGTCCGGGGCCTTGATGATCCCTGTTGCATCTGATCCCCCTGAATTAGCTGGCTTTTTGCCCACATGTGCTTCACCTCCTGCTGCCTCCCTCCCACCTTGAATCTTTAGGATCATAGAGTTGGAAGGGGCCTACAAGGCCATCGAGTCCAACCCCCTACTCAATGCAGGAAACTAGAGGAGGGGTCTCCCATCCAAGGAATAACCAGGCCTGACCCTGCTTAGCTTTCCACGCTCAGACAAGCTGAGCCAGCTTGAGCCACAGGCCTGTACTGAGTGTTTTTTCTTTCTTTCCTGAACTCAAATGCCCTCCTCTCTCCTGTCCATACATCCCTTTTTTACAAATAGGGGTGTCCTTAGGAGACAGGGTCATTAACAGAATTTAGAGCATATGTAAATTAGCATGTGCAAATTTGTGCATTTTTTTTTGTCCTATGCGCCTGAGCCCCAGATCTTTTTGGTACCTAGCACTGCCCCGTCTCCAGGATTTCAGACAGGAGTCTTTCCTGCTCCGCCTCCTACATCCTTTTAAATGAAGGTGTCGAGGACCTTCTGCACGCAAAGCATGCGTTCTTCCACTGACTTATGGTCCATCCCCTACCATTTTGCATCAGATTTTCCCAACCTCTCTCTGACCAATCCACCTCTTCCACTTCCCCTCCTGCTGCTGCTTATGAATATTAAGATCTTCCTCCGAGGTCCTTCTCCTAATTCTCTCACCTTCAAATGTTGAGCTGAATGGTGAAAGGGTCTGTTTGGTAGTGGCACCCTGGCCGTGGAATACTTTCCCTTGGGTGGTTTGCCTAGCCCTGATAATGTATTTTGGAACCAGGCGAAGACACTTTGAAGTTTCATGTTTAGACAGAGAAAAGTCTTCCAACTCCCAGCATTCCCCAGCCAGCCATGGCTGGCTGGGGAATGCTGGGAGTCGGAGCAATTTTCTCTGTCTAAACATGCATAGGTTTATTTATTTATTTATTATATTTATACTCCACCTTTTTTCCTTCAAGGAACCCAAGACGGCTTACATAATCCTCCTCCCCCTCTCCATTTTATCCTCACAACAACCCTGTGAGGCTGAGAGTCAGTGACTGGCCAAAGCCACCCAGTGAGTTTCATGGCTGAGTGGGGACTAGAACCCGGATCTCCCAAGTCCCAGTCCAACATTCTAAACACTACGCCACACTGGCTCTCAGTTATGCCCTTATTCATCATGGCCTTCTATTTCACTGCCTTTTAAAATGAGTTTTTAATTTTTCTGTGGAATGGTTTTATTTTTTTATTATGCTGCTGCTGTTTTAAACTATTTGCAATGTTGCTTTAATCTATTTTATGCTTGCAATGCCACTCCGAGTACAGAGCAAGCTAGAAACTTTGTAAGTAACTAAGGGCACAATCCTATACAAGTTTAAACAGAAAAAAAGACAAACTTGCATAGGATTGTGCCATAAATAAATAACTAGCTGCCGTTTGCCTTCCCATTGATACTCACTTTAGTCCAATAGCATCTTCCCCCAGGGGCTCCCTCCGGCAGCGACGTTTCTTGCCTTGGTGTGGAGCAAATCCAGGTGGGAACCAGAGTGACCCATGTTCACGGTGCTGGGGCTGGCGGATCCTCCACACCCCAAAAAAGATAATCAGCGCTATTACCAGAACTCCAGCCCCCACGCCGTAAATGAGGGGCCCAGAAAAATGGGAAACTGAGGCCTGGGGATCTGATTGTGAGAAGAAGAGAGATGATGAAAGAAACGACAGCCTGGCCCTCTCCTTCTGTTCTTGGTCCCATCTACACTACAGACTTTTAAAAATGGTTCTGTGCCAGATTATTTTTATTTTATTTTATTCATTATATTTATACCCCGCCTTTTTTCCTGAAAGGAACCCAAGGCGGCTTACATAATCCTCCTCCTCCTCCTCCTCCTCTCCACCTTATCCTCACAACAACCCTGTGAAGTAGGTTAGGCTGAGAGTCAAGTGACTGGCCCAAAGTCACCCAGTGAGTTTCATGGCCGAGCGGGGAATAGAACCCAGATCTCCCGAGTCCCAGTCCAGCACTCTTACCACTACGCCACACTGGCTTCCCTGAAGAATCCTGCAAATTGTATTTTGGTGGGAGAGCACTATGAATACTTTGTTAAAGATTTCTAAGCCCCTTTACACATGCATACACAAAATATAAAAGAAAACACACACACACAAAACAGAAAGGACAAAAGAATACCGCCAACAATAAAGTTGCATTTTACAACCATCCTTTTCCATGTTTTAGCTCCTTTGCTATTTTTAAACCTATTTTCAAAACCATCTCTTTTAAAAACTCTTTTACATGACTATCGCTGCTTTTAAGTACTTTTAAATGCTTTTTATCATTGGCTTTATGGTATTCATTTTTTATTACATATCTCGCCCTGAGAGCAATGGCTATAGGGCGACTCATAAATAAATAACTACAATATTGCACAAGTAAATATCCACAGCCTACTTTTATGCTTATTCACTTATCTGGCTCAGGAGCCTGTGCTAATTTCCTCCCAGCAGAGACTGGCCCTCCCTTACTGCAAAGAGCACCTTTGGGGTCAAATAGCAGAGGGCAAGGAACAGCAGGATTTTAAAATTAATATTACATTTCTATCCCACCTCTTTTCCTCTTGCAAGGAACCCAAGGCGGCTTACAGGAACCTCCTCCTCTCCATTCTATCCTCACAACAACCCTGTGAGGTAGGTTAGGCTGAGAGTCAGTGACTGGCCCAAAGTCACCCGGTGAGCTTTATAGCCGCATGTGGACTAGAACCCGGATCTCCTGAGTCCCAGTCCAGCACTCTAACCGTTACGACACACTGGATCAGGAGCACATTCCAGATTGGGAGGTCCACAACGACTACTTCTTCAAAATAAAACCGGCTGGTTTAACAATACTTTTTGAAAATCACAAATGGCATAACTTGAAGTTTGGCTCTGAATTACCATGGGCAGATAATGGAACGTTGGGACTATACCATACACTGTTGGAGTGTATGGTATTGGATGGGGGGTGGGGGGTATTATTACTCTTGGTAATTTAAGTCTGAATGTCCAAGAATGGGTCTGTAATGATTCCAAAAAACACTCAGAAGAACAGGGAGTGAGAACTTTCTGAGATCAAAGCAAGACCACCGCTGCTCCCTGCCTGGGCATAACTAACAGCTACAGTAAACAGTAGCCCTATTCACACATTCGCCTGAACGTAAGTGTGTAAAGTAGGGGTGCAAAAAGTGTTGATCACAGCAGGTAGGAATGTCAGAGAAATCTCCACGCATTCGGATGATTTCGGATTGCTAGGAATCCAACTTACAGATTCCACAGTGGACCGGCTTTTTTCTGAGTCACACGGACTTGCAGACCGTTTGTTTTACTTGGGGGGGGGTGTTTGCGCAGCTGCCCATTAGCATAAATGCCCATTTGCACACATGCACACTTTCAAATGCAAACCTAAGTTTGGGAAATTGCGAAAAACTTCCTGAGACTTGCACTCCTGCTTGCGTTTGCGTCTGGGGTTGGGACATGACACGTTCGCACGATTTGCAAAGAGTAATGAAAATGATCATGCATCCCTTTAAAAAATCCGACTCCGTCAATGAGCGGACAATGGGAGGAAAGGTGCCTGACAATCCGTGAAACACAGACCCGTACATCACTGCCTACGAGCCTCAAGTGGCAGCCCCCAGGATCCTGCGGCACCAGGAAAAGGGGAGGGGAAGGAAAAATCATGTTAGGATCGACTCTACGGTTCCTGCCAAAGAAGCCTTGTTCCTGGAGTCTCCCTGGGGCATCCTAGGAAGCGGTGCTTGAAGGTTCCTGCCTGCTTCCTAGGACACTCTGGGGATGCTCCAGGAACAAGGCTTCTATGGCAGGACAGGAGTCAGAGATCCTGTTCCTACAGTGTTTCCCCTCTTCTCTTCTAGGCAGTCAGGCTGGGAGGGGGTGTGTGCTTCAATGTCTTGATTCTGTGACATAGAACAGATGCCATTGCTGCAAAACCAAGATCGGTGGATGCTGGGGCAAGTGTCCGAGTGGCGGGTGAATGCGGGCATGTGTGCCATCCGCCACCCCAGCAGACACCCGATGCTGCTCTTGGGGCCAGAAACGTAGTGCATCCCTGGTGTAGAGAGATGGAGCAGCGCATGTGCTGGCCTGGCCCCACTCCCTCCATGTGCATGAGCATCAGGCCCTGCCTCCTCATTCCTCAACTGGCCTACTAACATTCTTCAATGCAAGTAGAACGTCCCTTCAGATCTGGTCACACAATGTGGGGACAAAGGGAATAGGGCCTGGGGTGCATGGGGACATAGGAGGTGGGACCAGCAAATCTGGCCCTTTCCCTCTGTGCATTTGTTGCCCCCGGGCATACAGGCAAATGCCTGAACTGGGCTAGAATGGACAGTGAAACTATTTATTTATTTATTTTCTATACCACCCAATAAACCAAAGCTGCTGCTTTGCCCCTAAGGGGCAATGTCAGAATGACCACTCTATAGCAGGGCTCTCCAACCTTGGGTCCCCAGATGTTGCTGGCCTACAGCTCCCAGCATACCCAGTCAGCCTGGCTAATGGCAAGGGATTCTGGGAGCTGTAGTCCAACAACATCTGGGGACCCAAAGGTTGGAGAGCCCTGCTCTATAGTCAGGGAATATCATCGAATTCCCAAATGCCAACAACGACAGATATTCCTCACGATATAACAGGGCATATGGATGTTGGCGAATCTTGTCTCCAGTACTGAAACGTCTTGCCCTGCCAGTGAAATCTGACATGGCCGCTTACCAAATATACATGGGCAGCGCCATCCAATGTGGCTGCCTGTAACCCCCTGAACTCGGGGGATTACGGGCATCCAATCAAGGATGGAAGGAAGGAGCGCAGAGGCGAAGTTCTCCTCCATGCTTCTCCTGCCCCGCAAGACAATTACCGTAGATGGCCAGTTTCAACCATCTAAGTGTTTTTTGCCCCTGCTCACAAGGAGGAGGTGCTGAGGTGCTGCGGAGATACATTGTATCCCAGCAGAGCCTCACTCCTCCCCTCCCTGCCCCCCCCCCCAATGCCGGCTCCGAGGTTGGTCTTCCATCCTCAGAGCCACAGCTGGAGCGGAAAGAACTGTGCCGGCTGCGAGGGCGGAGAGAGGGTGCTCTGAGGTCGGAGTTCCAGCTCTGACCTTGGAATGCATTTCTGAGGTCAGAGCTGGAACTCCAACCTTTCCTATGGCTGTCTAGACAATGTCTAGTGGCCATAGGATTGCACCTTTAATAGATAAATCAATCAATACTGATTTGTCACTGAAGAAGGTTTTAATCTGGTGGATGCTGTTATTTCTTTCTTACTGATGTGTTTTTATTTAATCTGTTTTTAATAGATCTATTTTTATTCAATGAGTTTTTAATGATTTAATTACAACTTTCATCTGTATTTTATTAAAAGTTGTCTTGAGCACTATTTAGTAGAAAGGCGGGTTATAAACGTAATTTTAAAAAATGCAACCGCCAGATCATCCATTTTAGGTCAGATTCAGAAATCCCGCTCAGTTCTAATCAGCTAGGCAGCCTCACTTTTGTCTCAAATGCTCAGAAATTCTTCCTAAATGTGTACTATACCTTTCTCCACTGACTCAAGCCAGGCAGCTACTATTGGGTATGGAATCAGGGATTCAAGGGTTCCTTTGGCTGATAAGGCCCCCAAGAAATTCAGCACAGATTTGGGGGATGTGGGACACAGCTTGGCGCACCCGTTCCTGTCCACAGCCAGGAAGATGATAAATCTGCAATATAAACAAGACAAAGCAATAACATTGGTATGTATGGGTTATGCCTGGCCCTGGGGTATCCAATGTAAACCTGTGGGCAATTAGTATGCCTGGGCACACCTCTCTTCACCTCTTAATCAATAAATAAAGATGCAAAAGGATGGAGATTGCCGTGGGGCAGGCAAATTGAACTGTGCACGCAGGGAAATGGAGAATCTCTCTTACCCAATGGTGTCCGCAGAAGCCTTCATCTGAACCCCTGTCCAATTGCTCCTGCTTCCGAGCTTTTCCTTTCCAGTATAGGGGTAAATCCGCTCTCTGCCCTGGGGGTCCTGTTGAACTTGTAGCACGGCCCGCACGGCAACAGCCAGGGAATGCAGGAACTGTGGCAGGCCTTCCTGGGGCAGCAGGACAGCCAGGCCCAACCTTGAGTCCCCCAGTGGGGCAGGATCAGACAAGCAATCTCCCCCATCCCAGCCGCAGGAGGGGACGTTACAGCCCCTGTCGCAGTGTCCATCAGAGAAGCGGTCCCGGCAATATCGCGCATAAGAAGGGCTGAGGAGAAGAGGGCCATGACATGACATTTGGTGTGGAGAAAGTGGACAAAGAATTCCCCTGCCCTCTCCTATAGCACTAGAATTCCCGGCAGTGGTGCCGTTAGGCCTGGACTCTGGGGCAGACGTCCGGGTCCCCACCCGGCAGAATAAGCAGGAGGGGCCAGCAAAGGCAGCAGGGCTGGCTTGCCACATGGGGAAGTGGGACAGTATAAAGATTACCATCTAAAGCAGCCTTCCCCAACCTGGTGCGCTCCAGATGTGTTGGCCCACAACTCTCAGCATCCCCCAGCCAGATGCTGAGAGTTGTAGGCCAAGTTGAACACATCTGGAGGGCACCAGGTTGGGGAAGGCTGCTTTAAAGAGACTGACTCAATGAAACCGATTGTTGACCGCACCTAATTAACGTATGGAATTCATTAGCATAACATGTCGGGGTGGCACCTCCTCGGGGTGCTTTAAAAGGGGATTGGACAAATTCACGGAGGAAGAGAGGTGCATCCAAGAGGTTCAGTCCAAGAGATTCCAGGGTTATTAAATGGCGCCACCAAGTTCAGAGGCAGCATCTCTGTGAATCCCAGGTGCTAAGGACAAACAGTAGGGGAAAGCCATCCATTTCCCAATCCACTCATGAGCTCCCTAAGGTGGAAGGGTCTTGCTGGGCACCATTGTAAACAAACAGCAGGGGAGTTGGCTGTATTCCCTTCATGGCTGGCTTGTGGACTTCCCAGGGTGATCTAGCTGGCCATAATGGGAAACAGGACGCTGTCGCTGGACTTAGATGGATCTTTGGTCCAATCCAGGGCTTACATTCTTAAGAACCCCTCCAGCACTCTCAAAATGCTACATAGAGGGTCAGGATACCCTGCTGAATGGGGTGAACTGTGTGGGGGAGGGATCCCCAGAAATTGGGTGGAGGCACCTTCCATCCGTGGCAGGCAGTTCCTGGATCCAACCCTGTGGTAAAATTGTCCTTACCATTTGGGCAGGGTGATACAGACAGCCAAGCTACCCTGGGTTGAAAGAGCTCACCCCTGAGTAGGTTGGTTGTCCGAATGGTGCATGCCTACTCAGTCAGTCCTAGGCCCCGTTCCCCTTCAGCTTCCCCATTTGGGGCACCCCTTGGTGGCGACTCACTTGCACTCCTTCCGCTGGGCGCAGTCAAACCCGTCGTACAGGCAGTCTTCGACGTTGCAGTGGGGCTGGCAGCGTCCATCCCGGAAAGCCGCCCGGCACAGCTCCTGCTTTGGGCAGCTTCCCCAAGGGTTGAGCAACCCCAGGGAACAGTCGGCCCCGTCCCAGTGGGTCTCAGGAGAGCTGCAGGCCCAGTCGCAGCGCCCGTCCCCTGCCACCTGTTGGCACTCCAAGGCTGTGGTAGTGTTGGTGGCAGGGCAAGAACCTGGAGGGCACTGCGGCAGGTGACATTCTGGCCCGGAGAACCCTGCCATGCAGAGGCACCGTGGTCCGGACACGTGAGCAATGCAAACCCCTCCATTGCGGCAGTAGAGGGACCCGCAAGGAGGTAGGTGCAGGTCACAGGCGGCTCCGTCATGACCCTAGATGTGTGGCAGGGGAAGGGGAAGGTCATTTTCCTTTAAAACTCTGCAGGCTTCATTAATTTAAGCCTCGCAAATAGGACGGCACAGTTAGGATCTCCCCTACTCAGCTCTCCTGTAGACATCAGAAGCTGCCTCATAGCAAGGCAGGCCAGGGACTCATCCAGCTCACTATTGCCTCCTCCAGCCTTCCCCAACTTGGTGCCCTCCAGATGTGTTGGTCTACAACTCCCAGCATCCCCCAGGGCTGGCTTGTGATGATGGGAGTTGTAGTCCAAAACATCTGGAGGGCACTAGGTTGCCTACTGAGGCTGCTCAACTAGACTGCCTCCATATGAGGTGGCACCTTCTTACAACTTATGGGCATCTAATGGTACTGGTACTGGTACTTAGTAGAATTTGCAGTGCTTGTGATTGAGAAAGGACTGTGGCATAGTGGCAGAGCCCCTGCTTTGCATGCAGAGGGTCCCAGGTTCAATCCCCGGTAACTCCAGGTAGAGCTCGGAAAGTCCCCCTTCCAAACCCCAGAGAGTGACTGCTGGTCAGTGTAGAGCTAGATATGGACCAATGGTCTGCCACAGTATAAGGCAGCTTCCTATGTTCTATCTAGTCCTTTGGGTAAGAGCTGTAGCTCAGTGGCAGAGCATCTGCTTAGCATGAGGAAGGTCCCAGATTCGATCCCCAGCATCTTCAGGTAGGGCTAGGAAAAAATCCTTCTGAAATCCTGGAGAGCCATTGCTACCAGTCAGTGTAGACCTTGTGCCAGGCGCTCTCTGGGTGTGTTGGACAACAGCTCCCATCATCCCCAGCCAGCGCAGCCTGCATGATGAGAGTTGTCATCCAACACATCTGGAGGGCACCAGGTTGAGGAAGGGTGGTGTAGACAACACTGAACCAAATGGACCAGTGGCCAGACTCAGCATAAGGCAGCTTCCTATGACTACCGGGGCCCGTTTCCTAACCAGCAACCGAAACCAGCCGTCCTAATTTAAGATTTCAGGTCAGAGGCCATGACGTTTTGGCACACTGAAGACTCAGCAACCCCTTTATTTATTTATGTATTTATCTACCAACTTATTTAATTTGTATCCTGCCTTTCTGCCCAAAACTGGCGCTCAAGGCGGCTAACGATAAAACTCAGATTGAAAGCAAAATCTTAATTAAAATGTGACATAAAAGCAAATAAATGAAAAGCACAATTAACAACAGAAGAAATGAAGAGCAGCCAACCAATTAAAAACCCTTTCAGCAACAGACCAGCTGATAAGCCAAAGGTCTGCCCAGGGGTGTAGCAGACCCAGGGCTCTCAGGGACGGAGCACCGGCACTTTTTTAGCACCAGGGGCACCGGTGCCATCTGTCACCCTCCTCAGACTTCCCTGTTCCCAGCAATCCTCACAGTAGCTGCTCCTGGTGGAGATGAAAACTGCAAGAACTGCTTTGTTGATCTGGATCAACACAGCTGCCTTCATTTTGGGGGCTCTCCTTGGGGCGTGTGGCTATGGGGACTGTCATGCTGAGCATCTGCACTTCAAAATTTACCACTACACCACTGGGCCTGCCTTAAAAACGTCTTTGCCTGCTGGCTGAAGGACAACAGAGGCGGGCCAACCTACCCTCCCTTGACAGGGAGTTCCAGGGCCTGGGAGCAGCCACCAGAGGCGGTGCTAGGTATCGAAAAGATCCAGGACAAAATATGCACAAATTTGCATATGCTAAGTTACATATGCTCTAAAGTGTTTCTCTGTGTGTGTGTTTAAAGGACCCTGCCTCCTAAGGACACCCCTATTTGTAAAAAGGGATGTATGGACAGGGGAGAGGAAGGAATTTGATTTAAGAAAAAAACCTCAGGCAGAAAGATTCGGGGGGGGGCAGCTCATCCAGGGGGATCACATGCAACAGAGATCATCAGGGCCCCTGTGCCTTTATTTCAGCAAGTGCCCATGGACAGCAGCGTGCAAGGGCAGATGGCCTCCCAGAGATTCGGGGGTCCAAAGGAAAGATTTGGAGCTCCAGCCCTAGTGGGCTGCCCCCTAACACTGTCTCTGGCAGCCACCAAGAAGACCCTATCTTGCATCCCCGCCAAATATGCCTCCGATTGTGCCAGGACCAAGGGAAGAGCCTCCCCCAAAGTTCTTAAAACCTGGTCAGGCTCATATGGGAGAGGACGGTCTTTCAGAAATCACAAAGCACCCCATCCTGCAATTTGGCTACTGCACCAGCTCCTTTCATATCGTATCTGCCCAGCTCCATTCATACCTGTGGACAGTGGCAAGTGAATTCCAGAGGGTTACCGGGCACCATGCTACAGCTTCCACCATTGAGGCAGGGGTTTGATTGACAACTGTCAACCATAGATTCACACAGATTTCCTGGTTGGGAGGGAAGAAAGAAAGTACGGTAAGTAAGAGGGGTGATTTATTCCCCCATCCCCAATGGGTATAAAAATGTGCATTTTAGGGTAAAATGCACACAAATGCATATTTTGTGTGGAAACATACACTGAAAAATAATACAGATTTGTGTGTGTCTGTGTTTTTTTAATTGCAGATTGAAGTAGAAATGGGACACAACTGACTTATGACTGAAGATGTGTAAAACTGACACAGACCGAAAATAGACAAATACGTTTATCTCTAATGGTTCGCTGCTTTGCTGTTTTGGTAATAAGGCGGGATCTAAATCTAGAAAATGAATAAATACCTCTTATACATAGTTAAAAATTCAAAATGAAAATGTGGAGCAGGTTGATAAGTATAAATTTATTGGAATTTGGTTGAACGAGCAGAGGGATCATATTATTATTAATGCAATAGAAGTTAGAACAGCGGTGGTCCAGAGTAGCTTTTTTAAGCTGAAAAATGTAACGTGTAACAAAAACTTAAAATTAGCCTTGAAAATGTGCATTATACGGTTTTATGTATTTTCAGTTCTATTGTATGGCATGGAATCGTGGACTTTAACACAGACTACCATAAAAAAGATAGAAGCATTTGAAATGTGGATTTATCGCAGGATGTTATGGATTTCATGGACCGAGTGGGTGACCAACGAAGGAGTATTAAAGAGAATGTATGAAGATCAAGAAATGATAAGACACACAAAATGCAGAAAACTAGAATATTTTGGTCATATAATGAGAAATGAACAATATAGACTGCTGCAGCTGATTATACAAGGGAAAATAAACGGGAAAAGAAGTTCAGGAGGAAGAAGAAGGTTGAAAAACCTTAGTGGATTGGGGACAATACAATATCATTGTTTAGAGTGTCCATAGACTGTTTAGCCATGTCCAATCTCCGGTAGGATTGAAATGAGAAGAAGATACACATTTTAAGAATGAATGAGAGACATCTGTCTAATAGCACCCCTCCCTCATCTCCCATCTCTCCATCTTCCATCTCCTCTCCCTTACCTGTGTATCCTGGTAAGCACAAACATTGGAAGCCATGCTCATTGGACCAGCAGTCGTGGGCACCGGGTCGGTGGCAAGGCTGGGAGAAGCAGGCGTCCACCACCCCTTGGCACCGCTCGCCAACATATCCAGGGGGGCAGATGCAAGAAAATCCCTCAAGCTGAGCCACACAAGTCCCCCCATAGTAGCAGTGGGGACCAGGAAGGGAACAGGGGTCCACGTGACATTTGGGACCTGGAAGACGGAAGGCAGGGTGTGTCAGGATCAGAGATGTGCAAATCAGCAAAACCTGAGCTCGCTTTGGCTACTGGGCAGTACAGAAATGAAAACGGGGGGGGGGGGATTTTTGGAGGCAGCCCTGCGTTTCTTGTAGCATGGACTTCTGCTGCCCATGGTTACATCTTTCTCCCACCTACCTTTGGTCCCTGGGGGGCACACGCAGCGGAATCCGTCTGATGTCTTGGTACAAGTTCCTCCGTTCAAACACTTCTCCCTAGGTAGGCACTGCAACCGGAAAGATTCAGAGCTGATGCATAACAACAGATATTCAAGGTGGAAACGGTGGGATCTTGCTCCAGCTTCAGCTCCGAAGAAGAAGAAGAAGAGGAGCTGGCACGGGGTGAAGGGCTCCCACTTGCGGCTGATTGGAACCAAGGCCAGCAGCAGACCTTGGCCAGTCCCCCGCCTCCCCCTCCCTCAGGGAACAAGAGCGGGGAGGGGAGCTGTCTGATGCGGCTCAGCTGCAGGAGTTGGCCTTGGGCAGCGAAGCTGACTCAGGGGGGGAAAGGACTTCAGGCTTGCAGCCTTATCAAGGCCAGGAGAAGCGCCTGGTGGAAAGGCACGTGGTCAAAAGGAGGCGCACAAGGTACCCGTGCCAAGACCCAGAATCAGACTCAGACTGAAAACGAGGCCAGGGTCAGGATATTTCTTGGAGATTCTGACAGGCTTCCGTTTGTAGGAAGCAAGGACTCTGATTCCTGACTCTCGCCCCTTCAACCACGATCTCTTGCCCACAGACCTGCGGACTGACTTCATAGATTTCATAGATCATAGAGTTGGAAGGAGCCTACAAGGCTATCGAGTCCAACCCCCTGCTCAATGCAGGAAACTAAAGGAGAGGTCTCCCATCCAAGTAATAACCAGGCTTGACCCTGCTTAGCTTTCCACAGACTACGGACTTGCTACTTGGACTGGTGCCTGATTCACGGCAGTGATTTATGGACTTTAAGTTCTCCCCTCATGAGGTAATGCAGGGGAACGGATTACTTTCTGTGGCTCAGCTATTGTGTAGCAATAAAGACTCTGTTTAAATCTAAAGTGTCTGGTGTGTTGAGGCCGGGTCACGACAAAACGTCACAAATACTAAGTGTTTTTCTGTTCCCATCGCTTTTTGTATAATGAAGCAGTCGGGAGCACAACCCATTGCCTGCCTACTCAGAAGAACATCCTATTGAGTTCAATGGGGCTTACTCCCAGGTAAGTGGATATAGGATTACAGCCTTGGGCTGGTAGTCTTTTCAGACCTGGGGGACTCATCCTTTTTTTCTTTTATTCAATCTTTCTTTAAAGAAATATGCATCACCATAGCAATGAAACCAAAAGGACATTAACATGTAATATACAATGAAACAACAAAAAACAAACTAAACAGAAATAAAAGGGTTTTGATGAGAAAGAGCTAGAGATGCATCTAAGGAAGCAATGATCTTCGCAGCACAATCCTATGCATGTCTACTCAGAAATATAAGTGCCATTGAGTTCAAAGGGACCACGGGTGTAGAACCTTGTTTTCTATGGAGCTGCATTCCCTGGAGGATAATCTGTCTGTCTGGGGCTACATTCAAGTGGTGGGCAGGGCCTAATCCAGCAGTGGACAGGATCAAAGCCAACGATGGGCAGGCCACCCTCTTTCCCCTCTATCCTTTTGCTACCCTTCCCTCTTTCACTCTCTTTCTCTTCCTCTCCATCCTGCAGCCGGCAGGCTGTCAAAAAAGGGACAGATTACTCTTGCCAGAGGCCTGAACCAATGGCTTGCAGATAGGGATGTGTAAGGAATCTGTTTTGGGTGGAAATCCATCAGATTTCTTCGGTTTGGCCCCCCCAGATTCCATTGCACTTCACCTGTGCCAGCTCCGACTTGCTGCCATTGAGTCAAGCCAGCTTGCAGACTCCCGTCTGTAAGTTTTGCGCAAAATGGCACCCAAGAAACACATGGATTGGCGAGATTTGTGCAAATTGCACAAGTCTAATTAAAACCACATACTTTTGAGGCGCTGTTTTGCACAAATTCCATTGGTCGTTAGGGAAAAATATGCAAACCGCAGTCCGTCTTACAGATGGAAGTCTGCCCCCCCAAAAAACCACTTGACTCGGCCCGCTTCTGATCATCAGATCGGAAGCAGACAGCAAACCTGACAAGCTCAAATGCACCGGATTTCCCTGATTCGGAACATACCTACTTGCAGAGGGCATTTGGAATTAGGCCAAGATTGCTGGCCCCTGTTGCTGTGAAAAGCTTCACCTGCTCAACCTTGCAGATCCAGCTACTGTTAAAAGGCAGAAGAGCAGATAAGCCTGGTTTTTTTTCTCCTCCCTCTGGTCAGTTGGAAACCCTGTTCAGGCATTCTTCAGACCCAGGCAGCAGACGCAGCACCTGTGCTTTCCGAGCTCACCTGGCAGCTGTGCTCTCCAGCCGGATCTGTGCAGTTGTCTCCATTCTGGCTGGTTCTCTCTTGGCATTGTGAGCCACCCCAGCCTGGGGGGCAGAGGCAGTGGGGTGCAGACTCTTTTACGACACAGCGGCCTCCATTTCCACAGGGGTCTACTGTAAAAGAATTAAGTAGGATAGATTATTAGTTTGGCAACAGGTTTAGGGCTGCCAACTTTTAAGTCTGTAAGCATTGCCCAGTGCTTTGAAGAATGGCATGAAAAGCAGAATTTCAGCATTTGGGCCTCCATCTGGCCTAGCAATGCTGTAAAGGGAAAAGTTTCACCTGCCGTATTTCTGCCTGTTATCAAGGAGCACTGCCAGAAATAAAGCTGGAAAATAAAGCTATTTACAGCCTATACATAGATTTCATAGAGATTATACAGTTGGAAGGAGCCTACAAGGCTATCAAGTCCAACCCCCTGCTCAATGCAGGAAACTAGAGGAGGGGTCTCCCATCCAAGTCATAATCAGGAGTAAGTCCCACTATACTGAATGCATCTTACTCCCCAAAAATGATGTATAGGGTTACAGACTGAAAGAGCACGAAAACTGCTGAAGTTTGATTCACTTCAATCTGGACGTAATCAAAACTTTGGGTTTTCTTCCCACTGCAGGTGTTAAATTGGCCAAACTACATAAGATGAGCTTCCATCATGTTCATGGTTAGTTTCCCATCATCATGACGATTATTATATTTACTGGAAAATAATATTTCAGCAATATTTTTTTCACTGAAATGCATATTCAGAGGGCTATGAATTTGGTGACAGCAGCAGCACTGGGGTAGGAGATGTGATTTCACCCTATAATTGGCTTTGTGTTATTAATTAATCATTATTTTTATTGAAAATGGGATAACTGGATAAAAATGTGTGTGTGTAATTTGTACATGCATGTTTTTATAACATTGAAAGCCAATTTCTGGGGGCAGTGCACCCGAAAGGGGGGTTAAAAATCTTTTAAATAAATTAAAAAATAAAAATAAATACATAATTAAAGAAACCCAAAGGGGGGGAAATCAGTTTAAAAAATGGAAAATTAGTTTTGTATTTTTAAATTTACCCTATCACATTGCACGGTGTGTGTGTGTGTATACAAAGCTCTTTATTACCAGTAGATTTGCAGAGATTTTGCACAAGCTGCACTACCACATACTCACTGGTTGAGCAAATGTCCAGGGTGACTTGACATTTTGGTCCTGTGTAACCCTCAGGGCAGAGGCAACGGAAAGTTCCGGGGCTGTTAAGGCAGGTTCCAGAATTGAGGCAGGGGCTTGGCTTGCATTCATCCATATCTTCGTTGCAAGTCGCACCTGTAGGGCAGGAAGGAAGAGAGCAGAGAGCTGGTGAGGTGTGTCTAAAGGAGGGAGTCACCGTCGGCTAGGAATGGGTCGGATTGTGGAAAATCCTCAACATTGGTTGAGGGAGAAGTTGGGCTGCCCAGGTGAGGAGCTGGGGTGGGTGGGTGGCCATTGGGAATGAGGGGCATGTTACCTACGTAGCCGCTGGGGCAGATGCAGGTGAAGGCACCTTGGTGGGTCAGGCACGTGGCCCCCTGGTGGCAGGGGCTAGAATTGCAGGCATTTATCTCAGTGCTACAGTCCTGGCCTGTCCAACCTGGCAGACAAATGCAGCATGGCCTGCAGAAAAAGGGACTTGATTATTACCATTCAACATTTATATAGTCTCTTCAAGCGTTCAAGGTGCTTCACATACACTATCTAGTTGTACTGCTTACAAGAACCCTGGAGGGCAACTCAGTCTTATTATCTACCCATATACTGCAGATGGTGGGACTGAGGCTGATAGCGTGGCTTGCCTAAGGCCACCTAATGGGTTCACGGCAGTGGTGAGATTCAAACCGGGGACCTCCCAATTCGTAGCTCAGTCTGTTAGGGAGCAGTCCTATGGCCCCTACATAGCATCTGAGGGGTCATAGGATATTTTGGATTCCCAGATCCGAGGTTGGAGACAGCACTCTGGTTTGTTGTTAACGACCCTGGGGTTAAAGAAAAGGTGGTGAACTTTAGCTCGTGGGGGGAATTTTGAATGGTTGCAGTAGTAGACTAGGACTGAGTTTGAAAGAGCAAAACTGTAGGGCCTGGGAAAGGGGGAAGAATTTGTTTGGTTTGCTTTTTAATGCAATTTCACAGTTTTGTACCAATACACGAATCAAAATGAATCAAAATTCACGCTTCTTCAAATTCTACATTGGCATTCCTCTAATTAAAAAAAGTATCATTTTTGTGTGCACAAAAATTGCATATATTTGTGAAATCAATGTTCAATTATATTAGGGGAATTGGCTTGCAGAAAACGTGCATATTAGGAGAAATTGCATACAAAAAATGTGTCTTGTTTATGATTACATGTATTCTTCTGAGAAATGTACACAAAAATGCGCACAAATATTCACCCGAACTTCAAAAAAAATTCTCAAAGTTTGGGAGAAATCAATTGTAAGAATGGAATTATGAGAAACTGAAACTGACAAATTCATCTCTCCCTGGTAGGACTGCCGCTTTGCCCGCTCACTGGTCCTGCATCCTTGCTTTAAAAGTAGCTTGACCCACAGAAATGGAACAGGCAAAGATTTCCGTGTTGAGGAAGTAAAGTAAACCAAAAACTCTTTACCTGCTTAATCTGTGTGTGTCAGCCTAGAGCCAAAGGCATTGGAACAGGGCCAGTGAAAATGGGTGGCGGCACCCCTAGATATGAAGAGAAAGAAAGGCTGTATGTACTACAGGCAATCATTTCCAAAAAATCAAAAGCAAACCATTACTTTCCCTTTTATGCCACCGTGGCACTAGTCCTGATCCAGGAATGGTAACTTAATCATTGTGCAACCATCATAGGGGGAGGCGGGGAGAGAGAAGAGGAGAGCTTCTTTGCAGTGGGGAAAAAACTGTTCATTCCTTTCCTAGTACTACTTAGGGCACAGTCCAATGAGGCTCCCCGTAACCCTCCGAACTCCGGGGTGGATTATGGATATCCTACTATGTATGGCGGGAGAAGTGTGGAGGCAAAGGTCACCTTCGTGCTCCTCCTACCATGCAACGCACTTAGAAGGCTGCAATCAGCCTTCCTGCAAGCGGGCAGGAAGGAGTGACAGGGTGCCACCAGGACACTGCGCATGCTGGCGGAGCCTGTCTCCTCCCCTCCCCGCCCCGCAAAGCCCGTCTCCAAGGTTGCTCTTGTAACCTCAGAGCCGCAGTCAGCGCAGTTCTTTCCGCACCGGTTGTGAGGGTGGCGGGAGGGCGCTCTGAGTTTGGAGTCCTAGTTCCGACACGTTTCCAAGGTCGGAGCTGGGACTGAAAAATCCTATGGCCATCTAGACTCTGTCTAGTGCCCATAGGATTGCGCTATTAATGCCTAATTGTACAATGTGTGCTTAGCTGTAGCCATTTCCCCAAAACCCATATACAAATCAATAGAGTAGTGAAATTGATTAGACCAGATCTCAAGCGCATTCTAGCCTAGTCAATTTCAATTCCTCAGTGTGAGCTTTAAAACCTAGGCAATGAGCAAAGATGACATCTGGGAATCATGCTTCATCCCACCCACCACCCACTCACCCCACCCCCATCCATACCCAGATTCTGTCCCTTGGCAACTGCCCCCATTGAGGCACTGCCAATTCTGGCAGGGGTCATTGAGTTCTGTGCAGAGAGGTCCCATGAAGCCTGGAGAGCAAACGCACGTGAAGGAGCCCGGGGCGTCTATGCAGGTTCCGGGTCCGCAGGGGGCGCTGTGGCATAAGTCTGCATCTCTCTCACATTGGTGTCCCTCAAAACCTGCAGAAGGGGAAGCCTCGACACCGTTATTCACCTCGACACCGGTCTCAATCCACACTTGTCCTGCCCTTTTCATCTATACCTTCCCTGCAAACCCATTCTGCCCTGTTTGGAATCTGGAAAAAAACAGAAGGCTGGAAAGAACCAGAATATCCATCCATCAAGGTAGAATCCTCCATGATTAAGTGGACATTCACAACATGCTTAATATACGTGTTCTGTAAATTTATTAGGGCTGGTGCCAGCATCTGACATCCATGAGCAGTTGTCAGGGCCCCAGCAAGGCCCCTCCATTAAGAATAAGTAAATTCCAGCCTGGTGTTCTGAGTGGCGCTGAATCTAAATGCCATATTCATTTCCCACAAAGCCCCTGACTTAGCATCACTCTGGGGGGCATTGAGAGAAATGTGGCTAGACTGACTCACTACCCAGTGCTGCTTGTAGCACTGCTCAGATATTTGTTGTTGCCTGCCGCAACCAGGTGAGCGTGAGCCTGAGCAGCCCATCAATAGAAGACGGGGGCCACCAGAGGTCACTTTGACTAGGGGCTCCTCAAACCTGGAGCCAGCCCTGAACTTCATGAAGAACTCATGCTTCTGAATTTGACTTTTTTTTCTCCAGGACCACCCCAAGACTTTTTGCTGCCTGAGGCAGAGCAGCAAATGGTGTGTGTGTGTGTGTGTGTGTGTGTGTGTGTGTGTGTGTGTCCCCGCCATGTCAGGGTGCATCATACCCAAAACCAGCCAAGTTATTTTGGCAACTGAGGCAGAACATCCTGCAAGTCTATCTCCCTGGCTGTAAAAGTACAATAATATATTATTTTCTGCCCTTTCATAAAACTCCAAATCAGCTGCCTCACTCTGCCTAATGGGAGGTCTGGCCCTATTCCTGTTAACTCTTCATCCTTTCCCCCCTTTTGTATCACATTTGTTAGCAGGCCCTGTTCACAAGCTGAAAATCTATTTTTTTTTAGTCTTTGTCCAGGTCCTAGAAAACTTCACTCAGTAACTTTAGAAGCAATACTACTACTAACTCCTACTAATAATTTAATGCACTCTGATCTATTCACATGCTCCACTCCATCTACTGACCCTCACCAGTTAAGGTGTGTGTGTGTGTGTGTGTGTGTGTGTGTGTGTGTGGAACCTCAGGACTGGAGGTGAAATCCAGCCCTCTGGGGCTCCCTAAATGGCCACACCCCCTCCTCTGGCCACACCCCCAACCACTGCTCGTTTGGCAGTTTCTGGCTTTTGTGCAGTTTTTCCTTATTCTGAAAGGTTGAAATGCCTCTCCTCAGACTGTTACTGGCAATATGAACTGTAAGATAAAATATGCTGCCTTTTAAAGTATTTTGGCCCCACCCCCTTTTGCCCTTGGGCCCGCCCACCATTTGGACTGAAAAAGGTTCAACACCCCTGAATTCAGGGTATACATTGATGGGTCTTCCCAAGTGGCCCCCAAATTCGGCCTATTCCCTCCCCTTCTCTCTCTGTCTTTGACACACACACAAGCACAGAGTTACCTTGGGGGCAGATGCAATGGAAAACTCCTGCTGAATTCTGGCATTGGCCCCCATTCTTACAGGGAGCGCTGACACAACTGTCCACTTCCCGCTTGCATCGGGGTCCCCCAAATCCTAACAAGAGCAGGGCAAAAGGTTAGTGCGCCCCCAATCCCAGGAATTCAAATCCAGAACCAATTAACTCCAGAGCCTAAAATGACCTACAGCTGGCCACACTAGCAGGAACCAGCCCTCTCAGAGACAACCCCCCCCCCTGCATCCCCCTTCTGCTTTTTGAGCTGGCTCCTCTTCCTGTCTACCGCACTCACCCGGAGCACACTGGCAGGCAACTCCGTGGCTCTGTGGGAGGCAGGTTCCCCCATTGAGGCAGCGATCCTGGGTGCATTCTTCCACTTCACACAATGGCCCCCCAAACCCTGCAGGGGAGAGACATCACCAGTGAAAAAATCTCCTTATTGGGGGTGAGGGGTGGAAACAGCCAGCCTGGTGTGGTGACGTAAGAACATGAGAAGAGTTCTGCTGGATCAGACCAAGTGTCCATCTAGTCCAGCATTCTGTTCACACAGCGGCCAGCCAGCTGCCCCAATGGGATCTCACAAGCAGGACATGAGTGCAACGGCACCTTCCCGCCCAAGTTCCCCAACAACCGGAGTACATAGGCATACTGCCTCTGATACTGGAGGCAGCACAGGGCTGGTGCAAGACAGTTTGGTGCCCTAGGCAAGATCAGATATTTAGTGCCCCCCCTTCCCACTTAAGCCCTCCCTCCCTCCAGCCCTATGCTCCTGGCACCCCCTTTAGCCTGGCGCCCTAGGCAGCCGCCTAGTTGGCCTAATGGTAGCACCGGCCCTGAGGCAGCATATAACCATCAGGACTAATAGCCACTGATAGCCTTGTCCTCCAGAAATTTGTCCAATCCCCTTTTAAAGCCCCTCCAATTTGGTGGCCATCACTACATCTTGTGGAAGTGAGTTCCATAGTTTAACTCTGAGCTGTGTGAAGAAGCCCGTCCTTTTTTCTGTCCTGAATCTCCCACCAATAAGCTTCATGGGACGACCGCTTTGGGTTCTAGTATGATGAGAGAGGGAGAAAATTGTCCCCCTGTCCACTTTCTCTACACTGTGCATAATTCTGTACACCTCTATCACGTCTCCCCTTACTCGCTTTTTTTCTAAGCTAAACAATCCCAGATGTTGTAACCTTTCCTCATAGGGGAGTTGCTCCAGCCCCTTGGTCATTTTAGTTGCCCTTTTTCCAACTCTACAATATCCTTTTTTAGGTGCGGTGACCAGAACTGTACACAGGAACCGAACCATAGATTTGTATAAGGGTAGTATGATCTTGGCAGTTTAATTTTCAATTCCTTTCCTAGTTATGCCTAACATGGAGTTTGCCTTTTTTCACAGCAGCCATGCACTGGGTCGACATTTCCATCGAGCTGTCCACCACAACCCCAAGATCTCTTTCTTGACCAGTTACCGCTAGCTCAGATCCAGCTTGTACTTGAAGCTGGGATTTTTTTGGCCCAACATGCATCACTTTACCCTTGCTTACACTGAACCACATTTGCCATTTTGATGCCCATTCTCCCAGTTTGGAGAGATCCTTTTGGAGCTCCACACAGTCCCTTTTTGTTTTAAACCACCCTAAATAATTTGGTGTCAACATAGGAAAACAGGAAGCTGCCTTCTACTGAGTCAGACCACTGGTCCATCTAGCCCAGTACTGTCGACACGGACTGGCAGTGGCTCTCCAGGATTCCTTCCAAGCCCTGCCTAGAGGCTGGGGGTTAAACCTGTCCCAGGACCTTCTGCATGCAAAGCAGGTGCTCTGTCACACTGAACGATGGTCCCTCCCTGCAGCACCTGGTATTCCAAGGCGGTCACCCGTCCAAGGACTAACCAGGCCCGACCCTGCTAAGCTTCCAAGAACAGATGAGACTGGGCTGTTCAGGGCTGTTCAGATGTCACACTTAACTTAGTGGTTACAGTACTGGACTCTAGAAAATGGAATCCTGGGTTCAATTTTTATTTAGTTATTATATTTATACCCCACCTTTTTTCCTGCAAGGAACCCAAGGTGGACTTACATAATCCTCCTCCTCCTCCTCCTCCTCCTCCTCTTCCTCCTCCTCCTCCTCTCCATCTTATCCTCACAACACCCCTGTGAGGTAGGTTAGGCTGAGAGTCAGTGACTGGCCCAAAGTCACCCAGTGAGCTTCATGGCCAAGCGGGGAATAGAACCCGGATCTCCCGAGTCCCAGCCCAACACTCTCACCACTACGCCACACTGTTCCCGGTGACCTTGGGCCACCTTGGGTTCTTTAAGCTGCCTTGAGTGCCATTTTTTGCGGGGTACAAATCAAATCAAATAAATAAATAACCACCACACCACCCTTCCCCAAACTGATGCCCTCCAGAAGTGCTGGATTACAGCTCCGTGCTGGCTGAGGATGATGGGAGTTGAAGTCCAGCACATCTGGAGGGCACCAGATTGGGGAAGGGTGCACTGCGCAACGCGGGGCCCCATATCTCACCACCTTAGCCTTGCTTGCTCCTTACCAGAGGGACAGAGGCACTGGAACCGGCCCAGCAAATCGAGGCAGGAGGCTCCATTCTGGCAAGGCCGGCTGAGGCACTCGTTGAGGTTTGATTCGCAGCGCGAGCCCATGTAGCCCTTGGGGCAGCGGCAGGTAAAGGAGCCGGGCGTATTGTGGCAGCTCCCACCGTGTTCACAGGGGTCTGCGCCTGGAAAAAGGGCAAGAAGGAGCAGACTCAGATAAGAAACTCAGACATCGACACACAGGGCCAAAACAGACACGACTTTAAATCTGTGCATAATGCAGGGGTGTGGAACCTCTTTCAACCAGAGGGCCAAATTCAATTTCAGAGAAACTCAGGGGCCGCATTCCAATGGTATGAAGGCAAAAGGGCGGGGCCAACCCCAAAAGGGCAGGGCCAAAAATACCAGCCCATTTTAGCCTCATGCTCTTACTGCCAGGAACTAAGCATGGCATTTCACCCTTTCAGAATGGGTGGGGTGGGGGTGGGGGTGCACAAAAGCTGGGAAACCAGAAAATGATTGGTGGCTGGAGGAGTAAGGGACCGTGGCCTTTTGCGGAACTCCAGAGCGCCGGTTTGGGGCCCCAGGTAGGCTGCATTTGGCCCCAGGCCTATAGTTCCCTGCCCCTGCTACATTTGTTTTTTTCTTTTTCTTTTCATTTTTAGTGTAAAGTAGGCCAGGACCCCCAATTCGGATTGGGACACTAGCGTGGGGGTATTCTAGAGTAAAAAAGGACAAAAGGCACAGTTGCTTGACATAGATTTAAGGTAATATCTGTTTTGGCTCTAAGGCAATTCCCAACGTAGGTGACTCCCGGCCCGGGACACACTAGTGCAGGCGCAGGCAGGCTTGAGGACTATTCATTTTTCAATGGCACCTGGAGATCCGCCAAGTAGAGCCAGAAACAAAATGGTGGCTGAGGGGGCGGAGCCAATGCCTACTGGCTTCCCATGAGCCAGACCCTGGGATGACCTGCATATATTCAAGTACAAATTTATATCTCAACTACAGATCTAGGATCATAATGGCCTAAATTTATAAGTTGAGGCAGGAAGATAAATTGATGCTGAAGGTGAAGGGATATAAATCATTAAAATAAATAAATTATTCACTGCTCTTTGCCAGCCTTCCCCAACCTGGTGCTGTCCAGATATTTTGGACTACAGTTCCCATCAGCCAGCCTGCATGGCCAATGGATCCTGGGAGTTATAGTCCAACAACATCTCGAGGGAACCAGGTTAGGGAAAGCTGCTCTTCCACTGGGTGGGGTGAATTCTCTTGCCCCTCTGCTGATCGGGTACAACTGGAACACTCAATTACTTCTGATACAGAAGGATTTCCTGGAACTGTTGCCACTCTGCATGAGTCCCTAGTCTGGGTTTGGCTCCTTCCAGTCATGGAGGTGCATTCAGATCCAGCAACTTGTGGAGAAACACAGGTGATGGTGGGGGGATTACTCCTCAGAGTTCAGGTCCCTTCTTGCTCTTTTCCACTGGAAAAGTAAACCTTTTTTGCACAGAAGGGTGAAGTGTGCCTCCAATCATAACTGAGAAGTGTGCCTTGGTTAGGAGGCACAGTTACAATGACAGGCACCAGTGCCAGCTCCAGGTTTTGGAAGGCCCACGGGCAAGGCACCCTCAACAGGCCCTCTCCCTCAGTGAGTCTACCTTCTCACTGCCCTTGTCACCAGCTGCTGTAGCTCCTCATCCTCTTTCTCCTAATTGTTGCCCCCACTTGCTTGCTTGACAGGCAGAGAGCCAGTGAGCAAGTAGGCCCTGATGTCTGCTGCGCCTCCTTCTCACCACCACCGTTGCCTGGGCCAGAGCGAGAGGCGGGTGAACAAGGAGGCTGAAATGGTGATGTTGAGGAGGACGTTCAGGGGGACCTTGTCAGTGGGCCCCTACTGGGGCTGTGGCCCCTTGGCATGTGCCCAACCATGCCTACCCTTGATGCCTGCCCTGATGGGCAACCTCCCTCCACCCTACCTGGCCTGCCTTACCCATCTGGCACTCATTGATGTCATCGTAGCACATGGGTCCAGCGTAACCTTGTTGGCATGTGCAGACAGCATGGCCGGTCCGGAGGTCAGTATCACAGTGCGCATCAGGATGACACGGGTTGCTGAGGCAGGCATCATGCAGGTGACAAAAAAGCCCTGGGGGAGCAGATCTGGGTGTTTAGTAGACTGGTCCCTGACAGAAGCTGATCCCTAGAGGCATACAACTGCCCCATCCTCTGGTGCTCCTTAAACTGAACACCAGCACTGCATGCGTCCATACAACAGCCCTAGGCCTAGTATCTCCTCCATCAGTTATCGGCAGTGTTGCAGTCAGGTGATGTCACAGCATGTTCACAGACATTCCAAATTCCAAGGATGGAAAGGTCATTCATGACATATTGCAGGGAAAAGCGGGGTGGAGTAATCCAAATTGCACACAATAGATAAACAAACCGTCCTCTGTCTCTGCCCAGGGCCGGATTAAGATAGGGGCTATTGGAGCTGCAGCTCCAGGCCCCTACTAGGCCAACTAGGCTATTGCCTAGGGCGCGTAGCGGAAGAGGGCGCAGAAACGCTGCACTCCTCTTCGCTGCCAGTGCGCTCCTGCCCTGCCCGCCCGCCTCACCGACAAAGCCAGGTCAGTGCGGGGGATTGTGCCCGGAGTAGTGGTGGGGCCGAGCCTGGGCGCCTCCCCCCCACCTTGCCTCGCCTCCGCGCTGCCTCCCACCTCGCCTCCACGCCGCCTCCCCCCCGCGCCGCCTCGCCTCGCCTCCGCGCCGCCTCCCTCCCGCGCCGCCTCGCCTCGCCTCCGCGCCGCCTACCCCCCGTGCCGCCTCCCCCCCACCTCACCTCCGCGCCGCCTCCCCCCCTTGCCTCGCCTCCGCGCCGCCTCCCTCCCCCGACACCTACCTTCTCCGCGCTGTTTCCGGAGCCCCGCCTGCGCTCTGTTTTGGCAGGAGGAACCAGGGCAACAGGGCTTAAACAGCCCTGTTGCTCTGGTTTCCCCCAGCCAAAAACAGAGCGCGGGGGTCTCTTTTCGGAGGAGGCGTGGGAAGGTAGGTGGGGGGTGGCAGCGGAAGGCCGTGGCGCACAGATTTGGGGTGCAGCAGGTGAACCTCGCAGGAGCCATCGCCTGGTACAATCCGTGCACGTTTTTTACAACTGCAGCATTAAAGAGGGAGAGAAAGAGGGGGCGGGTTTTTTCCTCTCCCCCCCCCACCGCCACTCGCTCCGAGAGAAGAAAAGAGATTGTTCAAGAACCCCGAGTCATGTAAGCGCTGCTGCTGCTGCTGCTGCTGCTGCCCGCTCCCATTCATAACTCGGAACATTTACAGTATAAACACTGACGCCATCTGTCTATGGCGCTGACGCACTAACGCGCCCCCCCGGCCGCCCAGCACAGACACAGACGCCGCTTCATTCGCACACACCGCAAAAAGAAACCCAGACTCCCAATTCTGATCCACCAATATTCACGCAAAATGATTCCCCCCCCCCCATTCTACATTATTCAGCCCTAGAGATTTGTTTGGCGAGTTCTGGGGGGCGGCGGGGAGGGGTTCCCCCGGCTAGCCCAGGAGTTGTAGGCCAAAAACATCTGGGGACCCAAGATTGGAGAACACTGGTTTAGAGGGCATGAGGTATGTAAACTTTTGCTAGGTGGGGCATCAAGGCTTCTGGCTTAGCCTGTTAACCTGAAGCAATGAAGGATTGGTCTGGAACAGGGAGCAGAACCTCCGGTTCACTCGTTTTCAAAAGAGAGAGCGCACAATTTTGTGAGAGTTGGAGACAAGATATAACACCTTGGCGGGATTGTTCGGCTACTAATTTTGGCACCGGCTGCCCATAACTGAGATGGGGCAGTGCAAAGAGCCCTGACATTCAGAGTGACTTCTATTTCTGTCCCCAAAGAGAGACTTCTCTAATTAAAAGTAGCATCCCCAGCACATTTAACCGTCATGTGGATAAAAGAGAAAGTAAGGGAGAGTTGGGTGTGTAATTGCTGCAGAGAAAAGGTGAGCGTTCATTTTCAGCATTAAAACGTGTGAAAAATGAACTAAGGTCTTCCATGGGTCAGGAGCATTTAAATGCGCTCTCTCTGTTGTGCATTGAAAATGGTTTGCTGAACGAGCTTAATCTTGATTCTACAATTGAGGAATTTGCAAGTAAAAAAGCAAGAAAAGTTAATGTGTAATTTTATTTTAATCTACCAGCTTGATTCATTTAGTTTAAATGCAGGTTAGAGTTCAGTGAATAACCTGTTTGTGTGTTTAAAACTAGTGGTTGCTATTTATTTCAAGAGTTACTCTCTGCACCATAATCATAACGCAGGCTGTATTGATTATGATGCAATAATAATAATAATAATAATAATAATAATACTTTAAGGAACAAATTTTTATGAGCCAAACATCATACACTTATATTTAAATTGTTTATATGGTTTATGTTTATTTAAAATGGTTGTTGTGAATGTTCTATTTATAACGGTTTTATTGAGTTAACAAGCTTATTGTTTACAAAAAAAGAAATATTTTCAATATGTTTCTGTTTTGGCACTTTAATGGTAATTAAAATATTTAATTTGTTTTAATATAAAATTGCGTCTTCATTTTATTTATTTCCATAAAAAGGCTCACCAAAATCCTCAGCACCAGGCCCATAATGCTCTTAATCCAGCCCTGTCTCTGCCTGTAAGTGATGATCTACAGCAGCTTCATGTGACTGGCCAAGCTTTCACGTCTTGCAGTGTTTGCAAAAAGCATTCTATATGCTAACAGCAATGTGCTGGCAGTAGAATATTGACAAACAGCGCAACTTTTGTCAAGGAAGTGAAAGGTCAGTGTGTGGCTGGCGAGCATCCTGCATTGAGGATGTTTATTAGTTATTATTACACACATCTAAGCCTAGAGGACTCTGAGCATTAAAGCACAGACACACCCATAGGATAGCTCCATAGATTCTACTTCTCAGACACCACTAAACAAATATCTTTCGTGTAATAGCCAGGCTGACCATGTTGTATACACTTGACTACAGCAGGAAGACACTGGACCATTAAGGAAGTTGGGAACTTCCTGACTTTCTTGTTTATCTGTTCTCCTTGGAGTCTGAGGGACTGGCAACTCTTTGATAGCACTATGATACTAGCTATTCTATTTCTGATTCCTTTCCTAACGTTGAGTTTGCATTTTTCTCCGCTGCAACGACATTCCGAGCAGGCTCTTTCCATGAGTGTTCTAAAGCTCCCCCAAGATGTTTTCTGTCAGTTCAGAACCCAGTGGTGAATGTTGCACATTCACATTTCTCACTTCCCTCGGGCACTGAGCACTTTCCTCTACATGAGGGAGCACCTGTGGTTCAGTGGAACCAGGGCTTGCAAGGACGCAACGCCAGCACTTTTTTATGAGCAGGGACACCAACGTCATCTGTCCCCCCATCAGACTTACTTATTTGTTACATCTATATCCCACCCTTCTTCCAAGGAGTCCAAGGTGGTGTACATGTACATGATCCACCTCCTCCTCCTCTTCCTCCTCCATTTTTATCCTCACAACAACCCTGTGAGGTAGGTTAGGCTGAGAGTCAGTGACTGGACCAAAGTCACTCAGTGAGCTTCATAACCAAGTGGGGACTAGAACCCGTAGCCAGGGTTGGGCTAGCGGGGGCCTGCCCCCCTAAATTTTATCCGCCCCCCTAATTTTTTTACAAACCAATAATAAAAAAAAAAAACAGTTTACAATTTTGTCTTTAAAAGGCCTGCAAACCAGATGAACTGCTCCCCTTACTTTTTTGGCAGCACCCACCCCCGAACTTTTAGGTTGGCTACAGGCCTGAACCCTAGTTTCCCGAGCTCCCAGTCCAACACTCTAACCACTACACCACACAGCCTTCCCTGTTCCTCCTGAGCTTAGCTGTAATGCTCAGAGTTGCTGGGGGCAATGTTGACATTCTCCCCCCACATACACACAAAGGACAAAATGGGAAGAGTGCCAGGTTGGGGAAGGCTACTACATTATGCTGAGAGTTGGATGGGTCATGGACTGGTCCTAGAAAATAAAGCAGGCACCCCCCAACAGGCACCCTCTGTCCTAGAGATGCTCTCTAGAGTATCTCTAGGACAGGTTTGCCCAACGGCCATGCTGGCTAGGGATGATGGGAGTTGTAGCCCAACACATCCCAGAGGAAAGGCAGCTTTAGGAAATAAAAAAAGCTGGAGAATATGAGGTTAGGAGAGACGGGACGTCTGAGTTCCCTGGGAAGGAAGCGAAATATCGCAGAGCAGAGGATGTGGAGCTTTTCTACATGGGACTGTCAAGTGTCAAGCCGCAGAATCTACTTTCAGTTTTGCTGCAGAATTGAGATCCGAGTTCTACACAAAGCGCTTTTCCTCTCCTGCTTTTCCACTACATAACCTCTAGGTGGCATTGTGCTATATAGCAGAATAACTCAATCACCCAAGTGGGAAAATATCTTTTCTTTCACTTTCACAAATAATACCACACACACACCCCACTCTAAACAACAACCACAACCAAGAAAGTCCTCTTAAAAAACAGAAGTGAAACTGGAGGGTTACAACATCATCTAAAAAACAACAGTGAGTATAGAAGGACGAGCGCACCATAAATGCCTCGTGTAGAAAAGCTTGTTGTTGTTGTTGTTGTTTTTAAAGGGGGGGATTGAGGATTAGAGGGTTAAATGGGTTGGTTGGGGGGTGATGGCTGGCTGGGGGTGATGGGAGTTGTAGTCCAAAACATCTGGAGGGTGCCAGGTTGGGGAAGGCTGGTTTAGAATGTAAGGAGAGTGGGCATAGCTGAACCTTACCTGTCCATCCTGGGAGGCAGTGGCAGGAATACGAGCCCATTCCATCCTGACAGGTGCCCCCATTGCGGCACTGATGCCCCTCGCAGTCGTCCGGGTTCACCTCGCAGTATTGACCTGTGTAGCCTGTAGGGGGAACCAGTGAGATGAGAGACATTCCTGGAGGACAAGGCTCTCGACGGCTACTAGTCCCGATGGCTATGTACTACCTCCAGGATCAGAGGCAGCATGCCGCTGAATAACACCCTCTGGGGAACAACTGCCGGAGAGGGCTATGGCCCTCCTGTCCTGCTTGTGGGCTTCCCAAGAGGCAGCTGCTTGGCCACTGGGGGAAACGACCCTGCACTTGATGGGTCTTTGGACAGATATAGAAGCGGTGTCAGGGAGCGGCCCACTAGGGCTGGAGCCCTGAATCTTTCACCTGGAGCCCCGAATCTCTGAGAGGCCATCTGTCCCACCACCCTGCTGTCCATGGGCACTTGCTGAAATAAAGGTACGGGGCCCTGAGGATCTTGGTTGCATCTGATCCCCCTGGATCAGCTGGCTTTTTGCCCACACGCGCTTCACCTCCTGCTGCCCCCCCCTTGAATCTTTCTGCCTGAAGTTTTTTTTTCTGAAATCAAATGCCCTCCTCTCCCCTGTCCATACATCCCTTTTTACAAATAAGGGTGTCCTTAGGCTGGGGCATGCTGGGAGTTATAGGCCTTTTTTCTGTCTGTCTATCCTAAACATGCATAGGATTGTGCCTTTAGGGACTCCTTTATGGAGCCAAAAGGGTGGGGTATCAATATCTTCATAAATTGCATAAATACATATTGTGTGTGTTTGTTTTTTTAAACTCGGCTCAAAACACTTGGTTCATTCAGCAAAAACGCCTAATATCAAACCCCAAGCCCAAAATTCAGAACAGGCAGTTAAAATAGCCGGAGGATGTGGCAGCTCCTACTGGCATAGCCTTATCTGTTTGCCTATCTATCTATTTAAAGTATTTTTATCCCGCTCCTTAGCCGAAAAGGCTCCCGGAGCGGCTTACTATAATCAGAAAAGCAAGACAGTCCCTGCTTTCAGGCTTACAATTTAAAAAGACAGGACACACAAGGAAAAAGGGGTGGGGAGGGAAGAAGAGGGAGGAATTATTTTAAGTCTTTCAGAAGGCTTGGAGGGATGGCCCTGCTTCCTCCTCTCATCAAGCCAGCCTAAGTGTCATTTTCTTGGTAGAAAGGCAGGCTACAAATCATATAAATGAAATCTCACATATTTAGTCCAGACAACCCAATTCTTTGGACATCGTGCCTAGTCGCTTACCTGGGAGGCACAGGCAGCCATGGTATCGTTCATTCACATGGTGGCAGGTGCCACCGTGGAGGCAGACCTCCGGGGTGCAGGGCCCCAGGCGGTTCTGGCAGAGCGGGCCGGTGGCGCTGGGTGGGCAGATGCAACGGAACGAACCAATGTTATTAATGCAGGTGCCTCCGTTGAGGCAGGGTTTGGGGTCCCCGAAGCACTCGTTGACATCGTGTTGGCAGGTGTGTCCATCGAACCCGGGTCGACACTGGCAGACGATGACCGGGTAGGTGATGACGCAAGTTCCGCCATTGGCACAGGGATTTGCTGGGCAGAAGTCCATGAGCTGACAGTTCTTTCCTGGAAAGAGAACAAATGCTTAAGGCGATGCTTCCTGGGTTTTTCCCAGTGGCGCCATCGAGGTACGACTTGGGGCAGAGGTCTGGGGCCCCATTCAGCAGAATGAGCAGGAGGGGCCCCCAAACACAGCAGGGTTGGCTTACCCCATTTTGAAGTAAGTGAAGTCATATGCATTACTATTCAAAGTGTGTGTGTGTGTGTGTGTGTGTGTGTGATAAGACCATTAACCTCGGAGTCTAAAATTACCGTACCACACCAGTGTTTCTTCCCTCCGATTCACTCTTGAGAACATAAGGCAAAAGGTCGATCTAATCCAGCATCCTGTTTCTGACAGTAGTCAGCCAGATGCTTCCTGGAAACCTGCAAGCAGGGCCTGAAGGTGAGGGCCCTCCCCTAGTCTTGCCCCCGCAGCAACTGGTGGTATATTCAGGAATGTAAGGCCTCTGAACTTGGGGAGGCTCCATTCAGCAACTGTGGCTCAGTCAGTCACTGTAACAGGAGAATGAGTGGAAGAATGATTGACAGCAGGAGAGTGTGATGGAGTCAGAGTGAGGGACAGAGTGAGTGAGAGCATCTCCAAAATGGAAAATTGGCCCTTGGGCTGAAAGAGGTTTGACCACCCCCTCCACCTTTGCCTTATGGTCATTGCCCAATATTGTGGAGCCAAAGGAAACCTTCATTAGCTGTTAGGAGGATGAGAGAGAGAGAGAGAGAGAGAGAGAGAGAGAAAGAGAAGAAAGAAAGAAAGAAAGAAAGAAGGCATTGTAAAAGATGAATGGTTAAGATAATTGTTGAAGAAGGGAGTTTGTTAGGTTAGAGCAGGGGTGGGCAACTTGTGGCCCTCCAGATGTTTTGGCCTCCAACTTCCATCAGCCCTAGCCAGCATAGGCAATGGCGAGGGATCATGGCAGTTGTAGGCCAAAACCTTTGGAGGGCCACAAGTTGCCCACCCCGGCTTAGGATATTAGAACCATTCTTTGTTATTCTGTCTGTATCAGACAAATATTTGTTCTGGCTGTGATTCTCCATCAACAAATACCCTGATGGATTTTAATGCAGGAATGTGTTCTGGTCTATGGGATGCTAAGGTTGGCATATCTCACCCCCATGCGCTGGCTCATTTAAAGTGGAGATAAAATGGGTAGATGTCTGAGCTCTGCGCGTACTGTGTGCATAGAGCGTAAATACACCTCTAGGTCAGAAAACAGCTGCCTCCTTTGGAGGGCTGTTTTCATGCCTTAACCTTTTTACACATGGCCTGGAGTGGGGAGACATTTGGTGATCGTGTTGTGTACTCGGAGAGCAGTGGTGGAGGATTCATTCACGGGCAGCGCAATCCTATGGCCGCGAGACAGCATCTAGACGGCCATAGGATTTTTCAGATTCCCAGCTACAAGGTTGGAAAATCACTCCGACCTCATAGCTGGGGATCCGTGCTCGGATCCCCCTCCCGGCCTTCGCAGCCGGTGCAGAAAGAACCGCGCCGGCTGCTTCACCTGAGGTCATAAGACCAAACTCGGAGAAAGGCTTTGGGGGGCATTCCAGGGGGGCAGGCAGGGGAGGAGACCAGCACCGCCAAGATACGAGCTATCCTGGCAGCACTTCAGCCTCCTTCTCCCCCCCCCCCCCCGCCTGCTCCTCAGCACCACACTTAGACAGCCGACATCAGCCAACTAAGTGCTTTGCAGGGCAGGAGGAGCGCGGGGGGGAGCCTTCGCCTCCGTGCCCCTCCCACCCCTCCGTAATCCTCAGAGTTGAGGGGGGTTACGGGCATTCCGACTGGATTGTGCCCTCATTTATTTATTACATTTGTATCCCGCCTTTCCGACAAAAATGGCACTCAAGGTGGCGAACCAGAGTAAAAACCATTTTAATTAAAACATAAAAAACAAATCAATTAAAAACACAGCAATGAAAAGAAAGAGGCTGCACCCTATCAACTGGGAACCCCTTCAGCAGCAAGCCAGCTTACATGCCTAACCTGGCCTGCCGGAATAAAAACCTAAACAATTAAAGGTTAAGAACCACTGGAATAGACAATACTGGGCTGGAGGTTGGATCCAGGCTTATTTATGCTTAGAGCAGACCCACTGAAATCAATGGGATGAGATAGTCATCACTAACTTAAGTCCCACTGACTTCAATGGGTCTACTCTGACTAAGTAAGCTACAGGCCTGTAGCTTACGCTGGCTCAGCTTGTCTGAGTGTGGAAAGCTAAGCAGGGTCAGGCCTGGTTATTACTTGTATGGGAGACCCCTCCTCTAGTTTCCTGCATTGAGCAGGGGGTTGGACTCGATGGCCTTGTAGGCCCTTCCAACTCTATGATCTATGAAATCTATGAAAGTCTGGATCCACCCTTAGATGTACGTACAAATACTGTAACTTGGTATAGGGGAGCCTTCCATGTTCCTAATCTAACCAATGGTGGCGCAAGATGTCCTCCTGCCTGAGCACCACTGCCACAGCACACCCATTGCTGTGGCATGCACCACTGCCACAGCACACCCATTGCTGCCGTGTCTCCCATTTCTTGCTCCGAGGAATCCCTCAGAGTGAGAGATCAAGCGGATGGGCTCTCTGGAGAGCTGCACAAGTGGCCTGCACAAACAGTCTCCAGGGCGAGGCATTTGGGGCCAGGATGGGTCTCCAGAGTGCCTATTTGCGCTCTCTCTCTCTCTCTCTCTCTCTCTCTCTCTCTCTCTCTCTGATTGAGTCCTCAGAGCAAGAGATCAGGCAGGCAACTGTTCCGTAGAGCTGCCCGCTTGATCTCTCGCTCCAAGGGCCCAGTTAGAGTGAGAACTCAGGATGGGCAGCTGCTCCAGGGGCCTTGCTGCTGACCCTCCCACTGCAAGAGAGCGTGGCCAGCGAGGTGGCAGTGGGACTTTGTGGTGGAGGGTTGCCACATGATTTGCTGCCACTACTCTTCTGCAGCCTGAGGTGGGGGATTCTCCCTGCCTAATGGGAGGGCCAGACCTGAATCTAACCCACACCAGACTGTACTTCCCTTTCCCAAGAGTAGCCCCACAGGTGTGTCTCTTCTTCCCTGCCATACCTGTCCATCCTGACATACACTGGCACTGGTACTCCTTCCCAGGGAGACCCTGGCACGATCCTCCATGTTGGCAGGGTGAAGGGAAGCAGGGATCTCCAACCACGCCCTGGCATTTCTCCCCGGTGAAACCAGGAGGGCACACACAAGTGTAGGCAGGAGGGCTTGGGGGATGAAGGATCTGTGGGGAGCAGGTGCCCCCATTCTGGCAGGGCCCAGAGGTACAGGGGTCCATAAACTGGCACAGGTCTCCCTCGTAGCCTGCAAGGCACCTGCCAAGGCAAGAACGAAGAAGGAAAAGACAAAGGTGCTCCTGGTTAGTCGAAAGGCAGATCAGGGAACGGGGACTCAAGCAGTGCTGGATGGGGTTACACTCCCCCTGAACACTCAGGCTTGCAGTCTGGGTGTACTCCTGGACTCGGCCCTGAACCTGGATGCCCAAGTTTCGGCAGTGGCCAGGAGTGCGTTTGCACAGCTGAGGCTAGTGTGCCAACTGTGCCCATTCCTAGAGGTGTCTGATCTGGCCACCGTCACCCATGCCTTAGTTACATCCCATCTGGACTGCTGTAATGCACTCTTGTTGGGCTGCGTTTGAAAACTGTTCAGAAACGCCAGCCGGTCCGGAATGCTGCGGTCAGACCGTTGATCGGGGCCGGTTACAGGGCGCACGTGACTCACCTGTTACAGCAGCTTCACCGGCTGCTGGTCTGTTTCCCAGCAAAATTTGAAGTGCTGGTTATGACCTATACACCCTATATGGCTTGGGACCAGGCTACCTGGAAGACCACCTTCTCCCATATGAGCCTGCCCGGGGTCTTAAGATCCTTGGGAGAGGTGCTACTCTTGCTCCCGTCACCTTTGGAAGAGGCACTTTTGGTGGTGACGTGAGATAGGGCCTTCTTGGTGCTGTGGCAGCTCTCAGGCTGTTGAACTCCTTTCCAAGAGAGGCTATTTATTTATTTATTATATTTATACCCCACCTTTTTTCCTGCAAGGAACCCAAGGCGGCTTACATAATCCTCCTCCTCCTCTCCATTTTATCCTCACAACAACCCTGTGAGGTAGGTTAGGCTGAGAGTCAGTGACTGGCCCAAAGTCACCCAGTGAGTTTCATGGCTGAGTAAGGACTTGAACCTGGATCTCCCAAGTGCCAGGCCAACACTCTCACCACTAAGCCACACTGGTTAGTCTGCTCCCTCTCTGCTGTCACTGGCTAGGTCTGCTCCCTCTCTGCTGTCCTTCCACTGGCCGGCAAATACCTTTTTATTCAAGCAAGTCTTTGATGTGTAAGCAGGTCTGTTTTGGATGCTGTTTTTATACTGATGTTGTGTTTTTAATTGTGCTTTAATGTATTTGCTTTATTAAGGCCCAATCCTATGCATGATTAGACAGAGAAAAGGCCTACAACTCCCAGCATCCCCCAGCCAGCTGGTTGGGGGATGCTGGGAGTTGTAGGCCTTTTCTCTGTCTAATCATGCATAGGATTGCACCCTTATTTTTTAAAACTATTTATCTATGATTGTAAGCCACCTTGAGTACCATTTTCCTGTAGGAAAGACAGAGTACTAAGTGAATGAATGAATTAATGAAAGGATTACTTAACCACCCCACCACCCACCGCACATTGCTTTATTTGGGCCTGGGCTATTATCTCAGGAGTTGTATCCAACATCAGGACTCAGTCCGAGGGGTGGGGGAGAGGGGGATGGAATGAGAATTAGGAGAGTGCCTCTGAGCATGTCCAGAGTGCCCTTGCATGGTAGCCGGCATGACGTAGCTATCCGAGGGTTGGAGAAGCTGGGGTGGAGAGAGACCCAGTTTCAGATCCTCCCTGAGCCATGAAGCTCATCAGGTGACAACTGGACCCCACAGCTATTTCTCAGCCTAACCTACCTCGCAGGACTGTTGCGATGATAAAAGGGGTGGCATGGGAAAACAATTCTTTATGTCACCTTGAGCTCCTTAGTGGAAAGGCGGGGCAGGATGAAGCGGGAATAAATTTGGGCTGAGTCATCCTTTGCATGGTTCATTTCTAAAAGGAGAGCGCCTTCCCGGAAACTTGGCCTTCTCTAGCTTCAGTTCATAGAAAATATGCCAGATATTTTATTTACATTTTGATGCCACTGCCCCTTGAAGGGCCATAGTTCAGTGGTAGAGCATCTTTTTGCATGCAAAAGGTCCCAGGTTCAATCCCTGGGATTTCCAGGCAGGGCTGGGAAAGACCCCTTCCTTTAACCCAGTTTAAGGAAGAGTTTCTGCCCGTCAAAGTAGGCAATAATAGGGCAGCGGCCTATGATCCGAAAGGAGCTTGGGGCGGCATTCATGGTCTCTTGCCCCACACCCCTACGTCTGATTCCCACAACAGCTTGGTCACTGTGGTCATCTAGTGAGCTTCATGGATGAGTGGGGATTTGAACTCACGCCCCCCACTCTGACCGCTACACCACACTGGGATTGGCTCAGTGGTATATCTGTACAATGGGCAGAAAATAATTCAGCCAGCACAGCTTTCCCCAGCAGGGAGGGGCAGTGATTTCATTTCATTCGTTTAATTTATTACATTTCTATACTGCTCAATAGCTGAAGCTCTCTGGGTGGTTTACAAAGATTAAAACCTTTAAAATACATTATAAAAACCATTTACATACAAACATATAAACAGACAGCTCACAGACAGATAGACATACGTATATCTAAAATAATTTTAAATGATCAACAATAAAAAAGATACAGGACCTGATTAAAACCTCATCATATGCTACCAAATGCCTGAGAGGAAGGTCTTAATCTGGCACTAAAAAGATAAAAATGTTGGTGCCAGGTGGTCCTCGTCGGGGGAGATCATTCCATAATTGGGGGGCTACCACTGGGAAGGCCCTCTCCCTTGGAGGAGGGCCTTGGATTATGCATGTAGTGTTTGGATAGATTCATGCTGGAAGATATAGTGATGGGAAAACTGCACCTACTGAATTCCCAGCTCAGCAAAACCCACCACCACCACCACCACCACCACTTTCCCATGTGATGGGTAGAGATGCACAGAGATACAGCGAGATACTCTCCTGCACAGAGATACAGCATGGGGGAACGCTGCACCTGTTGATCTTCTGCCTCTCATGGTAGAGGCGGGTTAAAGGAATAGGAGCCTTCCCTCCCTTGCCTCCCTCCCACCCTCTAAAAAAGGAAAAGAAAAGGCTTGTAAGCCTTTTGGAGAAAGGAATCGGAAACATGCAATCTTACTGGCAGGTGAAAGTCCCGTTGGAGTGACTCAAGCAGGTTCCTCCATTCTTGCAGGAAGCTCGGTCGCAGGACAGGCCTGGTAGGAAGATTCATCAGCGCCATTAGGGCAGAACTTTGGGGCAGACATCCAGGGCCCCGCTCAACAGAATAAGCTGGAGGAGCCCCCAGATGCAGCCGAGCTGGTGCACCACATTTTGAAGTGAAGTCATAAACAGGACGACCACCTAAAGCAGTGGCGGGGAACATGTGGCCCTCCAGAAATTCTTGGACTGCAACTCCCATCAACCCTAGCCAATGGTGAGGGATGATGGGAGTGGTAGTCCAACATCTGGAGGGCCACACATTCCCTAACCCTGATCTAAGGAGCACCCTTCTTAAAACCATTATGTCCAAAGCCTAAATTACCGAAATGCACCACTAGATGGACCAAAGAAGACAACAGATGGATGCATTGACAGGCTTAGTTCTCATAAACGACACAGGAAGTGATAAACTTGTTTCTGGGCTGTACTGCTTCAGACTGTAGGTGGGAGCTCAACAAGACAGGCTGATACTCCAGACAAATATATCTATCATCTCTCTCATCCCTGTGCATGGAAAACTTACATCAGGCAGAAGGGTTCAAATCCAGTCTTTCCCCCTGAGGTGCTTGTTTTCTACATGCAGGGATTTATTGCTGTTGTCATTGTTGCATGGAGAAGCCCTCAATCCCATGAGCAATCCCCTGCAGTCCCAAAACAGGTTGGCCACCTCATTTGCTGTTTTGAGAGAACTCACACTAAGGGCCAAAACAAACATTACTTTAAATCTGTGTCTGGAAGCTCCGTCTCCGCCCCACTGCTCCATTTTTACTATAGAGTAGGCACAGGAGGCCTAACCTGGCTCTTAAACCCCCACCCCCACCCCACACGCTAGGGCCACGATTCAGATCAGAGGCCCCCTGCTGCTATTCTACAGTAAAAACTGGTGTGTGTGTGTGTGTGTGTGTGTGTTGGGTGGAAGCGGGGGAGAAGTGTAGGTGCAAAACACAGATTTACAGTAATGTCTGCTTTGGCCCCATGCAGAAGGTCTTGGGTTCAATCCTTAGTAATTCTATTTTAAAGGGTTGGAAGTAGCAGGGCTGGGAAGGGACCCCCCACCCCCAATTAAAGTTATGTACAAACAAGCACATTGCTTATTGTGTCTAACACATATGAATGGCAAAACGCACTCTTCTCTCCCACAGTTCCTTTCCACCATTGCTGAATTCTCCATGACACGTTTAATCATTCCATTCTTCACACACGGTTTGCACACGCCTGTCCAGGCCACACGCATGCACACGCTGCTTTGCCGCATTCCATGCGTGCACACAAACTCGCAGACTGAAACAGTGACACGGACCGTACCCAAGATCTGCACCGACCGCGAAGCAATTCCTCATGCATCTGGCTGCCAACTTTTCAAGAGGCCCCTATAGCTGTGCCTTTAACGGCAGCTTGGTCTGGAGCAACAAGCAGGTGAGGACACTGCTCCCTGTGCCCAGAGGACGAAGCTTCAGGTGCTTGTTGGTGCCACAGATCGAGTCCGCTCTGAAAGGCACAACTACCAAGGCTGGCTGAAAAGTTGGCAACTCTAACCTGCCACTCTGTGACAATCAAGGATCTCTCTCTCTCTCTCTCTCTCACACACACACACACACACACACACACCAGAAGTTGGACCACTTTGACTTACCTCGAGTGAGCGGAATCAAAGCCAGCAGCAGCAAGTGCTTCATCCTGTCGGCAGAGACTCCCCCTGACGCCCCCCACCCACTTCTTTTGCTCCAGGAGCGATCCTGGAAGTCAGAACTCAGGCGTCCAAAGCAGCGTGTCAAATCAAAACGGACAGAACCAGATCAAGATGTCCCCCCCACCCATTAAGCCCCCCCAGATCTGCAGGCGGGTTGTACGACTCTGTGCAATGAATTCCTCCCCATTGCCCCCCCCCCTTAAAGAACAAGGCACATCCTGCCATCTCTGTACTCCATTGTCGAAGGCTTCCTGCCCCACACAATGCCTGGGAGGGGAAAGATTTCCTGTTACCCAGGGCACTCTTGTCAACAGGCAAAAAGGGTGGGGGATATTGGGGTGGGGTGGGGTGGGGACACTGTGCACAGTGGATCTGGGGAACCGAGGGAATTGCCCCTCTGGGCTGGAAAAGGGGGGGCTACAAGATCACATCTCAACGCACCTGTTCACCTTGGCTTTCCCTGGCTCGTAATTAAATTAACCATGCTGCTCCATTTTACTGCTTCTGTATTGCTCTGTATTATTGTTGTTCTACTGTTTTTAACTGTATTTTAAATGTGATTTTAATATTTCATAGATTTCATAGATCATAGAGTTGGAAGGGGCCTACAAGGCCATCGAGTCCAACCCCCTGCTCAATGCAGGAAACTAGAGGAGGGGTCTCCCATCCAAGGAATAACCAGGCCTGACCCTGCTTAGCTTTCCACACTCAGACAAGCTGAGCCAGCGTAAGCCACAGGAATGCCCATATGTATATGGAAACCTCTTAGGGATTTTAAATATATATATTTAGCAGTATAGAAATAGTACAAATAATGAAATAAAATAAAATAAACATCAGGCCAGAAATACTCCCACCACAGACAAATCTTGTGCTGTAATTAAACTGGTTGCTTTTGATCTTGGTGACCCGAGTTCAAATCCTGCCCATCCCAGGTTTATAGCTCGCAGAGTTTTCTGCAGCACTGTGTCACCTCTGCTCAGGAAAGACGTGTCAAAAGTGGTCTGGGGCCTGAGTCAGAGCACCTAATCTTCCTACCACAGCTCCCAGCCAATGGTTGGCAGGGCAAAACAGGCAGTGAGTGGCTGATTAAATAGCTTATTGGAGACCTGCAGCCAAAGATTTGGCCAGCTATTTTCAAGCCACGTTGGGAACATTTTCAGCTTTCCTCAGTTTCCTGTCTATTCTGGGAAAACTGTTCCCAGTTTTCCTCTGAGACTCCTTTGTCCAGCCCTTTTGCTTTCCCCTCATTCTTCTGGGCCGGCTACCCTCGTCCACCCCACCCCCCAACCATCGCTAACTGGTTCTCTGCTTCTCATGGTTTGTGGCTACCTCATGCTCCGCTCTCCCTCCATCCTCAGGCCCTCAGCTTCTCTTGCCTTTCCTGTATCAGGCCCACCTGCCAGGTTGCTCCTTTGAAAAGTGCAACCGGCTCCTTCCATGGCAAGCAAAGACTGCTGGAGTCAGAGCAGGCAAACCAATGACAGCTAGAGACTCTTCTGCCTGCCTCACCTCTCTGTGACATTAGGGAAGCTCATCCAATCAGTGCCAAAGGCTTCATGGCCACTAAGTGGCCGCTTATGAATCACCCTAAAAGAGGAAAAGCATAATCAAAAAAGGGGGAACACCGATCTGCATGAAATTTGCATCTGCTAATTTATACATATAGATGCAAATGTAGAAATTATTCTTGTGATGTGGATAGAAATACAGCGCAACTCATCCTAGTGTGGTCTGGAAGACTGTGACCAGGTGACCTGTGTGCCTTGCCCAGCCTGCTGTCCAGGTGCTCACTTTGGATGGGCAGCTTCAAGGCCCCTGATCTGCCTTCCGACGGCTCGTTATCTTAAAACCGGACTTGGACTGGACAGCCCTTCAGACAGAAGACGCCTTCAAATGCATCCTTTCAAATAGAAGACTGTCCTCTGAAGAAAGAGGACACATGGCCACCCTACCAAATCCCCATATGATTTATGGCAGGGAAGGTGAACCTCGGCCCTGAGGGCGGCATTCAGCCCATCCAGCCCATCAAGGCCCAGGTGGAGACTCCTCCCCCTCCCTCAGTCCCACCGCCCTCAGAGAAGGGTGCTCCATTTTCTCGCTGTGCATGGAGAAAGCAATGTACGGCCGAAGAACCGCGTCCACAAAGGGAAGGCTTGGCAAAGCAAACTTCATTTGGTTATAAAAAGCGCACAATGCGCCTGAATAGAACTAAACTTTCAGAGACAGGAAGCCCTGGCGAAGAAGCAAAGGATTTTGGTTCCACCTGGCTCTTATTTATTTATTATCTTTATATCCTGCCTTTTTTCCTGCAAGGAACCCAAGGCAGCTTAGATAATCCTCCTCTCCATTTGATCCTCACAACAAACCTGCGAGATAGGTTAGGCTGAGTGTCAGTGACTGGCCCAGAGTCACCCCGTGAGCTGCATGGCTGAGTGGGGACCAGATCTCCCTACTGTTCTTCACCCTCTTTCTCCTCATTGCTACCACTCGCTTGCTTGACAGGCAGGGAGCAAGTCGGCCATGGCATCTGCTGCTCCTCCTTCTCACCACCACCATTGACTGGGCCAGAGCAAGAGGAAGGTGAACAAGGAAGTTGCCATGGTGAAAAGGAGGAGCAACTCCAGTGGACCCCTGCTGGCGTATGGGCCCTTGGCAGGTGCCCAACCATGCCTATCCTTGACTCCGGCCCTGAGTGCATCTCTTTTTTCCTCTCCCTTGCCATCGCTATTGCGATAGAAAGGGCCCCCTTCTTTGGGCTCTGACCCCCACCCACTGCTGTCATGTGACAGGCCGTTTGACTCTCAGGATCCCCATCTCCAAGTAGGGAAGGGGGGAGGAATTTGGTCCACCTTGGGTCCCAGTGTTTGGAAAAAGGTGGGATATAAATAAATATAACAACAACAACAACAACAACAACAACAACTACTATTATTATTATTATTATTATTATTATTATTATTATTATTTTAATGCAAATGTTTGTAATTTCACCATTTCGAACCAGTGCGTGAAGCAAAGCTCAGTAATCCTTTGAAATTTGTACTTCTCCAGAATTGGTACTGGCGTTCTCTAATTTTTTAAAAAAGTATAAAATATGTGTATTAGGGAATAGTGCATACAAAAATTGTGTAAATCCATGAAAATAATATTCAAAAATGCATATTAAAAAAACCACTTGCACAAAATGTGTATATTAGGTGAAATTGTGTACGAAAATGCATGTCTCAAGAGAAATATGCAGAAACGTGTACAGATGCTTGTGCAAACTTTTTTTAAAAATCTCAAAAGTTTGGGACAAACCAAACTTAAGACTGGAAAAAAGAGAAACTGAAGAGAAACAGAAATGGACAGATTCATCTGAAAGAGGCCCGTGGCTCATACTGGCTCAGCTTGTCTGAGTGTGGGAAGCTAAGCAGGGTCAGGCCTGGTTATTACTTGGATGGGGGACCCCTCCTCTAGTTTCCTGCATTGAGCAGGGGGTTGGACTCGATGGCCTTGTAGGCTCCTTCCAACTCTATAATCTATTAAATCTATCCCTAGCTAAGCATGTGCAACTGAAACAACTACATATGACTTCCCTGTTTACCACTGCCTTCACTTCACTTCCCTCCCCTTCCTCTGACTTTCCCTGTGTCAAATTTTAGATTGTAAGCTCCTTGGGGCAGCTTGTACTCCTCTCTTGCACTCCAAAATGCCACGTGCATACTAATGGCGCTACATAAACAATAAATATGAATGAGAAAATAATAATACAACACATTGGGAAAAAAGAAAGGAAAGGTCTTGTGAATTGAATCTAAGATGAAACTAACATGTATCTAATTGTTCCAAAATAACTGGGCAGCCCTCAGTAATGTTGCCAGACAAAAGTTTACATCTCCACAGCTTCCTGTCCCCAGACCAGAGATTTGCTTACATGGCAAGACATTTCTGTATAAATGTATAAAGTTGTTTTGAGTGCCATATTCTTGGTGGAAAGGCAGGGTACATATCAAATAAATAAATAGCAGGCCCCCTCCAGACCCAGGTGCTTACAGAGCTAACTTTGTGGTAAAAAGGGATGTGTGGGGAATTCCACCTCGAAATCTTTGTCTCCCAGACCAGCACCCCAAATTTCCACAGAAAAGCCATTTAGGATGCAATGCTATGCAAGTTTAGACAGAAAAAAGGCCTACAACTCCCAGCATGGCTCAGCCAGCTATGCTGGCTGGGGCATGCTGGGAGTTGTAGGCCTTTTTTTCTGTCTAAACTTGCATAGGATTGGACCCTTACCATGTCAGTTTTTGACTGGCTGGGTTTACCACTGGCTATATTTACAACTTCTCTCTAAAATTACATGCCCCAGAAGTATTAGCTTCTGTGTCAGCTTTGCCTCATGAGTTTGTCCCAGGTTTTGTAGTCTTACGCTGCAATCGTTTACCCACGCCACTTACCTGCGAATAAGTCCCATTGAACTCAGTGGGGATTACTTCTGAGTAGACATGGCTAGGATTGCACTATTAAGTTTGTGTTCATTAGTTCGTGTGTGTGCCTTCCCAATACTACAAAGCCCATGGTGCAGTATGTCTGTTTTAGGCAGCAACCATTTGCACAATTTTAAGCAGATCAGACAGAAAGAATCCAGGTTTGACTAAGATGCTGCAAATCCAGAATCCAACTGCATGAGGGTGACTTCAGTTTTCAGACCTGTTTTAGGCAGAATTCAGAGAATAGCCCTAGCTGCAACAGCAGGGGAGGCCCAAGACATTTTGCTGCCTGCAGCATAGGACAAGAGGGCGGCCCCTCTCTATTCCTCATACAGAAGATGACCGGACTGGCAGTTGAATTTTGTATCAACAGCAGTAACAGGATACTACCACACCAGAGGGCAGCACGCTGGTTTAAGACGTGCAGGATAGGCTGTGTGGCACGCACAGCTCTATCCTCCAAGAGATGGAAGATGGACAGCTCAGGAGGCATGGCCAGGGGGCTGCCTGCCACTGTTGCTGCTCCCCCCAGGTATCTGACGCCTGAGGCGGTTGCAGCACTCTGCTTATTGGTAGGGCCGGCCCTGTATAACAGATACTCTGGAAGCTCTTTGATACACCCCTCCTCCTGACTCTGTTTTCTTAACTTTTAAAACACAGGTGCTTGTCTGCATTTCCATCCTTACAGCTTTCAGCTTATTAACCTCATCTGACCCTGCACAGTTGCAGCTTTTCCCCACAACACATTTCTCCCCCTCCTCCAACAAGATCTCTTCCAAATCTCATCCTGTTTATTTAAGTCTTGAGTTTATCTTAGAATCACGGAGCTGGAAGAAACCCAGTTCATTCCAATCTGAAGCCGAGACAGGATATCCCCTGACCAGAGAATCCCCAACAGCAGTGCCAGCTCCAGGTTTTTCTTAGGGCCCTTGGGCTCCCTCCCTCAGTGAGTCTACTTTTTCGTCAACTGCTTTTGCTCCTCCTCCTCCTCGTTCTCGTCATTGCTACCTCTTGTTTGCTCGACAGACAGAGAGCCAGTGAGCGAGTAGGTCGTGGTATCTGCTGCTCCACCTTCTCACCACCACTGTTGTCTGGGCCAGAGCGAGAGGCAGGTGAACGAGCATCTTGCTGTGCTGAAGAGGAGGAGCCAGTCCAGGGGGCTCTTGTCAGTGGGCCGCTACTGAAGTGGGGGCCCACAGGAACTGCCCGATCATGCCTACCCTTGATGCCAACCCTGTCTAAGAGATGCCACCCTGACCTTTCTTTACTAGACATGCCCAAGGAAGGAGATTCCACAGGTCTCCCTTTGCTGAACTGCTGCTAAGAGTCTAAGGGCAACTTTGGACGGTCCTTACTGGGATTTCCCCTTCTCTGTGTGCTGCTCACCAGGCAAAATGTGATCACCCTAGGATAGCCTTCCCTGACCTGATGCCCTCCAGAGATTTTGGACTACAACTCCCATGAATGGTCATGCTGGCTGGGGATGGTGGGAGTTGTAGTCCAACACATCTTGAGGACACCAGGTTGGGAAAGTTTGCCCTAGGCTTAATAACACATTCCACCTAAAATGGAATATGGGTTATATCTGGGGTGGAACTCCAGGTAGGCTTAACTCAATGGGCCACAATGTCTCTTTAATAAGGGATTGTCTAATTTGGCTAATTACTGGAGGTGTAACACAGCTAATGCTTCTTTGAACCATATGTTTTGGCAATGTCCAGTAGTTACTTCTTTTTGGGAGGAGGTTATTCTATGGATAAACCTTGTATTAGAACACTCTTTAATATTTACTGATGTAAATGTCCTCCTAAATTTTCTACCTGCTTCCTAGAAGATAATGCATGGTCAGCGCAAATGGATTCTTTGCGCCCTTCTGACAGCTGAAAAACCGATATTACAACATTGGAAGGACAGACACTCACTTCCTATAATGCAGTGGATTGAAGACCTAACAATGCTTTCAACATTTGAATGGGTGGCATATAGGCGCTACTTGCGAATGGATACTTAGGGCGCAATCCTATGGCCCTCCAAGTCCAACCTTGCCTGGGGGGGGCATAGGATTGGTTGGACTCCCCACTGCAACCTTGGAAATCCCTTCCAAGGTCACAGTGGGGAGTCTGAGCATGGAGAACCCGCCCCCCACCTTGCAGCTGGCGTGGTTCTTTCCGCTCCAGCTGGGGACGGAAGACCATCTTCAGTTCCCCATGTGTGTGTGGGTTGTTCCCAGGGGCGGGGAAGGGAGCAGTGAGGCACCGCCAGCTTCCTAGGAATCCAGGCAGTGCCTCAGCCTCTCCCCGGGAGGAGGTGTAACACATCAAGACGGCTGAATCGGCCATCTAGATTTTTTGAGGGTGAGGGGAGCGCGGCGACTATCTTATCCACTGAACTCCTCCTGCACTCAATAGGATGCCTGGAATCATAGATTCATAGATTTCATAGGTAGAGTTGGAAGGAGCCTATAAGGCTATCGAGTCCAACCCCCTGCTCAATGCAGGAAACTAGAGGAGGGGTCTCCCATCCAAGTAATAACCAGGCCTGACCCTGTTTAGCTTTCCACACTCAGACAAGCTGAGCCAGTGTGAGCCACAGGCCTGCATCACCCTCTGAGCTCAGACGGTTACAAGCAGCCTCATTGGACTGCGCTGTTATATGGATATGTGGTCTACTTTTGTTGAAGTTTATGTGTGTGTGTGTGTGTGTGTGTGTGTATATATATATATATATATATATATATATATATAGTCATTTATTAATGACTTGGATGAGGAGGTACAGGGAATGCTTATCAAATTTGCAGATGACACAAAGTTGGGTGGAACAGCTAATACTTTGGAAGACAGAAACAAAATTCAAAGCGACCTCGATAGGCTGGAGCGCTGGGCCGAAAACAACAGAATGAAATTTAATAGGGATAAATGCCAAGTGCTGCACCTAGGGAGAGGAAACCAAATGCAGAGTTACAGAATGGGGGACACTTGGCTCAACAATACTACTGAAGTGAGAAGGATCTTGGAATTGTGGTAGATCACAAACTGAATATGAGCCGGCAATGCGATGTGGCTGTAAAGAAGGCAAATGCTATTTTGGGCTGCATTAATAGAAGTATAGCTTCCAAATCACGTGAAGTGATAATTCCCCTTTCATCATCATCAGGCGATCACTCGTGACCGAGTAAGATTGTCTTCCGGGATAAAAGGAGGAAATTCTAAAGAAGATTGTGTAGACTCTAGCGATGGGTCCGTAAGTGACTGTGGAGGCCAATTCTAGATCCACACAGCTTCCCACAGTGAGGACACAGGTTACCAGATAGAAGATGGTCCTGTAAAGGATTCATTTGACGTGCTTTTCGCTTAGCACGTTTCTCCCTTTCACCTTGCACTCGGGCTTCTTCAAAGTCCATGGAACCTTTGTGAAAGGCCAACCTCCAGTTAGATCGTTCATGGGCCAGAGCTTCCCAGTTTTCGATGTTTATATTGCATTTTTTTAGATTAGCCTTATGAACATCTTTAAACCTCTTATATTGACCACCGATATTCCGCTTTCCATCCTTGAGTTGGGAGTAAAGTAACTGCTTTGGGAGACGGCAGTCAGGCATTCGAACAACATGACCGGCCCACTGAAGTTGGCGTTGAAGGATCATTTTTTCAATGCTAGTAGTCTTTGCTTCTTCCAGTACACTGACATTTGTTCGCCTATCTTCCCAAGTAATTCGCAGGATTTTCCGGAGGCAACATTGATGAAACCTTTCAAGGAGGTGGAAGTGACGTTTATAGATAGTCCATGTTTCGCAGGCATACAATAAAGTTGGTAATACAATGCCTTCATAAACCAGTGTTTTGGTCTTCTTACAAATATCCCGATCCTCGAACACTCTATGTTTCATTCGAGAAAATGCGGCACTTGCGGAGCTCAGACGATGCTGGATTTCACTGTCGATGTTAGCTGTAACAGAAACATAGCTGCCAAGATAGAGAAAATGATCGACATTTTCCAGTATTGTCCCCCCAAGCTGGATAGATGGCATCACCAAAGGATTGGCTTGCACTTGCTGATGAAGCACTTTGGTTTTTTTGATGTTAAGTGAGAGACCAAGTTTTTCGTATGCTTCTGCAAAAGCATTTAGGATAGTTTGGAGATCATCCTCTGAATGTGCGGAGACCACATTATCATCAGCATACTGAAGTTCCACAACGGAGGTTGTAATTACCTTACTTTTTGCTTTCAGCCTGCTGAGATTAAAAAACTTTCCATCTGTTCGATATATAATTCCCACACCGGTGGGAAGTTTCCCCTTGACAAGATGTAAAACCATGGCGATGAAAATGGCGAATAATGTTGGGGCGATAACACATCCCTGTTTAACACCTGATCCCACTTTAAATGGAGCACCACGAGAGCCGTTGTTGTCCAAAACCGTTGCCGTCATGTTGTCATGGAGAAGTCGCAAGATATTCACAAATTTATTGGGGCATCCAATTTTCATAAGGATAGTCCAGAGAGCTGTACGGTCTACAGTATCAAAGGCCTTAGCCAAATCGATAAATGCCATATAAAGGGGTTGATTTTGCTCCCGGCATTTTTCTTGGAGCTGACGTGCAGTAAAAATCATGTCTACTGTCCCTCTAGAGGGGCGGAAACCATATTGAGTTTCAGGGAGGATCTCACTGGTTAGGCCTCATCTTGAGTACTGCGTCCAGTTCTGGGCACCACACTTTAAGAAGGACGTGGACAAACTGGAGAGGGTTCAGAGGCGGGCAATAAGGATGATAAAGGGACTGGAAACAAGGCCCTATGAGGAGAGACTGAAAGAACTGGGCATGTTTAGCCTTCAGAACAGGAGACTGAGGGGAGATATGATCACACTCTTCCAGTACTTGAAGGGATGGCAGGGGAGGGCCGGGATCTCTTCTCGATCATCCCAGTTTGCAGGACATGGGATAATGGGCTCAAGTTACAGGAACCTAGATTCCACCTAAACATCAGGAAAAATTTCCTGACTGTCAGAGCAATAAGACAATGGAACCAACTACCTAGGGAGGTGGCGGGCTCTGCCAATCTGGAGGCATTCTTCAAGGTGCAGCTGGACAGCCATCTGTCAGGGATGCTTTGACCTGGATTCGTGCATTGAGCAGGGGGTTGGACTCGATGGCCTTGTAGGCCCCTTCCAACTCTACTTTTCTATGATTCTATGATATATATATATATATATATATATATATATAATATGCATGTATTTAAATTGATATATTCTATGTAGCTACATTTTTTCTTTTCCTCTTTATGGTTTTGTTTTGTTGAAATTTTACAATAAAAATTATATTATTATTATTATTATTATTATTATTATTAAACAATGGGCCATGCTTTCATGAGAGTATTATTTCAGAAAGTATCTTAGAATTTGTTTTACAAACTTCTATACTGCACCTTCATCACCAAGTTTCCCAGGATGATATACATAAAACTATAAAAATGAAATAATATAAAGACAATAAAATTTTAAATAACAAGAGGTGTACAAATTCTAAACCAACAATAACCAACCAACCAAAATAAATCCAAAATCAGTTTAGACTGAAATTGAATTTTCCATTTTAAAACTTTCCATCTGTCTGTCTTTCTCTTTCTTTCTTTGGGCATCTCTCTTTATTTTCCTGCCTCTCTTGCTTCCCTTGGCTTTGTGTGTGTGTGTGTGTGTGTGTGTGTGTGTGTGTGTGTGGTTCCACTAGGTCCCAGTAACTCTCCCCACTCATCCACATTATTAAAAAATAGAGAGTAATTTTCCCCTTGTGAAAACCGTTTGGATGTTGTGGTTTTTAATGACAAAGTTGTTCCTTGCTTCTTTGATACCTTTTGCAGCGGCTGCTAATGTTTTAATGGTCCCCCAAAACAGTTCCATGACTGCCACCTGCTGGATTGTTCATCCACAATTTTTCTACAACTACACCATAGATGGCAAGTTTATTTATTTATTACTTACCTCAAGGACTTCAAGACATACATGATCCAGGGATTTCTGGTTGAGGAGGATTATCTAGATCCATATCAATCTGGTTTCAGGCCTGGTTATGGGACAGAGACTGCTCTGATCGCTTTGGATGCCAGGAATTGGACAGGGTGTGTGTGTGTGTGTCCCTGTTGGTTTTGCTGGACCTCTTGGCAGCTTTCAGTACCATTGACCCTGCTGGTATCCTTCTGAGGTGTCTGTCTGAAGTGGGACTGGGAGGCACTGTTATATGGTGGCTCTGATCCTTCTGGGAGTAGCCATCTCAGAAGGTGGTGCTGGGGAATCCTGTTCGAGGCTGTGGCCATTGACCTGTAGTGTCCCTCAGAATTCCATCTTATCCCCCATGCTATTTAACATATGCATGAAACCGCTGGGACAGATTGTCCGGAGTCTTGGGGTTTGGCGCCACCACTTTGCTGATGACACTCAACTCTCTCTCTCCTTTTCACCTAAAACCAAGGAAGCAGTTCTAGGCTTAAATCAGTGTCTGGTGTCGGTAATGGACTGGATGGGGGTGGACAAACTGAAGAACAAATTGAAGCTTAATCCAGATGAGACAAGAATGCTAATGGTTAGTTGAAAGGCAGATCAAGGAACAGGGACTCAACTTGTGTGGGTTGGAGTTACACTCCTTCTGAAGACTCAGGTGTGCGGTTTGAGAGTTTTTCTAGACAAGGCTGCCCTAGACAATGCACAATAAAGGCCTCGTCTAGGAAAGCTCAGAGTGTATTCCTGGACTCAACCCTGAACCTGGATGCCAAGGTTTTGGTGGTGGCCAGGAGTGCGTTTGCACAGCTGAAGTGAGTGCACCAACTGCACCCATTCCTAGAGATGTCTGATCTGGCCACGGTCACACATGATTTAGTTACGTACATCCCATTTGGACTACTGTAATGTGCTGTACGTGGGGCTCCTGTGTGCCGAATACAGCAATTCGCTTGGAGGTCGGACAAATTCCAGTTAACTCCCGGATACGGATTTTAAAGATTCATTACTGCCGGTTAAAGTTGATTTTTCTCCCGGTAGGTCTCGCACCCTTGACTTTAACAGATATATGCCAGACAAAATGGAAACTCTCATTACAAGCAGGGCCGGTGCAAGGCAGTTTGGTGCCCTAGGCAAGATCAGATATTTAGCGCCCCACCCTTCCCACTCGAGCCCTCCCTCCCTCCAGCCCTATGCCCATTATGAAATAAATTTCCCTCCCTGGGAACTGCCGAGCCCCATAGAAAAACTTTGTGGACTTTGAGACTTTTCCTTTGTGTTCATGCGGAAAGCAAAGAGTATATGTAAAAGCCTGTCTCCTCCTGTGGGCAGCACAAGGGATATGAAAAAAGGATGTGAGAGAGGTGTGGTGGCGCTACCTGTGGGGAAGAGACAAAAGGGCGTCTTGTCCTACCTCGCAGGGTGGAGGTGCAGAGACACTGGTTTGACTCATACACCTTCTGGGTTGCAGGGGGGGGGGGAATGCATGTAGTAGAAACATAGCAAAGAGAGAGCCTGTGGATCATCTGGTTCAAATTTCTCCTTCCCCTCCTCTCTCTATCACTTTGTTGCAATATTTCTTTATCAGAATAATGTATATTATCCTGTCTTTCCCTTTACCAGCCTAGTGCTCAAGGCAGACAACAATATTCAAAGTACAGTAAAGCAAACATCAACAGCTCAGGGCACAATCCTAAACACGTTGAGGCAGAAAAAAGCCCCGCAACTCCCAGCATTCACCAGCCAGCATGGCTGGCTGTTGGAATGCTGGGAGTTGTCAGTTGCGGGGCTTTTTTCTGCCTCAATGTGCATAGGATTGCGCATGGCTGGCTGGGGAATGCTGGGAGTTGTAAGGACTTCCCCCCCGAAACACAGGTAGGATTGCATCCTAAAAGCATTTAAAACCAAAACACAGAAACAGCATGGTAAATAATTAAAACATTGGAGCCCCAGCTAGCTTAAAATACCTTTCCCTCCCTCCCTGGTTGCTGGAAATAACTGCTTTCAGGGGACGTTGAGATGAGGAACCTGAGGCGTGCCGGAGGGACGGAAGGCGAAGGAGGTGTTTGCAGGTGCATCCTTCCCGGTTGTGAGGAGGAGCCTGCCTGAAGCTTCAGTGGCGCCAGCAGCTGCTGCTCCTGGTAACGCTGCGAGGCTAAGCTTGGAGACCAAGCCCTGAGGTGGAGGAGAGAGAGGGAGGGGCAAGCTTCTTTCGCCTCCCCTTCCCCACCACAGGACATGATTGGTAAAACAAACTTGGTAAAATACGCATTTTAGCGCTGTATTTTTTTCCACCGCGTTTCTGGCGCCCCCTTTAGCCCGGCGCCCTAGGCAGCTGCCTAGTTCGCCTAATGGTAGCACCAGCCCTGATTACAAGAGAAATTGAGAAACCTAGGGTTTACAGCACAGGCTTTAATAACCCTAGAATATGAGAAAGCCAAATCCACAATTAAGCAATGAATTTGGGATGTCGAGTTGCAAGTTCATGCATGAGGAATGGCCAAGTACCCTGAAACTAATGATAATGGGAGGGGGTTCACTCTGGCTAAATATCCCCAAATTCAGAAAAGCTTTTTCCCTGGCCAGATTCAATGTCCTACCATCTGCTCTATTGTAGGGTAGATTTGAAGGCAAACCATATTCTGAGCGATTATGCCCATGTGGTCTGAAAGAAGTGGAAACGGTTACTCACGTTTTACTATTCTGCCATTTTTATAGAGATATACGTACTATATTTATTAATCCAATTAAGCAGCAAACCTCAAACAAATCTGATGACAATTACTTAAAACATTTATTAGAGAATAGGGAACCAGAGAGATCTCCTTAAATGTAGCTAAGTTTTGTGTGGCTGCAATAAAACTAAGGAGTCAAGTTATGAAGAAATCAAATATATAATGTGCTAACATGTATTTTTTAAATTAGCGGTTAAGGTTTACCTTACCTTATATGTTTTCACTGTTTTTATATTTGTATTGATCTTATTGCTCTGTCTTGTATCTCTGTGACTGAAATAAAATTTATCTATCTATCTGTACGTGGGGCTGCCTTTGAAAAATGTTATGAAAGTTCAGATGGTCCAGAATGCTGCCAGACTGTTGACCAGAGCCAAGTAGAGGAAGCACATGACTCCTTTTTTACAACAGCTTCGCAGGTTACTGGTCTATTTCCAGGCACAATTCAAAGTGCTGGTTATGACCCTTAAAACCCTGTACAGCTTGAGACTGGGCTCCCTGAAAGACCATCTTCTCCCATACGAGCCTGCCTAGCTTTTAAGACTTTTGGGGGTCCTTCTCTTGGTCTCACCACCTTCAGAGCAGAATTTGGTGGCGATGTGAGAGAGGGCCTTCTTGGTGGCTGCTCCGAGGCTGTGCAACTCTCTGCCAAGGGAGGCTAGGTTGGCTCCCTCGCTGCTGTCCTTCCACTGGCAGGCAAAGACATTTCTGTTCAAACAGGCCTTTGGAATATAAGCTGCTCTATTGGTTTGGGTGCTGTTTTTATTCTTTTATTGTTGTACGCTTTTAATCTATTTGTTTTGTTTTTACCAAGTGTTTTTTTTTTTAATCTATGATTGTTAGTCACCTTGAGCACCATTTTCTTGGTGGAAAGACAGGATACAAATCAATCAAACAAACAGAACTTCCTTCCCCCATTTTATCCACACAATAGCCCTGTGAGGTAGGCCCAATGCACTTTGGGTCAGCCTGGGAATTGTAGTTTATTAGCTACCACGCTCTCCTGTCTTCTCTATGGGGACGAGGAGACAGGAGGAACTACAGCTCCCAGAGCGCCTAGTGGGAAGAGGAAATAGGTACAGGCGCTCCTGAGAGTTGAAATCCAGCTTGTGTGTCAGTGTGTTCCACACAGTATCTCAAAAAACCGGACAGTTTGGAAAGGTAAGTCCTTCCGGGTAGCTGGAACCTTATTTATTTATTTATTAAATCTTATGCATGTACCAACTGTCTTGCTGGGTTAGGCTAAAGATTGATCTAGCCCAGTATTCTGTTTCCAACAGTGGCTAGCCAAGAGCTGGATGATTCTGGGAAGCCCACAAGCAGGGTATGAAAGGGGTGTCCCCATCAGTTAGGATCCGTATAGTAACTCTGAACAGGGAAGCTCCATTCTGAACTATTAAGCTAATGTCTATTTTTACCTATTATGATTACCGTAATAGCTATAGAAAATATTGTGGCTAATGCTGTGCTAGTCCCATCTGTTTGTTCTCCCTGGCTTGTAACTGAAAGATGTTCTGGTACGTAATGTTTTGTTGTTGTTGGGTTTTGTTTGGGGGGGGGCTACTTAGACTTTTGGATCTGGTTTGTTTTAAATAGTATTTTACTGTAACTGGCTTATTTTAAAATTGTTGTTTTAAAGTTGATTTGTGGTGTTATGGATTTGTTATATAGAAACAGACAGGGGGTGTTGGGTAGGCTCCAGCCTTGAAGGGTGGCTAAGAGCGCACAACCCTGTTGGGTTGACACCCGCTAGATGAAGCCTCCAAGAGTAATTGACAAGAGTCCCCTGGAGTTGCTGCTCCTCCTCACCATGGCAGCTGCCTGTTCACCTGCCTCTCGGTCTGGCCCAGACAACGGTGGTGGTGGTGAGGAGGAGCAGTGGGTGCTACTGTCTGCTTGCGCTCTGCCTGTCAAGCAAGCAAGTGGTAGCAATGATGGGAAAGAGGATGAGAACCAACAGCAGCTGGCAAGAAGGTAGCCTTGCTGAGGGAGGGGCCTATTGAGGGGATTTTGCCCAAGGGTTGAAGGCAGCGCTGGGCTAAGCATTAGGAATGGTTTAGGGTCAGGTTATCTGAAGTTACAGGAAGCCAGATTCCGCCTGGACATCTGGAAAAATTTCCTGTCTGTTACAGCAATATGATAGAGAGCCAATGTGGTGTAGTGGTGTGAGTGTTGGACTGGGACTCAGGAGATCCGGGTTCTAGTCCACATGCAGCTATAAGCTTGCCCGGTGACTTTGGGCCAGTCACTGACTCTCAGCCTAACCTACCTCACAGGGTTGTTGTGAGGATAAAATGGAGAGGAGGAGGATTATGTAAGCCGCCTTGGGTTCCTTGCAGGAAAAAGTTCCTTCCTCCCTGTAGAGCACGCCAGTGCCCTGCTGCTGCTACCGCTGCCTCCTATTCCTCCTCCCCCTGCTTTCTCTGTTGTTGTGTCTCCTTATTCCAGCCTTCCCCAACCTGGTGCCCTCCATACGTGTCGGCTGGGGTGATGGGAGTTGTGCCCTCTGGATGCATTGGACTACCAGCTTGGGGAAGGATTAAACATGCTTTTAACTTTATTTATATGACACTGAGAGAATTCCATTTTAGTAGGTTATTTATTTTCTAAAAGATCCTGGTGGAGAGAAGGAACAACAAAAGTTGTTTGAAAAGTAGAACTTTATAGCTTTGTAAGGAAAAATATCACAATACTCTCAGATAATTGATTTAAAATATATACTCTGGAAAAGTTGGCAAATTACAAAATAGGACGCAGTTCAATATTGTCCTTTAAGCGCATTCTTACAGTATTAAAGCTCCCTCCTCAAAAAGGCACAGAATTACACCCCCACCCCACTGTCAAAGATGTTAGATGTTGAAGTATATTATTTGCTTTGTGCAGAGGGACAACATAAAGTGCTTGAAACATACCTATGGCTTATATCCAAAACAGTTTTCTTGGCACATGAAAACCCCCCATCAATAACCAAATGGTGTCTGTTCGCTGCCACTCACCCCACTACAGTCTATGATTATTGTAGGTTCACATCTGAGGTAAAAAGAGATAAAAGGAACCCCAGTATAAAAATTAGAGTCTCTAGTTCCAGCATCTGACCAAGAATTGCTATGGACTCACCCACATCTGATGTCATTAAAATTCCAGCAATAGAAACATGAAAAAAACATCCCTCAAGTATTTTCTCAGAGCCTGGTAAAACTGATCGGGGGGGGGGGGGGAGATCTCTTACTCAGCCAAAGTTTGTGATGAGAGAATATAAATATATAATTATTTTTTCAACTGTACAAATTATAACAGTGCAACTTCAGGTTGTTACAGTGCAGTACTTTTGGTTATATATAATTTGAGGGATTTGACTGTAACACTCAAATACAGGAGTGCACGCACTCCTGTCACATACAGGAGTGCAAGAATAAGTGGCATCATTTCCCTGACATTAACACAAAGATATTAACAAGCAGGGTCAGGCCTGGTTATTACTTGGATGGGGGACCCCTCCTCTAGTTTCCTGCATTGAGCAGGGGGTTGGACTCGATAGCCTTGTAGGCTCCTTCCAACTCTATGATCTATGAAATCTATAAATCTGGAGGGCATTAGACACGTTCCCCATCCCTGCTATAGATCAGCATGGTTTTATTAAAGCCTCCAGTATTGGAAGAAGAATTATAAATCTCTTTAGCCTGTAAACATTGCCTAGAAGTGCATAGGGTTTTCCTTTCTGCTTAGCCTGTGCTGATAGAAGAAGGGATAGAAGCAAGGTGTTGCTTTCAATGTATACGTAGTTGGTCCTTCGTTGCCATTGCTCTGGTCAAAGCAGACATTTCCAGAAGCTGTCCTGAAGGGGCTCAGTTTGCCACCAGCTGGATCCTGGCATGGACAGAAGAATGTCCTAAAGATACAATTGGAGAGAGCCACAGTGAGGACTGAGAGAGCTTAAACCAGGGATGGAGAAGATGTGGCCATACAGATGTTGTTGGACTGCAACTCCCATCATCCCTCACCATTGGCGATGCTGGCTCGGGGTGATGGGAGTTGTGGCTGGGCCTGGGGAAAGTAGCAGTACCTGGAGACTGGGTTTGAAATCTGTCCCCCATTCTTCTATCACCTGCCTTTTCTAGAACATCTGGAACATACATTCCCCACCCCTAACATATTCAGAAAGAGAAAGAGACTGCTTCTTATATAACTAATCATAACTTGAAGTTCTATGTTACCCTTATTTGAGGTCTAACCAAATCAATTGTCATATTTACAGTGCAACCGAAGCACCAACAGGAGAACCCGCCATACTTACGGGAAACTCCACAAGGGCTCTCAGACTCCATCAGCCTCAGGAAGAGGACCACTCTAAGTGGTCCAGTATAAGAAGTCATTGATAAGTATACCTCATCAATGGGAGAATCATTACTTTGGAGGCTGTGTGCTTCTTATTGTCTGTGCTGTGTTGATGTTGTGCTGCTGTCATTGAAAAGGGAATAGCTGGAATTTCTCCTAAAAATATGGTTAAGGCTTGCTTTGAAAGATGGTTCAGAGCGGTCATATCATTTTGCCCACTAGACAGAAATTCACAGAAATGGGAATATGCCCAAGGCATCTTGGCTTCCAAAGGACTTACCGATAAATCTGGGGAGGTTTGTCTGGAAGCAGTAAGATACAAGGAGGCCTGAAATCATCCTTGACCTGCAAGAAAAAAATGGGGGAGACAGGATAAGGCACATGAATAACTTAAATATGTTTTTAATTTAAGGCGCATTGATTGCTCTGACAAGACATTTTATTTTATGTATTAATAAAGGGGAAGGGGAGCATGCCTTGTCAGAATACGTTATATTTTTGGAATTTGGAATTCATTTGATCAAGGGGATGGAAGCATATTAATTGGTCCCTGGGAGGGTGGGGGGTGCACTTTATGATTTATTGTATGTAGTTTTAGTTAAATCTTTGTGTTACTGGTGTATTTTGTTATATTTTGTTTTGAAAATTAAATAAAATTTTTAAAAAATACATTTTATTTTATTTTGTTTTTTATTTGTATCAGGATGATATTTTAATGCTGCTGTTTTTTGTTATTTCCATATATATATGGAAATATATAAATTATACATATTTGAACATATATAAGTTACTATTTCATCATGTTTGCATTTTGTAAACCAAGTTGGGAAGGTTTTTACCTTTAAAGGCGGTATAACATTATTTCAAATAATAAATGAATGATGAAATTTCACTTCTGAACTAAGTGCAACTAGCATAGTCTGGATCCAACCCTCTGTGCCTATGACTCCATCTGTCCTTCCCTAACCTCTTCTCATTGCATACGGGCAACATTCTGGTTTGGTTTTGCTTTGACCCATCTCTCAGTAAGGCATCAGACACTAAGATTTTGAGGTCAATGAAATGTGGGGCTCAATTTTGCCAACCATTTCATGCTGCCACATTCTCCAGGGTGGTTGTGCAGCCCAGAAATGCAGTCAGCTACAAAAGCTGATTATTGGAATGCTGGTATCTAGAAGGATCAGTCTTCCAGGGTACTTGGCAATTATCACAAACAGGAGTATGCCCCAGACTCGAGATTGCAGTTCCTGAGGACTTACCATAAACCATGGAACATCCTGAATGCATGGTAAAATATGTAGTAGCCTTGGATCCATCTTGGCCTGTAATAGAACAATAAGGAGATGTCTTAAAACATCCAGACATCTTTAGTGTTACTCCCGAAATTCTGTCAGTATAAAGAAGCTGTGATTTCCTTAACTAAATTCACTTCCTTAAATAAAATGTATATGCTAATCACTCCACCCTAATTTGCCCACCCCTGTAGAATGACACAGAAGACCAGAAATTTAGTTCTCCTTCTGGTCAGGGACTTATTAGAAGGACAAAGGGTTGAATAGATCTCTCAGCTGTCACTCACGATGGCTCCTCAGCTTCTTGAGACAAATGCTCGTACGTTCTCTGACAGGCTTTCCTCAGTTTTCCCGAAAGGCTTCCCTCTGGCCAGGGACTTGGGGACCACAACACAGCCAAGAGGATATCACACTGGTCCACTCTCAAGTTTCCCTGTTTCCTGAGCTCATCTGCCCGCTGCTGTCACTCTGGCCAGAAGCAAGCTGTCCCGGAGAACCACCTCTGGAGCCTCCCTTTGCTGGCTAGATCTTCCAGCTTCTGTTTTCAGTGATCTCAGTTTGTTTTCTGCCTCTTCCTAGGCTCCTCTTCAGCTGCTCTCTCTGGTAACCATTAGTCCACACTGCTTCAACTCAGTTGGACTACTCCAACTGACCCTTTTTATACTGTTCCAGTCGGGAGCCTCTGACCAATAACTTGCAATTATCTCAGTATTTGCGAGCTCATTGACCTATAAATACGAGCCAAATGAGAGCTGATAAAATGTGTGCACATGACCTACCTTTTTAATCCTCCTGTTCAATACATAAGCCAACAGATCTAGCTGTGTAGATATAGGCTGCCCACAGTAAATTTAGAATAATGTAGTAATTAGTCTTCAACTAGAGCTGACCTTTTCACCTATCACAGTTACTGTTGTTTACAAGTAGGTATTTCCGTTCAAAATACATTATTTTTATATTGCCAATATTTTACCTCAGGCTTGGATTCTCCACAGTCAGGACTATCGTGCCCCATTGATATCAACGGGCCTATTCTAAGCATGACTAAGCCTGGTTCCTGCCCATGGTAAATATCACAAAGGGGACTATGATGAAGACTCAAGTTCATAGTATCCCGAGGACTAACCATTGATGGTGAAAACTGAAACAGAGATCAGCCTGGAATGCACCTCGACCTGTAACAAAATAATAATGAGAAAATCTGAGACACCTGAACATCTTTGGAGTTAGAATAACCCTAACAGGCAGCCAGTGCAGTTCAGGTCAGCCCCACATAGAGCACATTACAGCAGTCTGATTGTGAGGTTACCAATGCATGGATCAGAGTGGATCGTTCACATGCAATGGCATTAGGTATCTGACAGCGCTGACAACTGATATGTAGTGGTGAAGCCTAGCAGTTTTCAAACTCTGAAACTTATGAGCCTCCAATACTTTGATTCCAGAGAAAGGAGATACAAGTCTTGGCAATGTCCTTAGTCAGAACGGTTCCCTCATTCCCTAGGCCTTACCACCAACTGTGGAATGTCCAGATTGCATCCTAAGATACACAGTGGCCTGGAAGCTGTCTTGAGCTGCAAGAAAACAACAACAAATGCATTTCAAGAAAGAAGAACCATTGGAAGGATTCTTTTCAATACATCTGAAGAAAGATAAGCGGCCCTTGAGGAATAAAACTTCTTTCCGAAATGCCTACAAGCTATCGAGTCCAACCCCCTGCTCAATGCAGGAAACTAGAGGAGGGGTCTCCCATCCAAGTCATAACCAGGCCTGACCCTGCTTAGCTTTCCACACTCAGACAAGCTGAGCCAGCGTGAGCCACAGGACTTTGCTGTTCTTGCCAGGCTGCTTCCCAGGTTGGGACAAGCTCACTGTGCCAGGTTCCCTGGGCTTGCTGTGCCAGGTTCAGATGACACACCAACCCATCATGGGTTCAACAACCCCTAGAACAAGCCATGGGTTGGCAGAGTGGCTTGTTGCCCAAACACAAGCCACCCTGAGGGAACTGGTCCGCATTCGCACAACACAACAACCTGCTGTGGCTAGTTATCTACGATGGGTTGCCATGTCGTGTAAACTCAGTCACTGATTTTGGTTGTGCTGGCACCTGGGCACTGGTGAACTGCAGGCCAGTCTTCCTAGGGCTGCAGGATGCCCTCAGGTGTTTTTTTTTTACACAGAAAGTTTCAAACCCAGAGATCTGATGTGCTACTCCTATTCCTAAGAATCCCCTCAGCCTGGTCCCAGAATACGGGGGCCACTGAAGAATCGCCAAAAAAGAAGACACCAATTTGCATAAATTTAGCAATTGCTAATTTATATGTATAGATGCAAATTTAGAAATAATTATGATAATTTAAATAGAATTACATTCTGTCTCACCATTGTGTAGAAGAGTGTGACCAGGTGACCTCTGTGCCTACCTCTTCAGTCTGCTGTTCAGATGCAAACTGTTGATGGGCCACAGTTTTTATGGTTCTTTATCTTGAAATCAGAATTTCAGCCCTTGAAATAGAGGACTGTCCTCCGTAAAAGAGGACACCTGGCCACTCTTATCAGCCTCCACTAACTGCTTCAACTGACAAATCCCAAGGGTCCCTTCCCCAACATTCCACTTTCAACCAGCCACCCCCTTGCATCCAGTCACCCCCCCAATAAACAATGCCCAAGGGGGGGTGTCTATAGCTAATTTCCCTATATTGCTTTTGTGGCGGGGAATATTTAACATTAAAAGATCCTCCAAGTCAGAAAGCCCAGCCAAACTGCCCCCCACACAAACACACACCTCCAGTCTTGGCCAGCAGAAGTTCCCTGGCCCCAGGCACTTGTGGAATTGACCAAAAAAAGGACCCCGGTTTGCATAAAATTCACATATACTAATGTACACATATAGATGCACATTTAGAAATAGTTTCTGTAACTTAAATAGAAATACAGTACACTGTGCCCAGGTGACCTGTGTGCCTGCCTGCTCAGCCTGCTGACCAGGTGCTGTTGCTCTTCCTTCGGACCCTTCTTTATCTTTGGACAGCCCTTGAAATAGAGGACACCTTCACCATAGAGGGCAGTCCTCTGGAAGCGCTTCAAAGAGGACTGTCCTCTTTTACAGAGGATACCTGACTACCAGGAGAGAATTCAACACAGAGAACACTTTGGACCCAGTTTATTGCCTACATATGAATCAGAAATTTAAGATATTAATGGATACAAAACTTTTTTTCTTGCTGATATAAATTATATTATATTATTAATACTTGAAGGTAATGGGGATTATTTCCTAACATCATATTATTAGAAGGAAAATGACCCTTGATAAAAAAAAATATTGATTAGTATATTGATTTTTATTTTTATTTGTTATTAATGTTTATGTTATTTGTCGTCTTTTACATATTTTGTAAATTAACAGTGCAGTCTTATGCATGCCTAACCAGACATAAGCCCCTTTAAATTTGATGGGACTTTCCCCAAGGGAAGTGTGTATAGGATTGCAGCCTAATTTTTTAAAAAAACAAAGACTGGATTTTCAGACCACTCTCGTAGTGTCTTTTTCAGACTCTGTGGTAGTTGCCCAGCCCAGAAGGGCACAGTCAGCTCCAAAAACAAAAGTGAGTTTGTGGTTATTAGCACAGTGGTCTCTAGCAGTATCATTCTGTTTGATAGCTGGCAAATATCCCAAACGAAGGAATGCTCGAGATCTCAGCTTCCCTAGACTTACCATGAATGACAGAAAGTCCTGCTTGCATAGTAAAGTGCGCAGCTTCATGGGACTCACATAGACCTGTAAGAAGTCAATTAGGGGACACAGTCTGAGGTGGCTGAACATTCCTGGACTACATGGCCCCATCATCCCAGTGCTGAGAAGGAAACCTAGGAGTCTGGGATCATCACACTCATTTCTATCCCACAAACCCTCCCCCGTTCTTTCTCCCCCTAAGGAGAAGGGACCCAGGCATCCTGCTATAGCAGCTATATACTATAACTCCCACAATGAGCTCAGAATACAAGAGTGGATTAACCCCACCAAAGTCTCTGAAACACAACACAATATGCCTGAGGAAGTGCATAAGTGCTCTATGTCCCATAGAGACAGCAAAAATACCGCAAACAGGAGTGTGCCCGAGAAGACACAAGATCTCAGCTTCCCTTACCGTGAAACCTGGCCAGACATCGGATAGCAAGATGCAGAGATGCTTGGAGCCTCCCTCGAGCTAGAACAGAGGAATAAAAACCAAGGAGAAGCCAAGTGGTCCATGGAATCCCAAACAAATTTGGAAGATTCTCCTTTCCTAGTCTCGGTAGTGAATGTGCTCTGAATGTCCAAATATTCTTCTATAGTGTTTAAAGTTCTTCAACTTACCATTAGCCCCTTCCATATTTCCCCTCTGGCTTCACACAGAGCTCACAGCAATAACAAGAAAGTTCCCCCTCTTTTTAGAACTGCTGGATTCCAAAAAATCTGTAATATCTGAAAGCTTCCTGCAGGTGGCGTTTTTCCTCTCCCGAGAGCTGCCTCTTGCCAGTTTGCCACCAAAGCAATCGAGCTTTAGCCCCTGAAGGATTTATTTATCTATAGGAGCATCAGTGTGGGTGGACTGGAACCCTTTGGCACCTCCTCCGACTCACGAAAGCTTTCTGTCAATCCAAAATCTATGACACTTTATTGGGGGTGTGGGGAAGGCAGGATTTTCTATTTGACATGCATGCAATGGTATTTCGTACATGACGCTGCAGGTAGCTGATACACAGTCATCTCTCACAGGCTGAAATCCTAAGAAGTGAGAGTCATTGAACACAGTGGCATTTACTTCTGGGTAAACATGCACAGGATTGCACTGTCAGTAACAGGTTTGAATCAGTTTGGCTCAAATTAAGCCAAGATACTTCCCCCAAATTTCGGCCCCTTGCTGGATTGAACCTCCAAGCCCCTCCCTTCTCTCTCACACACACCTGGAGCCTCCTTCTGCTCTCCCGCCCATGGGGAGCCCCAGTCATCCAAACAGGTCAATTGGGATGGTGGCTTGACCCATCATGGGTTAGGGGGCCAATTTCCCATTGGAGAAGCCAGTCTTCCTTTAAAGGACCAAAACTGAACTGAGTTCACACCCCACCCACTTGCAAAAATCCACTCAGGTATACCCCCCCCCCCCGCCTGCCCTGTTCATTTCAGCAGTGTAATTTGAGGAGGGTGGCTCATTTTGTTGTCCCTATTATTAACCCATTGGGGGTCTGAGTTATTTGCCGCTCTGCAAATCACCCAGAGATCTACCAAGAGATCTTCCCAGGCAAGACTCAGGCAAGGACCTTTCCCAGACCGCCTCTACTCAAGATCCTTTCACCTTGGTTGCCATCCTATACACACTTTTGTGGGAATATGCCCCATTGAACTCAGTGGGAAATAATTCTGAATGGACATGTACAGGATTGCAACTATGCATGTCCACAGGTTAGGGCATCTTCCCCCCCTCCCTTTCTCATAATGCTAGAACCCAATGGGGTCATCCCATGAAGGTGAATGGTGGGAGATCCTGAGAGACAAAAGGAAGTCCTTCACACACAGCATAGTCAAACTGTGGAATTCCCTGCCACAAGATGTAGTGATGGCCAACAATTTGGAGGGCTTTAAAAGGGGATTGGACAATTTCATGGACGAAAAGCCTATCAATGGCTAACTAGTTCTGATGGCTATATGCCACCTCCAGTATCAGAGGCAGTATGCCTAAATACACCAGTTGCTGCGGAACATGAGCAGGGGGTGCTCTTGCACTCATGTCCTGCTAGGGGGCATCTCACAGGCATCAGGTTGGCCACCATGTGAACAGAATGGTGGCTTAGAGAGATCTTTCATCTGATCCAGCCTGGCTCTTCTTCTGTTCTTATGATTGCACTGTTCGAGATGTCAGGGACTGAACTGCAGAGCATGCAAGGTCATATTCTGGGATGTCCCTCCTGTCCTGGGGGCTTGCTGGGGCACCATCCATACTCAATAGCTCGGCTAAAGCTTGGTGGAAACATTCATCTTGAGCCATGCTGGAGAACTGGATTTCTTGTAGCATGGGATATATATCGGGCTGTGCTTTGCTAACAGAGCAAATGCCTCTCTTGCATTTCATAGGATTGGCAGCAGCATTTACATTGCAGGAGACTATTTAAAATTGAAACAACTACCACAACAGCACTTAGTATTGGCTTTGTGGTAAGCAATTTAATCTTACAATGAGAAATATCAGGTTTAGACTCAAATGGGCAAATCAAAGAGATGAGTTCTTATGCTACTGCAATGACAGCAGCGACTCCCATCTAGTGCCTGCCTCATGTGGGATATCACCAACGAAGGGTCAGATAATAAAGACCAGCATTTAATTATTTGTGGAACGGTTCAAAAGAACCACTTGGTAATATCAATGTTTTGTTTCTTCATTTCTTGTACTGATCTGCTTCCAAACATCCATGCTGGGATTAAGAGTTAAGGCATCCTGGTGGTGTCTAAAACACACACCAACCCAGGGCTTTCAAGGAAAACAGTTAAACCGCAAAATCCCCTCAGCTGAAATGGTATGAACTATGAAGGGGGACCCAAATCAACCCGAGTGGATATGGGGAGGCATTGGTTGGTATAGGCAGGATATAGGATTGGGGGGGCAGGACACTTCCACTTGTGGGATCTACTTAGTTTTTTATACCAGGACCCTGAGATCCACCAACTGGAGCTGGGTGCACTTGTAAAAGTAAAGAATTCTGAGCCCAGGACTTTATTTTAAGGGCCAAAACTGAACTGAGCTCACACTCCATCCACACACAAAAATCTTCTCTGGGATAGCTTCCCCGCCGTGCCCACCTTCTTCATTTCAGGAGTGTAATTGGGGGAGGGTGTCATTTTGTTGGCTCTATTGTTAACCATTGCAAATCACCCAGAGATCTACCAGTAGATCCAGATCTACCTCTGCCCGTCCCTGGAGTCGGAAAGCCTGCAACAGGCTCCCATTCCACATTAGCTGTAGCATGTAAAAGTTTCCCACTTACCAAGAGCTGCCTGCATCTTTCCCCTCTGGCAGAACAGGGCAAACACCACAGCGAGAAAGGGTCCACGTGGGTTTGGGGCTTCTCAGTAAGTTCCCTTTCCAGGAGCTGCCTACAACCTCCTTTCTCACCAGAGGCTTAGGCGATTGTGGTTCTTCACAGCAGAGCGCACACGCCTTTTTCTTCCCTTGAGACTTGTTATTTCTGACCAAGACGAAGGGGGGCAGCAGCAGTAAGTAAGATCATCTTTCTGCTAACCACCTGTGTTGGGTTTCTGGAGTCCTTTAATTGTCTCAACTTTTATGGTTGTTATTTCGACCAAGACCAGGAGGTGGCAGCTGAGATCCCAAACTACAATTCAAGATCCTTTCTCATGATGTCACTTTAATTATACTGGTTGTCTCCTGGTTAACTCTGTGCAGTTTCCTGACTATTGTGCTGTGTGCCCCCATCCGCAGCCTCTGAGTGTGGGACGTTTGTCTAACCACTACGCCAGTGTGGTGTAGTGGTGAGAGTGTTGGACTGGGACTCAGGAGATCCGGGTTCTAGTCCCCGCTCGGCCATGAAACTCACTGGGTGACTTTAGGTCAGTCACTGACTCTCAGCCTAACCTACCTCACAGGGTTGTTGTGAGCATAAAATGGAGAGGAGGAGGAGGACTATGTCCTGCTTTGGGTTCCTTGGAGGAAAGGCGGGATATAAATGTAGCAAGCAAATAAATATTTCCTCTCTGATTGAGCGATGCAGCTTGACCCAGCGAGAAACAGTCAGCATGGTCTGGGGCCCCAGTTTCCTGTTGGGGAAGCCCAGGGCCGGTGCTACCATTAGGCCAACTAGGCAGCTGCCTAGGGCGCAGGGCTAAAGAGGGCGCCAGAAACTCCTTGAAAAAAAACACAGCGCTCTCAAGTGGGAAGGGGGGGCGGCGCTAAATATCTGATCTTGCCTAGGGCACCAAACTGCCTTGCACCGGTCCTGGGGAAGCCACAGTCTTCTCTCTTGTGCTACAAGATGCTCACATGGCTCCTGTGATTTTAAATACAGTGTAATTTCACTGTATTTAAAATACCCAGCCCATGGTGTCCCTTACAAGGACAGTGTAATTTCACTGTCAGCCTGTAGTGGCACACATGAACTGAAAGAACTTACTGATGCCTGTGTGATTGTTTGGTAAAATAACTTGGGTGGCATTCAGTACCATGCACCTTGACGGGGGGCGGGGGGGAGAGATTTGTTGCTCTGCCTCAGGCACCAAAATATCTTGGGCCGGCTAGCCCTGCTGTCCACTGGGTCCAGGCTACCCGTACCCAGCGAGCGGCATGCTTTGGATCTGTGGAAACCAAGTGCAAGAAGCCTCTCCTGAATCGATGCTGCACTCCCAGCCCCAAACATGCAGGATGCCGCTTTGGGTTTTGTTGCCCCAAAGAGTCTTGGGGGGGCACCCAACTGCTTCATCATCGTTTTTTAAATCCATATCAGTGGACTGGAGCCTGCTTGCCTCTGACCAAGCAAGCTCTTCCGGTCCCTGACTGAAAGCTCTTCTGCCACACAACAAATCTGTGTTAGTCTTTTGGGTACCATAAGACTCTTTGCCCAGGGCTCCGTGGCTCTCCCACATACTCACCTCTTGTGGTGATGACACACAGTGGACGGAGGAATGGCTAAGTGGACCTTTTCTCTTTGGTGCCACCATATTAGGAGTGATAGCTCAATGGGACCTCCATGGTCAGCAGCAGTATGCCACTAAATACCGGTTGCTATGGGGAAGGGGGCGTCAGTGGGGAGGGGGCTATTGCCCTCCTGTCCACCCTGCTGATGGGCTTGCTGCAGGCATGTGGTCAGCCACTGTGAGAAACAGGATGCTGCACTAGCTGGGCTTTTGTTTTGGCCTGATCCAGTAGAGCTCCTCCTGGACAGGTGGGTGCATGATTTGGGATGTCCCCAGGCTTACTGTGGTATGCACACCCCACTTCCATATTCTTTTGTATCTTTTGGCTCTAATCAGCATCCTTAACAGTGTCCTGCGGCCAAACTAAATGCCAGCTTAGATGCAATTCAAGGCCATCTCATGGAGGACACCCTCCAGGTCATGTGGGTGTATCACTGAGGTGGCCCAGAACTTATTGTGAGGTTCATTCCCCCAGTTTCTTATTTGTTTTTTCCATCTGGGGTCATCGTGCATTAATGAGCGCTGCGCTGGATTAATGGGCTTGATGTGGAGAGATTTATTGTTTATCTGGAAAGGGACAATGCCCCAATTATGGTGATATATGGTATGGGGGAGTCCAAGGCTGTTTTGGGGGGTGCAGGGACATATAAACGCTATATCCTTAGTTGGAGCTTCTCTTTGAGTTTTTGTGCAAATCAGGGAAATGGGAAGATCATGGGAGCAACTCCAGCCTTGTCATTTCAGAACATGGCCTACAGGTGGCAGCAACTGCTACAATCCCTGCCCCAGCTTGCATTCAGAAGGCCCCCGGTTTGATCCCCCACATCTCCAGGCAGGGCTGGAAAAACTCCTGCGTGAAATCCTGGAGAGCCGCTGCCAGTTGATGGATCGATGGACTGGCTCAGAGTATGGTAGATTCCCGGGTTCCTATGTTCAATGAATTGCTACTCCTCTGAAAGGAGACAGTGGCTCAGCGGATTCTCTCTCTCCCTACTCCACTTCCAACCGCAAGTCTTTTCTTTTTTCCTTTCCTTTCCGTTCATCCCCTCCCCTATCCTGATATCTCTTCCCCTTCTTTATGCCATCCAGAGCAAGTTTTGCGAAATTCTCCAGAGGGGAGGCTGGTGGGTGTCGTGCCCAAGGGCCCTCTAGAACCGGAAGCTGACATCCCACCCACCGACCCACCCCCACACTCCCTACACCGGCTGGGCTGCTAAAGCATGTGGTTTTCTGCCTGAAGAGAGTTTGGAGGGATGAGCAGGTTGGGGCAAGGATTGCCACCTGTAGGCCATGATCTGAAATGACAACTGAAGTTACTTCCGCCTGTGTGTGCGGAATATCCAGTCTCTGGTAAGCTTTTTAAAAAAGTGAAATCTTTCAGGTATCACAAGACTCTTTGTTGCTTTTGCCACAAAGCAGCATCCAGGCTCCGGGCTGGCGAGGAAGCACGAGTAGGGGAGATTTAAGACAACCTTCATGCTCAGAGGCTGCGGGCCGGGGGTGGGGGCACGCAGCACAATAGTTAGCCAGGGGAGAACCACAGCACTGACCTATGAACCTCACCGAGAGGATCTTGCACTGCAGTTTGCGATCTCAGCTGCCACCTCCTAGTCTCGGTCGGAAATCAGAACCTTAGAAGTTGTAACCATTAGAGGACATCGGAAACCCAGCGCAGAGTTGGTCAGAAAATAAGCGGCATTGGCGACTCCCCTAAGGCGTTTCACTCTCTGCTGCCACCTTCAGACCACCGGCAGAAATTACTCTCATGGGATACAATAAAGCGTGTACGCCTCCGTCTGATACAGCACAGTGGCACAACCATAAGATTTGTATCAAAGAACACGGGAGACCCAGCCGGAGAGTCAGTCAGAAAATAAGCGGCACTGAGAGACCTGCCTCACTCTGCTGCCACCTTCAGTCTGGTCAGAAAATTACAAGTCTTGAGATAGAATAAAAGGCGTGTGTGCTTCGCTCGGGAGAAACAGTCGCGTAAACCTCTGCCGGAAAGGAGATCGTAGATCCTTGAAAGGGAACTGAGCAGCCCCGGGCCCGCGCTGCCCTTTCCCGCTGTGGTGTTCGCCCTGTTCTGCCGGAGGGGAAACATGCGGGCAGCTCATGGTAAGTCGGAAAACCTTTATGCGCCACAGTTAATGTGGAATGGGAGCCTGTCGCAGAATTTCCGACTACAGGAATGGGCAAACCTGGATCTACTGGTAGATATCTGGGTGGCTTGCAAGAGGTTGGCCAGGAAGGATCTCAGACTCTGCATGGTTCAATAATAGTGACAAAAATGGACTCCCCTCCTCAAATTACATGGCTGAAATAAAGAAAGCGGGTGGTGGTGGGGAGATATCCAAGAGTGAATTTTTGTGTGTGGATGGGCTGTGAGCTCAGTTCAATTCTGGACCTTAAACAAATTCCTGGGCACAAATTCTTTAATTTCACAAGTGCACCCAGCTCCAGTTGGTGGATCTCAGGGTCCTGGTATAAAAAACTAAGTAGATTCTGAAGTGTGCCCCCCCTATCCTATGTCCTGCCTATACCAACCAATGCCTCCCCATGGCCACTCAGGTTGATTTGGGGGCCCCTTCATACCATCTCAGCTGAGGGGATTTTGGGGTTTAACTGTTTTCCTTGAAAGCCCTGGGTTGGTGTGTGTTTTAGACACCCTGTCACTCCTAATATGGTGGCACCAAAGAGAAAAGGTCCACTTAGCCATTCCTCCGTCCACTGTGTGTCATCCAGGGATGTTGAAGAGTCCTTGATCTCGAGTCACGAGTCGAGTCACGAGTCTTTGGACCCGAGTCCCGAGTCCGAGTCCTTGGTCCAAAATGGTGAGTCACGAGTCACGAGTCCCAAGTCACTCCCAAAACTGACTCCACGAGTCCCTATTAAAATCAGTGGGGGGGTTTCCCAACAAAATAAGGCTACTTCAGATGTGTGGCTTAAATAAATTCTAGACACAAGTGTGCCTTTTTATTTCAAAACTCTGCAACTGATTTTGGCAAGAACAGACCAGGCAGACAAACCCAAAATAACCAGCCTTTGTCTTGGACAATTCAAACTGTGGAACTGGTCAAGAAGAGACCAGGTAGGCAGAGGAGGCAGGGAACCCCAAACAGGCAGGCAGGCAGTGCCCTTTGTCTTGGACAATTCAACTGTTGAACTTGATCTTCGCCGGCGATCGCGCTCCTCTCCACTCCTTCTGGCACAGCCCAGGGATGTTGATGAGTCCTTGGTCTCGAGTCCCGAGTCGAGTCTCGAGTCCCATTAAAAATATTTTAATGAGGGGGGACTCAGTCCGACTCACGAGTCGAGTCCTCGAGTCCGAGTCCCCATCCCTGGTGTCATCACCACAAGAGGTGAGTATGTGGGAGAGCCACGGAACCCTGGGCAAAGAGTCTTGTGGTACCCAAAAGACTAACACAGATTTGTTGTGTGGCAGAAGAGCTTTCAGTCAGGGACCGGAAGAGCTTGCTTGGTCAGAGGCAAGCAGGCTCCAGTCCACTGATATGGATTTAAAAACCGATGATGAAGCAGTTGGGTGCCCCCCCCAAGACTCTTTGGGGCAACAAAACCCAAAGCGGCATCCTGCATGTTTGGGGCTGGGAGTGCAGCATCGATTCAGGAGAGGCTTCCTGCACTTGGTTTCCACAGATCCAAAGCATGCCGCTCGCTGGGTACGGGTAGCCTGGACCCAGTGGACAGCAGGGCTAGCCGGCCCAAGATATTTTGGTGCCTGAGGCAGAGCAGCAAATCTCTCCCCCCCTCCCCCCCTCAAGGTGCATGGTACTGAATGCCACCCAAGTTATTTTACCAAACAATCACACAGGCATCAGTAAGTTCTTTCAGTTCATGTGTGCCACTACAGGCTGACAGTGAAATTACACTGTCCTTGTAAGGGACACCATGGGCTGGGTATTTTAAATACAGTGAAATTACACTGTATTTAAAATCACAGGAGCCATGTGAGCATCCTGTAGCACCAGAGAGAAGACTGTGGCTTCCCCAACAGGAAACTGGGCCCCCAGACCATGCTGACTGTTTCTCGCTGGGTCAAGCTGCATCGCTCAATCAGAGAGGAAATATTTATTTGCTTGCTACATTTATATCCCGCCTTTCCTCCAAGGAACCCAAAGCAGGACATAGTCCTCTTCCTCCTCCTCCTCCTCCTCCTCTCCATTTTATGCTCACAACAACCTTCTGAGGTAGGTTAGGCTGAGAGTCAGTTGCTGGCCCAAAGTCACCCAAAGTGAGCTTCATGGCTGACTGAGGACTAGAACCCGGGTCTCCCAAGTCCCAGTGGGCCACTCTAACCACTACACCACACTGGCTCTCGAGTCTATGCAGGTACCTATGCAATACGCAGGCACCGCCGAATGGATTCAACACTGGAGGTGAGTCACCTGATTCTGAACCAGTCACCTGTGGTGAGACTTGAGGGCATAGAGGAGTTGGAGCAGGCGAGTCACTTAAATTAAAAGCACAATTGAAAATAAAATAATAAGAGAGATAAGCAGTACCCAACCAATTAAAAGCTCTTTCAGCAACAGAGCAGCTGAAATGCAAAGGGCCTGCCTGAATACAAAGACCACTGGTTTTCTGGCCCTTGGAATGGTTTGGTTCCTCTTCGCCTTGGAACGCTTTATTGCCATCTTCTGGTTACAGTTATGAATGACGGATCAGGGGGAAAGGCGGCAAAGGCCTGGCAGAGCATCCTGGATTGCAGGCCAAAGGTCTCTCAGGTTCAGTTTGACTCCAGCCAAGGCCCAGGATGCTCCTGCAGCAGCTTCTGTCTCTGGGCAGAGGGCGGCACTCCCCCCTCTCCTCTCTTTTGGACGCAGGGAGTCCTCTTTCTGTTTTATGAATTAATGATTATTTATTATTACAATTATATCCCACTTTTTTTTCCTCTTGCAAGGAACCCAAGGCAGCATACATAGTCCTTTTGCTCTCCATTTTATCCTCACAACAACCCTGTGAGGTAGGTTAAGTAGCATCTCTTTTTTGGCAGAAGAATACAGTCTTCAACGCACCACAGTCATCATAGGTATATCACACAGCACAAAGTTAAACTATGGAATTCACTTCCACAAGATGCAATTTGGGCAGCTTTAAAGGGGGATCGGACCAATTCATGGAGAAGGCTTTCCATGGCTACTAGTCCTAATGGCTATATACTACCTCCAGTATCAGAGACAGCGTGCCTATGTACTCCAGTTGTTGGGGAACATGGGCGGGAGGGTGCTGTTGCACTCATGTCCTGCTTGTGGGTTTCCCGTGGGCAGCTGGTTGGCCAATGTGTGAACAGAATGCTGGACTAGATGGACCCTTGGGCTGATCCCACATGGCTCTTCTTAAGTTTTTATGTTCTTATATTGGGAGCTGCCTTATGCCAAGTCAGAACATTCACCTGGCTAGGTTTTCTCTATACCAGCCTTCCCCAACCTGGCACTCTCCAGATGTGTTCGACTGCAATTCCCATCATCCCCCACCATCATGGTCACACTAGCTGGAGATGATGAGAATTGTAATTGAACACATCTGGAAGGAACCAGGTTGGGGAAGGATGGTCTCCGCTGACTGGGAGCAGCTCTCCCAAGGTTTTCAGGCAGGGGCTCTTTCTTTCCCAGCCCCCCCCCCCCGCCAGAGATGCCAGGGCTTGAACCAGGAGCCTTGGGCGTGCATAGCAGCTGCTGTGTCCCTGGGCTCTGGTCCTGACCCAGGGCAGCTGACCCACGGGGGCCTCTTTCAAGCCCTCAAACACGGCAGCCTTCTTCGCATGGCCACAACTCAACTTGAGGACAACTCAAGTTTTTTCTTCTCTGGAGGGACAGTGTGTGTGTGTGGAATATCCAGTCCCTGGTAAACTACCTCAGAAGTGCTGGCAGTAGGTTGGGGGAGCAGGAGAGGGAGTCCATCCAGCAACAAAGTGTGTGTGTGGTGTGTTGTGTTGGGAGGACATGGTCATTCCTGGGAAGGAATGACCATGTCTAAACTGCTCGAACTGGCATGGATCTCAGAGTAGTCTAGGAGAAATCCAGCATTTCCCCCACTACATAAGAACATGAGAGAGCCCTGCTGGATCAGACCAAAGGACTACCTAATCCAGCGTCCTGTTGCCCACAGTGGCCAGGCCAGAAATCTCTAGGAAGCCCATAACCAGGACATTTATTTATTTATTTATTATATTTATACCCCGCCTTTTTTCCTGCAAGGAACCCAAGGCGGCTTACATAATCCTCCTCCTCCTCCCCATTTTATCCTCACAACAACCCTGTGAGGTAGGTTAGGCTGAGAGTCAGTGACTGGCCCAAAGTCACCCAGTGAGTTTCATGGCCGAGCGGGGACTAGAACCCGGATCTCCTGAGTCCCAGTCCAACGCTCTAACCACTACACCACACTGGCATAGTTGTTAGACAAACGTCCCACACTCAGAGGCTGCGGATGGGGGCACACAGCACAATAGTCAGGAAACTGCACAGAGTTAACCAGGAGACAACCAGTATAATTAAAGTGACATCATGAGAAAGGATCTTGAATTGTAGTTTGGGATCTCAGCTGCCACCTCCTGGTCTTGGTCGAAATAACAACCATAAAAGTTGAGACAATTAAAGGACTCCAGAAACCCAACACAGGTGATTAGCAGGAAGATGATCTTACTTACTGCTGCCCCCCTTCGTCTTGGTCAGAAATAACAAGCCTCAAGGGAAGAAAAAGGTGTGTGCGCTCTGCTGTGAAGAACCACAATCGCCTAAGCCTCTGGTGAGAAAGGAGGTCGTAGGCAGCTCCTCGAAAGGGAACTTACTGAGAAGCCCCAAACCCACGTGGACCCTTTCTCGCTGTGGTGTTTGCCCTGTTCTGCCAGAGGGGAAAGATGCAGGCAGCTCTTGGTAAGTGGGAAACTTTTACATGCTACAGCTAATGTGGAATGGAAGCCTGTTGCAGGCTTTCCGACTCCAGGGACGGGCAGAGGTAGATCTGGATCTACTGGTAGATCTCTGGGTGATTTGCAATGGTTAACAATAGAGCCAACAAAATGACACCCTCCCCCAATTACACTCCTGAAATGAAGAAGGTGGGCACGGCGGGGAAGCTATCCCAGAGTAGATTTTTGTGTGTGGATGGAGTGTGAGCTCAGTTCAGTTTTGGCCCTTAAAATAAAGTCCTGGGCTCAGAATTCTTTACTTTTACAAGTGCACCCAGCTCCAGTTGGTGGATCTCAGGGTCTGTGGAGAAAGCCAACCTAAAACCCCTTTCTGACACACACACACTCACCAAGGAGGGGGGAAGGAGACCCAGGGGGCAGAGACAGCCAGTCTCCACAGAGACCAACAGGGACAAACAACATCTGCATAGAATCACCCCAGGGGGGAAGGCAGGAAGCATCCCCAGGTTCGTCAATGCTCTCGTATATCAGCCCCATCTACATACGACTTGAATACCTTGCCAGAGCAGACATTTCGGCACCCATAAGAAAGGGCCATTCAACACCACAGGATGGGACCATTAAGCAGGTGGCTTCAAGGGGACCCCACCCACCTGAGGAGGGTGGCAACCCACCTGATTGGCCGCCCACCTGAGGAGGGTGGCAACCCACCTGATTGGCCGCCCACCTGAGGAGGGTGGCAACCCACCTGATTGGCCACCCACCTGATTGCAGAGGGAGGGGCTACCTGAAACCCAAGGTATAAAACACCCTGCGCAAGGGAACTGAGTTGTTGGACCTGATCAGCAGTCTTGCCCCATGCTTGGGGTAAGGGAACGAAGGGATCGGCAACCCCGGGTAGCAGCACCCGGCGTGCTCCAGCTAGCTGAAATCACTGGCCGCTTGGGTTGACCGGACCCCCGGGAAACCAAGCTGAAATCACTGGCCGCTTGGGTTGACCGGACCCCCGGGCAACCAAGCTGAAATCACTCACTAGCGCTTGGGTAGACCAGACCTCCGCCGGGAACCCAGCTAGCCGCTTGGGTAGACCGGACCTCCGCCGGGAACCCAGCTAGCAGCATGCGGTTGACCGGGCCTCTGCTGGAGCCCGAGCTGAACTAACTAGCTGAGAGCCCTGAAATCACGGTGTCCTTGAGACTTCTTGCTTGCTACTTTGTGCTGTACTGATAAGCTGTATTGCTGGCGTGTGTCTGGGTTTGTGAAGGTCATTTTGTAAATAAACTTGTTTTATAAAAGATACTTTTGTGGCTATAAGTTATCCCTTTGTTCTAGGCTAAGGGTGATAGTCGCTGGGGGGCCTCGGAGAAGGCCCGCCCCCAGGACTCGCTACCCCCTTAGTATTGAACCCGCGCAGAAGACCAGGTTGGCGGTCTTCCACTCACCCAGCTCCAGTTGGTGGATCTCAGGGTCCTGGTATAAAAAACTAAGTAGATCCCACAAGTGGAAGTATCCTGCCCCCCCCCCCCAATCCTATATCCTGCCTATACCAACCAATGCCTCCCCATATCCACTCGGGTTGATTTGGGTCCCCCTTCATAGTTCATACCATTTCAGCTGAGGGGATTTTGCAGTTTAACTGTTTTCCTTGAAAGCCCTGGGTTGGTGTGTGTTTTAGACACCACCAGGATGCCTTAACTCTTAATCCCAGCATGGATGTTTGGAAGCAGATCAGTACAAGAAATGAAGAAACAAAACATTGATATTACCAAGTGGTTCTTTTGAACCATTCCACAAATAATTAAATGCTGGTCTTTATTCTCTGACCCTTCGTTGGTGATATCCCACATGAGGCAGTCACTGGATGGGAGTTGTTGATGTCATTGTGGTAAGCAATTTAATCTTACAAGTAGAAATACCAAGTTCAGATTCAAATGGGCGAGTCGATAGAACTCATCTCTTCGATTGACTCACCCATTTGAATCTGAACTTGGTATTTCTACTTGTAAGATTAAATTGCTTACCACAAAGGCAATACTAAGTTCTATCGTGGTAGCGGTTACAATTTTAAATAGTCTCCTGCAATGTAAATGGCTTTGCCAATCCTATGAAACGCAAGAGAGGTGCTTGCTCTGTTAGCAAAGCCCAGCCCAATAGATCCCATGCTACAAGAAATTCAGTTCTCCAGCATGGCTCAAGACGAATGTTTCCACCAACTTTAGCCGAGCTATTGAGTATGGATGGTGCCCTAGCAAGCCCCCAGGACAGGAGGGACATAGCAGAATATGACCTTGCATACTCTGCAGTTCAGTCCCTGACATCTCGAACAGTGACTAAAGGTATTGCCAGGACTTGTATCTCCTTTCACTGGAATAAAAAATATTGGAGGCTCATAAGTTTCAGAGTTTGAAAACTGCTAGGCTACACCACTACATATTGGTTGTCAACGCAGTCAAGTACCAAATGCCATTGCAGTATGTCAACTATCCACTCTGATCCATGCACTGGTAACCTCACAATCAAACTACTGTAATGCACTCTACGTGGGGCTGACCTTGCACCTGATTCGAAATCTGCAGCTGGTGCAGAACGCGGCAACTAGAATGCTCAGTGGAGCTCTGAGATATACACGTATTATTACACCTATGTTTAAAAGAACTGCACTGGCTGCCTGTTAGGGTTATTCTAACTCTGGGAATGTTCAGGTGTGTCATGTTTTCTCCTTATTACTTTGTTGCAGGTCGAGGTGGATTCCAGGCTGATCTCTGTTTCAGTTTTCACCATCAATGCTGAGCCCTCGGGATGCTATGAACTTGAGTCTTCATCATAGTCCCCTTTGTGAGCAAGAACCAGGCTTAGTCATGCTTGGAATAGGCACGTTGATATCAATGGGGCACAATAGTCCTGACTGTGAAGAATCCATGTCCGAGGTAAAATATTGGCAATATAAAAATAGTGTTTTGAAAGGAAATACCTACTTGTAGACAACAGTAACTGTGAGAGGTGAAAAGGTCAGCTCTAGTTAAAAGCTAATTGTTACGTTATTCTAAATTTACTATGGACATACACATTTAGATCTGTTGGCTTATGTATTAGACAGGATGATTAAAAAGGTACCGCTTTGATAGAATGTTTGTACATGACCTATCAGCTCTTATTGGCTCATATTTATAGGCCAATGAGCTGACAGATACTGAGACAATTGTAAGTCATTGGTCAGAAGGTCCCAACTGGAACAGTATAAAAAGGGCCAGGAGGAGCAGCCCGGAGTGAGTGGAAGCAGTGTGTTAGTGGTTAGGTGAGACAGCGGCTGAAGAGGTACCTAGGAAGAGGCAGGAGACAAGCTGAGATCACTGATGGAAGATTCCAGAGCAGGTTCTCCAGGACAGCTTCTGGCCAGAGTGACAGCAGGAGGCAGCTGAGTCAGCAAAGGGGAAGACCTCAAAGGAGACAACTGTGACTACTTCTTGGCTGTATCATGGTCCCCAAGTCCCTGACTAGAATGAAGCCTTCAGGGAAAACTGAAGGAAGCCTGTCAGAGTAGAAGCATCAGTCTCAAGAAGCTGAGGATCCATCCTGAGTGACAGCTGAGAGATCTGTTCAACCCTGTATCCTTCTAAGTCCCTGACCAGAAGTAAAAGTAAAAGTCTTGTCCTCTGTGTCATTCTTTTAGAGTAGTCAAATTGGGGTTGATTAAATGGCATATGAATTGTATTTAGGGAAGTGAACTTGGTTAAGGAAATAACAGCTTCCTTATGGTGGCATCTAGGGATATACAAAAGCCTCAAGTTGTCCTCTTATTGTTTTATCACAGGCCAAGATGGATCCAAGCCTACTCTATATTTTATTATGCATTCAGGATGTTCCACAGCTTCTAGATACCATCTTTCCAATAATCTGCTTTTGTAGCTGATTGTGCATTTCTGAGCGGCACAACCATTGTGGTGAATGTGGCAGCATAAAATGATTGATAAAACTGAGCCCTAAATTTCATTATCCTTAAGATCTTGGATCCCTTAGTGCTGCCTTACTGAGAGATGGGTCAAAGCAAAACCAAACTGGAATGTTGCCTGTACACTCGGAGACGAGATGATAGAGGAATATATGGAGTAGTGGGCACAGAATAGTGGGCACAGACAGTTGGATCCAGACTATGTTACTTACCCTTAGTTCAGATGTGAAATGTCATAATTTGAAATATTTGTATACCTCAAGGGCACAATCTGATGGCCGCTAGATATTGACTGAGGGGCCATAGGATACTGGGGACTTTCACGTCCGAGACTGTAAACAGAGCCACGATCTCGGAAGTGAAAATCCCCACTCAGACCTTCACCTTGCCCCCTCCCAGCTGCCGCAGAAATCTCCCAGGCGGCTTCTTTTCCGAGGTTGGTGTCACAACATTGAATGGGGGCAGGGAGAGGAAAAAGGGGGCCTGCTAATGGGTGGGGAGGAAGGGAGGAGGAGCGGCCGGGATCCGCTGCAACCTGTGGCCTCTCCAGCCCCAGCCCTGTCCCGGCCAGCATGACTCCACTAGATGGGCTCAGAGGCAAATTTTGAAAAGGAAGACAGAGGGGCAAAAATCACCTCCATTGCTCCTCCCACCCTGTGGTCAGCAGCCCGGCAGGCCATAGGAATCTCGGAAGCTTCTGAGATTGGATAAGGTTGTTCCCTTAAAGATAAAAACCTTCCCAGAGTGGTTTACAAAAGAAAAACAAGAAACAGTAATTTATATATTTTCATATATGTATATATTTCATATATGTATAATTTATATATTTCCATTATATATATATATACACACACACTTTTATACAATTAATTAAAACAGCAGCATTAAAATGCCATTCTAATACAAACGAAAAAACAAAATAAAATAAAATTTCATGTCAGAGCAATCAATGGGACATAAATCAAAACATCTCTAACTTCTCCATGTGCTTCACCTTGTCTGCTCTTTGTTTTCTGGCACCCCAAGGACAATTTCAGGCCTCCAGGCATCTTATTGCTTCCAGGCAAACCTTCCCAGTTTTATCGGTAAGTCCTTTGGAAGCTGAAATCTTGAAAATGGGTCTGGGGTATATTCCTATTGCTGCAATTCACCATGTTAGGCAAAATGAGATCAAATCTCCACTCTGCACATAACCACAAACCTACCTGTGCTTTGGCAGCTGCCCGCCCGTGCCCCTCTGGGCGGGCAACTGCTGCTATGAATGTGGCAGCAGGACAGGACTGGTGCAGGGCAGTTTGGCGCCCCAGGCGAAATAATATTTAGCGCCCCCCCCTCTCCAAAGCAGCAAAAAAAAAACACCTGCGCCGCCACCACCAACCTACCTTCCCCCCCGCCCTGGCTGCGGCGGCTGTGGCTGCTGCTGCTGCCGCCTCCTCCTCCTCCTGAAGTGATGCGACGCGACGGCACCCCCGCGCTGTTTTTTGCCGGGGAAACCATGGCAACAGGGCTGTTTAAGCCCTGTTGCCCTGGTTCCTCCCGCCAAAACAACACGGGCGGGGCTCCGGAAGCGACGCGACGCGGAGAAGGTAGGTGACGGGGGGGTTGGGGGGGTGGCGATGGCGATGGTGGTGGGAGGCGCAGCGGCAGCGAGCGGGAGGGCGGGGGGAGGCGCAGCGGCGGGCGGGCGGGCGGGGGGAGGCGCGGTGGCGGCGGGCAGGAGGGTGGGGAGGCGGAGGCTTGGCGGGGGCGGTGCAGCGGAGGCGGAGGCCTGGTGGGGGCAGTGCAGCGGCAGCGAAGAGGAGCGCAGCGTTTCCAGCGCCCTCTTCAGCCGCGCGCCCTAGGCAACCGCCTAGTTTGCCTAGCAGTAGCGCCAGCCCTGCAGCAGGAACTTGTTGGCACAGTTGAAACAGAAACTTCTGGGATCAGGTATACTCGGATATACTCCCATCAGCCCCTTCTGAATTGCAGGGATGGGGACTCGGACTCGAGGACTCGACTCGTGAGTCGGACTGAGTCCCCCCTCTGACTCGACTCGGACTCGAGTCCCAATATTTTTAATGGGACTCGAGACTCGACTCGGGACTCGAGACCAAGGACTCGTCAACATCCCTGCTTGATGCCACCTGCAGGTGCTGCCTGGACCCAGTTGCAGTAACAATCCAAGTTTATTTTTTAAAATCATTTTCCTAATGCAACCTTTCAGACATTTTGGGTTTGGCTGCCTCTGCCTGCCTGTTTGGGGTTCCCTGCCTCCTCTGCCTGCCTGGTCTCTTCTTAACCAGTTCCACAGTTTGAATTGTCCAAGAGAAAGGCCTCTGCCTGCCTGCTTTGGGGTTCCCTGCCTCCTCTGCCTGCCTGGTTATTTTGGGTTTGTCTGCCTGGTCTGTTCTTGTCAAAATCAGTGGCAGAGTTTTGAGATAAAAAGGCACACTTGTGCCTAGAATTTATTTAAGCCACACATCTGAAGTAGCCTTATTTTGTTGGGGAAGAACCCCATTGATTTTAATAGGGACTCGTGGAGTCAGCTTTTGGAGTGACTTGGGACTCGGGACTCGTGAGTCACCATTTTGGAGCAAGGACTTGGACTCGGACTCGAGACTCGGGTCCAAAGACCCGACTCGTGACTCGAGACCAAGGACTCTTCAACATCCCTGCTGAATTGCTTCTCAAAGCAAACGCAAACCATATTTGAGCCTTGAGGAGAAATCCCTGCAAGTCCCTTTCAGTGACAGTAGCACAGCATCCCATCCAGGCAGAAGAGAACATATGGAGCACACGGCCTCCAAACTAATGATTCACCCATTGATGGGGTAGACTAGACATACCAATGGCTTCTTAAGAGTGGTCCTCTCCCTGAGGCTGATGGATTCTGAGAGCCCTTGTGGAGTTCTCTGTTGGTGTGGCTGGTTCTCCCGTTAGTGCTTTGGTTGCATAACTTCACGTTATGATTAGTTATAAGAAGCACTCTCTCTCTTTCTGAATAAGCTCAGGATGGGGAATGTATGTTCCAAATGTTCTATAAAAGGCAGGCCCAGCAGTGAGAGAAGAATGCTGGAGGATATGGAAAGGAGTCAGTCCTATACTGGTTAGGACGAAGCAGAGGTTTCCCCCTTATGTGCGCAGCCTGGTTATTGAAACTGGTTATCACCACGTGGGTTGCTAAACCCTGCTAAAGGCTGTTAAAAGGAATAGATTGTCCATACAAGGTTTAAAACGAATAACAAAATTTATTAGTTTTACTTACAGTCCATTTATTCGTGTATGCAGGATGCATATAGGCAGGTTAGAGTCTTGGGTGTTAAGAGTCCGCTTCATTGGAGCTTACTGGCTGGAAGGCATCTCAGGCCGTGTGTCCATCTGGTTGGAGAGGTAGAGAGAGAGAGAGAGAGAGAGAGAACTGGCCAAAGAGAGGCAGGCAAGAAGTAGGGAGGAGGGGCTAGAAAACATGCACCCTGGGGATTGTTCAATTAACCCTTTCCTCCCATTGTAACTAGTGGTTGCATTACCTCGTTGATTTAAGCAGGCAACATTACAATTTCCAACAAAGAATGGGGGAGAGATTTCAAACTCAGTCTCCAGGTACTGCTACTTTCCCCAGGCCCAGCCACAGCTCCCATCAGCACTAGCCAGCAGAACCAGTGGTGAGGGATGATGGGAGTTGCAGTCCAACAACATCTAGAGAGCCAGACGTTCCCCGTCCCTGGTATAAGCTCTCAGTCCTCACTGTGGCTCTCTCCAATTGCATCTTTAGGACATGCTTCTGTCCATGCCAGGATCCAGCTGGTAGCAAACAGAGCCGCCCTCAGGACAGCTTCTGGAAATGTCTGCTTTGCCCAGAGCAATGGCAACGAAGGACCAACTATACATTGAAAGCAACACCTTGCTTCTATCCCTTCTTCTATCAGCACAGGCTAAGCAGAAAGGAAAACCCTATGCACTTCTAGGCAATGTTTACAGGCTAAAGAGATTTATAATTCTTCTTCCAATACTCAGGAAACTCTGGAGGCTTTAATAAAACCATGCTGATCTATAGCAGGGATGGGGAACGTGTCTAATGCCCTCCAGATTTATAGATTTCATAGATCATAGTGTTGGGTTGCTGGATTCTTTCAAGCACTTTCTGTTGTCCCTCTGCACAAAGCAAATCATGTACTTCAACATCTAACATTTTGGACAAGGGGGGGGTTAATTCTGTGCCTTTTTGAGGAAAGAGCATTAATACTGTAAGAATGCACTTGAAGGGACAATATTGCACAGCATCCAGTTTTGTAATTTGGAAACTTTTCCAGAGTACATATTTTAAATCAATTATCTGAGAATATTCCGATTTTTTCCCTTAAACACACCCGGGCGGCAACCGTAAGGGACGCACGCCGGAAAACAGCCACTCCATCAGACACTCTCCCATTCATTCACAGACGTGCCCCGGCTTCCATCCGTGAACATCCACCGAGCGTCCGTCAGCTGACCTCCGCTGGCTCCGTCGGCCTGACATCAGCCAGCTTCAGCCCCGGGATATCCGCCGGCTTCAGGCCGCAAACTCGCCTCCCACTTAGCAAGTCCACCTGCTTTCGCTAGTGAACTTGCCTTCTCACCACAGCCCCCGTGTGACCCGCTCTGCTCTGCTCTGCTCTGCTGGATGGCCTCCTTCCATCTGCCAACTCTCCTGACATCGCTGCTGGTCCGGCTGCTTCACGCGGCCTGTCTGGGAGACAGGGGTTGAACGGCTACCTCACCGTGGCTCCAGGGGGGCGGTTCTTCTCCAAGGGCTACCTCACCGTGGCTCCAGGGGGGCGGTTCTTCTCCAAGGGCTCTGGGGCGGGCCACTTCTGTCTCCCTCCAGCGGCTGAAAGATGATACCCAGAAGGTGGGCAGGGTCCCATGGCTCCCATTACTTCAGAAGCTCGTGGCTTGGAAGAAGGCAAAGGGTGATGCTGAACGTCCAAGCCGTTCCGGGCTGCGAGGTCTTCTGCTGGGCAAAAGCCAGTGGGGGACAGGAAGAAGGGGACCCTGGGAAGGGAAGAAGAAAGGGAAGGAACCGTCCCCACCTTGCTTAAGCCTTGAGCTCTTCTTCTTCGCTCGCGGGGGCCACCTCGAGAAAAGCTCTGCGGCTTCACGCCTCCCTGGAAGGCAAACACACACACACACACACGGTAAGTGGTCCGGCTCATCCGCTACCATCCGCCAGCATCACCCGGGGCCCATCCACTGGCTTCTGTCTGGCGACATCATCCACCAGCTTCCGCCCGCCAACTTCCACTGGCTTCCCTCCATGGATCTCCACCGGTTTCCTTGCACCCTGCGTCTGGAGGCCGACCTCCGCCAGCCTCTGAACGCGTAATCCCCAGCCACGCCGCATCTGGGGCCGACCTAGCCAGCCCGGAACGCACCCATGCACCAGCACTCGCCACGACCACATTCTCCGCCTCACAGACACGCACACAAACACACCCGGGCGGCATCCCTAAGGGACGCACGCCGGAAAACAGCCACTCCATCAGACACTCTCCCATTCATTCACAGACGTGCCCCGGCTTCCATCCGTGAACATCCACCGAGCGTCCGTCAGCTGACCTCCGCTGGCTCCGTCGGCCTGACATCAGCCAGCTTCAGCCCCGGGATATCCGCCGGCTTCAGGCCGCAAACTCGCCTCCCACTTAGCAAGTCCACCTGCTTTCGCTAGTGAACTTGCCTTCTCACCACAGCCCCGTGTGACCCGCCTCTGCTCTGCTCTGCTTGCGGATGGCCTCCTTCCATCTGCAACTCTCTTGACATCGCTGCTGGTCCGGCTGCTTACACGCGGCCTGTCTGGGAGACAGGGGTTGAACGCTACCTCACCGTGGCTCCAGGGGGGCGGTTCTTCTCCAAGGGCTCTGGGGCGGGCCACTTCTGTCTCCCTCCAGCGCTGAAGATGATACCCAGAAGGTGGGCAGGGTCCCATGGCTCCCATTACTTAGAAGCTCGTGGCGTGGAAGAAGGCAAAGGGTGATGCTGAACGTCCAAGCCGTTCCGGGCTGCGAGGTCTTCTGCTGGCAAAAGCCAGTGGGGGACAGGAAGAAGGGGACCCTGGGAAGGAAGAAGAAAGGGAGGAACCGTCCCCACCTTGCTTAAGCCTTGAGCTCTTCTGCTTCCCTTGCGGGGGTCACCTCGAAAAAGCTCTGCGGCTTCACGCCTCCCTGGAAGGCAAACACACACACGGTAAGCGGTCCCGGCTCATCCGCTACCATCTGCCAGCATCACCCGGGGCCCAACCACTGGCTTCTGTCTGGCGACATCATCACACCAGCTTCCGCCCGCCAACTTCCACCGGCTTCCCTCCATGGATCTCCACCGGTTTCCTTGCACCCTGCGTCTGGAGGCCGACCTCCGCCAGCCTCTGAACGCGTAATCCCCAGCCACGCCGCATCTGGGGCCGACCTAGCCAGCCCGGAACGCACCCATGCACCAGCACTCGCCACGACCACATTCTCCGCCTCACAGACACGCACACAAACACACCCGGGCGGCATCCCTAAGGGACGCACGCCGGAAAACAGCCACTCCATCAGACACTCTCCCATTCATTCACAGACGTGCCCCGGCTTCCATCCGTGAACATCCACCGAGCGTCCGTCAGCTGACCTCCGCTGGCTCCGTCGGCCTGACATCAGCCAGCTTCAGCCCCGGGATATCCGCCGGCTTCAGGCCGCAAACTCGCCTCCCACTTAGCAAGTCCACCTGCTTTCGCTAGTGAACTTGCCTTCTCACCACAGCCCCCGTGTGACCCGCTCTGCTCTGCTCTGCTCTGCTGGATGGCCTCCTTCCATCTGCCAACTCTCCTGACATCGCTGCTGGTCCGGCTGCTTCACGCGGCCTGTCTGGGAGACAGGGGTTGAACGGCTACCTCACCGTGGCTCCAGGGGGGCGGTTCTTCTCCAAGGGCTACCTCACCGTGGCTCCAGGGGGGCGGTTCTTCTCCAAGGGCTCTGGGGCGGGCCACTTCTGTCTCCCTCCAGCGGCTGAAAGATGATACCCAGAAGGTGGGCAGGGTCCCATGGCTCCCATTACTTTAGAAGCTCGTGGCTTGGAAGAAGGCAAAGGGTGATGCTGAACGTCCAAGCCGTTCCGGGCTGCGAGGTCTTCTGCTGGGCAAAAGCCAGTGGGGGACAGGAAGAAGGGGACCCTGGGAAGGGAAGAAGAAAGGGAAGGAACCGTCCCCACCTTGCTTAAGCCTTGAGCTCTTCTTCTTCGCTTGCGGGGGTCACCTCGAGAAAAGCTCTGCGGCTTCACGCCTCCCTGGAAGGCAAACACACACACACGGTAAGCGGTCCGGCTCATCCGCTACCATCCGCCAGCATCACCCGGGGCCCATCCACTGGCTTCTGTCTGGCGACATCATCCACCAGCTTCCGCCCGCCAACTTCCACTGGCTTCCCTCCATGGATCTCCACCGGTTTCCTTGCACCCTGCGTCTGGAGGCCGACCTCCGCCAGCCTCTGAACGCGTAATCCTCAGCCACGCCGCATCTGGGGCCGACCTGGCCAGCCCGGAACGCACCCATGCACCAGCATTCGCCGCGACCACATTCTCCGCCTCACACAGACACGCACACAAACACACCCGGGCGGCGTCCGCAAGGGATGCACGCCGGAAAACATCCACTCCATCAGGCACTCCCATTCATTCACAGACGTGCCCCGGCTTCCTTCCATGAACATCCACCGAGCGTCCGTCAGCTGACCTCCGCTGGCTCCGTCGGCCTGACATCAGCCAGCTTCAGCCCCGGGATATCCGCCGGCTTCAGGCCGCAAACTCGCCTCCCACTTAGCAAGTCCACCTGCTTTCGCTAGTGAACTTGCCTTCTCACCACAGCCCCCGTGTGACCCGCTCTGCTCTGCTCTGCTGGATGGCCTCCTTCCATCTGCCAACTCTCTTGACATCGCTGCTGGTCCGGCTGCTTCACGCGGCCTGTCTGGGAGACAGGGGTTGAACGGCTACCTCACCGTGGCTCCAGGGGGGCGGTTCTTCTCCAAGGGCTCTGGGGCGGGCCACTTCTGTCTCCCTCCAGCGGCTGAAAGATGATACCCAGAAGGTGGGCAGGGTCCCATGGCTCCCATTACTTTAGAAGCTCGTGGCTTGGAAGAAGGCAAAGGGTGATGCTGAACGTCCAAGCCGTTCCGGGCTGCGAGGTCTTCTGCTGGGCAAAAGCCAGTGGGGGACAGGAAGAAGGGGACCCTGGGAAGGGAAGGAGAAAGGGAAGGAACTGTGCCCACCTTGCTTAAGCCTTGAGGTCTTCTTCCTCGCTTGCGTGGGTCGCCTCGAGAAAAGCGCTGCGGCTTCACGCCTCCCTGGAAGGCAAACACACACACGGTAAGCGGCCCGGCTCATCCGCTACCATCTGCCAGCATCACCCGGGGCCCAACCACTGGCTTCTGTCTGGCGACATCATCACACCAGCTTCCGCCCGCCAACTTCCACCGGCTTCCCTCCATGGATCTCCACCGGTTTCCTTGCACCCTGCGTCTGGAGGCCGACCTCCGCCAGCCTCTGAACGCGTAATCCTCAGCCACGCCGCATCTGGGGCCGACCTGGCCAGCCCGGAACGCACCCATGCACCAGCATTCGCCGCGACCACATTCTCCGCCTCACACAGACACGCACACAAACACACCCGGGCGGCGTCCGCAAGGGATGCACGCCGGAAAACATCCACTCCATCAGGCACTCCCCATTCATTCACAGACGTGCCCCGGCTTCCATCCGTGAACATCCACCGAGCGTCCGTCAGCTGACCTCCGCTGGCTCCGTCGGCCTGACATCAGCCAGCTTCAGCCCCGGGATATCCGCCGGCTTCAGGCCGCAAACTCGCCTCCCACTTAGCAAGTCCACCTGCTTTCGCTAGTGAACTTGCCTTCTCACCACAGCCCCCGTGTGACCCGCTCTGCTCTGCTCTGCTCTGCTCTGCTGGATGGCCTCCTTCCATCTGCCAACTCTCTGACATCGCTGCTGGTCCGGCTGCTTCACGCGGCCTGTCTGGGAGACAGGGGTTGAACGGCTACCTCACCGTGGCTCCAGGGGGGCGGTTCTTCTCCAAGGGCTCTGGGGCGGGCCACTTCTGTCTCCCTCCAGCGGCTGAAAGATGATACCCAGAAGGTGGGCAGGGTCCCATGGCTCCCATTACTTTAGAAGCTCGTGGCTTGGAAGAAGGCAAAGGGTGATGCTGAACGTCCAAGCCGTTCCGGGCTGCGAGGTCTTCTGCTGGGCAAAAGCCAGTGGCGGACAGGAAGAAGGGGACCCTGGGAAGGGAAGAAGAAAGGGAAGGAACCGTCCCCACCTTGCTTAAGCCTTGAGCTCTTCTTCTTCGCTTGCGGGGGTCACCTCGAGAAAAGCTCTGCGGCTTCACGCCTCCCTGGAAGGCAAACACACACACACGGTAAGCGGTCCGGCTCATCCGCTACCATCCGCCAGCATCACCCGGGGCCCATCCACTGGCTTCTGTCTGGCGACATCATCCACCAGCTTCCGCCCGCCAACTTCCACTGGCTTCCCTCCATGGATCTCCACCGGTTTCCTTGCACCCTGCGTCTGGAGGCCGACCTCCGCCAGCCTCTGAACGCGTAATCCCCAGCCACGCCGCATCTGGGGCCGACCTAGCCAGCCCGGAACGCACCCATGCACCAGCACTCGCCACGACCACATTCTCCGCCTCACAGACACGCACACAAACACACCCGGGCGGCATCCCTAAGGGACGCACGCCGGAAAACAGCCACTCCATCAGACACTCTCCCATTCATTCACAGACGTGCCCCGGCTTCCATCCGTGAACATCCACCGAGCGTCCGTCAGCGGACCTCCGCTGGCTCCGTCGGCCTGACATCAGCCAGCTTCAGCCCCGGGATATCCGCCGGCTTCAGGCCGCAAACTCGCCTCCCACTTAGCAAGTCCACCTGCTTTCGCATAGTGAACTTGCCTTCTCACCACAGTCCCCCGTGTGACCCGCTCTGCTCTGCCTGCCTCTGCTGGATGGCCTCCTTCCATCTGCCAACTCTCCTGACATCGCTGCTGGTCCGGCTGCTTCACGCGCCTGTCTGGGAGACAGGGGTTGAACGGCTACCTCACCGTGGCTCCAGGGGGGCGGTTCTTCTCCAAGGGCTCTGGGGCGGGCCACTTCTGTCTCCCTCCAGCGGCTGAAAGATGATACCCAGAAGGTGGGCAGGCTCCCATGGCTCCCATTACTTTAGAAGCTCGTGGCTTGGAAGAAGGCAAGGGTGATGCTGAACGTCCAAGCCGTTCCGGGCTGCGAGGTCTTCTGCTGGGCAAAAGCCAGTGGGGGACAGGAAGAAGGGGACCCTGGGAAGGGAAGAAGAAAGGGAAGGAACCGTCCCCACCTTGCTTAAGCCTTGAGCTCTTCTTCTTCGCTTGCGGGGGTCACCTCGAGAAAAGCTCTGCGGCTTCACGCCTCCCTGGAAGGCAAACACACACACACACACACGGTAAGCGGTCCGGCTCATCCGCTACCATCCGCCAGCATCACCCGGGGCCCATCCACTGGCTTCTGTCTGGCGACATCATCCACCAGCTTCCGCCCGCCAACTTCCACTGGCTTCCCTCCATGGATCTCCACCGGTTTCCTTGCACCCTGCGTCTGGAGGCCGACCTCCGCCAGCCTCTGAACGCGTAATCCCCAGCCACGCCGCATCTGGGGCCGACCTAGCCAGCCCGGAACGCACCCATGCACCAGCACTCGCCACGACCACATTCTCCGCCTCACAGACACGCACACAAACACACCCGGGCGGCATCCCTAAGGGACGCACGCCGGAAAACAGCCACTCCATCAGACACTCTCCCATTCATTCACAGACGTGCCCCGGCTTCCATCCGTGAACATCCACCGAGCGTCCGTCAGCTGACCTCCGCTGGCTCCGTCGGCCTGACATCAGCCAGCTTCAGCCCCGGGATATCCGCCGGCTTCAGGCCGCAAACTCGCCTCCCACTTAGCAAGTCCACCTGCTTTCGCTAGTGAACTTGCCTTCTCACCACAGCCCCCGTGTGACCCGCTCTGCTCGCTCTGCTCTGCTCTGCTGGATGGCCTCCTTCCATCTGCCAACTCTCCCAGACAGACTGCTTCACGCGGCCTGTCTGGGAGACAGGGGTTGAACGGCTACCTCACCGTGGCTCCAGGGGGGCGGTTCTTCTCCAAGGGCTCTGGGGCGGGCCACTTCTGTCTCCCTCCAGCGGCTGAAAGATGATACCCAGAAGGTGGGCAGGGTCCCATGGCTCCCATTACTTTAGAAGCTCGTGGCTTGGAAGAAGGCAAAGGGTGATGCTGAACGTCCAAGCCGTTCCGGGCTGCGAGGTCTTCTGCTGGGCAAAAGCCAGTGGGGGACAGGAAGAAGGGGACCCTGGGAAGGGAAGAAGAAAGGGAAGGAACCGTCCCCACCTTGCTTAAGCCTTGAGCTCTTCTTCTTCGCTTGCGGGGGTCACCTCGAGAAAAGCTCTGCGGCTTCACGCCTCCCTGGAAGGCAAACACACACACACGGTAAGCGGTCCGGCTCATCCGCTACCATCCGCCAGCATCACCCGGGGCCCATCCACTGGCTTCTGTCTGGCGACATCATCCACCAGCTTCCGCCCGCCAACTTCCACTGGCTTCCCTCCATGGATCTCCACCGGTTTCCTTGCACCCTGCGTCTGGAGGCCGACCTCCGCCAGCCTCTGAACGCGTAATCCCCAGCCACGCCGCATCTGGGGCCGACCTAGCCAGCCCGGAACGCACCCATGCACCAGCACTCGCCACGACCACATTCTCCGCCTCACAGACACGCACACAAACACACCCGGGCGGCATCCCTAAGGGACGCACGCCGGAAAACAGCCACTCCATCAGACACTCTCCCATTCATTCACAGACGTGCCCCGGCTTCCATCCGTGAACATCCACCGAGCGTCCGTCAGCTGACCTCCGCTGGCTCCGTCGGCCTGACATCAGCCAGCTTCAGCCCCGGGATATCCGCCGGCTTCAGGCCGCAAACTCGCCTCCCACTTAGCAAGTCCACCTGCTTTCGCTAGTGAACTTGCCTTCTCACCACAGCCCCCGTGTGACCCGCTCTGCTCTGCTCTGCTCTGCTGGATGGCCTCCTTCCATCTGCCAACTCTCCTGACATCGCTGCTGGTCCGGCTGCTTCACGCGGCCTGTCTGGGAGACAGGGGTTGAACGGCTACCTCACCGTGGCTCCAGGGGGGCGGTTCTTCTCCAAGGGCTCTGGGGCGGGCCACTTCTGTCTCCCTCCAGCGGCTGAAAGATGATACCCCAGAAGGTGGGCAGGGTCCCATGGCTCCATTACTTTAGAAGCTCGTGGCTTGGAAGAAGGCAAAGGGTGATGCTGAACGTCCAAGCCGTTCCGGGCTGCGAGGTCTTCTGCTGGGCAAAAGCCAGTGGGGGACAGGAAGAAGGGGACCCTGGGAAGGGAAGAAGAAAGGGAAGGAACCGTCCCCACCTTGCTTAAGCCTTGAGCTCTTCTTCTTCGCTTGCGGGGGTCACCTCGAGAAAAGCTCTGCGGCTTCACGCCTCCCTGGAAGGCAAACACACACACACACACACACGGTAAGCGGTCCGGCTCATCCGCTACCATCCGCCAGCATCACCCGGGGCCCATCCACTGGCTTCTGTCTGGCGACATCATCACACCAGCTTCCGCCCGCCAACTTCCACCGGCTTCCCTCCATGGATCTCCACCGGTTTCCTTGCACCCTGCGTCTGGAGGCCGACCTCCGCCAGCCTCTGAACGCGTAATCCTCAGCCACGCCGCATCTGGGGCCGACCTGGCCAGCCCGGAACGCACCCATGCACCAGCATTCGCCGCGACCACATTCTCCGCCTCACACAGACACGCACACAAACACACCCGGGCGGCGTCCGCAAGGGATGCACGCCGGAAAACATCCACTCCATCAGGCACTCTCCCATTCATTCACAGACGTGCCCCGGCTTCCTTCCATGAACATCCACGCAGCGTCTGTCAGCTGACCTCCGCTGGCTCCGTCGGCCGGACATCAGCCAGCTTCAGCCCCGGGATATCCGCCGGCTTCAGGCCGCAAACTCGCCTCCCACTTAGCAAGTCCACCTGCTTTCGCTAGTGAACTTGCCTTCTCACCACAGCCCCCGTGTGACCCGCTCTGCTCTGCTCTGCTGGATGGCCTCCTTCCATCTGCCAACTCTCTTGACATCGCTGCTGGTCCGGCCTGCTTCACGCGGCCTGTCTGGGAGACAGGGGTTGAACGGCTACCTCACCGTGGCTCCAGGGGGGCGGTTCTTCTCCAAGGGCTCTGGGGCGGGCCACTTCTGTCTCCCTCCAGCGGCTGAAAGATGATACCCAGAAGGTGGGCAGGGTCCCATGGCTCCCATTACTTTAGAAGCTCGTGGCTTGGAAGAAGGCAAAGGGTGATGCTGAACGTCCAAGCCGTTCCGGGCTGCGAGGTCTTCTGCTGGGCAAAAGCCAGTGGGGGACAGGAAGAAGGGGACCCTGGGAAGGGAAGAAGAAAGGGAAGGAACCGTCCCCACCTTGCTTAAGCCTTGAGCTCTTCTTCTTCGCTTGCGGGGGTCACCTCGAGAAAAGCTCTGCGGCTTCACGCCTCCCTGGAAGGCAAACACACACACACGGTAAGCGGTCCGGCTCATCCGCTACCATCTGCCAGCATCACCCGGGGCCCATCCACTGGCTTCTGTCTGGCGACATCATCACACCAGCTTCCGCCCGCCAACTTCCACCGGCTTCCCTCCATGGATCTCCACCGGTTTCCTTGCACCCTGCGTCTGGAGGCCGACCTCCGCCAGCCTCTGAACGCGTAATCCTCAGCCACGCCGCATCTGGGGCCGACCTGGCCAGCCCGGAACGCACCCATGCACCAGCACTTCGCCACGACCACATTCTCCGCCTCACAGACACGCACACAAACACACCCGGGCGGCAGTCCGCTAAGGGATGCACGCCGGAAAACATCCACTCCATCAGGCACTCCCATTCATTCACAGACGTGCCCCGGCTTCCTTCCATGAACATCCACGCAGCGTCTGTCAGCTGACCTCCGCTGGCTCCGTCGGCCTGACATCAGCCAGCTTCAGCCCCGGGATATCCGCCGGCTTCAGGCCGCAAACTCGCCTCCCACTTAGCAAGTCCACCTGCTTTCGCTAGTGAACTTGCCTTCTCACCACAGCCCCCGTGTGACCCGCTCTGCTCTGCTCTGCTCTGCTGGATGGCCTCCTTCCATCTGCCAACTCTCCTGACATCGCTGCTGGTCCGGCTGCTTCACGCGGCCTGTCTGGGAGACAGGGGTTGAACGGCTACCTCACCGTGGCTCCAGGGGGGCGGTTCTTCTCCAAGGGCTCTGGGGCGGGCCACTTCTGTCTCCCTCCAGCGGCTGAAAGATGATACCCAGAAGGTGGGCAGGGTCCCATGGCTCCCATTACTTTAGAAGCTCGTGGCTTGGAAGAAGGCAAAGGGTGATGCTGAACGTCCAAGCCGTTCCGGGCTGCGAGGTCTTCTGCTGGGCAAAAGCCAGTGGGGGACAGGAAGAAGGGGACCCTGGAAGGGAAGAAGAAAGGGAAGGAACCGTCCCCACCTTGCTTAAGCCTTGAGCTCTTCTTCTTCGCTTGCGGGGGTCACCTCGAGAAAAGCTCTGCGGCTTCACGCCTCCCTGGAAGGCAAACACACACACACGGTAAGCGGTCCGGCTCATCCGCTACCATCCGCCAGCATCACCCGGGGCCCATCCACTGGCTTCTGTCTGGCGACATCATCACACCAGCTTCCGCCCACCAACTTCCACCTGGCTTCCCTCCATGGATCTCCACCGGTTTCCTTGCACCCTGCGTCTGGAGGCCGACCTCCGCCAGCCTCTGAACGCGTAATCCTCAGCCACGCCGCATCTGGGGCCGACCTAGCCAGCCCGGAACGCACCCATGCACCAGCACTCGCCACGACCACATTCTCCGCCTCACAGACACGCACACAAACACACCCGGGCGGCATCCCTAAGGGACTGCACGCCGGAAAACATCCACTCCATCAGACACTCTCCCATTCATTCACAGACGTGCCCCGGCTTCCATCCAGTGAACATCCACCGAGCGTCCGTCAGCTGACCTCCGCTGGCTCCGTCGGCCTGACATCAGCCAGCTTCAGCCCCGGGATATCCGCCGGCTTCAGGCCGCAAACTCGCCTCCCACTTAGCAAGTCCACCTGCTTTCGCTAGTGAACTTGCCTTCTCACCACAGCCCCCGTGTGACCCGCTCTGCTCTGCTCTGCTCTGCTGGATGGCCTCCTTCCATCTGCCAACTCTCCTGACATCGCTGCTGGTCCGGCTGCTTCACGCGGCCTGTCTGGGAGACAGGGGTTGAACGGCTACCTCACCGTGGCTCCAGGGGGGCGGCTTCTTCTCCAAGAGCTCTGGGGCGGGCCACTTCTGTCTCCCTCCAGCGGCTGAAAGATGATACCCAGAAGGTGGGCAGGGTCCCATGGCTCCCATTACTTTAGAAGCTCGTGGCTTGGAAGAAGGCAAAGGGTGATGCTGAACGTCCAAGCCGTTCCGGGCTGCGAGGTCTTCTGCTGGGCAAAAGCCAGTGGGGGACAGGAAGAAGGGGACCCTGGGAAGGGAAGAAGAAAGGGAAGGAACCTGTGCCCACCTTGCTTAAGCCTTGAGCTCTTCTTCCTTCGCTTGCGTGGGTCGCCTCGAGAAAAGCTCTGCGGCTTCACGCCTCCCTGGAAGGCAAACACACACACACGGTAAGCGGTCCCGGCTCATCCGCTACCATCTGCCAGCATCACCCGGGGCCCAATCCACTGGCTTCTGTCTGGCGACATCATCACACCAGCTTCCGCCCGCCAACTTCCACCGGCTTCCCTCCATGGATCTCCACCGGTTTCCTTGCACCCTGCGTCTGGAGGCCGACCTCCGCCAGCCTCTGAACGCGTAATCCTCAGCCACGCCGCATCTGGGGCCGACCTAGCCAGCCCGGAACGCACCCATGCACCAGCATTCGCCAGCGACCACATTCTCCGCCTCACAGACACGCACACAAACACACCCGGGCGGCGTCCGCTAAGGGACGCACGCCGGAAAACATCCACTCCATCAGGCACTCTCCCATTCATTCACAGACGTGCCCCGGCTTCCATCCGTGAACATCCACCGAGCGTCCGTCAGCTGACCTCCGCTGGCTCCGTCGGCCTGACATCAGCCAGCTTCAGCCCCGGGATATCCGCCGGCTTCAGGCCGCAAACTCGCCTCCCACTTAGCAAGTCCACCTGCTTTCGCTAGTGAACTTGCCCTCTCACCACAGCCCCCGTGTGACCCGCTCTGCTCTGCTCTGCTCTGCTGGATGGCCTCCTTCCATCTGCCAACTCTCCTGACATCGCTGCTGGTCCGGCTGCTTCACGCGGCCTGTCTGGGAGACAGGGGTTGAACGGCTACCTCACCGTGGCTCCAGGGGGGCGGTTCTTCTCCAAGGGCTCTGGGGCGGGCCACTTCTGTCTCCCTCCAGCGGCTGAAAGATGATACCCAGAAGGTGGGCAGGGTCCCATGGCTCCCATTACTTTAGAAGATCGTGGCTTGGAAGAAGGCAAAGCCGTTCCGGGCTGCGAGGTCTTCTGCTGGGCAAAAGCCAGTGGGGGACAGGAAGAAGGGGACCCTGGGAAGGGAAGAAGAAAGGGAAGGAACCGTCCCCACCTTGCTTAAGCCTTGAGCTCTTCTTCTTCGCTTGCGGGGGTCACCTCGAGAAAAGCTCTGCGGCTTCACGCCTCCCTGGGAGGCAAACACACACACACGGTAAGCGGTCCGGCTCATCCGCTACCATCCGCCAGCATCACCCGGGGCCCATCCACTGGCTTCTGTCTGGCGACATCATCCACCAGCTTCCGCCCACCAACTTCCACTGGCTTCCCTCCATGGATCTCCACCGGTTTCCTTGCACCCTGCGTCTGGAGGCCGACCTCCGCCAGCCTCTGAACGCGTAATCCCCAGCCACGCCGCATCTGGGGCCGACCTAGCCAGCCCGGAACGCACCCATGCACCAGCACTCGCCACGACCACATTCTCCGCCTCACAGACACGCACACAAACACACCCGGGCGGCATCCCTAAGGGACGCACGCCGGAAAACAGCCACTCCATCAGACACTCTCCCATTCATTCACAGACGTGCCCCGGCTTCCATCCGTGAACATCCACCGAGCGTCCGTCAGCTGACCTCCGCTGGCTCCGTCGGCCTGACATCAGCCAGCTTCAGCCCCGGGATATCCGCCGGCTTCAGGCCGCAAACTCGCCTCCCACTTAGCAAGTCCACCTGCTTTCGCTAGTGAACTTGCCTTCTCACCACAGCCCCCGTGTGACCCGCTCTGCTCTGCTCTGCTCTGCTGGATGGCCTCCTTCCATCTGCCAACTCTCCTGACATCGCTGCTGGTCCGGCTGCTTCACGCGGCCTGTCTGGGAGACAGGGGTTGAACGGCTACCTCACCGTGGCTCCAGGGGGGCGGTTCTTCTCCAAGGGCTCTGGGGCGGGCCACTTCTCTCTCCCTCCAGCGGCTGAGGGATGATACACAGAAGGTGGGCAGGGTCCCATGGCTCCCATTACTTTAGAAGCCCGTGGCTTGGAAGAAGGCAAAGGGTGATGCTGAACGTCCAAGCCGTTCCGGGCTGCGAGGTCTTCTGCTGGGCAAAAGCCAGTGGGGGACAGGAAGAAGGGGACCCTGGGAAGGGAAGAAGAAAGGGAAGGAACCGTCCCCACCTTGCTTAAGCCTTGAGCTCTTCTTCTTCGCTTGCGGGGGTCACCTCGAGAAAAGCTCTGCGGCTTCACGCCTCCCTGGAAGGCAAACACACACACACACACGGTAAGCGGTCCGGCTCATCCGCTACCATCCGCCAGCATCACCCGGGGCCCATCCACTGGCTTCTGTCTGGCGACATCATCCACCAGCTTCCGCCCACCAACTTCCACTGGCTTCCCTCCATGGATCTCCACCGGTTTCCTTGCACCCTGCGTCTGGAGGCCGACCTCCGCCAGCCTCTGAACGCGTAATCCCCAGCCACGCCGCATCTGGGGCCGACCTAGCCAGCCCGGAACGCACCCATGCACCAGCACTCGCCACGACCACATTCTCCGCCTCACAGACACGCACACAAACACACCCGGGCGGCATCCCTAAGGGACGCACGCCGGAAAACAGCCACTCCATCAGACACTCTCCCATTCATTCACAGACGTGCCCCGGCTTCCATCCGTGAACATCCACCGAGCGTCCGTCAGCTGACCTCCGCTGGCTCCGTCGGCCTGACATCAGCCAGCTTCAGCCCCGGGATATCCGCCGGCTTCAGGCCGCAAACTCGCCTCCCACTTAGCAAGTCCACCTGCTTTCGCTAGTGAACTTGCCTTCTCACCACAGCCCCGTGTGACCCGCTCTGCTCTGCTCTGCTCTGCTCTGCTGGATGGCCTCCTTCCATCTGCCAACTCTCTGACATCGCTGCTGGTCCGGCTGCTTCACGCGGCCTGTCTGGGAGACAGGGGTTGAACGGCTACCTCACCGTGGCTCCAGGGGGGCGGTTCTTCTCCAAGGGCTCTGGGGCGGGCCACTTCTGTCTCCCTCCAGCGGCTGAAAGATGATACCCAGAAGGTGGGCAGGGTCCCATGGCTCCCATTACTTTAGAAGCTCGTGGCTTGGAAGAAGGCAAAGGGTGATGCTGAACGTCCAAGCCGTTCCGGGCTGCGAGGTCTTCTGCTGGGCAAAAGCCAGTGGGGGACAGGAAGAAGGGGACCCTGGGAAGGGAAGAAGAAAGGGAAGGAACCGTCCCCACCTTGCTTAAGCCTTGAGCTCTTCTTCTTCGCTTGCGGGGGTCACCTCGAGAAAAGCTCTGCGGCTTCACGCCTCCCTGGAAGGCAAACACACACACACACACACACGGTAAGCGGTCCGGCTCATCCGCTACCATCCGCCAGCATCACCCGGGGCCCATCCACTGGCTTCTGTCTGGCGACATCATCCACCAGCTTCCGCCCACCAACTTCCACTGGCTTCCCTCCATGGATCTCCACCGGTTTCCTTGCACCCTGCGTCTGGAGGCCGACCTCCGCCAGCCTCTGAACGCGTAATCCCCAGCCACGCCGCATCTGGGGCCGACCTAGCCAGCCCGGAACGCACCCATGCACCAGCACTCGCCACGACCACATTCTCCGCCTCACAGACACGCACACAAACACACCCGGGCGGCATCCCTAAGGGACGCACGCCGGAAAACAGCCACTCCATCAGACACTCTCCCATTCATTCACAGACGTGCCCCGGCTTCCATCCGTGAACATCCACCGAGCGTCCGTCAGCTGACCTCCGCTGGCTCCGTCGGCCTGACATCAGCCAGCTTCAGCCCCGGGATATCCGCCGGCTTCAGGCCGCAAACTCGCCTCCCACTTAGCAAGTCCACCTGCTTTCGCTAGTGAACTTGCCTTCTCACCACAGCCCCCGTGTGACCCGCTCTGCTCTGCTCTGCTCTGCTCTGCTGGATGGCCTCCTTCCATCTGCCAACTCTCTTGACATCGCTGCTGGTCCGGCTGCTTCACGCGGCCTGTCTGGGAGACAGGGGTTGAACGGCTACCTCACCGTGGCTCCAGGGGGGCGGTTCTTCTCCAAGGGCTCTGGGGCGGGCCACTTCTGTCTCCCTCCAGCGGCTGAAAGATGATACCCAGAAGGTGGGCAGGGTCCCATGGCTCCCATTACTTTAGAAGCTCGTGGCTTGGAAGAAGGCAAAGGGTGATGCTGAACGTCCAAGCCGTTCCGGGCTGCGAGGTCTTCTGCTGGGCAAAAGCCAGTGGGGGACAGGAAGAAGGGGACCCTGGGAAGGGAAGAAGAAAGGGAAGGAACCGTCCCCACCTTGCTTAAGCCTTGAGCTCTTCTTCTTCGCTTGCGGGGGTCACCTCGAGAAAAGCTCTGCGGCTTCACGCCTCCCTGGAAGGCAAACACACACACACACACACAACGGTAAGCGGTCCGGCTCATCCGCTACCATCCGCCAGCATCACCCGGGGCCCATCCACTGGCTTCTGTCTGGCGACATCATCCACCAGCTTCCGCCCACCAACTTCCACTGGCTTCCCTCCATGGATCTCCACCGGTTTCCTTGCACCCTGCGTCTGGAGGCCGACCTCCGCCAGCCTCTGAACGCGTAATCCCCAGCCACGCCGCATCTGGGGCCGACCTAGCCAGCCCGGAACGCACCCATGCACCAGCACTCGCCACGACCACATTCTCCGCCTCACAGACACGCACACAAACACACCGGGCGGCATCCCTAAGGGACGCACGCCGGAAAACAGCCACTCCATCAGACACTCTCCCATTCATTCACAGACGTGCCCCGGCTTCCATCCGTGAACATCCACCGAGCGTCCGTCAGCTGACCTCCGCTGGCTCCGTCGGCCTGACATCAGCCAGCTTCAGCCCGGGATATCCGCCGGCTTCAGGCCGCAAACTCGCCTCCCACTTAGCAAGTCCACCTGCTTTCGCTAGTGAACTTGCCTTCTCACCACAGCCCCCGTGTGACCCGCTCTGCTCTGCTCTGCTCTGCTGGATGGCCTCCTTCCATCTGCCAACTCTCCTGACATCGCTGCTGGTCCGGCTGCTTCACGCGACCTGTCTGGGAGACAGGGGTTGAACGGCTACCTCACCGTGGCTCCAGGGGGGCGGTTCTTCTCCAAGGGCTCTGGGGCGGGCCACTTCTGTCTCCCTCCAGCGGCTGAAAGATGATACCCAGAAGGTGGGCAGGCTCCCATGGCTCCCATTACTTTAGAAGCTCGTGGCTTGGAAGAAGGCAAACGGTGATGCTGAACGTCCAAGCCGTTCCGGGCTGCGAGGTCTTCTGCTGGGCAAAAGCCAGTGGGGGACAGGAAGAAGGGGACCCTGGGAAGGGGACCCTGGGAAGGGAAGAAGAAAGGCAAGGAACCGTCCCCACCTTGCTTAAGCCTTGAGCTCTTCTTCTTCGCTTGCGGGGGTCACCTCGAGAAAAGCTCTGCGGCTTCACGCCTCCCTGGAAGGGAAACACACACACACGGTAAGCGGTCCGGCTCATCCGCTACCATCCGCCAGTATTACCCGGGGCCCATCCACTGGCTTCTGTCTGGCGACATCATCCACCAGCTTCCGCCCACCAACTTCCACTGGCTTCCCTCCACGGATCTCCACCGGTTTCCTTGCACCCTGCGTCTGGAGGCCGACCTCCGCCAGCCTCTGAACGCGTAATCCCCAGCCACGCCGCATCTGGGGCCGACCTAGCCAGCCCGGAACGCACCCATGCACCAGCACTCGCCACGACCACATTCTCCGCCTCACAGACACGCACACAAACACACCCGGGCGGCATCCCTAAGGGACGCACGCCGGAAAACAGCCACTCCATCAGACACTCTCCCATTCATTCACAGACGTGCCCCGGCTTCCTATCCGTGAACATCCACCGAGCGTCCGTCAGCTGACCTCCGCTGGCTCCGTCGGCCTGACATCAGCCAGCTTCAGCCCCGGGATATCCGCCGGCTTCAGGCCGCAAACTCGCCTCCCACTTAGCAAGTCCACCTGCTTTCGCTAGTGAACTTGCCTTCTCACCACAGCCCCCGTGTGACCCGCTCTGCTCTGCTCTGCTCTGCTGGATGGCCTCCTTCCATCTGCCAACTCTCCTGACATCGCTGCTGGTCCGGCTGCTTCACGCGGCCTGTCTGGGAGACAGGGGTTGAACGGCTACCTCACCGTGGCTCCAGGGGGGCGGTTCTTCTCCAAGGGCTCTGGGGCGGGCCACTTCTGTCTCCCTCCAGCGGCTGAAAGATGATACCCAGAAGGTGGGCAGGGTCCCATGGCTCCCATTACTTTAGAACCTCGTGGCTTGGAAGAAGGCAAAGGGTGATGCTGAACGTCCAAGCCGTTCCGGGCTGCGAGGTCTTCTGCTGGGCCAAAGCCAGTGGGGGACAGGAAGAAGGGGACCCTGGGAAGGGAACCCTGGGAAGGGAAGAAGAAAGGGAAGGAACCGTCCCCACCTTGCTTAAGCCTTGAGCTCTTCTTCTTCGCTTGCGGGGGTCACCTCGAGAAAAGCTCTGCGGCTTCACGCCTTCCTGGAAGGCAAACACACACACACGGTAAGCGGTCCGGCTCATCCGCTACCATCCGCCAGCATCACCCGGGGCCCATCCACTGGCTTCTGTCTGGCGACATCATCCACCAGCTTCCGCCCGCCAACTTCCACTGGCTTCCCTCCATGGATCTCCACCGGTTTCCTTGCACCCTGCGTCTGGAGGCCGACCTCCGCCAGCCTCTGAACGCGTAATCCCCAGCCACGCCGCATCTGGGGCCGACCTAGCCAGCCCGGAACGCACCCATGCACCAGCACTCGCCACGACCACATTCTCCGCCTCACAGACACGCACACAAACACACCCGGGCGGCATCCCTAAGGGACGCACGCCGGAAAACAGCCACTCCATCAGACACTCTCCCATTCATTCACAGACGTGCCCCGGCTTCCATCCGTGAACATCCACCGAGCGTCCGTCAGCTGACCTCCGCTGGCTCCGTCGGCCTGACATCAGCCAGCTTCAGCCCCGGGATATCCGCCGGCTTCAGGCCGCAAACTCGCCTCCCACTTAGCAAGTCCACCTGCTTTCGCTAGTGAACTTGCCTTCTCACCACAGCCCCCGTGTGACCCGCTCTGCTCTGCTCTGCTCTGCTCTGCTGGATGGCCTCCTTCCATCTGCCAACTCTCTTGACATCGCTGCTGGTCCGGCTGCTTCACGCGGCCTGTCTGGGAGACAGGGGTTGAACGGCTACCTCACCGTGGCTCCAGGGGGGCGGTTCTTCTCCAAGAGCTCTGTGGCGGGCCACTTCTGTCTCCCTCCAGCGGCTGAGGGATGATACACAGAAGGTGGGCAGGGTCCCATGGCTCCCATTACTTTAGAAGCTCGTGGCTTGGAAGAAGGCAAAGGGTGATGCTGAACGTCCAATCCGTTCCGGGCTGCGAGGTCTTCTGCTGGGCAAAAGCCAGTGGGGGACAGGAAGAAGGGGACCCTGGGAAGGGAAGCAGAAAGGGAAGGAACCGTCCCCACCTTGCTTAAGCCTTGAGCTCTTCTTCTTCGCTTGCGGGGGTCACCTTGAGAAAAGCTCTGCAGCTTCATGCCTCCCTGGAAGGTAAACACACACACACACACACAGACACACACACGGTAAGTGGTCCGGCTCATCCGCTACCATCCGCCAGCATCACCCGGGGCCCATCCTCTGGCTTCTGTCTGGCGACATCACCCACCAGCTTCCGCCCGCCAACTTCCACTGGCTTCTCTCCATGGATCTCCACCGGTTTCCTTGCACCCTGCGTCTGGAGGCCGACCTCCGCCAGCCTCTGAACGCGTAATCCCCAGCCACGCCGCATCTGGGGCCGACCTAGCCAGCCCGGAACGCACCCATGCACCAGCACTCGCCACGACCACATTCTCCGCCTCACAGACACGCACACAAACACAGCCGGGCGGCATCCCTAAGGGACGCACGCCGGAAAACAGCCACTCCATCAGACACTCTCCCATTCATTCACAGACGTGCCCCGGCTTCCATCCGTGAACATCCACCGAGCTGTCCGTCAGCTGACCTCCGCTGGCTCCGTCGGCCTGACATCAGCCAGCTTCAGCCCCGGGATATCCGCCGGCTTCAGGCCGCAAACTCGCCTCCCACTTAGCAAGTCCACCTGCTTTCCCTAGTGAATATGCCTTGGCAGCTGCCTCCTGCTCTATCTACAGTGTCCCCCTCTGAAGTGGCAGCTACCCATGTGATCAGTTTTCTTTAGCCATTGCCTTAGAAGCGTTTGTGATGTCATAAAGTCCCAGCAGCATGAGCTACTGACATAGCATGAGCCTCGGGGATTGGCTGAGCTCCCTTGATGTCAATATTCCCTCCTATTTAGGGCCTTTACTTCCTGTTTTGGCTTTAGGACATTGGTGTAGATATGCAGGTAACATATTTTCAAAAAAAAGAAAAGGCACACAGTCACACCATTTTAGCCTTTCACTAAGAGAAAGCATTTCATGCTACCGCTCTCGAAAAACGTTTTTCCAGCCACTGTCATGTGCTTCTTCGTGTCTATGTGGGTAGACTATTTTTGTGACGTCTATGTTGGGCTGCCCATGTAGACGACAACTCATCCAGAATGCCTCCACTCGACTGGTCTCACATGTGAATTGTTGTGACCATATTATGCCAGTGGTTTTAAGCTTATTCTTTTGTCGAAAGAGCGTGTTTGTAATAGTGAGATTATGCTCTGCACATATAGACAAAAGTAAGAGTCCGTTCGGGTTGCTATTACCAACTCCGTCTTTTCCAATAGTTTCTGGCCATAAATCAGAGTCACGCCCGACTCTTGCGTTAAAATCGCCCAGGAGGATAATTTTATCCTCCTTAGGTATCTCTGACAGGAGAGTGTCCAACTGGCTATAAAAACTTTCCTTGATGTCATCATCAGCATCTAATGTTGGTGCATAAGCGCTCAGAATAGTTACCTGTTGGTTATTGGCGAGCTTTAATCGAAGAGTTATCAGGCGTTCGTTAATGCCAGTAGGAACTTCTGACAAAGAGTTCACTAGTTCATTTTTGATGGCAAAGCCTACTCCATGTATTCGTCGGTCCTGCTCAGGTAGTCCTTTCCAGAAGAAGGTATAACCTCCTTTTTCTTCTTTCAACTGTCCCTCTCCTGCCCTTCGAGTTTCTTGAAGTGCTGCTATGTCAATTTTAAACCGTCTCAGCTCCCTTGCAATAATAGCAGTCCTACGCTCAGGGCGTTCACTATCTATGTTATCCAGCAATGTCCGTATATTCCATGTTCCAAAATTCAAATGTCTTTTTCGACCGCTAAAATGGTGACCCCACTGGACGCGGTAATCCAGTCAGGGGAGAGAGAGGTAGACTATGTTTAGGGCACCTTTTCTAGCCCCCTCCCCATACGGGGTGAGCAGAGTGGATCCTAAATAGGGCTGCTCAGTCATGGATACAGCTGCCGAGCTGCTCGACTACTTCGTTCCTTGAACAGGGCGACTGAGTCTGCATCCACCGCCCATGTGCTGGTCCATGGCAGCACCCACGGTCAAAGCACTGGCATCTTCTGGATTATGTAATTGTCCGTGTTAGAGATCGCCGCGATGTACTTCTTACTAGGGCCATGGTGAGTGCCGACGACTGCTGGACAGACCACCGACTAATCCGGTCCACAATGGTTATCAACATTGCTCCCCAACGTAGGCTTCAAGGAAGGAAACCAAGGCGTAAAATGAACATCCAAGCCCTTCAAGATCCTATTAAGCAAACTCGTCTTCAATCACTTCTTAAGGAACATCTACCTACGGAACCTCCTGACAACATTGAGGACCATTGGTCTAAGCTGAAAACCTCCATTACTGCAGCTTGTGAACAAACTATTGGATATGAAACTAAGAAACATCAGGATTGGTTTGATGAAAATGATAATGAGATTAAATATATAATTGACCAAAAAAGGAAAGCCTTCCAAATATGGCAAAATGATATTAACTGCGCTGCCAAGAAAAAAACCTACGCTAGCGCAAAGGCTGAGGTCCAAAGAAGAACAAGAGAACTTAAGAACGCTTGGTGGAAAAAGAAAGCTGAGGAAATTCAACAACTTGCAGAATCTCATGATGCACGGGGCTTTTTTAAGGCCACAAGGGCCATTTATGGACCAAAAACCTATGGTACAAACCCTTTACAATCAAAAGATGGCACCAAACTCTTAAAAGACAAAGAGTCTATTGCACTGCGTTGGAAAGAGCATTATTATGACCTTTTAAATCGTAAATCTAAGGTGGATAATGAGATTTTTTCGCAAATCCCACAAAAACAAATTAAAGAGGAACTTGCAATACTCCCCACTTTGGATGAAGTAAAAAAAGCCATTAATCAAATGAAGAACAACAAAGCTAGTGGACCAGATGGGATTCCTGCTGAAATCTTTAAAGAAGGGGCCCCCGAACTTGTACAACATCTTCATAAACTCATTGAAAAAATCTGGATAAGAGAAGAGATCCCAGAAGACTTCAGGGATGCCATAATTATCACCCTCTTTAAGAAGGGTGATAGAACAGACTGTGGAAACTATCGGGGCATTTCTCTCTTAGCAACCGCAGGTAAAATATTTGCTAGGATTCTCGCAAACCGTCTTCTATCTATTTCAGAAGAGATCCTCCCTGAAACTCAATATGGTTTCCGCCCCTCTAGAGGGACAGTAGACATGATTTTTACTGCACGTCAGCTCCAAGAAAAATGCCGGGAGCAAAATCAACCCCTTTATATGGCATTTATCGATTTGGCTAAGGCCTTTGATACTGTAGACCGTACAGCTCTCTGGACTATCCTTATGAAAATTGGATGCCCCAATAAATTTGTGAATATCTTGCGACTTCTCCATGACAACATGACGGCAACGGTTTTGGACAACAACGGCTCTCATGGTGCTCCATTTAAAGTGGGATCAGGTGTTAAACAGGGATGTGTTATCGCCCCAACATTATTTGCCATTTTCATCGCCATGGTTTTACATCTTGTCAAGGGGAAACTTCCCACTGCTGTGGGAATTATATATCGAACAGATGGAAAGCTTTTTAATCTCAGCAGGCTGAAAGCAAAAAGTAAGGTAATTACAACCTCCATTGTGGAACTTCAGTATGCTGATGATAATGTGGTCTCCGCACATTCAGAGGATGATCTCCAAACTATCCTAAATGCTTTTGCAGAAGCATACGGAAAACTTGGTCTCTCACTTAACATCAAAAAGACCAAAGTGCTTCATCAGCAAGTGCAAGCCAATCCTTTGGTGATGCCATCTATCCAGCTTGGCGGGACAATACTGGAAAATGTCGATCATTTTCTCTATCTTGGCAGCTATCTTTCTGTTACAGCTAACATCGACAGTGAAATCCAGCATCGTTTGAGCTCTGCAAGTGCCGCATTTTCTCGAATGAAACATAGAGTGTTCGAGGATCGGGATATTTGTAAGAAGACCAAAACACGGGTTTATGAAGCCATTGTATTACCAACTTTATTGTATGCCTGCGAAACATGGACTATCTATAAACGTCACTTCCACCTCCTTGAAAGGTTTCATCAACGTTGCCTCCGGAAAATCCTGCGAATTACTTGGGAAGATAGACGAACAAATGTCAGTGTACTGGAAGAAGCAAAGACTACTAGCATTGAAAAAATGATCCTTCAACGCCAACTTCAGTGGACCGGTCATGTTGTTCGAATGCCTGACTGCCGTCTCCCAAAGCAGTTACTTTACTCCCAACTCAAGAATGGAAAGCGGAATATCGGTGGTCAATATAAGAGGTTTAAAGATGTTCATAAGGCTAATCTAAAAAAATGCAATATAAACATCGAAAACTGGGAAGCTCTGGCCCATGAACGATCTAAATGGAGGTTGGCCTTTCACAAAGGTTCCATGGACTTTGAAGAAGCCCGAGTGCAAGGTGAAAGGGAGAAACGTGCTAAGCGAAAAGCACGTCAAATGAATCCTTTACAGGACCATCTTCTATCTGGTAACCTGTGTCCTCACTGTAGGAAGCTGTGTGGATCTAGAATTGGCCTCCACAGTCACTTACGGACCCATCGCTAGAGTCTACACAATCTTCTTTAGAATTTCCTCCTTTTATCCCGGAAGACAATCTTACTCGGTCACGAGTGATCGCCTGATGATGATGATGATGATGCCAGTGGTTAGCTGTGTTGTTTTGAGCCCAATCCACTGTGCTGGCATTGACCTCTGTACTGGATCTATTCCAGGGGGAACCTACTCCCAAAATAACTTCCCCCCAACTTGACATCCACTGAGGATGCCCTGCCTTGCATTTGGTCATACTCAGAGGCCATATTGGCCTCCACAAGAAACTTGGCTTTCTCAGTGGCCACCCTGGAACTGTGAAATGCCTGTCATAGGAACATAGGAAGCTACCTTATAGTGAGTCAGACCATTGGTCTATCTAGCCCAGTATTGTTGACACTGACTGGCAGCGGCTCTCCAGGGTTTCAGTCAGGATTCTTTCCTAGCCCTACCTGGAGAGGCCGAGGATTGAATCTGGGACCTTCTTATGCAAAGCATTTGCTCTATCACATGATTGAGCTATGTTCCCCTCCCTACTGCACCTGGTATTCCAAGGTGGTCACCCATCCAAGTACTAACCAGGCTTGACCCTGCTTAGCTTCAAAGTTCAGATGAGATCGGGCATGTTCAGAGTGGTATGGCTGTCTTTGGGCTCTGCTCCTCTCCTTCCGCTGGCCTTTTCTCACCATATGTTTGGATTACTCAATGGATTATACTTGAAGAAACATGGAAAATTCTTGTGCCTATCTTTCAATTAAAAAGACAAGAACAACCGAGAGATTAACCTGGTTTCCACAGCCCGACGGCCCATGGAGGGTTAATTTACCTTTGAGGAGCCCTGGTGCCATCTGTTTTAGGGTTATGCAAGAGTTTTTTTAACCCTCATATAATCCCTGCTGGCTGGGTTCGCACAACACAACAAGGCACGGCAACCCCCAATTGGGGGCTGCATATTCATAATGGTGGCCGGCATGCAAAAACCAAGGGCCACTGGGAGGCTGCACCCAGTGCCTCCCAGGAAGAACATCACAGCATGGGGGAGACCAGCCTGACCCCATAAAACATTGGCCAGAAAAGGAACAGATGCAGGGAGCTCGCTTCACCTCTCCCTGCCAGAAACACCATCGGCCAGAGAACCAAGGACCACTGGGAGGCTGCACCCCCCGCCTCCCATGGTAAACATCACGGAAAGGGGGAAACCAATCTAGTCCCCATACATGGGCCAAAGAAGGAACAGCTGCAGGGAGCCTGTTTTGCCCTTCCCTGCCAGGAAAAAACAAACAAAAACATCTACAAGAGCCTTGTAACTAAGAACTGGTGCCTGAGTTTTGCTTTCTTCTTCATTGCTCCCAATCCCTTTTCCTTTTGTGTCATGTCTTTTAGACTGTAAGCCTGTGGGCAGGGACTGTCTAATATTAAACTTTGTAAGCCAGTCTGGGAGGCTTTTTTGGCTGAAGAGCGGGGGGGGGGGGATGCTGTAAATAAATAAATAAAAATAAATGCACTGCAGCTCCTCAAAGGTAAATGAACCCATGACGGGCTGTCGTGTCCTGCAAACTGGCCCATTATCTGGAGGAACTGCATATGGATGTAATGCACTGCTGTTTGTTCGGCATGTTAAAACAATCTGTGCTTTTGAAATTTATTTCTGCGACCTCATATTTAATAGGATGTTTATGGCATGGATGGCGCTGTGATTTCAAATCACTGCTGAAGCTGTTTCTGGAGCCTCGAAGAGCCCTCTGGGAGTCCATCTCTGCGTTTGCAGTTTCTCTGTAGTAAACCAATGTGGGATAATGGTTAGTGTGTGTGATGAGGACTGTAGGGGACCAGGGCCATGTTGAAGTATCCATTCAAGCTAGCAAGACACTCTTCCTGATACAAGTTTTAACACGCTTAAAGCAGACCAGACTCTTATTCTTAGCTCCATCAGTGTCAAAGTGGAATTGACACAGCTCTGTCTGGATCCATTTATATTTCATGCTAGATGGACTCGCCTTTTCCATTAAGCCAAAGGGCATATACTGTAACTGAAATAAATGCGCATTTCCTCCATGTTTAACCCTGCCTCTGTTTCCCTCCACTTCCTCTGTTTTCCCCTTTAGTGTCAGTTTCTAGACTGTAAGCCCTGTGGGGGCAGGGACCGGTCAAACCTCTTTTTTGTAAAGTGCCATACCTGTAGATGGTGTTATATAACTACATCACACACATACACACTTTAGTAAGGAGTTGCCTTTGCTGCCACGCACTAACACAACTGAGCTCCCTCTTTGCTTGGAATTCTGCAGAATGGAGTAGTAGGTACTGAAGGGGAGCAATCATATGGTTCAAAAAAGAGTTAAAATGATAGAGCTTTGCTTCCTACAGAAGATATCAGAGTTGGGCCTGAAAAGAGCGATTACCACTTCCTGCCTGGGGAGGGCAGGAGCGGGGGTGTGCACAGGAGGACTGTCGCGGATGTCTCAGGTTTGGAGCAGGAGCTGCAATTGAAAGGTTTTTCAAAGGGTGTGTGTGCATTAAAGTAAGGAGGGAGGGGAGACCTGGATGCAACTACAAGAAGCAGAGAAGCTGCAAGAGAGGCAGAGAATCGGGCTAGAGAGAGGGAGGGAGGGAGAGAGAGAGGAGGAGGAGGAGGAGGAGGTTGCAAGGCGTGAGAGACAAACCCCCCCCCCGGATTACCCCTCCAGCTCTGGAGGGTTTTGTCCATCTGGTTCCCCTCAACGTGCAGCGAAATCTGGGGGTGCGGCTCAGTGGTGGAGGGAGCTCATCATGCATTGCATCCGCAAGGTCGCCGGTAAGAGGCTGGGGCTCTCCAGTTTAAAGGATCTCGGGTTACAGGTGGTGGGAGGGATCCCTCTTCTGCCCTAGAAAGTGGCTGCCGCCCAGTGTGGAGCACACTGGGCTGGGTGTGCAGCACACTGGGCTGGGTGTGCCGTGGACCAGCCTCGGTATAAGGCAGCTTCGTAGGTTTATTTGGCATGCAGTTCCCCGCTTCAATGCCTGGCATCTCCTGTTAAAAAAGATATCCTCTGGGCTGACCGAGAAAGACCCTCTTGTCGGATTGTTGGAGGGTCGCTTCCAGTGAGAGGAGACAACGGCTGGGAGGATGGACCCAGAGCCTGTCAGTTTAAGGCAGCTTCATCACTGTTCCCTCTTATTTCCAATGTTCAGGCTGTGTGAGGAGTGTCGTTGCTTATAGTGGAAGACCGACAACCTGGTCTTCTGCGCGGGTTCAATGCTAAGGGGGTAGCGAGTCCTGGGGCGGGCCTTCTCCGAGGTCCCCAGCGCCTCACCCTTAGCCCAGAACAAAGGGATAACTTATAGCCACAAAAGTATCTTTTAGAAAACAAGTTTATTTACAAAATTACCTTCACAAACCCAGACCCAAACCAGCAATACAGCTTATCAGTACGGTGCAAAGTAGCAAGCAAGAAGTCTCAAGGTCACCGTGATTTCAGGGCTCTCAGCTAGTTAGTTCAGCTCGGGGCCCGGCAGGGGCCCGGTCAACCGCACACGGCTAGCTGGGTTCCCGGCGGAGGCCCGGTCTACCCAAGCGGCTTGTGAGTGATTTCAGCTTGGTTTCCCGGGGGTCCGGTCAACCGCACGCGGCTAGCTGGGTTCCCGGCGGAGGCCCGGTCTACCCAAGTGGCTAGCTGGGTTCCCAGCGGAGGCCCGGTCTACCCAAGCGGCTTGTGAGTGATTTCAGCTTGGTTTCCCGGGGGTCCGGTCAACCCAAGCGGCCAGTGATTCCAGCTAGCTGGAGCGCGCCGGGTGCTGCTACCCGGGGTTGCCGATCCTTCGTTCCCTTACCCCAGGCATGGCAAGATTGCATATCAGGTTCCCTTGCACAGGGTGTTTTATACCTTGGTGTTTCAGGTAGCCCCTCCCTCCGTGATCAGGTGGGTTGACACCCTCCCTGAGGGGCGGCCTTTTGGGTCAGGTGGGGTGACGCCCTCCCCCCGTGGGATGGGGTCCCTTTGAAGCCACTTGCTTAATGGTCCCATCCTATGGTGTTGAGTGGCCATTTCTTAGGGGTCATAGAATCATAGAATCATAGAAAAGTAGAGTTGGAAGGGGCCTACAAGGCCATCGAGTCCAACCCCCTGCTCAATGCAGGAATCTAGGTCAAAGCATCTCTGACAGATGTCTGTCCAGCTGCACCTTGAATGCCTCCAGAGTGGGAGAGCCCACAACCTCCCTAGGTAGTTGATTCCATTGTCTTATTGCTCTGACAGTCAGGAAATTTTTCCTGATGTTTAGGTGGAATCTAGGTTCCTGTAACTTGAGCCCATTATTCCGTGTCCTGCAAACTGGGATGATCGAGAAGAGATCTTTGCCCTCCTCTGTGTGACATCCCTTCAAATACTGGAAGAGTGCGATCATATCTCCCCTCAGTCTCCTCTTCTGAAGGCTAAACATGCCCAGTTCTTTCAGTCTCTCCTCAAGGGGCCTTGTTTCCAGTCCCTTTATCATCCTTGTTGCCCTCCTCTGAACCCTCTCCAGTTTGTCCTCCTTCTTAAAGTGAGGTGCCCAGAACTGGACGCAGTACTCAAGATGAGGCCTAACCAGTGCCGAGTAAAGGGGAATTATCACTTCCCGCGATTTGGAAGCTATACTTCTATTAATACAGCCCAAAATTGCATTTGCCTTCTTTGCAGCCACATCGCATTGCTGGCTCATATTCAGTTTGTGATCTACCACAATTCCAAGATCCTTCTCAGTTGTAGTATTGTTGAGCCAAGTGTCCCCCATTCTGTAACTCTGCATTTGGTTTCCTCTCCCTAGGTGCAGCACTTGGCATTTATCCCTATTAAATTTCATTCTGTTGTTTTCGGCCCAGCGCTCCAGCCTATCGAGGTCACTTTGAATTTTGTTTCTGTCTTCCAGAGTATTAGCTGTTCCACCCAACTTTGTGTCATCTGCAAATTTGATAAGCATTCCCTGTACCTCCTGATCCAAGTCATTAATAAAAATGTTGAAGAGCACCGGGCCCAGGACCGAGCCCTGTGGTACCCCGCTCGTTACCTCTCCCCAGTTTGAGAAGGAACCATTGATAAGCACTCTTTGAGTCCGATTCTGTAGCCAATTGTGGATCCACCTGATAGTTGTTCCATCTAGCCCACTCTTAGCTAGTTTACTAATCAGGATATCATGAGGCACTTTGTCGAAAGCTTTGCTGAAGTCCAGATATATAATGTCCACAGCATTCCCACAGTCCACAAGGGAGGTTACCCGATCAAAAAATGAGATCAGATTAGTCTGACAGGATTTGTTCTTGACAAATCCATGCTGGCTTCTAGTAATCACTGCATTGTTTTCAAGGTGCTTGCAGACTGACTTCTTTATAATCTGCTCAAAAATCTTCCCGGGGATTGATGTCAGACTGACTGGCCTATAGTTCCCAGGTTCCTCCTCCTTGCCCTTTTTGAAGATGGGAACAACATTTGCCCTCCTCCAGTCGTCTGGCACTTCACCTGTCCTCCATGATTTCTCAAAGATAATAGACAGTGGTTCTGAGAGTTCTTCTGCCAGTTCCTTTATTACTCTAGGATGCAGCTCATCAGGCCCTGGAGATTTAAACTCGTTCAGAGTAATCAGGTGCTCCTTGACCATTTGCCTATCAATCTCAAGCTGCAATCCTGCCCCTTCAGTCTGCACTTCAGGTTTGCCAGGGGGGTCATAGACCCTCTTTTGGGAGAAGACCGAGCTGAAGTAGGAATTGAACACTTCTGCCTTTTCTTTGTCTTCTGTTATCAATTTGCCATCCTCATTGCGTAGTTGAACCACCAGTTCTTTCTTCTGTCTTTTACTGTGCATGTATCTGAAGAAAGCTTTCTTGTTTTTAGCATCCCTCACTAACCTTAGCTCATTCTCAGCTTTAGCCTTCCTGACACTATTCCTGCAGTTCTGTGCTATCTGCCTGGACTCTTCACTTGTAGCCTGTCCTTCCTTCCACTTCCTATACGTGTCCTTTTTTGTTTTCAGGTCATCTTTGAGTTTATTGTGAAGCCACATTGGCTTCTTCTGTTGCCCTCTGCCTTTTTTCCTTTTGGGAATTGTTTGCAATTGTGCCTTTAAAATTTCCTTTTTTAAAAACTCCCACCCCTCCTGGGCTCCCTTTCTCGTGAGAGTCACTTGCCATGGGATCTTACTAATCATTGTTCTGAGTTTGTTAAAATTGGCTTTCCTAAAATCCAAGGTACGTGTTTGGCTACACTCAGCTTTTGCTTCCGTTAGAATCAAGAACTCAAGTATAACATGGTCACTTTCCCCCAGAGTTCCCGAAACTGCCACTTTATCCACTAACTCGTCTCTGTTGGTTAGAATCAGGTCAAGGATAGCCGATCCTCTAGTTCCTTCCTCCACTTTCTGTAGGAGGAAGTTATCAGCAGCACAGCTCAGGAATTTCTTGGAGGGGCCATGTTTGGCTGAATAAGTCTCCCAACAGATATCAGGGAAATTGAAGTCTCCCATTACTACCACATCGTGCCTCCTTGAAACAATGGCAATTTGTTTTTCAAAAGTTCCATCCTCGTCTTCTCCTTGATTGGGTGGTCGGTAGTAGACTCCAACCGCCATGTTCGTTTTATTCTTTGCCCCCTTTATTTTAACCCAGATGCTCTCAATGGGGCTGCCAAGCTCCTCTTCCTGTATCTCTGTGCAGAGATACGTATTTTTAACATACAGTGCAACTCCACCTCCCTTTCTGTTGCTTCTGTTCCTTTTGAACAAGTTATACCCTTCAATTGCTGTATTCCAGCCATGGGAGTCATCCCACCAGGTTTCAGTTATCCCTATCAAGTCGTACTTGCCCTCATGTATCAAAAATTCAAGTTCGTCTTGTTTGTTGCCCATACTCTGGGCATTAGTATAGAGACATCGAAGACTATGTGCTTTATAGTCCGACTTTCCCCCTACATTTTGTGGTAGACTATCAATGGGCACTGCTGGAGCTGTTCTCTCCATTGTGGCATAGAGGCCTTCTTCCATTGGTACCCCCGAGTTTATGTCTCCCTCCCCTGTTGGATTCAGTTTAAAGCCCTCCTGATTAAGTTCCTCATGCTGTGGCCAAACACATTCTTCCCAGTCCTTGTGAGGTGCAACCCATCCTTTGCCAGCAGTCCACCTTCCAGGAAGTGTAGCCCGTGGTCCCAGAATCCAAATCCCTCACGTCGGCTCCACCTTCGTAGCCAGTCATTCACTCGGAGTATTTTTCTTTCCCTTTCTATGCCTCTTCCAAGTACTGGAAGGATGGATGAGAAAACTATCTGGGCCCCGAAGTTCTTGAGTTCCATTCCCAGCTCTTCAAAGTCTGCCGTGATTTCTTTGTAACTCCGCTTGGCAGTATCATTTGTACCCACGTGGAAGAGAAGAAAGGGGTATGTGTCGGTGGGCTGCATGAGCCTCGGCAGCTGCTCTGACACATCCTTAATCCGTGCCCCAGGGAGACAGCACACCTGGCGAGTCCATGGGTCTTCGCGACATACTTTGGCTTCGATCCCCCGCAGGAGGGAGTCTCCCACTACGAGTACTCTTCTCTTCATAGATTTCATAGATTTCATAGATCATAGAGTTGGAAGGAGCCTACAAGGCTATCGAGTCCAACCCCCTGCTCAATGCAGGAAACTAGAGGAGGGGTCTCCCATCCAAGTAATAACCAGGCCTGACCCTGCTTAGCTTTCCACACTCAGACAAGCTGAGCCAGCGTGAGCCTCTTGCTGTAGGCCTTGGTTTGATTGCCTCCACTTGACTGACCCTCAGCCTCTTGCTCGCTGTCACGTTGGGTGCCCGGTAATCCGTCCTCTGCAGGCTGTCCTCTGCTCTCGTCCTCAAGTACATGGAAGCGGTTCCATAGCTCCACTGCTTCCACAGGCGCAGAGTGTCTTTTAGTTCTTCTGCTCCTAACAGTCACCCTTTTCCAGGGAGTTCCCCCTGCGTTATTTTCCCTTGCCTCTGCAGTCTCCGACTCCGCCTCATCCTGCCGTTGCCCTTCTGGCTCCTGTACTGTGCTTTGGTGCTGTAGATCCACCGTTCTGTCTAAGAACTCCTCGCTTTCTCTTATGCTCCTGAGGGTTGACACTTGCTGCTCCAGTCCTCTGACCTTTTCTTCCAACAGCGTGACCAGCTTGCACTTGTTGCACGTGTAGGCCATGTCGATCTCCGGCAGGAAAACAAACATTGCACACCCCTTGCAGGTCACCACCACTGCTGAGTCCTTTCCTTCCATAGTGCTCTGTTTCTGTCTTCCTAGAATTTTTTTTATTTATTATTATTATTATTTTTTAGGGACCTCCCCCTTGACCTCCCCTGCCGAACTCCGCTGCCAAACTCCTGTTTGCTCTCCCTGTTCGCTCGCTCTCTGGGAGCCTGCTTGCCTTACCACAGCCCCAAAAACAGCTGGAGCCTCTCTCCTGTTGTGCTCCTGCTCAGCTGGGAGTCAGGAACAGAATGAGCTGTCAGGCCACACCCTTCCCTTTCAGCTCTCAGACCACACCCTTCCCTTTCAGCTCTCAGGCCACACCCTTCCCTTTCAGCTCTCAGGCCACACCCTTCCCTTGCAGCACTAGTAGTTGTTGTTTGTACAGCAGCACTTGCTGTTGCAGCACTTGTCGTTCTACTCCGCTGCCAAACTCCTGTTTGCTCTCCCTGTTCGCTCGCTCTGTTCGCTCGCTCTCTGGGAGCCTGCTTGCCTTATCACAGCCCCAAAAACAGCTGGAGCCTCTCTCCTGTTGTGCTCCTGCTCAACTGGGAGTCAGGAACAGAAGGTGCCGAAGTGTCTGCTCTGGAGAGGTATTCAAGTCTTATGTAGATGGGGCATGATATGCAAGAGCATTGACAAACTTGGTGATGCTTCCTGCCTTCCCCCCTGGGGTGATTCTATGCAGATGTTGTTTGTCCCCTTTGGCATCTGTGGAGACTGGCTGTCTCCCCCCCTGGGTCTCCTTCCCCTCTCCTTGGTGAGTGTGTGTGTGTCAGGCAGGGGGCTTAGGTTGGCTTTCTCCACATCTCCCCCCCGGGGAAAAGATGGCATTGGGGTCCCACACCCCAATTTCCCATCGACTTGCCCATCACCTGAGAAAGCCCGGGAGAGTGCATCAGCCAAGACATTGTCCTTACCCTTGATGTGCTCAATTTCGAAGTCAAAGTCTTGCAACGCCAGACTCCAGCGTAGGAGTTTTTGGTTGTTGCCCTTGACTCTATCTAACCAGCACAGGGGGGAATGGTCGGTCTGCAGGCGGAACCGTCTCCCCCAGAGGTAGGGGCGCAACTTGGTGATGGCCCACACCACGGCCAGGCACTCCTTCTCAATGGTGGCAAGACTACGTTCTCTGGGCAGGAGTTTCTTGCTCAGGTAGGCAACGGGGCGCAGCCCTTCTCCTACCTTCTCCTGTAATAACACCGCCCCCATCCCGGCCTCAGAGGCATCTGTCTGTAGAACGAAGGGGGATTCGAAGTTTGGGGCTTGCAGAATGGGAGCTGCCGTGAGGCAGGCTTTTAACCCGTCGAAAGCGGTCTGGCAAGCCGCAGTCCACTGGACCCTGTTTGGTTGGCGCTTTTTACAAAGATCAGTCAGAGGGGCTGCTAGCTGACTGAAGTGTGGCACAAACTTCCGATAGTACCCCGCAAGTCCCAGAAAAGCCTGCACCTGTTTTTTGGTTGCGGGTTAGGGCCATTTCTGAACCGACTCTATCTTAGCTTCCATGGGTTTGATGCTCCCCCCTCCGACCCGATGTCCAAGGTACTCAACCTCCCCTAGCCCCACCTGGCACTTCTTTGCTTTCACTGTCAACCCAGCGTACCGGATCCGCTGGAAGACCTGCTGGACATGCTGCAGATGCTGTTCCCAAGTGGAGCTAAAGATTTATTATTTATTTATTATTTATTATTAATATTTATTTATCGCCCATCTGGCCGGCAACCGGCAACCCTGGGCGATGTACAGACAGTAAAATACATAAATACAATAAAATACATTAAAACAATATAAAAATTTTAAAATCTTAACCCACCCCATATTCCCGCCTGAACAACCAGGTTTTTAATGAGCGACGGAAGCTCATCAGAGAGGGGGCATGGCGGAGGTCACTCGGGAGAGAGTTCCACAGTACGGGGGCCGCCACAGAAAAGGCCCTCTTCCTCGTCCCCACCAGTCTAGCTGCTCTGGCTGAAGGGACAAGGAGAAGGCCATCCGTGGCAGATCTTGTTGAGCGGCCCACTTGGTGTTGCTGGAGACGCTCCTTGAGATAAACTGGACCAGAGCCGTATAGGGTTTTAAAGGTCAAAACCAACACCTTGAATTCGGCTCGGCAAGCAACTGGTAGCCAGTGCAAATCCTTCAGCACTGGCGTGATGTGATCCCGCCGGCGGCTGCCTTTAACCAGGCGAGCCGCCGCGTTCTGTACCAGCTGCAGCTTCCGAACCGTCTTCAAGGGTAACCCCACGTAGAGCGCATTACAGTAGTCTAGGCGAGAGGAGACCAAGGCATGAACCACTGATGGGAGCAGGTGATCAGGAAGGTAGGGGCGCAGCTGCCGTATCAGATGGAGTTGATACAGCGCTGCCCGGCTCACAGCTGCCACCTGAGCCTCCATGGACAGCTGGGAGTCAAGAATGACCCCCAAGCTGCGGACCTGGTCCTTCAGGGGTAGATGTACCCCATTCAGCACCAGGTCAACATCCCCTAACCTCCCCTTGTCCCCCACCAGAAGTACCTCGGTCTTGTCGGGGTCCAGCTTCAGCATGTTCCTTCCCATCCAGCCAGCCACTGCCTCCAGGCACTTGGACAGGGTCTCAACGGCCAACCTTGGTGACGACTTGAAACAGAGGTAGAGCTGCGTGTCATCCGCATACTGATGACACCGCATCCCAAACCTCCTGATGATAGCTCCCAGCGGCTTGAGGTAGATGTTGAATAACATCGGGGAGAGGATGGAACCCTGCGGCACCCCACAAGTGAGCAGCCGAGGGTCCGAAGCCTCCTCCCCGAGAACTACCCTCTGGTACCTTCCAGAGAGGAAGGACCGGAACCACTGCAATACAGTGCCTCCCAAGCCCAACCCCTCCAGGCGGTCCAGGAGGATACCGTGGTCAACGGTATCAAAAGCCGCCGAGAGATCGAGGAGGACTAGCAAGGAGCATTCGCCCCTATCCAAAGCCCTCCTCATATCATCCACCAAGGCGACCAAGGCCGTCTCCGTCCCATGTCCAGACCTGAAGCCCGACTGGCACGGATCTAAATAATCGGCTTCATCCAAGTGTGCCTTCAACTGAGCACCCACCACCCGCTTGATCACCTTGCCCAGAAATGGTAAATTGGAGACTGGGCGAAAGTTGTTTAAATCCTGGGGATCCAAGGAGGGCTTCTTTAGAAGCGGTCTTATTACTGCCTCCTTGAGGGCTGATGGCATCACTGCCTCCTCGAGGGAGGCATTCACCACCGCCTTGATCCCCTCACCCAGTCTCTCCCTGCAGCTCATTATGAGCCAGGACGGGCAAGGATCAAGCAAGCAGGTGGTCGGCCTCACAGATGAAAGCACCTTGTCCACTTCATCAGAAGGAAGAAGCCGAAACCGATCCCACAAAACCGGTCTGCCATTGGCCTCCTCCCGCTCACTCCCTGTATCCACGACGCACGATATCCCACTCCTAATCCGATCGATTTTATCTGCGATTTTATCTGCGACAAAGATAGCTATCTGCGACAAAGATAGCTATGTCGTCCAGATAGGCACAGGCAAATTCTCCCAACCCGTTCAGCATTCCATTCACCAGCCTCTGAAAGGTTGCCGGACCGTTCCGGACTCCGAAGGGAAGAGTGGTGAACTGGAATAAACCCAGGTGTGTGACAAAGGCAGACTTGAGAGCAGCATCCGCGTCCAGCGGGACTTGCCAGTAGCCCTTGGTGAGGTCTAGGGTGGTAATGTACTTGGCCCTCCCTAGCTTCTCCAGCAAGACATCCATGTTGGGGATGGGGTAGGGGTCAGGGACGGTCACCTTATTGATTTTCCGATAGTCCACACAGAACTGCACCCCCCCCCCATCCTTTTTGGCCACCAGGACAATCGGGAAGGACCATGGGCTAGAACTAGGAACGATCACCCCTAGGTCTAACATGGCTTTGACTTCCTCCGCAATGACCTGAGCGTGGGGTCCCACCGCCCGGTATGGCAGAGATTGCAGAGGGGGGCTGTCACCCGTTTGAATGGTGTGCTGGATGAGTGGGGTCCGCCCGGGGCGGTCTGAGAACATGGTCCCAAATTCATCTAGCACCCACTTCATTTGCTCCCGCTGAACCTCGGACAGGGCGGCTGACAGTGAAATTTCTTCCATCCCCCTGCCATCCCCCCATTCTCCCAACAGATCCCCATCAGCGAAATCCTTATCATTATGTTCCTTCACACAGCCCACTCCCGCACCCCGGCCCACATATAATTTCAACATATTCACATGAAACACTTTACATTTTTCAGGAGTCCCAGCAAAGAGTATTTTGTAGTTGACTGGTCCAAGTTTCTCAACTACAGTCCCCGGACCCTCCCACTTAAGACACAGCTTGTCCATTTTGAGGGTACGCAGATCCAACACTTTATCACCCACCTCAAAAGTCAGGGCTACCGCGGTTTTATCATATAGCTCCTTTTGCCGCTGCTGGGCTGCCTTCAGATGCTGTTGGGCGGCTTCTTGAACGCTGTGGAGGGTGTCCCGTAGCCGCCGCAGAAAAGTGTGAACCGGCACGGGCAAACTGTCGGCAGCCCCCTCCCACTCCTCCCGCAACAAAGCCAAGGGCCCCCGTAGTTCTCTGCCAAACATCAGTTCATTCGGGGAAAACCCGAGGCTTTCCTGCAGAGCATCTTGGTAGGCAAAGAGGAGGTAGGGTAGGGCTTGGTCCCAAGTTCCCAGGTGACGGCTAGCGTACGCCCGGATCATTTCCCCCAAAGTCTGGTTGAAGCGTTCAACCAGTCCGTTGGTCTCGTGGTGGTAAGGCACCGAAGTTACATGGTCAACCCCCCCCCCAGGTCCCACATCTTCTGGAACAGTTTAGACATGAACCCGGTGCCGCAGTCCGACACGACCATGCGGGGCATTCCTAAGCGGGCAAATAGAGAGAGCAGAGTCTTAGCCAGGCTGGCTGCAGAGGTGGAGGCTAGCGCAAAAGCCTCCGCGTAGTGGGTGGCAAAGTCCACTACCGTCAGTACAAACTTCTTCCCCGTCTTGGTGGGCGGGTTCAGGGGACCCACTATGTCCATAGCAATCCGTTCAAAAGGGATCCCCACCACCGGAAAAGGCTGAAGGGGAGCTCTTGGGTGATCGCGATTGTGTCCCACCCGCTGGCACAAATCGCAGGATAGACAGTAAGCTTTAATGTCGGAGGCGATCATGGGCCAGTAGAACCCCTCTGTGATTCGAGCTTGGGTCCGCTTCTGCCCCAGGTGTCCTCCCCATGCCACGTCGTGGGCGAGGTGCAGCACGGCGCGGCGGTACCATTGGGGAACCACCAGTTGCCTTTGCTTGCGCCCCGGTGCCACTTCCCCCTTTGGCTCGAACTCCCGGTACAAAGTTCCATTGTTCCAGACAAATCTTTCAGTGGCAAGGGATACCCCGGGGTCTTGGTTGGCCAGATCGTGACACTCCTGCAAGGAAGGGTCCAGCCGCTGGGCTTCCTTGAATTGGGCTTGAGTCCCAAAGTCTTTAGCCATCTGGGCAAACCCTTCGTTCTTCGGGGGCTCCGCTATGGCCTGGTTCTCCCCGGAGTGCCCAGCAGGGGATGGGGTCACCCCGGTTGGTGGAGGGGGCACGGGCTTAGGCTTTGGGACCGGTGCGGTTACGGGCGGCCACCCTCTCCTTGCCTGTCCCCGGGTGATGACCCCCATCTTAGCTTTGGCCACCCGGAACGCGAGGTCGTTCCCGATGATGATACCCCACTCCTTTTGGCGATGGATGATTACGTCCATCTCTCCTTCCCACCCCTGGTACTTGACCCGGACCCGGGCGATGGGGACGGTGATGTTGGGGGAGTTATAGGGTTTGATCGTACACGTACGTCCTGACAAAAGTTGGGACCTTTCTACGCGGTCCCGGGGCAGAGCCGTTACATCTGCCCCAGTGTCCCTATACCCCACCCAGGAAACATTGTTGATATAGATGGACTCACAGAATTGTTTGCGGCTCCATCTCAGCTGGTCCAGGGAGGCGATGCACGGGGTCCGGGATGGTAGGGATCCCACTCTTGGAGATCCTTCTCGGCGCCGCGATCCTCGGGGATGCTTGCATGGAGGGAGAGGACCGACCGTCGATCGTTGTCGCTGTCATCGTCCTGGGCGGCTGCAGCACCCGCGACGCGTCCTATTTTCCCCGGCGAGGGACGGGCATCCCGGTTCTTGGGCTGGAGCTTGGGGCAACCCCGCCGCAGGTGTCCCATCTCGTTACAGTGGAAGCACACCCCAGACCGAGGGTTTTGGTTCCCCTTGGTCCGAGGGGCCTCCTCGCGCCGTTGGGGCAGGCTCTTCTCCGGCTCCGATTTCTTCTCAGCCACGGCCGCGGAACCTCCCTTGGTGGATGGGGCCGTCCGGTATAGCCCCATCTCGTCGGCCATGATCCCCGCCGCCTCACAGGTACAGGGCTTCTGATCCCTCACGACAGTGGCCAGCTCCGTCGGGATGGTGGTGAAGAACTGCTCCATGGCGATCAGCTCAACAACTTCCTTCAGGGTGGGGGCCCGGGAAGCCTCCACCCAGGACTCGCAGACGTGCATCACCTGGGCTGCCCATGCCACATGGGTGGTCCCGGGGGAAGGTCTACCCTCTCGAAATCTCCGCCGGCAATGTTCGGCGGTGAGGGCGAAGTGTTGTCTGGCCGCTGCCTTGAACGCCTCGTAGCTCGCCGGGGTCTTCCGCAGATGCGCCCCGAGGAGGTCGGCCAGGTCCCCACTGACCTGGGTTCGCAGGGCGGACAACCGCAAGTTGTCGGGGACCCGCTGCTCCTGGCACGCCGTTTCAAAAATGGAGAAGAACATCAGGACATCCTGCCCTGGCTTATAGTAGGGGAACGTCTTGCGGTCCCACGATGGAGGGGGAGGAGCGGAGGGGACAGTCGGGGGAGTTTTCCCCGCCTCGAGCTGCAGCTTGGCCAACTCCATCTGCATCCGGATCATTTCGCGCTCGTGGGCCATCCTCTCCCGCTCGTGTGCCATCCATTCCGAGGGAAGCTCCAGGAGCTCCAGAGGCTCCAGAGGAGCGGGGTCCTCGGTCACCACATCCTCTCTCCCACCTGTCGGAGCTGGGTTAGGGCGGCCCCTGGGTCGGGCAACCTGGGCCAGACTCGCCAGCAGCTCCGTCTGCCGGATCAGCGCCGCCAACCCCGGGGTGATGGGGGTTGCGGGCAGGGACCGCCGTGGCTCGGCTCCCCCAGTCGCTCCGTCAGGCTCTGGGTCGCTCATGGTGATCCTTAGGCTCTTGCTACTTTGGGTCTGGGAGATATTCTGGGCTAATAAGTTATCCCACCGCTACCACCAAGTGGAAGACCGACAACCTGGTCTTCTGCGCGGGTTCAATGCTAAGGGGGTAGCAAGTCCTGGGGCGGGCCTTCTCCGAGGTCCCCAGCGCCTCACCCTTAGCCCAGAACAAAGGGATAACTTATAGCCACAAAAGTATCTTTTAGAAAACAAGTTTATTTACAAAATTACCTTCACAAACCCAGACCCACACCAGCAATACAGCTTATCAGTACGGTACAAAGTAGCAAGCAAGAAGTCTCAAGGTCACCGTGATTTCAGGGCTCTCAGCTAGTTAGTTCAGCTCGGGTCCCGGCAGGGGCCCGGTCAACCGCACGCGGCTAGCTGGGTTCCCGGCGGAGGCCCGGTCTACCCAAGCGGCTTGTGAGTGATTTCAGCTTGGTTTCCCGGGGGTCCGGTCAACCGCACGCGGCTAGCTGGGTTCCCGGCAGAGGCCCGGTCTACCCAAGCGGCTAGCTGGGTTCCCGGCAGAGGCCCGGTCTACCCAAGCGGCTTGTGAGTGATTTCAGCTTGGTTTCCCGGGGGTCCGGTCAACCCAAGCAGCCAGTGATTCCAGCTAGCTGGAGCGCGCCGGGTGCTGCTACCTGGGGTTGCCGATCCTTCGTTCCCTTACCCCAGGCATGGCAAGATTGCACATCAGGTTCCCTTGCGCAGGGTGTTTTATACCTTGGTGTTTCAGGTAGCCCCTCCCTCCGTGATCAGGTGGTTTGACACCCTCGCTGAGGGGTGGCCTTTTGGGTCAGGTGGGGTGACGCCCTCCCCCCGTGGGATGGGGTCCCTTTGAAGCCACTTGCTTAATGGTCCCATCCTATGGTGTTGAGTGGCCATTTCTTGGGGGTGCCGAAGTGTCTGCTCTGGAGAGGTATTCAAGTCTTATGTAGATGGGGCTGATATGCGAGAGCATTGACAAACCTGGTGATGCTTCCTGCCTTCCCCCCTGGGGTGATTCTATGCAGATGTTGTTTGTCCCCTTTGGCATCTGTGGAGACTGGCTGTCTCCCCCCCCTGGGTCTCCTTCCCCCCTCCTTGGTGAGTGTGTGTGTGTCAGGCAGGGGGCTTAGGTTGGCTTTCTCCACACTTATGTAGCCAAAACTGCACCACCCAAGCAGAAGCGGGGAGGTGTCTGCAGACTCGGCGGGTGGGGGGGAGCACTGCAAAGTCACACACACAGACACACAAACTAGGGGTATGGATCCTGAAGTGGGGTGGGATTCACAGAACAATCCAATGAATGCTGAGCATGTTCAGCGGGCATAGTATGCTGCCTGACTGTTGGGGGAGATGGATGGAAAATGCGTGGCGGGGGTGGGGGAGAGAATGGGATGGCATATCCTGGAGGAGGGCACTGAACAGGAACGCTCCACACTGCAACATTTTGTTTCAGTTCCCACTTGTGCCTCCTGATTCCTTTGCATATTGTTTGTAGTACTGGCATGTTATCAGTAGACACTTCTAAGGATGGGCTAAATGTATATGGAGACAGCCTCAATGCACTGTGATTTCAAAAAGCCTCCCAATAGTGGTTAACTGCTCTCTATTTTATAGAAATCAAATGTTTTTCTTCCTCATTCTTTAATTTAATTAAAAGGCCGTGCTGGCTGGGGATTATGGGAGTTGCAGTCCAACACATCTGGAGGGATCATTTTTATCTCTCCATTTCTTGTTCTGATGATCTTAGCAAATATCTGAGCTGTGAATAAGAGAAGAAGGAATGTGCTCAGAGTAAAACCAAAATAATAATAATAATAATAATAAATAAGTCTAAGTTGGAAAAGCTTCCTGTCAGTTCTGTATGGCTCAAAAAAACCTGCTCTATGAGGTTTTTGATCCTTCTTGCTCGGAGGCCTTAATGGCAAAACCACTGTGAACAGTGTGTTAGGCTTGGACTCAGGGCTGGTGCTACCATTAGGCCAACTAGGCAGCTGCCTAGGGTGCAGGGCTAAAGAGGGCGCCAGGAACGCCTTGAAAAAAAATACAGCGCTCTCAAGTGGGAAGGGGGTGCGCTAAATATCTGATCTTGCCTAGGGCACCAAACTGCCTTGCACCGGTCCTGCTTGGACTGGAATGTCCTGGGTTCAAATCCCTCACTCAGCATGAATCTCATTGAGTGATCTAAGGCCAATGACTACCCCACCTCACAGTGTTATTGTTTTAATAGTATAATCCTGAAAAATACCACGCTGAGCTCCTTGAAAGAAGGGTGGGATGCAAAAGTGATAAATAAATGCTGGACCTGTTTGGGATACTTTTAATGGTTATTCTGCTCAGTGGGGGTATTCATAATGACTCACTGGGCTCTGTCCACCTATTTGAATCCCTAAGTACCAGTTTGTGTATGTGGTGGAGGCAGCAGCAACAAAAAATGCTGATATATTGAGGGAAGCGTTCCAGAATTATGCCTTAATATTGCTTGACCTGGAGTAAGATATATTTGTCCCCATTTTCATTGCTTTGCACTTATTGTCCTTTAAATTCCTTCCCAGCTGAGGAACAGAAATAACAGAAATGCAGGACGTGGCAGGAAGCAAAACAGAGGAGAGATTGGAGACAGGAGGAAGAAGAGACCCCCCACGTGTTGTTCAAGTTGGGACCCTCAGGGAGTTTCTGATAGGGGCTGAGCCAGACGAAATTAAGCAGGAAGCAGAGGAGGCAGTAGAGCTGGGCTGGGAAGCCCAATGGCAGGACTTCCTGAAGACCATGCAGGCCCCTCGGCCTGGATGGGCAACCCCACAGCTGCCTCAGTCCCAGTCAGGGGAGGATCCAAAAGAACTTCAGGCCTCCATTCCAGGAGAAGCTGGGGCCATCCGGGGGCCTAGCAGGGAGAGGGTGACCCGAACCTTGCCAGATTTCGTTGGAGGAATCCAAGACGCCCATGAAAGCCTGGATTCTTCTGTGAAAGTAAAGGAAGAGCCTCTGGATGAGGAAGAGAGGGCCAATATGAAGATGGAACAAGAGGACTCCAGGCAGTTTGGATGCCAGGAGAGCAAGGGCCCCCAAGAGGTAGTTAGACAAGAAATGTTGCTATCTGTGGCTGTGAAGCCAGAGAGAAATACAAAGGTGTAAATCCTGGCAGCGCTGGTCATGGAGAGGTTCTTGAATCTTCTGCTTCTGGAAATTCCAAACTGGGTTGGGGAATGCAGTTCAGGGGCCTATCCCCAGATGGTAGTGTCGAACGGGGCTGGGGAGAAAAGCTGGGCAGTACACCTTGTATGAAATCTCTCCATAATCGCTACCTCTATTTCCGATGTGCTGGCTTTGAGTGCCGTTGTTTATGTAGCCAAAATGGCACCATCCATTCACAAGCAGGTTGGGGGGGTATCAGCAGGCCCTGGGGGAACCCTGAGGTTTGCAGAAGTACACAAATTTTGTTTTTTTTAAACCATAGTAGGTTGGAAAGCCTCCCAAAATGCCCCAGTGGGGACTAAGTGTGCTCAGTGGCCATGGAAAACTGACTGATTTGTAGATGGGGGGGAGGGGAATGGAATGGAATGGAAAAATAGGAGGTGGGATGGAATGGAGTGGCTGAAATCCTGAACAGCAGCACTCCACGCTGAAACATTTTGTTGATGGCCCCACTTGTAATACTTAATATGTGACATTTGTATATCATTTTCAAGTGTTCAAAGGGCTTCATATACATTATCTAGTTCTGGGATCCCCAACGTGATGCCCAATGGCACCACTGCACCCATGAGGCCATCCTGAGGCACCTGTCAGGCAATTTCTCTTTCCAAGCACCTTCTCCCCCACTTCTATGCAGGAGAATGGATCTATTCTTCATTCACTTGCATGAGGAAGAGCTGCCCTGCCGAAAAACAGCTGGAGCAGTGGGGGGGGGGAGCCCACGCACCCGTCCAATGACTGTTGGGGCAACAGGGTCTTGGGGGGAGGGGGGGCATTATCTCCAACCCCCCAGCCATTTTCCAGCTTTCCGCACCAATGCAAATGAATGGAGTAATCACTCAATTCACTTGCATAGGATGAAAATTCTCTCTCTCTCTCTCTTGTTCTCATTGTCTGCTTAACTGCCTTTCCATTTCTGCTGCAGCTGCTGGGGCCTTCCCCCAAGTCAGGGCAGGAGCCATCAAATACTGGGAAGACACCAGTCTTAATGGAGACCAGTTTTCTTGGTAAGGATTTGTTGGAATTATTAGATGTCCCATTTCCACATTGACATAAAATCAGATATGCTGCTATTCTGAGGAATGCCAAATATATTGCTCCTACGTCCTTGGAAATGGCCATATTTATTTATTATTTATTTATTTATTTATATGTATATCCCACCTTTTTCCCTGCAAGGAAACCAAGGCAGCTTATGTAATTCTCCTCCTCTCCATCTTATCCTCACAACAACCCTGTGAGGAAGGTTAGGCTGAGGCTCAGTGACTGGCCCAAAGTCACCCAGTGAGCTTCATGGCCAAGTGGGGACTAGAACCCGGATCTCCCGAGTCCCAGTCCAACACTCTAACCACTATGCCACACCGGCTCTCAAGTATTTGAAATATTTTTATGCCACTCCTCAGGAAAGAAGCAGCTTAAATGTAATCAATTAAACAAGCCAGTCCTTGCTCGCAGGCTGACAGTTTAAAAAGTCACAACACGCAAGGAAAAAGTAATGGGGAGAGAAGAGGGGGGAAATTCTTTTAGCTGGGCTGGTGGAATGGTCCTGATCTCCATCCATATAGCCTGCTGGAGTGGCTGCTGGTGGTGACTGCTGAGGGAGGAGGAGCAGAGCCTTCATAAATTTATATGATTTATATTCTGCCTTTCCTCCAAGGAACTCATGAAAGAGTACATGATTCTCCCTATACCCACATTTTATCCTTACAACAATCCTGTGGGATAGGTTATGCTGAGAGACATTGACTGGCCCAAGGTCACCCAGGCAGCTTTATGGCCAAGTGCGCATTTGGAGTGGGTGCCCCCCCCCAGCCCCTAGCCCATAACTCTGGCCACTACACCATGCCGGACGTGGGTGTGAGTTTGCCACATCAGAGTTTAGGATTGAATACTGGTGATCATGAATGTTGAAGTTATCACAGAAGAAAAGCACATGTACAATATCTGGAAGCAAAGTGTGTGTTTTACTTTATTTTTTTCCTCCTGCTGATGGCATCCGAGGCAGTTAACAAAATATCAAGAAAGCATGTGAAATAATAATTAAAAATCAAACGAGCTATGCAGAATTATGCAAGAAAAGGCAGCAACTAATGACACTCTGGAAAAGAGGTAATCCAAAGCAGTGTTAGAAAGTAAAAGGAGAAATACTGAATCCCATTCTGTCCCAACAAATCATGAGACTCCCTTTTCCCCCCAGCAGGCAACAGGCAAGTGAGGGCGAAACAGAAAGATAATCTTGTGCTGGAAAGATCTGAGCACGTGGTACTCAAGGAGACATTACTGGAAAAACCCAAGGGAAACATTTTCCGATTTCATGACAAAGAGCCTGAACTTCGGCAAGGATCAGAAAGACATGTGCACCACCATCCAGGGAAGGCAGCAAAACAAACCTCTCTTGACGAGGAAGGTGACAAAGGCTTGAATGAAAACACCATCCAAAGGGGGATCCGGCAGATCTTTGACCTCCTCGAGAATCCGGGGATGCCATTGGCGGAAAAGCCGCACAAATGCTCATATTGCGGGAAAATCGCTATTAGCAGAGCACACCTTATTATGCATGAGAGAACCCACACGGGTGAGAAACCATACGAATGCTCCGAGTGCGGCAAGAGCTTTGCTCGGAACGGCTCCCTAATCGTGCACAGGAGAAGCCACACTGGAGAGAAGCCGTATGAATGCTCCGAGTGTGGAAGAGGCTTCCACTGTAACTCTCATCTGTTAGCGCATATGAGAGTGCACAGGGGAGAGAAACCATACAAGTGTTTATGCTGTGGCAAAAGTTTCGCTGAGAATGCAACCCTGATCATACACAAGAGGACTCACACGGGAGAGAAACCATATGGATGCCCCAAGTGTGGGAAAAAATTTACGACCAGCTCTAATCTTATGACTCACATAAGGTTACACACAGGGGAGAAACCATACAAATGCACAGATTGCGGGCAAAGCTTCAGCCGTAATGCCTCCCTTATTAGACATAAGAGAACCCACATGGGAGAGAAGCCTCACGAATGCTCCAAGTGCGGGAAAAGCTTCATTTCCAACTCCGACCTTAGAAAACATCTAAGAATCCACACGGGAGAGAAACCATTTAAGTGTCCAACCTGCCAGATTACCTTCAGCCAACGAACGTACCTTATTAGACATGAGGGAACACACATGGAAGAGAAACCGTACAAATGCTCTGAGTGCAGGAAAGGCTTTGTTTGCAAATCCAACCTCACCGATCACCAAAGGGTGCACATGGGAGAGAAACCATACGAGTGCTCTGAGTGCGGGCAGCGTTTCAACAAGAGCTCCAATCTTATCGAACATAAAAATAAGCACACGGGAGAGAAGCCGTACAAATGCTCCGAATGTGCAAAAAACTTCATTTCCATGTCTAACCTTGTACGTCATAAAAGTGTACACACAGGAGAAAAGTAATAGGAGCACGCAGATTGTGGCCAAAGCTCTAGTTAAGGTCTTGGCTCATTAAATATGAGGAAACCTGAATGGGAAGAGAGACTACGTGGAATCCTAGAGCTGAAAAGTACCTCAAAGGTTATCTAGTCCAAGCTGCTACAGCATCCCTGTTCAGAGCTGCCAAAGCTACCATCGGATGAACGGATGTGGGAAGAGTATGGACAGACAAGGAGGCGTAGACAGCGGGGAGGGATTGTGGACAGATGGAAAGGGGGCAGAGAGAGTGTGGTGTGATTAGTATGAATGGGCCAGGGCGTGTATGGATGAGTATGAATGGGAAAAGTGTGAGGATTTATGTGTGTGAATGCAGTGTGTATGTGGTATTGCCCTGGCCACTTATGGCTTTGGCCTTGCCAAAAAGCAGGACAGAAAATGTATTCAAAGTGCCTAGAAATTCTTTAATCTGCCCAATGTGTTTTGGAACTGTTATTCCTTCTTCTGGGGCTTCCAAAGATACAAATGAGACCCCAAAAAGGGAATTCCTCAGTTGAGTGGTTTTGTGTGACATTTCCTCTTGTTGGTTTTGGCCTCACCCACCACAGGCATGCAGCCCACAGAAAGTTACCCACAAGGGAATGAGGCCCTTGAGATGAAGGCCCTTGGGAATGAGGCCCTTGAGATGGTTCCCAAGTTGTGCTTTCGTCAGAGTTTGTGTCTTATTAAACATGATGAAAGCCGTATGGGAGGAGACATTACATAGAACCACAGAGTTGGAAGGCACTTCAGCAGTCATCCTGTCCAACCCCCTGCCAGTGCATGAAATCCACTGCTTTGGCATCCCTGTGGCCAAAGTTTTGGTTGCAGCTCAGATGGAGCATGAATACAAAGAGGAGGGATGCTCAAGATGCTGGGGAAAGATTGCAGCGGAGGAAGAAGGCCCTATAAACTCGACTTGAAAGGGCTGCAGTTGGAGCTTAAATTATCTTGCACATCAGGGGCAGAAGCCATAGAAATGGTTGTACAAGAGGGAAAATGTGTTGCAGCTGCGAGCAAATTACCTACTACGGGTCATTCAAAACCACGGTTGTGACTTGATAGTTGAAGGTGCTTGCTTATTGGCATTTGAGGGCTGGTGGCTACTTCAAGGCATTGGAATTCTTGTTGCATCCCACCACCACCACCCCGAATGCAAAATGTACATGTGGAGAGAAAGCCAGAGCACACATTGAACCCTGACACCTTGAACCCTGGCACACTGATCCCTGACTTGTTTTTCTTGTTCCACTGCCATCCGGCTGCATAATCCCCACCCAGGGCATAGGAGACACAGTTCTGGGCAGACGGAGGCACAATCCACATCTGCACAATAGGGCACATAACATTCCGGAAAGGGTGGGGGCGCAGTCTCGTGGGGGCGGACCCAGCCCACCTGGTCAGCAGGGGCGGGGAGGGGGCGTAAGGGATAGAAAAGGATGTGCCAGGGGGCGGGGCTTCTAGCCGAATGGAGTAGGACGGATACTGAGAGAGCTCCGGTCGGAAAAGATATGAAAGAATAAATCTCCCCGGAAATAATAAGGATCCTGTGAGTAGCATTCTTCATTCAAACTTGAATAAGGCAAAGGGCTGTGTTTTTTTCGGAATTGTTTTCCAAACTTTCTTTCGTATTTCTGGGCTGGTTGCCAAATGTCTAGAGATCGTAAATATAAAATTCCATTGGTCTGGGAGAGAAAGAAAACCCATCCTAGTGATATCAGAGTGTCACGGCTGGATAGGGTACAGCTTGAAGAAGAAATTGATTTTAAAAACAATACGGAGATCAAAAAAAGATAAGCTCAGCCGTAGTGCTGAATCACTTAGAGCAGGAAGTGCTCGTACAATCCCGGAAATTCCGTCTCAGCAGAAGGTGGGATCAGCTGTTTCTGTAGTGATACCAAAAAAACCGAAATAAAGCATGTCGACTGAAATGATGGCACAGTTCCAGAAGCTTTTAAAAGAAAATAACGAAGAGATAAAAAACCAGATGAAGACCGAGATGAAAGCAAATAATAAACAAATTGTAGCGGAGGTGGTTGTGGAGCTACAAAAATCAATTGCTGAAATAAAAACAGAATTAAAATCTGTGAATTTGAAAATGTCTGAGATGGAAAAAGGGATAATGGCAAATAAGTCTGAAATACAAGATCACAATATTAGGTTTGATCAGATTGAACTGAAATTGATTGACTTGCAAGATCGGGAATGCAGATCTAACATACGCCTTCCTTCGTGGGTTTCCAGAACAGAGTGGTGAAACTTCTAAAAGTTTGAAAGATAGAGTGCTTGAATGGCTAAAGAGCCTTGCTCCTGGTATTACATGGGAGCAAGAGGATATTGAAAGGATCCATAGAGTCACTTTCAAAAGAGGAGGAATGAGTCCCAGAGACATTGTTATAAAATTTACATACTATAATAAGAAGGAGTTTTTTTATGGGTGCAATCAGGCAAATTCCGGGACAATTGATGTTTTTTTCAACACCAGTCCAAGTTTTCAACGATTTGTGTGCTCAAACGATAAATTGGCGGCGGAGTGTGAAACCCTGCACAGCGACTTTGAAGAAAAATGGGATTTCATACACTTGGGGTTACCCAGTTTTTTAAAGATTTTTTATTGGAAAAAAATTCTACAAGATAACATCTTTGGAGCAAGGCATGCAGTTGCTGCAAGAATTGGGCTTGCAGGGAGAAGATGGAGCAGTTGGACAAGGAATGCCCGGGCCGGTCAGATTTACAGATATACAAGAAACCCTTGGTGCAGTTGGAGGAAAGGACAAATAACTCTTTTCTTTTGTCTCTTATTCTTTTATAAAATCTTTCTCTTTCTCTTTCTATAATTACTATTTTTTTTCTCCCTTTTTAAATTCTATTTTATTTTATTTTATGTTGTTTTTCTTTGTTTGTTTGGTTTTTTTATTTCCTGCTCGGCTGAAGAAAAGGGGAGACAGTGGTTTTTTGTTATTGTTGTTGTTGTTGTTTTGTTTTGTTTTGGTAAAAAGAGACCGGAAGGAAGTAAATGATTGGAGTTCGTAGGCGGAAGTCTCAACCTCCCTCCCCCTTCAAAGGCTCCAGAAGCTGTGTGCGGGGTGATTATCCCTGGGATAAGAGAGGGGGGAATGGAATTAAATGTGTGGGTGGGGGGTGGGGGGTTGTAGTGATATTTATGTTTATGCACAGGGACCAAAGTTGGTTGAGCAACAATAAAATAACATGGACCCTAAGTTAAGAGTTTCAACGTTGAATGTCAAAGGTCTGGGATCTATTCTGAAAAGAAGACGGATTGAAGCACTTCTAAATAAAGATAAGGCGGACATAATATTTCTACAAGAAACACATCAATCAAAAGAGGGAGTAAACGAACTTAAACTAAGATGGTCTATGATATACGAGAAAGCATATGGTTCCACCAAGTCAAGAGGTGTGGCAATTATTATTTCTAAAAAATGTGGTTTTATTGTGAGTAAAGTTAAAAAGGATACTAGGGGGAGATATATAATGGTATATGGGGCATTAGGAGGGGAAGAATATATATTACCGTAGTTAATGTATATGCCCCAAATGTAAATCAAGCAGAATTTTACCAAGAAGTATTAAAGGAAATGGGTTCAAAACAAAATGAGTTAGTTATTATAGCTGGTGATTTCAACATGGTGATGGACAAAAAGATAGATAGATCTAATCCCACGGTAGAAGAGAGGAAAAATAATATAACGGCATTCAATACAGTAATTAACAAAGAGGGAATGGTAGATGTATGGAGGGGTGTAAAAGGAGATGAAAGAAGCTATACATATTATTCACCTGTTACAAAGAATTTTTCTAGGATTGACTATATATTTGTTTCTAAAAATTTGATTTCAAGAGTAATGAACACGGAAATTGGTATTATAAAAGTGTCGGATCATGCAATACATAATATGGATGTTAAGATAAATAAGGATTATAAAGAAGCTAAAAGATGGAGGCTGAGCGGTAATATTTTTCAGTACAAACATATAAGAGACAAGATAGAGAAGGAATTAAGAGAGATTTGGGAGATTAATGATATAGGAGTTTGTAGCGATGCAGTAGTTTGGGACACAACGAAAGCTGATGAAGGGCATTAGTATAAGAGAAGCATGTATATTAAGGAAACAACAGGAGGTATTTAATAAAAAGCTTGAAGAGGAGATAAAGGAGTTAGAAGCTAAATTTTTAAAGGAAAGGGGAAAGCAGATTTATGCAGAACTACAAGCTAAGAGGAAAGAGTTAGAAAACAAGGATATTGAAAGGACACAGAAATTTGATTTATATGAAAAGAGCTTACTTTGAAAATAGTAACAAGAATTCTAAAATGTTAGCTAGATCCACACAAAAAAAACGGGGGGAAAATATAGTTGGAATAATAAAAGATAAAAAAGGGAATGGGCATAATTTGATGAAGGAAAAATTAAAAAATTTTCAAGAATTTTATTCAGAATTATATAAAGCAGGAATAGGTGAGGAAGATAGGATTAAAGAATATATTGAAAAACATATGAAAATGAAAATACAAGAAGAAGATAGAGAGATGATGGAGCAACCATTCTCAGATTTGGAGATAGATTTTGCTATAAATAAATTAAAAGAGGGCAAGACCCCAGGAATAGATGGATTAGGGGTGGAATATTACAAGGTTTTTAAACATATGTTAATTCCAAGGTTGAAGTAATTATATAATAATATAATGGAAGGGGGAGAACACTCCCCCCCTCATGGAAACAATCTATGATTATAGTAATTCCAAAACCAGGAAAGGATTTAACAGAACCAGATTCATATAGACCCATTTCGTTAATAAATCAAGATGCAAAATTATTTACTGCAATACTAGCGAGATGAATGAATAGGTTTATGAGTAAATATGTAGGGATGGACCAATGTGGATTTATTGCAGGTCGACAAATGGCCGACGTAACTAGAAGAGTATTAAATATAATATATAGTATAAAGAAAAATAATGTTAAAGTGGGTGTATTAGCATTAGATATTTTCAAGGCTTTTGATTGCGTGGAATGGCCTATGTTAAAAATGATAATAAAAAATATGGGGTTTGGAGCAAGATTTAAAGGAGTAATTAATCAATTATATGCCCATAATATTACAAATGTAGTGGTAAATGATGGTATTACGGAACAAATTTCCTTAGACCGAGGAACTAGACAAGGATGTCCCCTTTCCCCTATTTTGTTTGCATTAGTGATGGAAATACTAGCAAATGTAGTAAGAGAAGATAGAAATATTATAGGGATGGGGGTTGGAGATCAAATTAAAATAAATTTATTTGCAGATGATACTTTATTAACAATTAAAAATCCAATTGAAACAATGGATAGGTTGGAGAACCACTTGAAAGAATTTGGAGAAATAACTGGGCTACAGATGAATTGGGGTAAATCCAAGATTTTACTGTTTAATTATAGTAATAAAGAGGAGAGTGAAATGTTAAAGAAAAAATATAACATTAAAATTACAAATGTAATTAAATATTTAGGAATAGAAATTACACAAGATATTGATAAAGTAGAAGAACAAAACTTTAGAAAGTTAAAGATAGAGGTTAAAAATAAAATAGAGGAGTATAAAAAAATTGGACTTTCTTGGTTTGGTAGAATAGCGTTGGTAAAAATGAAGATATTGCCTAAAATAAACTTTTTGTTTAGGATGTTACCAGTAAAGATTACAGAAAAAGAAATTAAAGATTGGCAAGATTCATATTAATGAATATTGTAATGGAAGGAAAAGATCAAGGATTAATAAATATAGTTGGTATAAAGCGCAAAAAATAGGTGGTTTAGGTCTTCCTAATATAAAGTGGTATTATTTAGCCAACCAAGTAAGACATATTTTGGACATTATAGCAGGGAAAGACAAAATGTGGTTGGAATTAGAAGCACAAGAATTAGGAAACATGATGGTGAATACCGGTATATTATTTAAGAAAAATATAAATAATATAAATAATATTATAAAAGGACTAGAAAATCCCTTTTTGAGGAGTATGTTAGAGAGTTGGAATAGCACGAGGAAAATTTTTACACCAGAGGTATCCCCGTTAACTCCGATAGTGGCCATGGAGGACTTTCCAGAAAATGTAAGACATCTAGAAGCTATATTAAGGAGAAAAAAGGTGATTAAATTAATGGATTGGGTGGAAAAATTGAAGACTAGAGAACATATAATAGAAATAGTAGGAAGAGAGAGAATATCATGGTTAAATTCAATGCAATTGGAACTGTGATTAAAGAAGTGGAGGACAAGAATGGACAGCGAAAGAGAACTAACCAATTTTGAAAAGATAGTTTTGACTAGAGAAGCTATAGAAGGTAATGTTCAATAAGAGGCACAACAAAGGCTTTATATACGATGTTACAAAAAGAAGAAGAGCATAAAGATTCTCTTAAAGTGTTATGGGATAATGAATTTGATGAGGAAATATCAAAACAAAGTTGGAAAAATATTTGGGATAGACGTATTGTAAGAGTTATGTCAACTAGGATAAAAGAGAACTTTTATAAAGTGGTATGGAGATGGTATTTAACTCCAGTAAGATTAAATCGGATAGATAAAAATTGCTCCGCATTGTGTTGGAGAGGATGTAATGTAAAAGGTACGTATGCCCACATGTGGTGGAGCTGTAAAAATGTTCTGGAATTTTGGCAGAAAGTATTTGCAGAAATATCAGAAATAATTGGAATGGAATTAGAAGTCTGCCCAAAATTAGCATTGTTAACAATTACAGAAAAGTTAGTTTGTTTAAAAAATACAAAAGAATTGATTGTGAATTTGTTAACAGCAGCAAAATTAATGATAGCTAGGAATTGGAAGGTTCAACATGTGTTTTCAATTAATGAATAGTATACAGAGGTATGGGATATCGCGTTAAATGATAAATTAACTTGTAACATTAAGTGTCAAAAAGGACAATTGGAGAAAGACACCTTTGTGAACATTTGGGGCAAATTTTTGGATTATGTGTTGGTAAAGGGGAGGGGGAACAAACCTTGTCAAGATTTGTTATATTTTTGGAATATAGAATAATATCTTGTATATATACCAAAAAAAAACAAAATTGGGGTGAGAAATATAACTTGGTCCCAAGAGGTGGGGGGGTGCACAATGCTTATGTTGTATTTTTTGTTGTTGTATTCATTAGTAGTTGTAAGATGTGAAAAATTAAAAATTTAAATTTAAAAAAAAGAAAAGAAAAGAAAAGGATGTGCCAAAGGACCAGAGGTTTTTGGGAACACGGTGCAGGCTGGCACACCTCAGGTCCCTGGCTCCGCTCCGGGTCAGGCAGCTTCCAACCCCGGGCAGTCGCGCTCGGAGACCGGCTATGCAGATCGCTACGCTAAGTCCGTAAGTCAGATTCTCTGATGTAAGGTTACTTCTTCTGTGATACGCTAAGCCTCTAGTGTCTGTAGATTGAAGCTTTCCGCTTCAGTAAGGTTACGACCTGCTATGTTTATAGTGTGAAATTTTTGGTAGTCTGTTAGTTCCGCTCCATTAGTCGTATAGTAAATAAAATCTATTCTTTGACCTAAGCACGGTTCTATGTCATTCATTAGGTAGTGTTGTGTTCTAAATGCACAGGAGCCACATAAAGGGCATTTTCTCAGTGCCAGTTAACCCATTAAGTGCCGAACTCGTGCCAAGGACCGGGTTTTTGGTCCTCCACAGTACAATTTCTAAAAATGCATTGCTTCTTAAGATTAATTAATAACATAATGAATGGATACAAAATTGACTGTTTCAATGTTGTAATCAGTTTTTTTTTTTTTAAAAAAAAAAAGGTGACTACCCCTAAGAAGCCTGCAAACATATATAATAAAGATTGCTTAGCTTTTGGGGGCACTAAAATGAGTACTTTTTAATTATTATTTTATTTTATTTAATACATTTTTATACCGCCCAATAGCCGAAGCTCTCTGGGCGGTTTACAACAGTTAAAATCATAAAATACAATATAAAATATAAAATTTAAAACCACAGATTAAAACAAACAGCAGAGCTAGCAGCAGCAGTTACAATAACGGAATTAAAAACAATTACAAGATTAAGATGATCAAAATGATTAAAATGCCTGGGAGAACAGAAAGGTCTTCACCTGGCGCTGGAAAGAATACAAAGTAGGCGCCAGGCGAACCTCTTTGGGGAGCTCATTCCATAACCGGGGTGCCACAGCAGAAAAGGCCCTCTCTCCTGGTAGCTACCTACCTCACTTCCTTTGGCAGGGGCTCTTGGAGAAGGACCGCTGATGCAGATCTTAGTGTCCGGGCAGGTACATATGGGAGGAGACAATTAACAATTTGACACGGGAAACAAGGAAGGAAAGGGAAGGAAGAGATGAACAGGGGAGCCAAATGCAATTGGTTCAGTTACACATGCTTAAGTTTAGTGATGGGCTAATGATACAATCCTGTGCACACTTACTAGAGAGTAAGCCCCATTGAACTCAGTGGAACTTGATCTGAGTAGATATGCATAGGATTGTGCTGTAAATTATGAGGAGATTGAAAACAAACTGGCCTGGGTCAACTCACAGGAGGATTCCTCTGGCAATACCGTAAGGCTCCAGTGCTTTATTATGCAATACAGAACCAGGACAACGTGGGGCATCTTTGCTGGTCCCAGTCATTCCATCCTTCCCATCTGGATCTGGACCTGAAAGACCAAGGAAAAGTGTGGGTGCATGGAGGGTAAGTTGTATGCAAGTACAATTTGTGACACTGCATAACATAATTACTGATCATGGGGCGCATCTGCCTTCAATTCCAATTTCCTGGCTTTGTGGAGCTTGGGTCTACATGAGTTTGCCTTAACTCGGGTCTTAAACCAGCAGGTGTTTTTTTAAATCATTAAATACATGTTTAGTTTGGTTTAGAAGGTCACTGGAGGAAGCTTATGGTGTTTTGGAATATTTGAGTTTATTTACACGTATACAGATTGAGAGTAGGTGGCAGCACACGTTAAATACACCAAGAGGCAGTCAACTGCACTGTACCCACATCAGTGGGTACTGAAAAAGGTTAGGATCCCTGATCTAGGAAGAGGCACTTCAAAATGATGCCAGCTTACAGAACCCAAATTCATCTCTCTGTCTCTCTTCATCTCACTAAGACTGCAGTCTGTCCTCTTTGTTTCCATCAGACACCACCTAGGACTAGGTTATATCATCCTTAGCCAGGAAATGGGAGAACAGGTCTGCTTTTGCCCCATTCAGAAAACACTCTCTCTCTCTCTCTCTCTCTATATATATATATATATATACACACACGCACGCACACACACACACACACACACACACACAGACCAACAGAGGTGTATATATAATAAACTTAAGCTTCCTGTACTTCCCTTCAAAACCCTCCATTTTGCTCCCCTATCTCCATTTTTATATCCCAACACGTCCCTGCTCATGACCTTCAGCTCCCTCAGAAAACTCCACCCTTTTCTCCCTTGCTGCCCCTTATGCCAGGAACTGCCACCCCAAATACCTGCATGATGGCCATTCCTTACTTCCTTCAAAGCCCCTCGAAACTCACCTTTCCGTGAAGCCTTTGGCTGGCACCATCCCCTAGTCCAGTGTTCTCCAAACTTGGGTCCCCAGATGTTTTTGGCCTACAACTCCCAGCATGCCCTAGCCAGCATAGCTGGCTGGGGCATGCTGGGAGTTGTAGGCCAAAAACATCTGGGGACCCAAGGTTGGAGAACACTGCCCTAGTCCCATGATTCAGTTGTAGACTCGCTGCAACTGAAGCAAAGAATGTATAACTGACATAAACACATATTCTTCCCCTGTTTCCCCTGTCCTCCATTTTCCTCCCAATCCTCTCTTATTTCCTTTGCACCTGTTTTTAGATCGTAAGCCCCTTGGAGGCAGGGACGTGTCAAACCTGTACTTTGGGAAACACCATGCAGATGTGAAATTTTGAAGCCATGGAAAAAATCCAGGTTCCCCCCCCCCCATGCTGAAAGAAATAGCAACTTGGGGGGAAATTGAAAAATATGCAGTCCTTTCTTTTTAGTGCTCTTTACAGATTGAATGTCACTTTGTTACATCAAGAGTGTAAAATGTATTATGTATTACTTGGTTTGCTCATAAAATTATTAGAATAAAAAAATTAAAAGTAAACTCAGTAAATTTTAATTATTGTCTGAATAAATTGTACTTGTTAAAATTTTGGGTGCAATCCTATGCATGTTTAGACAGAAAAAAGTCCTACAACTCTGACTGGGGAATGCTGGGAGTTGTAGGACTTCTTTCTATCTAGGCATGCATAGGATTGTGCCCTTAATGTACCAAATATGATATTATGAGCAAATCGAATTATTCATGCAAATAGATGACACTATATAAATTACAAATATAAATTTATAATTGATACAGTGCTATTTATCTATAAATAAGTAAATATAATACACACACAGGATAGAGAGAGTTTGTAAGCTGTTGCTTTTGCTGCTATAGCAGTGATGGCGAACCTATGGCACGGGTGCCACAGCTGGCACGCAGGGACCTCTCTGTGGGCACTCGAGCCATTGGTCACCAGATCGTGAAAAGACCGCCCCCTTCTGCAAAACACTAATCTTTCTCACAGTGTGGAACAGAATGATTTTGTTCTAGAATTCCTGTTACAGAATTCTTTTCTACATTGTTATCACATTTAAAAGATTTTGAAGAACGATGCACAGAGCATGGCTTGGATGTAAAGCCCTAACAGTTGACCTGAGTGCTGCATGTGTTGCTCTCAAACTAACGGAGTATGAGCCAAGGTTTGACAAATTATCAGCATGCATGCAATAGCAAAAATCACATTAATTGTGCAAAAGCATGCCCAATGCAATCTTTTACCTAATGCAGTGTTTGCAGTCCAAGACATAGAGTGTTTAAAATGTGTTAAGCACGTTTAGTTTTCTTGTTTATCTTGCTCATCCTAGTACAGGTTGACTTTTACTTTTACTAATCCGACACCTGTAGAAGCAGGGAAAGGACCCAGAGTAAAGCTTGCCCCATACAATTTCAGTCTGGCATATAATCATATTACAAGTTGAGAATCCCTTATCCAAAAATACATATGCCTAATTATTTAAAAAGTTTGTATAAATTCCCTTCAGGCTATGTGTACAATGTAGTACTATAATAATTTTTTGAGTTGATTTTTTTTCAACAAAAAACTGTTTGTAGCATTGAAAGCTCTGTTATTGTGTTTTTCTTTAAAGACAAAAGATGTTAATTACTTCGGACAACTGTATGAGTTGTTTTTCTAAAACTAAAACCTCGGTATTCAGGTTTAATTGCAGTGTTGGCACTTTGAAATAAATAAGTTGGTTTTGTGTTGCAGTTTGGGCACTCGGGCTCAAAAAGGTTCGCCATCACTGTGCTATAGAGTAACATGGAATTAATCAGAATGAAGTACAGAATGGAGAGCAAGCGGAGGGTCTTAAAAGGGTTAAAACAACAGAGTTTTGGTTTCTCGAGATGACATCAGAGTTGAAGAAAAGGACCTGAAAAGAAGGATGACCTCTTGCTGCCTGGAGAGGGGAGGGCAGGGGATGTGCACAGGAGGGCTGTGGACGCCTCAGGTTTCGAGCAGGAGCTGCAATTGAAAGGACTCCAAGGGTGTGTGTTCCCGTTCAAGCAATGAGGGAGGGGAGACCTGGATGCAACTGGAAGAAGGAGAGAAGCTGCAAGAGAGGCAGAGAATCGGGCTGGAGAGAGGGAGGGAAACAGAGGAGGAGGAGGTTGCAAGGGGTGAGAGACCCTCTCCAGATTTGGCGGTTTGTGTCCATCTGCTTCCCTCCAACATCCAGTTAAATCTGGGTGGGGGTCAGCGGCGGAGGGAGCTCATGCCTTGCACGCACAAGCCCCCCCCCCCCATTCACGGCTGGGCTGTCCAGTTCAAAGGATCTTCAGTTACAGGTGATGGGAGGGACCCCTCTTCTGCCCTGGACCCTGGAGAGCGGCTGCTGATCAGAACGGACCATGCTGGGCTGGGTGGACCAGCCTTGGTATAAGACAGCTTCGTAGGTTCGTATGACAGACAGAGCACCTGCTTTAGATGCAAAAAGTTCCCAGGTTCAATCCCTGTCATCTCCGATTTAAAAAGCCTGGGAGGTTGCCTGTGTTGGAGACTCGCGTCCAGTTAGAGAAGACTATGCTCAGGCTAAATGGACCCATAGTCTGTCAGTTTAAAGCAGCTTCCTATATCCTGATCCCTTTTTTTTTTTTTAATAGCCATTTGGGTAGGATTGTTACTGACGTGTTATCACATAGGATTGCTCTCTCCATCGCCCTAGAAGCCAGAAGCAACAGGAACCTACCAGGAACAGGCCAGGCAAATTGTCCAGACTGAGTGGAGATGACATCACGCAATGTTCCCAAGAGTGGTTGTTTAAATTTAACTGTCCTCAGTTTTATGGAAATCAAATGCTTTCCTCCTTCCTTCCTTCTTAAAAAAAAATTTTTTTTTACACCATTGAGAGCTGATCTTCTATCTAGCCCATTGTGGTAAGGGCTTAAGTAGCTTTGGGTTTGAATTTAGCAGATTAGGTTAATTAATTTTATTAGCTAAACGCAGGTAAAGAAGTTTAAGAACAAAGCTTTATTTAATTAGGTAGATAATGCAGCTGCATGTTTTAGCTTTAAACAAAAATGGAGTGAGCTTTGAATATGTGCAAGCGTTTTATTTTTAAGGAATTTAGGTTTTATAACTTACGCATGTGCAGCTGCTGCTAAGATTTTAGTAGAGCTAACGCTTTTTGGCTCTACGCTGGACATGCGCAGTGTATATTAACTTTGCTGAGATAACATTTTACAGTCTTTTGCAAGGGGGCATGTGCACTATGTTTTTGAGTAGTGGACACATTTTTGCTTATTATTTATTATTTGAACTATTTTGCTTGTTTTGCAGTTTATTGCGCAGGGTGAAAACATTATTTGTGCAACGTATCAGTGTTTTAAGACACTGTGAGCTTTACAGCAACACACTGTGATTTAACTAACAAGTTGCTGAGGCAGATTGAAGAAGCTTTTGGTGACTTTTGCTACAATTTTTTTTTTGAGCTTTGGACAACTGTTTTTGGCTCAATTTACTTGGCTTACTAAGGTGGACTTTTTATTAGGGGACTGGATATTTTTATGTTTTGCTAATTTTGATACTTTGGCTATTGAAGGCTGGCTGTTATAGAAAGCAGAGAAGGAATACATTGTAGGCAGCAGCAAGCAATAATACAAAAGCAAATTATTGTGGTTAAAATTTTAAAGCTTTTTTTATAGCTAGGATAGATTTTTTACTTATGAGGTTAGCTATGACTATAGGTTAAGGCTATTTTAGTTTTGGATGGGGACATGAGCAACATGTTTGATATGAGATGCATTTTTTTTGACTATTTTTTTATTATTAATTTTGAGGCAGCACTTTGTCTAGTTAAAGACTCTACACATACTTTTTTTTTAGGCTAATAAATAGTCTAACTTTAGCTGGGTTTGCAACACAGCTTTTTAGATTTGGGACATCTCATTGACTAACAAGCTGAGGGCTTTGGATGCGTCATTTGCCAGGATTTCTACTATTGCTTGTAACTGAATTATTTTATGTCATAGTTTTTGCTTTTTAGATACTTTTACACTTATTTGTGCACTTGACGGTTTTGTAGTACAGCTTTTTTGATTTGTGACATTTTGTTTACTACTAGGCTCAAGGCTTCAGACATATTTAATACAGCTTTGTGGAAACTGGACACACTTAGTTTATTAACAACGAGCAACTTGAATTTTTGCTTTTACAGTTTTTTGTTTTTTTTAGTACTTTTAGTACAATTTTTATCTGTGACTTTGCTTATGGGTTTTTTGGATTACGAGAAGAGTCTGTCTTGATGTCTAGGGAACAGGCTGTATTACTATTATTATGAGGTTTAAAACTTTATTTTTAGTTGTGTTTTTTTTGCTTTTTAGCTTTTTTTATTACTATAAGCTTTATCTGTGTGTCGCTGACTGACTACTTTTTTTGTTTTTTTAACACATAATGCAATGCAACATTTGGCAACTAAGAATATGAATATAGGGCTTGGGCTATACTTAATAGGCTTGTGAAACTATACTATTTACTTTATTTTGTTTAACTGGTCTATAATTATACACTAATCAGGCCTAAAAATGATTTATGGGTTAATACTAATAGGATTTACAATAGGTTAATACTGATATCTGAAATCTTACTCGGTTACGAGTGATTGCTTACTAATACTGATATAATTTAGTATTTTTTGGCTTGCTTTTGCAGGCACTTTTTAAGATTTTGTTGTTTTAGTTTTTTTTTAGGTTGGTTGCAGGTTTTTTTATTTTTAGCACTCTGGGCACAGGATTTACAACTTACGTTACAGTTAATGAAACTGCTAGCATGATAACACTAGCTCACTATAAGTATTGTGGACTTCGATGTACACTAGGGATACACGCTAAGTTGGCTTTAGGATTTTGTTGTTTGAACTTTACTTAATCTTGCGACTTTTGTCTTGATGTCTTCTTATTAAACAGATTTAAGAAACAACTTTTTACTTTTTGTGTGACTTTTTAATTTGGTAGGTGGAACTGTCACTGGCATCGTTGGTCGTGAGGTGTTTACTAGAACTGATGTCTTGCAGTATGATGCATAGATTTAGGAGGAATGGCTTTTACACTTGATTGAGCTGTTTGTGATAGGCAAAATTTAGAAAGGCTTCTTCTACTTTTGCTTTAAAGCTGTTTTTTTCTGATGGACTTTTTTGTACATTTTATTGTCGGGTTGCAGGTTGAGTATAGGAACATTGGGAGGTTCTGGGAGAGCACTGGCAACTTGTGAACAATATCTATTCATTGTGGTAAATAACTTTTTAAAATAATTGAGCAACATATTATCTCTAAGATGGAGATTGTCAGTTTAATAGTAGGCGAAGACATTATTGTATCTTTTTACTTTTTTTGCTGATGTGGATGATGGGCACAGAAAAATATATTTGCACATACAAAACAATACAATTTTGACAATAATGTTGATCAAATGTGCTAAAGGATGGGGCAGACTTATTGCTCTCTTTGCTCGCCTGCGTGCGAGCAAGGTAGGGTAGCAAAGCTTGTAATGTGGCTAATTGTTTTAAGGAAGAGGGGGCATCTTGCGAGCAGGTGAACTTGAGGGGAGGAAAGGGTGTTTTGTTTTTTTTTTGCAGTATTATATTGGTTTTTTAGGGCAGTCAGCTAAGAGCAGCATTTTTGGGGGACACTTTTGCAAATGTTTAACTGGTAAAAACACATTTGGACTAATTTAAGGAGAAAAAGAAGGAAACACAACACAGTTAGTTACAGTTACAGCTTTACATTGTACAGGGGGTTAATGCTTTTATGTCTGGAAGCTTATAGGGTTGGGATTTGAACACATTTTTTATACAGATTCATGAGAGAACAACAATTTTCTCATGAGGCTGCAACTATTTGCTCTTTCTTTTTCTTTGTTTCAGAGGCTGTTAGTTAGCTACACACTGACTCTCTTTTTGAGAGGCAAGGGGGGCAGGCGAAGTTGCTTCAGTTTTTACAGGGAAAGAAGCCCCTATCTAAGGAATGCAATTGGAGAGAACAGCTTTAAGGCAATTGTCTTTGGTGTTCTTTTTAAGGAAGCTGCAGGCTATAAGGCTTTGGCGTTGCTTTTAGAAACTATATTGGCTTTGAACACTGGGAAAGTTCACTTTTTATTTGTTGAACTTTAATAACTTTTTAAAGAGCTTATTTAATACACATACTATTTGGGATCTTTATGACTACAGCACTTTGGAGTAGTTTTAGTTATTTACACATCTTGTTAGGTGAGGAATCTAAAATATATTTTTTACTATATTTTTGGTTGTATTTTTTTTAAAAGTGGGTGTTCAAATTTTTGTTAGAGGACTGAAAGCAGAGAGAACAGTATACAAAGTTACGGTACATGTTTATGCAGAAGGCACTTAAACATTTCTGTATGGTAAAAGGCATCTTGGCATTTTTAAAGAACTTGCTCTTACTGTTTAGAGTGACTGTGGAGAAAGCCAACCTAAGCCCCCTTTCTGACACACACACACTCACCAAGGTGGGGGGAAGGAGACCCAGGGGGGGGAGACAGCCAGTCTCTACAGAGGCCAAAGGGGACAAACAACATCTGCATAGAATCACCCCAGGGGGGAAGACAGGAAGCATCGCCAGGTTTGTCAATGCTCTTGTATATCAGCCCCATCTACATAAGACTTGAATACCTCGCCAGAGCAGACACTTCGGCACCCATAAGAAAGGACCACTCAACACCACAGGATGGGACCATTAAGCAAGTGGCTTCAAAGGGACCCCACCCCACGGGGGGGAAGGCGTCACCCCACCTGACCCAAAAGGCCGCCCCTCAGGGAGGGTGGCAACCCACCTGATTGGCAACCCACCTGATTACGGAGGGAGGGGCTACCTGAAACACCAAGGTATAAAACACCCTGCGCAAGGGAACTGAGTTGTTGGACCTGATCAGCAATCTTGCCCCATGCTTGGGGTAAGGGAATGAAGGATCGGCAACCCCGGGTAGCAGAACCCGGCACGCTCCAGCTAGCTGAAATCACTGGCCGCTTGGGTTGACCGGACCCCCGGGAAACCAAGCTGAAATCACTGGCCGCTTGGGTTGACCGGACCCCCGGGAAACCAAGCTGAAATCACTCACAAGCCGCTTGGGTAGACCGGACCTCCGCCTGGAACCCAGCTAGCAGCGTGGGGTTGACCGGGCCTCTGCTGGAGCCCGAGCTGAACTAACTAGCTGAGAGCCCTGAAATCACGGTGTCCTTGAGACTTCTTGCTTGCTACTTTGTACCGTACTGATAAGCTGTATTGCTGGCGTGTGTCTGGATTTGTGAAGGTAATTTTGTAAATAAACTTGTTTTATAAAAGATACTTTTGTGGCTATAAGTTATCCCTTTGTTCTGGGCTAAGGGTGATAGTCGCTGGGGACCTCGGAGAAGGCCCGCCCCAGGACTCGCTACCCCCTTAGCATTGAACCCGCGCAGAAGACCAGGTTGTCTGTCTTCCACTGTGACTAAACTATACTTTTAACAATAAGAAAGCTTTCTTTTATACTCATTAGTATAAACAATTTGCAAAAATATATATTTAGCAAACAACAAAAACAATACAATTCTCACTAGGGAACTTGGAATTCACCAGTGAGCTTAGTCTACTCGAATCTTAGGAAAGCTACTACCGCCTGCCCCACAACGGAAAAGAAAGAGGAAGCCGCTGCTTTCTTCGTCCCCACAGGCCTGCCTGCACCGTGAGCTTGGCAAACACAGCAGGCATGACAACATTGCCGGGCCACACGGAAGAAATTTTGAGCACATTAATATCTGGGACCCGATGAGCGCTTAACAGGATCGGGCACACATTTTTGCTTCGACTGCCTCAGATGTTAAATGCAGCAAAGCAAACCTGCACAGCTGCAGTGCCTTTTTTTTATACACTACAAACATCTAAAAGGCAGACAGCTAAAAGGCTGCTTTATTTACCTGAGTAGGCTAAGCCTAAGAGAGTCAGTGTAAATAGTAGCCGATTGTCTAGTAGCCAAGTCACTAGCTAGCTTCTAAAACAATGTGGGGACTGGTGATCTATCTACAAACAAAACCTGGTCAGGGTTATTTAAAGGGACGTCCTTTTTTTCTCTCTCTTAGCCATAATGAGGGTGTTACAAGTAGAAACACATTCAACTAACAAACCTTGGTTTTTCAGTTGTTTGATTTGCACTTCTATGGGTTCTACAGCCTCTCTGGGAATCGGGTATTGTTTTACCTTAGGGGGCAGCATCTCTTCTTTAACTTTAATTTGTACTGGAGAAGCAGACTTTAGGAGCCCAACTTTTCTTGAGCTCTCTGCCTAGTACTGGACTGGTACCTGATTTAACACTGGGTTTGAGCTTTCACTTAATTTTAGAGCTTTAAGGCACCGGCAAAACTCAGGAGGCTGGTAGAAGGCATAGAGACCTAAATTCTGTCCGGATGACACTGAATGGTGGGTGGCATGCAATTTTCATAACAGGTCGCGACTTAACAAATTTACTGGGCTGTTTTTTATTAACACAAACTGGTGTTCTGTCGTTAAGGGGCTAATTTTAACAGGCACTTCTTGACTAAGTGGCTGCCATTTTGGCTTCTCTTTAATTTTCATGATTTTTTCAGTGTTTTTAGAATGAGGCAAATCTTATGAACACACTATAGAGAGACTTGCCTTTGTGTCAATTAGACATGGAAAAATTTGTCATTTTTTTTAAATTAAAAAAAAAGCCTTTACAGTTTTCAATTTTTACAAGGTGGGGTTCCCTTGAAGGGGTTTTCTTTTTTCATTGTATGACTTGCCTTCTAACTTTCATTCACTACTTTGCACATTTTTTAATCTCATAACTCTTTGCATCTGTTTACTCTCGGCCCCTTGCCTTTGGGGCTTGACCAGGCAATCTTGCTTTTAATATCTCTCTTTTTTACAATCACTTTGTCTAACACTTCGTCTCTTTCTACAACCATGCCTATGGCCCCGACTTCTGGTCGGAGTCAACTGCTGGGCTGTGGCCAAACTTAACATCTTTGCCTGTTCTTCTGCCTCTTTCTTCTTTCGCTTTCTCTCTTTTTTATTTCTAGTATTAAACACATGACTAGCCACAACAAGAACTTTATTCAAAGCATTACTTTGCCAGCTCAGTGCATGCTTTTTAAAATACTCTTTTACATCTTTCTGTGCATGTTCTACAAATAAAGACACAACCAGAGCCTCATTGGCAGGAGCCTCAGAATCTAACTTTCTAAACAAACGGATCTGCTGTTTCAACTGATACAAGAATTGGCTTGGAGACTCTGTGGGCAATTGGAGACACTCTTTTACCTTTGCCCAATTCACTGTTTTCTTGTTTGTTTGTTTTTGTCTTATATGCTCTAGACAGGTCAGAATTATGCTACACAAGGTGTCCTTAGTTCTTCCAGCAACAGTTAACAAATTCTAATTTGGATCAATTATGGGAAACTGTTGCTGAGTTCTAATTGGGTTCTGAGCCATGGCCTCAGTCACCAATTGTTTCAATTTGGCATACTGATCTGGACGCAAAAGGGCTTCTAAAATAGCAAGCGTGTCTGCCTAATCTGGCCTATGGGAACGAAACACTGTGTGCACCCACTGGAGAAAGCGGTCTGGATCTTTTGTGAGGTCTGGAGTGTGTGACTGCCATAACATTAGCTCATGTGAACTAAGGGGAACGTACTCATGATGGGGTTGATTCACTACAGTACCCGCTGTTCCTGGAGGTGAATTGGGAGCGGGTGGAACATACACTGGGGTGATGTGGGTCAGTCAGTAAAGGATATAATCTCTGTCCAGGGCCAGAGTCAGGTTGTTGGCCCAAATCTGGTTTCAGACAGGGAGCATATGAGGGCAAACTAGGCAATGGAGCCGAGGGCCCCACAGCCCCGCCCAGCTCATTTTTGTCAGAAATGTGACCAGTTTGGTAACCTACGTCAGTCTATGCATACCAATAATCCATTTGACTAGGGATTTTTTTTTCTCCAAGGCGAATCAGAGGTCTCTTAAAATCTGTTTGTCCCATGAACCCAATTTTGGCCATGTGTGGCCTCCTAAATATGGCCAATCTTCTGTGCACAAAGTTTTGAGGCGCCTCTTTGACAGTCTTGCACTGGCAGGCAGAGAGGTAAGATTCTGGAGCACAATCTCTAAGGGCGTCCTCTTAGGAATGCTTGATCCACTTCTTATAGTCAGCACCTAGGTCACTAGGCTTTATCTGAAGCTTTGTTTGTTCAGCACCTAGGTCACTAGGCTTTATCTGAATCTTTTTTTGTTTGGCACCTAGGCCACTAGGCTTTATCTGAAGCTTTTTGCGGACCTTGAACCAGAGCTCCGTTCACACGTTTACCCCTCAGGTACCTACTAGAAACCAGGAACTAGGGCTTCGTTACCTGTCTTTATGACCAGTCCTTATCAGGGTCTTGGAGACAACTACTTCTTTCTAAGTCCCCTTTAGGTGAACTCACCTGGTGTGCGCTGGGCAGGGCCGGTGCTACCATTAGGTCAACTAGGCAGCTGCCTAGGGTGCAGGGCTAAAGGGGGCACCAGAACACCTTGAAAAAAAAATACAGCGCTCTCAAGTGGGAAGGGGGGGTGCTAAATATCTGATCTTGCCTAGGGCACCAAACTGCCTTGCACCGGTCCTGGCACTTAGGTCAATCTATCAGCCAAACGCAGGTAAAGAAGTTTAAGAACAAAGCTTTATTCAATCAGATAATGCAGCTGCATGTCTCAGCTTCAAACAAAAATGGAGTGAGCCCCGAATATGTGCAAGCGTTCTACTTTTAAGGAATCTAGGTTTTATAAGTCACGCATGTGCAGATGCTGCTAAGATCTCAGAACAGTAGAGCTAACGCCTTTTGGCTCTACGCCGGACATGCGCAGTGTATACCAACCTTGCCGAGATAACATTCCACAGTCCTTTGCAAGCGGGCATGTGCACCATGTCCCTGAGTAGTGGACACATTTCTGCCTACCCATCATCTGAACTATTCTGCTTGTCCTGCAGTTTATTGCGCAGGGCGAAAACATCACCTGTGCAGCGTATCAGTGTTCTAAGACACTGTGCGCTCTACAGCAACACACTGTGATTTAACTAACAAGTTGCTGAGGCAGACGGAAGAAGCCCTTGGTGACTTGCCACACCATGTGCCAAAAGATAATGAACATTTTCAGGGTTATCAACTTTCTGCTGGCGCCTTTGTGCAGGGCCAGATTAAGCTAGGGGCTGTTGGAGCGGCAGCTCCAGGCCCTTAACAGACAATAGCGATTTTCCCCCCTTTGGAGTTAGCTCTGATCGTTATCATTCAGCATAATTAATGATTTTTTCAAGATTAGAAAGGTGTTCTAAGCACATCTGCATTACAGGCTTGAGGCAAGACCTAGCAAGAACTGTTGTTCTCAAATTAGCATTTCAGTATCTTTGCATTTCAATCACTGTTACTACATTTCTTTGTGAGAACTTCTAGCACATGGGGGGCTTGCTAGGGTCTGTAATATTCAGATTTAGAAGGGACCTCTCTCTCCAGCCTCGAGCAAAAGATCTTTCTGATTCGCAGCTCAATTGTTCAAATGCTAGTTTAACAAAAAAAACAAAAACAAAGCAACAAGATCAACACAATTATTCTTGGTCAAGCAAAGCTTCCTGGCTTTTTGTTGTGGTTGCTTTTTTTTTTTTTTTAATAAATAATTTGGGGGAAATTGGGAAGACCCTTACTGATGAGCTGCAGGAGTTTTTGAGTTTTTGCTCCGTCAAGCGACCCCTCTCCGCCCACCCGCCTCCAAAATCTCCACCATGACTTCTGCTTGCTATGGGACAAACCTCTGGGATGGTCTTTACCTGCCACTGGTCCTGATGGCCCTCCTCTGCACAGGTAAGGTTCAAAAGTTTGACTCTTTTGATCTGCAAGTTCTCCTTCTCCTTCTCCTTTTTTTCTGTAAAAGGGCTTTCCCTCTTTTGTGAGCCAAACTGAACGTAAGGGCTGTGTGTTTGTGGGTGTGGGTGTCTGCCTTTTGGGGGTGTTGATCCTCCTGCCGCCTGCAATATGTCACCTGCTTGGCTAATACTGTGTGTGTGTGTGTGTGTGTGTGTGTGTGCACGTGCACTTTCATGGGGAATTGTGTGGCATTTTAAGTTTTATTTTGAAAAACCCCAGAGAACAGAGTTCACCAAATATCCCTCTTGGATATTTTGGACTACAGTTCTCATTTGCCTCAGGCAGCATGGCCAGTGGCTGGGGAAGATGGTTTATGTTTATTTAAAAATGGTTGTTGTGAATGTTCTATTTATGTGAATGTGTCTGCCTTTTGGGGGTGTTGATCCTCCTGCCGCCTGCAAAATGTCACCTGCTTGGCTAATACTCTGTGTGTGTGTGTGTGTGTGTGTGCATGTGCGCTTTCATGGGGAATTGTGTGGCATTTTAAGTTTTATTTTGAAAAACCCCAGAGAACAGAGTTCTCTCTGTGTGTGTGTGTGTGTGTGTGCACACGTGTGTGTGTGTGTGTGTGTGCTTGGCTAATACTCTGTGTGTGTGTGTGTGTGTGTGTGTGCACGTGCACTTTCATGGGGAATTGTGTGGCATTTTAAGTTTTATTTTGAAAAACCCCAGAGAACAGAGTTCACCAAATATCCCTCTTGGATATTTTGGACTACAGTTCTCATTTGCCTCAGGCAGCATGGCCAGTGGCTGGGGAAGATGGGAGCTGGGGCCCCAAACATTTGGAAGGGCCCCGGTTGGGGAAGACTGCCCTAGAGGTTAAAAAACGTGGAGGTACTTATCATCAACGATATGTGATGAACGGTTTTATTGAGTTAACAAGCTTATTGTTTACAAAAAAAGAAATATTTTCAATATGTTTCTGTTTTGGCACTTTAATGGTAATTAAAATATTTAATTTGTTTTAATATAAAATTGCGTCTTCATTTTATTTATTTCCATAAAAAGGCCCACCAAAATCCTCAGCACCAGGCCCATAATGCTCTTAATCCGGCCCTGCCTTTGTGCTTGTCTGAGGAAGAGTCCTGCCTTTGTGACTATGTGAAGAAACACTATTTTTATCTGTTTGTTTATGTTTTGTTATATTTACTGCATGTGACCTCTGCGTGAAGTCATAATGTATCTGAGTAGGCCAGAAGCCTAGCTTTGCTACTGTGTACTGGGTGTAAGACAGTGGTTGCCTTGGTTACGGGTGCTATGGAAGGGAGGCTTCAAGCTGACAGTCAGAAAATGGCTAGAGGAAGAAGCTGCCTTTGTTTGGATTGGTCTGGGGTGGTGTGTGTAGGGGGAGTCAACAAATGTGATTGGCAGTTAGAAGTTTCATAAGGAACATGATTGGTTAGAGGTTCCAGCCAGGAGATATAGTCAGTTGGTGGCAACTGGTGACCCTGAAGGGTTGTTGGTAGAGGACAGGGGTAGTGCTAGGTACTGAAAAGAACAGGGGCTCAGTCAGGCCCACAGGACAAAAAACAAAAACAAAACACAAATTTGCATATGCTAATTTATATATGCTCTACAGTGTGTGTGTGTGTTTGTTTAAAGGACCCTGTCTCCTGTCCTAAGGACACCCCTATTTGTAAAAGGGGATAATGGACAGGGGAGAGAGGAGTGCATTTGAGTTCAGAAAAAAACATCAGGCAGAAAGATTCAAGGGGGGGCAGCAGGAGGGGAAGCACATGTGGGCAGAAAGCCAGCTAATCCAGGGGGATCAGATGCAGCAGAGATCATCGGCCTCTGGACCTTTATTTCAGCAAGTGTCCATGGACAGCAGGGTGGTGGGGCACATGGCTCCACAGGAAAGATTCAGGGCTCCATCCCTAGTGGGCCGCCCCGTAATACTGCCTCTGGTAGAGGAGAGCAGTAGAAGACCAGAGCTAGAGGCTGGAGAGTGCTCATAGCTGGGGAAGGAGAAAGCCCAGTCTGAGGGAACTCCTTTGTGGAGGCATGAAATCTGGGGCTGGTGGCAGAAAGCCATGCTGTGAGGTGCAGGCAAAGGTTCAAGCAGGCAGCAGAACTCGGCACCAGAAGGTTTCTGACAGAGGTCTAACCAGAAAGAATGTCAGCAGGAATCCTTGAAACCCCTTGCTGCTCGGAAGACCCCGAACCTGGAGGCTTCCGAGTTCCCTATGCCCTGCCAGGCTGAAGTTAGCAAGGTGGGAGGAGGAGCAGAGGCAATTTTTGCCTCCCTGGTCTCTGATCTCCCAGTTTGTCTAGCAAGGGTACATTGCAGGGGGAGGGAAGGAGGCTGGAGGAGGCTCAGGATAAATCGTATCCTGGCCTCTCTGGTCTCCTCCCCTCCCAACGGAATGCCCCCGTTCCCCCCCCCCCTCTGAGGTCGACTTTCCAACCTCGGAGAGACAGCCGGCATGGTTCTCTGTGCTGGCTGCGTGCATGCGGGGGCTGATCTCCGACTCTCCCTTCCAACGCCGGAGTGCTGTCTCCGACCTCGGAAGGGGGTTTCCAAGCCATCTGATGGTGCCTGGGATGCTTGCCTAGGGACCATAGGATTGCTCTCTCCGTAGAAGTCAGAAGCAACAGGAAGAGCTGGAAGCAGAGGAAGACTGCTGTCGAGCATCTCTTCTTGATTGTGTGGGATTAGCTGGGGAGGAGTTCTGGGAAATCTGGCCTGAGGGAAAAGCTACTGAGCACACATTAGGTGGATAAGATTTGAGTATTAGGAATGGTAGCCAAAATATTTAATCTAAGTACATTTCAGCAATCTCAAGCTATTATTGAAATCAGGGGTGAGCAACTTTGGGGGGTCTAAGAGTCATTCCCCCCCCCCGAACCTATCATGGACTGTACTCTGGAGTGCCGCACATTCCATGGGTTGCTAACAGTAACCCACCCACCCCACAGTTTATTCCTTTATGTAAATAAATCTGGTAATAAAGATCTTAGTTGTGTTCATCTTGTCTCTAGCAGTGGTGTCAATCCTACACCATAGTAACCAAGCTGGCAGCCATTAGAGGTTGTATAGTAGTGGAAGACCGACAACCTGGTCTTCTGCGCGGGTTCAATACTAAGGGGGTAGCGAGTCCTGGGGGCGGGCCTTCTCCGAGGTCCCCCAGCGACTATCACCCTTAGCCCAGAACAAAGGGATAACTTATAGCCACAAAAGTATCTTTTATAAAACAAGTTTATTTACAAAATTATCTTCACCAACCCAGACACACGCCAGCAATACAGCTTATCAGTACGATACAAAGTAGCAAGCAAGAGGTCTCAAGGACACCGTGATTTCAGGGCTCTCAGCTAGTTAGTTCAGCTCGGGCTCCAGCAGAGGCCCGGTCAACCGCATGCTGCTAGCTGGGTTCCCGGCGGAGGTCCGGTCTACCCAAGCGGCTAGCTGGGTTCCTGGCGGAGGTCCGGTCTACCCAAGCGGCTCGTGAGTGATTTCAGCTTGGTTTCCCGGGGGTCCGGTCAACCCAAGCGGCCAGTGATTTCAGCTTGGTTTCCCGGGGGTCCGGTCAACCCAAGCGGCCAGTGATTTCAGCTTGGTTTCCCGGGGGTCCGGTCAACCCAAGCGGCCAGTGATTTCAGCTAGCTGGAGCACGCCAGGTGCTGCTACCCGGGGTTGCCGATCCCTTCGTCCCTTACCCCAAGCATGGGGCAAGATTGCTGATCAGGTCCAACCACTCAGTTCCCTTGCGCAGGGTGTTTTATACCTTGGGTTTCAGGTAGCCCCTCCTTCTGCAATCAGGTGGGTGGCCAATCAGGTGGGTTGCCACCCTCCTCAGGTGGGCGGCCAATCAGGTGGGTTGCCACCCTCCTCAGGTGGGTGGCCAATCAGGTGGGTTGCCACCCTCCTCAGGTGGGCGGCCAATCAGGTGGGTTACCACCTTCCCCCTGTGGGGTGGGGTCCCTTTGAAGCCACTTGCTTAATGGTCCCATCCTGTGGTGTTGAATGGCCCTTTCTTATGGGTGCCGAAGTGTCTGCTCTGGCAAGGTATTCAAGTCTTATGTAGATGGGGCTGATATACGAGAGCATTGACGAACCTGGGGATGCTTCCTGCCTTCCCCCCTGGGGTGATTCTATGCAGATGTTGTTTGTCCCCTTTGGTCTCTGTGGAGACTGGCTGTCTCCCCCCCCTGGGTCTCCTTCCCCCCTCCTTGGTGAGTGTGTGTGTGTCAGAAAGGGGTTTTAGGTTGGCTTTCTCCACAATAGTTGTGACAGCATTTTCTAAATGTGGGGACAGTTTGGAAACTGTATTAAAAACTGTGACAGGGAGTTCCATAGACCTAAGCCTCAACGTTTTAAAAAGGGAGCAGCACCCGAATAAGCCACCTTGCACCTTCCATTTAAAATACGAATTGCTCCAAATATGGAGCCACTTTTCTGTTTCTTGTTCTGATCATATAAGCTAATATTAGAGATGAATAAGACCAAAAGCAATGGGCTCAGCATAAGACTAATAATATTAAGAGTATTTAAGTCAAACAGAAAAAGTTTCCTGTTAGATCCACATGGCTATGAAAAACCTGCCGTAGTTCCTTCAGGGGCTTAATGGCAAAACCATTGTGGGCAGTCTGTTAGACTTGGAATGGGAAGTCTTGGGTTCAAATCCGTCACTCAGCCATGAAGCTCACTGCGTGATCTGGAGCCAATTACTGTCCTTCTTCCAATCCTAACAGAGTCATTGTTGTAAAAATATAATCCCTATCAACACCACACTGAATGCCTCTAAGGAAAGGTGAGAGGTAAAATGAATACATCAATGGAGGACAGGTGTTTGTTTGGGATGCTTTTAGCAATGGTTATTCTGCTTGGGGAAGTATTTTTACTGACTTGCAGCAACTAGTCAGCTATAGCTATACAATTTTAACCCCTAAGTATCAGTTTGTCTCTTTTGTGGTGGCAATTTATTTGTTACATTTATATCTTTTCCTCCAAGGAACCCAGAGCAGCTTACATGATCCTTCTCCTCTCCATTTTATCCTAACAACAACCCTGTGAGGTAGGTGAAGCTGAGAATCGGTGACTGGCCCAAAGTCACCCAGTGACCTTCACGCCCAAGTAGGGACTAGAACCCTGGTCTCACCAGTCCAACACTAACCACTACACCACACTGGCTCTTCATGCTGACACACTGAGGAAAGCATTCCAAAATTATATCCTAATATTGTTTGATCTGGGGGAAGGTATATTTGTCCCAATTTCCATCACTTTGCACTTATTGGCATTTAAATGTCTTCCCAGCTGAGCAGAAATAACAGAAATGCAGGACGTGGCAGGAAGCAAAACAGAGGAGAGATTGGAGACAGGAGGAAGAAGAGACCCCCCACGCGTTGTTCAAGTTGGGACCCTCAGGAAGTTTCTGACAGGGGCTGAGCCAGACGAAATTAAGCAGGAAGCAGAGGAGGCAGTAGAGCCGGGCTGGGAAGCCCAATGGCAGGAGTTCCTGAAGACCATGCAGGCCCCTCGGCCTGGATGGGCAACCCCACAGCTGCCTCAGTCCCAGTCAGGGGAGGATCCGAAAGAACTTCAGGCCTCCATTCCAGGAGAAGCTGGGGCCATCCGGGGGCCTAGCAGAGAGAGGGTGATCCGAACCTTGCCAGATCTCGTTGGAGGAATCCAAGACGCCCATGAAAGCCTGGATTCTTCTGTGAAAGTAGAGCCTCTGGATGAGGAAGAGAGGGCCAATATGAAGATGGAACAAGAGGGCTCCAGGCAGTTTGGATACCAGGATTGCAAGGGCTCCCAAGAGGTATTGAGACAGAAACAGAAAACTGGGGAAGGGGAGAGGGAATGGCCTGGAGTGTCCTGAAAGAAAGCATGTCTGACTGGCCAGATTCCTGAACAGCAGTGCTCTACACTGTAACATTCTGTTGCAGGTCCCTCTTGTAATACTTAAGAGTTAGCATTTGTATAGTACATTCAAGTGTTCAAAGCACATTATCTAGTTGTATTCTTTACAATACTCGTGGTAAGTAAGTAAGTCTTATTATCCCTCATATTGCAAATGGGAGGTGGTGCGAAGGATTGAAGCTGAAAGAGAGTGGCTTGTTTCTGGGCGGGTTTGCATGACATGGTAAGCCAGACTGCAGCAGTCTGGCTTAGAAGCTATCCTACCCCCGATGCATCTGACAGACGATCCGGGCACATCGTACGTAGGGTGTACCCTGACTCCCCCTCCTCCCCCCTTGGTCCTCCTGCAGGTATCCCATGAGACACCATGGGAACACTGCTGGTTTCCCCCCTCCACACTGCTGCTTGTCGGCGGGGGCAGTGAGGGGGGAGCAGGGATCACTAACAGCCCTCACCCAGACTCACAAGTAGACCTCAAGGGCCATGGTGAGGGCTGTCATCGCCACTGCTGATCTCGGCAGAGGTGGCTTGCTCATGAGCCACCTCATGAGCAAGCCACCAGCAGCAGCATCCCACCGTGCAGAGCACAGCTCCTCCTGTCTTGCGCCGCAGCCGCTCAGCAGGGGCACCGGATGGGGCGAATGGGCCGTGCTCTGGAACCATGTGTGTGGTAGTGACTAGCAGGAGCCGCCCCCGCACACTCTGGATTGTGAGGAGTCCTCACGAGGAAGAGTGGTGGCCGGTGGCGCCACAGTCTCCCCTGTGTGCCGCTGCTCCAATCCCTGAACAGAGCTTGAGGCGGCAGTGTGCAGCGGAGGTCGGGGCAGCTGATGACAGCTGCCCCCAAGTGCCACTTGGGGGCAGCTGTCATTGGCACTCACCCGGAGCCGCTTGGGAAGAGCGGCAAGGGGATTCTGCCACTTTTGCCAAGTGGCTCTGTATTGGTTTGGGTTACCCCTGGGCTTGTCATGTCATCCGGGTCTGGACAACACAGCAAGCCCAGGGATGGCTACTAAATCCTACAACAAGCCATGGCCTGTCGGGGTGGGCTTATAAGCCACCCCGAGTAAGCCATGGTGGGTTCACATGACACAACAAGCCGCCAGGGCAGTTTATCATGTCATGTGAACCCAGTCACTGAGTGCATGGTGGAGGCGAGATTTGAACTGGTGACTTCCTGATTCGTAGCTCAGTCTCTTAGCCACTGCGCTAGAACAGCTGTCCCCCATGTTCTCATTGTGTCCTTAACTGTATTTCTATTTCTGTTGTAGCTACTGGGGTCTTCCCACAAGTCAGAGGAGCTTCACTCAAACTCTGGGAAGATGCAGCAGGAAGATGAGATGGAGGCCAGTTTTCTCGGTAAGGATTTGTTGGAATGATCAGATATCCCATTTCCCCTTTGGTGTAAAAGCAGGCAAGCTGCTGATGTGAGGAAAGTCATCTGTTAAGTCCCAAATGTATTGCTTTCTTGTTTGGAACTGGACATTTTATTTATTTATTATAATTTCCTCCAATTTGCTCATGGCAGAGTACATGGTTCTCCCTACCTCTGTTTTATCATAACAACAACCCTGTAAGGTAGGTTATGCTGGGAAAGAGTGACTGGCCCAAGGTCACCCAAGGAACTTCGTGGCCAAGTGGGTGTCTGAACCTGGGTCTCCCCAGCTCTAGTCAAGCACTCTGTCCACTGCACAATGCTGGACATTGGTGTGAGCGTATCATGACACACTCATGAGTGCCATACTCTCATGACACACTCATGAGAGTATGGAATTCAGGTTTGAATTCTGGCCGTCATGATTGTTGAATATGTTATCATAGAGGAAAAGCATACATGCAATACCTAGAATCAAAGAGTGCTCTTTATGTTTAATTACATTCTGCTTTCTCCCACTGTCTGCATCTGAAGTACAGTAATACCTTGGATTGCAAGCATAATTCGTTCCGGAACCGTGCTTGTAATCCAAAACACTCTTATATCAAAGTGAGTCTCTGGCGGGTGTGAGCGGGGCCGATTTCAGCCCGCTACGCCCGTTCGAGGCGAGCGGTTACATCCCTACACTTGTATTGCAAGATGTCACTTGTTTATCAAGTCAAAATTTATTTTTAAAAATTGCTTGTCTTGCAAAACGCTCTCAGACCAAGTTACCTGCAATCCAAGGTATTACTGTAGTTAACAAAAATATCAACAAAACATGCCAAAACAATTATTAAAAATCAAACTATGGTAGTTTGATTATACTCCTCCCCCCAGCCCCAAAATGGCAGCAACTAAGAGCACTTCAAAAAAGTGATAATCCAAGACAATGTTAGAAAGCAAAAGGAAAAAACCCAAATCCCACTCCCTCCAACAAATCATGAGACAGTTTTCCTAGCAGGCAACAGGCAAGTGAGAGTGAGCCAGGAAACACACACACACACAAAAACCCAGTCAAACAAATCTTGAGACCTCCCCCATCTCTCTTTTCCCCAGCAGATGATAAGCAAGAGACAGCAAAACAGGAGGATCATCTTGAACTGGAAAGACCTGAGCATGTGGAACTCAAGAAGACATTAAAAGTTATGAAGAATATGTCCCAGTTTCATGGCAAGGAAGAGAAGCCTGGATCTCAGCAGGGAGCAGAAAGACATTTGGACAACCATCCAGGGAAGGCAGCAAAACATGCCTCTCTCTGCGAAGAAGGTGACAAAGGCTTGAATGAAAACACCATCCAAAGGGGAATCAGGCATATCTTTGACCTCCTCGAGAATCCGAGAATGCCAGTGGTGGAAACGCCGAGCAAATGTTCATATTGTGGGGAAATCGCTATTAGCAGAGCACACCTCATTCTGCATATTGGCACTCACATGGGAGAGAAACTGTACGAATGCTCTGAGTGTGGCAAAAGCTTTGGTCAGAAGCGCTCTCTCACCATTCACAGAAGAATCCACACCGGGGAGAAGCCGTACAAATGCTCCGAGTGCGAGAAATGCTTTGGTTGGAAGGGCAACCTTGCAATACACAAGAGAATCCACACTGGAGAGAAACCGTACAAATGCGCTGAATGTGGCAAAAGCTTTGGCCGGAAATCATGCACAGGAGAACCCACACGGGAGAGAAGCCATACGAATGCTCCAAGTGCGGGAAACGCTTCGACTGCAGCTCTCACCTTTTTGCACACCAAAGAGTACACACAGGGGAGAAACCATACAAGTGTTTGCACTGTGGCAAAGGTTTCAGTGAGAATGCAACCCGGGTTATCCACGAGAGGTCTCACACAGGAGAGAAACCATACAGATGCCCCAAGTGTGGGAAAAGCTTCGTTTGTAACGCCTCCCTCATTGGGCACAGGAGAACCCATACAGGAGAGAAGCCGTACCAATGTCCCGAGTGTGGGAAAGGGTTCGCTTGGAAATCCAGCCTCCAAGGTCACGAAAGGCTGCACATGGGAGCGAAACTGTACAAATGCTCCAAATGCATGAAAAGCTTTGTTTTTATGTCTAACCTTATACGGCATAAAAGAGGACACATGGGAGAAAAGTGATCGGAGTGCTCAGATGGTGGTCAACGCTTTAGTTGGAACCCTAAAATCCATTTCTCAAAATGCATTGTTCTGTAGTTTTAATTGGTAACATAAGACATGGATACCATAGCAATCAAACTGGACAACTGCAAAGTTGTAATTAACTCTTTCTCGGAGTAATCCTATGGCCTCTTAGAGAGCTTCTGGTGCACCATAGGATGCTGCGGATCCTGACCTCCGAGGCCGGAGACAAGAGCTATGGCCTCAGAGGGGGAGATCTGATAGTGGATCTCCCCCACTCCTCCCAGCCACGGTGCAAAGCTGTGCAGTGGCTCCTCAACTGAGATTGGAGCTCTGACCTTGGGAATAGGATAGAAAGGGACGGAGGGGAGAATGCCGGGAGTGGGAGAGGAGAGGAGAAGCCGAGGATCCGCCAGATCCAAAGGCCTCTCAGCCCCATGCCTGGCAGCATGCGGCAGCTAGAAGGGCTCAGAAGCCTGTCTAGCAAATATTGCAAAGGAGGATGGTGAAGCTATAAAAGCCTCTGCTTCTCCTCCTGCCCAGCACAGCTCTTGGATGGACGGAGGGCTCCGATGGATGGATTTAGGATGAATGGAGGGCTCCTATGGAGCTCTCCTTCCATCGGGCATCAATCCCATAGGATTGTGCCCTGAATGTGACTACCCACCAGGAAACATGCATGTATGATCAATATTATTACATAGTTTTTTGGGTGTACTAAAATAAGTATTTTAATGGTTTTTGGTGCCTTCATTTTTTAATTAAAATATAAACAATGTAAAGATGTGTATGCTATTGAATTGCCGTATCTTAAAATATTTGTGCGTATTCAAATAATATAAAAAGCCAAGTAAAATTTTGAATTTGTTTGGATATTATATTTAAACCAAATTAATTGTGTTTTCTTGATTATTATTTCCTAATCAAACATTTCAGTTCAAATATTATCAGGGGGAAGTTTGATACATTTCTACATAATGTAAAATCAACAATGGCACACTTTAAAAAAAGTTTTGTTTACTAAATATGAGTCAAACATGCTAAATCATATCTCAATCAATTTTAGGACAGTGGTAAATGTTCTGATTCAAAACTTTCGGGGGGGGGGGACACCATCGCTGAGTGGAGACAGAAAGAAACAGTTTGGCAGTTTGATTATTCATCTGTTTATTTAAAGCAGGGATGCAGAACCGCATTCAGCCCAAGAGCTGAATTCCATTTTGGAGAAACTCTTAGGGGCTGCATTCCCATGGTGGGCGGGGCTGAAGGCAAAAGGAGCAGGGCCAAAACAGCAGCATATTTTAGCTGAAAACTCTTACCGCCAGTAATTATTCCTGAGGAGAGGCGTTTCAACCTTTTAGAATGGAGGAAAAACTGCAAAAAAACACCCAGATACAAGGGGGTAGCCAGACGGATCTGCATACCAGCAATGTGGCACCTCGGTCGGAATCCACAAAACCCAGGAAGGGACCATCAAGATGGCAGGGCAGTCTCAAAGAGCTGTGAAGTACCCAACACGTCACCTTCTCCCGGGCAGAAATAAGCCCACTTGACACAAAGGGGCAGGAATAAGCCCACCTGACCTGGCAGGGGGCGGGAGGGCGGGAAAACGGGTTGAAAACCCCTCTCCTCTCCCCTCTGGGAGTTGTTGGGAACACGGGTCGCTTCGGCAAGTTCATCCCCAGTGGTGGCTGGGATAAGCTGTTCTCTTCCCCGGATCAGGCAGATCTGGAGCCAGGCATGAAACTGACCAGCGTAGAGTCTTTGGTCTAAGGTAACTGACTTTCCTCAATACGCTAGCCTGGGAATCCATTCATTGATAAAACTCGGAGATCACGTCAGGTCATGTTGACGTTGTAGTATACCTAGAAAGCTATTAGTTCCGCTCCATTTAACTTGTAGTAAATAAACGCCTTATATGGTCATACAAAGGCTCTGGAGTTTCCTTTTGCTGCGCAAACCTCCTAGTTAATTTCAATCGCTTGTACGGGCTGTAGCTTAGTGCCGGTTAACCCGTTAAGCGCCAAACTCACGCAGAGGACCCGGGTGCTGGTCCTCCACACTAACCAGCCAGGATTTTATGTGCCTGGTCTCCTGGGCCAGGTGCCTGAACAGAACATAAGGGGGGGGGGGCAGCGGTGGAGAGTGTGGATTGAATGTTTTGACAAATTGCACACATTGGTGCACTGTCATAGTGCGCACACATGCATTAAAGTGCTAACTGGCATGGCTTTAGATGAGGTGCACAGAGGTGGCTGCTGCTGGCCATTTCCCCCCAGGATGAAATCTTTTGGCTCCTCGCTTAGAACCCTTTCCATTCCAGCAGGTCATAATAAGAATAACATCAAAGTTGCCAGCTCCATTAGCCTTCCCCAACCTGGTGCCCTCCAGATGTTTTGGACTATAATTCCCAGCATTCCTGACCACTGGCCATGCTGGTTCTCTGATGAGAACAGGAAGGGGCTGCAGCACAGTGGTAGAGCACAGGATTTGCATGTAGAAGGTCCACGGTTTGATTGCCGGCATATTCAGGTAGGGCAGGAAAAACACCTGCCTGAAACCCTGGGGAGCCACTGCCAGTCGTGTTGGCAGTACTGGGCTACATGGACCAATGGTCTGACTCAGTACAAAGCAGGTTCCTTGTGGGGATTTATGGGAGCTGAAATCCAAAACATCTGGAAGGCACCAGCTTGGGGAAGGCCAGGCTAAATTATAGTATAGCAGCTGAATTTATTTATTTATTTATTATATTTATCAATCGCCCATCTGGCCGGCCACCCGGCCACCCTGGGCGATGTACAATTAAAATACAGCAAAACACAATAAAATATAATAATTAAAACAATATAAAAAATTCTCATTAAAAACCTAACCCACCCTATATTCCCGCCTGAACAGCCATGTTTTTAATGCACGGCGGAAGCTCATCACGGAGGGGGCATGGCGAAGGTCACTAGGGAGGGAGTTCCATAATGTGGGGGCTGCCACAGAGAAGGCCCTCTTCCTAGTCCCCACCAGCCTGGCTGCTCTGGCTGATGGGATAAGGAGAAGGCCGTCCGTGGCAGACCTTGTTGAGCGGCCTACTTGATGTTGCTGGAGGCGCTCCTTGAGATAAGCTGGGCCGGAGCCGTGTAGGGTTTTAAAGGTCAAAACCAACACCTTGAATTCGGCTCGGCAAGCAACTGGTAGCCAGTGCAACTCATTAAGCACTGGCGTGATGTGATCACGCCGGCGGCTGCCCTTAATCAGGCGAGCCGCCGCGTTCTGTACCAGCTGAAGCTTCCGGACCGTCTTCAAGGGTAACCCCACGTAGAGCGCATTACAGTAGTCTAGGCAAGAGGAGACCAAGGCATGAACCACTGATGGGAGCAGGTGATTAGGAAGGTAGGGGCGCAGCTGCCGTATCAGATGGAGTTGATACAGCGCCGCCCGGCTCACAGCTGCCACCTGAGCCTCCATGGACAGCTGGGAGTCTAGAATGACCCCCAAGCTGCGGACCTGGTCCTTCAGGGGTAGATGTACCCCATTCAGCACCAGGTCAACATCCCCTAACCTTCCATTGTCCCCCACCAGAAGTACCTCGGTCTTGTCGGGGTTCAGTTTCAGCATGTTCCTTCCCATCCAGCCAGCCACTGACTCCAGGCACTTGGACAGGGTCTCAACGGCCAACCTCGGTGAGGACTTAAAACAGAGGTAGAGCTGCGTGTCATCCGCATACTGATGACATTGCACCCCAAACCTCCTGATGATAGCTCCCAGCGGCTTGAGGTAGATGTTGAATAACATCGGGGAGAGGATGGAACCCTGCGGCACTCCACAAGTGAGCAGCCGAGGGTCCGAAGCCTCCTCCCCGAGAACTACCCTCTGATACCTTCCAGAGAGGAAGGACCGGAACCACTGCAATACAGTGCCTCCCAAGCCCAAGCCCTCCAGACGGTCCAGGAGGATACCATGGTCAACGGTATCAAAAGCCGCTGAGAGATCGAGGAGGACTAGAAAGGAGCATTCGCCCCTATCCAAAGCCCTCCTCATATCATCCACCAAGGCGACCAAGGCCGTCTCCGTCCCATGTCCAGACCTGAAGCCCGACTGGCACGGATCCAAATAATCGGCTTCATCAAAGTGTGCCTTCAACTGAGCACCCACCACCCGCTCGATCACCTTGCCCAGAAATGGTAAATTGGAGACTGGGCGAAAGTTGTTTAAATCCTGGGGATCCAAGGAGGGCTTCTTTAGAAGCGGTCTTATTACTGCCTCCTTGAGGGCTGATGGCATCACTCCCTCCTCGAGGGAGGCATTATGGAATTAAAGTAGTCCATTATGAGAACCATAAAACCACAAGCATTGGTGCCTGAGTTTTCTGGTTTTCCTTTGCCCTCCCCATCCCTTTTTTCCTTTTGTGTCATGTCTTCTTTTAGGGCGAATTCTCACATCACGCCAACCCACCTTGGTTGTTGCAAGAACAACCCATGGTGCGCCCAACAGATGATAGGACTCCCCATGGGTTGTCATCCTCCTCCCCCCTCAGTTCGCCAGCAGGCATCCCAGGGGGCTTTGCGGCTCAAGCCACTCTCCCTGCTGCGATCAGGAGCCATTTTTTCAGAGATCGCTTTTCGCAATCTGTTTTCACAGCCACTGACAGCCGCTCCACAGTGCCCAAGCAGCACATTGGAGGGGCCGTCAGGGGTTTGTCACCCTTTTTATTTTTTTTTTGGTACCCCAAATGTGCGCAAATAGTTTTGTTAATTTAAAAAAAAAAATTAGTTGCAATTGCGCAATTCTGGAGGTGCAGGTGTACCTGGAGGTGCAGGTTCTATGGGTGTGAAAATGGGCAGCCTCACCTGGGTAATGTCCTTGTTGGGGATATCTGTTGTCAAAATGCAGCAGGTACCAACCATGGACATTGACCCAGAGAAGCTCCGAATAAGTTTTTTGATGTTGTTTTTGCACTTTGCTGTCAAAGAGCAAGCTGTCAATTCAAAGCAAAGATGGGAGTGATCTTTGCTTGTGAAAAGTGGGCGGAGGGATTTATCCCCCCTTGGCACTGGGATCTTCAGGCCAGGTTTTTTGTTCCCCTGATAGGTCCCAGTGCCCCCAACTTTTATACCCAATCCCAAGACTCTAGGAGCTCAGGAATGTGGAAAAGTGCACCCCACCCCCTTTTACTGGAGCCACGGAGGTTTGACAGCTAGCTGTCAAAACTCCACTTCCTTTTAAAAGAGGGTTTTTTTACAGGGACATATGCAGGCATGAAAAAGCAGTGGACACACATTACCCCACCTCAAAACAAGTTGCTCTTTCCTGCAGTAAAGCCCCCGCCACCCTGCTCTTTGGTAACTGCCTAAGGCAGCTTTGGAAGTGACTCACTTGTCCTCTCATAATACAGACTTGTTGCCAGCACAACTGTCATGTTCCCAAGGAAGGTACACAGAATGCCACAGAAAAGGAGCCATACGCTCACCGTGTTGTCTGTCATCTTTTGAAACTTCACCTTTGGGTATTGGACAATTCCACACAGGGCGGGAAGAAAGCATTAGTAAGGGAGCCCAAAACGTAACATTTGCTTGTCGGATCAGACAAAAATCCCCCCTTCTGTTACCAACGTAAATGTTTGTCCCCTCACAGGCAGTGATGTGCCTAGGTAATTTATATTCTGGACTTAATAGTCTTACACCCACTGCCACCCCTTTAGATGGTAATGTATATTATTGCAAAATGTGGTAAGCAAGCTTGCCCTGCTGCATTTGGGGACTCCCCTGTTCATTCTCCTGCCCTGACGGCACCACTACTGCCAAGGCCTACACCCAACATATTTTGCCGCCTAAAGGAAACAGCCAATGGCGATACGCCCTCCCTTCAAGTCAAGGTGCAGAGTAGTACCCAAGCCTAGCCAAGTTATTTTGACACATGAACCACAACTGCCTCTTCCTGACAGTAAAAATGTGGTAATAATAGTGGAACACCGACAACCTGATCTTCTGCGCGGGTTCAATGCTAAGGGGGTAGCGAGTCCTGAGGCGGGCCTTCTCCAAGGTCCCCAGCGCCTCACCCTTAGCCCAGAACAAAGGGATAACTTATAGCCACAAAAGAATCTTTTAGAAAACAAGTTTCTTTACAAAATTACCTTCACAAATCCAGACCCACGCCAGCAATACAGCTTATCAGTACGGTACAAAGTAACAAGCAAGAAGTCTCAAGGACACCGTGATTTCAGGGCTCTCAGCTAGTTAGTTCAGCTCGGGTCCCAGCAGAGGCCCGGTCAACCGCACGCGGCTAGCTGGGTTCCCGGCGGAGGCCCGGTCTACCCAAGCAGCTTGTGAGTGATTTCAGCTTGGTTTCCCGGAGGTCCGGTCAACCCAAGCGGCCAGTGATTCCAGCTAGCTGGAGCGCGCCGGGTGCTGCTACCCGGGGTTGCCGATCCTTCGTTCCCTTACCCCAGGCATGGGCAAGATTGCTGAACAGGTCCAACCAACAAAGTTCCCTTGTGCAGGGTGTTTTATACCTTGGTGTTTCAGGTAGCCCTTCCCTCCGTGATCAGGTGGGTTGACACCCTCCCTGAGGGGCGGCCTTTTGGGTCAGGTGGGGTGACGCCTTCCCCCCGTGGGATGGGGTCCCTTTGAAGCCACTTGCTTAATGGTCCCATCCTATGGTGTTGAGTGGCCATTTCTTAGGGGTGCCGAAGCGTCTGCCCTGGAGAGGTATTCAAGTCTTATGTAGATGAGGCTGATATGCAAGAGCATTGACAAACCTGGTGATGCTTCCTGCCTTCCCCCCTGGGGTGATTCTATGTAGATGTTGTTTGTCCCCTTTGGCATCTGTGGAGACTGGTTGTCTCCCCCCCCCCCTGGGTCTCCTTCCCCCTTCCTTGGTGAGTGTGTGTGTGCCAGGCAGGGGGCTTTGGTTGGCTTTCTCCACAATAATAAATTAACTAAGACTTTGCTGCCCTTGCGTGACCACCCAGAATCAGCTGCCTGACACACCCGCCTCACTCTGCCTAATGACAGGCCTGTCTTTCTCTGTATATGAAAGATTAGAGACATGGATCTCCAACCCTTTGGGCCTGAGGACACATTTGGAATGTTGAGAAAGTGTCATGGATGCCATTACAAAATGGCTGCTGTGGGGAGGGTGCCCATTCACAAACTACTGCAGTCAGTGTGCAGCCAGTCCCAAAGTACCCATTTCACAGAAAGGCAAACTTAAGATAAAGGATGATTATTATTATTATTATTATTATTATTATTATTATTATTATTTATACCCTGCCTTTTTTCCTGCAAGGAACCCAAGGCAGCTTACATAATCCTCCTCCTTATCTCCATTTTATCCTCACAACAACCCTGTGAGGTAGGTTAGGCTGAGAGTTAGTGACTGGCCCAAAGTCACCCAGTGAGTTTCATGGCTGAGCGGGGACTTGAACCCGGATCTCCCGAGTCCCAGTCCAACACTCTCACCACTATGCCACACTGGCTCCTAGTGTGTTCCATGTGTTCCATGTGTGTGCTCCATGTGTTCCTAGCCCAAGTTCTCCGACCACCCATGGCCCTCTCAGCCCAGCAGCCCTTTCCTCCTTGGTGAGTGTGTGTGTGTCAGGCAGTGGGTTAGGTTGGCTTTCTCCACAGAACATGATCATCTCATGTTGCCTGGCTGAGTTTGCTCCTTCTTGCATTTCTGTGTGGGACTCAAGGAGTTAAACTGACAGAGCTGTGATGGCTAGAGAGGCCAGTGGGGGAGTTGGGTTGCAGCGACCCGCCCCCCATTTCCCCCCTCCTCCTCTCCCATGGCTGGGTGGAAAGAAGCCTTTGGGTTGTTGGTCCGAAGTTGGGCATTTGGATTGCAGGTATCCAGGGAGGCCGTGTGGACCCAGCCTTGGGGAGAGGCGAGTCAAGAGGGAGGGTTTGGGTGGGTGGGAAGGGGGGGGGGGAGATCAATAGGAAGGGAAAATCAGAAGCAACTTTATATTGAGCAGAAAATCAGAAGCAGCCTTATACCTTTCGTCCAGCAAGGTTCTTTCCCAGCCCTGCTTCTGGAGACTTGAATCTGGGAATCTTCTGCATGCAAATCACGTGTATGCTATTGAATTGCCGTATCTTAAAATATTTGTGCGTATTCAAATAATATAAAAAGCCAAGTAAAATTTTGAATTTGTTTGGATATTATATTTAAACCAAATTAATTGTGTTTTCTTGATTATTATTTCCTAATCAAACATTTCAGTTCAAATATTATCAGGGGGAATATTATCAGGGGGAATTTGATGTATTTATTATGCATTCATTTATGTGCAATGTTTTTGTCACATTTATTTATTTATTTAATGTCATTTATTTATGTGCCAAAGAAAGGCTCCCACTGTGGGTTACAAAGATTAATAATGAGGCTGTCCCCATGGTTTTTTCACAGGGACATATGCAGGCATGAAAAAGCAGTGGACACACATTGCCCTACCTCAAAGCAAGTTGCTCTTTCCTGCAGGTACCATAGGATTGCTCTCTTAAAGTATTTTTAAAAATCCCACTCCTCAGCCAAAAAGGCTCCTGGAGCAGCTTACATGCAAGCAGTTAAGCACAACAGGCCCTGCCTCCTGGCGTACAATATAAAAAGACTCAACACACAAGGAAAAAAGGATGGGAAGGGAAGAGGAAAAAATTAAGTGGTCTTTCAGCAGGGCTGGTGGAATAGCCTAGCTTCCCCTCTCACTTCCCTCTGTACAGCCTGCTATTTTAAATAAGTAAAAAATATTTAAAAAACAAAAACCACCCAGCAACAATCCATGCTGATGTTTTTGGAGGGAGCATGGTCCAAATTTGCATACCTTTGCCCATATTAAAACAGGAATTTTCTGTCCGAAACAGGAACTGCAGCCAGGAATAAAATGGAAGGGCAAAGCCTGGCAGAATGTCAGCCAGTAGAGAGACTGGAGTCTGGAGGGAGAGACCATGGAAGCAACATGAAGGAGTTCCTGACAGAACAAATCAAGCGAGAACCAGATGAGGGGCTACCACAGTTTTGGGAAGGCCGACAGCAGGAGTTCCTGAAGGCCGCCCAGTCTCTGCAGTCAGCTTGGAGAAGCCAACATCTCCTTCAGCCCCAGTTAGAAGGTGACACTATGGAATTTCCTGCTCCCTGTGAGGGAGAAGCCAATGTCACCCAATGGCCTAGAAGAGAGTGCCTGACTCATGTTCCCCCAGGCCTGGTTGGGGAGGCCTATGAATACTTGTCTTCTCCTGTAACAGTGAAAGAAGAAAGCCTGGATGAGGACCCAGCCAGCGTAGAGGTGTGCCGCACACGTTTCAGGCAGTTCTGCTACCAGGAGGCCAAGGGGCCTCGAGAGGCCTTTAGCCGGCTCCGGGAACTCTGTCTCCAGTGGCTGATGCCTGAGACACACACCAAGGAGCAGATCCTGGAGCTGGTCATGCTGGAGCAGTTCCTGACCATCCTGCCCAAGGAAATGCAGAGCTGGGTGAGGGGACATGGCCTGGAGACCTGCACCCAAGTGGTGGCCCAGGCGGAAGATTTCCTGAGGCAGAAAGAGGCTGGAAGGCCAGAACAAAAGGTGAGAGCGGATCATCCTGTCATGCAAATGAGGATGGATGGATGCATCTATTTCTGGTCCAGGTCCATTCTGCATGGACCTGTTCTGCCCTGTTTCTGTGCCAATCTCTGTGTGTTTTTTCTAAATCTGCATGAAAATTCATATTGAAATATGGATTAAAATGTGTATTTTTGGATGTATTTTATCACAAAATGTGTATTTTAAAACATATCTTTTTGCTCAATGTACACACTTCTAAATGTATTTTTATCCTCAAATTTTAGCATTTTGAAGCGTGTTTTGGTACATTTTGGGGGTGCTGAGGGAGCCAAGAACCACATCATGAAATTCAGCGAAGTGCAAAATCTGACAGCTAATTACATTCAGATCTGCAGATTAGTGCGGATTAGGTCAGTTCGCATCAGAATCAAAGATCAAATTCCTCAAGCATGCATACATGTGCAAATGGGCTACCAAGAAAGTGGCTGCATTCTGTTTCCCTCAGTGTGGAAAGGCAGAACTGTAGTCCCTCTGGGAACATGCATACAGAACAGGGGCGGGCAACACATGATGATAAACATAGTTTTTTTACACACACAAAATGGCCATGTTAGCAGTACGGAGTGCTAAATGGGCCAAATTTAGCACTCTGTAGCCACTCATTCTACAGAGTGGGGTCCTGGACATCTGCCCAAAGCCCTGCTCTGATGGCACCACTGCATACAGTGGGTTGGGACAGAAGTGGAGAAAGCAGAACATGGCCAATACTTAGAGGATTCAACCTCCCCAAATCTCTTTTTCCACATGAGCCTGCCCATCAGTTGAGATCTGTTTCATAGGCTCTCTTCCAGGTGTCCCCACTTCAGTTTAGGCAGATGGCTAACCACAAGAGAGCCTTTTTAGTGGTGGCACCCACACTGTGGAATTTCTCCCTCTAGACACATGTACCTGGTGTCGTTTTTAATCTTTTAGGTGCTGGCTATAATCTGTCCTGCCCTCCCATGCTTTTAATAATGTCCGAGACCGCTTATTTTCTTTGGGTTGGGGGTTAAACTATGTGGGTTTATTGCTTTATCTGCTGCTTTTATTTTATTTTCATTATTGCTGTTTTATTGTCATTATTTTGTTGGAGGAGAGTAACTATCAGGGTTCTGCCATTGCGTGAGGAACCTCCATGGGTAGAAAAGGCTCCCTGCTTCAGGAGTTACCTCTCCCAACTTGTGGAGGGTGGAACTAGCGTGCTCGTCCTCGTTCTCCCCCCCTTGCATGTTGATTGTTCACAGAAGCAGAATGCCTGAATATGGCTAGTGTTATCTGCCTGCCTATGTTTCAGCTACAGGTGGAAGATGGGGCAGCTAATTCCCCCAAGTTAGAGCAGGACCCACTTGATATCATGAAGATACAGTTCTTTATGGACGCCAAGCAGGAGGTCAGCTTGCTGGGTAAGGATCAAGATGCAGTCAACTTTCTGAGGTGTTTCTGACATGGGCTGTTACTACTGCCTGAAATTTTGAAATGGCTTATAATGCTCTTACACATATCTATGGTATGACTGTGTGACCACACATGGAATACAGTACTGTGTACAAGACTGGTCACCGCACCTCAAAAAGGATATTGTAGAGCTGGAAAAGGTGCAGAAATGGCAACCAAACTGATCGAGGGGCTGTAGCAACTCCCTTATGAAGAAAGGTTACAACGTTTGGGGCTTTTTAGCGTAAGAAAAAAGCGAGTAAAGGGAGACAGGATAGAGGTGTATGAAAATTGTGCATGGTGTGGGGAAAGTGGATACGGAGACATTTTTCTCCTGCTCTCATAATACTAGAACCCAAAGCTGAATGGGTGGGAGATTCAGGATGGATAAAAGGACGGACTTCTTCACACAGTGCACAGTTAAGCTATGGAATTTGAAGCCACAAGATGTAGCCGTGGCCACCAGCTTGGATGGTTTTAACAGGAGATTAGACAAATTCATGGAGGATAAGGCTATCATAGAATCATAGAAAAGTAGAATTGGAAGGGGCCTACAAGGCCATCGAGTCCAACTCCCTGCTCAATGCATGATGGTTTTAACCTCTGAATACCAGTTGCTGCAGAACATGAGCAATGAAGTATTATGACCCTTCTGTCCTGCTTGTGGGCTTATAGATTCATAGATCATAGAGTTGGAAGGGGCCTACAAGGCCATCGAGTCCAACCCCCTGCTCAATGCAGGAAACTAGAGGAGGGGTCTCCCATCCAAGTAATAACCAGGCCTGACCCTGCTTAGCTTTTCACGCTCAGACAAGCTGAGCAGGCGTGAGCCACAGGCCTGTTCTGCCCAAGAAGCATCTAGCTGCCCACTGTAAGAAACGGAATGCTGGACTAGGTAGGCCTTTGGCCTGATCCATCATGTTTCTCCTTATGTTTTTCTTTTTCAAGCTTTTTTATTTATTCTTTTGCTATTAACAGAGGAAACTCCCAATAGATAAACCAAGGAAAACATTTAATCTGACATTGATTCATAAATACAAATGATAACAAAGATGGGTTATAAATATAATCAAACTCATACCAGTTAAATTTCCCCTAAATTATTTAACATTAAATAAGGTTGTAGTGAATCCTGAACTTTATCATTCCAATAAAATAAAGAGTCTCCATTTTTCTATAAAGAAATTATTTACCGATCATCCCTCTCTAACTCTAATCATATTAGTTACTTTCATCATTGATGCCATATCCCAAATCCTCACACACCAGTCATCCGCTGGTGGAGGATTAATTCTCTTCCACCTACAGTTTATTGCCATATGGGCAACCGTCAGTAAGTGAATAGTGATTTAAACGTCATCAATTGGGACTGTATCTTTAACATATCCAAATAAAAATATCAGTGGGTCCAAAGGGAGCTCAACACTTACAATTTTCATAATTTCATCCTTAACCATCCCAAAAAAATGTACTATTTAGGGGGCAGGACCAAAGAACGTGGTATATATTTGCTCCACTGGAACCACATCTCCAACTTATCCTCTGCCTGCCTATAAATTTTACTAGGCCTGAATGTGTTACCATCTAAATTACCATCTAAACGGTAATTTGTAAAAGTTCTTTTTAAAATGCATACAGGCTGTACTCTTTGAGTTATGTTCACTAATCCAATCCCAAACGTTTTCAGTGATTTGCCTTCCTAAATCATTTTCCCAAGGGCAGCCCCATCCTATGTGGGCGCTTGTGACCCTCCAAACCCGGAGGATTATGGACATCCAATTGAAGGCAGGAGCGTGGCGGATAGGATTGCCACCACACTCCCCTTGTCCTGCAAAACATTTAGATGGCCAATTTCAGCTGTCTAAATATTTTACCCCTCTTCGCAAGGAGGAGGGGCTGAGGCACTGCCTGGATTCAGCTGACATCGACAGTGCCTCGCTGCCCTGGGAACGCCCCCCACCATGCTGGAACCGAAGATGGTCTTCTGCCTTCGGTACTCAGCCGGAGCAGAAAGAACCGCACTGGCTGTGAGGTGGGGGTGGAGGGTGCTCTGCGGGCGGACTCCCCACGGCAACCTCGGAAGGGATTTCTGAGGTCACAGGGGGGAGTTCGACCAATCCTATGGCCCCCCAGGCAAGGTCAGAGGACCATAGGATTGCGCCTTTAGTCAAGTAAATATTCCTTATCATATTAAGATTAACTATATTTTTATAAAATTGACTTTGAGTTCCCCTATGTGCCCCATTTGGTATTATTTCAAGGCTAGAGCAATCTTAGTGATCCATATTTAGATATTAAATTGGATATTATATGCCTAGATTTCATAGACCATAGAGTTGGAAGGAGTCTACAAGGCTATTGAGTCCAACCCCCTGCTCAATGCAGGAAACTAGAGGAGGGGTCTCCCATCCAAGTAATAACCAGGCCTGACCCTGCTTAGCTTTCCACACTCAGACAAGCTGAGCCAGCATGAGCCACAGGCCTTCCTAATCTGCAAGTATTGAAAAACTGAGATTAGATTATGTTCTATTTCCCCAAGAATGTCTTGATAGGTTTTAGTATGACCATTTAAAAACAAAATTGTTTGCTTTTTTAAAAAAATCTGTTTTTTAAAATATATGTACATGGATTTGCATGTATCCATAGCAATGAATAAATATGAGATGCATACAACTTTCTAGCAATTATACAAAGGCTACAACAAAAATGGACCAAATATCCAAATAAGTATCATTGGAAGGTGGCATTTATATGCCACCCGTTTAAATATTGAGAACATTGTACGGTCCCCAATTCATTGCATTATAGGAGGAGAATGTTTATCCTTCCAGTTTTATAATACTAGTCTTTTAGCTGTTAAAAAGGCACGGAGAATCCATTTATGCTGGCCACTTGTTAATTCCCATGAAGCAGGTAAATAATTTAAAAGAGTGTGTACATCAGTGAATTAAAGACTGTCCTAATACAAAAATTATCTAGGTATGTAATAACCTCCTCCCAAAAAGAAGCAAATACCGAATATTGCCAAAATACGTTTAAAAGAATTAGCTGTATTGCACCACCAGCAATTAGCTGAATTAGACAATCCCTTATTAAAGAGACGTTGCAGTGTCCAAGAGACACGAAACAAACGTTTTTGCTGAATGAGACACAGCCTAAGATCCAGAGATGCGACAGGTAGATGCCAAAGCAATGATCCACTGATTAGGCATTTTGTGGTGGTGCCCACAGCAGTTTCTCAAATTCCCAAATGTGCCCATGGGTCCAAATAGGTTGGGGACCCCTGCTTTATCTGATATAAACGATGATTTTAATATAGCACAGAAACAATATACAGTAATACCTTGGATTGCAAGTAGCTTGGTCTGAGAACGTTTTGCAAGAAAAGCAAAATGTTAAAAAAAAAATTGACTTGATAAACGAGCAAGGTCTTGCAAGACAAGTCGTAGGGATGTAACCGCTCGCCTTGAGCAGGCGTAGCGGGCTGAAATCGGCCCCTCTTACGCCTGCCAGAGACTCGCTTTGATATAAAAGTGTTTTGGATTACAAGCACATTTCCTGAACGAATTATGCTCTCAATCCAAGATATTACTGTAATACCATTTAATGCAGGGGAGTGCAAAACTTCCTAAATTTGTAGGTTGATATAATACTTGAGCATTAACTCTAGTCCTCAGGTTCTCCTTGTTGGCGTCCCAGAGTTGGCCACTGTAGGAAACAGAATGCAGGACAAAGTAGGCCTTTTGCCTGATCCAGCAGGGCTCTTCTGATTTTTTTAAACCTCTCACAGCTCATCTGTATTGCATTTGTCCACTGATAGTGAGTTTGCATTGTTCCCTGTTTAGAGGCTTTGCCTCTCTAACTAGGGGTTTGGTTCATGCCGAGATTCTCTGTTCCAACAGGTGATGAGCAAATGCAGCAGGAAGGGAAAAAGATTCTTGAGTTACAAATATCTGAGCAAGTGGATGTCAATGGAACACCAGTGGAAACTGCCGAAGGGAATTTTTCCCAGGGTCCTGAGATGGAAGATATGCCTAGAAGTCAAGACGGGCCAGAAAGTAACCTGGAAAACCGTCCAGTGGAGGCAGCCTTGCATTCTGTAGAAGGCTTAGATGAACAAAGTTTGCCACAGGAAATCAGCATGCATCAGGGAGAAAATATAGGCGTTGCTGCTAGACATAACTCCCATCAGGGCATTGAACTCACTAAGAATCGGAAAATGCTAACAGGAGGAAAACCATATCAATGCCCGCACCGTGGAAAAATCTCCAGTAGGACAGCACACCTCCTGACCATCCATGAGACGACTCGTGCGCCTTACAAATGCTTCGAGTGCGGGAAAAGCTTCAGTCGGAAATCACACCTTTTTCGACACAATGGAGAGAAAGTGCATGAATGCTCTGAGTGCGGGAAAGGCTTCATTTACAAAGCGGACCTTTTTCGGCACCAAAGAATCCACACAGGGGAGAAGCCATACGAATGTTCCGAATGCGGTAAATGCTTCAGTCGTAAACCCAACCTCATGACACACGAGAGGACCCACACGGGAGAGAAGCCACATGAATGCTCCGAGTGTGGGAAGCGTTTCAGTCGCAAACCGACCCTCATCACACACAAGAGAACCCACACGAGAGAGAAGCGATACGAGTGCTCTGAGTGCGGCAGAGGCTTTATTTTTAAAGTAGACCTGTTTAGACACAAGAGAACCCACACCGGAGAGAAGCCATACGACTGCTCCGAGTGCGGGAAATGCTTCAGTCGTAAAGCGAACCTTATTACACACCTGAGAACTCACACCGGAGAAAAACCATATGAGTGCTCAGAGTGCGGGAAAAGATTCAGCCGCAAAGGAAATCTCATTACACACACAAGAACTCATACAGGAGAGAAGCCCTATGAATGCATGGATTGTAGGAAAAGCTTTACGCAGAGAATACATTTTCTTAGGCATGAGTCAATCCACGCGCGAGAGAGAAATGTCAAGACCGTGGGAAGCATTGCAGGTATAGACTGGTGCTTATCGAACATAAGGGAATACACTCATGCACCAGAAAAGCCGTAGAATGCTTAGTGACTGCGAGAAAATGCTCCAGTTCTTCTGGCCTTTGTAAACATCAGAATGCACACCAGAGTGAAACTCTGAGGATGCTCAGGCTGCTTGCCGGCAGGGGGGTGGGAATTGCCTGAGGTCTGCACTTTTTGCACCCCTGGTTTGGTTAGCGGGAAAAGCTTCAAGTCAAGTTCACACTGTATGGGGCATAGGGGAGAAAAATGCACGGACTTGATTGCAATTTTCTCTATGCAAAAAAGATCAGGAGACCACACATTATTCATTATTTTAAAAGGCACATTGTAAACAGACTGTTGAAATACATCCCTTAGAGTAGAACAGGGGTCCTCAAACTTTTTAAACAGAGGGCCAGTTCATTGTCCCTCAGACTGTTGGGGGGCCGGACTATAGTTTGAAAAAAATATGACCGAATGGATCAAGGGAAAAAAAGGACCCGGGTCCTTTTTTTTTTTATTTGATTAAATTAAAAGTTATTATTAATTAATAATAAATTAATTATAAATTAATTTGCTGTCTAAAATTGAAATACATTAAAATATTATATACAATATACAATTTTAAATATTGTATTTTCCTGTTTTTTTGCACTACAAATAAGATATGTGCAGTGTGCAAATCAAGCCTTTCTATACCTTTTTAAAATTTAATGATTAAATTTTTAAAAGGTATAGAAAGGCTTGATTTGCACACTGCACATATCTTATTTGTAGTGCAAAAAACCAGGAAAAAACAATACAATATTTAAAATGAAGAACAATTTTAATCAACATAAGCTTATTAGTATTTCAATGGGAAGTATGGGCCTGCTTTTGGCTAATAAGATGGCCAATGTCCGGTTCCATAGTTGTCACTGCTAGTCGTATAACAAGTGATGCAAGTGTGCATCAGTTAGTCTGGATCTGGTTGGAGATTTCAGATGTTTCATTCGGGAAAAAGTCTGTTCACAGACATAGGTGCTGCCAAAGATGGTTGCGATTAATGAGCAGTATTTAGTAGTAATGAGCAGTATTTACCAGCCACAGAGCTGGTGGTCCACATCCTGCAACTTTGTTCCACATAAATGTGCATAAGATTGCAGCCTTACAGCCTCATCTTATGCATGTCTACTTGGAAGTAAGTTTCACTAAATTCAAGGAGACTTTCTCCCCAGGTAAGTTTACAAAGGATCACAGCCTTAAAAGTACAAACCAATTCCCTGGGGTAGGTCACGAAAACCTGGTACCCAGAGAATATAGTGAGAGCCAATGTGGCATAGTGGTTAGTTAGAATGTTTGACTGGGACTCGGGAGATCCGGGTTCTAGTCCCTACTCAGCCATTAAGCTCACTGGCTGACTTCGGGGCAGTCACTGACTCTCAGTTTAACCTACCTCACAGGGTTATTGTGAGGATAAAATGGAGAGGAGGAAGATTATGTAAGCCACCTTTGGTTCCATGCAGGAAAAAAGGCAGGATATAAATATAACAAACAAGTTAATAAATAAATAGTGAGTACAACTAAAATGATTGTCATTTCATTCCCATCTATTTTTTTTAATAAAGCATTTGTAACCAAGGTATTTCCCCCCCTTGTGGACAGGAGGGAAGCAAGCATAGGATTTCCCCCAAGCTCCTCTGTAACCCTTTTCTGTGCTTCCCAAAGTGTGTCTGGCAATGAACTGTATTGGCAGCCGCACGTAGATGTGTAAGTGATGCCTTCTGATGCTAAGACTCCAGACATTATTATACGATTATTTTGCTTTGCTTTTCTGATTTTATACCAACTGTGTGAACTAAGAAGCAACAAAATAAAAGTCAGAATAACTCAAAAAATTGATTGTTGTGAACCGCCCAAAGAGCTTTGGCTGTGGGGCGGTATATAAATAAAATTAATAATAATAATAATAATTTCATTTATTTCATTTTTATACCGCCCCACAGACGAAGCTCTCTGGGCGGTTCACAATAGTTTAAATTTGGTTTACAAACAAGTGAAAAGAATACCTGATTTTTTGTGTATACTGCGGGGGAAGGGGCGGTTGAGCCGGCGGCAGGGGCAAGCCACCTGCCGCCTGGAGCCCTGCAGGGCGGCCAGCGTCTCCTCCGGTGGCCAGCGTCTGCTTCCTCCAGTGGCCAGCGTCTCCTTCGGTGGTGGCGGGGTGCGAGCCGCTCGGAGCCCTGCAGGGGGGGCACGTGTGAGGGCTGCGGCCAGCGTCTCCAGACGTGGCTGAGCTGGTGATGGCGGGGGGGGCGCGTCCGCGCCGCGGCCAGCGTCTCCTCCAGTGGGGGAGACGCGGCTGAGCGGGTGGCGGCGGGGGGGTGCGTGAGCGCTGTGGCCAGCATCTCCCGGTGGGGGAGACGCGGCTGAGCCAGTGGTGGCGGGGGCGCCCGCGTGGGGGCGAGAAGTGCGATACTGCCAGCGCACTGGGCCGGAGCCCCCGCAGGGCCGGCTGCACACCCAGGCCTCGCTCAGCGCCTGCTCGCCAGTGGGCCGCGCATTGCCAGGCAACCCTGTGGCAAGCGTGTGCGACGCGGCGCCCCAGCCAGCCAGTGACAGGCCGCGCGCCGAGGCCATTGAGCCGCTGCTGCCGCTGGCCCGCCCATAGTCTCTGCATCAGTCTTCTCTTCCGGGAAGGGGCAGCAGAGTGCCCACCCACCGGGCCGGGAGGGGGCTGAAGGGCAGAGTTTGCTGCGGCCGGTGCACGTGTTCCTTCCTGGCCCCTGCTTCCGGTCCGTCTCTTAGCTGGCGCCGAACAGCTGTTTAATCCCCAGGGGGAGCAGGCGCACCTCAGTGGCTTGGCGGGCACGCTGCTCTGGGGTTTCCCCCCACGCCTTTCTTCCCAGCGGCTTACTCCGGCGGGGCGGATTCCCAGCGGGCAGGGAGCCTCTAGATTGGCTGCCGGGCCGGATGAAAAGACCCGGCGGGCCGGATGTGGCCCGCGGGCCTTAGTTTGAAGACCCCTGATATAAAGTAAGATTTGGAAGGCCAAACCTGCCTTCTTTAATTGGAAGTTGCATCCTTTTCAAATAAATTTATGGAACAGCACATTGTTTTTGAAAATACTTGCCAGGTGTAAATAGAGGAATCCCATGTAAAACATAATGAATAATTTTGAATTCTAAATGATTGTACATAAATCTGTGAATACTACTATTCTGCCTAACAGCACACCCCAGGGGTTCCAAACATAAATATCAATGGAGAAAATGGACATCCCTCTTCCAAGTATAAAAACAATCTGAAAAAAGACCATTGGGGTTGAATATAAAATTTTGACCCATTTCAAAAATTCTACGGGAAAGCCAAAATTTCTCAATGTAACAAAAATTTCCAGTGAATTTTGTCAAAGGCCTTTTCGGCATCCAAAGAAACGATGGCAACCATGTCTTGCTGTTTAAGACAATGTGCCAAAATCTTACCACAATGTTCACCAGTTTCCCAATATGCATGTCATAGACAGGTTAGGGCAAATTCCACCTGCTGTGAAAGGATATTATCAACTCATATTTAATGTTCTGCAGCTCCTGGTAGAGCTGTTGGAGAAATGGCAAACTGGGTTATCAGAGATTTCAACTTCTCGCTTAGAGATATTTGTTGCATTTTTAAAAAAATCTTTTTATAGGTGGCATGAGCAATCATTCAGTGGCACACGAGTCAACTGTACCCTCATTAATTTTAAAATACTTGAGTAGCTCCGCTGAAATCTGATTTTTAAACCTTTCATACATAACACGCTAAACCAGTTCAGCTTAAGTCTCAGCAAATTTTCATAGCTTGCACCCGCCTTCCTCCCCTTCTGCCATGACCCTGAGGAGGAGAGACTGTAAAAGCCCATGTCCGCTTTTAAGCTCACGAGAGTTCCTGGTGAAATGCAAAGTTGGCGAACTCTGTTTAGCTTAAACCAGCCTTCCCCAACCCGGTGCCCTCCAGATGTGTTGGACTTGGACTACAACTCCCGGCGGCGGCTGGGCGACAGACCGAGCAGGCAGGCCCGCACAGGTCGCCTGCTCACTCTCCCCCGCTAGGGTGAGAGATGCATTGCATTTCTATTTAAATGATAAGTCATTGTTTCCAAAGTTGCATCGGTACACACAAATCGGTGCGTGCAAATTGTATGCAGATCTGTGTCCTCTTGTTTGATGATACAGTTCCTCTTTTCTTTTTTGGTGGTGGTGGTGGTGAGGAGAGATCTAAGCAGGCACCTAACTGCAAGTCTCTTGAGTTGCAAGCATCCCCCCTCTCTCTTTCAGAGAAGCTCAAGGGGTTAAATGCACAGAGCTTTTTAGGCCTAGAGGGGAGTGAGCAGAAACACATGGCCAGGGAAGGATGTGGCGAAAGAGAGAGAAAGAGCGAGCGAGCGAGCGAGCGGGAGGGAGGTGGAGGAGGAAGAGAGAAAGCCAGTGAGGTCACTTTCCTGCTCCACCCTCTCTCTCCCCTTCCTGGTGTGTGAAGCTTCATTTTCTTGGACTGTCCTCTTCCCCCTCCTGCAAGAGCAATTGCAGGAGGGCTGCAAAATAATCCCAAAGAGGAGGGAATCGTGCCAAAGCGGTGCAAGGAGCAGGTGAGTTAAAAGCGGGGTAGGTGAGCGAGTCGGTTCGGATCTGGATTGGGGTGGGGAGAGGTAGGAAGAAAGAAAGAAAGAAAGATATCCCAGGACTCGATCCATCACTGCAGAGGGAGGACTAGATCAGCAGAGGTGCATGGAGAAAACGAAGTGCCTTCCGCAGCACCGCTGATGGATTGGGGCCTCCTAGGCACTTATAAACGTTCCGGTTATATTATTTAAAACAAAGGTGGCCGTGTTGGCTGCAAGAAAAAAACCCATATTAGTGTAATACCTTTATTAGGCCAAGCAAAGGATCTCAAAAGAAAGCTTGCATAGTATTGGTGATCCTTTGTTTGGCCTAATAAAGGTATTATACTAATATGGATTTTGGAACATCATCATCATATAGTAGTAGTAGTAGTAGTAGTTATTACACCCGGTGTGATTTGTATAATATGTTTTGCACGGTATTATACAGTTTGGAACAGACCCATTGAAATCAATGGGACTTGAATTAATGATGACTAGCTTAAAGCCCCCTTGACTTCAGTAGGTCTGCTCCAAGTATGACATAGGGCCAATCCTATGCAAGATTAGACAGAAAAAAAAGCCTACAACTCCCAGCATGCCCCAGCCAGCAGATGCTGGGAGTTGTAGGCCTTTTTTCCTGTCTAAACTTGAATAGGATTGTGCCCTAAGTCTGGGTCCAACCCATTCAAAGGCCGGCTCTTCCCAATGGGCTTTGAACACATTTTCTCCCAACCAGCCTTCTGGTCCTCCCTGCCTCCCCATCTCCCTCGCTGTCCAGTATGCCTTGAACTGCCTCCTAGAACACCTGTGTGATGCTGCCACTCTTGCTTCCTTCCAACCTCTCCTCAAAACCCAGGTTTTCTGTGACGCCTTTGGAATAACCTCCTCCTTCCTGCACCCTCCTGCAACTCAGCCTGTAACCAAGTCTAAGTGTGGGCAGCTGGAACAACCAAATAATCCCTTCCCTGGCTATCCTGCCTCCCATTTCCCTCTCCTTCTTCTGTCGTTTCCCCTGTCGACGATCGAACCCAGAACCTTCTGTGTGCAAAGCAGCTGCTCTGCCACTGAGCTATTGTAAGGATAAAATTGGGGGGCATGCTCAGTGGCAAAGCACCTTGGCATCTTCAAGTGGGGTTAGGAAAGAACCCTTCCTTAAATCCTGAAAAGCTGCTGCCAGTCACTGTCGACACTACTGCGCTAGATAGACCGAGGGTCTGACTCAGTATAAGGCAGCTTCCTATGTAAACCTTAACAGCATGCTGAAATGATGATAATAACATTATTATTATTATTATTATTATTATTATTATCATCATCAGCAGCAACAATATTATTATTAATAATAACAACAACAATAAAATAAAAAGTCTTCAGCAATTGCCTGAAGATTAAGATAAAAGGGGGCTGGTGGATTTCCACAGAGAAGTTATTCTACAGTCTTGGTGCCACCACTGAAAAGTCCGTCTTGGTTACCTGCATTGAGCAGGGGGTTGGACTCGATAGCCTTGTAGGCTCCTTCCAACTCTATGATCTATGAAATCTATGAAAATGAAAAACCTGCTTGTCTGATCTCTCATAAGGGCTGGATCGAGAGCTGATCTTAACCTGCAAGCAAGCCCATGTGGGAGAAAACAGGCCTTGAAGCAACCTCCTGGCCCCAAGCCAAATGTTTAGAGCAAGGGTAGGCCTACAAATGTTTTGGCTTGTAATTCATGGCTGATGGCAGCCCTAGCCAGCATAGGCAATGATGAGGGATCATGGGAGTTATAGGCCAAAACATCTGAGCATTTTAATGCAGAAGAGATACTGGAAGGACTCTTTTCTCAATATATCCGAAAAAAGACGAGCAGCCCCTGATGAAGGAAAATATTGTGTTGGGCAAAATAAATATTCTTTCCAGGCACCTGAGAATTTTTCTCTCTCTTTTGTTTTTCTGATACACAAGTGCCTTCCCTGCTCATCGTTTCACAAAACATCTGGAGGGCCACAAGTTGCCCACCCCTGGTTTAGAACTTCAAAGGTTCAGACCAACATGTTAAAGCCACCTTCCCTGAGCTGAGTACCTCCAGATGTTGAACCACAATTCCTCAACAACTGACCACACAGGCTGGTGCTGATGGGAGTTGTAGTCCAACAACGTCCAGAGAAATCCTGGCTAGGGAAGGCTGCTTTAAAATGAGCCCAGAAACAAACACACAACTGATGGTGCCGTTGTAAGATTGGACCATAATGACATCATGAGGATTACTCCATGAAACAAAAAGCACAAATTGAAGCTTCAGAACGGCTCTCAAGGGCAGCCCAGTTTTAATTCTAATCACCAGGAGTCGATTTGTCTGTGGACAATGTGGCCACAGGTCTTGTCTTTTTTTAAGGAAGCTGTCCACAAAATGCCATCCGCCTTCTGCCTCTCTCTGAAGCCTGGTGGGTAGCAGGGGCGGGGGGAATCTTTTCTGTTCACAGTGGTACGGCTACATAATTTTAGAACCTGAACTGAATGGTCTGACTGGGGGAGTGGGGTGGTAGTGCTTGCCATGTGTATTGCTCCAGTTGTGAAGTACACAACCAAGATTTCTCTTCTCCAGCAACCCTTCCCCACCACCATCCCATGCTTTACAACTGCTTCTACATTTCTGATACGTTAGAGCAAAAAACAAACAAAAGACAGTTTGCCGGCCCTGATTTTAAAAAAAAGAAGGGAAAAGAAATACTCTGAGCATGTGCAATCTTGCATTTTAAACTCACCTACATTATAGCACCATTATGATTGCAGGAATAAAATGGAATGTGTTTCTGCCGCCTTGATGCTATACACGTTTACTTGGCAATAAGCATCATTTTGTTGTAGTAATATAATGTGAAATAATATATAATATAATGATATATACCACAGGGTACCACAGGGCTCGGTCCTGGGCCCAGTGCTATTCAACATTTTTATTAATGACTTGGATGAGGAGGTGCAGGGAATGCTTATCAAATTTGCAGATGACACAAAGTTGGGTGGAACAGCTAATACTCTGGAAGACAGAAACAAAATTCAAAGCGATCTTGATAGGCTGGAGCGCTGGGCCGAAAACAACAGAATGAAATTTAATAGGGATAAATGCCAAGTGCTGCACCTAGGGAGAGGAAACCAAATGCAGAGTTACAGAATGGGGGACACTTGGCTCAACAATACCACAAGTGAGAAGGATCTTGGAATTGTGGTAGATCACAAACTGAATATGAGCCAGCAATGCGATGTGGCTGCAAAGAAGGCAAATGCTATTTTGGGCTACATTAATAGAAGTATAGCTTCCAAATTGCGGGAAGTGATAATTCCCCTTTACTCGGCACTGGTTAGGCCTCATCTTGAGTACTGCGTCCAGTTCTGGGCACCACACTTAAGAAGGATGTAGACAAACTGGAGAGGGTTCAGAGGCGGGCAACAAAGATGATAAAGGGACTGGAAACAAGGCCCTATGAGGAGAGACTGAAAGAACTGGGCATGTTTAGCCTTCAGAAGAGGAGACTGAGGGGAGATATGATCGCACTCTTCCAGTACTTGAAGGGTTGTCACACAGAGGAGGGCCAGGATCTCTTCTCGATCATCCCAGTTTGCAGGATACGGAATAATGGGTTCAAGTTACAGGAACCCAGATTCCACCTGAACATCAGGAAAAATTTCCTGACTGTTAGAGCAATAAGACAATGGAACTAACTACCTAGGGAGGTGGTGGGCTCTCCCACTCTGGAGGCATTCAAGGTGATGCTGGACGGCCATCTGTCAGGGATGCTTTGACCTGGATTCCTGCACTGGGCAGGGGGTTGGACTCGATGGCCTTGTAGGCCCCTTCCAACTCTAGTTTTCCATGATTCTATGATATTATATAATAATATCATATAATGTGAAAGTAAAAATAATAAAAAGATAATCTATAACCATGTACATTTCTGGCCGACCACCCCCTGAATGTAAAATATTTTTTAAAATATGAGGAAAGAATGCTGTGACAACTAGCATCAGCCCCGGTAAGACCTTATGTCATAATCTGAGAGCTGGTGTGGTGTAGTGGTTAGATTACTGGACTGGGACTTGGGAGATCTGGGTTCTAGTCTCCACTCAGCCATGAAGCTCACTGGGTGATTTTGCGCCAGTCACTGACTCTCCACCTAGCCTACCTCACAGGGTTGTTGTGAGGATAAAATGGAGAGGAGGAGGAATATGTAAGCTGCCTTGGGTTCCTTGCAAGAGGAAAAAAGGCGGGATATAAATATAATAAATAAATAAATAAGATGCTGACATTGGGCCTGTTTGCTGCTGTCCCATCATCTGCCTCTCTGTAGGTAGTCATTTGGGTGGCCCTCATGGGCTATAGGGCCCTAGACTGGCCAAGGTCCAGCTCTAATTGCACCACTGTCCGTTGAGAGGAGCTATTTTTGTCCAAGCATGCTTTCCCCCTTTTAATTTAATTAACTGATTGAATGCCCTTTCCCGTCCAGGATTTGTTGCCAGGAAGCAAGATGGAGAAGCGGGACTCACCGGGACCCAAAGCAGGGGAGCGATTGGTGGCGGGCGGAAAAGATCCTCGCATTGTCCAAGTGGAGACCATCGGGGAGTTCCTGACTGGGGTGACTCCACCTCAGATAAAGCAAGAACCTGAAGAGGGGTTGCAGCAGTTTTGGGAAGCCCAGAGGCAGGACTTCTTGAAGACGCCATCGCCGTGTTCCGGATGGGGAAACTCTCAGCTCCCTCTGCCCCCGTCAGCAGACAATACTACGGATTATCGGGTCCCCTTCAAGGCGGGTGCTGACACCAACCAGTGGTCCCCCAAAAGACAGACTGTGGGCCAAACCCTCCCAGGCCTCCATGTCCGAGAAGCCCCCGACGCCCGTGGAAGCCTGGATCCAGCCATTGAAGTGAAGGAAGAGATCCTGGATGAGGAGGCTGCCACCATGGAGCTGCACTGCCAACGCTTCCGGCAGTTTGGCTACCAGGAGGCTGAGGGCCCCCGAAAGACTTTCTGCCAGCTCTGGGACCTCTGCCTCCAGTGGCTGAAGCCAGAGAGGCACACCAAAGATCAGATCCTGGAGCTGGTGATCCTGGAGCAGTTTCTGATGATCCTGCCACTGGAAATGCAGTGCTGGGTCAGGGAACGGGGACCAGAGAGTGGCAGCCAGGCGGTGGCCCTGGCTGAGGATTTCCTCTGGAGGCCACAAGAGGTTCAGAGTTCAGAGCAGAAGGTGAGAAGAGTTCATTCTAATCACCCCCCTAATATCACACACACAGAAGGGTGGATCCAGGATCTGTCTTCCGTGAGAGCCAGTGTGGCGTAGTGGTTAGAGTGTTGGACTGGGACCCAGGAGATCCGGGTTCTAGTCCCCACTTGGCCATGAAGCTCGCTGAGTGACTTTGGGCCAGTCACGGACTCTCAGCCTAACCTACCTAACAGGGTTGTTGTGAGGATAAAATGGAGGGGAGGAGGATCATGTAAGCTGCCTTGCTATCCTTGCTAGAGGGGAAAAGGCAGGAGATGATGTTGATGATGATGGTTAGAGATCTTGCTGAATATAAGAAGACTAGTGGGATATAAATGTAAAATAGTGTGGAGAAAGCCAACCTAAAACCCCTTTCTGACACACACACACTCACCAAGGAGGGGGGAAGGAGACCCAGGGGGCAGAGACAGCCAGTCTACACAGAGACCAACAGGGACAAACAACATCTGCATAGAATCACCCCAGGGGGGAAGGCAGGAAGCATCCCCAGGTTCGTCAATGCTCTCGTATATCAGCCCCATCTACATACGACTTGAATACCTTGCCAGAGCAGACATTTCGGCACCTATAAGAAAGGGCCATTCAACACCACAGGATGGGACCATTAAGCAGGTGGCTTCAAGGGGACCCCACCCACCTGAGGAGGGTGGCAACCCACCTGATTGGCCGCCCACCTGAGGAGGGTGGCAACCCACCTGATTGGCCACCCACCTGATTGGCCGCCCACCTGAGGAGGGTGGCAACCCACCTGATTGGCCACCCACCTGATTGCAGAGGGAGGGGCTACCTGAAACCCAAGGTATAAAACACCCTGCGCAAGGGAACTGAGTTGTTGGACCTGATCAGCAGTCTTGCCCCATGCTTGGGGTAAGGGAACGAAGGGATCGGCAACCCCGGGTAGCAGCACCCGGCGTGCTCCAGCTAGCTGAAATCACTGGCCGCTTGGGTTGACCGGACCCCCGGGAAACCAAGCTGAAATCACTGGCCGCTTGGGTTGACCGGACCCCCGGGCAACCAAGCTGAAATCACTCACTAGCCGCTTGGGTAGACCGGACCTCCGCCGGGAACCCAGCTAGCCGCTTGGGTAGACCGGACCTCCGCCGGGAACCCAGCTAGCAGCATGCGGTTGACCGGGCCTCTGCTGGAGCCCGAGCTGAACTAACTAGCTGAGAGCCCTGAAATCACGGTGTCCTTGAGACTTCTTGCTTGCTACTTTGTGCTGTACTGATAAGCTGTATTGCTGGCGTGTGTCTGGGTTTGTGAAGGTCATTTTGTAAATAAACTTGTTTTATAAAAGATACTTTTGTGGCTATAAGTTATCCCTTTGTTCTAGGCTAAGGGTGATAGTCGCTGGGGGGCCTTGGAGAAGGCCCGCCCCCAGGACTCGCTACCCCCTTAGTATTGAACCCGCGCAGAAGACCAGGTTGGCGGTCTTCCACTTGGTCGTAGCGGTGGGATAACTTATTAGCCCAGAATATCTCCCAGACCCAAAGTAGCAAGAGCCTAAGGATCACCATGGGCGACCCAGAGCCTGACGGAGCAACTGGGGGAGCCGAGCCATGGCGACCCCTGCCCGCAACCCCCATCACCCCGGGGTTGGCGGCGCTGATCCGGCTGACGGAGCGGCAGAGGGAGCTGCTGGCAAGTCTGGGGCCGGGTGCCCGACCCAGGGGCCGCCCTATCCCAGTTCCGACAGATGGGAGAGAGGATGTGTGGACCGAGGACCCCGCTCCCCTGGAGCCCCTGGAGCCCTTCGAGCTTCCCTCGGACTGGATGGCACACGAGCGGGAGAGGATGGCCCACGAGCGTGAAATGATCCGGATGCAGATGGAGCTGGCCAAGATGCAGCTTGAGGCGGGGAAAACTCCCCCGATTGTCCCCTCCGCTCCTCCCCCTCCGTCGTGGGACCGCAAGGCGTTCCCCTACTACAAGCCAGGGCAAGATGTCCTGATGTTTTTGCACATTTTTGAAATGGCGTGCCAGGAGCAGCGGGTCCCCGACAACTTGTGGTTGTCCACCCTGCGAACCCAGGTCAGTGGGGACCTGGCTGACCTCCTCGGGGCGCATCTACGGAAGACCCCGGCAAGCTACGAGGCGTTCAAGGCAGCGGTCAGACAACACTTCGCCCTCTCCGCCGAACATTGCCGGCGAAGATTTCGAGAGGGTAAACCTTCCCCTGGGACCACCCACGTGGCATGGGCAGCCCAGGTAATGCACGTCTGCGAGTCCTGGGTGGAGGCTTCCCGGGCCTCCACCCTGAAGGAAGTTGTCGAGCTGTTCGCCATGGAGCAGTTCTTCACCACCATCCCGAAGGAGCTGGCCGCTGTCGTAAGGGATCAGAAGCCCCGTACCTGTGAGGCGGCGGGGATCATGGCTGACGAGATGGGGCTATACCGGACGGCCCCATCCACCAAGGGAAGTTCCGCTGCCGTGGCCGAGAAGAACCCGGAGCCGGAAAAGGGCCTGCCCCGACGGCGCGGGGAGGCCCCTCGGACCAAGGGGAACCAAAACCCTCGGTCTGGGGCCTGCTTCCACTGTAACGAGATGGGACACCTGCGGCGGGATTGCCCCAAGCTCCAACCCAAGAACCGGGATGCCCGTCCCTCACCGAGGAAAGTAGGACGCGTCGCGGGTGCTGCAGCCGCTCAGGACAACGACAGCGACGACGAGCGACGGTCGGTCCTCTCCCTCCATGCAAGCATCCCCGAGGATCGCAGTGCCGAGGAGGAACTCCAGGAGTGGGATTCCTACCGTCCTGAACCCCGTGCATCGCTGTATCGCATCGCCTCCCCGGACCAGCTGAGATGGAGCCGCAAGCAATTCTGTGAGTCCATCTATATCAATAATGTTCCCCGGGTGGGGTATAGGGACACTGGGGCAGATGTAACGGCTCTGCCCCGGGACCGCTTAGAGAGGTCCCAACTTTTGTCAGGACGTACGTGTACGATCAAACCCTATAACTCCCCCGACATCACCGTCCCCATCGCCCGGGTCCGGATCAAGTACCAGGGGTGGGAAGGAGAGATAGACGTAATCATCCATCGCCAAAAGGAGTGGGGCATCATCATCGGGAACGACCTCGCGTTCCGGGTGGCCAAAGCTAAGATGGGGGTCATCACCCGGGGACAGGCAAGGCGAGGGGGGCCGCCCGTAACCGCACCGGTCCCAAAACCTAAGCCCGTGCCCCCTCCACCACCCGGGGTGACCCCATCCCCTGCGGGGCACCCCGGGGAAAACCAGGCCATAGCGGAGCCCCCGAAGGACGAAGGGTTTGCTCAGATGGCTAAAGACTTTGGGACACAAGCCCAATTCAAGGAAGCCCAGCGGCTGGACCCGTCCCTGCGAGAGTGTCGCGCCCTGGCCAACCAAGACCCCGGGGTATCCCTTGCCACGGAAGGATTTATCTGGGACAATGGAACTTTGTACCGGGAGTTCGAGCCAAAGGGGGAAGTGGCACCGGGGCGCAAGCAGAGGCAACTGGTGGTTCCCCAACGGTACCGCCGCGCCGTGTTGCACCTCGCCCACGACGTGGCATGGGGAGGACACCTGAGACAAAAGCGGACCCAAGCTCGAATTACAGAGGGGTTCTACTGGCCCATGATCGCCTCCGACATTAAGGCTTACTGTCGGTCCTGCGATGTGTGCCAGCGAGTGGGACACAATCGCGATCACCCAAGAGCTCCCCTTCAGCCTTTTCCGGTGGTGGGGATCCCTTTTGAACGGATTGCTATGGACATAGTGGGTCCCCTGAACCCGCCCACCAAGACGGGGGAAAAGTTTGTACTGACGGTAGTGGACTTTGCCACCCACTACGCAGAGGCTTTTGCGCTCGCCTCCATCTCTGCAGCCAGCCTGGCTAAGACTCTGCTCTCTCTCTTTGCCCGCTTAGGAATGCCCCGCACGGTCGTGTCGGACTGCGGCACCGGGTTCATGTCTAAACTGTTCCAGAAGATGTGGGACCTGGGGGGGGTTGACCATGTAACTTCGGTGCCTTACCACCACGAGACCAACGGACTGGTTGAACGCTTCAACCAGACTTTGGGGAAAATGATCCGGGCGTACGCTAGCCATCACCCGGGAACTTGGGACCAAGCCCTACCCTACCTCCTCTTTGCCTACCGAGATGCTCCGCAGGAAAGCCTCGGGTTTTCCCCGAATGAACTGATGTTTGGTAGAGAACTACGGGGGCCCTTGGCTTTGTTGCGGGAGGAATGGGAGGGGGCTGCCGGCAGTTCGCCCGTGCCGGTTCACACTTTTCTGCGGCGGCTACGGGACACCCTCCACAGCGTTCGAGAAGCCGCCCAACAGCATCTGAAGGCAGCCCAGCAGCGGCAAAAGGAGCTGTATGATAGAACCGCAGTAGCCCGGACTTTTGAGGTGGGTGATAAAGTGTTGGTTCTGCGTACCCTCAAAACGGACAAGCTGTGTCTTAAGTGGGAGGGTCCGGGGACTGTAGTTGAGAAACTTGGACCAGTCAACTACAAAATACTCTTTGCTGGGACTCCTGGAAAATGTAAAGTGTTTCATGTGAACATGTTGAAATTGTATGTAGACCGGGGTGCGGGACTGGGCTGTGTGAAGGAACATAATGATAAGGATTTCGCTGATGGGGATCTGTTGGGAGAATGGGGGGATGGTGGGGGAATGGAAGAAATCTCACTGTCACCCGCCCTGTCCGAGGCTCAGCGGGAGCAAATGAAGCGGGTGCTGGATGAATTTGGGACCATGTTCTCAGACCGCCCCGGGCGGACCCCACTCATCCAGCACACCATTCAAACGGGTGACAGCCCCCCTCTGCAATCTCTGCCATACCGGGCGGTGGGACCCCATGCTCAAGTCATTGCTGAGGAGGTCAAAGCCATGCTAGACCTAGGGGTGATCGTCCCTAGTTCTAGCCCATGGTCCTCCCCGATTGTCCTGGTGGCCAAAAAGGATGGGGGGGTGCGGTTCTGTGTGGACTATCGGAAAATCAACAAGGTGACCGTCCCTGACCCCTACCCCATCCCCAACATGGATGTCTTGCTGGAGAAGCTAGGGAGGGCCAAGTACATTACCACCCTAGACCTCACCAAGGGCTATTGGCAAGTTCCGCTGGACGCAGATGCTGCGCTCAAGTCTGCCTTTGTCACACACCTGGGTTTATTCCAGTTCACCACTCTTCCCTTCGGAGTCCGGAATGGGCCGGCAACCTTTCAGAGGCTGGTGAATGGAATGCTGAACGGGTTGGGAGAATTTGCCTGTGCCTATCTGGACGACATAGCTATCTTTAGCTCCACTTGGGAGCAGCATCTGCAGCATGTCCGGCGGGTCTTCCAGCGGATCCGGGACGCTGGGTTGACGGTGAAAGCAAAGAAGTGCCAGGTGGGGCTAGGGGAGGTTGAGTACCTTGGACATCGCGTCGGAGGGGGGAGCATCAAACCCATGGAAGCTAAGATCGAGTCGGTTCAGAAATGGCCCCAGCCCGCAACCAAAAAACAGGTGCAGGCGTTTCTGGGACTTGCAGGGTACTATCGGAAGTTTGTGCCACACTTCAGTCAGCTAGCTGCCCCTCTGACTGATCTTTGTAAGAAGCGCCACCCGAACAGGGTCCAGTGGACCGCGGCTTGCCAGACCGCTTTCGACGGGTTAAAAGCCTGCCTCACGGCAGCTCCCATTCTGCAAGCCCCAGACTTCGAATCCCCCTCCGTTCTACAGACGGATGCCTCTGAGGCCGGGATGGGGGCGGTGTTGTTACAGGAGAAGGTGGGAGAAGGGCTGCGCCCCGTTGCATACCTGAGCAAGAAGCTCCTGCCCAGAGAACGTAGTCTTGCCACCATTGAGAAGGAGTGCCTGGCCGTGGTGTGGGCCATCACCAAGTTGCGCCCCTACCTCTGGGGGAGACGGTTCCGCCTGCAGACTGACCATTCCCCCCTGTGCTGGTTAGATAGAGTCAAGGGCAACAACCAAAAACTCCTACGGTGGAGTCTGGCGTTGCAAGACTTTGACTTCGAAATTGAGCACATCAAGGGTAAGGACAATGTCTTGGCTGATGCACTCTCCCGGGCTTTCTCAGGTGATGGGCAAGTCGATGGGAAATTGGGGTGTGGGACCCCAATGCCATCTTTTCCCCGGGGGGGAGATGTGGAGAAAGCCAACCTAAACCCCCTTTCTGACACACACACACTCACCAAGGAGGGGGGAAGGAGACCCAGGGGGCAGAGACAGCCAGTCTCCACAGAGACCAACAGGGACAAACAACATCTGCATAGAATCACCCCAGGGGGGAAGGCAGGAAGCATCCCCAGGTTCGTCAATGCTCTCGTATATCAGCCCCATCTACATAAGACTTGAATACCTTGCCAGAGCAGACATTTCGGCACCCATAAGAAAGGGCCATTCAACACCACAGGATGGGACCATTAAGCAGGTGGCTTCAAGGGGACCCCACCCACCTGAGGAGGGTGGCAACCCACCTGATTGGCCGCCCACCTGAGGAGGGTGGCAACCCACCTGATTGGCCACCCACCTGAGGAGGGTGGCAACCCACCTGATTGGCCGCCCACCTGAGGAGGGTGGCAACCCACCTGATTGGCCACCCACCTGATTGCAGAGGGAGGGGCTACCTGAAACCCAAGGTATAAAACACCCTGCGCAAGGGAACTGAGTTGTTGGACCTGATCAGCAATCTTGCCCCATGCTTGGGGTAAGGGAACGAAGGGATCGGCAACCCCGGGTAGCAGCACCCGGCGTGCTCCAGCTAGCTGAAATCACTGGCCGCTTGGGTTGACCGGACCCCCGGGAAACCAAGCTGAAATCACTGGCCACTTGGGTTGACCGGACCCCCAGGCAACCAAGCTGAAATCACTCACTAGCCGCTTGGGTAGACCGGACCTCCGCCGGGAACCCAGCTAGCCGCTTGGGTAGACCGGACCTCCGCCGGGAACCCAGCTAGCAGCATGCGGTTGACCGGGCCTCTGCTGGAGCCCGAGCTGAACTAACTAGCTGAGAGCCCTGAAATCACGGTGTCCTTGAGACTTCTTGCTTGCTACTTTGTGCTGTACTGATAAGCTGTATTGCTGGCGTGTGTCTGGGTTTGTGAAGGTCATTTTGTAAATAAACTTGTTTTATAAAAGATACTTTTGTGGCTATAAGTTATCCCTTTGTTCTAGGCTAAGGGTGATAGTCGCTGGGGGGCCTCGGAGAAGGCCCGCCCCCAGGACTCGCTACCCCCTTAGTATTGAACCCGCGCAGAAGACCAGGTTGGCGGTCTTCCACTAATAGTAATAACAGGAGGGATCTGCAACAAAATGTTGCAGTATGGGGTGTTCCTGTTTAAGGTGCCAGACAGACAAGACAGGAAGGGACCTTCCGTGAAAAGAAGGGCTCTGCTTGCAGAAGGACCCTCCGCCTGATTCTTGAGGATCCCCCCTCACGCCACACACCACAGCTCACTCCAGGATCTCCTGGCTCTCTCCATGTAGCAATTCCAGGGGGCTGGAGGAGCTGCCAGTGGAAGTGAGTGTGGGAGAGTTTAATCAATCAATCAATTAATTAATTAATTAAAATGATTTTAGGCCTTCCTGAAAGGCAGAGCCCTCTCAAGGCAGAGGTCCACTTCCGCCAGCACAGTGGATCCAGCGTAAATCTGGATCCAATCCACAGCTCTTCGAATCGTAAGAGGTAGAAGGGCACCTTGGAGGGAATCTAGTCCAGCCTCCTGCTCAATGCAAGGCCAACAATCGAGCTAAGATTTTCAGGGGGCAGGAGAGGCTGCGTTGGAAAGGAGGGGCAGGGTGGGGAAGTCTACTTCTGCCAGTGTGGTTGATCCAGCTTAAAGCTGGATCCATCCCTTAATACTTTGCGGGTGGGGAAGGGGGGTGGGCATGATTTTCAGAATCCCGTAACACTCCTTAGCACACTCCCATGATCGGCAAAACTAGACTAAAGGTGCAATCCTATGCATGTTTAGACAGAAAAAAGTACTACAACTCCCAGCATTCATGCTGGCTGGGGAATGCTGGGAGTTGTAGGACTTCTTTCTGTCTAAATATGCATAGGATTGCGCCTTACGTTAGGCAAGTTAGGGAGACATTTTTCTCCCTCTCTCATAATACTAGAGCCCAAAGGGTTTCGTCCCATGAAGCAGATTGGTGGGAGATTCAGGAGAGATAAAAGGAAGGACTTCTTCACACAGTTAAACTATGGAATTCACTTCCACAAGATGGAGTGATGGCCACCAATTTGTTGGGCTTTAAAAGGGGATCGTGGGCGGGAGGATGCCGTTGCACTCCTGTCCTGCTTGTGGGTATCCTGTGGGCAGCTGGCTGGCCACTGTGTGAACAGGATGCTGGACGAGATGGACCTTTGGCCCGGTCCAGCAGGGCTCTTAACTTCTATGTTCTTAAGAGAAATCATGCACATTTACATCAGCTTATTATTACTGTCATCATTATTACTTATCTCTTTCTCTTGTGCCCTCACTGTGCGTGGCGCCTTACAGAGCAGAGGAGGGCAGGTCCCTGCCCGTAGGAGCTTACAATGTAAAATTCAACATAGGGGAAGCTGCCAAGGAACGAAAGGGAGGCAGGGATGAGACAGGGAAGCAATGGGCTGTTGTTTCAGTTACATCCGCTTAAGCTTGGATCAGGCCGAGCAACTGTAAGGCAGGAATAAGCAATCTGGTGCCCACCAGATGTTTCAGACAACAAATCCCATCATCCCTGACCACTGGCCATGCTGTCTGGGGCTGATCTAGTAAAAAAACAAACAAACCTCTGGATGGCATCTGGTTGCCTACTCCTGCCGCTGGGTGTGGGAACTACGGGGCTGAGCCCAGTTTTGCACTGTTTATGCAAGTCAGAGTTCAGCCCTCTCTTGGGGCACATTTCTGAGTCCAGGTTATACAGCGTCTCGAGTATTATTATATTATTTATTTCATTTCTATACCACCCAATAGCCGACGCTCTCTGGGCGGTTCACAGCAATTCACAAAACACAGGTACAGTACTAAAATACAGCATAAAATACAGATACAATAAAATACAGCATAAAATTTCAATCTACAAAATGTAAAACTGTTTAAACAGCTAAAACAATTTCAATTAAAAAAATTCTCTAGACCTGTTAAAACAGCTGACTTGTCCCATCGTATGCCATTAAATGCCTGGGAGTAGAGGGCAGTCTTAACCTGGCACCAAAAAGATGACAACATTGACGCTAGGTGGGCCTCGGTGGGGAGATCATTCCATAATTGGGGGCCAACACTGAGAAGGCCCTCTCCCTTGTTTCCACCCTCCGAGCCTCCCTCGGAGGTGGCAGTCGGAGGAGGGCCTCAGATGTAGATGGTAGTGTCCGGGTAGGTTCAGGTCGGGAGAGACATTCCGTAGCTGAAACAGCCAGTCCGGGACAGGGCAGGCAAACAGTTGTTCAGGCAGAACAGAGAGAGGACAAGCAAGCACTTCGAGGCATCCCTCTTTAAATCATGATCCAGATCTGCCTTCCCCAACCTGGTGCCCTCCATACGTGTTGAACTGCTGCTCCTGCTATGTCCAGCTAGTTGTTGTTGTTGTTGTTGTTGTTAACAACAACAACAACAACAACAACATTTGTATACCGCTCCTAAGCAGATATCAAAGCAGATTCCAGAGCGGTGAACAGTAAAAAGACAAAAACAGATAATAGAAACAAAAACAACACATTGAAAACAAAGTAAAAATTACAGTGGTGGATGGAGAGCAGAGAAGGCTTCCCCGGAACAAGGAGGTCTTCAGCAGGCGCTGAAAGCAGCACAGTGTTGGCGCCTGCCTGACCTCCAGAGGCAGGGAATTCCACAGAAATGGAGCCACCACACTGAAGGCTCTTCTCCTGGTGGACTCCAATTGGGCCAAAGGGCCATGAGGAACCACCAGGAGCATGCCATCTGATGACCTGAGCGACCGGGCAGGTTGGTAAGGGAGGAGGTGCTCTCTTAGGTAGCCTGGTCCCAAGTTGTTTCAGGCTTTGTACAAGTACCAGAACCTTAAATGTGACCCGGCAGCGAATAGGTAGCCAGTGCAGTTCCTTCAGAAAACTAGATGGACCCATGGCCAGACTCAGTCTAAGACTGAGCTTCCTGTGTGTTCTTATGTATTGTCCCGGTTTCTGTTTCAGCCTCCGGAGGATTTGGATGGTTTGGCTGCCGAATCCCCCAAGTCGGAACTGGATCCCTCTGACATTGTGAAGATCGAGCTCCCCATGGACAGCGACGGTGAGGAGGCCCAAAATATTGGGGTAAAGTCAGGGGCTGCCTCTTTTGATGGGAGATTTCTGGGGTGGTTCCAGCAGATGTTTTGCTGGCTGAGATTCTGGGGCAACGTGGAAACCCGCTCACCCCCAAATCTGCTGCCTCAGAAACCCTCGGGAAGGGTGGGAGGCATGGAGAAGGGGGAGGCAGAAAATGGATTCAGGAGAGGAGGCGGACAAAGTGCTTTAGTGCAGTGTTCATAGATTCATAGATCATAGAGTTGGACGGAGCCTACAAGGCTATCGAATCCAACCCCCTGCTCAATGCAGGAAACTAGAGGAGGGGTCTCCCACAAGTAATAACCAGGCCTGACCCTGCTTAGCTTTCCACGCTCAGACAAGCTGAGCCAGCGTGAGCCACAATTTGAGCCATGCCTTGCCAGAGCTCATAACTGCTCTTTTGCATTAATTAATTCATTTAATAATTTGTTGTTGGTGTTTTGGGGTGATTTTTCATGCTACCTGTGTCGCTGATGACACGGCAACCGTGTGAGATAGGTCAGGCTGAGAGAGAGTGTCTGGCCAAAGTTTGATCACTGAACTTCAGGGCCACTGAAGAATTTGAATCCAGGCCTCCCACTCCTAGCCTGACACCTGACCTAAGTACTGTATAATACTGCTTCTGTATTGTTTTTTCTGTCGAGGGCTCCAGTCCCTCAGGGGTGATGTGTTGGGGGCCACATGCTGGCAAGACTGGAGGCCACAGTGGGGTGGGAGGGGCTGGAGGCAAACGTGGGTGGCAAGGAAGTGGTAGCAATGAAGAGAAAGAGGAGGAGGAGCAGCTGGTGACAATGGTGGTAAGAAGGTAGACTCACTCTGAAGGAGGTGACCCATTGAGGGTGTCTTGGCCAAGGATCCCCAAAAACCTGGAGCTGGCACTGGTGGGTGTGGCCACTCCTTTTCTCACTCTCCCTGCCACCCCCTTCTTTCTCTCTCCCTCTTCCTCCTGGCCCAGTGGGCTGCTGGGAAAGGGACAGGTTGCCCTTGCCAGAGGTTTAAACTCATGGTTTGCAGAGGGCTTTTGAAATTAGGTCAAGGGCTGTACGAAATTAGATCAGGGGCCGCAGGTTGCCCTCCCCTGTTGTCAGTGGCAAATTATGAAGAGCAGGTGCTCATCATGAGAGTTCCCATAGCCACGCCCCCGAGGAGAGTCCAAAAATTCAGGCAGCTGCATTGATCCATATCAACGAATTAGTTCTAGCAGTTCTCAGCTCTGCCAGGAACAGGCCTTTTGTAAAGCGAATGGGTCTTCATTGCCCACTCAGGACCGAGCCACCCCCAAATACTTTTCATTACAACATGGATAGCTCACAACAACATTGTTGCTGGGGAAATCCATTTTCCCCCCACCCCGCCGAAGTTGCTGTGAGGATTGTAGCTAAGCTCAGAGGGGACAGGAAAATCTGAGGTGTGGGGTGACATCATTGTCCCTGCTAATTAAAAAGTCTCGGCACTTTGACCCTGCAAGCCCTGATTCCACTACACCACTGCCTGGTCTAGAGGCCTCCTTTCCTTCTCGTCTGGAATATATAGCTCATCTCATGATTGTTTCATTGATATGGATATATACAAATCCATGTATGTAAAAAATACTAAAAAAATAAATTAATAACAAAAATGATTACCGGTACTTGCTTGTTGTTCCAGGAGGCAGTGACCAGCAGCAATATATTCTTGGGGAAGCAGCCAACTTGCAGGAGGGAACCTACAGCAGCATGCGGAAAAAGGCAGGCTTTGACCCCCTTCCCAAGAACCAGAAGATACCGCCGAAGGAAAAGCTGCACAAATGCCAATATTGCGGGAAGCTCTCTGACTGCAGGGCCCATCTGATCATCCACGAGAGGACCCACACCGGGGAGAAACCACACAAATGCTCGGCCTGTGGCAAAAGCTTCACCCGGAAAGAATCCCTCATTATCCACGAGAGGTTCCACACCGGCGAGAAGCCATACAAGTGCTCGGTGTGCGGCAAAACCTTCAGCGATAAGATTGGCCGCCTGATTCACGAGAGGACCCACACTGGGGAGAAGCCATACAAGTGCTCCGAGTGTGGGAAAAGCTTCGGCACTCGCTGTAACCTTCTGAGGCACCGGAGGGTGCACACGGGGGAGAAACCATACCGGTGTGCCGATTGTGGGCAAAGCTTCAGGTACAGGCCACAACTGGTGATCCATGAGGGGACGCACAAGGGGGAGAAGCCATATAAGTGCCCGGATTGTGGGGAGAGCTTTAGCCAGACCCGACATCTTGTGATACACAAGTGGACTCACACCGGGGAGAGGCCACACAAATGCACTGTCTGTGGCAAAAGCTTCAATCAGAAATCAGACCTGATTACACACACGAGGACCCACACGGGGGAGAAGCCATACGTCTGCTCCGAGTGCGGGAAGAGCTTCATTTCCAGCTGCCAGCTCAGGAAGCACGAGAGAATCCACACAGGCGAGAAGCCGTACCAATGCTCTGAGTGCGGCAAATGTTTCACCTACAGCTCTCACCTGACGACGCACAAGCGGACACACACGGGGGAGAAGCCGTACCAGTGCCCAGACTGCGGCAAGTGCTTCATTTCGAGCTCCCACTTCACTGCGCACAAGCGGACGCACACGGGGGAGAAGCCGTACCAGTGTTCATACTGCGGGAACAGCTTCATCCAGAGGTCGCAGCTCGCCAAACACGAGAGGTCACACACGGGGGAGAAGCCCTACATTTGCTCCGAGTGTGGGCAAAGCTTCCGGTGGAGCCAAGGGCTCAAAAAGCACATGCGGACACACACTGGGGAGAAGCCATACAAGTGCCCTGAGTGCGAGAAGACATTCTCCAGCTCCTCGAATCTTTCTAGGCACCAGAAAATCCACGCAAGGGAGAAACCATAAAGGCACTTGCAACCTGCAGCGGGAAATCTTTAAAGGCCTAGGCCACCCTTCCCCAGGCTGGTGCTCTCCAGATGTGTTGGATGACATGCTGGCTGGCGATGATGAGAACTGTAGTCCAGGTTTTTGAGGGCCCTTGGGCAAGATGCCTCAATGGGTCCCCTCCCTCAATCAGTCAACCTTCTCACCGCCATTGTCACCAGCTGCTATTGCTCCTCCTCCTCTTCCTCATCATTGCTACCACTTGCTTGACAGGCAGAGAACCAATGAGCAAGAAGGCCGTGGCATCTGCTGCTCCTCCTTCTCACCACCATTGTTGTCTGGGCCAGAGTGAGAGGAAGGAGAACAAGCAGGTTGCCATGGTGATGATGAGCAACTGCTGGGAGCTCTTGCCAGTGGGCCCCTGCTGGGGTGTGGGCCCTCAGCAGGTGCTCAGCCATGCCTGCTGCTTGACACCAGCCCCTGTTATAGTCCACATCTGGAGGGCAGCAGGATGGAGGAGGAGGCTGTAAATCGCGTCTCAACAACCTGATTAGGGCCCAGCTCTGTTGTGATAACTCCCAGCTGATTAGGAAACAGAGAACCCAGGGCGGTTGCTGAACGTAGCTTCTCAGGACATCGCAACCCCTTCTGTTCCCAAGTGTGGCATAGCGGTTAGAGCGTTGGACTGGGTCTTGGGAGATCCGGATTCTAGTCTCCACTTGGGCACGAAGCTCACTGGGTGACTTTGGGCCATTCGCTGACTCTCAGCTTAACCTACCTCACAGGGTTGTTGTGAGGATAAAATGGAGAGGAGGAGGAGGAGGATTATGTAAGCCACCTTGGGTTCCTTGCACGGAAAAAAAGGCAGGATATAAATGTAATAAATAAATACATTGCAGGAACTGGACACTGGACTGTTTGACATACGACCACTTGCTCTAGGGCCTAGAAGCGAGGGGAAGAACCACTCTGGCTTCTACCGCCAGTCAGCGGAACAAGGGACACTGGAAGCTTGTACCCTGCCTCCCAGGAAGAACATGGTGGCAAGGGGATGACCAGCCTGACCCCATTTTATTATTTATTTATTATATTTATACCCCGCCTTTTTTCCTGCAAGGAACCCAAGGCGGCTTACATAACTAATCCTCCTCTCCATTTTACCCTCGCAACAACCCTGTGAGGTAGGTTAGGCTGAGAGTCAGTGACTGGCCCAAAGTCACCCAGTGAGTTTCATGGCCGAGCAGGGACTAGAACCCAGATCTCCCGAGTCCCAGTCCAACACTCTCACCACTACGCCACACTGGCCCTCAGCCACAGAAGGAGCAGCTGAAGGGGGGTTGTGTCCCGTCCCCCCCGCTCTGCCTGTAAGAACACTTCAGTTGCCGGTTGCCCTGAGGCTTCACAGAAGCAGTGAAGCCCCCTCTGGCACTGGCTGGCAGAACAAGGTCTTCTTGGCTTATTACTCTGTGTTGCTTTAATGTGTGGTAAGCCACCTGGGAGATCACATGGGGTTGGATCCAGGATCTGCCTTCCTCGAGAGGAAGAAGGGGGGCCTTCCTCAAGAGGAAGTGCTTCGCTCGCAGAAGGTCCTTCCTACGAACATTTGGGGATTCCCCCTCGCAGGCCCGGTGCAAGGCAATTTGGTGCCCTAGGCAAGATCAGATATTTAGCGCCCCCCCTTCCCACTTGAGCCCTCCCTCCAGCCCTATGCCCATTATGAAATAAATTTCCCTCCCTGGGAACTGCCGAGCCCCATAGAAAAACTTTGTGGACTTTGAGACTTTTCCTTTGTGTTCACGAGGAAAGCAAAGAGGCAACATCAGCCCAGCTATGCCAGGAACTCCCAAGGGCCTTCTCCTACTCCATATATATGTAAAAGCCTGTCTCCTCCTGCAGGCAGCACAAGGGATATGAAAAAAGGATGTGAGAGAGGTGTGGTGGCGCTACCTGTGAGGAATAGAGACAAAAGGGCGTCTTGCAGCCTGTCCTACCTCGCAGGGTGGAGGTGCAGAGACACTGGTTTGACTCGTACACCTTCTGGGTTGCAGGGGGGGGGGGATGCATGTAGTAAAAACATAGCAAAGAGAGAGCCCGTGGATCATCTGGGTCAAATTTAGGAGGGGATTTACGAAACTTGCTACTTCCCCTCCTCTATCACTTTGTTGCAATATTTCTTTATCAGAATAATGTATATTATCCTGTCTTTCCCTTTACCAGCCTAGTGCTCAAGGCAGACAACAATATTCAAAGTAGAGTAAAGAAAACATCAACAGCTCAGGGCACAATCCTAAACACGTTGAGGCAGAAAAAAGCCCTGCAACTCCCAGCATTCACCAGCCAGCATGGCTGGCTGTTGGAACGCTGGGAGTTGTGGGGCTTTTTTCTACCTCAACGTGCATAGGATTGCGCATGGCTGGCTGGGGAATGCTGGGAGTTGTAGGATCCCCCCCCTCCAAACACGCATAGGATTGCATCCTAAAACCATTTAAAACCAAAACACAGAAACAGCATGGTAAATAATTAAAACATTGGAGCCCCAGCTAGCTTAAAATACCTTTCCCTCCCTCCCTGGTTGCTGGAAATAACTGCTTTCAGGGGACCTTGAGCTGAGGAACCTGAGGCTCACGCGAGGGAGGGAAGGCGAAGGAGGTGTTTGCAGGTGCATCCTTGAGAGGGAAGGCGAAGGAGGTGCATGCTTCCAGCCGCCCACCAGCCTCCCATCATTGGCCCCTGCCCGCCTCCCCTCCTCCAGTCTGTAGCCTTCTCTGCCTCTTTTGATGCTGGTTGTGAGGAGGAGCCTGCCTGCTGCTGTTCCTGGTAACGAGCTGGAGGAGAGAGAGGGAGGGGTGCGCTTCTTTCGCCTTCCCTTCCCCGCCACAGGACATGATTGGTAAAACAAACTTGGTAAAATACGTGATGTATTTTTTTTCCCCCAAGGCATTTCTGGCGCCTCCTTTAGCCCAGCGCCCTAGGCAGCCGCCTAGTTGGCCTAATGGTAGCACCGGCCCTGCCCCCTCGGATCACCCTATTCAACAGGGTCTCCTGACTCCCTGTGTAGCATTTTCAGGAGGTTCGAGGGGCTGCCATGCCAAGGAGCAGGCAGGGTAGTCCACGTCTGTCAGCACAGTTGACCCAGTGTAAATCTGGATCCGACCCATGGTGTTCGAATCTTCAATACAAGGGTTTTCAAAGGATAATTTGACTCATGCAGGGCTGGTGTCTTGGAAAGTTGGTGCTAGATTGAAAGAAAAGCAAAATAAAAACAATGGTAGTGTTGCAGGGTGGGGCAAATTCCATTCTGTTGTACAGTCATGCCTTGGATTGAGAGCATAATTTGTTCCGGAAACGTGCTTGTAGTCCAAAACACTCTTATATCAAAACGAAATCCCCCCAAAAAATTTGTACAGAGATTTTTAATTTAAGCCGTACTACAGTACTTGTATTGCAAGACGTCGCTTGTATATCAAGTAAAAAAAAATTAAATATTTTAAAATTTGCTTGTCTTGCAAAACGCTCTCAAACCAAGTTACTTGCAATCCAAGGTATTACTGTATTATGTTGGGACGCGTTTGAGTTTGCCATTTGTATATACAGTACCTTATTTTTATGTCTGCATTTGTTTTCAGTCGTTGTTACCTGGCCAGAGCTGAAGGAATTGGGCTTGGCTGTGGGGGGTAAATGTATAAATCTATTTTAAAAAATGGGATTTTAGCTTTATGCAGGTGTATTGACTGTAGGTTTTGTGTTAAAATTATTCCAGTTCCTCATTAAATTCAAGGTGCCATCTCTTAAGTGGTGTTTGTCATAGAGTGGAGTAGAAGGGAGATATTTATTTCATTTTTATTATCTTGCAGTTCCTGCAAGGTTTGCACTTCCTCCAAGGCCACTGCAGCTCCCATTATCCTCAGTTAGCATGGCCATGTTGGCTGGGGGATAATGTGAGTTGTAGTCCAACACTTCTGAAGGGCATCAGCTTGGTGAAGGCTGCTCTAAGGAGCCCCATGTGACATTAATGGTTCTCTCTCCCCCCCTCCCCCATATCCTCACATAACTCCCATATCCTCACAACAACTTTGTAAGTTGGTTTATGCTGAGAAAGTCTCCCAGTGAGTTTCCAAAATGAGTAGAGATTTGAAACTAAGGAATACTGGGCCTACTCTAACACCTTTCTATCCCACACTGGTGGATATCTTGCTCCTAATTTCCTAGTCTGCACCATATTGTGGTTGTTGGTTTGGCGAGCTGCGGTTAGCTCCAAACCAAAGATTGCAACTACAGTCCACAGTGGGTTTCTGAACTGTAGCCTGAGCTAACCATGGTTAGTTCAAACACTGGTGCAGAAGCATTAGTAGGCTGTGATTAACTCTGAGAATATATGGGAGGTGAATTTGCATTCAAGGAAGAGGAAGGAAAGAGCCCATGGAGCACTCCTGATCTAGCCACGGATGGATCAGGCAGCAGTACACCTACACCAGGTTCAGGAAGCATTCATATTGATAATGTACACAGGCGCTACATCAACATATAGTCTGACCTGGTATATGCCCAGCTTCCTTCCCTTCCTAGTTGTTAGGAGCATGGAACCTGAAGCCCTTTTGATGTGCACCTTCCCTCAGTCGCAGCCAGCATGGCCAATGTTTAGGAATGATGGGAATGGTAGTCCAGAAACATCTGGAGGACCACACGTTCTCCACCTGTGCAGTATATGGCAGTAGCCACTGATGTAGATGATTTTTTAGAATAATAATAATAATAAAAATCCACAAAGGATAGGTTCTATCAATGGCTATCAGATACAGTCATGCCTTGGATTAAGAGCATAATTCATTCTGGAAACGTGCTTGTAATCCAAAACACTCACATCAAAACGAAATTCCCCCAAAAAATTTGTAGAGATTTTTAATTTAAGCCGTACTACGGTAATTGTATTGCAAGACATCGCTTGTATATCAAGTCAATTTTTTAAAATATTTAAAAAATTGCTTGTCTTGCAAAACGCTCTCAAACCAAGTTACTTGCAATCCAAGGTATTACTGTATGATGAAACCTTCATGTTCTGATATTCGATGGATAGATTTGCCCTATTGGCAGACTATCCCTCAGACTGACTAACATCTAGTACAGGACTAGCCCAGCCCCTTACTCTTTTATCTTGGAACATTGCTGGCTGGAGGAATAAATTAGTTGACCCTGACTTTAAAAGGTATCTACAAACATTTGACATAGTTTGCCTACAGGAGACCTGGCTACTAGAGACAAATCTTCTAACGCTCCAGGGTTTTAGAACATGGGAACAATCCGCCTTGAAAACTTCTTACTTTGGACGTGGAAGTGGTGGTTTAGCTATTCTGATATCTGCGACACTAGATATAGAGGTTACAGAAATAGTGGATATCTCCTTTAAGTACTGTCAGGTCTTAACAATTCGGGCCCACAAATGGGGTCCGTTAATTTGTATAAATGTCTACTTTCCTCCTAGAGCCCTAGATACGACAGCAGAGATCTGGCGAAAGATGGATGACTTGTTGGATAGAATTGTCAATGGATACCCTAACCATTTTCTTGTTGTCTGTGGGGACTTCAATGCTAGGATGGGGAATGACCCCTCCCAAATTAGTAGGGCTCTAGGACTTGAACAAGAAGATGCCTTGAGCACCTCTCATATCTCATATGATATGACCGTCACCAAAACCGGCCAAGAGTTGTTTTCTTTAATTTACAAATATCATTTGGTATGTTTTAAGGGTTCCCCTTTTGACCTTTCTAAGGGTTACTATACTTATATAACAGACAAGGGAGCTAGTGTTGTTGACTATATGTTGGGCTCTTATTCTATTCTGCCCTATGTAGACACCCTGTTCCTAGATGAGAGACCCGATAGCGACCATTTTCCTCTTAGGCTGACTCCCCAAACGCAGCATATTCGGACAAAAGCTCTGACAGAGTCTAAAATGATGGGCAACTTACAGGGTGAGAGAAGGTTAAAATGGTCCCATCAAATTGACTATAACGTCAAACGGATGATGATTACAGACAAATTCCAAGGGCTTCGTCAACAAGCCCTTGAAGGGCCTAGGAATATTCAAGAGTTATATCGGGAGATAATTAGAGAATTTAGACCCTTCCTGATTTCTTCTTCCCATCCCAAAACTCCCACAAATGCATGGGGTTGGTTTGATAGGGACTGTAAGTTTAAGAAGAAAGAACTGTCAAAATTAACTCGACAGGTCCAGTTCTCTCGATCAGATGAGGCCATTGTTCTCTTACAACTGAAATGACGAGAGTATAAAACAATGATAAAGGAGGAAAAAGGTGCATTATGAAAATAGCTGGAAATCCTTGGGCCTTGCTCTTATTGAGGGGAATGAAACCAAGTTCTGGAATCTAATCCAAGGAGGCTTTGCAGTCAATCCATTTGAGTCTGTACCGCCCATAATACCTGAAATATGGGTGGCCCATTTTAGAGATATCTTTGGGAGTGAATTGAACATAAACCCCACATTGATAGAGAACTCTCTAAACTTACCAAATTGGCCTCCCATTACCAACACAGAGATTGGAGAACTGATCCTGACATTGCGACCTGGGAAAGCACCAGGAGAAGACATGATCCCCCCCGAGATCTTTTCCCTGGATGTTAACTGGTGGTCTCCAATTTTGGCTAAACTATTTACTTATGTAAACATGTCTGGTGACATCCCTACCGGTTGGCGTACCAGCATAGTCGTGCCAATTTTCAAGAAAGGAGATCCGACAGCTCCCCGTAACTACAGACCCATTAGCCTCTTAGATGTGGCCTCTAAATTATATTCACGCAACCTACTAAAAATGCAGGAATGGGACAGTAAACAAGCCATCATTCATGATGAGCAAGCGGGATTCAGGAAGGGTAGGAGTACCATATACCAAGTTTTTGTTTTGCATCATCTAGTTTGTAAGTATATCGAAAGCCCACACAAGACTCTTTATGTAGCTTTTATAGACTTTTCTTCAGCCTTTGATCTCATAGATAGGGAACAGCTATGGGTCAAATTGGCCCAATCAAACATTGACAAAAGGCTCCTTTGGCTTCTCCAACAATTACACTGTGAGAATTATATGCAAGTGAGATTAGGTCTACAAGGAGCCCTGTCACAGGCAATTCCAATTAAAAGAGGCGTTAAGCAAGGATGCATATTGGCACCTTTCTTATTTAATTTCTATATTAACAGTCTTATCCCTGATATGGCATCCCCTTCCTTTTTTTCTCCTGCTCTTGGGAATCGTAAAGTGTCAGTGCTGCTTTACGCTGATGATTTAGTTTTGCTTTCCCAAAATAAAATTGGTCTCAGAAGGATGCTGGCCAAATTTGGCCAACTGTGTAAAAAAGAACATCTAAAAGTCAATTATAAGAAAACTAAGGTCACCGTATTTGGTAAGAGGGCTCATAAGTCCAGGTGGACATTAGACGGCCATACCCTTGAGCAAGTACAAAGATTTAAATACTTAGGATTGCTCATTGACGGGAAACTATCATGGAAACCTCATTTGGACACAAGTTATTAATTGGGCGTTCAACTGGGCAGCTATTGAGGTTTTTCTATTTGAAGGGGGGGCAACTAATCAACCCAGCCATTAAAATCTTTGTGTCAAAGATTATTGCACAAATGCTTTACGGGGCTGAGATCTGGGGAACTGGAGTTAAATCCGAATTAGACGCTTTACAAAATAAATTTATGAGACAGATCTTGGGACTTCCCTCTGGGACGCCGGCAGCCCATCTTAGAGCTGAGCTGGGCGGCCTGGGCCTCTCCTCAATAGCAGCCAGAATTGATCTAGCCTATCTTAGATATTGGCGCAGACTAAATGCCTCTGATGATCACAACCTTATCAAGCTCTGCTGGTTAGAACAATTAAAGTCAGGGGGATGGGCTCGGAAATGTCAGGACAAGCTTATAGTTTATAATCTCCAGATGGAGAAATTTTTATCTAAGCCCGTGTGATCTTAGGAATTGGGTTTTTGATCAGGATGCTAATCAAGATAGAGCATCCATTATTGCTGCCCGATACTCTATTTGGTAACCTCAAATTAAGGCTAATCATTCAAGGCCCCAATACTTTGAGACTTTGACTTTTCCGCAATTACGTAGGGCTTTTGTTGAATTGAGATTCCAACAGATGCCCTCGGCTTACATAGAGGGGAGATATCGGGAATTCCCCATAGGGATCGTAAATGCATATTTGGTTGTAATCAGGTCGAGGATATTATGCACTATTTACTGATTTGTCCTTTATATACAGTGCCGAGGGAAATTTTTATGGCCTATCCTTAGCCGGTTACCCAGGACAATCTCCCCAGGAACTGACAGTCAATCTCTTAGCTGATGAACATCTGCAAATTACACAATTGGTAGTCAAATTTGCCTTGGCAGCTAAGAAGCTCCGATCCAGCTATGCAAATGTACTAAACCTTAAGATTTAGGTATAAATATGTGGAGAAACGAGCCTTTGGGGGTACACACACACACCTCATGTGTGAACCGGCTGGGGTGGGGTGTGCATAGTTAGCGTGTAGAGAAAAGAGTTTTTAGGGTTCCTGCATGCATGCATGCAGGAACAAACAAACAAACACACATACACACACACACACACACACACACACACACGCCTCCTCATGAGTAAACCAGGTGGGGGCTGGGAGGAAGCCAAAGGTGATGGAACATGAGATGGGGCCTGGCGTCTAGAAGTCTGGAGGAGCCAGGCTGAAGGCATTCACATGCAGATAGTTCAAGCCATGACTCACAGTTCCCTTTCCCCCTGCATGGCCAGGTGAAATTCAAATTGATTGGCTGAAGAAAGAAGGCTACAGAAAAGGGGAGGGGGATGAGCTTTTTCCCCACGTGGAAGCCTTTGTTCCTGGTCAGTCTTTTGGGTGCCTGCCTGGCGGTTGGAGCCATGCCATGCCAGCGAGGGGCCCGAGCCTTTAGGGGGGGCCCCCTCAGGACTCAACCCCAGGCAGCCCTGGTAAAATTGGCTGGTTTGAAGGACTGCTGAAAGCAAGCCTTGTAGGGGTTTACCCATCTTGGACCTTCGGGTAGGTGTGGTAATTCTCCATCGGGCAGCAAGGCTGTGCTGGATCTAACCCTTTGAAGAAGACACCCTCAGGTAACAGGTGTGTGCTTGAGAGATTTTAAGGAATCAGGTTTTATTGTTTTGCAGCTTTACTGTGTACTAAAGTGTCTCTCTATTTTGTGTGCTTCTCTTATTGCCTAATCTTGTTGTAAGATGCTACCAGAAATAAACCTTGTCTTGAGTTCACTCTACATGGGTTTTGTAGTACTCTGTTGGTTCAGTATCTAAATCCAGGTTACAGAAATAAAGGCGAGTCCCTGAACAGAGATCCAAGTAGGATTGCAGAGACAGCTGAGGCTGGCAGTCTGGTACCTTGAGATCTCTGGGGGTCTTGGTTCCTTTGCCAGCAGGCAAGGGTGGGGTAGTGGCGGGTCAGCCAGCCCCCCCTTCTGGGCCACATGGTGGCAAGTGCTGGGGTTCCCTTTGCAGGGAGGAAAGGGTTGGGAGTCTGGCGGGCCAGCCAGCCCCCCCTCTTCCTCCACAAAATATTATTTTGCAAATTTTGCAGGTAATACTGTATGTATTCAGATGTATGCTTTTCTTTTGTCCTTGTTGCACATTGTAAAGGCCTTTGGCTATACACAATAAATTGATTGATTGATTGATATTCGATGGGCAAGACGGCTCCAGCATGAAGATGACTGTATGTATATGTTTGAAATGACGTAATAAAGGTTTATAAAATTCTGAGCGGTATGGGGGAAGTACAGAAATGTCCTTCCTCTTCCATAAAACTAGAACAGCCTTCCCCAACCTGTCGCACTCTGAATGGGTTAGACTGCAACTCCCATCAGCCCCCAGCCAGCTCGGTCAATGGCTATGGGAGTTGTAATCCAACACATCGGGAGGACACCAGGATGGGAAGGCTGCCCTAGAATACAGGGTCACCCAATGAAAACGATGGGCAAGTAGGTTTAGGACAGAAAAAAAAGTAACTGCCGAGCAGCGAGTACGCGCGAAGGCTGCAAGTCTGCAACCACACCAGGACTCAGCAAAGCCCAACATTCCATCGCCCCTTGAATACGTTCTGATTGGCTGACACCGACTTTAGAGCGACCCAGTCAAAGACGAAAAAGTTGGAGGCGGGCCGACACGCTCTCGGCAAGGATTCTTGGTTTCGATTGGCCCAATGTCCTGCTCCTCATAACCAATCCTCGCCAAGAATCTACAGAATGGTTATGACGCAACCTCCCCCTCGGGTCCCAGTCGTGACTTCTCATTGGCCGATTTGTCCCTGTGTCTCACCACTGCCTCCCTTCCCCGCTCCATTCGATAATTCGAAAGGAGCCACTCAAAGAGTGGATTGGCTGACGGCTCCGGCGTGGGGCGGGACTTGGAACGTGGCGCGCAGTGCGAATTTAGCGGAAGGGAACGGCGAGAAGATTCTCGGGCGGCGGCGGCGGCGGCGAGGTGAGAACGTGAGTCGGAGTGCTGCTTCCCCCTTCCTGCTTCTGGGCATTATGATGTCAGAGCTACTGTTGGTGGGGGACGCGCGCGTTCTTTCTTCTAATCGCCAGCTTCTCTCATTGGCCACTTTCGGCTCCTATCTTGTAGCGTCATCGCAAGGACTGTTTTTGCGCGTTGACGTCACAGCCCTCCCCCCCCCCCCACACTTTCAATTGTTTGGGGAGATTCTTTCTATTCCCTTTTATTTCACTTGGAAAAATATTTAGAAAGTCACGTCACTGGGAGCTGTGCGTGACGTGACGTGACACTAGTATAATGTAAAATATTTCATTTTAAAAATAGGATTCTACTATATTATGATTATAGTAATGCTGTATACCAGTTTTGAAGGGTTTTTGTTTTTTTAAATGTTGTTTACCTATACAGAGGGGGGAACTCTTGGTTTAACAGTGCAATCCTACATGCGTCTACTCAGAAGCAAGTCCTATTGTGTTCAGTGGGCTTACTTCCAGGTAAGTGTGCATGGGATTGCAGTCCTGTACATGTTTAGACAGAAAAAAATCCTACAACTCCTAGCATCCCTCTAACCAGCTATGCTGGGAATTGTAGGACATTCCTCTCTCTAAACATGCATAGGATTGTGTCCTAATTGTATGAGCTATCAGCTGACAAAGTCTGAATTCCTATACATCAGGCTTCCACAACCTGATGCCTTCTGGATGTTTTGGACTTCAAATCCCATCAGCCCTGGCCAGCATAGACAATGATCAGGAATGCTGGGAGTTGTAGTTTAACAATCCAAAGAGCACCAGGTTGGGGAAGGTCTGCTATACACGCTTACCTGGGAGTAAGCCCCATTGAACTTAGTGGGACTTAGTAATGAGTCCACATGCACAGCATCGTGCTGTGCAAAAAAATATATATTTTTAAAAAATTATGCATGCAGGGCTGGTATAAGCACCTGGCACCCTTGGGCAGCTGCCATGACCCACTGCTGACACCTGCTCTGGGCTCCCCAATCCTACTGCCATGTAATACTGCCAGGGTGCGAGGTCCCACCAAACCTGAAGCTGAGCCTGGATGAATGTATATATCACATGAAGCATTCTTGGATGAGGTATCCCCCTGTCCTCTCTTGCACAGGGTGAGGGGATGCTGCTTCTATGCTAGTGCTTGCTACCTGCAGTTTTTATGTAGAAGTAATTTGTATTAAAAGCAGTTTTTTTGTTGTTAACAGTTCGTTAGATTTTTTTTTTCTTTTTCCAATACAATACAAACAGTAGACCCTCCCCTGCCCCATTCCCTTCCTTTTAAGATTTCCCTTCCCTTCTTCATATTATCCTGTATTTAAAGCGTAAAAGTTTCATGTATATAAGTAACACCATTAAGCAAAAATGGAATAGGTAAGCAGTTGCATAGAAAAATGAATACATTTTCAAATAAAAGGGTCATGTCATGCGCATCTCTTTGCTGGCCTGCACTAGTTTTGCAGTGAATCATATTACTCTGCGTATATTTCAAGAAAATGGCTTCATGTACAGTAATACCTTGGATTGCAAGTAACTTGGTTTGAGAGCGTTTTGCAAGACAAGCAAATTTTAAAATATTTATTTATTTATTTATTTACTCGATATACAAGCGACGTCTTGCAATACAAGTACTGTAGTACGGCTTAAATTAAAAATCTCTACAAATTTTTTTGGGGGGATTTCGTTTTGATATAAGAGTGTTTTGGATTACAAGCACGTTTCCGGAACGAATTATGCTCTCAATCCAAGGCATGACTTGTATATTGGAATTTATATTTATGTTAGTAATTTAGTGTAATATACGTACCTTTTCGTTCGACAACTAAGGTCAATAGATCTTGAATCCAATTATTATGTATATTTGGGGTTTTATTTGCTTTCCAGTGTTGTAGAATAATATACTTAGCTGTTAGTGTGGCCTTACTAAACTACTTAGGGTGCTATCCTATGGGGAAGTCCGTAACCCTCCGAATCTGGAGGATTACGGGGCATCCTATGCAGGGTGGGAAGTGCACAAAAGCAATCTTTGCCTTTCTGCTCCTTCTGCCCTGCATCTTAGCTAGAGGGCCGATTTTCACCATCTAGCTGCGACACTTCAGACGGGGAGGAATGGAGGCTGGAGCACTGGTCTCCCCCCTCCCCACCCCCCGGAATGCCCTCTTTACCCCTTTTCTGAGGTTGCTCTTACAACCTTGGAGAAGCAGCTGATGTGGTTCTTTCCACGTCGGCTGCTTAATAGAGATGTGAAGGTCCAGGGGTGAAAAACAGAAAAGTTCCGGGGAGGGGAATGTTTTATTTTGGGGGTTTTCCAGGCCTTCAATTCTCTAGGCTACGAGTGGGGTCGGGGATCCGAATGTGGATCCCCATCTCTGAGGTCAGAGCTTGTTTCCGACCTTGGAGCTGGGAATCCGAAGAATCCTGTGGCACTCTAGAGGCTGTCTAGGGCCCATAGGATCACTCTGCTCAACAGTTAGCAATTTAACACTTTAAGAAATCTGATGACATTGGGAGCTCCTGCTTAGTTGATCAAAGTGCTCTTAATAGTTTGTTGCAGCCCGCATAGTACAAAAATGTATTTAGGCTTTTGCTCTCTTTCTCTCTCTTGTTCCTGGCAAGCCTCCTACTATCATGATTACTATTATTACGACTTCTAAGGCATCTGATGCTGTACATCTCCTTAAAGTCTTTGCAGATAGCTTGCAATTAAGCAAGAGAGATGTCAAAGGGATGGTGAATGCCCCAGTTCTGCACTACTGCTTCATTAGACTCCGATGTTCTGTGCTATGAGATGCTGGTGATCGGCTTACAAGGGGAGTTAGACCAATCCACAGAGGGTTGGTTTATCCATGGCCATGAGCCATGGAGGCTATTTTGAACCTCCCATGTTCAGTTCAGGGTCAGTCTGGCTCTGAATACCTGTAGCTAAGAAACTGAACCTAATACCTTATGCCTGGTTTGTATTTAAGCCAGCGAGGGCTGTCTCCTACAATCAAGGCTTAAAAGATTCCCAGACGTACCTTGCTGGCCACTGTTGGTCCAATCCAGCAGGGCTTCCTATGTTCGCGAAATCCCTCCCTGAGCCAAGACTTATCCTTCTTTGTTCTCACTAGGCACCATGAGGCGTTCTTCACCAGCCGGCCCCAGTTCCAGGAGAACCCCCTCAACCCCCCCTTCACGCAGGGGGCGACCTCCCGGAACACCACGCCAGGCACAGTCACCTCGAACTCCTTTACGCCGCCCTCACCAGAGGCCACCCCCAGCAGAAGAAGCAGGTAAGAGGTGCTGAGCCCCAACTTTGGGGGGCAAAAATGAGTTGATGCAAAGCTGAGTGTCGGTCTTCCTCTCCTTCAGGGCTTGTGAACCTCTTTCATCCCAAAGGCTGAATTCCATTTCGGAGAAGCTCTTAGGGGCCGAATGCTAGTGGTGGGCGGGGCTGAAGGCAAAAGAGGCGGAGTCAAAAGTACCAGCATATTTTAGCTTGAAACTCTTACTGCCAGTAACTAAGCTTTTGGAGAGGCGTTTCAGTTGTGGCTCAGTGGAGCACATCCTTTGCATGCAGAATATCCTAGGTTCAATCCCCGGCTTCTTAGGGTAGGGCTGGGAAAGACTCCTGCCCGAAACTCTGGAATGCTGCTGCCAGTCAGTGTTGACAATACTGGGCTAGATGGACCTTTCCCCTGTGAGGAAAGCTTACAACAGTTGGGACTGTTTAGCTTTGAAAAAAGGCGAATAAGGGGAGGCATGATAGAAGTGTACAGAATTATGCATGATGTGGAGAAAGTGGATAGGAAGACACTTTCCTCCCTCTCATAATACTAGAACCCAAAGGGGTCGTCCCGTGAAGCTGATTGGTGGGAGATTCGGGACAGATAAAAGGAAGGACTTCTTCACACAGCGCTCAGTTAAACTATGGAATTCACTTCCACACAATGTATTAATGGCCACCAATTAGGACGGCTTTGAAAGGGGATTGGACAAATTAAATGGAGCAGTAGGCTATCAATGACTGTTAGTCCTGATGGCTCTATGCTACCTCCAGTATCAGAGGTAGTATGCCTTTGTACACCAGTTCCTGGGGAACATGGGCGGGAGGGAGCTGTTGCACTCCTGTCCTGCTTGTGGGTTTCCCATGGGCAGTTGGTTGGCCGCTGTGTGAACAGAATGCTGGACTAGATGGACCCTTGGTCTGATCCCGCAGTGTTCTTCTTATGTTCTTATGACCAATGGTCTGATTCAATATAAGGCAGCTTCCTATGTTCCATTTCAACCTTTTTAGAATAGGGAAGAAGACTGCACAAAAGCAGGGAGGCCACCCTAAACAAATGGGGGGAAGGGGTGTGGCCAGGCAAAGTGGGCATGGCCACCCAGGGCATCCTGGCTGAAGGGCCAGATTTAGCCCCCAGGCAGGCTATATTTGGGCCTCGCGTACTGCACCCCTTGGTGTGCTTCAACAGAGCCCCTCGTAAGAGCTAACAGTTTCCCACACACACTCTGCATAATGTGATGTTTGCCATAAGGCTGCCTTTAAAAATCCCAGCAACAGCGCTTGTTCCTGGTGGCACATGGGAACGGGTGTTCCAAGCAGATGTAGATCAACTGAAGCTGTCTTTTTTTTTTCTTTCATCGAGTAAATATTTTGAGAACATGCAACCCAGTATGGATGAAAGCTTCGGGGGCTCACCCTTGAGCACAAGGCCAGATGAACCGCCAGAGATCTGACATCGGCCTTGGGAATTTTGAAGGATTTGTCCAACCTTGATTAAAGAGGCTCATGCTCTTGGCGACGATTAGCTTGGCATTTTAGCTTCATCTGGAAAAAACCTAGCGATGGGCCGGGAACCAGGGAAGTCGGCGGAAGATCGTTCTGTTGCTGTTGACTTCCAAGTATGTCCGCTTGGGATTGCAGCCGTGTAGTCTTGATTTGACTGGTGCGTGCAATCTGGGACTAATTAGCAGTTTGTTTTGGCTCAAATAAACTGGTTTTCAGTGGTTCTTCTAGGTAGAGAGGGTTTGCTTTTCCTCCCTTGATATGCTACTGGAGAGCCTATAGGTCAGGCATTTTGAACCTGTGGCCCTCCGGATGTTGTTGGACTACAGTGCCCATCATTCCCCACATTGACCATGCTGATTGGGCCTGATGGGAACTGGAGTCGAATGACATCTGGAGGGCAACAGGTTCCCTGGTCCGAGGGCCACGTTCATTTTTTAATAAGCCTCTGGGGGGTTGCATGCTGGAGGTGGGCGTGGCCAACACCCAAAAGTAGGTGAGGCCAAGCTACGTTCTCTACCTCCTCTCTCCCCACCTTCCTCTTCCTCCTCCCTTCTTCCCCCCACCCCCTCTCTTTGCACTGAGAAAGGGGCGTCCTCTTTCACAGCGCACCGAGAGGAAGCCAAGCAATCTGGCGACGCAGGAAGAGATCACCTTCTTCCTGCATTGTCAGATTGTTGCCGAAAGGGGACAGGTGAGGGGTGTGGCCTGGTGGGGAGATGGAGAGGCCTGGTGGGCTGCGTTCAGAGGCCCGCAGACTGGAGTTTCCCCATCGCTCTGCTGGCGAGATTGAGCCTAGTACCTTACATCAGCTTTGTATTTAAGTATGAGCCCGGTTGCGATAGGTGAGCAAGAATCACGTGCAGGCGAGTGAGTGGACTAATGGAGGAGGGACGGAGTGCGCTGCCCCTGCGCCCAGTGGAGGAACCACGTGCGCTGCTGGAGGAGGGAAGCGCCCCCCTCTCCACAGCACATCCACTGTAGAATTGCAGCAGACTATTGGAGGAGGGACAGAGCTCCCAGCAGGCTAGTAAACATTTTTGCCGGGTGGTAACTTCTGCAGGCTTTATTTACAAAGCTGCTTTATACCTTGCCGCACTGAAGATGGGTAAAATCACCCTGGGCATCTCCATCTCTTCAACTGTGGCTTTCAAACCATATTCTGTGGGGCTGGGATGGGTGGGATGGGGTCTTCAGAAGGTGCTCAGAGGTCCCTCAGTGAAAAGCAGGGGTGGTGCAAGGTACCAAAAAGATCCGGGGCTTATGCCCATAGGACCAAAAAAAAAGCACAGATTTGCACATGTTAATTTATATATGCTTGAAAGTCTTTGTGTGTCTTTAAAGGACCCTGTCTCCTCAGGACATCCCTATTTGTAAAAAGGGGAGAGGAGGGCATTTGATTTTCAGGAAAAAAAACTCAGGCAGAAAGATTCAAGGGGTGGGGGCAGCAGGATGTGAAGCACATGAGGGCAAAAAGGCAGCTCATCCAGGGGGATCAGATGCAAGAGGGATCATCAGGGCCCCTGCGCCTTTACTTCAGCCAGTGCCCATGGACAGCAGGGTGGTGGGGCAGATGGCCTCCCAGAGATTCGGGGCTCCAAATGAAAGATTCAGGGCTCCAGCCCTAGTGGGCCACCCCCTAACACTGCCTCTGATGAAAAGAGAATGCTTCCCTGAAAGGCAGGTTGCCCACACACCATGATTGTTTTGCCCCCAGAACCAGCCCAAGACATTTTGCAGCAAATGGCGCTCCCCTCCCCACCCGCCAAGTTACATAGTACTGAAGTTCGTTTAGTTATTTGCAGGATTTATATATGGCTCTATATTTTACAAGATTCCTGAGTGGTGACGATCCGGCGAGGGGGGTGAACAATAGATAGAAATGGGGGGGTGGAGGCGGATGGGAAAGTATCAAAATACAGAATTAAAATATTTAAAATCGGATTATGGTATCTAAAAGCGTGGCTGGCTAGTCAGGGAAGGCTTGTTTAAATAGAAATATCTCCAGCAGGCAGCAAAAGCAAAACAGCGTTGGCGCCCCTGCCCAACATCCACAGGCAGGGAGTTACGCAGTGAGAGAGAGCCAGTATGCTAAAAGTTCTGCTCCAAGTTATTCTGGCAGCTGAGGCTGAAAATCCCACAAGTGCCTTTCCCTGGCAGTAAAAATACAACAATAATAAATGAAACATTGAAGAATGGCTTCTCTTCCATGGAACCCCAAATCAGCTGCCTGAGGTCACTGCCTCACTCTGTCTAACGGCAGGGCCAGCCGTTTCCCCCCTACAATATGCAAGCACAGAAGAATTATGGGAGCATTTTAGGAGGGCGTCTTTAGCTCTCACTGGGCAACAGTGAGATCTTTGACCAGTACTCTGTGCGAACTGAGCATCCCCATCCAGAAAGCGATAACCTAGTCACGGTCATCTTTTCTTTGGCAGCGTGCTGACTTGACTGCTCCAATGCATTGAAGACTGTCTTCAAGGCAGTCTTTTTTCTGTCTAAACCTGCATAGGATTGTGCCCTTAAGGTATTTGTTTGCTTCTCACGTGAGCAAGTGGTGCAGCTTTGGCTACAATTTAGGAATGGCACTCACACCTGAAGACTGGAAATAGAGGGAACAATAGGCCTGCACCAGCACTCAGTCTTATGCCTGGAACCACGCTGGAAGCCAACGTGGATCTTTCTGCATTGAAAGATGTGCCAAGATAGGATCATTCCAGCGAGTTCCCATTAATCTGGCAGACGTACTTTGGAAGCGGCAGAAGTTTCAGAACAGTCTTCAAGGCAGCCGGACCCCCCCCGCAGCCGCCGGACCCCCCTCCACCCCCCCGCAGCAACCGGACCCCCCCCCGCCACCTACCTTCTCCGCGCCGCTGCCAGAGCCCCACCTGCGCTCTGTTTTGGCGGGAGGAACCAGGGCAACAGGGCTTAAACAGCCCTGTTGCCCTGGTTTCCCCGGCCAAAAACAGCGCGGGGGTCCCGTCGCGTCACTTCTTCTGCGCTGGAAGGACGCGACAGGAGCAGCGGACGGGGAGGCAGGCTCTCTGGAGCCTGCTGGCAGGTAAGCTCGTGTGGCCGAGTAGCTCGGCGGACACAAGCAGGCCCAGTTCGGGCTGCTCGGTAACGTCCGGGCTACTCGGCTACATCCCTAGCTGTACTGCATCCCCAAAATAGGTTCACCACCATGGAGCACCATGGACCGGGCCGGTGCAAGGCAGTTTGGTGCCCTAGGCAAGATCAGATATTTAGCGCCCCCCCCTTCCCACTTGAGCCCTGTATTTTTTCCCCAAGGTGTTTCTGGCACCCCCTTTAGCCCTGCGCCCTAGGCAGCTGCCTAGTTGGCCTAATGGTAGCACCGGCCCTGACCATGGATAGCTTCTATAAAGCTCAAAAGAAAAGCTGCAATGGATAAGGAGCCCCACTGACACAGGCATCCCCAGCCTCCCCTAGGCGTGCTGTTTGGAAGGAAACCCCGCTGATTTCATAGATCATAGAGTTGGAAGGGGCCTACAAGGCTATCGAGTCCAACCCCCTGCTCAATGCAGGAAACTAGAGGAGGGGGTCTCTCATCCAAGTAATAACCAGGCCTGACCTTGCTTAGCTTTCCACACTCAGACAAGCTGAGCCAGCGTAAGCCAATGGCGTTTTCACTCCGAAAAAAGAGTATATCGGGCTGTTGCAAAAGTGTTCTCTTTGGCTGTTAAGCAGGCTCCATTAAACTTGACAGGACTTAGTCGGGATCAGGTGGAAAAGAAACCACACTTTACTGGAAGTATCAATGCGGCTTGCTTTTGCATTGCTCTGCCCCTTTATAGTTTTTACCAATGGCTCACCACCATGGAGTGCCACAGAGAGCTCCTATAAAGCTCAGAATAAAAGCTGCAGTGCAGAAGGAGCCCCACTGACATAGGAGTCACCAGTCTCCCCTGCCACAAAAGGATCAGTGGCTGAGGGAGAGTGGCTGGGGGAAGGCGGAGTGGTCATCTGGACTGAGGTTCTGCATCCCTGCTATAAACACTATTTCTAGAGATCTCCACTGCTGGTGCAACCTCCCCACTGCCAAATTTTTATTCCCTTGACATGCCAGCTCTGTGCCATATCAGCCTCCTTTCCTATAACTGACTGCGTGTGCTCTGTCGATCCCCTTCTCCCCCCCTGCAGGGCGTCGGCGTCGGCGAAGGTACCGACCTGGCCAGCGGGCGATGCTGGAGATCCGGAAGTACCAGAAGAGCACCAACCTGCTCATCAGCAAGCTGCCCTTCGCCCGTGTGGTGAGTCTCCACATGAAGGCCGTGTGCCAGTGCAGCAGGGGCGTGGAACCTCTTTCAGCCCGAGGGCCGCATTCCATTTTGGAGAAGTTCTCGGGGGCTGCATTCCAGTGGTGGGTGGGGCTGAAGGCCAAAGGGGGCAGGGCTAGCAATACCCCAAATGCTAGCCCATTTTAGCCTGAAGCTCTCACCTGCCAGTAACTGAGCCTTAGCAGAGACATTTCAAGCTATACAGAAGGTGGGGGAAAGGGGGTGGGGCCGGGGAAAGGGGGTGGGGCCAGGAAAAGGGGCGGGGTCATCTGGGGAATCCCATAGGGTTGGCTTAGGACCCCAGGCAGGCTGAATTTGGCCCGTGGGCCTGAGGTTCAACACCCCTGTGGTACAGCATCACCCCAGGCCTACTGCTGTCGTCCTGTGTTCCCTCCGAATACACTTCACTCATCCTGACAGGCATTTAGCTACTTAAAAGTGTGTGTGTGTGTGTGTGTGTGTGTGAGAGAGAGTGTGTGTGAGAGAGAGAGGGAGAGAGAGAGAGAGAGAGAGAGAGAGAGAGATTTACACTTGTAGACCTGATTTGCCATATCAGTATTCCCCTTGATTTTTGCACAAATCAAGTCTGTGCATCTTGGGTTTTACCCATGTAGGCCTCTATGCGCAAATGTTAGCTTTTCCAAAGAGGCTGGGCTGAATGCACAAAGCGGGGGTGGAATGGTATGGTGTGTTTCCAATCCCCTACCCTGTGGTCAATTTTGAACCTTTGCTGTATGAGCTTCTTGGGGTCTCAGCCAGGATGTCTTGCATCTAAAGCAGAATGAATTAATCCTTCAAAGGACTTTTAGGACAGCCTTCCTCAACCTGTTGCCCTCCAGATGTGTTGGACCGCAACTCCCATCATTCCCAGTTCTGGCTTGGAATGATGGGAGTTGCAGTCCAACACATCTGGAGGGCACCAGATTGGGAAAGGCTGATTTCCACTTTATATGCAGGAAAACCCATGGCAGCCACACGCCGATGTGCACATTGTATGTGTTTACTGTTTGGCCCATTGTGGCTTCCCAGCACATGTGCGCACTGTGCATGCATGCGTGGTAATTTTTCATGACCTAATTGCACATGCTGTTTCCTGCAAATAATTGCTTTCTCTGTACGTATGACAACCCTCCAGCTACATCTTTTTCATTCTTCCGCGCACCTCCGCCCCAGAAATGCAATTTCATGGTTTGTCCACATGGTGGTGCCATTTATCTAATAAGTAGCCACAGAAACTTTGTTTGCAAAGGATTCTAACCCTCTTCGTGAAAGTAAATAAAATGCATATTTTTAAAAAAAATTGTTTATTTATTACATTTCCAATTTGCTCAATAACCAATGTTCTCTTCAGTCACTAATTGCTGGCACTTTTAAACTGTAGCCTAAATTTCTCTCTTTCTCTGTAGCTCTAAACCTTTTTCTCCTTGCCTTTTCCTTCGTGGATGGGAGTGATGAGCTGTGGTTTCTTTTTTGCTGGTGCTGTCTTTTTGAACATTTGGAAAAATGTCCACCATATTCCCATCTACTCCTTTCCTCTCCTCTCTAGCTAGATGCATCTTATTCCTTCATCCCTCCTCATAAGATTTTTTTTGTCTAGATCAGTGACTTTCAAACTGTGTTCCAGGGACCCAGTTTAAGTGAAGAATCAGTTAAAAGGCAGATCACTTAGGGTGCAATCCTATGCATGTTTAGACAGAAAAAAGAGTCCTACAACTCCCAGCATGCCCCAGCCAATATCATCTGAAGTTTCTCTAATGCCTTTACTCCTTTAAGATATGGGACCTTATCATGGGAAGAAAAGCAAGCCTTCCAACCAGGCAACACAGTCTATTTGGCTTCCTTCCATTGACTGGGTTCAGACAACACGATAACCCACACTCAAGGGTTATCATTGAACCATGGGTTGTTGTTGAACCGTGGGTTATCGTGTTGTCTGAACCCAGCTGCACTAACAAGTCATGGCTTGTTAACCACAAACCCAAGGTTCGTTGTTGGTTTGTGAACTGTGGGTTGTTCACCATGGTTTGTTATCATGTTGTCTGAACCCATTCATTGACTGTGTATCAAAGATGTTCACAAACTTAAACAACTATTTTCCTTCGTAATGATTATGCTGAACTTTTCTTCCCCGTTATTTGCCTTCTAAGGCTAAGAATCTAAGGGCTCAAAACTATGCATGCTTAGACAGAGAAAAGTCCTACAACTCCCTGGCAGGCTGGGGCAGGCTGGGAGTTGTAGAACTTTTTTTCTATCTAAACATGCATAGGGTTGTGCCCCTAATCAACTTTTTTTTGTGTGTTCGCCCTAGTTTTTAACCTGAGGAGGCTGTGAAAACACTGGCACAATGTGCTTCTGGTGACACGCCCTGAGTGGTCTCCCACAGCCTTCCCCAACCTGGTGTCCACCAGATGTCTTGAACTGCAACTCCCATCATCCCCAGCCAGCATTGCCATTGGCCATGTTGGATGGGAGTTGCGTCCAACACAACTGGAGGGCGGCAGATTGGGGAAGGCATGGCTACCCTGTTTGGTAGCAGCTCAAGCTTTGAGACACTCAAGGCCAGCCCAGTGATAAAGAACATTATTAATAACTCAGCCCTGAGATGATAAATCCTGCTTTGGGTAGTTTACTTTTAATTAGAAAAGCAGTATAGATGTGTTTTTTAAGAATATTCATTACACCTATAGAGGCAGTCCCTGAGTTAAGAACATCTGACTTACAGACAACCCATACTTAAGAACGGACTTCTGGGCTCCCCAGCACTACGTCTTTTACGTAGAGTACATAGCGTAGTATACTACGCAATTTGTGTAATGTATGCAATTTGCGTAAATGCCAATTTTAACATATAGAACGCTATGCTGTTCCGACTTACATACAAATTCGACTTAAAGACATTCTTAAGAACAGAACTCATTTGTAACCTGGGGACTGCCTGTATCCTACCCCCATTATTATTATTATTACATTTATATCCCACTTTTTTCCTCTGGCAAGGAACCCAAGATGGCTTACATGCTCCTCCTTTCCTTTCAGTCCTCACAACAACCCTGTGGAGTAGGTTAGGCTGAGAGTCAGTGACAGGCCCAAAGTCATCCAGCGACCTTCATGGCCGAGTGGGGATTAGAACCTGGATCTCCCGAGTCCCAGTCCAACACTAACCACTACGCCACACTGGCTCTCTTGTCCTCTTATATGTAGTTTCCCATTCAGGTTGCTGACCAGGCCTGTGTCTACTTAACTTCAGTAAAGCTACAGCACAGGATATTTAAAAAAAATATCTCTCTTTCAGACTAAGATTGCTCCTGGTTCAAATGTCGGCTTGGCCAGGAACCCATTTGAACTCGCTCCGCTCAACTTCCTTGTGTCTCAGCGGCGGCAGCAGAAACTCCTCCCCCCCCCCGCCCAATCTATGTTGATAATATTGGCTTATTTTACATGTTTGTTGTACGTATCACTGATGATAATGTGTGAGAAGCATTGTCTATGCACCCTTAAGGTTGCAATCCTCTATTTCAGGGGTTGGCAGCCTGATGCCTTCCAGATATTTTGGACCACAACTCCTGACCATTGGCCATGCTGGCTGGGTCTCACGGGAGTTGTAGTCCAAAGCAATGAGAGGGCACTAGATTGTATAGCCCTGCTATACCCACTTACCTGGATGTAAACTTCATTGAACTCAATGGGCTTACTTCTAAGTAGTCCTGTATAGCAGGAGTAGGCAGAAGGTAGATCTCTAGATGTTTTGGACTTGAACTCCCAGTCCCAGCATTCCTGACCATTGGTCATGCTGGCAGGGGCTTATGGGAGTTGAAGTCCAAAACATCTGAAGATCTCCCTTCTGCCTACCCCTGATGGATAGGATTGCACAGTCAGTATTGTTTCATGATATGCCCTTGAGTCATTGCAACTGAAAGAGAAAACGTAGCTTTGTGGGTCCCTCCAGCATGGCCTGAGGCCTGCCTTGCTCTGACTCGGTTCATCCCCTCTCCCTTCCCACCCCACAGGTGCGCGAGATCTGCTTGGATTTCACCCGGGGGGTTGACTTTCAGTGGCAGGCGATGGCTTTGCTGGCTTTGCAAGAGGTAAGTGTTGAGATGGCGTGAGGGAGAGAACCGGGCTGATTTGAGGAGAACCTAGGGCTGACCCATACCTTTTCTTTGCTAGTTAGTCCAGCTTACACACACACACACGCGTGTGCACACACGCACGCGCACACATACATAATGGGTGGTCCAGCTGTTGCCTTCTTTTCTGGTGCCAGAAAAGAAGGCACTGAAGGGTGTGTGTGTGTGTGTGTGTGTGTGTATTTATTTATTTATTATGTTTCTGTTCCTGCGAGGAACTCAAGGTGACTTACTTAATCCTCCTCTCCATTTTATCCTCTCAACAACCCTGCAAGGTAGGTTAGATTGAGAATCAGTGACTGGCCCAAAGTCACCCAGTGAGCTTCATGGCCAAATGGGGACTAGAACCCGGATCTCCCGAGTCCCAGTCCAACACTGTAACCAGTACGCCGCACTGACCACACACCCCAGACACCACTTCTTATTTATTTTATTACATTTATGCTCAACCTTTCCCCCACAAGGAGTTCCAGGCACCATACACAATCTCTTCTGCCCCCCCCCCCCCGTTACCCTCATAGCAACCCTCTGAGCTATGTCAGACTGAGAGAAAGTGAGCGGCCCAAGGCTGCCCAGTGAGCTTCATGGTGGAGGAAGGATTTGAACTCGGATCAGTGGCGCAGTCCTAGTCCCCCATTCTGCCACTGCACTGCTCTTCCACTGTTGTATCAGCTGAAAAGGATAAAATCCTGTCTCCCGCTGCCACCATTGCACTGCGCACCGAACATTCTAGTGGAGGGAAATCGGGAACAGTTATTGCGCTGAGAGAGTGGATGCCACGCCACCTCTTTCCTTTCCTTGCTGGGGGCACTGTGATGGGAGAGGGGTGTTAGTTCCCCTCGGTTTGCCACACACACAACCATTCGCTTCACCCCTTTCTGCCCTAGGATAGGGCTGGGCGAAGGGGTAGCTGTGAAGGGGGCACAGGGTCCTCTGCACTTTCCCCTCCGTTCGTGGCCCACACGTGGAGTCCTGCTGAATCAAACCAAAGGCTCATCTAGTCCAGCAACCTTTCCCCCACAGTAGCCAACCAAATGCCTCTGGAAAGCAGGACATGAGTGCAATAGCACCCTCCCACCCATGTTCCCCAGCAACAGGTGTACATAGGCATACCCCCCTCTGATACTGGAGGTAGCATATAGCCATTGGGACTAGTAGCCATTGACAGCCACATCAACTGGCTTGTGGCTTACGCTGGCTCAGCTTGTCTGAGCGTGGAAAGCTAAGCAGGGTCACGACTGGTTATTACTTGGATGGGAGACCCCTCCTCTAGTTTCCTGCATTGAGCAGGGGGTTGGACTCGATAGCCTTGTAGGCTCCTTCCAACTCTATGATCTATGAAATCTATGAAACATAATGAGCTCCATGATTCCCCCCCCCCCCCATCTCCTTTTAAAGCCCTCCAAGTTGGCGGTCATCATTACGGTACATCTTGTGACGGCGAGTTCCACAGTTTAATGATGAGCTGTGCCCTTCCTTTCGAATCTCCCACTGTTCAGGTTCATTGACTGATCCCAAATTCTAGCGTTAGGAGAGATAGAGAAAAACGTCTGCCTCTATCCACTTTCTCCACACCATGCATAACTTCAGGTTTACTTCTAGATTAGGTTCTGTAAGTTAACACTGCGCACTGCCCTCCTTCCCTGTCTTTTTCTCTCACCCTTTCTGCAAGGCAGCTGAAGCATTTCTCGTGCACTTGATGGAGGATGCCTACCTCTGCGCCATCCATGCCAAGCGCGTCACCCTCTACCCCAAGGACATACAGTTGGCTCGGCGGATCCGTGGCATCCATGAGGGCTTGGGTTAGTTTCCCTCCTCCTGTCTCCCCAAGCTGAGGACTATCTTCTGCAACCGGAAGAGCCACAGGGAGCGCCTCAGAAAACACCACACACTCTGGGACCTGCTTCTGCAGCGTTTTAGGCTTAGTTTGGGCCCAAAACTACCTGTGAGGAGCTCTGTGGCCTGACTCCTTTCTCCTATCAGAACTCTGAGGAAAGTCGGGCCTTCCTGCTCCACTCTCCAAAAGCTTCCCTGTCATAACTGATGCAATTCTGACTTCTAGGGGTGTGGGAAGAAGTGAATTGGACTGTTAATTGGCGGGAGGTCACAATTCCACGGCAAGTGGGATTTTTAAATTTAAAGCCCCATTAGTTTTTCCAGTGGGGGAGTGACAAAGCGTGAGCTTTAAATCTCTTCAATGGGAACCACAGGGACTTGAAAATTGCTTCAGGTTATTTTAGTGGGATTGCACTCATAGTAGTTTACTTGGAGTTTTACATTTCTTTTGGCTTCGTGTGGGTGAAATTTTACATTAGCAGCTGTTGTTGCCCTTGATTATTCCCATGTACTGTGTCCCCACACCCCTCATTCCAATAGACTTTCATCTAGCCCAGGGGTTGGCAATACATGGCCCATGGGCCACATGTGGACACCTCATCCCCCAAATTCAGTGTGTGTGTGTGTGTGTGTGTGTGTGTGTGTGTGTGTGTAAAAATGGCGTCTGTAGTGCCAGGGGTAATTTTGACCCTTTTGGCACTCCATAACCACTATAGACACCATTTTAAAGTTTTAACTGTAATTTTTTTATTTTTTTGAGAGGGCAAAAACAGCCCGCAGACCCCCCGAAGTTGCCCACCCCTGATCTAGCCCATCTCATCGTTTTCCTGCTGTTATTGCCTCCGTTGTGCCTTGCCTTCTCCTCACATATCGCTCCAGAAATGGGACTCTAATGGGAGAGGAATAGGAGAAATTCTCCAACCAGACCTAAGGAGAAGGCAAGCTTGCCTGATGCCTCATCCCTGCTGTAATCTGCAGGGTAAAAATCCTGTCAGAATCCTAGCGAGTGAAGCTTTCGTGGTAGTTTAAGCTGGAAAACAAAACATGCAGATTATGATAAATGAAAGGAAGGACTTTGAGGTGGTGGGGAGAGAGATGTGGAGCATGCCAATTGTGAGAGACCATTTTCAGTCATTTTTTAAAAAAAATACAAAGGTTTATGTCAAAGTTGAATAAAGTAGGTTTGAACATTTCTACACCTTGCCTGTCCTTGGGATGTGTTTGCATTTCTGTGTGTCTGGCGGTGGGGTTGATTCGCTGGCGCATCAGGGGCTTAAGGTACAGACATGGAAATCTAGAGCCATGAATTCCACTAGCACTATTTTCTTTAAGCCCAGTTTGCCTTCTGGGAAATGGGTGTCTTGTAGCTTAGCCACACTGCCATTTTGTGAATGGGCCAGCCACCCCCATGGCAGCCATTTTGTGAGAGCAGCCATGATGCTCTCAAAATTCCAGATGTACTGGAATTTGGGGACCCCTGGGATGTGGGGCCACCTGATGAATCTGGTTGGCAGTAGATTTGGGGCAGGCAAAAGGGAGTGCTTCTTCACACAATGTGCAGTTAACATGGAATTGGCAGCCACAAGGTGTGGTGAGAGCCACTGGCTTTAAAGGGGGATTAGACAAATTCATGAAGGAGAGGCCTACCAATGGCTACTACCAAATTAGCTCAGTGGAACCTCCATGTTGAGAAGCACAATACCTTCTCATATCAATTGCAAGAGTGAGGGGAAAAGCAGTTGTAAAAGTTTCACATGAAGTGGGTAATGAGAAAATGTTTGATTGGTGCAAGCATCTGTTTGGCCACTATATTTATTATATTTATATTCCACCTTTTTTTCCTACAAGGAACCCAAGGCGGCTTACATGGTCCTCCTCTCCACTTTATCCTCAAAACAACCCTGTGAGGCCGGTCAGGCTGAGAGTCAGTGAGTGGCCCAAAGTCACCCAGGGAGCTTCATGGTCAAGCGGGGCCTAGAACCCGGATCTCCCGAGTCCCAGTCCAGCACTCTAACCACTACACCACACTGGCTCACTGACCTTGTTCACATGATATGGTGGGTTATTGTGGGTTAATTAGCCCACAATTAGCTGTAGCACGTGTGGGGTGCGTGTGGCCGCCATTTTGAATATGCAGCCTCTCATTGGGGTGAAATGGGGGTGTGTGAATCTAGCTGTTGTGGGTTAATCGAGGATTAAACAACCCTTGATTAGTAGTTGGGTTAATTGTGGGTTGTTTAACCCTCAATAAACTCATGTTGGCCAGGTTCGCATGACACACCGCAACCTCTGATCACCCGGATCGGAAGTCGCATATTCAAAATGGTGGCCATGCATGCCCCACAGTTAGCTGCAGCTAATTGTGGGTTAAAAACTGAAGGACGAAAATGCCTGGAAGAATAAGGCGCTCCACAGCAGGTGCCACCTGCCTCACCTCATGCGCTGGGGACACCCGGAAGGGGGCTTGTGAAGATGATCTTTGGATCTGTTAAGGAAAAACTCCATTTGTAATCTTTGGATGCAGAAAGAGAGAAAACTTTATTAATTAATACAGCTGTGTGGAAGCTGGACATGCCCAGTTCCCTGAACAAATCTAGGAAGGAATGTTTATACTTTCTGATAGGCAAGCAGAAAAGAATGATGTTAGCGAGAATCAACATTGTGATCGGTTATTAACATGGGAAGAATGTGGTCTCATTCTTATCTTGTTTCCTCACGGTTCCCAACAAAATTACATCTTCACTCAGCTTGTACTGGTTTAAACCATGTCTGCAGTTACACAGTCAGCAAAGTTAAGGTCATTCACTTATACAAACTCCAAATATTGCTTTCTACTAACAACGAGCAACCTGAATTTTACCTTCACAGGTCCAGGCGGGTTAATACCAGCATTTTGAATTCTCCTGAAGTGACTTGTTGCAGGAAATGGTCAATAGCGGCAGGGCAAACGATCAGTGAAGCATGTCCTCATTACCAATCTCATTTAGGGCCCTCATGGCAAGCTTTTGACTGGCAGTGGCCCTCCAAAGGTCTTGGGCGGAGGTCTCCCATAACTGGATCTCTGCAAGTGCATGTAAGATTGCAACCCTAGTGTCTCCCCTCCCTTCTTCCCGGGTGGTACAGCAGCTGGAGTTGCTGCAGGGATCCCTGGTCAGCTGCAAACTTCAGTGGGTGGCCTTGGGCCTGACAATCTCGCCGGGTTTGTGGTGACCATTAGAGGCGGGGTTGGATCTCAAAATGCCTGTGTTCAATCTTGGGTCACTTCAATCTTTTGATTCATCTCTCAAAACCTGGAAATGAGAGCCTGGAAAGAGTTCAGGGAGGTATGGGGGGGGGGGGGGAGAATTGTGGTAGGTCCAACCTCACAGTTTTATATTGTAGGCCACACAGTTGGATTAAAGCAGCCTTCCAAAACCTGGCGCCTTCTGGATATATTGGACTACAAACCCCATCACCCCCAACCATCAGCCCCCTGTGCCTACTCTAGAATTAAAATGGAGGCGGGGAGAGAGCTGCTGCATACAGATTTTAAGTAGTATCTGTTTTGGCCTTCAATTTAGTGTAAACACTAAACTAGGCTTCAGGAAAAATAAAATAAATCTTTGAAGGAATGTACGAAACCACCACCATCCTAACCTTCAGAGAGGGTAAAAAAACAAATGCTCCCTGACTCCTTTCCTGATGTTTCCACACTAATAGACCCGAGCTGAGGTGAAAAACTGATATGTTAAAATGATAAGCCTGTCACAGTGTCACGAATAGTGACTAAACTGGTGTCCGTGTCAACACGTTTGGAGTGTGGTGCTATTTATGCAAGGTGTGGGGGGGGTGTTTCTTGCTTCCCATGGAGAAAACAGACCTCTGCTTCACTTTGGGGGCAGAGTTGTCTTGTGTTGTTCCACTGAAACCTGTGGGTGGAGAGCATCATGCGGGGAGGAGCTGTCCCTCTCTCTCTCCCAAGCACCCCACCCCACCCCTGGGACTGTCCCTGGATGTACGGTATATCTTCTCGGAGAAGGCCCCCTCACGCCCACTTAAACAATGCTGACTGCTGCTCTTTTCGTTCTTGTGCTTCTGGCTGTTGCCCTGTTGAGACGGCGGCATGGGGGAGCCTGTGGGGGGGAGGCTCTGCCTGGCCCCCGAGCCTTGCCCCTCATCGGAGACATCCCCCACCTCTTCCACTCTGACCTTCCCATCCACTTCCTTGAGTTAGCCCAACGCTATGGACCCATCTATCGCCTCCACTTTGGGAATAAAGGTGAGGTTCAGTGCATAACAGGTGGTAGCAGTGGGATGGGGGGAATGTGCAGCAGTTGCGGCCAGCAACTAAATTAAAAATGACCTGTTCGCTGAGGCTTTTAGTAGTTCATTATAGTTTTATTATCTTTACTGCTGCTGGCTGTTTAAATTTTTTTTGGGGGGGGGTTGCTTCTGGGTTGGATCCAGATCCTATCATGCTTCAAGTAGACCCATTGAAATCAATGGGACAGGTCTGCCATGCCCAACTTAAGACTCATTGATCTCAATAGGGTCTACTAAGTAGGACTAATTTTGGATCCATCCCTCTGTGTTTTAAGTTTTAGAAGCTCACATTCAATTATTTTCCTTTTTCTGTTTGCTATTTTTAAAAAAAAAATAATGTGCCACTTTTGAACTGTACTTTTAATATATATTTTTAAGTGGCTTATAAATGCATTAAATGAATAAAGGCTGGGGAAATTAGGAGTGCTTTGTAAACTTTTGCAATAGGATGATCAGGAAGGGGAGGCATCTGCAAACCAAGGGCTAGGAGGAAAGGCTGAAAGAGCTGGGTGTAGTCTAGAGAAGAGAACATTTATAGCTGGGGCATGATCACTGCCTCCGAATATCTGAAGGGCTGTCACGGATGGAGAAGATGGAGCAGACCTGTTCTCTGTCACTCCAGAGGGCAAGACGAGAAGCAGGGAAGCCATGGCAAAAAAATTGACATGCCAACTGAAATTGGTCAAGGGGAAAAGAGCTGATTTTTTAAATCAAATATGGCATGATTTTATTTCACATACGAGTCACGGGCACACGCACCAATATTTATCAAAACCTTTCCTCAAACTGAAAAAGAGAATGAATATAGTCTGTTATTATGAAGAAGCATAAAGAAAACCTCTAAGCAGGCAATGGAATCCATTTGTATTTTTGTCCCTAAATAAAAGGGGGGGGGTTTAAATGTACTATGACCCTTTGTCAAGAACTAGATTTAATTTCGATTAAAAAATTGTCATTGTATTTGGAGAATTAGTAATTAAAAACAAAAAAGGAATGGCAGGGAATTGGATGTTGGCTAATACGTATTAGGAGAAAGGTATTCACAGTAAGAGCTATTGGACAGTGAAATAGACTGGTTTGGGTGAGACATTTTTCTCCCTCTCATCATACTAGAACCCAAAGGGGTCATCCCATGAAGCTGATTGGTGGGAGATTCAGGACAGATCAAAGGAAGGACTTCTTCACACAGCACAGAGTTATACTATGGAATTCACTTCTATAAGATGTAGTGATGGCCACCTTTGGAGGGCTTTAAAAGGGGATTGGACATGCTACCTCCAGTGTCAGAGGCAGTATGCCTATGTACACCAGTTGCTGGGGAACATGGGCAGGAGGGTGCTGTTGCATTCATGTCCTGCTTGTGAGTTTCCCGTGGGCAGCTGGTTGGCCATTGTGTGCACAGAATGCTGGACTAGATGGACCCTTGGTCTCATCCAGGTGGGCTCTTCTTATGTGGTGGTCTCTCCTTTGCTGATGGTATTTAAGGAAAGAAGACACTGCTACCTCCCAAGGCAATCTCTTCCATTGTCCAAATGATCTTACCGGTCGGAAATTTGTTTCTCTTAGGGTGCAATCCTATGGGTTGCTCCCTGGCGAGATGAAAACCTCTGAACTCGGAGGTTTCCGCATATCCAGTGCCTTGCTGGGCTGAAGCCAGCAGGGCAGGAGGAGCGGCAGAGGTGAGCTTTGCCTCTCCTGCCTCCTGGATTATTGTGTTTTTTGCTAGCTGGGTTTTTTTTTTTTTTTTTTTGCTCATCTAGCAATGGCACTTCGAAAGGGAAAGGAAGGAGGCTGGAAGAGGTTTAGGAGAGCTCATATCCTGGCTGCTCCAATCTCCTCCCTGCTCACTGGAATGCCCCCCCCCCCCGTTGATTTTTGACCTCAGAGGCCAGAAACCAACGTGGTTCTTTTGGCGCTGGGGGAGGGGGCTGATCTGCAAGCGCTGTCTCCGACCTCTTGGAGGGGGGAATCCCCCGTATCCTATGGCCCCTCAGACACAATGTCTAGGGGCCATAGGATTTCTCCCTTAGGGTGCAATCCTATGCAAGTTTAGACTGAAAAAAAAGGGCTGCAACTCCCAGCATGCCCCAGCCAGCATAGCTTTTCTCTCTCTAAACTTGCATAGGATTGCGCCTTTAATGTTCTTGTGATCTGGACACTATGCTTCCGTTAATGCAGCTTAAGATGGCATTCGCTTTTTTAAAGCACTGTGTTCAACTCCCCCCCCCCCCCAATTTTCCCACAGTCTTCCTGTGCTCCTGCCTCCTGCAGGAGTCGCTGACCTTGGATGTGGCTCCTGGCTAGAAGGAAGCAATCCAGTGCCAAGATGTGACCAGCAGGTTCATAGATCATAGAGTTGGAAGGAGCCTACAAGGCTATCGAGTCCAACCCCCTGCTCAATGCAGGAAACTAGAGGAGGGGTCTCCCATCCAAGTAATAACCAGGCCTGACCCTGCTTAGCTTTCCACGCTCAGACAAGCTGAGCCAGCGTAAGCCACAGGTTCCTTTGCCTGCACCCCGTTGGAAATGTCCTTCCCTCCATCCCACCTCCATTTCATCAGTTGGGGCTGGCTTTCCATATTTTGGGATTTAAAAAACCCTGTCCAGAGGAACATTTTATCACATGAGCCACCCCCTGGAATCTTACGTGGTACAGACTGGACACCGGTTTACTACCTCCATGAGGACTGGGACTGATAACGGTGACTTCATTGTAGGGGAGCCTACATCCCTGCAGATGGTGTTGGACTTCAAGTCCCATCATCCCCAGTCAGCATAGCCAGGGATGATGAGAGATGGTGGGAGAACCTCTGGGCTTCCAGATGTTGTTGGACTCTGGCTCCCATTTATCCCCCAGAACAACATGGCCAATGGTTAAAGATGATGGGAGTTGTAGTCCAACAACATCTGGAAGGCCACATGTTCCATCTCCCTGCTTTACTCCGTAAGTGTGCTTGCTTTACACTGTGTGTGTGCGCGCGTGTGTGTTTCTGGGAACCAGGCCAAATTTTTGACACACACAATTTGGATAACTGACTCAGAGATTTAAAACAAACACCAAAAAAAATCCTGGCTGGATATTGTTCTTTCTTTGTGATTTTGGTTTGATTAGTGACCCTAATCCCATTATCGTTTCAACTCCAACAGGTTTTGTAAGATTTTGGAAACAGTACAAAAACCTGTTTAGCAAAGTCACAAGTGGGGCAGGTATACACGTCCTGAGCTTGGGTCCTTCCTTCAAATCACCTTCAGTTCTTTCTTTTCAACAAAAGGCTATGTCCAGCCTGAGCTGACAGAAGTTTTGCTGCTATTATGGCTGGGTTTGAGTGATCTAGCACAGTGTTCTCCAACCTTGGGTCCCCAGATGTTTTTGGCCTACAACTCCCAGCATGCCCCAGCCAGCATAGCTGGCTGGGGCATGCTGGGAGTTGTAGGCCAAAAACATCTGGGGACCCAAGGTTGGAGAACACTGATCTAGCTGCTAGATTCTAGCAAACACCTTTCCAACGTCTCTTTCTTTTTCTTCCTGCCCCTTCCCCACCGGTCCCTGCTAGATGTGGTGGTGCTGAACAGCTCGGAGCTCATTCGCGAGGCGCTGATACGGAAATGGTCTGACTTTGCTGGACGGCCTCACAGCTTTACTGGTAATCTCTGCCTGGTTGAGTGGGAGGTTAAAGGCTGTCAGTTGAATGGGAAGCTAAACTTATAGACTTAGTTCAAACATAACAAACCATGGACCAACACTCTGACTTGGTCCAGGGCAGCTTCCTGAGAGTGGCAAACACAAACAGTAACAAATGTTGCAGAAATTGTGTATCAGCAAGGTTTATATATTCATAGGTCACGTTCTGTTGTTGTGTTACAGGGCCTGTTCGCACGTAATGACAACCCATTGGTTAAAAACTGGTCGAACAGGAGAGAGCAAGCACGTTTACTCTGCAACCCATGATTGGCTTCTTCGTAGGTTGCGGAGTGTAACATCTGAACTGCTGGGTTGTTTAGGGGGCTAAACATGACTTAACTGCTTGGTTGTTTAGCCCCTAACGAACCCAGCAGTCTCAGTTCAGATGTTACGCTCCACAACCTTCAAAAAAAGCCAATTGTGGGTTGTGCAGTAAAAGTAGAAGAGGCTCTCTCCTGCTTGTGCATGACAACCAATGGGCTGTTGTTACGTGTGAATCAGGTCATAGTCTTCTCAGAAATTGCAAACATTACACATCAAACTATACATGTTACATCAGCTTTGGCTCTATTGACAATATGGTAAGAACAAAATGCAAAATTGACATCCAAGGAATGGATTTTGTTCACGCTGATGGCAGCCTGCAGTGTAATAGCTAGAAGCTGAAAAACTGCAGGACTTCTAACATTGCATTCTTGGTGTTTAGAGCTGTGGCAAATAGCCATGGCAGAAAAATTGACATTCTGACTGAAACTAGCTGAAGGCAAGTCAAAATATCTTCTTTTTTAAAATCAAATGTAGCATGATTTTATTTCATATATAAATCAGGACATATGCAGCGATATTTGTCAAAGCCTTTCCTCAGGTTATGGAAAAGAGACTACATATAATGTGTTAATATGAAAAGAACCATAAGGAAAACCTCGAATCCACCCATACTTTTGTTAAATGTGCGACCCTCTGTCAATATCTAGATTTCAATTTGATGTATTTTTCTTTCTTCCAGCGCAATCCAATGTGGCTGCCCATAACCCCCCGAACTCGGAGGATGATGGGCATCCTATGCAGGGCGGGAGAAGCGTGCAGGTGAAGGTTGCCTCCGCGCTCCTCCCACCATGCCAAACCCTTAGACCTCTGATTTCAGCCGTCTTAAGTGTGGCACCTCGGAGCACAAGGAGAGGAGGCTGAGGCACTGCCAGGATACTGCATATGCTGGCGGAGCCCCCCACACCCCAAAACACATCTCCGAGGTCACTCTTGCAACCTTGGAGCTGCAGCTGGCGTGGTTCTTTCTGCGCCAGCTGCAAGGGCGGGGGGAGGGCACTCCCAAGTTCGGAATCCCAGATCCGATGTCGCAGCACACTTCGGAGCTGGGACTCCAAATTACCCTATGGCTGTCTACACTCTGTCTAGTGGCCATAGGATTACACCCGTTTGTCTTTGTTTTGGAAAATTAATAACTGAAAGAGAGAATATATGGGCCCTGTGCAAGAGCGCAACAGCGCTCACTTCACATTAATGGGTCTTACTGGGAGAACCTTATAGAGAGGCGAATAAGTTTTCAGTGTTTGATGCAAAACGGGGACGGTGGGGAGAGAAGCTGAGGCTGCATCAAACGCTACATGATGGTTGGGAGGTGGAGACCCTTTGGGCTTTCCACTTCAGGCACCAAAATGTCTTGGCAGTGCCTCTGTGGGACTCAGAGGCCCTTGGGAGAATATGCAAACAGCAGATAAGGCCCAGCCAAAAAAGAAAAAAAAAGAGGCGGCATCATCCTTATCAGGTGTTTTGAATCAGAAAAAGGGTGCTAGATAAAGCAAAACAAATAAAACAGAGCCAGTCAAGCCGAGGTCAACATGGAATTTCCTAGCAGTCAGTGCGTTTGGAGTGTTGAAACATGCTTGGGATGAAGCCCCACCCCTCAGTGTTTGCGTGGGGGACCTTGGTTGGCCTGTGACTTTGGCCTTCTTTCTTCTTTTGTTGTCCTCCCAACGGATAGTCATGATGCAGCACTGGCGATTTCGTCACCAGCGGCACGAGCTCTTCCCTTTGTCCTTCCTTCCCCCACCCGGCAGCAACCTTAAACCTGTAAGCCAGTGTGGTGGAATGGATAGTCTGGGGAGGCCTGGGCTCAAGTCCCCACTTGGCCATGAACCTTACTGGTTGATCCTGTGGGCCGCCTCTCGATCTGGGAAGCAATGTAGGAAATGAGTGCAAAAAAGCCCGGGGGGGGACGACGACACATATGGCCCACAGACCGCATGTTGTTCATCCTTGGCCTACACTGACTGGCAGTGGCAAGCTAGGGTTTCAGATGGGTCTTTCCCAGCCCTACAAGGAGCTGTAGGGGATTGAACCTGGAACCTCTTGTGCCTGCAAAGCAGCTGTCCTACCACAGAGCCATGGCCCTTTCCATTAAGGGTGTTTTCTAATCCCTCCCTCTCCCCCCCCCCATCCTACCCGCAGCAAACCTTGTTTCATTGGGAGGCAAAGACCTGTCCTTGGGTAATTATACCCCCACCTGGCGGTTGCAGCGGAAAATGACCCACGTTGCGATCCAGCGCGGCCTGCGGGGAGACGTAGAACAGATTGTGCAAAACAAGGCTCAACACCTCTGTAAAGTGAGATTATTATTTTTAAAAACCTCTGTGTGTGTGTTTAGAAGGTTAGTATTATTATCCCTGTATTGCTGATGGGGGAGACCAAAGCTGAGAGAGACCAGCTTGCCTAAGGCCTCCTAGCAAACTCTTGGCTGAAGTGAGATTCGAACCAGGGATTTCCTGCTTCATAGCTTAGTCCTATAACCGCTATTCATACAGGTGTGTGTATGTGTGTCTCTCTGTGTGTAATCTCCTCAATTCCCATGAGCAGAGTATGTGATTCTGGGCAGCAGAATCTAGCATCTTCTTCCTCAGGATCTTAGGTTTTTAAAAACAAGTTTCTGGCACTCATTGTTGCAAAGATATGCTCGACATCTGCTGAAATTTCCAAGGGTGAGCTCCAGTGCTCTCCATAGCAAACTTTTGCTTTCCATCCCATGTCGAACAAAACGAGAAAACAATACAAAACAGGTGTCTTTTTTTAAAAAACAAAACAAAACAGTGGAATTAATTATTCAAAATTAGATAAATTATGCATGTTTATTAAAATATGCAAATTCTTTCTTTCTTTCATTTGCTGTGCTTTAAACTGTTCTCAGGGCAGTGAACAATACATTAAAAACAGAAAATACAAACGTTAAAACAAAGAATAAAAACAGCTATAATAAAAGCAAATTAAAGCCAGCAGCAGAAGAAAGTACTAAAAGCACTAAAAACAGTTCTTACAGCCTGGGAGAATGAAACGGTCTCCCTTTTTTACTATTTTTTAAATACAGTAATACCTTGGATTGCAAGTAACTTGGTCTGAGAGCGTTTTGCAAGAGAAGCAAATTTTTTAAATTTTTTTTGACTTGATAAACAAGCAAGGTCTTGCAAGACAAGTCGTAGGGATGTAACCGCTCGCCTCGAGTGGGCCGAAATCGGCCCCACTCACCCCCGCCAGAGACTTGCTTTGATATAAGAGTGTTTTGGATTACAAGCACGATTCCGGAACGAATTATGCTTGCAATCCAAGGTATTACTGTATAAATAATGCAAATATTTATTTTATTTATTTAGATACACGTATCCCTCTTTTCTCAGCTCAAAGCAGCTTACAGTAAAGTATTAGAAACAGATAATTCAACAACAACACATACACACGCACACTGAAAACAGGCCAATTGAGCAGCAGATAATACACAGCAGTGAAGATGAGAACAAAATAGGATTGGCGATAATGGCCAGCAAGGCTGCAAAATTACCTTAATGGAAACTGTAGGCATTTCTCCACTCTCCCTAGCAAAGCACTTCACTTACAGCCCTTGGGCTCCTTCTGATGCTATGTAGACATTCGAATCTAAGGGATGTTTCTTTCTTCCGGCCCTCAACAGGTTCTCCGTGGTTACGACGGGAGGCCAGTGGACGTGGCTCGGAATTTTTCCCTGCATGCCTCTTGGGTCATCTGTACCATGTTGTTTGGGCCTATGGTGAGTGCAGGCAGACATGAATCCCTTCCCTCTCTCTTCCCCGGAGCCTCCCTTTCCTTTTCAGTCATGTTGGTTGCCCACAGACTGCCCTGCTGACTCCCGAGCAGCGGTTCCTGCAGTCTGTCTCCTCCAGCCTGACTCTTGCTCTTCCCTCCGTGGCAGGATATGTCCATCGTTGAAGAAACGCACGATTGCATGGTTGAGCTGGTGGAAATGTGGAGTGCCTTTTCCGTCCAGATCCTGGACTTTTTGCCCTTCCTTAAGGTAAGGATAACTCGGAGTGACACCTTGGACTTCCTTTCCGTTGGCAAGGGTCAATCTCACTTTTTTTGTGTCTTCCTTGACCTAGCAAGTGCAGCTCTCAGATAATTTAGTGGTCAATGACATTGTTTTAGGGCAGCCTTCCCCAGCCTGCCGCCCTCCAGCTGTGTTAGACTACAACTCCCGTCATCCGGGGGTTGGGGAAGACCTAGGGATGGTTGAGTTGTCAACAACCATGTTATTGACCACTCAGCTACCCGAGAGCTGTGCTTGCTAGATCAAGTCACGAGTCTTCAGTACGCAGGTGAAGCGAGTGACCTAGGCACTTTGCCAAGCTTGGCTAACGCAGCTTAGGGCCTGTGCAAAGGAGTGCAGTTTGGTGCTTAAATTCAAGCGTTTGGAGACCTGAGCTTGCCAGATCAAGCCAAAACGTTTGGCACAGTTACCTCAGCCCTTTCAGCAAGCTGATCTCAGCTTGTGTAGAGGTTGGCCTGAGATGAACATTATGTCTGAACTACTTAAGGCATAATCCTATGCATGTTTAAACAGAAAAAAGTCCTACAGCTCCCAGCATTCCCCAGCCAGCATGGCTGGCTGGGGAATGCTGGGAGTTGTAGGACTTTTTTCTGTCTACACATGTATAGGATTGTGCCCTTAGAGAGCTCGGATTTAAGGACTGCTTGCAAGAATTTAGATCTGAGCTGCTAAGTAGCTTATTAACCCCCTAATCTTGCTTCTCTGCCCACAAGCTAAGGAGGCAATGCATAGATCGGCCTTCTCCAACCTGGCACTCTCCAGATGTGTTGGACTGCAAATCTCATCCATGAAGGGAGTTGTGGTCCAACACATCTGGAGAATGCCAGGTTGGGGAAGGCCGGGCTAGATTATAAAGAGGACAGTATATGACTTAAGGGCACAATCCTATGGGCATGCTGGGAGTTGTAGGCCTTTTTTCTGTCTAAACTTGCATAGGATTGCACCTTAAGTTAATTTATTTCATTTTGTGTCCCACCCTTTGCCTAAAGCAGGGGTGGGTGACACATGGTAGGTGGCCCACGTGGCCCCCGCCGCCTTCTGCTGCAGTTTCCACAGACACCCCCCCAATGCCCCACCACTGAAATTTGGGGCAGCGGCAAAAAAGGGTCTGTATTCCGCTGTGGAGTGGAAAATAGGTCAACATTAGTTTGTTCTCAAGCTAAATTTGACCTGTTTACCACTCCTCTATAGTGGAAGAAAGGTCAAATATAGCTTCAGAACAAGAATTCTGCGGGGGGTGGGGCTCAGCAGGAGTGTGGCCAGGTTGGGGGGCTGGGGGGGGGATAGCCTCTAGAACCCCCAAAAAACTGCCCGCCCCTGTTGTGAGGAGCTGAAGGCATCATATATGCTTCTCCCCCTTCCCCTACGTCCTTTATCCTCACAATAGCCCTGTGAGGTAGGTTAGGTTCAGAAATAGTGACTGGCCTAAAGTCACCCAGTGCGCTTCATGGCTGACTAGATCTGAACTCGGTTCTCCCCAGTCCTGGTCTGACACGCTAACCAATATACCCTACTGGCTCGCTACAGGTCAGCCTTGAAGCACAGCAGTATAGTGCCTCTTAATGTTGGCTTAGATTATCCTTCCAAACCTGGCAGGTAAGAGAGTGGCTGCAAAATGTGTTGCTTGCTGTGATGTCATAGAAAGTTCTTTCGCATTCCAGTGGCAGACTGGGGATGATGATCATCCACAGAATGTTGACAAATAGTGCAGCTTCTGTGTGGGACACAGAGAGGGAATCTGGCAGAGGAGGGCCACTGTGCCTGGGGGATGAAAGAGGATGAGGGTGTCCAGCAGAGCGGCTGAAAGGTCCGGGAATCTGGAGGCAGGAAGCAGCGAAACAGAGCTGTGATGGGGAGGCTCTCTTGGTGCTTGTGCTGAAAGCAACTACATTCTGGGCCCCTGCTGCACCCTAGGTCTTCCCAAACCCCAGCTTGCAACACCTGCTTTCCAACATCAAAAGGCGGGACACCTTTATACAAAGGCAGATGAAGAACCACCAGGTGAGAATGTGGCACATGAGTAGGTTGGGTTGGGATTTTCTCGTGATGATCTCTGGCAGAGGTTTGGGTGGGGGGAATCCAGTGATTTAGGCTGCCATCCTATACAAACTTACCTGCGAGTAACTCCCATTGAACTCAGTGGGGCTTACTTCTGAGTAGACTTGTGCAGGATTGCACTGTTCAAAGCAGGAGTGCTGAGAAGAAGACCAGGGTATTCTGGAAGGGCAGCCAGTGGCCCTCCAGATGTTGATGGACTGCAACTTCCATCAGCCCCAGACAGCAGAGCCAGTGGTCAGGGATGATGGGAGTCATAGTCCAATCTTTCGAGAACCACGGGTTCCCTATCCCTGCTTTGAAGATGCCACAAGACAGTCTGATGTTTTTGCTGCAACAGACTGAACACGCTACCCCTTATATTGCCAAATAATCCCAATGAAGCAGGGAAAGAGGAATTCTCCAACATTTGGAGAGGGGTGGGACAAAGCGTAAAATTTCAGAAAACATCTGAGAAATTGCAGCTTAGTTAACGTGGAACAGAATGGTCTTGTTAATGCTGGTAGACAAAAGGAAGCCATGGGCTAAGAGAAGGTGACTGGAAGGGGTAGCCTGTTGCTTCTTCCCACAAAACTGTAAAATAGTATGAAAAAACATCAAAATTGGATTAAATTAGTGTCCTGGTTTCTCTGAGAAGGTGTGGGTGAAGTCCCAGTAAGCAGAAATTGAAGTAGGCATTTGATTCTGAAGAAGAACGTAAGAAGAGCCATGGCTGGATCAGACCAAGGCTCCACCTAGTCCAACATTCTGTGCACACAGTGGCCGACCAGATGCCCCAATAGGAAACCCACGAGCAGGACCTGATTGCAACAGCACCCTCCCGCCCATGTTCCTTGCAACTGGTGTACTTGGGCATACTGCCTCTGATACTGGAGGTAGCATATAGCCATCAGGCCAGTAGCCATTGATAGCTTTCTCCTCCATGAATTTGTCCAATCCCCTTTTAAAGCCGTCCAAATTTGGTGGCCATCGCTACCAAATTTTGTGGAAGTGAATTTCATACTTTAACTATGGTTCTTGTCAGCTTGGGATCTTCAACCCCCCCCCCCCCCCCAAAAGGGAAAAGGAAGCAATGGCCTCCATCCATGGGAATTTTTAAAGAAAAAGTTTTAAACATTCCCCCCCCCCCCGCCGCCGCCTGCTTTTTAGGAATGGCTGGGATTAATTGATTGCTTTCCCTCAGTTTGTGGATTGTGGTTTTAACTGGATGGTTATCTTTTATTATTATTATTATTAATGTTTTAATGAAATGTTGTACACTTAGGAGGGCAGTTATGCCTCCTGGAAGGTACTGTATGAACTATCGAACCAATGAAGAAATTTATTCTGTTGTGCCATACACCCTCACGCTCTCAGGAGACCTGTCAGCCCACAGAGATACGGGACTTAGTGGACCACATGCTGCAGTTCGTCCGTGACCATGGTACCGGCAAGTGGGGGGATACTGCCCTGACGCCGGAGCATGTCCACATGGCCATTGTCGACCTGCTTGTTGGAGGCACAGAGACTACCGCTACCTTACTCACTTGGGTTGTGGCTTTCTTGCTGCACCACCCACAGGTAGGATGAAGGCTTAGGGGGCCGGGCTGGACCGGCATCCAGGGTAGATATGGTCGGGCATCTGCCAAGGGCCCAGACCCCAGCAGGGGCCCACTGCCAGGAGCCCCCTGGAGTTGCTCCTCGTCTTCACCATTGCAACCTGTTTATTCACCCTCCTCTCGTACTGGCCCAGACAACAGTGGTGGTGGTGAGGAGGAGCAGCAGACGCCACGTCTGACTTGCTCACTGGCTCCCTGCCTGCCAAGCAAGCAAGTGGGAGCAATGATGGGAAAGAGGATGAGGAGTGATAGCAGATGGTGACAATGGTGGTGAGAAGATTTGAGTTCCATCTTTGGGTAGAAAGGCAGGGTATAAATAAAATGAAATAAATAAGATAGACTCAGCCTAACCTACCTCACAGGGTTGTTGAGGATAAAATGGAGAGGAGGAGGATTATTATGTAAGCTGCCTTGGGTTCCTTGCCGGAAAAAAGGCGGGATATAAATATAATAAATAAATAAATTGATGGTGCCAATGCCCAAAGGCCCACAAAAACCAGCAGCCAGCCCCGCTTAGGGTGGGAGTACCCCAGGGTTTCTGGGCCCTGTGCCAAAGTAGATTCCCTCCCAGCCCATGTTTTGTTTTGTTTTCCTGTCTGATAGCTCCTCCCAACATCCCTTCCAAAGATCTCCATCTCCTCTTCTCCCTGCAGCGGTCATGGAAGGGAGTCAAAAGATATTTTCCCAAGCAACTGGTATTTCGTGGTACACTACCTCTGAACATGGAGGCTCTATTTCAGCCAAAAGCCACTGCAACATCCTTTAGAAGTGACTTCAATATGTTTATTTATTTAAAGTATTTTTATTTCCTCTCCCACCCACCCCCAGCCAAAAAGCCTCCTGGAGCAGCTAGCATCCAATAAGTAAAACAAGACAGTCCTAGCCCACAGGCTTACAATCTAAAAGGACACAGCATGCAAGGAAAAAGACATGAGGAGGGAAGAGGGGGAAATTCAGTAGTCTTTCAGCAGGGCTGATGGGATGGCCCCACTTTCCCCTCACATCTCTCTCTGTATAGCTGCTGGAATGGCTGCTACATCTGGTAGCAGTGACTTCCATACATTTAATCATGCATTTGTGTGAGGAAGTTAACTTCTGATCTGAATCTAATTGCCGATTGATATCTCTGGGTGACTCTGGTTCTAGTAGTATGAGAAGGCGAGAAAAACATCTCTGTTCATTTTCTACACCAGGGGAATAGGGTACCTGTGGCCCACCAGATGTCCCTGGACTCCCAGCTCCCATCATCCCTGACCATAGGCCATGGTGGCTGGGGCTGATGGGAGTTAGAGTCTGTTGATGTTTGGAGAGCAACAGGTTCCCCACCCCTGCCTTACTGTGTGACATAAGAAGAGAACCCTACTGGATCAGGCCCACCTAGTCTGACCACTGGAAATTTGGGTGGCTACTCTGTGGAGGGCAATCCTCTCTTTGAAGGGCTGACAGAGGACTGTCCTCTATTTTGAAGGTGTCCTCTATTTGAAGGACTGTCCAGTCCAAGTCTGGTTTAAAGATAAAAACCATCAGAAGGGAGAGCTACAAAGGCTTTGAAGTTCAACAGTCAGTACCTGGAGAGCCAGACCGAGCAGGCTATGTTTATTAGTTCATTATATTTGTTATTATTTATTAATTATATTTATATCTTGCCCTTTTCCCTGCAAGGAACCCAAGGCGGCTTACATAATCCTCCTCCTCCTCTGCATTGTATACTCACAACAACCCTGTGAGGTAGGTTAGGCTGAGAGTTAGTCACTGGCCCAAAGTCACCCAGTGAGCTTCATCATGGCCAAGTGGGGACTAGAATCTGGATCTCCTGAGTCCCAGTCCAATACTCTAACCGCTACACCACATTCTACAAGGAGAGCCAGTGTGGTATAGTGGTTACAGTGTTGGACTGGGACTCGGGAGATCCAGGTTCTAGTCCCCACTCGGCCATGAAGCTCATTGGGTGACTTTGAGCCAGTCACTGACTCTCAGCCTAACTTGCCTCACAGGGTTGTTGTGAGGATAAAATGGAGAGGAGGAGGAGCATGTACAACATCTTGGGCTCTTTGGAGGAAAAAGTGGGATAGAAATGCACTAAATAAATAAATTGATTAAATAAAATATGAAAGAGAGTGGACCAGATTTTGACTTTGCAGGGGCTGGTGTAGGAATGTGAAGACTCAAGCTCAGGTGTTTGTGGATATGGTGAGATTTGGGGTTCTACTTCCTCCCCCTCCGACCCCCCAATGTTTGTTCCTGCTTTTCTGGCGCTCCAGGTTCAGGAGCAAATCCACAAAGAGTTAATGACCGTTGTCGGACTCGGTCGCGACCCCATCTACAGCGACCGGGAGCACCTGCCTTATCTCAGCGCCACCATCACGGAGACCTTGCGCCTGCGCCCTTCGGCACCCCTTGCTCTGCCCCATATGACCATCCGTGATACCAGGTACCAGATTCCCACAAGCCCCATCCGGGCATCCTCCACCACCTGTAGTATCTAGGCTGCTGGCCCCACCTCTGACCCCCTGTGGGTCCTGGGACCTGCCCCCTGGACTTCCAAACTTTGTCGTCCTTTTGTGTAGGTAAATAAGAAGAGCCCTGCTGCATCAGACCGAAGGTCCGTCTAATTTAGCTTCCTCCAGACCAGCAATGTCCCTGAGGTGCTCACATGCAGGGCATAAGGCAGGGGTGGACCACCTTGTGTGGCCCTTGAGCCACAGGCAGCCTTTGGCCTAATTTCAAAAGCCTTCTGCTTGCAATTGGTTCAGACCTCTGGCGAGAGTGATCTGTTCCCTCCCTGGCAACTCGCTGGGCAGGAAGGAAGAGGGAGAGAAAAAAGGGTGGCAGAAAGACAATAAGAAAATGTCTGACCCACCCACATTTGGCTCTGGCCTGGTCCACTGCTGGCTTCGGCCTTGCTTGCTGCCGACATGCAACCACCGACAGATAACCCACAAAGTTGTTCACCTCTGGCAAAAGGAGATGATCCTTCCCTGTTGTTTTTTGGTGGCAATGAATTGAATTGGGAGGCATGGGAAGCGCAGGGAATGATGTCCCTCAACTTGCTCAGGAGCATTCTAGAAGCAAAAGAGAGAAAGAAAGAGAGAGGGTGTGGGTGTGGGTGGAAGTGTGGGTGTGGGAAACCACAAAATAGTATTGGAAAATAGAATGTTATAAAATAGGAAAATGCCCTTATAAAATGCCTGACGTGTTTTGGTAAAGACCTACAGAGGCACAAGAATACCATTTTCCTATTAAGGCAACGTGTCTTTTTTATATATATAATATTTATTTATTTGATTTCTACCCCACCTTTTCACCAAAGAAATGGTGCCCAAGGCTAACAAGGCAGCTAAGGACCAACATGCAAAAGAAAAGCTTAGTTCAAATGATTGTAAAAAACTACATTTTTAAAAACCCAACACATTAAAATGCAATAATAAAAGAATAAAAACACAGCAGCCAACCCAACAGACCAGGTTACATGCCAAAGGCCTGCTTGAATACAAAACGTCTTTCCCTGCCAGCAGAAGGATAGGCGCCAATATTCAGTTTTCCAGTGCCATTTTAAGGTTTTGCCTCTCTCTCTCTCTTTTCCTTTTTTGCTTCTTTGTGCTGGGGGGGGGGGGAGCTGCGTTCCTGCACCCTGGCTCGCTACGGGTGAGGCCTTTCCTGGTTCTAGCCAGCCACCCGCTTTGCCACTGGCACCTGGAGGGAGGAGGTCTCCTCATCACTGCCAAGTGAGGGAGGAGCACAGGGCATGGTGGGGCAGCTTTTTAGTGGGGCAGAGGATGGTATTGAGTGAAGGGGTTAAATTTGAGCAGAGTGTGTGCGAGTTGGGAGATTTAATAATCCTGTCTGTGTGCTAGCAGAGGCCTGAAATTCCACACACAGATCTTCCAGATCTCACCTCCCCCCGCGCAGCGTGCAGCGTGTTGTGCCAGCAAGACCAGCCCAGTCGGCCTTGTCAGACTGCTTCCAGCTTCCCCGTTGCAGATTAATCCATGGAGTCAGGAAACACTCTGTAACACCACAGGACTAATTCTACCTGTTTATTCACTTAGCAAGTAAAGTTCTACAGAGTATACATTTCCTAGTTACAGTCCATGTGCAGAGTATAAATGCATAGCGAGCATTACATCCAGTGGAGTAAGTTGAGCTTCACTCCACCTCAGCAAAGACGTTACATTGTTGCAGTAACAAAGGAGAAGAGAGAAAGCAGTCCTGCCTCTCTCTAAGATGGCTTCAGACAGAAAAACAAGTTAGCACGTCATCAGAACATACAAACCATGTGACTAGCTCATATTGCTCCCACGGTCTAGCTTCCCATGCGAAAAACACGGGAATCTAGAAAGACATAACAAACCTGTTTACAGCCATTCTGTTCCTTTCCATGTGTAAACAATGTGCTTCAGCTGGTGAAGTGATACATATCACAACATTGAGACCCCCTCACACTCCCAACACTGAAACTGGCAAGCTGACAAGGACCTGGATTTCAGAATCAAACTCGGAGGGGGGGGGGGTCTTTTCTGATTTCGGGGTCGGTGAGAAATACCTCTGGGTCGCTGAGCCCGATTCCAAATCAAGCTGAGGGGGGTTTGCCTGTCACTAAGCACCATACCAGCCTTCTTTAGTGTTTGGACTTGAATAAGATGCTAGGAGAGGATATATTGTTGAATATTATGCTTCCTATCTCACGTTAGTGAGATCAGTAGAGTAGAGTCCCTTTCCAGCTCAAAAGCTTAGATTTGGCTAGTGTTAGCCAGTTAGCATTTGGTGATCTAGGATGCTTTAAGGCAGACTGGATTTCCCTGGTTTTGCCCCCTTTTCTCTCCCGCAAAACAATAATCAGAGACACAGTCTTGTAAAAGTCAAAAATAACATTTACTCACTCAGATCTTGCAGTTTCATTCAGGCAGACTTAAAAGCGTTTCTTACAGTTGATTAAGGTTCATTTGGTATTACTTGGGGTCTGAACTTATCAGACCCGCAACTCTTGTTACATGGTGTTGTTGGTATTACAGCAAGCAAGCAACTCACTACTGTCTAAGCAGGAAGAGAAGAGCAATGAGCTACACCCACTTCCTGCTAGGGCACACAGGTGAAGATACCCTACTGAGTCTCTTCTGGAAATTCACCTGAGAAGAGTCTGTGGTTTTAACCCTTTCATGCACCTAACTGGTGAAACATGAACCATTGGTTTTGACTGCACTTTAAATATCCCACATTTAGGATGGTCCGCTCCTGATGTGTTGGGGTGCAGCTCCTGTTATTCCCAGCCAGCCATTGTCCGCGGTGGCTGGGCATGCTGGGAGTTGCAGCCGGACAATACTTGCGCCAAACAGCCAGGGCTCCGCACGGAGGGTTGCAGCGGTTGCGTTTGGGACTAAGCGTCCTGGGTGCCCGGGGCTCGCTGAGGAAACGTCCGGGAGTCAGAGCGGAGGGCAGAGGAGGAGGCCAAGGCCTCGCGGCCTGAGAGATGGCATTTTTCAATTTGTGCTTCTTCCTCTCTTCCCCCACCTCCTCCCTCCCGAGTCTGTCTGGCTTTTCGATCCCCAAGGGCACAACAGTCGTCCCCAATCTCTATGGGGCCCATCATGACGAGAGCAAATGGGAACAACCTCTGGAGTTCAGACCAGGTATCGCTCTGTGTGTGTGTGTGTGTGTGTGTGTGTGTGCGCGCGCGCGCGCGTGCAATGAGGACAGAGTTGTGCTCAGTGGTGGCAGCTTGCTGAATGACTTCGGGGGGGGGTTGTTGGGGGGACGGATGAAAAATTGGAGGTGGGTAGAATGGCGTGACTGGAATCCAGAACCCCACGCTGCTTTCAAAAAGCCATCTAAGAATTGCAGGAATGACTTGGAAGCATGTTGCCGCTGGCCAAGGGAACAGACGCCTTGTTGGGGGTGGGCAGGGCACGGCCGGTTTCTTCCTTGGGCTCCTTCAAAGTCCTGCAGCCGGCCATGTGGGAGCAGAGTCTGATGAGAACTCTGCAAAACCAGAGGCCCCAATCCCAGGAGTGGCTCCCTTCCCTAGACTGGCAGCCCCGTTTCTGACACGCTCCATCTCTCTTCCTTCTGCCCAGAGAGATTCCTGGGGGGCGATGCTTCGGCCGAGGCCCAGCGGCACCTGGTGCCGTTCAGCTGTGGAGCGCGGATCTGCCTGGGGGAAGCCTTGGCCCGCATGGAGTCCTTCCTCTTCCTTGCCCACATCCTGCGGGATTTCCAGATCTTGCCCTCGCCGTCAGGATGCCTTCCCGACCTCCGGGGACACTTCGGCTTCCTTGTGCAGTGCAAACCGTTCACCGTGCGGCTGGTGCCCCGGCTGGTGGCTGACCCTAAAGAATGAGGTCTCCACGTGTCAAGAGGACGGAACCCCCTCCCTCATCTGCCCTGGCCCTGTTTTTCCCCTTCTTCTTCCACTCCCAATACTATCTTCACACAGTGCCCCCGACATTCACCAGTTTCACCTGAATCACATGGCACGAAAGGTAGGCTAGCCTCTTCTGCTGAACATGTGCACCCCAAAGACTGGATCTTAGGGCTACTCTACATGAGGTGCTTAAGCTGCTGCTTTACCAAGGCTGATTCTCCCGTTTTCTTTGCGGGAGGAAGAGCCCATCCTTTATATGTGGGGTTTTTCTCTCTCTGCCTGGCCCTTTTCTATATGTTCCTATGTGTTCCATTACACAACCACAAGGTGGCACTGTTTATTTAATCTAACCACCGCTGGGGGCGTTAGGCATATTTAAAGATCTGCATGCTCCCACACAAACCTGCCCAGGTTGTCTTCAGAGGTCCTCTTTGGGCCTCCTTGCCCTTGGAGGTAAAGCAGGTGGTAACCCAAAACTGGGCCTTTTCAGTAGTGGCCCCATTTCTGGAGCACCCTCCCCTGAAAAGCTCATTTGGCAATTGCTTTGTTATCTATTCGGCACCAGGTGAAAACCCTTAAATATATATATTAAAGTCCAGAACTTTTATAGATGCTGTTTGGTATGTGTTTTTATAGTATGGGCATTAATTTCAGCATCTTGTGCTCCTGTTGATATTCTGCTGTTTTAATAGTGTTAACATGCTGAATTGTTTTACTGTGATGATTTCATTGTTAGCCACTCTGGAAACCTTTTTAGATTTGAAGAGTGGGGTAGAAATGTATGTCAATAAAATGTTTAAACAAGTGGGATCTACCAAAAAATGTTGCAGTGTGGACTGCGTCTGTTCATTGTTCCAGTCAGTCAGGCGTTTCCTCCTCTGTGATGCTTCATTCCACTTCCATTCCCCCCCTTCCCACCTCTGTATTTGGGCTGCATTTCCCCCCTCCCCGGGGTTTTGTCTAAAGATTTTTTTAAAATATAGTTGCAAATCGTTGGATTCCCTAAGCCTGCTGATACCTCCCTGTTGCATTGCAGCTCTCTCCTCCCTGATCACCTGGAGTCACACACCCATTTCTAGGCACCACCAAGCTCTTCTCCCTGGTTCACCAGGTACCACCAGTGTTAGATACTACTAGGCTCCACCCCCAATCCACCAGGCTCCTTCCCTGAGAATCCAGAGCAAAGCCAGTGTCAAGGGTAGTCATGGTTGGGCACTTGCCGAGGGCCCACACCCCAGTAGGGGCCCACTGAGAAAAGTCCCCTGGAGTTGCTCCTCCTCTTCACCATTACAACCTGCTTGTTCACCTTCTTCTCATTCTGGCACAGAAAATAGTGGTGGTGTGAAGGAGGAGCAGCAGATGCTACGGCCGACTTGCTCACTGGCTCTCCGCCTGTTAAGCAAGCAAGTGGCAGCAATGATGGGAAAGAGGGTGTCTTGCCCTAGGGACCTCCAAAACCTGGAGCTGGCACTGATCAAGAGACCCAGCAACTCTGTTCCACTCTCAAAATATTGTCAGGTTCAAGCGTGCACAGGTTGTGAGGCACAGAGCTAATGCAAACATACACAACAACATCATCATCAAAAGAAAGAAATTATCCCCTCTCCATTTTCTTTAAATTTATTTATTTTTAAACATTTTCTCACCATGACCTAAAAAATAACTTTTTTCCAAGCGCTTCTTATAGAGAAACTTTACCCCAACCTTTAAAAAAACAAACCAAAAAAACAAGTAACACTGTACAGCCTGCCCCTCCCACCCGGTGCACATATTCTGCCCTGCCTCAAGTTGTAACACAGCCTTGCTGCCCCACAAGAAATCCTTTCTTGTGAACTCTTTCCCCGCCCACTCCTTCCCCCAGCAGTCTAATAGCAAGCTCCTGAGGATGGAGGCTGCTGTTAGAAAACCGTGAGAGTACTAAATGTGCAATTGTATTTGTGCCATTGTAATCAAGTTCAGACCAGAGCACCCACCAGAGTAATTGATGACAGTGTCCAAAAAGGTGCTGGGTGTGCCATGGGAAAGTCAGTGTTTTGCTTGGAGTGGATGGACGATAGCAAGAAATCAAGATCCTGCCAGAGAGACTAGAAAAATCCTCCCCCCACCACAACTTGACTCATCTTGGTGTGTGTCCCCCTCACTTTTCCCCCAGCAAGTTTGAGTTCCCATCTTGCAGATGGGCCCTCCAGTTCCTGTCTTTTCCTATTTGGGGATGGAGGTGCAGGAGACTGGAGTCACTTGTGGTCAATGCTTAAATTGCAGGGATGAGATCCAGGGATAGGGACTCGGACTCCAGGACTCGACTCGTGAGTCGGACTGAGTCCCCCCTCTGACTCGAGTCAGACTCGAGTCCCAATATTTTTAATGGGACTCGAGACTCGACTCGGGACTCAAGACCAAGGACTCATGTTCCAAAATCGTGTTCCTCAAATGCAACATGGATAGGTTTTAGGAAGTACAGCAAGTTTATTTTTTAAAATCATTTCCCTAAAATGCAACCTTTCAGACATTTTGGGTTTGGCTGCCTCTGCCTGCCTGTTTGGGGTTCCTAGCCTCCTCTGCCTGCCTGGTCTCTTCTTAACCACAGTTTGAATTGTCCAAGACAAATGCCTCTGCCTGCCTGTTTTGGGGTTCCCTGCCTCCTCTGCCTGTCTGGTTATTTTGGGTTTGTCTGCCTGGTCTGTTCTTGCCAAAATCAGTTGCAGAGTTTTGAAATAAAAAGGCACACTTGTGCCTAGAATTTATTTAAGCCACACATCTGAAATAGCCTTATTTTGTTGGGAAAACCCCCCATTGATTTTAATAGGGACTCGTGGAGTCAGCTTTGGGAGTGACTCGTGACTCGTGAGTCACCATTTTGGACCAAGGACTCGGACTCGAGACTCGGGTCCTAAGACTCATGACTCGACTCGTGACTCGAAACCAAGGACTCTTCAACATCCCTGATGAGATCCTGTGCAGTTTGTGATGGCTACTGGTTTCAGAAGGCCACATGGGAGGTGGAATTTGGCTAAAACTGGGGGGAAGGGATGAGGAGGGGCTTGTGGATTTCAAAAAGCCCACACAAACACACCTTTCTCCTTGCACTGCTTTGCTTCAGAACTGTTGGCCATCCACTTTTTAACAAATTCAGGAATTCAGGTTACGCCTCACTATTTTGCTCTTGTTTGCTTCGTGTCATTAATTTCTCTTTTTAAAAAAATCACATTTGATTCCTGTTTTTCATCTATCACTTCATCAGGATCCAGGCTATCAGGAGAGTCTTTAATCCATCAGATTGGTTTCTAGTTTCATTCTGCCTTTGGGGTGATGATGCTCTTTTTTTTTTTTTTTTTAAGTACCTGAAGTAATAAGTCAACATAACACACACATGCACAGTCTGCTCGGGACTGAGACCTATTTGGTTTTTAATGACACAGAGGAAACGGAGGTCCCTTGCCAGCCATGAGATGTTTTTCTCAAGGGGTGGTTTAAAAAAATGCCCACAATTTCACTTGTATGGAAAAGGGAAAACAGCTTTCTCTCTCATCCTGAGTGTATACACCCTACAACTGTGAAGGCCATAATGATAAGACTTGTTCTCTATAAAGTGCTACACCACCAGGCACTACACATATTGCTAAATGGAAGCAACACAGGCCCAAATCTCACTGTGGTGGCCAACTTGGTACCTTAAAAAAAAAAAAAAAGAGTTAGAAAATTATTTTTTGTTGCCTTTCAGCCCCCCCAAAGGCCCTCTAAGCAATGGACATTGGCTATTCTTGCTTTCTATAGGCAGGTAGAAAACTCACCCTTGCTCACTGTGTTAATCAACTGTTATTACCGTACTTTGTGTTCTCAGGGGTGATCCCCCCCCCCATCATCATCATCATCTTGAGGTCTTTTCATTCATTTTGTTCTGCTCTTTCCATGCTGTGATCATTTTAAGTCACCCGCTACTTCCTTGTTCCATTTGCCTGTTCTTGGACTTCTGTCCTTCCTTTACAAATGTACTCTTGTTTTGAGCAAAAGAGAGGGATGGGGTACAAGAGGCAAAAAGCTTTTGGTGGTGGAGGAGGGGAGCAGGATATGTATCTTGACTGAGTTCCCAAAGCTCCCAGGAGGGGCAAAAGAAAATGCAAAAATACTGAACAAAAAGTGCTTTTATGTTAACCTGCTTTCAGCAGCAGTGGATGAGTTTAATCTCTCTTCTGAATCCTATTTGGTGGAGGGGGAGGGGGAAGAGGAAATGGAAGAGGCCTGGATATTGAGTGGAGCTGGAGGAGGAAGGTAGGAACCCTTAGGCTGGAGAGAGGAAGAGAGGGACCTGAGGGAGCAGGAACCTGTACAGAAGGGGTCAGCAACTGGAGAACCTTGGGCCAAAAACTGTTCCTTTGAGGGATGTGAACGGAACCACCCAGTTGCCAACCTGGAGAATTGAGAAAATGGCATCGGTGGCGAGAGGCTTTGCTGCCAGCCCGGTTTTAACGATTCTGTTGCTGGCCAACCTCCCCGCATTCCCTTCTTGATGCTCCCCAGAAGTGGCTGACCAGGGCTCGACAGCATTCCGCAACATGACCCAAACTCAAATGTTCCATCCCCTTAACTCTGTCCCTTCCGCTATCCTACCTCGACTCCTCTGTCTGGATGCTTCATGTCCCTGGCATTTTGTGGCTGGTCAGCGGCAGAAAAAAAATAACAAAAAAATAAAAATAATACAAGGTGCTTGTTAATATTTGTCCATTTCCTTTCTTTGTTTTGCTCCATGCTTCTTTTTCCCAGGACGGGAAAGGGGACATTAAGGCAGGGTGTGAGGTATCCCGTTGCGGAGGGGTAGTCGCTAGATCTTCCTGCGGCTGCTCCTCCACTGCCGCTGCTGCCATCACCGCCCTCCCCCTCAATCAGTTCTGCAGCCTTGTTCCTTTTGCTTACGCCCGCCGCAAAGGCTGGAAGCCGCGTGGCCGTAGTTTCATCTCGGTGAAGGGGATGGAAAACTCAAATCCTTTCCAGTTAAACCAGTTGACTCCCTGGGATAGGGGAGAGAGAGAGAGAGAGAAAGGATGACGGTAATTAAACTGTGGAATTCGCTATCACAAGGTGTGATGGCTACCACTTTAGAGGGCTTTAAAAGGGTTTTGGACAAAATCATGGAGGAGAAGGCTATCAATGGCTACTAGTCCTGGTGGCCTCCAGTATCAGAGGCAGTATGCCTTTGTACGCCAGTTGCTGGGGAACATGGGAGGGAGGGTGCTGCTGCTGCATTCATGTCCTGCTTGTGGGCTTCCCATGGGCAGCTGGTTGGCCACTGTGGGATCAGCATGCTGGGCTGGATAGGCCTGGGGAGGGGGCACTCTTTTTTGTGTTGAGCGCCACATTTCCTTGGAGGTAATCGGCCAGGGGCTGCATGTTGGGAGCAGGCAGGACCAAAACCAGCACCAAATTTTGGCCAGAGCCAAACAGTGGGTGGGTGAGATTTTATTCTTGTTTTTCTGCCACCCTCTTTTCTCTCCCCCCACTTCCTCCCAATGCAGTGGTTGGCCAGGGAAGTGACAGATCCCTGAGTCAGGAAGAGCTTCCCTTCTCTTCTTTACAGTACAGTCCTGTTGCAGGCCAGCCCCTCTCTCTTTCTCCCATTTTTTCCTTTGAGGGAAAAGCCCTCTTTCTTTAAATGGCTGTACAGGAGGTAGAAATTGAGATGGACGGAGTCTCCAGCGTGGTGCCTATTGGCACCAATATGCTCACCAGGCTCCCTGCCTCTCCTGATTTTTATTTGATTTCAAAATTAAAAACAACTGGACCATGTCCACCACGGCAGCCATTTCATGAATTGGTAAGTCCCCATTTTGTGAGAGTGCCTATGACACTCTCAAAATTCCAAAAGTGATCATAGACTGAAACAGGTTGGGGACCCCTGGAGTAGGAGGTGACGCCTTTGGGGAAAGCTTCACCAGTTGAACCTGCCATTCAACAGTTCAAAGTACCCTGTTAAAAAAAAAAAGTACAACACCAATTTTCTTTCCCTCCCTTTCACTTCCCCATCTGGTCAGTACCTGATGGTCACGGTTGTTTGCGTAGAGCCCGTTGAGGTTGGTATAGTGGCAGTTGCAGGTACCACCATGCGCCACGGTACGAGACGGCGCATGGGATGATGACCCGATTGGGGTCCCGGTCCCGGGTGGAGAAGACGCTGCCTGAGTGGTAGCTGAATGCGTCACCTGTGGAAGCAGGAAGGGGGTGGTGGTAGAGCGAGAGTGAAAACTGAGAATGATTCTCCGCATGAAGCGCATGGCTCAGCCTTGAATTGTATGACCCCAGGCCTGGCCCAAGGTATCTTGCCACCTCAAGCAAGGTGACAGTGCTGCCAGTAGCTGCCCAACTGCTCACTTGCTTGACCAGCCAGCCCACCTGGCTGCTCGCTCGCTCACTCCTACCCGCCTGGCTGCTTGTGCCTTGTGCCCCAGCTGCAGGACTCCTGAGAGATCAGCCAAACTATCACAAGAGCTTGGTAGCTACACGCACTCACGCCTGCGGTAAGAAGCGCTAGAGTTGTACTATGAAGCCTCGGCGGGGCAGAACAAGGCTTTACATGGCCCCGCTCATGCCCCACCGAGGCCTTACCTTTTTCTTCCGGCCGCTTGAAAAAATCAAGGCAAAAATCAAGGCAAGTGGGAGCGGCGGCGGAAATAAGGCTGGGCAGCACCCCCACCCTTGAATACATCGCTAGAAGCAGCAGCGATGCACCCAGAAGGTTGCTCTAAAGTGCCCTGCCAGCCGCTCTCTTGCTGCGGCTCCAGAGCACCCATTGGAGGGGACAAGGAGGCGGTGGCAGGCCCTCCAGGCAGGGCTGGGGCTGGAGGAGAGCAAAGCAATTTTCCACTCTTCCTGCTCTGTGCTCATGTAATACTAGGGCTGGCCCTGTATGACCCCACAACCTTGTCTCAAGAGTTTCCTTGACCCACCCCACTCCACAAATATAAACAGATCTATGGAGCACATTGGCACGCAGTCATATGTATATGTGAGTGGCAGCTCAAAAATCTGAGGAGGGGGGAAGGCTTATAAAACAAAAACCAACAACCTTTACTCCCCCAGTGCCTTTTGCAGCTGCCTCCAAGAGCCAGAAGCTGTGAGAGACATGAGCACCCACAGCTCAGGATCAGAAGAAGCCCTTCCTTGGAAAGTGCAAACACCTGCCTGCCCTGTTTCTGAGCCGTGTGTGTGTGTGTGTGTGTGTGTAATACAGCCTTGCCAAACCTGGTGTCCTCCAGATGGGCTGGACTACACCTCCCAGCATCCCCATCCTCCATTCCCATGACCCTTGACTCTGATTCCAGTCTCCCCTGTGCGTCTCATACCACATCTGTACTTGTGCATGCGCACCGCCCCCCCCCCCATCAGCCATCTCCCCAGGTGATCCGAGCCCCCCTCACCAGCCGTGCCGCTGTAACTGCCCAGGTGCAGGCGGTAATAATCAGCAGGGGGGTCCACACGGAAGTTTTGATAGGTCGCATAGACGGACTCATTCCCGGCACGGAGATCCACACGCAGCTCGTAGTCCCCTGATGACGTCAACTGGTGCAGAGCATCGTTCCCTGGGAGCAAGCAGAGGAGCAGGATGAGTCCCCCTCTTTTTCTCCGCCTGCCCCACCACATGGCAAGAATGTCAGGCTAGCTTTTGCAAGTTTAATTTCTTCCAAGGGAGAGGTTTATGGTGCCTTTCAAAATCCCTTTGTCTACAAGGAGTAAAATCCAATGTAAGTCCTACTTAGAGTAGACCCATTGAAATGAATGGAATTTAAGTTAGTCATAACTAACCTAAGCCCCATTCATTTCAATGGCTCTATTCCTGGGGTCTCCAATGCAAAGTGCTGCCCTACAGCACCATCTTTATTTGGGTTCCAAAGAGTTTTTGCATTATTGTGCAAAAGGGGTGGGGCCAAAACACCAAAAATACTCATACCTTTTAGCTTATGGCTCTTACTGCCAGTAACTAAGCCTTAGGAGAGGCATTTCAACCTTTTAGAATGGGGGGAAAACTGCACGGTTTTGGTGGTCTGGGAAACCACCAAAGGATTGGTGGTTGGGGAAAAGTGGGTGGGACCAGGGGAAGGGGGAGTGGCCTCTGGGAGAACCCCAGAGGGTCAGATTGGGGCCCCTGGGAGGGCTAGATTTGGCCCCCTGGGAGGGCTAGATTTGGCCCCCGGGCCCAAGGTTCTGCACCAACTATATTAGCTCTCTGGGTGCTAGTTGGAGAAAAAGAGATTAGTAGACCGTACACCAGCCTTTCCCAACCTGGTGCCCTCCAGATGTTTGGACCGCAACTCCCACCAGCCTCAGCCAACCTGGCCAATGGGATGGAATGCTGGAAGCTGTAGTCCAAAACATCTAGTGGGTACCAGGTTGGGGAAGGCCCTCCTGGCTCAGGTTTGGGAGGCCTGGTTTTAAATCCCGGCTCAACTGTGAAAGGTGCTTTTTTGCCATGCCCTGTGCTCTTGGTCTCAATTTCCCGATTTATAAAATGACAATAATGACAAAGAGCAGGACCATCCTGCAGTACAGGCGAGATAAAGACGGGCAAACCAGTGCACGTACCCAGCCAGAATTCCCGCGAGAGGTTGCCAAAGCCCTGGGCGTAATCCTGCCAGTCACGCCAGAAATCCGTCTCACCATTCATCCGACGCTGAAAGACCTGAGGGAGGGAAGGAAGAAGAGTGAAACAGCATAGATGTGCTTTTGTGCCTATGTGAGCAGGCGTGCTTGCTGTCCAAACGAACGTGTGTGTGTGTGCGTGTGCTGTTGTAAATGCATACATTTAATTAGTTTAACTAGTATTCAAAATTCAAAAGCCAAAATAATTGATTCACTCTCCATCTTCCTCAAGAGGGTCAAGCCTGGTTATTACTTGGATGGGATACCCCTCCCCTAGTTTCCTGCAATAAACAGGGGGTTGGATTCGATAGCTTTGTAGGCTCCTTCCAACTCTATCTATGAAATCTATGAAATCTAAGTCCACAAGCAGGTTTCCAGTCTTTCATAAATGAGGATAATTTTTTTCCTTAATTAAAGTACGGTAGTCAAAATATTATTTGTGAAAATAGAGAAATTGTAGATTGGATATGGATTGGTGATAGTTGTCAGACAGAGAGGTGGAAGTCAAATATATTTATATTTTTGTTTTTGTTTTGGAAATTTAATAAAATAAAAAAATTATGAGTAAATGCATACATTTCATGCCAAGGTGGCTCAGATTCGGTGCCAAGCACAGTGGAATTTCTTGGCAGGCAGAAATTATGCAAAGCAAGTCCATTTGCATATATCTGTTTCGCATAATGTGACCCGCTATCTTGGGGATAGGCGAAGTGACATCAGGTGAAGCCCTTCTACAGGCTGGTCGACATGTACGGTTAGCACAGTTTCGATCCTCTGACCCGAGTCTTAGGCAAAATCCACCTGGGAGTTTAGAGGGGTCTGCTGGAAGCCAAGAACAGGTTGATACTTGGCGTAAGAGCATTCAAACAGCACTACTGAAGAAAGCAACGTAATGGGTTTGTTTTTAGTGATGCATGCACATGTCATGGCAGGTGCTCCCTTAGGAGAGGCATCCCCTCTCAAACTCAGAAGGGGTTTCTTGAGGATTTCTTGCATTTCGTTCCACTCTGACCCCACTGTTTACAATCCCCCCACAACCATGAGTGTGTGTGTGTGTGTGTATGCGTGCCAACTCTATGATTAATGTATGCAGAGCATCAAGCCCCGCCAATAGGAAGAGTGGCACAGAGCTGTTCTTTGGCTTCTGATAGGTCAAATGCTCTGCTCGGAAACATTCACAATTATCTCCTTTTTTGGCCTGAGGGCTGAATTGGCTCCAGGCAAGCTGGGGGGGGCATATAAGCAGTGGGCAGGCCCACCCGACTGCTAGCATGATCCCCCGACCCTGATGTGAATGGCCAGACCCCATGCATGTGTACACACACACACACACACACACACTGATAAAAATGAAAGCTGAGCTCAGGTTGTGAAGTTCTGTGCAGAGGTGGTGTTAGGGGGTGGCCCACAAGAGCTGGAGCCCCGAATCTTTCATTTGGAGCCCCGAATCTGGGAGGCCATCTGCCACACCACCCTGCTGTCCATGGGCACTTGCTGAAATAAAAGTCCAGGGGCCCTGAGGATCTCTGTTGCATCTGATCCCCCTGGTTGAGCTGGCTTTTTGCCCACATGTGCTTCACCTCCTGCTCCCCCCTCCCTGAATCTTTTTGCCTGAGATTTTTTTCTGAAATCAAATGCCCTCCTCTCCCTTGTCCATACATCCTTTTTTTTTTTTTTAAATAAATCAGAGTGTCCTTAGGAGACAGGGTCCTTTACAGACACCGACACACACACACACACACACACACACACACACTTTAGAGCATGTATAAATTAGCATGTGCAAATTTGTGTATTATTTTTTTTTGTCCTGTGGGCCTGAGCCCTGGATCTTTTTGGTACCTAGCACCACCCCTGGTTCTGTGGCAGACAAACAAAACTCGGCACACATAGAACATGACTGGGAGATGTGTAGAGGATACAAGGCCCCAATTGCAAGCACATGTTTGTGACCACCACCACTTTCCAGCTGCACCCTTAATACTCACTATCCAGCCTCCTCCATCAGTCTCCATGTCACAGTACACCTGCAAAGGGCGGTCCCGGTTGCCCCCCAGATAAACCGTTGTTACCCGCGAGGGTCCTGGCCCGTTCTGACTCTCCTCCGAGCAATCCCGAGGGAAGGGGTATGTCAGATGCCCTGCCAAGGGAAGAAAGAGTGGATCTATCAATGGCTATCCTGGTATATACTAACAGCAAACTCAATATCCAAGTGCCAATCTGTATGTAGCCAAACTGGCACCGTCCAGAGACAAGGAGGAGGCATCAGCAGGCTTGAGCAAACCCCAAGGTTTGCAGAAGTACAAAAAAGAGAAAGGTGTGTGTGTGTGTGTGTGTGTGTGTGTGTGGGAAACATCCCCCAAGTCCCCATGAGGACTGAGCATGCTCAATGGCCACGGAATGCTGTGTGTGTGTTGGAGGGGGGGAAATTGAAAAACTCAGGGAAGGAGGTGGAATGGAATGGAGTATCGAGGAGCAGGGCGTGGCTGGCTGGCTCAAACCCTGAACAGGAGCACTCCACACTGCAATATTCTGTTGCAGGTCCCACTTGTTAGCCATAGGAGACAGGAAGAGAACCTCCATCTTCAGGGGGAGTACATCTTTGAATGCCAGTGCTGGGGACACCCAGTGGTGTTGGCTCATCCATCATCAGGCGATCACTCGTGACCGAGTAAGATTGTCTTCCGGGATAAAAGGAGGAGATTCTAAAGAAGATTGTGTAGACTCTAGCGATGGGTCCGTAAGTGACTGTGGAGGCCAATTCTAGATCCACACAGCTTCCCACAGTGAGGACACAGGTTACCAGATAGAAGATGGTCCTGTAAAGGATTCATTTGACGTGCTTTTCGCTTAGCACGTTTCTCCCTTTCACCTTGCACTCGGGCTTCTTCAAAGTCCATGGAACCTTTGTGAAAGGCCAACCTCCATTTAGATCGTTCATGGGCCAGAGCTTCCCAGTTTTCGATGTTTATATTGCATTTTTTTAGATTAGCCTTATGAACATCTTTAAACCTCTTATATTGACCACCGATATTCCGCTTTCCATCCTTGAGTTGGGAGTAAAGTAACTGCTTTGGGAGACGGCAGTCAGGCATTCGAACAACATGACCGGTCCACTGAAGTTGGCGTTGAAGGATCATTTTTTCAATGCTAGTAGTCTTTGCTTCTTCCAGTACACTGACATTTGTTCGCCTATCTTCCCAAGTAATTTGCAGGATTTTCCGGAGGCAACGTTGATGAAACCTTTCAAGGAGGTGGAAGTGACGTTTATAGATAGTCCATGTTTCGCAGGCATACAATAAAGTTGGTAATACAATGGCTTCATAAACCAGTGTTTTGGTCTTCTTACAAATATCCCGATCCTCGAACACTCTATGTTTCATTCGAGAAAATGCGGCACTTGCGGAGCTCAGACGATGCTGGATTTCACTGTCGATGTTAGCTGTAACAGAAAGATAGCTGCCAAGATAGAGAAAATGATCGACATTTTCCAGTATTGTCCCGCCAAGCTGGATAGATGGCATCACCAAAGGATTGGCTTGCACTTGCTGATGAAGCACTTTGGTTTTTTTGATGTTAAGTGAGAGACCAAGTTTTTCGTATGCTTCTGCAAAAGTATTTAGGATAGTTTGGAGATCATCCTCTGAATGTGCGGAGACCACATTTCCATCAGCATACTGAAGTTCCACAACGGAGGTTGTAATTACCTTACTTTTTGCTTTCAGCCTGCTGAGATTAAAAAGCTTTCCATCTGTTCGATATATAATTCCCACACTGGTGGGAAGTTTCCCCTCGACAAGATGTAAAACCATGGCGATGAAAATGGCAAATAATGTTGGGGCGATAACACATCCCTGTTTAACACCTGATCCCACTTTAAATGGAGCACCATGAGAGCCGTTGTTGTCCAAAACCGTTGCCGTCATGTTGTCATGGAGAAGTCGCAAGATATTCACAAATTTATTGGGGCATCCAATTTTCATAAGGATAGTCCAGAGAGCTGTACGGTCTACAGTATCAAAGGCCTTAGCCAAATCGATAAATGCCATATAAAGGGGTTGATTTTGCTCCCGGCATTTTTCTTGGAGCTGACGTGCAGTAAAAATCATGTCTACTGTCCCTCTAGAGGGGCGGAAACCATATTGAGTTTCAGGGAGGATCTCTTCTGAAATAGATAGAAGATGGTTTGCGAGAATCCTAGCAAATATTTTACCTGCGGTTGCTAAGAGAGAAATGCCCCGATAGTTTCCACAGTCTGTTCTATCACCCTTCTTAAAGAGGGTGATAATTATGGCATCCCTGAAGTCTTCTGGGATCTCTTCTCTTATCCAGATTTTTTCGATGAGTTTATGAAGATGTTGTACAAGTTCGGGCCCCCCTTCTTTAAAGATTTCAGCAGGAATCCCATCTGGTCCACTAGCTTTGTTGTTCTTCATTTGATTAATGGCTTTTTTTACTTCATCCAAAGTGGGGAGTATTGCAAGTTCCTCTTTAATTTGTTTTTGCGGGATTTGCGAAAAAATCTCATTATCCACCTTAGACTTACGATTTAAAAGGTCATAATAATGCTCTTTCCAACGCAGTGCAATAGACTCTTTGTCTTTTAAGAGTTTGGTGCCATCTTTTGATTGTAAAGGGTTTGTACCATAGGTTTTTGGTCCATAAATGGCCCTTGTGGCCTTAAAAAAGCCCCGTGCATCATGAGATTCTGCAAGTTGTTGAATTTCTTCAGCTTTCTTTTTCCACCAAGCGTTCTTAAGTTCTCTTGTTCTTCTTTGGACCTCAGCCTTTGCGCTAGCGTAGGTTTTTTTCTTGGCAGCGCAGTTAATATCATTTTGCCATATTTGGAAGGCTTTCCTTTTTTGGTCAATTATATATTTAATCTCATTGTCATTTTCATCAAACCAATCCTGATGTTTCTTAGTTGGCTTAGTTGGTGTTGGCTATCACTATTATGTCCTGCTTATGAGCTCCCCAAGGTCACCTGATGCCTGGCCAATGTTGAAGACAGAAGGCTAATTAGATGGGCCCTCGAGATGTTAATGGACTACAGCTCCCATGCTATTGCTATTGCCCATGCTGGGTGGGGCTGATGGGAGTTGGTGTCCAGCAACATCTGGAGGCCCACAGCTTCTCTACCCCAGGTAAAGTCCCATGAACGCATGGGGGAATCTTCCAGTGCTGTAGCTTAAAGAGTCTGCATGTGACATGTGTGGCTCCCAACTTGCTGGAGTGCAGTATCTTTTTCCAGAAATGCAGCAGTCCTCCCTCCCTCTTCAAGGAGAATTTTCCCAGATGAGACTTAAATGATAAATGACCTCTGGTGTGCTATATTCGCATTTTGAATGTGCAACTGGCATTACTGCAGAACAGAAACCAGGAGGAGAGGCATTTGTAATGCAAATGAGCATTCTGGCCAATGTTGGTTGCTGACGTTTCATGTGTGAAAATGCTCCAGGGGTGTGTAGCCTGCTCCACGACAACAACCGCCCCCCCCCCCGGGAAGCCTGTAGGGCTATTACCGGTGGTGAAGGAAGTGGAGATGGGGGCTGTTGGTGTGCCTCTCCTCAGTGCCTGGACTTGAACCTGGTACCGGCTGGAAGGAATCAGGTCGTGGAGTTGATATGAAGTGATGGAAGCATCCAAGGGGATCTCCTGTGGAGTGGAGAATAAAGTCGGGGGTGGGATGAAAAGCAAATGAGCATTAAGCAGCCCCCAGATCCGTTGGACTATAGCTCCCATCATTCCCAACCGGCATGGCCAGCTGGGAGGTCATCCTTCCTTAGGCTGATTACTTGTTAATGGTCCAGGATGACTAGCTCTTGTTTCATCAATGAGAACTATTGACAAGAGATGCTCTCCTGGTAGCTGGAAATCTCTCTTAATCCCCTTGTCATTGGAATGTGGTGTTTGGAGCCAGCATGTTTTGATTCCCAAGAGTTCCGCTAGCATATTTCAACTTGAAAACAAACCACACCACTGTAGTGTCCTCTCAAGGCAATTGAGGAGTGAACAACACTAGCCGTGCTAGACAGTTCGGTACCTTTGATTGTCCGTACGGGGTTTCATAACTCAGAAGATACCCGCCAGGGGGGGCACGGGGTGGTGACCAGGTGAGACGAGCACTGCGAGGTGAGACCTCAGTGGCATGGAGGTCCCGGGGTCCGTCTGCTCCTGGAGGAGGATAAGAGTTTTTTCCCATTTAAAAGCCAGTAGAATTTGGGATCTGACTTGAGGGAAATCGCTACCCCTCCCAATACTACGTGCTCCCTCCCAGCAGTGTAAAATCAGAGGGACCTACGAAGAGTCCTGCCAGAGCAGGCCGAAGGGCCCCCTTGTACAGCAGCATACTGTCTCCAACAAAAATGTCACCTGAAAAACTCACAAGCAAAGTGTGATGAAGTTCGCCATCCCTCATTTGTCTCGGATCATCTGGTACCCAAGAGATATACTGTGCGGCCTTGAATGACCCTGTGTCACCCAAGCCCCATCCACATACCAGTGGTGAAAGTGGCGCTGACCGGAGAGCTACGGTTTCCTTCCTTCTCCCCATAGATGCTGGCCCGATATTCTGTGTCCAGGCGCAGCCCCGACAACCGCAGCTGGACCCGGTTCCCAGGCACTGATTCAGAGACCCTCGAGCCTGGGAGAAATGGAGCAGAGAACATATTACACAGAAAAAGCTAAGAGCATCGTAAGAAGAACCCTGCAGGATCAAATCAAGAGTCCGCCTAATTGAGCATCCCTGGAGCAGGAGCTGCGGCTCAGCGGTAGAGCGCAGGCCTTGTGTGCAGAAGGTCCCAGGTTCAGTCACTGGTATCTCCAATGAAAAAGGCTCTCAGGTAGGAGGGTCTGGAAAAGAGATCCTGCCTGAGACCGTGGAGAACTGCTGTAGAACAGGGATTGGTAGAAGGTGGATTGGATGACTTGCAGTAGATCGGCTTTCCTCAACGTGGTGCCCTCCAGATGTTGTGGATCACAACTCTCAGCATTCTTGATCATTAGCCATGCTGGCTGGGGTGGATGGGAGATGAAGGCCAAAACAGCTGGAGCGCACCAGGTTGGGGAAGGCTGCAGTAGCTCAGCCAAGGTCTCTGAGGGACATGCCACATGAGGCATTTAACCCGCCACTTTACCGAGGCTTCTTCTTCTGTTTTCTTTGCAGGAGGAAAAGCGGGTGCTTTACACATGGTTTTTTCCCATCGGTTTTCTTTCTCTGCCTTTCTATATATTCCATTACACAACCACAAGGTGGCACTGTGGTATAGCTGCGATATTACAGGGGCTTCTCATAGAAATTTATTGTGAGTTTAGGAAATAATACCTCACTTTCCTTGCTCTAAAAAAAGCCGCGGAAATGGCTGCAAAACACAGGAGAGGCCCTGGAGGAGGAGGATGACGAGGTGTAAAGCTCCCACAAACTACCATGAGTGAAGAATCCCGAGCACACAATAAATGCCTCCTGTAGGGAAGCCCTGACTCCAATTGTTTAACAATAACAACAATTGTTTAATAATAGCAAGAAAAGAAAAGAAAAAGCTCCCCCCCCCCCCGTTTCTAAATTAGGCTGTAGGAATTCCTGATTTGTCGTTATTCAGGTACATATTTAGTCCTTGTAGTACGCGGGTTATCTCAGCGTAGTAGGGGATGTGTGAATCAGCAAAACTTGAACTTGCCTAAGTTCTTCGAATTCTATCTTGAAGCTCATTCCGGCTCAAGTCCGTATCAGATTGCGAGCTATAGTTTTTTTTTCTTTTCACACAAAAATCCGTGCATATTTTTTGTGCATATTTTTCTAAATGTACGCATCAATTGTGCACATTTTTTTAATGTATCCATTCTTCTTCCATGGTTTAAAGTGTATTTGTGTGCATTTTTCAAAAATACGCATGCTGTCAAACGCATTTTTGGGTGGTCCATGAATGACACTGCAAGCTTGGAAACATACAGATTTTGACCACAGATTGTGTCCAAGTCCGTTTTCAATCTGGAAGGTGTGAACCAGGTAAATCCTGATCAAAAATGAACCGAAATGAATTTCTCACATATCCCTAAGTGTATGGCGCAGGGGGTAATGGGCTCCACACACCTCCAGCCAACATTTTGCATCCGGCTCCACCCCCAAGCTACCATTTTGCACCTTGGTGAACCTTGGAGTTCTTGGAATTAAAAAAAAGAAAAGAAAAAGTAGGTCCCACACGCCTAAACTCTGCCCATGCCTGGAGTAGACAAGACTAGCTAGGCACACCAGTGGGTTAATTCAGAATAAGACTTCAGGCTAAGGATGGATGAGAATTTTGTTTCAGTTCCGTTTTGATAAGAATTTACCAAAGTTCACTTAGTTCTCCATATTCGGGACAAAAAGAATTTGAAGTTAAAAAATTTGAAAGTGGGAGGAACCAAACTGACAGATCCATCCATTCAGGCCTTGGGTGCTTTGCTCTTAAATGTCTGGCTTTGAACCCCTGTGCAATTATTCCTTCTTAGTTCTTAATCAGGGTTGACATCTCTTTTCCCCCTCTGACAGGCTCCTCGTCTTTAACAACCACATGGCAGGCAGGCACATAATGGTCCTCTCCATGCTGGGAATAGTTTTGCCTATTGAATTTGGCTGGTGCAGATGGGTGAGAATTTCGTTTCAGTTTGGAGGAGGGTGTTAATAAGAATTTACTAGAATTGGTACCGTATATTCAAGAGAGAAAAAACTTGAGATTAAAAAAAAAATGAATGCAGGAGAAAGTTTAACTGACAGATTCACCCATTCCTAAGAGCATGTTCATCCTGTTTCGAACAGTAGCTGGCATGATGATGATGATGATGATGATGATGATGATGATGATGATGATGATTTCATTTCTGCCCAATAGCTGAACCTCTGGGCTATATGCTTCCAGGAAGCCCATAGGTAGGCCAGGAAGGCAAAAGGCACCTCCTGCTGCCTGACCCCCTACAACTGAAAGCCAGTGTGGTGTAGTGGTTAGAGTGTTGGACTGGGACTGGGGAGATCCAGGTTCTAGTCCCCATTCGGACATGAAGCTCACTGGGTGACTTTGGGCCAGTCACTGACTCTCAGCCTACCCTACCTACCCCACGGGGTTGTTGCGAGGATAAAAATGGAGAGGAGGATGAGGATTATGTAAGGCACCTTGGGTTCCTTGCAGGAAAAAAGGTGGGATATATAATAAATAAATAAATATTAAATAAAAACTGGTGTTTGGAGTTACACTGCCTCTGAAGATGGAGGTTTCATTTAGCTATGGTGCCTAAGAGCTGCTGATCTCACCCACAGTAGCCTTTTTCTAACCCTCTTTTAAAGGTATAACAGGGCTGGTGGCAATGAATACCATACATCAGTTGCATGTTCAGCCTTTTCCTGCGTGGAACAGGGGAACAGAGACGCAGGGCCAACCCCCATATGGTCATCTCCACCCCCAGTGGTGTAGTGGGAAATTTTGACGTGCAGGCGCTCATCGTAACAGCCCCTGTAGCCATGCCCCCAAGGAGAGTCCAAAAATGCAGGCAGCTGTGTTGATCCAGATCAACAAAACAGTTCTAGAAGTCTTTGTCTCCACCAGAAGCAGGTCTTCTGTAAAGCGAATGGGTCTTAATAGCCCATTCCAGACCAAGCCACCCCAAAATATTTTGCATTGCAAGATGGAACGATATATTGTTGCTGAGAAAATCCATTTCCCCCGCCCCCAGCTACTGTGAGGGTTACAGCTCAGCTCAGAGGGAACAGGGAAGTCTGAGAGGGGTGGCAGATGACGTCAGCATCCCTGCTAACCAAACAGTGATAGAGCTGCAGCCCGGCAAGCCCGGATTCCGCTACACCACCCCCTGCCCCTGCCCCGTTCCCATCTCTCACCACCAATGGGTCCATAGGTGACAATGTAGTTGTTCATCTCGGCCACAGGAGGGTGCCATGTTAGCACAGCGGAGGAATCGGTTATGTTGAGGGCGCGCAAGTCGGAAGGACCATCCGGGACTGTGGAAAGAGAGAAGGCTGTTTAAGGAGGCGCCAGCCCTAACACGTTCAGCTAAAAGGATCCCAGGTATCAAGGATGCAAAGTATCTCCCTCTAGCCGAAACCCTAGAGCGCCACAGCTATAAACCAGGGGTCCCCAACTCCCGGCACTGGGGGGGAAGCAAGTGAGGTGGCATCCGAGTGGTCAAACTGGGCAAATCTGCTGGATTCCACACACATCCCAGACGGATTCCTCACACATCCCTAGGTGGTTGCACCCCCCCGCCTACCAGGAAGAACATCATGGCAACAGGAAGCCAGCCCGGCCCTATCCATTGGCCAGAGAAAGAGCAGCTGCAAGGAGCCTGTATCCCCCTTCCCTGCCAGAAAGAACACCCAGCTTCAACTGCAGGCTACTGCCCTGGGACTGCTAAACTGACGGGAAGCATACTCTGGCCCATCAGGACACAGGGCTGCTGGCCAGGTCAGCGTCAAAGGTAAGCATGGTCGGGCACCTGCCGAGGGTCCGCAACACAGCAGTGGCCCACTGGCAAGAGCCACCTGGAGTTGCTCCTCCACTTCACCATTGCAGCCTGCTTGTCTACCTGCCTCTTGCTCCGGCCCTGATAACGGTGGTGGTGGGGAGGAGGAGCAGGAGATGCCCCTGCCTGCTTGCTCACTGGCTCTCTGCCTGTTGAGCAAGCAAGTGGTAGCAATGATGATGATGATGATGATGATGATGATGAGTGACAGCAGCTGCTGAGAATGGCAGCAAGAAGGTAGACTCACTTGAGGGAGGGGACCCATTGAGGGTGCCTTGCCCAAGGGCCCTCAAAAACCTGGAGCCGGCATTGTATGTCTGTGTAAGGGTGTTTTTCGTATGATTGAAAGTTGGTTGTCAAGCCACCTTAAGAGTCATTTGATTGAAAGGTGGGCTATAAATCTCAGTAAGTAAACAAATGAACAAGACTACCGAGATATAAAATGTAAGCTTCCCCCCCCATGGGTTTACCTGTGGTGACGTAACCCACCAAGGGCTCACTCTCTTCAAACCCACGAATAGACATCACAATGACCTCGTAGCTGGCTCCCGGGGTCAGGCTGTCAATGGTTGTTCTGAGCTTGGATCCATCCACAGAGATGCTGCTGGGCTCTCCTGCAACAGAATACCGGAGCTCAGAACTTTGTACATGAAAAGTTATGAGGTAGCACGCTGGTCTTCAGTTGGTGGGGACCTGCTAGGGAGGACGGACCTAAGGTGGGTGGGTTGCAACGGCAGCACTAAGACCATGATGCAAATCTATACGGGGCCAGATTCAGATTGAAGCTGGATCCACTGCACTGGTGGAAGTGGACTTCCCAGCCCCCTCCTTCCCCCGTCAGCCCCTCCGGCCCCCTGAGAATGCTACATGGAGAGCCAGGAGACCCTGCTGAATGGGGTGAGCTGTAGTGGGGGGGGGGAACCCGATGGAGGGACTTTCTGCAAGTGGAGCCCTTCCTCTTGCAGAAGGCCCCTTCTTCTTGCAGAAGGCAGATCCTGGATACAACCCATGGTAAAAACAAACAAGCAAACAGGAGATGCATTTTTGGGCTACAGTTGGGCCCCAGGTCTGAAAAGGCTGAAAACTAAGGATGGACCACAGCATGTCCATCCAGGTGCTAGTGCCAGCCCCCAAGAGACAGGAAGATACAAGGCCTCACCCCCAGGGGCATTGCTAGGCTTGGGCTCATGACGGCCTGGCCCCAAATCTATTTCCCAGGGCACCCATCAGATCAATTTGCCACAGCCCTGAGCTTCCATTGGAGCCAATGGAAGTTTTTTTCCTTGGCTTAACTGCCATGCAAGGGGGCAGTTTTCAAGGGGGATTGCAGCTGGGGAAGGAAGGGTTAACTCTCCCCTTCCCACATGCTGCAACATCCCCCACTCAAAGGAAAAAAAAACTTCTTCCATTGCTTTGGGATGATCTGGGTCAGGGTGCAAATTAACTGAAGAATTTGTTTCATTTGAGATGATTTGGATGAGAAATGAATCGGCTGATTTTGCCCTCCTATGAAATGTAAATAAATGCTAGTAATTATTTCTAAATTTGCATATTTGCATTTGTACATATGCATTTGTACATATGCATATTTGCATTTCTAAATTTGCATTTGTACACATAGATTGTACACAGTTTTGTGTCCTATGGGCCTGGGCCCCAAATCTTGTAAGTGCCCGGCAGCGCCTCCTGCTCACCCCCGTCGGAGGGCTGGAAGGAAACTTTGTAGCGATCGATACGAGAGGATGGCGCTCTCCAGTTGGCCACGATGGAGGTCTCATGGATGTCGCTGAACCGTAGGTCCCGGGGACTGTCCAGCTCTGGAGGGAGGGAGAACAGATGAGATGAGAGAGGGCTCCAGGCTGGAACCACTTGTTCTCCCGTTCACTTGAGAAAAGGATATTAGAAAAGGATACTCATAATACTAGAACCCAAAGGGGTGGTCCCATGAAGCTGACTGGTGGGAGATTTGGGACAGATAAAAGGAGGGACTTCTTCACACAACGCATACGGTAATTAAACTATGGAATTCACTTCCACAAGCTGTAGTGATGGCCACCAATATGAATGGCTTCAAAAGGGGATTGGACAAATTCATGGAGGAAAAGGCTATCAGCGGCTACTAGCCCTGATGGCTATATGCTACCTCCAGTATCAGAGGCAGTATGCCTATGTACGCCAGTTGCTGGAGAACATGGGCGGGAAGGTGCCGTTGCACTCATGTCCTGATTGTGGGTTCCAGTGGGCAGCTGGTTGGCCACTGTGTGAACAGAATGCCGGACTAGATGGACCTTGGCATGATCCCGCAGGCCTCTTCATATGTTAAGAACATAAGAACATAAGAAGAGTGATGCTGGATCAGACCAAGTGTCCATCTAGTCCAGCATTCTGTTCACACAGTGGCCAACCAGCTGCCCACTGGAACCCACAATCAGGACATGAGTGCAACAGCAGCCTCCCGCCCATGTTCTTATCTGGGAAAGTACAAATGCAGGAAGGAGAGGAGAGGACCTCTAAGGAAGGGGAGGGGAACCTGTGACCCTCCAGATATTGCTGGATTCCAATCCCCATCAGTCCAAGCCAGCATGGCCAATGGTCAGGGGTGATGGAAGTTGTAGTCCAACAGCATCTGGAAGGCCTCACATTCTCCATCCCTGCTCTAAGGTGCACTAAATTAGAATTTATTCAGCCAAACACATTTGGATGAAAACCTTCATCAGTGGCAGGATAAAGCTAAGCACCTTGTCAAAGAGTTCCAGGGCTGTTTTACAGGTTCAGTTTTGGAATTCCCTGATTGGAAATCCTAACGTATTTTTTTTCTTTAAAAAGCAGCAGTGAGTGGGGGGTGTGGGGAGGAAGGAAACTGACTTGGATTAGGGCTGTGGCTGGGGGGAAAAGGGTTGGACCACCCCTCTCCCTGTACCATGGCCCCGATCCAAATGGGCTGCTTTTCTGAAGAAGAAAATAATGTTGGGGGTGACTTCCAATCCTGTCCTAATGTAAATTTCTTCTTTAAAAGCATCAGTGGCAGTGAGTGGAGAGAGGACTGCTGATCTGGACTGTGGCTTGGGGGATGAGACTGACTTGGATTGGGGCTGCGGCATGGGGACAAAGGGTTGGATCCCCTGCCATGCTCCCAGTCCAAATTGGCTGCTTTTTTTTGATGATGATGAAGAAGAAGAAAGAACAGGAGGAGGAGGATGAAGATGAAGGAAAAAATCACATTGAACGGAGTTCTAATTGTGGTCCTCCAACATGACGTAGTTGTCAGTTTGGCCCTCCAAGAAGCAGGGAGTGCAAAACAAGAGATCCACGCTTTGGCACGTGCCTCTCTCTTACTCAACACCCACCCCACCCCCTGCCCGTGAAATCCTCCCTCCCTTTCTCCTGGGATAGACTGCGGCCAATCTGGCTGACCACAAAGGAAACAGAGTAATGCCAGAGATTAATTCCTTGGGTCTCACAAAGGAAACCACAGTTGGAAGCCGGCCTGGCCTGGTTTGTGCCAAGCCAGGGACGCAGCTGTTGGGTTGCTTGCCTTGCTGCTTCCCAAAAGATCAGCTTGGATCCTTCAACATAACAGCTTCTGCGCTCACCCCCTCCTCTTGATGGCCCTCCCAGCGCAGGTTAACTGGTAGTTAAATTTGATGGCTTAAGCTGGTTGTGGGGAGTTGGCACACACACACACACACAATCATTCAGCTTTTCCTTGCAAAATCTATGGCTGTAGAGCTCTGTAGGCATTTGGCTTAGCCCAGGGGTTGTCCTGTCATCCGGGTTCAGTTGACACAGGAAGCCCAGGGGTGGCTACTAAACCCTACAAGCCTTGGCCTGTCAGGGTGGCTTATAAACCCAGAAGCTGGGCTTATAAGCCACCCCAAATAACCCATGCCAGGTTCACACGACACAAGTCCCCCTGACTTATATGCCGGGGGGGGGGGGCTTGTCGTGTCATGTGAACCCGGTCACATGACAATCATTCAGGTTTTCCTTGTAAAATCTATGGCTGTAGAACACATCAGGGCCAAGTTGAAATGCCCCATATGTGGGCAGAGATATGGGGGTGGAAGGCCTTTAGGGTGACTTTTTTCAGGGTGAGATGATGAAATGGGTTGAAATGGAGGGGGGGCAATGCAAACATCCCCCCCCTTGCGTGCAGAAGTCCCATAGGAACAATGTTATGTCATCATCATGTAATGTTGTTCACAGATGATTTCCGGGGGAGGGGGCAGTCATCAGCGGCCAGGAAGAGCCTGCACTGCCACCACTGCTGTCATTTATCTGTCCCCCTTGTGAATCTGGCAGCAGTGCTGAAAATGGTAAAGAAAAGGCAGCCATTTTGTTCCCCTTAGCCCTCCAATTTTGAGACAAATATTCTCAGATCCGATCCTTTCTTCTCGAGCAAAACTAGTAGTTTGCCTCATTGGCTCTCTGCCTCCACACTCTTCCCTACCTGTTCACTCCATTTCTGTCAGCAACACCCATCCCTTCATATCCAATGGCACGGTGTGAAGTTTCTGCCCACCCAGCCCCCAACTCCAACAGGCTTTCTCCTTCTCTTACAAGAACTGCATTGACAGTCACTGCAGCAGCTAGAGAGTTTCTTATGGCAAGCATTCCATGACATCATGGAAACCCAGCCAATAGCTGTGGGTCAAGGCTCACAGGCAGAAGGTAGCCAGTTTTTCACCTTGCCACAGAATGTGGATTCCACTTCTCTCTGCTCAGCATCATCCATTTGTGAGGTGGCTGATTCCACATGCGCTGTGTGAAAGCTTCGGTTATGGGCCAAAGCGGACATTATTTTAAATCTGTGTCTAGCAGCTGCATTGCCCCCCTATTTACTCTAGGCTGAGGGAGCCCAATCTGGATTAGGACCCTAGTGGGAGGGTTGGGGTGTGTGTTAAGAGCTGGATCAGTCCCCTGCACCTACTCTTATGAAAGTGAAAAAAGACATAGTTGTTAGACGCAGAGTTAAAGTAATGCTGTTTTGGCCCCAACACTCTTTTCCTCCTGCTCTTTTGGCAGTGAGAGGGCACATGTGGCCTTGTTACCTAGGCCGCTTGTCCTTGCTGCTGTGTTGATGTTGGCCACTTCTGACCTGCCCTTGATGCCGTAGACTGTAAGGCTGTATTCGGTGTTGGGTGTAAGGCCCCGAAGAGTGGCAGAGGTCTCATCCCCAGGCAATTTCGCTTCCTTGGCTGGTGGGGGGATCCTCCCACTTCCCTGAAGAGAGTCCTTGTATCGGACCAGGAAGGAATCAAACCCTCCCTCTGGAGCTTCCCAGGTGAGCTGCAGAGTTGTGGGTGTCACCTCGGAGACAACCAGGTGATTGAGCAAGGGCGTGGTCAGTCCACTGGGGGCATCTGGGAAAGCTACATGAGAGAGAACAGGGATGAGCAAATGGGCAAAAAGATTGCACGTGGGGTTCAAATTAAGTGTAAAGTGATGCACACCGGAGCAAAAAATCCTAACTTCACATATACACTCCTTGATCTTTAAAAACAAACAAAATCCACAGGAGATGCTGCTCATACATCTCCTGAGTCGCATCTAATTCTGCCCTAAGTTTCGTTTTTTCTTTCTTTCTTGCATGCAGAAGGCTGAAAAGTGTTAAGATTCCTGTCAAAACAATCTTCAGTGATCGAAAACTGAAGTCCTATACCAGCCTTCCCAAGCCTGGTGCCTTACAGATGTGTTGGGACTACAGCTCCCATTATCCTGATGGGAATCATAGTCCAACACAGCTGGAGGGCACCACCGGGTTGGAAAGGCTGGATTATGAAGGGAGGGGCTGAGGAGAGGTACTCCGTGGGTAGGAATGGGGGAGAGTTCTGCACCCACCACCACCGCCACTCCCCGCCATGCACAGCACGAGTACGGAGGGTCTGTGGCTCAGCAGCAGAGCACATGCTTTGCATGCAGAAGGTCCCAGGTTCGATCCACAGCATCTCCAGGTAGGGCTGGAAAAATTCCCACCTGAAACCCTGGAGAGCCACTGTTGCCAGTCAGTGTCGACAATACTGGGCTAGATGGACCAAGGGCCTGACTCAGTATACGGCAGCTTCCTATGTTCATGCCCCTTTTGCTTTTCAAACCAAACACACACGCTTTTATTTCTATGGGAATGAGGCAAATTAATGGTTTAAACTGCTGGTGTCATGTCTGGTTTGGCCCTCAGTCTGGCCTTTAGCTGCAAGCGACGGCCCAGTTCTCCAGCCATGCCTCTCACCCCCTTTCTGCCCTGTCTTTCTGCTCTCTCTCTTAGGGGTGGCCTTGACTCAGAGAAATGCATGGAACGAGTCACTGGCCTCGTTTTTCACACACGTCAGCAACTGCAGACGCAGCACATTTTTCTTCTCTTTGCATGTTTACCCAACATGAGCGGCCACCACTGTCAGTTCATTAGTAAGCGGTCTGACTCGTGCCATTAATCTCTCCACACATTTCTACGTTTTGCGCACTCTGCCCCTTTTGATGAGTGCAGCCTGTTGCTCCGAGCCACTTCTCTCATTTTTAAAGCCAAGGGAACGGAGCTGAGTCCAAAGGCAGATCTCCCCACTCTGTTAACCGAGCCCATTCAGGGTCAAACTATATGCGACACTAAACGCATCATAAGAAAGTATATCCGCCCCTCTACCCCCAATTTTCATTGGAACCGCAGTGCAGGGGAGGTTTAATTCTTTCTTCCCCACTTGTGGTGCTGACAAAAAACACCTCCCCCACACATGGCTGTTATTGGTCTTAGAAAAATGGCTCCTATCAGGGGAGGCTAGTGACTCCTATTCCGGTGGGGCTCCTTTTCCATCGCAGGTTTTGCAGGTTTTATTTGGAGCTTCATAGGAGCTATCCATGGTACTGAACTCCACCGCCAAAATAAGTTCACCACCATGGAGCACCACTGGCTGGGGCATGCTGGGAGTTGTAGGCCTTTTCTTTCTGTCTAAACTTGCATAGGATAGCGCCTTACGGTGATGAATTAGGGTTGCTAACCTTTTGGGGGATTGTCCTCTGCTCCTGTGTCTTTAACAGCAGCTTGATTTATTTAGCAGAGTGATATCCCAACTCTCCTCTAAAATCTATTGTTGTCATTATTATTTGATTTGTGGCCTGCTTTTTCGGGGTAAAAGTAATCACAAAGCAGATTAGTACATACTATAAAATAAAATAAATAAATAATCAAACCATAAAAACAATGAACAATACTCCATGCATAAGTTATTAAAATAACACGTAAGATACCAGTAGCAGCAGGCAAAACCTCTGTTAAGAGCACAGTACAATAAAATGAACCAAATGCAGACTGGAATAAATAAGTCTATAAAATCCTCTTAAAAGACCAGCAAGGAGAGGGCTGTATGCACTTCCTGGGGGTGGGGGTTTCCAAAGATGTGGGGCCACCACAGAAAAGGCCCTGTTCCTGGTACCGTCTAATCTCACTGCTCTCTCTGGTGTACCGCAGAGCAGGGCTTTCAAGGATCTCAAAGTGGTATACGTAATCTCCCCTCAATTTTATCCTGACAACAACCCTGTGAGGTAGGTTAGGCTGAGAGATAATAACTGGTCTGAGGTAAACCAGTGAGTGTCACGACTGAGTGGGGATTTACATCTAGCTCTCCTTGCTCCTACTAGCTGCCTGTCACTGAAAGCCATGGCTGATTCTCCAGCTGTGCCTCTTACCCCCAGGATTCTCCCTTGTTCTCTGTTTCGGGGTTGGCCTTGGCACAGAGAAATGTGTATAATAAGTCACTTTCCTCATTTTTCAAATGCTTTAGCAGCTGCACGCACATGAGTATGTTTCCCCCCGCTTGTGGGTTGTTTGCCAAACACAAACGTCTGGGGCTGTCAGTTCCTAGTAACATGGCCATTGGTCTGACATGCTAATCACTAGACCACATTGGCTAGGCAGCCATGAACTGGGGGTGATCGTGCTTGATCTGTGAGAAGTTCCACCTGCTCCTTAGACAGCACAACTGAAGCTCTGGGGAAGGAGTCATTTTCTTTTTCTTATTCTCCCCACCCTATTCAGTTGACAATCTTATGAGGAACTTGGTGTTCTCTTGTTTATTTCAGCTCCAGGACAAGAAGAGACCACCAAGGACAGGGAAATGATAAGGGATGGGTGGGGTGAAGGGAGGAGGAATTGTGAAAAGCTGAGGCAAAGTAAAAAAAGGACAAAGGAGGAAATGGAGCCTTGGGAAATAATCTCTTAATCCTACTTCCCAAGGCTCCTAAAGAAATAAACCCTATTTCCCCAAGGCTCCAGGACTGAGGATGCCCTGGGCAAAGTGCACACTGGTGAGTCTCCTCCTCTGCTGGTGGACCCTGGCTGGCTTACCTGGCCATGGTGGTGGCCAGTGGCAGCTTTGGATGGCTGAGGGCTGCCAGTTTAATTGCCCACAATGCCCCAGTGCATCAATTAAAATAGCGTCCAGGCTCAAACACCTGGTTGCTGCTCCAATCACCAGCCTGAAAAAAAAATCCATTAAGGGAAGTCATCAGCAGTGGCTATGGAAGGGTGCTGGGGCCCTGACAGCTCCCTGAGGCTGCCAGCTGCTGATGCCGGTTTTGATTTAGATTTTATCCCACTTTTCTTTAGCAAAACAGGGCTGGGCCTACCATGAGGCACTGAAGGCACTGGAGAGCCCGTGTGGCATAGTGGTGAAAGTGTTGGACTGGGACTCGGGAGATCCAGGTTCTAGTCCCCACTCAGCCATGAAACTCACTGGCTGACTTTGGGCCAGTCACTGACTCTCAGCCTAACCTACCTCACAGGGTTGTTGTGAGGATAAAATGGAGAGGAGGAGAATCATGTATGCTATTTGAGTTCCTTGGAAGGATAAAATTAAAAATACAAGAAAAAAAGAGGAAGAGAGATTTACAAATAGTTTCGGAGCGGAGGATGTACACATAGGAGGGTGGTTCAGGTCTGGGTGAGGACCATTCACCTGTGACAGCATCGGTAGAGATTGGTCCAAGCCGCTTCCTCCCAGAGATGCCGTAGAGGTTAAACTTGTATCGGTGGGAAGGCTTCAAGTCAGAGATGACGACGGTGCGGGAGTTGGCATCAACAGGAACCGTCTGGGTCTTTCCTTCAGTATCCTTGTACTGGATGAGGAAAGAGTCAAATTTCCCAGCAGAGATGGTCCACGAGAGGCGGACAGACTCCTTGGTGACCTCAGAGATGGAAAGGTCGCCCAGTGTAGGTCCAAACTTTGGTTCCGCCATTCGAGCTAGAACAAATTAAAATCAAGAAATTCTGTCAGGCCAAGTGTGGGCCTCATTTCAAAAGCTGTTTGCAAGCTCTCCATTCAGACAGTGGTGCCGTCAGGGCAGGACTTTGGGGGAGATGTCCAGGGCCAAACTCAGCAGAATAAGGGGGGGAAAAGAGGAATAAAAATTTACAAAACTACCAGCTTATTGTAGCTTAAAGCGCTCACTGCCAGGAACTGAGTCTTAGGAGCAGAGGCGGTGTTAGGGGGTGGCCCACTAGGGGTGGAGCCTAGAATCTTTCATCTGGAGCCCCGAATCTCTGGGAGGCCACCTGCCCCACCATCCTGCTGTCCATGGGCACTGGCTGAAGTAAAGGTCCAGGGGCCCTGAGGATCTCTGTAGCATCTGCTCCCCCTGGTTGAGCTGGCTTTTTGCCCACATGTGCTTGACCTCCTGCTCCCCCCTCCCTGAATCTTTTTGCCTGAGATTTTTTTCTGAAATCAAATGCCCTCCTCTCCCTTGTCCATACATCTTTTTGTTTGAGCTTTATAGGAGCTATTGATGGTGTTCCATGGTGGTGAACCTATTTTGGGGACACAGTACAGCACCACGGACAGCTCCTATAAAGCTCAAACAAAAAGATGCCGTGGATAAGGAGCCCCACTGACGCAGGAGTCACCAACCTCCCCTTAGCGATATATAAATACTACAAACAAAACAAACAATTAAATATCCTCCCTAGAAATTCTGAGTTTCTGACCTGTGACTGCTTCGGTGGAGATGGGGCCAAAGCGTTTCCGTCCGGAGATGCCGTAGAGAATGAACTTGTATTTACGGGAGGCTGCCAGGTTGGAGATGACAACATCATGGGCGCTTGCATCCACGGGCAATGCCTGGGGTTTGCCCTCCACATCTCGGTACTGAACAATGAAGGAGTCAAAATTCCCAGTCAGGACAGTCCAGGACAGGCGGACAGACGTGCCGTTGATGTCGGAGGCCGAGAGCTCCCCCAGACTGGGCTGTGGAGGGGCGAGCCGTTCTGAAAAGGCTGGGGTTAGAAAAGAGAGAGGCAGACGGTTCATTCCACAAGGGCTTGAGGATGATATTGGCCTTGCTGATTGTCCCATGATCAAAATTGTGTTGCCAGGTAACGGCTTGTAAGTGGGCCTTCTTGGTAGTGGCACCCACCCTCTGGAATGCTCTCCCACATGTGGTTTGAGAGGTGGAAATTGTGGCGAGCTTTAAATGCCTCTTGAAGACATATCTGTTTACTCAGGCTTTTCCCTGATTTGTAATTTGTTGTTCTACTTGTAACTTTTCTAATGTATTTATTATTTTGGATTGTTTTTACATTGGTTTTTACATTATTTTATATGGACTTTTATGTAAACTGCTTAGAAATCTTAGAATATCAAGCGGTATTGAACTAATTTAAATACTAAATACATGAGTAAATAAATTATATGAGCCTGCTCTTTCCCTTGGCACAATGGGAAAAACCGCAACAGCAACATTAGCATGTGACTCATGAGTGTAGCAGCAAAGATGACAAAAATTGCAGGCCGCCATACTGGTTCATTGGGAAAACACCAAAAGCGACAGTAGTGTCAATACCTTTCTTAGGACCAATTAAGGGCCAAAGTAGATGTGACAAGGGAGAGCTGTCATTGGATCTCCCAACATTCTTTTTCTCACTTTAAAAGCTATGCAATATCTAAAGTTGATGGGACCAAGGTGTTTTTTTTTAACCCTTTCCCTCATGCCAGTTCCCTGATCCATATACCTGTCCACCCCCAACCCAGCAGTTGTTAGGAAAAAAAGACAAGTACAGCAAAGCTGGGAATGGAGAGGTGGCTATATGCTAACCTTCAGTATTGGAGGCAGCATCTCTCTGAATACCAGTTGCTGGGGAACATGGGTGGGAGGGTGCTGTTGCACTCATGTCCTACTTGTGGGCTTCTCATGTGGGCATCGGGTTGGCCACTGTGGGAACCGGATGTTGGACTAGAGGCCTTGGCCCGATCCAGCACAGTTCTTCTTATGTTCTTATGGAGCCAGACCTGTTTCTGATGCCTGTCCCTGGTAAAATACTGCTCCTATTTTGCCCCCTTTTCACCTTTGTGAGAGTTTTCAGGAAAGATTTTTAAAAATTGTTAATGTGGATTGCAAGAGTTGTCATTCTTCAGGTTTTAGACCTTTCCTCTTGAAGGTGAAGTTAAACAGATTTTATTTGTTTATTATTAATTATTACATTTATATCCCGCCCTATAACAATTTATGGTTGTTCTAATTATGACAGCATATTACGTCCTGCTCCCCCCCCCCAAAGTGTAAGAGCTTTTCTACATGAAGCTGTCAATCGGCTGCTAATCTGTTGTATCTACTTTCGCTTTCATAGCAGAACTGGGATCCAAGCACTACACAAGGAGCATTTCCTTCCCTACTTTCCCACTACATGACCTCTAGGTGGCACTGTGGTATAGAGGAATAGTGCAAATACAGAAGTGAAAGAAGTGGCTACTTTCGCTTTTACAATTAAATACTGCATTTCCCCTGCTCTAAAAAAACTCAGCGAAAGCGCTCTTTAGACACAGAAGTGAAACTGAAGGGTCATGACATTGTCTAAAGAACCTGTACACAACTGTGAGTAGGAAATGATGAGCACACAATAAATACCCCTTATAGAAAAGCCCTAACTTTAACAAACATTAAAATAATTGCAGGGCAGGCTATATGGCAGAGTACATTAATATATGATAAACCCAGGGGAGAGGTATCTCTAGCAGTGTGTAAGTGTGTGTGTGTGTGTGTGTGTGTGTGTGTGTGTAATTCAAGTAGTGATCCTTGGGGTTAGAATAGGAGTGTTATAGGTCAGAGAACACTGAGGACTAATAAAAACCAAAGGTTATAACAAGTGCTGTCAGCTGTGTGCTCTACCTATCTACCTGCCTATCCATCTAAAATGTAGGGTTGGATTCAAATTTAGGCACATGCAGCTGGACTGGCGGAAGTGGATTTCCCTGCCCCCTCCTCACCATAGCAGCCCTTCTAGCCCCAGAAAAAATGCTACACAAAGGATTAAGAGGTCTAATAAACAGAATGGGTCTTATTTCTGAGTAAACGTGCACCGTATTCTTTTATGTAAGCCACCTTTGGAAAGGTTTTACCTAGACACCAGAAACCTGGCATGCATATTAAGGGGATCCTAAGGGTGTACACCTCTGGGTTTTTTTTTTTAATGCATTCATTAATTTTAATTAATTTAAATGAGTCCATGCAGCTGAAGCCTGTAGCATCATCTTCAGCCACTAGAGGGAGAATTCCCTAACAAGCACATAGCTTTGCAGTCCGTACAGTTTGAAGCCTAGCCGAGGGACAGAGTTATATAGCAGAGCCCCCCCCCCCCCTGGGGAATGGAGTGAGAGGACCCCTCCCTCAGGGTGCTCCATGGCAGGGGCCGTGCCTAGGGGTGCCAGTGGATGTGGCTTCACTCAGACAGGGCAGGCACAATGTGTCCAACTCTGAAAGCTGTGCAAGTTTGCTTAAAGGTTTCTCTGTGTCAAACAAAGGGCTATTCCAGCTGGGTCCATTTGCTAGTAAATAAATAGAATTGCTCTGAAAATTTCATAAATATGCCAAATAGTACAATTTTATATACCAAGTAAGTTATCAATGATGTATGGGGATGCTATTTAAACAGTAAAATAAATTTAGGATAAGAAAGTAAATGCTGCATATATTTCAATTTCCCCCCAAATTTCCCCTTTCCCCTATATTGTACACACAAATGCAGAGGGGAAACGATTCCCCCCCCCCTAGAAAAATTCTCAATAATTTAGCTGTGAGCATCAACTGGAAGTAAAAGTACTTCTCCACGGGAGGGTACAGCTATAGGTTTAGTGTAATAATCATTCAGTCTCCCTGGGGAGCTGTAGTTCTGTCCACGCTCAGCAATGAAGCTCACCGGCTGTGTGAGATTAGTTATGAGATTAGTTATGGAAGAAAGGCTTCCCTAAAAGACACTTGTCCACCACTACAGACCAGCTGCAGGGGAGGTTTTTTTTTGGTGTGTGTGTGTGTGGGGGGGGAAATCCCAGGATGTTCAAAAAAAGACCTAAACTGATAAACCCAATAGGACTGACATGCCCTCTCTTTGAACTGATCATTGCAAAAGAGCACAGAAATTGTTCAGCAATCCCTGATTGGCTAGGATCCCTCACGTCATAATATGAAAAGCGTGCAGCTTCATTTACCATTAATGAAGTCAGCACATCTCTAAATCAGATGGGCTATATGGCACTGTATGGATACACAGCATCCAGTATGTGCTCCCTGACTGGCTTGGAGCTTAACCTACCTCACAGGGTTGTTGTAGGTAGGGAGCTTTAGCTACCTCACAGGGTTGTTGTGAGGATAAAATGGAAAAGAGGAGGATCATGTGAGCCACCAGAATAAAGGCAGGATATAAATGTAACAAATAAATAAATAAATAAATAAGGTAGCCTATGTTTGGGCTGTTTGGGAAAGTTGCTCTTTTTTTTCAAATTCTGATTCTGATATGAAGTGACTTGATCCATACCTCCTTGACAAATGTGCAGATCGAAACTTAGATACTTGGCAGCTTCATACTTCCTAAATATTCTGATGCAGTCCTCAGCTCAAAATACATTTTGAGAGAAAATAAATTTAGGAAGGTGTATCAGAATGCTATTTTTTGTGCGTATGTGTGTTAGTTCCGGGACGGAATAGAATGGCACAGGCTGGAAAAGTCTACCTGATGGCATCTTTAAGGAGGAGGGTCAGGCGGCTTGCTTGGGTAGTGATCCATGGCATGAGAATTGGGGTGTTAGAAGTACAGTAATACCTTGGATTGCAAGTAACTTGGTCTGAGAGCGTTTTGCAAGACAAGCAATTTTTTAAAATAAATTTTGACTTGATAAACAAGCGACGTCTTGCAATACAAGTTGTAGGGATGTAACCGCTCACCTCGAGCAGGTGTAGCGGGCCGAAATCGGCCCCGCTCACTCCCGCCAGAGACTTGCTTTCATATAAGAGTGTTTTGGATTACAAGCACGTTTCCGGAACGAATTATGCTTACAATCCAAGGCATGACTGTATGTTGCTTTTATCTGTGAAATGTCAGGGGGTATCCAGTTGGAAAATGAATCTCCAGACGGACAATTATCTCTGGATGGACAGTGGGCAACTTTGGGGCGTCCAGGGGCCACTTTCCTGCCACTGCACTGTCAAATTCCAGCAACTTGTAGTGGAAATTCAGTAGCAAACTACTAGGGAGCCTTAGAAAGGCCAAATTTAGCTTGAAAACAAAAGTAAATTTGGCCTTTCTAAGGCTCTGTAGAGGTTTGCCTCTGAAATTTGGCAGCAAACCACCTATTTCTTTTGCTGCCATCACCCCACTGACTTTGGTGGCATGGCAGAGGCAGCACAAGAGGATGGGGGAGGGGGGTTGCATGAAGCCCCTGGTCTAGAGGCAGAAAAGAGGGAGAAAGGCCACAAGGGTTAAAAAAAATAAAAGCTGCCTGTGAAAGTAACATCAGTGATGTTTAAGCAGCCTTACCCAACTTGTTGCCCTCCAGATGTTTTGGACTACAACTCCCACCATTCTTGAGTATTGGCCATGTGGGCTGGGTCTGATGGGAGTTGAAGTACAAAACATCTGGAGGACACCAGATTGGGGGAGGCTCTGTTTAAGGATTAAAGGTAAGACGTGACAGTGGTAATGAAGGGGCCCTTTTCTGTGAGCATATGCTGAGCAAAGCCTTGATGGATTTCACTTCCACAAGGTGTCATGATGGCCACCAATTTTTTTGGGGGGGGGCTTTAAAAGGGGTTGGACAAATTCATGGAGGAGAAGGATATCAGTGGCTACTAGCCCTGATGGCTATATGCTTCCCCCAGCATCAGAGGCAGTATGCCTATGTACACCAGTTGCCGGGGAACATGGGTGGGAGGGTGCTGTTGCACTCATGTCCTGCTTCTGGGCCTCCTGTGGGTATCTGGTTGGCCACTGTGTGCACAGAATGCTGGACTAGATGGACCCTGGGCCTGATCCAGCAGGGCTCTTCTGTTCATGATGCCAAGGTAAATGGGCATCAGTGTTTGCGTGTGTTTCCCAGTGGCAACCTGAAAACAAAACCCGAAAACAGTGACAGAGCCCACAGCCATCCAGCTGTGCATTTGGAGTGTGTGTGTGGGGGGGAGATAATGTTGTGATCTAGAAAGCAAAAGCGTTATGACAAAGAGAGAAACAGTTGCTAGGTGACCACTGGGTCACGGCTGACCTGTCGTGGCCTCTGTGGAGATGGGCCCAAGGCGCTTGCGGCCAGAAACGCCATAGAGGTTGAACCTGTATCTCTGAGAGGGGGCCATGTCATGGAGCCGCAGCGAGCGCAGGCTCCCGTCCACGGGCAAAGCATGGGGTTTCCCGTCTGCGTCCCGATACTGGATGATAAAGGAGTCAAAATTCCCGGTCTCCACAGTCCAAGAGAGGAGGAGCGATTCCGATGTGACTTCGTGGGTCGACAGTTCTCCCAGCTTGAGCTGAGCTTTGCCTTCTGGTTGGGTTCCTGGGCCTGGAACAGAGACGGGAAATGCGATGGTGAGTCTTTGCTGGGCAGAAGAGTTACTATGGTTGTCACATGAGGAGATGTCGGTGCTTGAATTATAGAGGAGAGGCAGAGAGGGCCTTTTTAAAAAAAAATACATAACTTAGGGCACAGTCCTATGCATGTTTAGACAGAAAAAAGTCCTACCGCTCCCAGCATTCCCCAGACAGCACTGCTGGCTGGGGAATGGGAGCCGTAGGACCTTTTTCTGTCTAAGTTTGCATAGGGTTGCACCCTTAATCTGTTTTCATCGGTAAATGTTATTGTTTAACACGAATGCAAAGCACAAAGAAACAATAGAATTAACTGGAAAGAGAGGTTGTTGAATTACATAGTCTATCTGTTGTTAATTCTTTTTTGGGGGAAACAAAACTAGATGTCAACTTACTTCAGTCTGATAATTATATAGTGATGAGCACAAATATTTGTGTTGCAATGAAAACTGTGGACATACTGATGATGGAGCAGGCCTCAACATGGTAAAATGAAGAGGGAAAAGTACAGTTCGGACAATTACGGTGGGCAGGTGTCCTCTTTTACAGAGGACAGTCCTCTATTTGAAGGGCTGTCCAGTTCAAACCCAGTTTAAAGATAAAGAATTATAAGAACTGTAGCTTTAAGGTAAAATATGCTGGTATTTTTGTTATTTTGGCCCCACCTCTTTTGCCTTCAGCCCTGCCCACCACTGGAATGTGCCCCCCCCCCCAGAACTTCTCCAAAATGGAATCTGGCCCTTGGGCTGAAAGAGGTTCTGCACCCCTGGGTTAGATTGGAACTGGGGACATTCAAATCCATGCTCAGCCACAAAGCTTATGGGGTGATCTTGGACCAGTCACTGGCTGAGTTCAGACAACACGATAACCCACACTCAAGGGTTGAGTGTGGGTTGTCATTGAACCGTGAGTTATCATGTTGTCTAAACCCAACTAAGATAACAAACTATGGCTTGTTAACCGCAAACAACCCATGAAAAGGACCCATGGTTTGTGGTTGGGTTGTGAACTGTGGGTTGTTCACCATGTTTGTTATCTCGGCTGGGTTCAGACAACATGATAATCCATACTCAAAGGTTGAATATGGGTTGAGTGTGGGTTGTCATTGAATCGTGCGTTGTTGTTGAAACGTGGGTTATTGTGTTATCTTGGCTGGGTTCAGACAACAATCCATGGCTTGTTAACCATTAACAACCCATGAAGCGAACCCATGGTTTGTTGTTGGGTTGTGAACTGTAGGTTTTTCACCATGGTTTGTTAGCTGGGTTCAGACAACACAGTAACTCACGTTTAAACAACAACCACAGTTCAACGACAATGCACACTCAACCCACACTCAATATTCAACCACTGAGTGTGGGTTATTGTGTTGTTTGAACCCAGTCACTGTCTCTCTGCCTAACCTACCTCACAGGGTTGTCATGAGGATAAAATGAGTGAGGAGGAACCATATATGCTGCCCCAATCTCTGTGAGGAAGGGTGGGATAGAAATGTAATTAATAATACTGTTCATGTTAATTGCATTTGTTATAGTAAGAAGAGAGTTGTTGTTAAGCTGAAGTCACAGTTTGTGTGAAAGACACTTTTTGGAATGGTGTTTCTTCTCACTACACAGCCACGCCATTCTCCTAAGGAAGTAAAGAGGTGAGCAAGGGAAAGATGATAGGCTCCACTGAGAAGCCCCCGCAGCGAAGATTCCCTCTGACCTGTGATGGCATCTGTGGAGATGGGACCAAGGCGCTTGTGACCATAAATGCCGTGGAGGTTGAACTTATATCTACGAGAAGGAGCCAGGCTTGGGACAGTGACATTGCGGGAATCGCCATTCAGGGGCAACACCTGCGGGTTGCCCTCCGCGTCTTTGTACTGGACTAGGAAAGAGTCGAAGCTCCCAGCAGGCACGCTCCAGGACAGACTGACCGAGTCGCTGGTGACCTTGGAGACAGAGAGATCTCCTAGCCTGGGCTGGACTTCTCCCTGAGTTGCTTCTGGAGTTTGAGGGGGAAGAGAAGGGTGGGAAGGGAAGGATAAAGAAAAGCAGGTTCCCGTCACAAATAGAAACTCTAAATATATATAAAAGAAACAAAGGTTAAAACTCTCAGCTCGGAGCAAGTCGATGTGGAAAGCCAACCTGTTGGAGAGAATTAGGAGTAGAGGAAGCTGGTGGGGGAGGCTTGAATCACAACTCCTTAGGACTGGAAGATGGCGGAGTGGGGGGGTAGTCTGGACAAAAGCACCAGGCTTCCCCAATCTCATGCCCTCCAGATGTGTTGGACTTCAACTCCCATCAGGCCTGGCCCACACGGCCAATACTCAAGAATGCTGGGAGTTGTAGTCCAACACATCTGGAGGGCACCAAGTTGCAGAAGGCTGCTTAAATACCATTGACGTTACTTTCCTAGGCAGCTTTTATTTTTTAACCCTTGTGGCCTTGCTCCCTGTTTTCTGCCTTTAGACCAGGGGCTGAGGATGATAGCAGTTGTAGTCCAGCACAGCTAGAGGGCACCAGGCAGGAATTATGAGAGTTGTAGTGCAATGCATCTGGAGGGCACCGGGTTGGGGAAGGCCAACTTAGATAAAGTAGTTTTCAAACTTGTGCTCTGAGGAGAAACCCTGGGGTTCCTTGGAAGCTCATCACTGTTTCCTCAATGAGATTAGTTATGGAAGAAAGGCTTCCCTAAAAGACACTTGTCCACCACTGCAGACCAGCTGCAGGGGAGGTTTTTTTTGGTGTGTGTGTGGGGGGGGGGAATCCTAGGATGTTCAAAAAAGGACCTAAACTGATAAACCCAATAGGACTGACATGCCCTCTCCTTGAACTGATCATTGCAAAAGGGCACAGAAATTGTTCAGCAATCCCTGATTGGCTAGGATCCCTCACGTCATAATATGAAAAGCGTGCAGCTTCATTTACCATTAATGAAGTCAGCACATCTCTAAATCAGATGGGCTATATGGCACTGTATGGATACACAGCATCCAGTATGTGCTCCCTGATTGGCTTGGAGGAATGGAACGTAAGAAAGAAATAGCTGCCAAAGCAGCGGCAGAAGCAAAACCTGTGGGGAAAGACTGCCTGCAAACACTTGTGAACAGCCACTACTTTCAAGTTAAAAATCCCAACTGAAGAACATTCAGCTTAGCACTCATGGGCTCTTGGGAACATGCCCCAGAATCCAGTGGCAATCACTCAGGGGGTTCTACAATAGAACACATCATAATACGCTGCCTTATACTGAGTCAGACCATTGGTCCATCTAGTCCAGTATTGTCTACTCTGGTTGGTAGTGGCTCTCCAGGGTTTCAGATGGGGGGGGGTGTTTGCGTCTTTTCCAGCCCTACTTGGAGATGCCAGGGTTTGGACCTAGGACCTTCTGCTATGGCCCTTCTTGCCAACTCTGGAGTACCTTCTCTGAAGGTAGAAAGTTTGAAAACTGCTGCCTTAGACAGAGATGCTTCTCGCCCTTTCATTGCCCCACAATCTCAGAAAAAGCTGCTGGTGTCACATTCTTGCCTGTCGTGCACCTGCTAGTGATGCAGGGGCTCTGCCAGTAAGAAAAAACCTATCAGCAACCCTAAGGGGAGAGGCACAGTGATTAGGTTTACGGTGTCGATGCAGCCAAAATGGAGGGTGTGAAGATGGGACTTGCAGTAGCTGGGACTTGTAGTGAAAGTCATGTTAGATTCCCCCCCCCCCCATTGCTGTTTAGCTAACGGATTTTACTTTAGCCTCTTTTGGAATGTGTTGGGAGGGCAGTTGGGAGCACCTGGGAGATAACGATGGTCTGCAGAGCTGAGAAGCAAGGTCAGGCGTTAATTGGGATGAGGTCATGAGAAAGTGTCTGCAACTGGCGGGCCCCCCTCCTTCTACAGACAAGAAGACAGGATTGGTGAAGGCTGGGTGGGAAAATGGTTCCTGGTAGCAATAAAGGAGCTAGGGGGGAAAGCTTCAGGGTTCTTCCTCTTGGGCTTGGACGCTATGGAAGTTCCATCTGGGCAGGTACGCCACGCTGGCAGGATAGCTAGGAAAAGCTAGGCCTGGTTTGACTTACTTGGTTCTTGCAGACTTGTGGGGTTTGTTTTTACATCCTTTTAGAGTCCCTTTTTATTCCCATTCCCCTTTCCTCACAACAACTACCTCACCCCTTTTCCCTTACCTTCTTTTAGCCCTTTCTTATAAGGGATTATTTTACTTGTATTGGGCAATTGGAGACCCTACACTGACTAACTTTTTATTTTACTTTTTAATAAAGTCTCCATCTTAAAACTTGGCATGTGTTCTTTGTCTAAAGGTTGGGCTGTTACACCGGTTTGGTGTACGGGACCTTTGGAGGGTGGGTGCCAGTCCAGGGAACATTGGGGCTGTGGCCTACCCTGAAGGGCTGGCATCCTTCACAGAGGGCATCCCGGCATCCCACGTAAAGCCTCTGCTAACCTGTGACAGCATCAATTGAGACGGGCCCAAGACGCTTGTGACCGGAGACTCCGAAGATGTTGAATTTGTATCTCTGCGAAGGTGTGAGGTTGTAGAGGTGAAGGGAGCGCATGACTCCGTCCACTGGTAACATCTGGAGCTTGCCTGTGGCGTCCTTGTATTGGATGAGGAAAGAGTCAAAGTTGCCTTCCTGGATGCTCCAGGAGAGGAGAAGGGAATCTGGGGTGATCTCAGAGACGCTGACGTCTCCGAGGCTGGGCTGAACAGTCTCGCCTGCCGTTTTCTCTGGCTCCTTCTCCTCCACCACCTGCCCAGGTGTTTTTGCAGCTATAAAAATAAGAGAGGAAGATGATGGAAGCCCCTGAGATACGGTTTCCAGGAAGGAATGTGACCTTGAAGTCAGGGTGGTAGCGTCATGGTGATTCTTTCAGTGTTGGCCTCTATGAGATGCTTGTTCACAGAGCTCTCTTTCCCATTTGAGACCTCAAAGGGAGAGAGGAAAAATGTCCACATGTGAAAATCATGCAAACATCTCAGCTGGTGTTGACATTCCCTTTCTGTGGGGCTGTGCATGTGTCACAGTAAAGGACTGAAACCCTGTACCCTCTAGAAAATCCAAATTCCATGCCAGAATCTTACATGTATCTTTTTTAATGAAAGCCAATGCCCTTTCTCCACTGGCTATCATATTCAGTCACCTCTTTCGCTTCTGAGATTTTACCAGGAATTAGCCACAAAGTGCTGAGGGTAAAAAATTCTGCACATGTTCAAAGGCCCCCAATTTCAAATATTCTTGGGTAAGCATTGGCTAAAATTCAGTTAAGCTTATTATATTTTAGAGTACTTATTCCAGAGATAAAGCAAGCGTCACTCTCAGAATACAAACAGCTAGGTTCCAGAGGCTCCTTTAAGGGCTCAATTTCAGGGACTTGTTGAAGAGAAGTTAGCTCCTCACCAAAGAGGAGCGAAGTTTCTATCATGGCCAGTTGCAAAATTTGGATGCCTCATGCCTGTCACAATTCTTCAGACCTATCTTTCAAGTCATAAGACTAGAAACGTGCTTATATTTTTTTACAGGAACTGCCAGGAACAGTGCTTGTTCAGAGTAGAGATATAGTTCAGGGTTTGCTTGAAAGAAAGCTATTTCCAATTCCTCTGTAAAGAGGTAGTAATACCCCCAGAAAAATTTGGATCTCTGAAACCATAATCACAGAGCTTCAAATGTATCTTCCACACCCATAAGGGCTAGAAACTTGATTTTCCATTTTTAAATAAAAGCTGTTAAGTGGAGGAAGTTGAATTGTGTGCCTAACAGATGAATCCTGTACCCTCGTTTCACTTTTTTCTGCATTCCATGTTAAGCATGCAGCCCTTCCTATCAGGAGAAAAAAATGGGCAGACAAAGATGAAAGAAAAGGAGACAGGGGATGATCCTTCCGGAGGGTTCCGGAGACAAGAGGTTGACCTAAAGCCTAATAAAGTGGAAAGGTTGAGTTAAAGGGTGAAAACAATTGTGCTCCCCTGCCCGCTTCTCCAGCACATCTGCTGACCTGTCGTCACGGCATTGGCAGAGACGGGTCCGAGACGTCGCTGTCTAGAGATCCCGTAGAGATTGAACCTGTATTTGTGAGAGGGGGTCAGGTTGGGGACAATGACCTCGTGGGAGCCCCCTCCTACAGGAAGCGCTTGGGGTTTCCCCTCTGCATCCTTGTACTGGACCGAGAAAGAATCAAAGCTTCCCGTGGGGACACTCCACGAGAGGCGGGCAGCGTTCCTGGTGACCTCAGAAACGGAGAGATCTCCCAAGCGGGGCTCCGTTCCAGTAGAGACCTCCTTGTCTGCCTCGTCTCTCACAATGTGTCCCTTCTCATTTTCAGTGGTTGCTAGAATTAAAACAAAGATGTGACTGAGTGGTTTAATTTACCCATGAGGTGCAACCATTATGAATATGCAAGCCCTGGCCGGGGGTTGCCGTGGCTTGGTGTGCCGTTCAAACATGGGTGGCGGGAGTTATTTTAAGGTTAAACAACCCTTGCAGAACCCTAAAATAGATGGTGGGCTATGCGAGGGTTGTTTAACCTTCAAATAACCCTGGCTGCCCGGGTTCAGATGACACAAGTGAGTGAGTGACTGGATTCGCTGTGCTATGGGTCCACTCTGACAGGTAGTGTTGCGCTGGAACGTCTCACCACTCACGGAAGTGCAGACTGCACAGTAATATGGCTGGGTTCACACAACATGACAAGTCAGAGTAGGGGTTGAATATGGGTTGAGAGTGTGGGTTGTCGCTGACAAGTGGCTCGTTGTTGAATCATGGGTTGTTGTGTTGTGTGAACCCAGCCACGTTAGCAAACCATGGTTTCTTTACCATTAGCAGCCCACACTTCACAAACTAAAAACAAACCATGGGTTCCCTTCATGGGTTGTTCATGGTTAACAAACCATTGTTGGCTATTGTGGCTGGGTTCACACAAGGCTCTTTGTTGTTCTACTCATCTATATCCTGCTGGGCAGAAGGCCTGATGTACAGCTAGGTCTTTTTGGCTGGCTCCTTCTTGACAAGAGATCTGAAAGCAAGGCCTAATAGGGGAGGAAAGATGGAACCTCAGAGACTGGCTGCCTGTTGTTTCTAAAAGAGAAGGTGAAATTATGGAGAGAATGACTGCAGTTTTTAGATCCTTTCTGACCTGTGACAATACTGACAGAGGCCGGGCCAAAGCGCTTGCGTCCAGAGACACCGTAGAGATTGAACTTGTATTTGTAGGAAGACACCAGGTAGTAAATCACCACCCAGTTAGTCTCCTTGTCTACAGGCAGGGACTGAGGTCTGCTTTCAGCATCCTTGTATTGGACCAGGAAGGAGTCAAAAATCCCAGCGGGGACATTCCAAGAGAGACGGACAGAGTCGCTGGTGACATTGGACACAGAGAGCTCCCCCAGGTTGGGCACTGGGGGTGGTGTTGCTGTTCCCTTCTCCTCCACAACCTGCTCTGATGCTGATGGAGCTGTAAAAAAAAAAAAAGGAAGAGAAAGTCAAGAGTAAGTTGATGGCCGGGCACAGCTTCTGTGACTGATGAGCTTCCAGTTGTGGGATATACAAAAGAGAGGATGAAAATGCTGAGTTAGACATGGCTTTATCGATCCTGATTTAAAGTAGACTTAGGATATAGCTACACCTCCACCAAACCTGCTGGATTTAAGCTGATTTGGGCCAATTCAAAACAGCCTCATGGATAAGACAACGAGGAAAGGATCTAAAACAAAGCCAAACAGCGGCAGTGAAGATGGAAGGTTAAACTTTATTGGTGCTTGTCCAGAAAGGCTGTTGAAATCAAATTGGTAGTGGAGGGCCCTGCAGTGAACAAACCGAATGAAAATGGGGAAGGGGGGGTAGAAGACAGAGCTGAAAAGTGTTTGAGAGGGCAAATTACGGTATCTAGGAATGTAGTGGAAATGGTGAGCCGCACTGACTTCTCTGGGTCAAACGTATATCACACCAGAAATCTATACTTTTGAAATCTATACTTTTGTTCCAGAGACACTTCCCCGCCCTAGTCTTCTACCTGCAACAGCCACTACCCAGTCAGAGTGGAACAGAAGGATCAGATTGGAAACCTAATGTAGGTACGTTCTGGTTAGGATGTCATGTAACATAGTGGGATATGGTACCACCTCCACATGTTACAGTTTTGAAGCCTGGGCCTCTGTATAGACCCATTTTTTCCTGTCCTGGAGACCTTAGCTAGTCTCTCACTAGTCCCGGATCACTGGGTGCAGCTTCCACTATACTGTTCCATTCATGGGACAGAGAGAGAATGGTGCTCTGTTTTACAAGATGGTTCCTGTGCACCAAAATGGCTTGAGGCCTGCTCCCAGCTGCTACAAGCCAACTAACAACACAGGGCAAACAATCTAACAGAGGAGTAGCCTGTTTCACCTTGTCTCCTGCTCTTGGGCACACTGCTGACCTGTCAAGGCATCAGTGGATATGAGGCCAATATGTTCACCACTGGAGATGCTGGAGAGGTTAAATCAGCATTTGTAAGAAAGAGCCAGTTGAGGCACTGTGACCTCACCTGAGCCACCGTCCACAGACAAGGGCTGCAGCTCCATCTTCATACTGAACAAAGAAGGAGCTGAAACTCCCGAATGGGACACTCACAGCAGTGAGCTGTAATTTGGGGAGGATCCCCAAAAAGAAGGTGGAGGGAGGTGCCTTCCACGAGTGCAGCCCTTCTCCTCACAGAAGGCCCCTTCCTCTTGAGGAAGGCAGTTCCTGGATCCAACCCATTCTGCGCTTGTACCTTTGTAAATAAAACAAATATGACAACAAGAACCCCATACACTTCTAGTGCTCCCTCACTGGAAGGAAACCAAAGCAAAAGTAGCGCTGCCCTGGAATGTCTTGCCACTCACAAAAGTTAGGATTGTACAATAATATATCTGTTGACTGATGATAGCGCTTCCTGCGTGACCCATGGAAGGTGATGCTGCCACAACAGGCTCTTCGTAGTTCTTCTCTTCTGTGTCTCTATCCCACTGGGAAGAAGGCCTGATGTAAGGCTAGATGGGCCTGTTTGGCTGGCTACTTCTTGAAAAGAAGTCTGAAAGCAAAGCATTAAGGAAGGGCTAGTGGGGGGGGGGGAGAGATGGAACCTCAGAGACTGGCTGCCTGTCATTTCATTTCTAAAAGAGAAGGTGAAATTATGGAGAGAATGACTGCAGTTTTTAGATCCTTTCTGACCTGTGACAATACTGACAGAGACCGGGCCAAAGCGCTTGCGTCCAGAGACACCGTAGAGGTTGAACTTGTATCTGTAGGAAGACACCAGGTAGTAAATCACCACCCAGTTAGTCTCCTTGTCTACAGGCAGGGACTGAGGTCTGCTTTCAGCATCCTTGTATTGGACCAGGAAGGAGTCAAAAATCCCAGCGGGGACATTCCAAGAGAGACGGACAGAGTCGCTGGTGACATTGGACACGGAGAGCTCCCCCAGGTTGGGCACTGGGGGTGGTGTTGCTGTTCCCTTCTCCTCCACAACCTGCTCTGATGCTGATGGAACTGTAAAAAAAAAAAAAAAAAAAGGAAGAGAAAGTCAAGAGTAAGATGATGATGGGGAACAGCTTCCATGACTGATGAGCTTCCAGTTGTGGGATGTACAAAAGAGAGGATGAAAATGCTGAGTAAGACATCGATCCTGATTTAAAGTACAGTAATACCTTGGATTGAGAGCATAATTCATTCTGGAACCGTGCTTGTAATCCAAAACACTCTTATATCAAAGCGAGTCTCTGGCGGGTGTGAGCGGGGCCGATTTCGGCCCGCTCCGCCCGCTCGAGGCGAGCGGTTACATCCTTACAATACCTGTATTGCAAGACGTTGCTTGTTTATGAAGTCAAAATTTATTTTAAAAAATTTGCTTGTCTTGCAAAACCCTCTCAGACCAAGTTACTTGCAATCCAAGGTATTACTGTAGACTTAGGATATAGCTACACCTCCACCAAACCTGCTGGATTTAAGCTGATTTGGGCCCATTCAAAACAGCCTCATGGATAAGACAGTGAGGAAAGGATCTAAAACAAAGTCAAACAGAGGCAGTGAAGATAGAAGGTTAAACTTTATTGGTGCTTGTCCAGAAAGGCTGTTGAAATCAAATCGGTAGTGGAGGGCCCTGCAGCGAACAAACTGAATGAAAATGGGGAAGGGGGGGTAGGAGACAGAGCTGAAAAGAGTTTGAGAGGGGAAATTCTCTAGGAAAAGTAGGAATGCAGTGGAAATGGTGAGCCCCACTATGCTCTCTGTGTCAAAGGTATGCCACATCAGAAACATGAAAGCTGGCTAGCCTAATACTATACTTTTGTTCCAGGGTCACTTCCCCGCCCCAGTCTTCTCCCTGCAACAGCCACTACCCGATCAGATTTGAAAGGAAGGATCAAATTGGAAACCTAATGTAGGTACATTCTGGTTAGGATGAAGTAACATACTGGGATTGGATATGGTACCACCTCCACATGTTGCGGTTTCGAATCCTGGACCTCTGTTTGGAACTATTTTTTCCTGCCCTGGAGACCTTAGCCATTCTCCCACTAGTCCCAGATCACTTTTGCAGTGGCAAATTCAGCACCTATGGTGGTGGCAAATTTGGTAGTGGTGGGGTGCAGTTCCTGTAGGGCCTCCTCCTAGCCCCTGGAAGTTGCCCGCCCTGCTCTAGCAGAGGAGTAGCCCATTTCACTTTGTCTCCAGGGGTTGGGCAGGGGTGCGCGCGCACTGCTGACCTGTGAAGGCGTCAGTGGATACGGGGCCAAGATACTCGCCACCGGAGATACCGTAGAGGTCGAATTGGTATCTGTGAGAAGGAGCCAGGTTACGGACTGTGACCTCACGGGAGCCACCGTCCACAGGCAGAGTCTGCGGCTTGTCCTGTCCATCTTTGTACTGAACAAGGAAGGAGTCGAAACTTCCGACTGGGACACTCCAGGAAAGACGGACGGAATCGCTCTTGGCTTCTGAGACTGAGAACTCCCCCAAGCTAGGCTTATTCCCTCCATCTTCCTCCTCTTCCTCCTCTGTTTCAGCAAGATCAAAAATTGGGGCAGGGGAGGGGAGGAGAGGAAAAAGATTCCACAATTAGGGATGGAAGAGCCAAGGATGCTCAGGCTTGCTGAAATTCTCCGAACTTTACTCCAAAGCTCCATTTGGCTTGCTCCCATTCTATTTGTGACCCGTTTTTTCGGTTTGTTCGAAAGTTGTGCATTTTTAAAATTGTGCATTTCTAAAAGTGCACATTTTTAAAGTGCACATTTTGCAAGCACAAGTTTGGGAATTTGTGAACATTTTTTGGAGAACATGTGCTCCTGTTCAGGGTTGTAAACAGGGTATTATCGAGTGATTTGCCAACTGAAACAAAATTCTCATATATCCCTAACCAGGATCATTTTGCTATAAAGTGTGGGAAAGAAAACATGAAAAGGCTAACATAACCCCATGAGAGAGAAAATGCAGGCAAGATAAAGGAGAAATGGTTCCAGCCCAGCTCCTTATACCCAGCGATCAAGAAAAAAATTGTTCTTTATAGGAGCGTGGAGATGAGAAACTGGGGATTGAGGAAAACAGAACTACAGAACTGCTGTGAGATGGAATCATAGAATCTTAGGGTTGGAAGGGACCTCAGAGGTCCTCCAGCCCAACCCTCCTGCCAGTGCAGAAAACCTGCTTCGGGGCAGGCTGGTGACACCTATGTCAGTGGGGCTCCTTATCTATTGCAGGTTTTACTCTAACCTTGATAGGCGCTATCCATGGTGCTACATGGTGGTGAATCTACTTTGGGGGTGGAGTTCGGCACCATGGATAGTGCCCATAGAGCCCAGAAGAAAACCTGGAACAGGACCATCTCTCTTCACTGCTGTCCTGTCATGCAACACCCTGATCATCCTACTCCACAGTTGCCCAAGCTGGACTCCAGCTCCCATCAGCCCCAGCCCAGTGGTTAAGGATGATGGGAGTTTGGAGTCCAAATCCACTGGAGGGACCAAGGTTGGGGAAGACTGGCCTACTCGGTCCAGAGTAACACAAGGGGACCATCCACGGGTCAGGGTGGTAGAGAGCGTTCTGCATGCATAAGACACCCGGGCTCTATCCTTGGCATTTTCAGCTGAAAGATTCTCAGTCAGCGTCACTGGGAAAGACCCCTGTGTGCGTGAGACCCTGGAATGTCCTGCTCTGGGCTCCATGGACCAGAATGAGGGAGGGTCTTATGGCAGAGCACCTGCTTTGCATGCAGAGGGTCCCAGGTTACATCTCCAGTTAAAGGGGCTGCAGGTGTTCGGTGTGGAACTCAGAAGTCCTTTCTCCAGACAGTGAAATGGGTTGTTCCCATATTTTCCTATCTCTGTGCTTGGAAGATTGCAGGTCCTTGTTGAGCCATTTTGCGGGGTTAAAAAAATATTTTTCTTTCTGTTTAGAAACTTCCAGATTCCTGTGTGCCAAAGGAATCCCCTGAGTATGTAGAACCCACTCCCTTATTTTTGAGTTGCTTCTGAATGGATAGGCACTTGACCACCCAAGTTCTCTACTGGAGGGAATGATGTCTTTTTACTAAGCACTGATGGCCGGAAGACACTTGCTTAAATGAGCACTGATGGCTTTTGATGCCTGGTGGCTACTAACTATTGCCCACACCCCACCAGGGTGTAGGCAATAGCTGGAGGCTATGGTGATCAGAGTTTTTGCAGCTACCTGGCAAGAAAGAGCCTTGAGTAGATCCAAGAGCATGCTGTTTGCTTTTGGGGTAACATAATTATTGAAATACTGGCACCGTTAGTCTAGTAGTTTATTATTTATTTGTTACATTTATATCCCACCTTTTCCTCCAAGGACCCCAGCTTACATGATCCTCCTCCCCCTCCTCTCTATTTTATCCTCACTACAATCCTGCGAGGTAGGTTAGGCTGCAAATTAGTGGCTGGCCCAAAGTCACCCAGTCAGCTTCATGGGGACTTGAACGCAGGTCTCTCCAGTCCCAGTCCAACACTAATGAATACACCATACTGGCTCTCTAGTAGCTGTTTGCTGCTCCTTCCTTGCTCAACGTGTATATTTAAAAATAAGCAAATATTGTAAATGCCACAGGTCTCCTTCACGAGGAAATGGACTCTGAAAATGTCTGTCATGAAAGTTCCTACCGACTGGGGAAGCATGTAAAATAGGAAGGGAAAAAAAGCTTTAAGAAACAAAAAGATGGAGACTGTAAACAGAAGCAGGCTGGTGGTGAAGAACATGGCTGAGGAACATGTGGCCCTCCAGATGTTCTTGGAATACAACTCCCATCATTCCTGAGTGTTGGCCATGCTGGCTGAAGCTGATAGGAGTTGGAGCCCAACAATACAGGAGTTGCCCCACCCCTGGCTTAGAAGAAAAGAGGATGCAAGGGGGAAATTGGCTTCTCCACCGCTGCCCCACTTTATATATAGGTAAAAGAAGGCTGTACTTCTGCTGACCTGTGGTGGCTTCTGAGGAAATAGGACCAAGGCGCTTGCGACCAGAAATACCAAAGAGGTTGAACTTGTATCTGCGGGAAGGAACCAGGTTGGAGACAGTGACCTCATGAGAGGCTCCCTCAATGGGCAGCGCCTGGGTTTTGCCCTCTGCATCCTTGTACTGGATCAGGAAGGAGTCAAAGCTGCCAGTGGGAACAGTCCAGGAGAGGAGAGCAGAACTGCTGGTGACATCAGAGACCGAGAGTTCCCCTAGGCTGGGCTTCACTGGGTCCTCCCTCTTCCTGGCAGATGCTGGAGCCAGGAGGGAAAAGCAGGAATTAGAACAGCATCCTCAAAGAGTCTCTGACAGGTAAAGTAGTTCAGAGGCTAGCACATTAAACTCAAAGCTCCAAGAGCTGAGTTCAAATTCCGTCTCTGCCAGCAATTTTAATAACACTTAAGATCTGCCACAAATTTTACACCGGGCAGATGTATGCCAGAGTCTTTAATAATCACTCTCTTTCTCTGGAGGGAACTGCATTTTCTCTGGAAAGTTTACCTCACAAATGCTGCAGGAGGAAAAACAGCTGGGAGTGAGGTCTAATTTGGAGTGTGAAAAATGGCTGGCAGAGAAGGGTTAAACATCTGCTCCCTGTGGCAATTTTCTGCTCACCCACCCGCCCCAACACCAAAGCTGCTTTTCAGGGCTGGCACCAGGTTTCAGGGGTACTGAGCAAAGTGCCCTTGGCATTCCCCCCAGCAGCAGTGGGCCTCTTCCTCTGGTGGAAGCAGGACCCTCCCTGACTGGCACCAGGCATACCTAACTGCAAGAAATGGAGGATGGCCCATTGGTGGAACTGAGAGAAGGGCTGGGCCTGAACAACTAGACTCACCGACGTGGCATCCATTTAAATTTCCCCTCAATGCAATGCCCACAATGCACATGTTGCGGGAATTGCATTGTGGGGAAATTTAGATGGTGGCCATGCTGCCAAGCCCAATCCACTCAGACCTGGCGCTCCTGTCAGCACCAGCCCACCCCCCCCACCCCGTAAATTAAAGGGAGGCTCAAAGGCCCAGAGTTAGCTTCACCTGTGGGCCCTCCTAGGGCTCTGGCATTTGCCCGAGTATGCCAGTGCTGGCACCAGGGCCTGCTGCTTTACTTTCCAAAAAGGGACCATTGAACTTTGTTAGGTATATTTGCATATAAAATGTTGCAGGGGCTCTTGTGAATTTCCATCTGAAATATAGCAAATAGCTTGATGTAGCTTCTCTTATGACAAATGCACATGTACTGACCTGTGACTGTATCTGCAGAGACAGGGCCAAGACGTTTGCGCCCTGCCATCCCGTAGAGGTTGAACTTGTATCGGTGGGAAGGAGACAGACCAGTGATGGTGGTCTCGTGGATGCTTCCGTTCAACGGCAATGCCTGGGGTTTGCCTTCAGCATCTTTGTACTGGACTAAGAAAGAGTCAAAGGTCCCTGTGCGGACGGTCCAGGAGAGGTGGGCAGAATCACTGGTGACATTAGAGACAGAGAGCTGGTCCAAGATGGGCGGAGACGGTGCCACTGCTAGAGGTGCTGTACTCGAGGAGAAGAGAAAGAGAAGGAGAGAAAGAGAGAGAGAGAGAGATGCAGCAAGTTAGTTACCATGAAGAAAATACAACACATGAAAAGTAGATGAGAGATTTCATAGATTTTATAGATTTCATAGATTGTAGATGTGTGGGTGGAGGACAGGCTGGGGATGGGGAAGTTTATGTGTTTAATCTTTTCTCTGTTGGACATTTATTTGGTACTCAGAATCAAGACCACTCACCCCAGTTACTTTTCCCCATAGAGAAGAGATACAACCCATATATTTTCCTACGTGGGGAAAAAGCAGGAGTTTAGGTGGTGGAAAAGATGGCAGGGAAGGGGTTAAACACACACACACACACACACACACACACACACACACCACTCTTTGGATCCAGAACACAGTTTCCTGAGGCTGCTTGCTGTTAAAAAGAAAACCTGATGAGGGAATGTTGCATCTGCATGTAAAGTCTAGTTTGCCCTTAGCTGAAAAACAATTAGATTAATTGACTTGCTCCAACATAAAAAAAGGAACCGAACCAGTTCTGGAAATATGCCAAACCAGTACTTGAGCCTTGTACATAAGAACTGGGTTACATGCCAAACAGAGGATGGACAGCCATCTGTCAGGGCGTGATGCTCTATTTGCAAGATTCCTGCACTGACCAGGGGGTTGTCAGAGAAATCCACAGAGTACTCAAATAAGTTTGAATTTCTAAGAATCCAACCCATGGATTCCACAGCAGACTGGCTTTTCTCGAGTCACATGGATTCCACAGACTTGCGGACTGCTTTTTTAATTTTCTGTAACTCTGCGCAAATTTAGTCATAGAAAGAAAAAAACAACAACCAAAAATGAGCATTTCCTCCATAGGCTAAAGCATGAAAATATGCATTTTGCAGAGATTTGCGCATTTTCAGGAGTGTGAATTTGCACATATGCATATGAACACATTTGCGCAAAACCGATTCCGTCCATTAGTGGATGAGGCGCCTGACAATCCACGAAACATAGACGGAACAGATTTTACAACGTCCGTACAACCCTAGTTGAATTAGATGACTTTCAAGTCCCAACTCTAAAACTCTACAACTCAACCAGCTTTTTTACCACTTTAGATTGGTTGTGTGAACTGTTGAAAATAAATCCCGAGACAGAGCCCCAGTTCAAATTACGCTGACCTGTGATGGCATCGGTAGAAACGGGCCCGAGGCGCTTGCGGCCGGTGAGTCCGTAAAGGTTGAACTTGTATCTGCGCGACGGGACCAGGTTGGGGATGATGATCTCATGGAAGCCTCCCTCCACTGGAATTGCCTGAGGTTTGCCCCCTGCATCCTTATACTGGACCAGGAAAGTGTCAAAGCTCCCAGTCAGGACGCTCCAGGAGAGGCGGAGAGAGTTGCTGGTGACATCAGAAGCAGAGAACTCTCCCAGGCTGGGAGGAGTAGCAGGTTCCTGCAGAGGTGAAGCTGGGAGGAGCAGAAAATAGTAAAGAGGTCGATGAACTTGAGAGTACACAAATATTCCATGCGCAGAGGGGGAAAACATTTTGTTTGTTATTTAGTTTAATTTGATGCCTTTTAAAACAGATCCCCTCCCCCCCGCAATGGAAAATCAAATAAAATGTAATACAATAAAAATCCAACATGCAAATCTTTTTAAAAATCTTAAACTCAGCACAAGAGTACAATTACCAGCGTAATAGCTAATGTACAAGTAACAGGAGCTAAAACCACCATCGATACCACTGGAGCGAAATCTTTACAAATATGAATATTCCAACATCTTCAACAGGCCCACGAAAGGCCTTGCTGACCTGTGACGGTATCAGCGGAAACTGGGCCAAGACGCTTGCGACCAGAGACTCCGTAGAGGTTGAACTTGTATCTGCGGGAAGGAGCCAGGTTGGGGATGGTGATCTCACGGGATCCCCCCTCCACAGGAACTGCTTGGGATTTGCCCTCCTGCATCCTTGTACTGGATCTGGAAAGAGTCAAAGCTACCGCTGGGGACAGTCCAGGAGAGACGGACAGCATCACTGGTGACATTCGAGATAGAGAGCTCTCCCAAGCTGGGCTGAGCTGGTGGCACTGTGGGTGATGGGGCTGAAAAACAGCGAAGGAACCAATTGAAGCTAAAAATATTATTGGATGGAGGAACTCATTCATTTCATTTTATCTATTTCATTTCTATACCACCCAATAGTGAAAAACTCTCTGGGTGGTTCACAAAAATTGTAATAAAAATTAAAGGCTTTCCCTGAAGTGTGACCTGGCCAGCTCTGATTTGTAGCACACAGTAGAGGTTTTATTCTTGATTAATTTATAATGTGTTGTTTTATTGTGGTTTTTATGTCATTGTATTTATGTTCACTGCTTTGATTCCTTTGTGAAAGCAGTATATAAATCTGAAGAAGAAGAAGAAGAAGAAGAAGAAGAAGAAGAAGAAGAAGAAGAAGAAACAAGATAAGATCATCATATAAAAACACTTTTAACATAAAAAATTTAAAAACAATTTAAAACAGCTAAAAAAGACCCCAGTTACAATAATGTATATAGCGAATGAGGCTATCAAGCACTATTGGTGCTGGTGGCTACTGCCTCCATGATCAGAGCCTCACAAACCTCCGAAAACCAGTTGCTGGAAGACAACAATGAGAGAGCTCTATTGCCTGGAAAAGAAATAGAAAAACTGAAATAGAAAAACTGTAAGGGAAAGACCAAACTGAAGAAAGGGGAGGTATACAAGCAGTAGAAGCGGATTCCATCCGGCTATCCAGTTCCTCAGGCCTATAATTAGCACGAGAGAGAGAGGGAGAAAGAGAGAGAGAGAGAGAGATCCCACTCATTTGCCTAGTCCAGGAGTTCAGAACCTCTTTCAGCCCAAGGGCCGAATTCCATTCTGGAGAAGTTCTCAGGGGCCGCATTCCAGCGTGGGAAAGACTGAAGACAAAAGGGGTGGGGCCAAATACTAAAAATACCAGCATATTTTACTGTAAAACTCTTACTGCCAATAACTAAGCCTTAGGAGAGGCATTTCACCCTTTAAGAATGGGCAAAAAACTGCACAAAAACTGGGAAACCACCAAACATTCGGTGGTTGGGGAAAAGGGGAAGGAGGTGGTTTTCTGTGGAACCTCAGCTGGCTGGATTTGGCCCACAGGCCTGAGGTTCTGCACCCCTGTCCTAGGAGGACGATCGCTGACCTGTCTCAGCTTCAGTGGAGACGGGGCCTAGACGCTTCCTGCCTGAGATGCCGTAGAGGTTGATCTGGTATCTGTGAGCGGGAGCCAGGTCATGGAGGTGGAGAGAACGCAGGTTCCCTTCGATAGGGAGGGCTTGGGCTTTGTCCTGAGCATCTCGGTACTGGACGATAAAAGAGTCAAAGTTCCCAGCCTCAACGGTCCAGGAGAGATCGAGAGAATTCGGCTTGGTGTTACTGGCCAACAGCTCCCCCAGCCTGAGAGGCGGAGTGGGTTTCTCCATCAGCGGGGCTGGAACAGAGAGGACCAAGGAGTGAATGGACACCACCAAGGAGAGATCTCTGCTAGTTGCAACTTACCAACTAGGTCGGTGTGTGTATGTTTCTTTCTGCCTTTTATAATACCTGGGACTGAGCACTTGGCCGTCACTCCCTCCCTCCCTCTGCAATTCTTCAAAAGGGCTCACCGTGCACCCTACATTTTTTGACTGCCACATTTGGTTTATATATAACACTGCTTGGAGGAGGGGGAAGTGGTTTCATGATGTCAGGAGTACTGGCCAATTGTTGCTGTCCGTGCACAGTAGGCTCGTTGTGCTAGGCATACTTGATAGGTATGTGGAAAGTGCTCCCAGGGCCTAGTGGCTACTCTCTTTTTTTGTACGCACCCTGTGTCTGTTCTGTAGACACAGAACAGTACCCACAGTGGCACTCCCACTATCCTGGGACAGAAAGGAGGCTAAGAAAGGAGAGAACTGTCCTCTGTGAAGGAATTATGGTTATTGCAGCCACATCTGACCTGTGACGGCGTCAGTGGAAAGAGGGCCGATTCGCTTGCGACCGGAGACTCCGAAAAGATTGAACTTGTATCTGCGGAAAGGAGCCAGATTGGGGACAGTGACCTCGCGGGAGCCCCCCTCCACAGGCAATGCTTGGGGTTTGCCTTCTGCATCCTTGTACTGCACCAGGAAAGAATCAAAGCTCCCACTAGGAACGGTCCAGGAGAGCCGGAGTGAATCACTAGTAATGTCAAAGGCTGAGAGTTCCCCCAGGCTGGGCTGTGTGGGTAATACTTCCTCTTCCTCTGGGGCTAGAACAAAGAAAGAGAGTGGTGGAAAGTGAAGCATCCTTCGTGGCGGTCTAAAACTCTTCTGCTCCTGTAATAATTAAGTTATGATTAGAAGAATGCAGGGGTCTCCCAATCAGGTTCCCATAAGGCAGGGGTGGGGAAACCTTTTTCTGTCGAGGGCCGCATTTCCTCTTGGGCAACCTGTCTGGGGCCGCATGTTGACACTGAGTGAGGCTGAAGCCAGAAGCGGGCAGGGCCAGTGCCAACAGTGGGTGGGCTCCCTCTTTTCTTTCTTTCTGCCACTTTCTTTTCTCTCTGTTTCTGCCACACCCTTTTGTATCTCTCCATCTTCCTTTCCACTCAGTGAGCTGCCCAGGAAAGGACAGATCACTCCTGCCAGAGGTCTGAAATGATCACATGCAGAAATTAGGCTGAGCGTCACATGAAATCAGGCCAAGGGCTGACTGCAGCTGTAGGGCCGCAGGTTGCTCAGCCCCCCTGTCACAAGGCAAGAACAGACTGAATGATGCCATGACGGAAACTCAGATGAATTTGCCAATTTTTCCCCCAACAGGAAGATTGAAAAGTAGACACTGGTGACTGAGGCCAAAACTACACATTCGAGGAGCTTTGAGTTTGAAAGGAGAAGCCATGTCTCCACTACGCAGTTTGTTTAAGAATATAGGAAGCTGATTATATTATAATACAGGCCTGTGGCTCAAGCTGGCTCAGCTTGTCTGAGCGTGGAAAGCTAAGCAGGGTCAAGCCTGGTTATTACTTGGATGGGAGACCCCTCCTCTAGTTTCCTGCATTGAGCAGGGGGTTGGACTCGATAGCCTTGTAGGCTCCTTCCAACTCTATGATCTATAAGTCACATTATTCTAGGTCCATCTAGCTCAGTAGTTCTCTACTCTCTCTGGCAGTGGCTTGTCCAGGATCTCAGGCAGAGATTTTCCACATCACCTAGTCTTTTTTTTAACTGCAGATGCCAGGTATAGAACCTGGGACCTTCCGCATGCAAAGAAACACCCCCTGTAACATCAAACTCGGTGCTCCTGTGCCAACAGAAATAAAACCAAAAACAAGGCTGCTGGGGAAAAAAGAGAGAGGTTTCAGCATGGCTGGAGGAAGCCTGAGGTGTGCAGAAGAGCAAAAAAAAAAAGAGGGGAGCCCCCCCCCCCAACAAGGACTGAGCATGGTCAGTGGTTACCAGGTGACATGGAACATTCATTCAGTTGAAAAAGAACAACAGAAAAGTACACAGAAAAAAGCGTACACGTTTTTGGGGAAATGCGTACCAACATTTTGGATTTTTTAAAAAATGTGCCTACTAAAAAAGGAAAAGAAAAAGGTGTTGCATACTCAAAAAGTAATTTGAAGTCTAATGCAAAGTCTGGATGGATTGAACTTAGCCCTGGGAAAATGAGAAGCTGGGCAAAACTGAACGTGAGAGATTCCCTCTATGTGACATCGTCACACTCGGTTCCCCCCACCCTGCCCACAATGGCGCTCTCCCTACTGGTTGTGTTTAAGAAATAAAGAGGGCGAGTAGGGAAACCGTTGCCTCATTTCCCGGTAAATTTCTAGAATTTCTCTGCCCCATCCCCAAATTGCCAAAATGACCTCTCCCTGCCCCCACAAACACACCTTAAGGCACAATCCTATGTCTGCTTAGACAGAAAAAAAAAAGTCCAGCGACTCCCAGCATTCCCCAGCCAGCCATGCTGACTGGGGAATGATGGGAATCGCAGGACATTTTTCCTGTCTAAACAGGCATAGGATTGGATTGCGCCCTTAATGGTCTGCAAAGGGGCCCTTGAAAGCGGGAGAGGGCACTTTTTGCATCAACAGCAAGGCTATCACTCAGCCAAAAAGGCTGTTCCCCCCCAACACCCCCCCCCAAGAGGTTGAGGTATGTCTGAAATCCAGGGTTTGAGAGGTATGCCTGCAAGATAATGGAAATCCATATATGTTGGGATGTTTCTTCTGATGCTGCAGTTGCCCCCTGTGGGGAAAACAGTGCAAAAAGATGCCCAGCGTGAAGCCCCGCCCTCATCAGCCGATTCAGTGACTGCTGACCTGTGACAGCCTCCACGGGGAGAGGGCCGTATCGCTTGCCAGCATAAACTCCATAGAGGTTGAACTGGTATCTCCGGGAGGGCTCGAGGTCTGGGACGGTGAGCGTGCGGGAAATCCCATCCACGGGCAACTCCTGAGGCGTCCCCCTTGCGTCTTCATACTGGACTAGAAAGGAGTCAAAATTCCCCGTGGGGACTACCCAGGAGAGACGGGCTGAGTTACTGGTGACATCAGAAACCGAGAGCTGCTCCAGGCTTAGCTGAATGGTAACCACCCTTTCTGTGGTCACCTCTGGCGACGTTGCTGTAGCGGCTGAAGCAGAGAGAGATTGTTACCTATTGCCATGGGAAGATACCTGGAACTATATGAAATGTGACAAGGGCATTGCGACGTATTTAGCACTCTTCTTACACCTAAAGGGCTCTCTCATAGTACTTCTATGAGAGAGCCCTTTAGGTGTAAGAAGAGTGCTAAGAGGGCAAAGGCTTGATCTCTGTGTTCCCTGGACTAGATCTGAGGCAGGGGTGCAGAAACTCAGGGCCAGGAGCCAAATGCAGCCCACCCAAGATAGCCCCACCCCTTCCCCTGGCCCCACCCCCTTTCCACCACTTGTGTCCCGGGGAGCTAGATAGACCAACAGTCCAACTTGGTATTATTTATTATTATATTTATACCCCACCTTTTTTCCTGCAAGGAACCCAAGGCGGCTTACATAATCCTCCTCCTCCTCTCCATTTTATCCTCACAACAACAACCCTGTGAGGTAGGTTAGACTGAGACTCAGTGACTGGCCCAAAGTCACCCAGTGAGTTTCATGGGCAAGCGGGGACTAGAATCTGGATCTCCGAAGTTCCAGTCCAACATTCCAGATAGTTGTGGCATCCAATTAGGCTGCAAACTTGAAAGCAGGAGTGGGTGCAGAGGAGGGGTTTCCCCCCAAAGAGAGCTCTGCTTCTTTCTATCATTTCTCCTGTACTTACAGCCTCCAGATCAAAAGTTATGCCCCAGTTCCACATGCTTAAGGTGGGCTGTATACTGTACTTTGCTTTCTGTCACCCCCTCCTGGCCCCTTAAGCGCCTGCGTAAGCGTAAAGCATTCGTTCAGTACTGTTTTAAAACTGTTTCTTTCATTTGCTTTAATGTTTTGAAAACTGCTCGGAGAAAGAGAGGGAGGTGGCTTTGTGACTGACACAAGGGCCAGCCAATCAGCATTGTTCACAGTCCTCCTCTGAGAAGTGGGGACTGGCCAATCAGTGCTGTTCACAATCCTGCTCCTGAGAAAGAGGGAATGACAGAAAGACCAGCCAATTAGCCCTGTGCACAGCCTTGCTCTGAGGTTGGGGGGGGGGCTGACCCAAGCACCAGCCAATCAGTGTTGTGCAAATCTGGCTCCTGGGGAAAAGATAGCACATGTATCATAAATGCGGCAAGTGTGCTTCTAGTGTGCTCACTGCTGGATTTCTGTACATACGGATGTACCCTAACTCACAAGTAAGTGAACAATTCTATTGTGTGAAATGGCAAGTTGGCAGACTTGAAGCATAAAAACCGTATCCTTTATGGTATCTGTCTGGAGGAGCATTATGAGGATGCTACTCATGAGGTACTAACATCCTTAGGACAAAACCAGGAATGTATGCTCGAAAAAGTGCACCATTGAGGAAGAAGTGCAGGCTGCACCACCTGCTCAAGGTTACATTTCAGGGACTATCCCCTGAAAAGCAGTGAGTGCCCTCTTCCTGCTAGATCTGTTCCCCTTAAAGCAGGGGTGTTAAACCCCTTTCAGCCCGAGGACTGAATTCCATTTTGGAGAAGCTCTCGAGGGCCACATCCCAGTGGTGGGCAGAGCCAAAGGCAAAAGGGTGGGGCCAAAAATACCAGCATATTTTAGCTAACTGCCAGTTACTGTCAGTAACTAAGCCTTAGGAGAGGCATTTCAACTTTTTAGAATGGGGGAAAAACTGCACAAAACCCAAGAAAACAACAAATGATTGAAGGTCAAGGGAAAGGGGGTGGGGTCATCTGGGGAACCTGAGAGAGTCACATCAGGATCCCACGAGGGCCTGATGTGTTCCCTGGGCCTGAGATTCTACACCACTGCTTTAAAGGAAGTAAAAAAGTTACAAGAGGGATTGTTGTCAGTTCTGGCCAAGTTGACGTTCTGCAATAGCTGCCAGGTGCTGACCTGTGGTGGCATCTGTGGAGACGGGGTTGGAGCGCTTGCGCCCGGAGACTCCGTATAGGGTGAACTTGTATCTGCGGGAAGGAGCCAGATTGGGGACAGTGACCTCGCGGGAGCCCCCCTCCACAGGCAATGCTTGGGGTCTGCCTTCTGCATCCTTGTACTGCACCAGGAAAGAGTCAAAGCTCCCGGTGGGGACAGTCCAGGAGAGACGGACAGAATCAGTGGTGACATCAGAGGCAGAGAGCTCCCCCAGGGTGGCCTGAACAGTGACCGGCTGAACAGTGACAGGCTCCTGTACGTCCTGAGACGCTGTAGTGGGGGGTGAAACAGAGAAAGAGATAGTGACTAGTGCAGCCAGCATCAGGGATGGTTCACTTGGTCTAGTTCCTAAAAAAAGGCTAAGAAAAAAAATAAAAATAAATCTTTAAGAGAAAGAGGAAAATACTGGGTGAAACCACCCTCTGGTTTCATCTATTCCATAGCAATTTATGTTATTGATTATCCAAATGTATTCAGTTTTGGGAGGGTAAGGACCTTTTGTTAATGTAAAAATAGATACACATTCTTGTGTCCAGCACCATCACTGAATTTTACGACTATGCATTAAATATGAATACCGTCAGTTGGATGACATAAGCAGCCATTTTGTTCAGCCACTCTGCCATGAAGTAGGTTCATTCACCCTCCAGAATAACCAGTCCGCTTTGGAATTGCATTTTCCCAACAACAATATACTGCAATTTGAGGGCCTGGAAAAGTTGATACACCCATAACAGTAGCATTTTATGTGTGAAGATGGTTAGATCTAGTGCAACAACAAATCAGAGGGAATTGTACACATTTAACACCTTTTGATCGGATTGTCTGAAAAGACCCTCCAAAGGCTCACTGGCAAAAGGCATGGAGCAATCCAGGTAAGAAAAAAAGATGTAACCCTAAGCCAAGTGTTTGTGTGAATTGGTGTCAGGTTGATGGATAGAGAAAAGCTACAGATGGGGGAGGGGAGCGGGAGAAAAGATAAATGCAGATAGGAAAGAGAAGGAACAGGCAGTTTGTAGATGGTTCATGCCACAGCAGCTACTGGAAAACAAGAAAGTCAAGTGTTAGGTAACCACTTCTGACACCAATGCTGCCCTCTGAGAAAACAAAGATGTTAAAATGGAGGTGCAATTTCTGAAAAGCCTCCATCCCGGTTGACTTCTGCTGCTGACCTGTGGTGGCATCCATGGAGATGGGGCTGGAGCGTTTGCGGCCGGAGACCCCGTAGAGGTTGAACTTGTATCGGTGGGAAGGAGACAGACCAGTGATGGTGGTCTCGTGGATGCTTCCGTTCAACGGCAATGCCTGGGGTTTGCCTTCAGCATCTCTGTACTGGACTAAGAAAGAGTCAAAGGTCCCTGTGCGGACGGTCCAGGAGAGGTGGGCAGAATCACTGGTGACATTAGAGACAGAGAGCTGGTCCAAGATGGGCGGAGACGGTGCCACTGCTGGAGGTGCTGTACTCGAGGAGAAGAGAAAGAGAAGGAGAGAAAGAGAGAGAGAGATAAATGCAGCAAGTTAGTTACCATGAAGAAAATACAACACATGAAAAGCAGATGAGAGATTTCATAGATTTTATAGATTTCATAGATTGTAGATGTGTGGGTGGAGGACAGGCTGGGGATGGGGAAGTTTATGTGTTTAATCTTTTCTCTGTCAGACATTTATTTGGTATTCCGAATCAAGACCACTCACCCCAGTTACTTTTCCCCAGAGAGAAGAGATACAGCCCATATATTTTCCTACGTGGGAAAGAAGCAGGAGTTTAGGAAAGATGGCAGGGAAGGGGTTAAACACTCACTCACTCTCTCTCTCTCTCTCTCTCTCACACACACACACACACACACACCACTCTTTGGATCCAGAACACAGTTTCCTGAGGCTGCTGGCTGTTAAAAAGAAAACCTGATGAGGGAATGTTGCATCTGCATGTAAAGTCTAGTTTGCCCTTAGCTGAAAAACAATTAGATTAATTGACTTGCTCCAACATAAACAAAGGAACTGAACCAGTTCTGGAAATATGCCAAACCAGTACTTGAGCCTTGTACATAAGAACTGGGTTACATGCCAAACAGAGGATAGACAGCCATCTGTCAGGGCGTGATGCTCTATTTGCAAGATTCCTGCACTGACCAGGGGGTTGTCAGAGAAATCCACAGAGTACTCAAATAAGTTTGAATTTCTAAGAATCCAACCCGTGGATTCCACAGCAGACTGGCTTTTCTCGAGTCACATGGATTCCACAGACTTGCGGACTGCTTTTTTAATTTTCTGTAACTTTGCGCAAATTTAGTCATAGAAAGAAAAAAACAACAACCAAAAATGAGCATTTCCTCCATAGGCTAAAGCATGAAAATATGCATTTTGCAGAGATTTGCGCATTTTCAGGAGTGTGAATTTGCACATATGCATATGAACACATTTGCGCAAAACCGATTCCGTCCATTAGTGGATGAGGCACCTGACAATCCACGAAACATAGACGGAACAGATTTTACAACGTCCGTACAACCCTAGTTGAATTAGATGACTTTCAAGTCCCAACTCTAAAACTCTACAACTCAACCAGCTTTTTTACCACTTTAGATTGGTTGTGTGAACTGTTGAAAATAAATCCCGAGACAGAGCCCCAGTTCAAATTACGCTGACCTGTGATGGCATCGGTAGAAACGGGCCCGAGGCGCTTGCGGCCGGTGAGTCCGTAAAGGTTGAACTTGTATCTGCGCGACGGGACCAGGTTGGGGATGATGATCTCATGGAAGCCTCCCTCCACTGGAATTGCCTGAGGTTTGCCCCCTGCATCCTTATACTGGACCAGGAAAGTGTCAAAGCTCCCAGTCAGGACGCTCCAGGAGAGGCGGAGAGAGTTGCTGGTGACATCAGAAGCAGAGAGCTCTCCCAGGCTGGGAGGAGTAGCAGGTTTCTGCAGAGGTGAAGCTGGGAGGAGCAGAAAACAGTAAAGAGGTCGATGAACTTGAGAGTACACAAATATTCCATGCGCAGAGGGGGAAAACATTTTGTTTGTTATTTAGTTTAATTTGATGCCTTTTAAAACAGATCCCCTCCCCCCCCAATGGAAAATCAAATAAAATGTAATACAATAAAAATCCAACATGCAAATCTTTTTAAAAATCTTAAACTCAGCACAAGAGTACAATTACCAGCGTAATAGCTAATGTACAAGTAACAGGAGCTAAAACCACCATCGATACCACTGGAGCGAAATCTTTACAAATATGAATATTCCAACATCTTCAACAGGCCCACGAAAGGCCTTGCTGACCTGTGACGGTATCAGCGGAAACTGGGCCAAGACGCTTGCGACCAGAGACTCCGTAGAGGTTGAACTTGTATCTGCGGGAAGGAGCCAGGTTGGGGATGGTGATCTCACGGGATCCCCCCTCCACAGGAACTGCTTGGGATTTGCCCTCCGCATCCTTGTACTGGATCTGGAAAGAGTCAAAGCTACCGCTGGGGACAGTCCAGGAGAGACGGACAGCATCACTGGTGACATTCGAGATAGAGAGCTCTCCCAAGCTGGGCTGAGCTGGTGGCACTGTGGGTGATGGGGCTGAAAAACAGCGAAGGAACCAATTGAAGCTAAAAATATTATTGGATGGAGGAACTCATTCATTTCATTTTATCTATTTCATTTCTATACCACCCAATAGTGAAAAACTCTCTGGGTGGTTCACAAAAATTGTAATAAAAATTAAAGGCTTTCCCTGAAGTGTGACCTGGCCAGCTCTGATTTGTAGCACACAGTAGAGGTTTTATTCTTGATTAATTTATAATGTGTTGTTTTATTGTGGTTTTTATGTCATTGTATTTATGTTCACTGCTTTGATTCCTTTGTGAAAGCAGTATATAAATCTGAAGAAGAAGAAGAAGAAGAAGAAGAAGAAGAAGAAGAAGAAGAAGAAGAAGAAGAAGAAGAAGAAGAAGAAGAAACAAGATAAGATCATCATATAAAAACACTTTTAACATAAAAAATTTAAAAACAATTTAAAACAGCTAAAAAAGACCCCAGTTACAATAATGTATATAGCGAATGAGGCTATCAAGCACTATTGGTGCTGGTGGCTACTGCCTCCATGATCAGAGCCTCACAAACCTCCGAAAACCAGTTGCTGGAAGACAACAATGAGAGAGCTCTATTGCCTGGAAAAGAAATAGAAAAACTGAAATAGAAAAACTGTAAGGGAAAGACCAAACTGAAGAAAGGGGAGGTATACAAGCAGTAGAAGCGGATTCCATCCGGCTATCCAGTTCCTCAGGCCTATAATTAGCACGAGAGAGAGAGGGAGAAAGAGAGAGAGAGACCCCACTCATTTGCCTAGTCCAGGAGTTCAGAACCTCTTTCAGCCCAAGGGCCGAATTCCATTCTGGAGAAGTTCTCAGGGGCCGCATTCCAGCGTGGGAAAGACTGAAGACAAAAGGGGTGGGGCCAAATACTAAAAATACCAGCATATTTTACTGTAAAACTCTTACTGCCAATAACTAAGCCTTAGGAGAGGCATTTCACCCTTTAAGAATGGGCAAAAAACTGCACAAAAACTGGGAAACCACCAAACATTCAGTGGTTGGGGAAAAGGGGAAGGAGGTGGTTTTCTGTGGAACCTCAGCTGGCTGGATTTGGCCCACAGGCCTGAGGTTCTGCACCCCTGTCCTAGGAGGACGATCGCTGACCTGTCTCAGCTTCAGTGGAGACGGGGCCTAGACGCTTCCTGCCTGAGATGCCGTAGAGGTTGATCTGGTATCTGTGAGCGGGAGCCAGGTCATGGAGGTGGAGAGAACGCAGGTTCCCTTCGATAGGGAGGGCTTGGGCTTTGTCCTGAGCATCTCGGTACTGGACGATAAAAGAGTCAAAGTTCCCAGCCTCAACGGTCCAGGAGAGATCGAGAGAATTCGGCTTGGTGTTACTGGCCAACAGCTCCCCCAGCCTGAGAGGCGGAGTGGGTTTCTCCATCAGCGGGGCTGGAACAGAGAGGACCAAGGAGTGAATGGACACCACCAAGGAGAGATCTCTGCTAGTTGCAACTTACCAACTAGGTCGGTGTGTGTATGTTTCTTTCTGCCTTTTATAATACCTGGGACTGAGCACTCGGCCGTCACTCCCTCCCTCCCTCTGCAATTCTTCAAATGGGCTCACAGTGCACCCTACATTTTTTGACTGCCACATTTGGTTTATATATATATTGATTATTGATTATCCAAATGTATTCAGTTTTGGGAGGGTAAGAACCTTTTGTTAATGTAAAAATAGATACACATTCTTGTGTCCAGTACCATGACTGAATTTTATGACTATGTATTAAATATGAATACCGTCAGTTGGATGACATAAGCAGCCATTTTGTTCAGCCACTCTACCATGAAGTAGGTTCATTCACCCTCCAGAATAACCAGTCCGCTTTGGAATCGCATTTTCCCAACAACAATATGCTGCAATTTGAGGGCCTGGAAAAGTTGATACACCCATAACAGTAGCATTTTATGTGTGAAGATGGTGCAACAACAAATCAGAGGGAATTGTACACATTTAACACCTTGTAATCGGATTGTCTGAAAAGACCCTCCAAAGGCTCACTGGCAAAAGGCATGGAGCAATCCAGGTAGGAAAAAAAGATGTAACCACAAGCAAAGTGCTTTTCTGAATTGGCTTTGGGTTGATGGGTACAGAGAAAGCTACAGATGGGGGAAGGGAGCAGGAGAAAAGACAAACACAGATAGGAAAGAGAAGGAACAGGCAGATTATAGAAGGGTCATGCTGCAGCAGCTACTGGAAAAAATGAGAAATTCAAGTGCTAGGCAACCACTTCTGAAAGATGCTAAAATGGAGGTGCAATTTCTGAGAAGCCTCCATCCCAGTTGATTCCTGTGGCTGACCTGTGGTGGCATCCGTGGAGATGGGGCTGGAGCGCTTGCGGCCGGAGACCCCGTAGAGGGTGAACTTGTATCTGCGGGAAGGAGCCAGATTGGGGACAGTGACTTCGCGGGATCCCCCCTCCACAGGCAACGAATTCAGCTTGCCCTCTGAGTCCTTGAACTGGACCAAGAAGGAGTTGAAGCTCCCAGTGGGGACAGACCAGGAGAGACGGACAGAATCTGTGGTGACGTCAGAGGCCGAGAGCTCCCCCAGGCTGGGCTCAGTCCATATCGTCCCATCTGGCCTTTCCTTTGTCGTTTCCTGAGATACTGCTGTGGAGGCCATAGAAGAAGAACTGAAGTCAGCAACATTCAACACATTTAGGACTGACCACCTCTTGTAGTTTATTAAAGGCCCTTGGGAAGGAATACTGAAAACAATGATAATGGGATGGGGGAGTGGGGAGAATGAAAAGAAAATGTGCCATGGCCTCCCCCTCCATCCCTACAATTCCCGCCAAAATCTTGGGATTTGTAGATTTGTCAGGATACTGAGGTTTCATTTTTAGAGATCTCCAATTTCTTCTTGGACTACAGTTACCAGGGCGCCTTAGTAACATTGCAATTCCCATGGCTCCTTAGTTAGAACTCATGACTATAAAACTAGTTTGCAGCTCATTTAATTCTGTAGTGTGTACATATGTCTTGATAAATAATCACAAAACAGACCCAATGCTCTGGGAGCACCACTCAAAGTGATAGGAGTTTCAGTGTTAGCAGATCTTTTTCTAGCCTTATCATTCCGAAAGGAGAAAGAGGACAAGCACTCCACCAACCCAGAAAGCTGGATTGGGTCGTTAAGCTGCGAACCTGTGACAGCATCAGCAGAGACGGGTCCAAGACGCCGGGACCCAGAGATGCCATAGAGATCGAATCTGTATCTTCGGGAGGGAGCCAAACTGGCAATAGTGGTCTCGCGGGAATCTCGGTTCACAGGCAGGGCCTGATGGTTGCCCTCTGAGTCTTTGTACTGGAGCAAGAAGGAGTCAAAGCTGCCTGTGGGGACACTCCATGTGAGACGGACAGAGTTGCTGGTAGCACCTGAGACGGAGAGGTCAGCCAGGACAGGCTCAGGTAAGGGCTCTTCCTCCCATGGTGCTGTGGTGGGGACGGAAAACAAAAGTTAACCAAAGCTGTCAGCAGCCCAAAAGCTGTCGCGGTTGTCCTAACGTATTTTACGATATTTTTAATGTAAAAAACGTAGCGCTGGTTACACCAATTACGGCCATTTTAACATAGTTTAGGCTGTTTTTTATATAAAAAACACAGTGCTGGGGACCTGGAAGACCGGTGAGCGCTTCAGCTGGCGCTCGTCAGAGGCTCAGCTTGGCTTGCACGGTGGGGACGCTCGCTCGCTGAGCACCAGGCTCGGCACCCATCCCTACGAAAGTCCTTTGCACCACCACTGTAGTCTGGGCCAGAGTGAGAGGCAGGTGAACAAACAGGTTGCAATAGTGAAGAGGAGGAGAAACTCCAGGGGACTCTTGTCAGTGGGCCCCTGCTGGGGTGTGGGCCCTTGGCACATGCCCAACCATGCCTACCATGAACATACACAACACTCTTGACAGTGACACCAGCCATGCTGAGGACCAGCAGAGCTGGCATGGGAACATATTATATTATAGGAAATATATTATTTCAGCTGACCTGTGGTGACATCGGCAGTGGCGGGACCAAGACGTTTGCGATTGGCGATGCCATAGAGATTGAACCTATATCTGCGGGAAGCAGCCAGGCTAGGGATGGTGACTTCGCGGGAGTCCCCCTCCATGGGCAATACTTGGGGTCTGCCCTCAGCATCCTTGTACTGGATTGAGAAGGAATCAAAGTTCCCAGAGGGGACACTCCAAGACAAACGGACAGTGTCACTGGTGATATCTGAGGCGGAAAGCTCTCCCAAACTGGGCGGCGCTGTCAGTTTCTTGTCTGGCTTTTCCGACACCACTGAGGCTGAGACAGATAACAAAAAAGGAAGAAGAAGAACGTGGAAGAAGAAATTAGGGAGCACTAGAACAGAGATAATGTGAAGGATAACTGGTGTGTTGTTGTCAGGGTTAGCTCTGTGGTTTTGAACCTCAGGCCTGCAGGCCAAATGCAGCCCTCCAGGCCAAATGCAGCCCTCCTGGCGTCCCAGTCTGGCCCTTGGGGGTTTTCCTGACAGCCACGCCCCTTCCTCTGGTCCCACATCCTTTCTGCCAACCGCCAATCATTTGGTGGTTCCCCAGCTTTTGCATGTTTTTCTCCTCATTCTAAAAGGTTGAAATGCATCTTACTGTTGAAATGGCAGTAAGAGCTCAAAGCTAAAATATGCTGGTGTTTTTGTTTTTTAATATTTTGGTCCACTCCTTTTGCCTTCAGCCCCGCCGACCACTGGAATGCAACCGCATAGAGCTTCTCCAAAATTGACTTTGGCCCTCAGGCTGAAAGAGGTTCACGACCCCTGGGTTATCACAAGTTGAGGGGAGATATGATAGCACTCTTCCAGTACTTGAAGGGTTGTCACACAGAGGAGGGCCAGGATCTCTTCTCGATCATCCCAGTTTGCAGGATATGGAATAATGGGCTCAAGTTACAGGAACCCAGATTCCACCTAAACATCAGGAAAAATTTCCTGACTGTTAGAGCATTAAGACAATGGAACCAACTACCTAGGGAGATAGAGAGCTCTCCCACTCTGGAGGCATTCAAGGTGCAGCTGGATGGTCATCTGTCAGGGATGCTTTGACTCGGATTCCTGCATTGAGCAGGGGGTTGGACTCGATGGCCTTGTAGGCCCCTTCCAACTCTACTTTTCTATGATTCTATGATTCTATGAATATGAGCCAGTAATGTGATGTGGCTGCAAAAAAAGGCAAATGCTATTTTGGGCTGCATTAATTGAAGTATAGCTTCCAAATCGCTGGAAGTAGTTCCCCTCTACTCAGCACTGCTTAGGCCTCATTTTGAGTACTGCGTCCAGTTCTGGGCACCACACTTTAAGAAGGATGCAGACAAACTGGAGAGAGTTCAGAGGAGGGTAACAAAGATGATCAGGGGACTGGAAGCAAAGCCCTATGAGGAGAGACTGAAGGAACTGGGAATGTTTAGCCTTCAGAAGAGAAGACTGGGGGGAGATATGATAGCGCTCTTCAAGTACTTGAAACTTGAAAGGCTGTCACACAGAGGAGGACCAGGATCTCTTCTCAACCATCCCAGAGTGCAGGACACGGAATAATGGGCTCAAGTTACAGGAAGACAGATTCCGCCTGGACATCAGGAAAAATTTCCTGACTGTTAGAGCAATACGCAAATGGAACCAACTAGCTAGGGAGGTCGTGGGCTCTCCCACTCTGGAGGCATTCAAGATGTGGCTGGAGCTGGACAGCCATCTGTCAGGGATGCTTTGACTTGGATTCCTGCATTGAGCAGGGGGTTGGACTCGATGGCCTTATAAGCCGCTTCCAACTCTACTATTTTATGATTCTTTGATTGGGGAGACCCAGATTCAAATCCACACTCAGCCATGACCTTGGGCCAATCACTGTCTCAACCTATAAAATTCATTTACTTATTTAGAAACTTATACCCTGCCCTTCCAATGCATTTGGATTAGTCAGGGTGGGTTTACAACAATTAGGAGGGGCCATTGCTCAGTGCTAGAGCACCTGCTTTGCATGCAAAAGGTCCCAAGGTCAGTGTTGACAATACTGGGCTAGATGGACCCAATGGTCTGACTCAGTATAAGGCAGCTTCTGATGTTCCTAATTAAAAACTAAACAATCACACAAAAGAAATAAAGAGCATAAAAACAGAAATGGGCTCAGCAGATAAAAACATTCAAAAGTAAGAGTCTATTTTGGATACTACGATCTACCTCTGAGGCCTTCCTCTGAGTGCCACCCCCATGGGAGGCTCAGAGGGTGGTAACAAGGGGGAGGGCCTTCTCAATTACAGCCCCCCCAATTATGGAACGCTCGCCCCACAGAGGCCCGCCTGGCGCCAACATTGTCATCTTTTTGGTGCCAGGTTAAGACTACTCCCAGGCATTTAATGGCATATGATGGGACATGCCAGCTGTTTTAACAGGTATAGTATGTTTATTGAAGTTATTTTAGCTGTTTAAACTGTTTTAAAATTTTGTATATTGAAATTTTATGCTGTATTTTATTGTATCTGTATTTTATTATTGTATCTGTGTTTTGTGAATTGCTGTGAACCGTTCAGAGAGCTTCAGCTATTGGGCAGTATAGACATTTATTTATTTATTTATTTATTTTGTGCCCCACCTTTCTACCAAAAAATGGCACTCAAGGCGGTTTACAGAATCAATTAAAATTGATTAAAACACATTAAAAAGTAAAATCATCTGCCTGGCAAGACAAATGTTTGCCAGAACAGAAAAGGTTTAACCAGTCAGTGAAAAACAATAAGGATGCTGAAGGGGTGCCTGACCGAGCACATATTACACCAGTCTTGAAGCAACTGCACAGGCTACCTATGGGTTACTGAGCCAAGTTCAAGGTCTTGCCTTTGGCATATAAAGCCCAAAATAATTTGGGACCAGGTTACCTGGCAGTTCACCTTCCCCAGTATAGACCTCTGTGATGGCTAAGGAAGCTTTGCTGGTTGAACCGCAACCTGCTGATTGCCATCTGGTGGCAACCCAGAAGTGGGGCTTCTCGCTGGGGCATGCTGGGAGTTGTAGGCCTTTATTCTGTCTAAACATGCATAGGATTGCACCCTTAGTTGATCAGCCATGCCCTCCTCCAAGATACTCCATTCCACTGCCTCTCCCATCTAGTTTTCCATTACATACACTCTCAACAGTCTATCAGCATTTCATGGCCACTAAGCACTCTCAGTCCTGTTTGGGCTGTTCTAGGGGAGGTTCCTCCTTAGGGTTTTTTCCCCCTCAAGTTTTTTTTTTTTTGCACCCCTGTGGATCTTGAGATTCTTCCAAACCTGCCGATACACCCCTCTTGAGCCTAGGTGTTGCCATTTTGACTACCTATGCGACAGCACTCACGCGCCTGAGCACTGGAAATAGAGGGATTTCTGCAAGCCACCTTGAGTTAGGAGAATTTGCTTGGGACTCCCCCTGCCTCAAATTCATTTCAGCTTCAAAAGTGAGAAGTATGCCGACATTTCTGGGTTCTACTGCTCACCTGTGACTATCTCCGTGGAAACAGGGCCAAGACGCTTGCGGCCTACAAGTCCGTAAAGATTAAACTTGTATTTTCGGGAAGGTGCCAGGTTAGAGACAGTGGCTTCCCAGGAGTCTCTGTCCACAGGCAGCGCCTTTGGTTTTCCTTCAGCATCTTTATACTGGATCAAAAAGGAGTCAAAGTTCCCGGTGGGAACATCCCAGGAGAGGCGGGCAGACTTGTCCGTCACTTCCAAGATGGAGATCTGTCCTAGGCTGGGCTTCTCCGCTTCTGCTGCTGGGGCTAAAATGAACAAGAGGAGCAGGGGATGATGACAGCTAAACTCTTAGGAAGGAGAGAAGTAAACTGATGGGGGAAATATCAGATTTATTCCTGAGTTCTCTCCTTTTTTTCTACTAGGATGAAAAAAGAAGAAGGTAGTCTTGGGGAACCTGAAAGGCTAACACATTTATAAGAATGTTGTGGATTAGAACCTTGTTCACTAGATTAATAAACAGATTAACAGAGGTGAGTTGGAAGAACTGGTTGATAGCACATCTGCACTGGTAATAAAATTGCACCATCGCTTACTGTATTCAGATAACAGCATTTTTAAAGAATTACTTAGGACACAATCCTATACATGTTTGGACAAAAATAAGTCGTACAACTTATTTGTTGTAGGACTTATTTCTGTCTAAACATGTATAGGATTGCATCCTAAGTGATTCTTTGGGATTATTACCTACATTTATTACTTCCTGCCTTTCTACATCTAGCAACCCCCAAGGCAGCTAAAAAAAAATGATAACAGAAATGCAATAAAACATTTTTTTAAAGTCAGTAACAATTTTTTAAGTCAATAGCAATAAGATCAAAAAGAAGAGCAGATAAAAGCAATCAAAAACACCAACAGCAGCCACCTTAAAACCTATTTTAGGATGAGCCATGAATAAAGGGTTGTTGTGAGGATAAAAATGGAGAGGAGGAGGACCAATGTAAGCTGCCTTGGGTTCCTTGCAACAGGGAAACGGGCAGGAAATAAATGTAATAAATAATAAATAAATACAATACCGACTTCAAATAATTTAACTGACATATCTCCCCCCACCCATTATCTCCTTGCTGGATCAGACCAGCAGAGATGACCAAGTAGCAGCCCATGGCCAGGCCAACATCTGGTCCCCACTAGGGTCGCCTTCATGCCTCATGAATGATATGGAGGAGCTGCTTCTCACTGGGCAGCAAGGGCCCCTCGTAGCAGAAAATGTTGATGCAGAGAGGCCTCTGCTGCAATCGCCCATTTTCAGGTGGGAGGGGCATTTGCCAACTGGCGACAAGTGATCTCCCAGTTCGTCAACCTTTTGCAGGGGTGTGTGGGGAGCACATTCTCCTTATCAGAGCTGCTTGGAGTGGTGGAGGAAAGACAGGATGACTGCATTATACCAGTCTGCAAGCAGTTTGGATAGTGAGAATGTGAAGAAAGCCTCTGTGGATCTAATCCAGCCTTGTAATTAAGTCTACAGAAGTTATTAGTCTGCCCCCACCCACCAAAAAAGTTACTAGCCTGTTAAGAAGCCCGCTCCTCCACAGCCAGCATGAAAACAGACTAGTAAAAAATGTGTGTTCTACCAAGCAGACTGGAAAGGGACCAGCCCACTCACTCACCTGCCAGGAATTGTTGCAACCCGGCAAGTGGTTAAATAAAAAGCTGACCTAATCAATCAGACCAAGAGTCCAACTAGTGGCTTTAGGTTGTTTGTTTTGTTTTGTTTTGTATAAAGTGGGATACAAAAAACAAAAACAAAATCAACACAGCTAAACTGGCCGTGCATACAGTTTATAACAGTAGCCAACCTGATGCCACACAAGCTCACAAACAAGACTGGCAGAAGCAGCCATCCCGTATTGCAGGGGTGTTGAAACTCGTTCAGTCCGAGGGCCAAATGAAATTTCAGAGAAACTCTCAGGGGCCACATTGCAGTGGTGGGCGGGGGCCAAAGGCAAAAGGGGTGGGGCCAAAATACCAGCATGTATTAACTTACATCTCTTCCTGCCAGTAACTAAGCCTTGGAAGAGGCATTTTAGAATGGGCAAAAAGCTGCAGAAAAGCTGAGTAGCCACCAAACAATTGTTGGTTGGGGGAAAGAGGGTGGGGCCAGGGCCAGGGCCAGGGCCAGGGCCAGGGCCAGGGGGGTGGCTTTCTGTGGAACCTCAGCAGGCTGGATTTGGCCCACAGGCCTAAGGTTCTGCACCCCTGTCCTAGGAGGACGATCGCTGACCTGTCTTGGCTTCAGTGGAGACGGGGCCTAGACGCTTCCTGCCTGAGATGCCGTAGAGGTTGATCTGGTATCTGTGAGCGGGAGCCAGGTCATGGAGGTGGAGAGAACGCAGGTTCCCACTGACAGGGAGGGCTTGGGCTTTGTCCTGGGCATCTCGGTACTGGACGATAAAAGAGTCAAAGTTCCCAGCCTCAACGGTCCAGGAGAGATCGAGAGAATTCGGCTTGGCGTTACTGGCCGACAGCTCCCCCAGCCTGAGCGGCGGAGTGGGCTTCTCCATCAGCGGGGCTGGAAGTTGGAACAGAGAGGACCAAGGAGTAAATGCACCACCACCAGGGAGAGTGTGACCAAGGAAAGGTGGTGTGGCTACCTGGGGAACTCCAGGGGGCCAGATTGGGACCCCATGCCTAAGGTTCTGCTCCCTTGCCCTATTTCATGCCCCACAGCATCTGGTAATAACCACCACCCAAAGCAGGGCTCTGCTTTGGATCTGAAATGAAGTGAGATGTCACCGGGGATGGACAAATCCATCAATTTCAGTTTCTCCGAGTTTCTCATTTTTCCAATCTTAAATTCAGGTCTCCCAAAACTCTTGAGAATTTTTTTTTAAATTTGCATTTTACACATTTTTGTGCACACAGCTCCTGATATATGCATTTTTGTATGCAATTTTGCCTAATATAACCATTTTGCAAGTAATTTCCCTAATAAAACATAGTTGTTTACTAATGATGTTCACTAATATATGCATTTTTATGTGCACATTCCCCTAGTATACACATTTTTGTACGGATTTTTGATTGGAGAACTCTGTTTTAAAATTCAAAGAAGTATAGCTGGCTGGGGCATGCTGGGAGTTGTGGGCCTTTTTTCTGTCTGAACTTGCATAGGATTGGGCCTTTAGTTTCAGTTCATGCATTGGTTTGAAAGTGCAAAATTAGGCAAGTTTGCATTAGGATGTGACCCGAACAAATTTCTCCCCAATCCCTAGATGTCACTCCAGATTTCTGAACTGAAGCAATCCGCTCTCCGAACCACTGAAGCAGGTTCCCAAATGATTTTTTAACAGCTATATAAGGAAATACAGTAATACCTTGGATTGCAAGTAACTTGGTTTGAGAGTGTTTTGCAAGACAAGCAATTTTTAAAATATTTATTTATTTATTTTTGACTTGATATACAAGCGACGTCTTGCAATACAAGTACTGTAGTACGGCTTAAATTAAAAATCTCTGTACAAATATTTTTGGGGGGATTTCATTTTGATATAAGAGTGTTTTGGATTACAAGCACGTCTCCGGAACGAATTATGCTCTCAATCCAAGGCATGACTGTATAGACATTGGCAGCTGGATCACATGCCAGTTTTGTTCAGCCATTGGCATGGAGCAGGCTCATCTACCCTACAGATTAACAAATCCAATGCCGAATCACATTTCCCCAGGAACTACATCTTGCAATTTCAGCTGGGAAAATGCGATATACCCATAAGAGAGGCACATCTATGAGTGAAGATGGTTGGATCCCGTGCATCAAATGAGAACTAAGTTAACATTTATTGCTCTGTAAATCTGATTGGCTGGAAAGGCCCTCCAATGATCCACAGGCAACAAGTATGTGCAATTCAGGCACAAAGAGAAAGACGTTAACCACAAGCAAATTATTTGTCAGAATTGGTCTTGAGTTGATGGATACAGAGGAATCTAGAGATGGCCCGGGAGGGTCGGGAGGAGGAAAGAAAAGGGCAGATAGGAAAGAAAAGGAACAGATAGTTTGTAGAAGGTTCAAGCCACAGCAGCTACTTTTAAAACAAGAAATTCAAGTGCTAGGCAACCACTGCTGACACCAACGTTGCCCCCTGAGAAAAGAAAGAAGTTAAAATGGAGGTGCAATTTCTGAAAAGCCTCCATCCCAGTTGACTCCTGTGGCTGACCTGTGGTGGCATCCGTGGAGATGGGGCTGGAGCGCTTGCGGCCGGAGACCCCATAGAGGGTGAATTTGTATCTGCGGGAAGGAGCCAGATTGGGGACAGTGACCTCGCGGGAGCCCCCCTCCACAGGCAATGCTTGGGGTCTGCCAGCTCTGCCTTCTGCATCCTTGTACTGCACCAGGAAAGAGTCAAAGGTCCCGGTGGGGACAGTCCAGGAGAGATGGACGGAATCAGTGGTGATGTTAGAGGCCGAGAGCTCCCCCAGGGTGGGCTGAACAGTGATGGGCTTTGCTACGTCCTGTGGTACTGTAGTGGGGGGGGGGGAATAAAACCAATACAGAGATGGTGATCAGTACAGCCAGCTGCAGGGATGGTTCAGTTTGTGCAGTTCCTAAATGATGCTAAGAAAAATTTTAAAAAGCAGGAAAGCTTTAGGAGAAAGGGAGAAACACTTAGTGAAAACACCCGCTGGTTTCATCCATATTGTAGCCATTGCTGTTACTGGTTATCCAATTGTATTAGGTTTGGGGAGGGTAAGCACCTTTTGTTAATGGAAAAATAGATACATATTCTTGTATTCAGCACCGTGACTGAATTTTATGACTATATATGGAACTGTGTGAGCATCATCAACTGGATGACATAAATAGGGATTTCATTCAACTCACTGCCATGACTAGCCTCATTCACCTTTCAGATTAACCAGTCCAATCTGAAATCACATTTTCCCAGCAACAATATATTTCAATTTGAGCACCCGGGAAATGCGATTTACCCATAACAGGCGCACTTTCATGAGTCATGACAGTTGGATCCTGCACATCAAAATGAGCGGCAATTGTGAATGTATATATAATAATAAAAGAGGATGTGTGTCTGTCCATCGGTCCATCACTATCATAACTCCAAAACCGTGAAACCTAGACACCTGAAACTTGGCATGCATATTAAAGGAACTCCCGGGTTGTGCTGCTTGGCTTATGGTGGCTCAGCTTGTCTGAGTGTGGAAAGCTAAGCGGGGTCAAGCCTGGTTATTACTTGGATGGGAGACCCCTCCTCTAGTTTCCTGCATTGAGCAGGGGGTTGGACTCGATAGCCTTGTAGGCTCCTTCCAACTCTATGATCTATGAAATCTCAGAATCCTGGGAAATGGCACAGAAGTTGTATCTGTTAACATGTTACGTTAGAACACAGAAACAAGCTGCTAAAAACCAAAGCTATTTATCTGGAAGAAAGATGGGATTAAATGGGTCAGGAAACGTCCTGAGTTGTGTAAAATAAATAAATATGTATCCTGAAATCTTTGTTCAGATACTGAAATCAGGTACAGAAGAGCTAGGAAAAAAAGGAAAGTCATCCATTATGCCTGGGTGAATTCAGAGAGGTACCTGTAGATGTCTTTGTTGTTAGTGGACCATCGTAGGCCCCATTAGGTTTCTCCCCACGTAACTCCAGTTCATACTCAGTACTAGGACTCAAACCCATCACGTTGACGCTTCTCTCTGTCCCCGGTACTCTGATTTCTCCTGGAGGTACATTGGATTTGGGATCCTTATACTGAAGGGAAAAGCTGTGGTAGGAACTGGGTGGGGCTGACCAAGTCACGCGGAGACTGTTGGGAGAGATGTCAGTCACCGATAGGGCCTTCAGCGGCACTCCAGGGCTTGGGGTGGGAATAGGGACGGTTCGGGTCTTGGCAGTTGTAGGTGAACCTGGAGCTGAAGGAAGACAGATGTGGGGTGAGAGAAAAGCCTTTCTGGAAGCTTCAACCTCCTCCTCCCCAATTTTAATCCAGCCAGCATACCTCTGCACTCCCTAGACTAAAATGAGGGACAGAATGTTTCTTGACCACTGTTATTCTTGACCACTGGGGGGGGGGGGCTGCACTTGAAGGCTATCAGAATGCTTCAGCTAGTGAAGGATGCGGCAGTCAACATCCTTAGTGACGACGTGGGTAACTGATAGCACATCTCAATAGCTCTCCAGCCTCTGTGCTAGAGATGCAATGAAACTTCACACAAATTTAAGATTTGGCAAAACTTGCAAAGTTCAATTTTTAGTTTTTTGAAAAGTTGCAAATTTCACTCAATTTTTTAAAAAAGCCTCATATTTTAAAAAATGATCAAGGTGTCAATGCTAGCATTGAAATGTTCATTTTAGTTGCCACAACTGTATTCCACCTTTCCTCCATGGTGTGTCCATGGAGTTATTCCACTTTATCTTCCTGGCTTCTGCATATATATTGCTCCTAGCTGGATTGGGGTGGATCTCTTTTAAGCATCTCTGCAAACCTAGCATCCCATGAATACCATCACCTAGTAAAGTCCTGCTCAGGAACCAAAGCATATATAATATATGCATTGAGCTTTTTTTTTTTTTTTTAAATGCAAATACAACATGTTCAATTATCAAGGCAGTAATCAAGATGCAAAATTCAATAATTTTGTACTTTGCATTTTCTAAAATCCCTGAACCTGACAGCATCTATAAAAGGGAATGTTGGTGGGACACAGTTGGTAATTAGCATATAAATTAGGGCAACATCAAATATTTGCCCATGAATATTTTCAAGGCAAAAAACAAACTTTCAGGGGCCTTGAAAGGTTTCCTAACACCACTTTGTGCTCATTGTTTTGAACCCTGCTTATTCTCAATTGGCAGCAGCTTCATTGCTCCCCCCCACACACTTAACTCAGGCAGCCTGCTTACTGGGAACCATGTGATGTTAAAAGAAAGCCAATTTAGAGTGAGGGTAAAGCTTCCTGTGTCACAGTGCCCTTGTTCTGATCGCGTATACACTGTGGTACCCTTTCAAACCCACCCCCATTAACAAAAAGGGGAAAGCATTTGCACAAAGCAGCCCCTTCCCCCATTTTCGTCTAGCCCTAATATAAACACCCTTTGCAAGGGACAGCTGGGCAACTTATACAGAAGCTCAGTTGAGAGGTATGCTACCCAAATCTGTATCAGAGCTGACCCTCGTCCCAGAAGAGAAAGAGTCAACCATTTCCTATGCATTTCCCTCCACTCCAGGCAGACTGAGCACCTCCTTAAGAAGAAAAACAAAACCCCACATCTATCCCAGTTAATTTCAAGGCGGGCACTTAGAGTAGGGGTGCAGAACCTCAGAACTGGGGGCCAAATCTGGGCCTCAGGCGATCCCTAGAAGGCCCCGCCTTCCCCTGGCCCCACCCCCTTTCCCCAACCAATGATCGTTTGGTGGTTTCCCAGCTTCTGTGTGGTTTCTCCCCCATACTAAAAGGTTGAAATGCCTCTCCTGAGGCTTAGTTACTGGCAGCTTTAAACTAAAATACTGTATGCTGGGGGGGGAGGGTTGACCCCGCCTCTTTTGCCTTCAGCCCCACCCACCACTGGAATGTGGCCCCTGAGAGCTTCTCCGAAACGGAATTCGGCCCTTGGGCTGAAAGAGGTTCTGCACCCCAGACTTAGAGGTTGAGATGTGAACGGTGGTAGCAGCAGCTGAGTGATGGGTGTATGACAGAAGCCGACATTGCTGCAAAAGAAACTGTGAAAAAAGAAATCTCTCGGCCACACAGAAGCAACATGGAGGCAAGAGCTGGGAGTACTGCTTTGCCTAGAAGAAGAATAAAGCCATTAAACACAGAAGGCATCCAGACACTCTTGACTAGAGTCTGCACATGAGTGTAGCTAAAAAGGAGGGGGAGATAAAAAGATCACGTGACACGCAGGAATTAGCACAAAACAACATTTCACAGAAATTTAAAAAGAACTGAAATTTCAAAATCCAAATGTGAAAATTTTGAACTTTCATTTTTGAGGGCCACGTTTTGGGAAAAAAACATAATAAACCGTGGCTCTTGCTAATAAAAGTCTTAAGGCATAGTGTTAAACGTTTATTAAATAGTGCTAAGCATTTTGCTAAATATTGAGTGCGCTGGACTTAAAGACTATTTATTGTGTATAGAATAATTTGTATATCACCTTTTATAGGGTAATGGGAATTCTCACAGGGTGATCTGGGGCCAGGGTGATCTTTTACCCTAACCTAGCTCACAGACTTGTGAGGATAAAAAGGAGGGGTTAAAAAGGCAGGATTACCATGTAATAAATAAATACGTTGAGTACTTTACAATCACCCCATTTTCTTCCCTAAAATCTTTCAACTTCACATCATCCATGAGATTGTTGTAAACAATGTTAGCAAGAAGACTATAAACACTTCTTCTTTTGGGGGGTGAACCAAATTCTCATAGGAGAATGTGCCTTGAAATCAGGGAGGGCCCTACTATTCGGCAGTGAGGCGGTTGCCTCATGCGGCAGATACGGGGGGGGGGGGGAGGTAGGGAGTGGTGGTGAGGTTTTGGAGGACAGAACCGCATGACCTGTGCCTTGAGCCCTGTAAGCTAGCCTGCTGCCCTCAGGTGTGGCAAAGGACACTGTCCTGTCACCAGTGTTGAAGTAAGATTCAAATGCCAGGCCGGTCAGGTTCTGTTCACCAAATGGCAGGGTGGGGGGTAGACCATCTTGTCCTTCACCTCCGGCAGCAAAAAATATCTTGGGCCAGCCCTGTCTGAGAATTCCAATCCAAACCGCCCCCCCCCAAACCCAGTTCAGCTCATCTCTAGTAGACGTTCAAACGAACTTGGGACAACACAGAAATGGACTGAAGGCAAACACATTGGCTGCAGGAAGCAGTGTGAACAAACTTTGGACAGACGGAACAAACTTTGGAGCAGCACGTGATTGCATCGTTTGGCTGGAGGAGGAAGAAGAAAATATTAAGCTGGAGGACACTGTGACATCTGTGCAAAGGACAACACAGCACAGGTGAGGAACATAATGAAGTGTTTCGTGTTTTGTTTTGTTTTTAAGAGGAAGGTATTTAGCAGGCGGGCTGGTGTCCCAGCGACTTTCTGGAGAATGTGAAAGCAACACGGTATTAAGTATTCAGCCAGGTGTGGCTGCCACAGAAGCCCAATGTGTTGGCAAGGCAGATGAGGCATGTGATGGTACGGTTACAGGCAAAAGAAGACAGTGAACCACCCTCGAAGATGGCCGTCCTACCAACCCTGGTACCTGTGGCAGTTATCAATGAGTAGGACTTAGAGGAATGTCCTTTCACGACACCGTGGATCTCCAACTTGTAGGTTGAGCCAGGAGCCAATCCAGTGATAAATACTGTAGAAGCAGCTCCAGGCACCACTAACTCCCCTTCTTCTCCATTCCCCATATTTCGGTAGAGGATAACCACATTGTCTGAGACCCCCCTCACACCATCCATGGACACCTCAATGCCATCTGGGAAGCTGGCCACCACTGCTGGTTTGGGATGCTCTGGACGGGAGTATCCCTCAGAGTAGACGCTCTCTGCTCCCCCTATTGGGAATTCCCTTCTTGGAAATGAATGGTTAGTCTCTTTAATAAGACGTTCCTCGACTCTATCTTGGACCTCCTTCGGCTTCCAGCGGATCAGGTAGATGTAGATGTCCCTGGCCACACTCTCTATGGTCCGATTGCCCTGGAGAGGGAAGTTGGTGGCACGGAGGTAGCTCTCCAAGCGCTCAAGCATGGTCCCGCTGAACAGGGAAAGCTTGACCGAGATGTTCTGCGTTATTTTCTTCAGGAAGAGCTCCTTGGCTGACAAGGTGGTGTTGGAGGGGGTGCGGCCTGGGTGTGGCTTGGTGCCTGGCTTCCTGGCTTCAGGTCCAGAGGATGGAAGGAGGGGAGCGGTGCCTGGCTTCCTGGGTTCAGGCCCAGAGGATGGGAAGAGGGTGGTGGTGCCTGGCTTCCTGGCCCCAGGCCTTAGATGGGAAGAGGGGGACGGTGTGGAGTAGTGGCGGACTGGTTGGCTCGGAGCAGGTGCTGGTGGGATCAAAAATGGAGGCAGTTATGTCAAAGGACTGAATGGAAATGAGTAGCGGACGCAGGATATATGGGAGGTGGTATCAACTGGAGAGGTAGAGCCCCACTTGGTCTAACTTCCCAGTTCCCCTATCCTCTCCAAACAGGCCTGTATTGGAGTTGGCACCTCATAAACAGGAGCAAACTCGCTATCCGGTGCCTGTCTTGAGTTTTCTCATCAGCTGTAATAAAAGAGAAGGATTCAGTCTGAGCCCGCCTCATACAACTCCCTCCAGCCCCCTCCATCTGTCTGCTCTTCAGGGATCTGTGGGCTATAAAGAGAAGGGATGAATAAGGGATGAGAATGGGGTGGGGCGGAATCCACCATCTTGAGGCCACAAGCCGGTGCAGCTGTAGGAATGAAAGAATGAGATAAACCTTGGGTAGAAAGGAGAGAAAACAGTTATGGTGAAGGACCTGGGACAACAATGTGGGACATCTCATACCCTTCTTTCAGTTATCCTTTCTTCCGTGCAAGAACTGGACAGGCACTGCAAGTGGAGTCCAGACTAACTGTCAGGGTGTCCCACCACAAAGAACACCAGCAGCTCTGGTTTTGGAAAGGTGCTGAAAAATTCCGTGAAGGACCTCCAACCCTCTCACAGAACTACAACAGCCAAGAGCCACTGTGGGAAGAGCTCTGATACTGAGGGTCAAACTGGATATAATGAAAGAGTCCCAAGATCAGAATCTCTTTTTAGAAACTTGATCTAGTTGAAGATTGCAGAAGTTACATTGAAGAAAGGGGCTTCTAATTATCTTATTTAAAAGATTTCTGGTCAGACCGCCTTTCAGGAAGCTTCTGAGGTAGATAACAATTAACCCTTTCTTCCCATACTGTCCCCCAAATCTAAATCACCTTACCCTCTCCCCCAAACCCGTTATTCCCTCCATGGGGAGAAATATACCCACACACACACACACACACGCACACACACACCACCACCACCACTCCTCTGATCTTCAAAGCAGCTGTATGGGGCTGCTAATTAGCAACAACAACAAAACAAAATGCAGATGTGTGTGTTCTTTGCCACCTCTGGTTCCACTTCTGCTGGATCATCAGTGCATCAGGCCCAGCATTCTGTATCCACCCATGGCCAACCAGAGGCTTCTAAAAGGCTGACAAGCAAGCTTTGCTCTGGTCCCCACCCCACCTTGAGTAGGTTGAGGAGACAGGAGACAATACCAAAACCCAGCCCTCGTCCCGGTGCCCTACCAGTAGTGCTGACGACAATGCTGGTGGCTCGGCTGCTCTCGCCGCTCTGGCGGGCAATCAGGGTGATGCGGTATCGGGTGCTGTCCTCCAGCTCCTCCAACGTGACTCTTTGAGGTGTCGCGGGCAGCTCTATGCGTTTCGTCGCATGGGCGGGCCGTGCAGCCACCAGAGGCACGTAGCTGAGGATGTAGCCATCGGGGCGAGAGGCAGGCGGTTCCCACTGTAAGGTCAAGGTGTTTTCTGTCACCTGCGATGTCCGCAGGCCACGCGGAGGAGCCACTCCTGGGAGAAAGGAAGAGACACAAATATGGCACAAGAAATTGAAATGGAAGTGAGAGGAGGACAGTACTGGCAGGAGATGAGCTTGCACAGAACAAAGAACAACAAAGGTACAGAACGAAGATAGCAAGAAGAGTAAGGGGGAATAGGGCCAGAGTGCTTTAAAAGTGAGGACAGATGATTGGGCTCACTGTGGGTTGTTGGCCCCCTCCTCCCATGGCTATCCCAGGGGACACCGTGGGAGGAACGAGTTGTTCCCCCCCCCTCGCCGCCGCTGCGAGCCATTTCGGGCTTGCTGCAGCTTTTTTTTCCCTTCCCCCCCCCCATTTTTGGGGGAGATCGCAAAAGCCAGTTGTCAAGCCAGCTTTCGCAATCCTCATTTTGACAGCTACAAGCAGTCCCTTCAAAGTGTCCCAGCAGCATGTTGGAGGGGCTGCCCGTGGTTGCATAACATTTTTTTTTTGCACACTCAAAAATTTGTTTAAATTTTAAAAAATTCTTTAGCTGCATGTGGGCAACTGTGAACTTTCACAGTTGCGCTACTGCAGGGATCTGAAGCCTCGGCTAGAGCAATGTCCAGGGGGGTGCCTGCTGCCAAGGGGCAGCAGGTACCAACCCTGGACATTTCTCAGAAGTGGCTCCCAATACATTTTTCTCCCCTTTGATTTTTCTTGACAGCTGTCAGAAGGCAAGCTGTCAAGAAAAACCAAAGGCGTGAGTGGTCTTTAGCTATGAAAAGGGTGTTTTGGGGGATTTACACCCCCTCTGCAGCAAGATTCCCATCTCCCTCCCCCTTTAGTTCCCACCAGGGTGCACATTTTGCACTTTGTCCCGAGCCTCTAGGTGCTCAGGAAAGTGCAAAAGTGCACCCTATCCCTCTTTTTCTAGGGAAAAGGTTTTGACAGCTGTTGCCTCTGGCCATGGGCTTGACAGGATTTAGATTGTTTCCCAGAAAAATGATAAGTCAGCTCCAGGTTTGCTTACAAGGAGACAAGTTTATTGCGCAACTTACAATGTACACGTGCGCCCAACAAAGCTGGAACGGGCCTCGGCATGGCTGTCAGGCACCGCTTGTCTTGAAGTCCGAACGCCGAAACAAAGCAGACAGTAGCTTCTTATATATTTTTGCTGTTTACACTTAAAACTAGCAGTCCACATCACGATTACTAGTTGTTTGCAGCTGACAGCTAAGCAAAACATTTCTAAGTTAATGAGCAAGATGAGTAATGTTGGCATAAGCATTCGTGATGGGTCTGGTATCCACACCTGCCACTGATTCTCACCATATCAAGCTTAAGAGGATAAAATGGAGAGGAGGAGGAGGAGGACTATGTAAGCCGCCTTGGGTTCCTTTCAGGAAAAAAGGCGGGGTATAAAATAAATAAATAAATAAATAAATATCTCTCTTCGCTTGTCATGCCAAGAATTCAAGAATGAATTAAGGTAGCTTGACCGTCCTTTGACCTATCTCTTGTGTTGGGAACCAAACCAGCTACACCAAGAGACAGGCATGCAGGTAAGAGGAGAGATGCTAAGATGCTTTTAGGTCTCTCTCTCAGGCCTAAAGAAAATGGAAGACGCTTTCAGGTTCAACAGTGGTTCTCACAGGTCCAACAACAGCTTTGACAGCTAACTGTTAAAACTAAGGGTCCCTTTAAAAAGGGGGTTAATGGAAAATGGGAGTTTTGGACTGGGACATATGTCTGTGTATGTATCCCCCTGGGCATTGCTCCAGCCGAGGCTTCAAATCTGCACAGTAGTGCTACTATGAAACTTCACAGTTGCACAACCGTGCTAATAAATAAATAAATAAATAAATAAATAAATAAATAAATAATCCCCCCCCCCCATTTTTTTGCACAAATTTTTTAGAACAAATTGTTTGGCAACCACAAGCGCCCCTCCAATGTGCCACTGGGGCACTTAGAAGGGACTACTCATAGCTGTCAAAGTGGGGATTGCAAAAGCAGGCCTGACAACCAGCTTTTGCAATCTCCGCCCCCAAAAAAAGGGAAAGAGGGAAAAAAGCTGTGGCGAGCCTGAAAGAGTTCGCAGTGGTGGTGGGGAGCGGGGGAAGCCAATGCCAGCTACCACCAAGTGCGCTCGCCCAGTAGCCCCATTGCAAGACCGGCAACTTGGCTCACTAGCCGATTCCCCCTACCCACAATGGGGTCAGTCATCCAGGTTCGGACAACACGACAACCCACCATGGCTAGAACAGCCCCTACAACAATCCATGGCATGGATTGTTGGGGTGGCTTGTCGTCCACGCACATCACATGCCACCCTGGGGAAATCGGTCTGGGTTTGTATGACACGACAACGCACAGTGGCTAGCAACCCACGATGGATTGTTGTGTCATGCAAGTCCAGTCACTGAGTTGTGTGGCTGGCAAACTATGCTTCTGGCCACAGACCACTCCTCATTCAGGTTTGAATCAACCTGTCCATGCAAAAAGGTAGTGGGAAAGGAATTTACTGACACACGGTCAACAAGAAATTAGTGGAGACTACAGGAAGAGACAAAGAGAAAGAGAGAGAGACACACACATGCACATGCTGTTCCAGGCTACATACGTGTACGCACGGTCTGGGTGACAGGGGGTCCATAGCGCTGCCCCTTTTCTGCCCGGACAGTGACGGTGTATTCCTCTCCCGGTTTCAACCCTGTGCGTTCGAATACTGTCTCAGTGCCAGACAAGCGTGTGGATTCTCCTCCCTGACGATCGCGCTGCATGTTGGGAGGAAAAGAATCACAGAATTATAGAATCATAGAATACTGTAGAGTTGGAAGAAGGGGCCTATAAGGCCATCGAGTCCAACCCTCTGCTCAATGCAAAGGGGGTAGAAAGCATCAGCGTTGGTGCAAGCTCTCCCACCACCGCCTCCTGTTGCCACCACTGTGCTCCCCATTGCCACCGTGAAGTAGGGGGGGAGGGGGGGAGGGAGGGGTTGGGAGACGCGGCAGTGGCAAAGGGAGCAGTGGGTGGGCAGTGGATGGCATGTGGTGGCAAGCCTTCCCGGCAGTGGGGGAAGCATGCAGTTTGCTGCTTCCCCTGCTTCCCCACCCGAGGCAAGAGGTTCACCCCACCTCATGAGAGGGACAGCCCTGGAAAGGCTTCATGGTACCAACAGGAAGCGGCCAACACATCTACTGATTAGCGCTTGATCAAATCACTATATCCTCTATCTGATTAAATCAAGAATTCCCAAACTGAAAGCTGCTAAATGCTAAGGTACCACTGAACCAACAGCCCCTGTGAGCCCAAAGAACCTACTCAGCAAGGAGGGTGTTTGTTGTGTGTTGTGTCTCTCCATGATTCATTGCTCTGGCCTTGCCTCTTTCCAAGTACACCCCACCGGGACAGTAATACTGGCACTTCTCTGCATTGGGTGATTGGAGCTTTCCCTCACTCGTGATGCAGAGAGAGCAGAATGACGCATCCTCAGAGGAAGCAGCCTGTTCTGTTTCTCCACAAGTCATTACTCATGGGCAGGGAACAGAGAGTCTTCTTGGCCAAGGTTACATAGTGATCTAGGTTTAAGGTAAGATTTGGACTTCATCTTCAAGCTACTAGACCACAGTGACTTCAGGGGGGTCGGAGAGCGATGTTTCTGCATAAGTCAATCCTTGGTTTCGGAAGCACGCCCAGGATAGTGATTCATGCAGAAGGTGGTATGTGTGTGTGTGTGTGGGCTTTTCTGGGGTAGGGAGGCAAACAATTCTTAGTTTTATACACTGGAACTGATTGGCAAAAGACTCAGGACAGACGAGAGATCGTCTTCCTTTACACAATGCAAATTTAATTTATGGAATTTGGAGCCACACAATGTGGTGAAGGCTATTACCTTAGATAGGGTATTAAGCAACATGTATGGAAGAAGAGAGGCCTATCAATGGATACTTGTCATGTTGGCTACACACAACATCAAGTCTCACAGGCAGCAGCATGTCGGTGAAAACCGGTTGCTAGAGAACCACAGCGGGAGAGGGCCGTTGCCTCCATACCCTGCTTCCCAGAGACATCTCGTTGACCACTGTGTCAGAATCAGTGGTGTAGCGGAGGCAGGGCTTGCAGGGACACAGCACCATCACTTTTTTGATTAGCAGGGACACTGACATCATCTGCCACCCCCCACAGGGTTGAGTATGGGTTGAGCGCTGAACCGTGGGTTGTGGTTGAAACATGCGTTATCATGTTGTCTGAACCCAGCCGAGATAACAAACTCTGGTGAACAGTCCACAGTTCACAACCCAACAACAAACCATGGGTCCTCTTCATGGGTTGTTTGTGGTTAACAAGCTATGGCTTGTTAGTGCAGCTGGGTTCAGACAACACAATAACCCACGTTTGAACAACAACCCATGTTTGAACGACAACCCACACTCAACACATACTCAACCCTTGCATTTGGGTTATTGTGTTGTCTGAACCCAGTCACACTCTGAATTCCCTGTTCCCTCTGAGCTTAGCTGCAATCCCCACAGTAGCTGGGGAGGAAAGGATTTTCCCTAGCAACAATACATTGTTCCCTGTTGTAATGCAAAATTTTGGGGGGTGGCTTGGTCTTGAATGGGCAATAAAGACCCATTTGCTTTACAAAAGACCAGATCCTAGTGGAGATGAAAACTGCTAAAACTGGTTTGTTGTTATGGGCCAACACAGCTGCCTGGATTTTTGGACTCTCCTTGGGGGCATGGCTATGGGGGCTGTCATGATGAGCGCCTGCACTTCCAAATTTACCGCTACACCACTGATCAGGATGCAGGACTAGATGGACCTTTGGTCTAATCCAGCAGGGTTCTTATATTCTTAATGTAAGATGAAAAATATTCTTCCTCTTCCCCTCACGTTACCCCACTAGTCCTAGCATTCATTGTGCTAGCCAAATGAAAGAAAGAGGATCTCTCTCCCTCTCCCCCGCCTCTCATACACACACCCAGACCACAAGTACTATCCCCACAACCGCTATCCCTCCCAAAATGCTTTGTCCCAAAGTACAGCAGGTTACCTTCGGTACCACGTGGATCTCATATACATCTACAGAAATCTCTGGGCGGTCCCACTCCAAGCGGAAAGACGTTTCATCTTTATTTGACACACGGACACCGATGGATGGAATCTCTGTTTAGGCCAGTAGAGAGGGGGCGGTGGGGGAGAGGTAGAACAGAATAAGAAGATGATATTTCTCCACTCCTCTTCTCATACACATCCCCCCAGAAGCCTTGCCAAGATGGTGCCCAGCTGAAGACAGCTGGCCCAAGGCATTTTGCTGCCTGAAGTGGAGCAGCAAATGGGCATGGCACCCTGGCTCCTGAGGCAGAAAACCTCTCAAGCACTTCTTCCCTGCCCTGGCAGTAAACATATAAAAATATTAAAGTAAACAATTACATTTGCTGCCCTTTCAGGACACCCAAAATCAGCTGCCTAAGGGTGGCCACTTCACTCTGCATAATGGTAGGGCTGGGCCCATGGCCAGCATCAAGGGCAGGCCTCATTGGGCACTTGCCGAGGGTGCACACCACAGCAGGGGCCTACTGACCAGAGTGCCCTGGAAAAAGTTGTTCCTCCTCCTCCTCACCACTGCAACCTGCTTGTTCACCTGCCTCTCCCTCTGGCCCAGACAACAGTGGTGGTGAGAAGAAGGAGCAGGAGACTCCACAGCCTACTTACTCCATGGCTCTCTGCCTGTCAAGCAAGCAAATGGGAGCAATGATGGGAGAGAGGATGAGGAGCAATAGCAGCTGGTGACAATGGCAGTGAAAAGACAGAGTCACTGAGAGAGGCTGCCCATTGAGGGGGCCTTGCCCAAAGGCCTTCAAAACCTGGAGCCAGCACTAGCCTGGCCCTGTACCTGAACCTCAATAGGGCCTCATAGAGAGAAAAGGCCGGCGGCTGTTTCTCCCTCCAGCTCAAGCTGAAGCAGACAAATCCCCAAAGGGCAGTCATCTTAGTTTATTGTAGTATGAGGCCTGGCTGTGAACAGACCCTGCACCCACCACACCTCCCCAAACCTCAATTTCCTTATGAAAATGAGGCTTTGTTTTTGACCTAAGGTTTCAGGGTTTTAGACTCTTCTCAGGTTCTATCCAGGAACAAGACATTTTGTTACTTGAGGCAGAGCAGCAAATGGTGCCTCTCCCTTTCCTCCCCACCCCAGTCAAGCTGCACAGTACGCCAGGCTGTCCAAGTTGTTTTGGCCCCTGAGGCAGAAAACCCCACAAGCGCCTCTCCCCATACATGGCACTAAAAATACAACAATAATGAATTAAATAACTAAAGATTTGCTGCCCTTTCGTGACATGCAAAATCAGCAGCCTGAGGTGACTGCCTCCCTCCGCCTAACAGTAGGGCTGGCCCCAAGGCGATAAGCTCATCCAACATTCAAGCTGCTAGACTGCAGTGCCAGTGATGTCAGGAGATTTTTAGCATGAGATGTTCCTGCCTACCTGTGGAACAGTCATCTCCAGAATAACCATCGTGGCATAGGCACACTCCATTCTCACACTCTCCATGGCCACTGCAGTCCTCCGGACACGCCAGCTGCCCACAATCTGGTCCAGTGTATCCCTTGTGGCAGGCGCACACTGCTCCCTTCAGACAGCGGCCTCTCTGACTGCAGTCATTGGGGCAGGTCTTGGTGCCGCATGCCGGGCCTGTAAAGCCTGGCTCACACACGCAGCGTCCATTACGGCACTCTCCACGTCGGTTACAGTTGCTAGGGCATGCCCGAGACCCACAGTCTGCCCCGGTGTAACCGGGGTCACACACGCAGCGCCCCACCACACACTGGCCGTGGCCCTGGCAGCCCTGGGGGCAGGCCGGGTCGGAGCAGGAAGGGCCGACGTATCCCTGGAAGCAGCTGCAACGTCCGTCCACACAGCGGCCTTGATCGTTGCAATCATCTGGGCAGGAAGGTGGCTCCTCACAGCGGACGCCGGAGTAGCTGGGGCGGCACTGGCAACGCCCGTTCACGCACTTGCCGCGCTCTGGGCCGCCGCACCCGCCTGGGCAGACTGGCTCGGCGCAGGTGGGACCGCCCCAACCCGCCTCACATTCACACAGGCAGCGAGAGAGGTCGAAGGAGCCGTGGTGTGAACACAGGGTGCGTATGTCTGTTTGACCTAGGCGAGGGAATGGGAGCATAGGGAGGTAGAGAAGAGTGGGGCAAGGAGTGATAAAAAGCTAGGTCACCTATAAACATCTAGTTTACTTTTTTTTAAAAAAATATTACATTTATATTCCACCTAAGGACCTCGTGGTTCTCTCCTGCACCCATTTTAATTTTCACAACAACCCTGTAAGGTGGGTTACACTGGGAAAGAGTGACAAGCCCAAAGGTTGCCCACTGACAGCTTCACAGCTGAGCTGAGTCAGGATTTGAATCCGGGTCTTTCTGGTCCTAGTTTGACACTTTGGCTCTTATTTCCCCCCTGACAAAATGTCTGAGAGTTTCTTCCCCGGCCGTCACCCCCAAATACACACAAGTCTTTTTCTTGTATTACGCATGTATAGGGCAATCATGGATACAGTGGGAAGTAGGCCTCACCCCACGGCCCCCACCCTTTGCAGCTTTTTGTGCCCCAATCCTTTTTCAGATGTCCACACAAAATACCTGAATGGCAAAGGGGTGGGTTCGGGGGGGGGGGATTCGATGTAGGGGTGGTGCCAGTGGTGTGCTCCTGCTCCGTACTGCACCTGTGATTGCCCTATATGCGCATAATGTGAGAAAAGACTACAGAAGAGTTGAAATGGAGCTAGATTGATACAGTGGCCGCTTAATAGAAGTATAGCTACGAAATCGCTGGAAGTACTAGTTCCCCTCTACTCAGCACTGGTTAGGCATCACCTTGAGTACTGTGTCCAGTTCTGGGCACCACACTTTAAGAAGGATGCAGACAAACTGGAAAAGGTTCAGAGGAGGGCAACAAAGATGATTAAGGGACTGGAAACAAAGCCCTATGAAGAGAGACTGAAGGAACTGGGCATGTTTAGCCTTCAGAAGAGAAGACTGAGTAGAGATATGATAGCACTCTTCAAGTACTTGAAGGGTTGTCACAAAGAGGAGGGCCAGGTTCTCTTCTCAACCATCCCAGAGTGCAGGACACGGAATAATGGGCTCAAGTTACAGGAAGCCAGATTCTGCCTGGACATCAGGAAAAATTTCCTGACTGTTAGAGCGATACGCCAATGGAACCAACGACCTAGGGGGTGGGTGGGCTCTCCCACTCCAGAGGCATTCAAGGTGCAGCTGGACAGCCACCTGTCAGGGATGCTTTGACTTGGATTCCTGCATTGAGCAGGGGGTTGGACTCGATGGCCTTGTAGGCCCCTTCCAACTCTACTTTTCTATGATTATAGGCATTGCCAAAAAAGAGGACACATATTCTTTAGCTTTAAACTGGGTTTAGAGTGGACAGCCTTTCAAATAAAGGACTGTTCTCTGACAGCTGTTCAAACAGAGAACTGTCCTCTGGAAAGTAGGACACAGATTTGCCACCCTAGCATAGCCAGGTGTCCTAATTTTACAGAGGACAGTCTTCTATCTGAAGGGCTCTCAGTCCTCTATTTGAAGGCATCCTCTATTTGAGGATGTTGTCAGAGAACAGTCCTCTGTTTGAGGGGCTGTCCAGTCTAAATCTGGTTTAAAGCTAAAGAACCATAAGAAGGGAGGGAGATCGGGCAGGGGCCTTGAACTTGCCCATCAACCGTACGCATCTGGACAGCAGACAGAACAGGCAGGCACACAGGTCACCTGATCAAAGTCTTTCCCGCTATAGTGAGAAATAATTTATTTCTTTTTAAATTATAGTAATTCTTTCCAAATTTGCACCTGCACGTCTAAATTTGCACATGCAAATGTTGTGCAAACCAGCATGCACTTTTGACCTCTTATTTGGTGATGCATTTCCTCTTTTTTGACAATGTGTAAGTGGCCACACCACTCATGTGTCGGGTGTAAGCATTGTACACAGTAATACTTATGCATGCCATGTTCTTCATCCCCCAAGACCTTACCTGTACTGGCCTGGCTACTAGCGGAGGCAGGGCAGCAGCCTCCCCCAGCTTGGCAGGTGTCCCGTAGCATCCGCACTTCGTTCTCGAGCGCCTGCAGCCGTCTCAAGAGGTCCTGGGTGTCCTCAGTGCCAGGTGGGCACCCGCAGGCCTGTGGGGGCAGGTTGATGCGGTGGGTGAAAACCACGTGCTCCTGGTCAGGCCCTTCCAGGGTGTGTTCGTACAGGCCCCCTCCCCGGGAGGAGCTGGGCGGGCCCAAGGCCTCTTGTGGTGCAGGGGAAGCACCCTCAAGTTCTGTGCCTTCTCCTGCCAGTTTTATAGTGTAGACATGAGAGAAGACCGTCGCGTTCGAGGGGATGGCAGGATGAGGCACGCGTGCCTGCCACGAGGCCCCCAGCCAGAAGACGAACAGGACAAAGGAAACAGCGCTCGGTGGCCTCCCCATGATATGGACCTGTGAGGGAGGGGATGGAAAAGAAGGAGAAAGGAATCAGTGCTGCAGAGAGTAATCATGTGATGTGTGGTAGAACTGGACTGGGAAGCAGGGCCATTCCACCAACCTTCCTCATGAAGGCTTCTCCATCCCATTCCAGCTGGCTGTACAAAGGGCGATGAGAGGAGAAGCAGGGCCATTCCACCAGCCCTGCTGAAAGACTACTTAATTTCCCCCCCTCTTCCCTCCCCATCCCTTTTTCCTTGTGTGTCGTGTCATGTCTTTTTGTTGTTGTTGTTGTTTTTAAGTTTGTAAGCCTGTGGGCAGATGCTGTCTTGTTTTACTATGTAAGACACTCCGGCAGCCTTTTCAGTTCAGGAGCAGGATAAAAATACTTTAAATAAATAAATAAAGTAAGTTACAGAAAAGGGCAATCAAAAGTATCAAGGAATAGCTTCTTTCCTACAAGGAAAAACAATTGAGTATAGGTGGGGGGAAACAACTGAGGAGGTGGGACCTGCCTGATACATCTGTATAAAATTATGAATGGTTTGGAGAGTATTTATTTATTTATTTATTTATTATATTTATACCCCACCTTTTTTCCTGCAAGGAACCCAAGGCGGCTTACATAATCCTCCTCCTCTCCATTTTATCCTCACAAGAACCCTGTGAGATAGGTTAGGCTGAGAGTCAGTGTATGGGAAGAGATGGACATTTTTCTTCCTCAAACATGTACTAACTTGGGGGTCACTAAGTGAAGTTGATAGTCTAGACCAGCCTTCCCCAAATGTGCTGAACTATCCCTCCACTGGCCATGCTGGCTGGGGACAGTGGGAGTTGTAGAACACATCTGGAGGGTGCCAGCTTGGGGAACGCTAGTCGGGACAGGCAAAAGGAAGTATTTCTTTGTAAACAGTTAGCCCAGCTTTATAAATAAGAAGGGCTGGCAGAGTTCAGGCAGAGCACTCTGTGGAGCCCTCTTTTGCCAGCCCCTCTCTTACAAGCAAAAAACAGGTTGGTAAAAAAAATATGTTGCCAGCTACAAACATAGCAGGCTGCCAAGGAGCACTCTCTGCCTCCTCTGCTAGATAGCCCACTTGGTTTCTATGCTACATGCTCGAGAGAAGACAAAATTTGACATGGGACCAGGCTATTGGAAAGAGTGCATTCTCCCATATCAGCCTGCTCAGGTTTTAAGATCTTTGGGGGAAGTGCTTCTCTTGGTCTTGCCGCCATCAGAGGTGCATTTGGTGGGGACGAGAGAGAGAGAGAGAGAGAGAGAGAGAGAGAGAGAGAGGGCCTCCTTAGTGGCCGCTCCCAGACTCTGGAACTCCCTGCCAAGGAAGGCTAGGGACTGGAGACCCCCTCTTCGCTGTCCTTCCACTGGCAGGCAAAGACACTTTTATTCAGCAGTCCTTTGGCATGTGAACTGGTCTGTTGCTAAAGTCGGCTTTAATTGTCTGGGTGCTGTTTATTTCTTTTATTGTTGTGGTTTGGATTGATTTGTTTTTATGTTATGTTTTAATTGAGATTTCGTTTTTAGTCTGTATTTTATTACTAAGTCTGTATTTAGTCTGTATATTATTAGCCAGCTTGAGCACCATTTTTGGTGGGAAGTCAGGATATAAATTAAATAAATAATATATATACTATATATATATATATATATATATATAAAAGAACACCAGGGGAAACGATTTACTAGCAACAAGTACCGACCAACACAGACTGTCCCTAACAAATTGGGGACAACTGTACTGCGTGTAGGTCAGGCTCAACCAACTTCATGCCTGTTAAAAGGTGTAAAAACTCTCTCTCATATACACATGCACACAGGCGCTGTGCCTTAATACTCTGCGGTCAGACAAACTCAATAAAAGGGCTGGATTTCAAGCCAACTCTTGCAGCGCCTGACCATTGGACAAAAAAGCCACAGAGGGAATTATTAAGCACAATGTGGATATCGCCTGTCACATTGATGTGGACAGCAGGAATGCAAACAGAGGCCTGCAAACGGGGATCCCAGAGCGCTCGCCAAAGCCGGCTGCCGCGGCCGGTTGGGAAACAGTAACAGCGGCAGAAAAACAACCTGCAGTGTGCTCTGGACTGAAATACAACTGGAGACTTGTCTGAGAATCAGATACGGAGCAGGAAGCCAGCAGGGAAGGGGAAACCGGATTAGATAAGAGCAGGCTAGAGCGGACGGAGGGAGTACAAACATCTCCTTAGAACTTCCTTATGATAATAGCTACTCACCCACGAATTGAACTATTATCCTTATGATAATAGCTACTCAGCCATGAATTGAGCTACCTCCAGAGATTGTGGAATCTCCTTACTTAGAGCCACTTCACATGAAACTAAAGCCCTACATGACCATAACTGACATGTGAGACAGCTGTCTGTCGAAGGATGCTTTAGCTTGGGATTTCCTGCATCCAGCAGGGGGGTTGGACTAGATGGACTAGAAGTTCCTCTCCGACTCTTAGGATTTTATGAGGGCCTCCTCACTCAGACTTGGGAGTCAGCCCAGCTGATGGGCTGCGTTTGGCTTGGTTGTGCAGGCCTGACGCATGGGATCCGTGCAAATTCTCACATGTCAGTTACGGTCTGTGGCTTACGCTGGCTCAGCTTGTCTGAGCGTGGAAAGCTAAGCAGGGTCAGGCCTGGTTATTACTTGGATGGGAGACCCCTCCTCTAGTTTCCTGCATTGAGCAGGGGCAGGGGGTTGGACTCGATAGCCTTGTAGGCTCCTTCCAACTCTATGATCTATGAAATCTATGTAGGGCTTTAGTTTCATGTGTCCAGGGGACTCTTGTCAGTGGGTCCCTGCTGTTGGGTGGGCCCTCGACAAGTGCCCGACCATGCCTATCCTTGATGTCAGACCTGGCATAGCTCCTAACCTGTGACAGGATTTATCCTAGTCTAAGAGTGTTTCTATATGAGGTATTTATGGTGCATAGATGTTAACTGTCCACTACAGTCAACACCTGAGGCCCTACTCTGAGTGCCTCCTCCGAGGGAGGTTTGGATGGTGGCAACGAGGGCCTTTTCAGTGGTGGTCCCCCAATTATGGAACACTCTCCCTAGTGAGGTTTGCCTGGCGTCAACATTGTCATCCTTTGGTGCCAGGTAAAGACTTTCCTCTAATCCCAGGCATTTGATAGCATATGAAGGGGTGTTTTAGTTTCTTATCAGGTCCTGGTAGTTTTATTGTCAATTGTTTTCAACTCATTTTTAAAGTGTTTTAATTTTAAATGTCTCGATTTTAAATGTTTTGTATGGTGCTCCCACCATGCTGTGAACTGCCCAGAGAGCTTTGGCAATAAATGAATGAACGAATTAATTAATTTCCGCTACGGTGGCCATGTGTCCTACTTTACAGAGGACAGTCCTCTGTTTGAAGGGCTGTTCAGTCCAAGTCCGGATTAAGATAAAAACCATACGAAAGAGGGGCATTGAAGTGGCCCATCAGCAGTTAGCACCTGAACAGCAGACTGAGCAGGCAAGCACACAGGTCACCTGGCCACAGCTTTCTCTTCTATGTTGAGGTGTTTATCTATTGAAATTATAGCAAATATTTCTTAAGTTGCAGCTATACTTGCATATTGGCATATGCAAATTTTATGCTAATCTGTCTCCTGTCTTGTTCTCTGTATTAGTGACATGAAAGAGGCCACCCTAAGCTAAAGGCTGAAGAGAGGGTGCCAAACAAACCCGCCTAGGAAGGGAGTATCATAACCTAGATACAGTTTCTCTCCCTTGTCTCAGTGAGTCACACCTCCGACACTGACAGGACCTTATACAATTTCTTTGTATACTAACAGTGACTTCAGTTCATGTTGCTTATGTAGCCCCAAAATGGCACCATCCACTCACAAGAGGGAGGGATCAGCAGGCTCGGGGAACCCCAAGCTTTGCAGAACTACGATTTTATTAAACAAACAAACAAGCCCTCAGAGCAGGTGGGGGGAACAGCTCAAATGAGAGCCAGCGTGGCCTAGCGGTTAGAGTGTTGGACTGGGACTTGGGAGATCCGGGTTCTAGTCCCCACTCGACCATGAAGCTCACTGGGTGACTTTGGGCCAGTCACAACTCTCAGCCTCACATGGACTTTCAGCCTCACAGGGTTGTTGTGAGGGAAAAAATGGAGAAAAGGAGGAAGATTATGTAAGCCGCCTTGGGTTCCTTGCAGGAAGAAAGGCAGGATATAAATATAATAAATAAATGGTCTAATAAGGACTGAGCATGCTCAGTGAGCACAAAATGCTGAGTGACTGCTGTGGGGGTGGGGATGGAAAACCGGGTGAGAGGGAAAATGGGATAGACGTATCCTCTGTTTGAAGAGGTGTCCAGTCCAAGTCTGGTTTAAAGCTAAAGAACCGTAAGAAGGGAGATCAGGAGCGTTGAAGTTGCCCATCAGCAATTAACACCTGGACAGCTGACTGAACAGGCAGGCACCCAGGTCACCTGGTCACAGTCTTCCCCACTATGGTCAGCTGTATTTTATTTCTATTTAAAATATGGTAATTATCTCTAAAGTGCAAATTTCATGCAAATCTGCATCCCCTTTTGTCCTCTTTTAAAAGTCCTCATTTTTCTTCTTTTTGGGGGGATGCCTAATTTCTGGGCTAGCAAAAAGACCCCTCCCTAAAACCTTTTCTAATCAGCTGTTAATCTGCTGCATCTACTTTCAGTTTTGTGGCAGAATTGAAATCCAAGCACTACACAAAGAGCATTTCCTTCCTGCTTTTCCACTACATAACCTCTGGGTGGCACTGTGGTATAGCAGAATAGTGCAAAGGCATAAATGACAGAAGCAGTTTCTTTCACTGTCACAATTAAATACCACATTTTCCCTGCTCTAAAAAAATTCGCCAAAAGTGCTTATTAGACACAGAAGCGAAACTGGAGGGTCATGACATCATCTAAAGAACCTCTAAACAACTGTGAATCATGAGCGTATGATAAATGCGTTGTGTAGAAGAGCACTTTGTGGAAGGCGGCTGCCAGTCCCAAGTAGATAATACTGGGCTAGATGGACTAGTGGTCTGATTCAGTATAAGGCAGCTTCCTATGTCTACTAGTAAGAGTCTTGGTTTGATGGAGAAGAGAAAGAGCCATTTGCTTTTTAATTTTAATTTTTAAAGCTAGGGCTCCCTTAGAGTTTCCACCTGTTTTTTTTTTCCTGGGAGAGCTGCTGTGCCATTAACAACTATATCACAGCAAGGAATTCAGCAGCTGAGGCTTTCTCCACAGCTACGTCCCTGTGCTAGGGGAAAAATGAAATGCTCCATCAGTAGAATTTCTGCCTTTTAGTTTTATGCAGCTGCTGAAGAGTCCCACCAAGGGACTTGGGGGGCTTGGTGGCAGCAGTATCCTGAGTTAACCTTTCTCTGTAGATGGGGAACTGACATTCCCCCCACAATTCAGGTCAATGCGCTGCTGGAATCCATGGAAGTTAACAAACATCTGAGCTCTGGAGAAAAGCCTGCACCACTTTATTATTATTCCAGCTGTTGGCCCAAAGTGCTGCAATTTTCCAATAAACTTTTCTGGACTTCCCTTCGCTCCCTCCAGGGGCTGCTCCCTTACTTATTGGGAGTAAATAAAACGCCTGTTATCCTCATGTTATATGAATAGCCTCTCACAGAAGGACAGAGCAAAAGAACCAGGAATCGTGCCTTCCAAATTCTCCCCCTTCCTCCACCCCCCCACCCACCCCTGCCACCTTCCAAAACCCACCAGTTCGGCCCCAGTCCCTTCCAAGAGGATTCAGTAATCCGACTTGCCACTCCCCATAGCTTTAAATTCAACAGACACCTTTTAGTGTAACAGAAATTTTGATTGATAAGTACACACACTTGATAGTCCTCCGGCTAAATCAAATCCACACATTCCTCACCACCCCACCCCGATGTGTTGGGTGCGGGCAGGAGCGGCGGCTCTGATTCATCGGCCCGGTATTTCCACCACGATCCAATTCTGTCACCTCACCACATGCCCAGCCCAAAGGGGGATTAAATCGGGATCTGAACTGGGACAAAACAGTCAGGGGAGACCTCAGTGCCAAGGGACTACACTGGGAATGCAGTTACTCAGCAGTGAGGGGAAAGGCACTCTTCATATACTCTGAGACACCTTTTACTTTTATTTAGAGAGGCCGTGTGGTGTAGTGGTTAGAGTGTCAGACTGGGACTTGGGAGATCTGGATTTTAATCCTCACTTGGCCATGAAGGTCGCTGGGTGACTTTACATCAGTCACTGACTCTCAGCTTAACCTATCTCACAGGGTTGCTGTGAGGATAAAATGGAGAGGAGGAGGACCATGTAAGTCATCTTGGGTTCCTTGCAAGACGAAAAAAGGTGGGATATAAATGTAATTCATTACTGGGTGGATTAGAAATGTAATAAATCAATAAAATAAAAACAATATTATTTTATTTAGTATATTTTGACTAGAGTCTAGTAGGGCTCTGGAAGCCACCATTTTAATTTCCCACAATTCCCCAGAATGACACTGTGTCAGGAGCATTGTTGTGAAAAGTCAAAATGGCAGCACAATACCCAGCCGTCTACTACCTGCCTCTGTCACCTGCCAGAGATCCCACCAGGCTCTCTCAGAGATGGAGAGAGGCCCCGGCCACTTCCATTTTTTGAGGCCCTCCTGGTATATAAAAAAATGAGGAAATGCCAAAACAGGTTTACAAAAATTGTTATATTTTAAACATTTACATTTCACAAATTAATGCTTTTAACACAAAAATGATACAATGCAATAATTTGTAATAAATGCACCTTTTTTATTTAACAAGTGCTTTTCTAGCTTTTTTCTATGCAAATTCACCAACTATTATGGGAAAAATTAGTTTTCTTGCAATGCCACAGTTTATGTTAAGCAGAGCAAGGCCATTCAAACTATCATCTTGTCTTGGGAGGAGAGGACTCCCAATTGGACATATAGGACACAAAGTTGTCTTAGAAGGCTATAGCCTGAAATGTAGTGAAAGAGACGAAGGTGGTGGAAAATCCTTGGGAAATGGTCAGAACATAAGTACAGTTTGCCTAATATGTTTTGTAGTTATTTAATTTTATTACTTCATAGTGAGCAATTGGGCAGGATGCTTCTTGCACACGGGAGAGGGACTAAGCAGGCGCTGGTCCCTCTCTGTGGCGGGTAAGTGCGGGCTAGGGTATTGATAGGGTGAGGTGAGCATACCTGGCACCATTCAGGTGACAGGTGGTTTCAGGAGGCCTCAGATTGATGGGTCAGTAGGCTCAGTCAGCTGAGGATCAGGAACGCCTGTGATGCCTTTGTTCTCGCCAAGCTTGTTGTCATGGGACTCCGGGAGGGGGCGACGCAACAAAGGCTCCCAACACTGTAAAGTGGGAAATGGGGCGGCGGCGGATCCAACGCCACCTCCCTGTTTTGGATGCTCTGCCCAACTGGACAATTGAGCGGCCTAGGAGGCTGGATTAGAATAACCCGCACTCCATCCCTTTGCAGTTCATTGTATGTAAATAAATGTGGCCCAGTTAAACACCAAACAAGTGTCTCGGCTCTTCATTTCCCTCCTACGTTCGCATGGACCTTCCCCCAAGCACGCGCAGCTGTGGGCAGGGAGAAATTTGCGGACGTGGGGGAAGAGAGTCGAGGCTTACCTGTTGACGCAGGTAATTAGCCACCATGGGGGCGGGGCTACAGGAGCCAATATTAGGCCCTGCAGCCCCAACCCACACCCTCTTTGTTCCTTGCAGCTCCCTCCCTCCCGCCCTGTATACAGTATGGGCTCCTCTGGTCGCCGTTAAGGGGCCGAGTAGGAATTTTGGTTCATCTCTGTTAGGGGGATGAGCGCGTTTCGCCTACTCCATACTGCAGCAGGGTTGGGGGTGTTTGCAATCAGTGCATAGCAAGTCAAATTTGGTCACATTTGGATAGTAGGCAGGTAAGTGCGGGTTAGGGTATTGATAGGGTGAGGTGAGCATACCTGGCACCATTCAGGTGACAGGCGGTTTCAGGAGGCCTCAGATTGATGGGTCAGTAGGCTCAGTCAGCTGAGGATCAGGACAGGAACGCCTGTGATGCCTTTGTTCTCGCCAAGCTTGTTGTCGTGGGACTCCGAGAGGGGGCAACGCAACAAAGGCTCCCAACACTGTAAAGTGGGAAATGGGGCAGCGGCGGATCCAACGGCACCTCCCTGTTTTGGATGCTCCGCCCAACTGGACAATTGAGCGGCCTAGGAGGCCGGATTAGAATAACCCACACTCCATCCCTTTGCAGTTCATTGTATGTAAATAAATGTGGCCCAGTTAAACACCAAACAAGTGTCTCGGCTCTTCATTTCCCTCCTACGTTCGCAATTTTCCTTACATAAGAACCTAAGAGAAGCCCTGCTGGATCAGACCAATGACCGATCTAGCCCAACACCTGGTTTCCCACAGCGGCCACCCAGATGCCTCTGGAATCCCACAAGCAGGACAAGTCTTCCACACTATGGTCCAATGTACTGTATTTTCAAATCATAGTAATAATTTCTACATTTGCATTTGAAATATATATATATATATATATATATATGCGTATGCAAGTATTATGCAAATCTCTGCCCTCTGTTGACCTCTTTTTTGGCAGTGCATGTCCTCTTTTTTGGCCATGGCTAACAGGCCACCTTAGCAGGTAGCTGGGTTCCCAGGGGGCATTCTGTTCTGGGAACATGCCAGAGGAGCAGCCTAGTCAGTGTCACTAGGTATCGCAGTGGTACAGCCTTTTTTGCTGCGTTAAAAAATGAAGAATAAAACCTCCGTCCCGTGGCATTAAAAGGAAAGACTGAACATTCAGTCTTGGGGGCTGTTTTCAACCCACTCCCCCCCACCCCACCCCAAAAAACCCTACAAAATTTGTCTGGGACAATTACTTCAGCCCAGCACTAGTTTTTTGCAAGGTCGTCTTTCCCTGTTGATTCTACAAAGGCTAAGTGGATAGAGAGTTTTCTTTTTCTCCCACTCTCCTTATTAATACTTATTAATTTCATTCTATTTATATCCTGCCCTTCATAAAAATCCCAGGGTGGCTAACAGCAGTGTTAAAACAACTAAACAACAATAAAATACAATAACAGCACAATCATATGGCTGCTAGACAGCATCTAGATGGCCATAGGATTTTTTCAGATTCCCAGCTACAAGGTTGGAAAATTGCTCCGATCTCGTAGCTGGGGATCCGCGCTTGGATCCACCCCACCCCACCCAGTGTGGAAACAGCGACCTCACTAGAGAAGAGTTTTTGGGGACGTTCCAGGGGGTGGGGAGAGGAGGAGACCGAGGCCGCTAAGATACAATGTACTGAATCTTGTTATGTTCTTGTTATAATCTTGTTAAGTTACCAATACCAACACCTGTGTGGAGTCTGAACTCAAGCCACCAGAGCTCAATAGGATTGCACCCTAAATACTTAGAATAAAAAAAAACGATTAGCAGCAAGATTGATTGTAGTGAAAAGTAAGCACTCATAAGTGCCGGGGTAAACAGATGGGTCTTAGCCTTTTCCAGAGTGGAGAAACTTCAGGGAAATGAAGATGGCATGCACGTCTGGAGCCTTGGCGCTTTGTTGCACAAAGTACCCAGCTGCCCAGCCCTCGAAATGTTTGGTTTTTTATGCAAGAGAGGGAGAGAGAGAGAGATGTGGTGGTGGGTGATCAGATGGGTCAGCCCATGCTGGGTGCTGACGCCAGGCCTTTTTCCTGCCAAACCCCCCCCCCCCATAATCTGCTGATGTCTCTGATGGTTGTTTGGGTCCCCCGTGGTTTCAGACTTCAGCCCTGAAGTCCAGCCCTAATGGTGGCACCACTGGAGCTATGGCTTTCTACCACCATTCTCAAATAATTCTCCTGGAAAGGGTGAGCTGCCAGTCATATTGGCTTTTCACAGGTACACCATTTAGAGCTCTGAGAACTGGGGTGAACCCAGGGGGCCAGTCTTGTGATGAACACAACAGGGAGAAAGTACATACAAACTAAGTGTTAAATCCTGAAAATCTTGCTGTCTCCAAAACAAATGAACAACCCCCCCAACCCTCTGATACCTGAACACCCCCTTAGTCATTGAGTCACACATACCCAACACGCAGGCATCTGCACCCCACCTTTGCTCAAGAGGGAGGCTCCATCCCCCTGTAGTTTGCATCCCCACCCCGTCCTCCCAAAAAGAACCCCATCCCATGTTTGCGCAAACAAAACTCGACCTTGGCGCAAAAGGGGAGAAATCCCAGTTCCAAATCAAACAACTGCAGTCTTAATCCTCCTTTGGCTCAGGAAACAGAGTCCTCTTAATGAAGAGGCCATATAAACAGCCAACGTTAATGATATCCTTCAGATCAATGCAAACACTGCTTTGGATTCCACCACAGATCTCCCCCTCCCTCAATCCCAGTCTAAATTTAGAATTCCCCCCCCCCAAATCCCTCAGCCTGACAACTCCCCTGTTGAGTACACTACATGTCCCTAGAACAAGCCAGTTTGGCAGTCAAATTTTTGTAAATGGGCTCATACAAGACCCAAGGCGATGCAGAACAACGGTGGCTTTCAAAGGTGCGCCTGGGGAGACTTAGGAACATCGGAAGCTGCCTTATACAGAGTCAGATCCTTGCTCCATCTAGCCTAGCCTTGTCAACACTGACTGGCAGCAACGGCTCTCCAGGGTTTCAGGCAGGGTACTTTCCTGGGGAGGGTGGGAGGGAAAAGAAATGGAGTCAGTATCCTCAAAGAGGGCCTGGCTGGCTGGGATGCTTAACAGAAGAAGCCCAGGTCCCACTTGTCTTCTCCAGTATCAGAGGCAGTATGCCTGTGTACACCAGTTGCTGGGGATCATGGGCGGGAGGGTGCTGTTGCACTCATGTCCTGCTTGTGGGATCCCGTAGGCAGCTGGTTGGCCACTGTGTGAACAGAACGCTGGACTAGCTGGATCCATGGCTCTTCTTAGGTTCTTATATTTCTATGTTCTCTTTTCTTCTAAGTGGCCATCATGAGGTCCTATAATGCAAAGCACTTCCTTTGACTTGCCCACTGTCGTTGTTTTTCTCCCAACTCCTGGGACGACTGCCTGTCTAAGGAGTGGGAGGAAAGCAGCCAGAAATTTTGACTCAGTTCTCCCAGTATCACATCTTGCCCTTCGTAACCGGCTCCTTTCACATGATTTCCTGGCAGTGGTGGCTTCTGCCAGGAACCCGAAACATGTGTGCACAGCTTGGTATTTGTGTGTGAAGGCCATAATAGTTTAGGCCACCAAAACTGTCCAGTGTGGTCAGCAGCATTTTCTGCCACATATTAATCATTAACCACATATTAATCATTAACTTATTATTGGATGTGGGGAGAGTAAGATAAGGAGAATCTCCTTCTCCTTCCTCAAAACATTAGGACTTAGGGTCACTCAGTGAAATCGACCAGGATTAGGTTCAGCACAAGAAGTACTTCCTCACACAACACATAGTCGACTTCTGGCCCACCTGGGGTTCCAATTGGCCCACCACACCCACTTCCCATGGCCCCAACTCCATTATTGGAGTTTTATGATTACATTTATACCCCACCTTTTTTTTTCCTCCAAGGAACCCAAGGCAGCTTACATGGTCCTCCTCCCTCTCCCCATTGTATCCACACAACAACCCTGCAAGGTAGGTTAGACTGAGTCAGTGACTGGCCCAAAGTCACCCAGTGAGTTTCATGGCTGAGTGGGGTCTAGAACCCGGATCTCCCAAGTCCCAGTCCAACACTCTGACCGCTACGCCACAGTTTCTCCCAACCATTTATTGTCAGGTGGTTTCCTGGCTTTGTGCAGTTTTTTTCCCATTCTAAAAGGTTTGAATGCCTCTCTTGAGGCTTTGTTGCTGGCAGTAAGAGCTTGAAGCTAGAATGTGCTGGCATTTTTGGCCCCTCTCCCTTTTACCTGAAAGAGGTTCAACACCCGCTGGCTGAATGGATCCTCCATGTTCAGCAGCAGTGTACCTATGAGCATTAGTTGTTGGAAGAGAATCAGCAGGGGGTGCTATTGTCTTAATTCCCTTGTTTGTGAGCTTCTAGAGTGGGAGGGGAGAACTGTGGCTCTGCAGGTGTTTTTGTAATACAACTCCCATCATCCCTGACCATTGGCTGTGCTGGCTGGGGTTGGTGGAAGTTGGAATCCAACAATATCTGGAGAGTTACATTCTCCACCCCGTACTAGAGGCCATCTAGTGGGGGCATTGGTGGCATCTGGGGGGAAATATAGAAGGGGACAGAAAATAGGCAAAGTGCATTTTTGGTGCTGGTGGGGCTTTGTCCCCATGTTCGATTTCTGAAAGCGAAATAACGGTAAATTTCACCTTTAATGCTTTCATCCTAAATGAATTTTCTGCAGAGCAAGTCCTCTTGATTTTGTTGACAGAGTTAACTTGCAAGTAAACACATTAGGAAGACCATCTTGTTTGAAAATTTCCAGCATTTATGATGCAGGTATAATTTGGATGCACCAAGTGCATTCCCTTCAAGTAACCACAGCAGTCTAGCAATTGGGGACTTCTTTCCCCTTGACCCCACCCCCACCCCAGGTGCTCCATAAGGCGCTGGGGTCTAGATCAGTGTTCTCCAACCTTGTAGGCCAAAAACATCTGGGGGCCCAACTCCCAGCATGCCCCAGCCAGCATTGCTGGCTGGGGCATGCTGGGAGTTGTAGGCCAAAAACATCTGGGGACCCAAGGTTGGAGAACACTGGTCTAGATGGATGTTCAGCTCGATTGTCATGCCTCGCCCAGGCCCAGACCAGGATGACTCTTTGGACAAAGACCCTGACATTACAGAGCCTAAAGACCTTGTAGGAACCCCCCCAACCCTTGTGGTACCCCAGAAACCTCTGGCATTGGTTGGGAAGTTGCACCTGTATCCCAGCTTGCTTCCTTGACCTTGCCATTCCTTGGATTGCTCTCTCATGCTGCTGACTCCTGGACCCGATAAAACCCTGCTTTTGAACCGCCCTTTTGCTGGACTGGTAATCCTGTGCTCTTGACCTTTTGCCTGCCTGTTGACTCCTCCTGCTTGGAACTGCCCTTTTGCTGGACTGCTCAAACTGTTGCTTTGACCCTTTGCTTGCTGACTTTGCTAAATGGATTTGCCCCTTGTTTGCCGTAGGGCTGGGCCCCAAGCCAGCCATAGCAGGACACTGTTCCAGCCTGGCTCATTTTATCTTCTTAAGTGGAGGGGGGGAGGGGAAAGATCAAGTGGAGGGCTGTCATTTTTTAAAGGAAAAGTGAACCACCCCAGGCTTCAAACCAGGCCCCCTCTTTTTTTCATTAAAAAAATGAACTACAGCTGGACAAGGAAGAGTGCTTGCAACTGTGGGGGTCATTCCACTATGCACTGGAGCACATTATTACAGCCTCCAGGCCTCGCGGCTCTTGGACAGGCTCCCGGCTGCCTCCAGCACAATCCAGCTCCGTCCCCTTCGAGCTATTTACGTTGTGCTAAATTCTTTTACGGAAAGGCAAGGTCCCCCACCCAAGAAACGTAGCACTGTAGCACTGTGCGGGGAGAGCAAAGAGAATGGAGAACAGGATTCAGGCACTTCCATGACAATGGGTTGCCAGTTGTAGGTGAGCTGAGGACCAAAAATGGGGGGGGGGGGCGCACTGGGAAGCAGAGGCTGGAGCCTGCATCTCTACCCAGTGTGGGGGCACCAACTCCAGTTTGACACTGGTTGAGTGATTGTTCATCGCACCCCACAGGCTTATACAACACCCCCTTGATCTTGTCTTGTGTCGACTGAAAACCCTTTCCCAATTACAGAAATGTGCCATAAAGGGTTCCCAGCGACTAAGCGTATGCAGCGTCCAGCCTGAGGGGAGACAAGAGAGATGCCATGCCATGATGGGCTGCATAGATATGAAAATTTCTTAACACAGAACAGAGGTAGTGTTAGGGGGCAGCTCATTAGGGCTGGAGTCCCAAATCCTTCATTTGGAGCCCCAACTCTCTAGGAGGTCATCTGCCCTACCACCCTGCTGTCCATGGGCACCAGCTAAAATAAAGGTCCAGGGGCCCTGATGAACCCTGTTGCATCTGATCCCCCTGGCTTAGCTGGTTTTTTGCCCACATGTGCTTCTCCTGTTGCCTCCCTTGAATCTTTCTGCTTGAGTTTTTTTTTCTTCTGAAATCAAATGCCCTCCTCTCCTCTGTCCATATATCCCTTTTTACAAATAGGGGTGTCCTTGGGAGACAGGGCCCTTTAAAGACACACACACAGAGAGACTTTAGAGTTTATGTAAATCAGCATATGCAATTTGTGCATTTTTTTTAACCTGTAGGCCAGAGCCCCAGATCTATCTAGCACCACTCCTGACACAGAACTGCATGGAGGGGAGAAGCTGCATACAGCAGACTTTCCTCCATTGACGTAACTCTCTTATTAACAGGGATACTGGTTGCATTTTCAGCTGGCCGAAGATCTCTGCAGACAGAAGTAAGCGCCACAAGGTAACTATGCACAGGATTGCAGTGGTGCCTCATAAACTTAATTGTGAGACTTTTATTAGTGGTTTGTTTATTTGTTTTGGATGACTGTGTTTCATGTTGGAGTTTTTCCCCAGAGTGTTAACACCTTTTTGCATAAATAATGGGAAAGCATTGTAATTTATTTGTGTTTATTAAATTTATGCAGCTGCCTATCAACAAATATTCTCTAGGTGGTTTATGGAACAAGGCAAACAAAATAAAATGTAAAAAAATACAATTTTACAAAATAAAACCAAACAAAATAAAATGTAAAGAATACAAAATACTTTTATTAAAAACAACAACTAATAAAAAGGCACTTAGAAGGGGTGAAACCCTTTCCTTCCAACGGAAACATCATAAAACAAGGAGCAGATTGAAAACCATGCTAAGTGAGAGCCTAAGGGGTGTAAATTATATAGTATATTATATCATATTATATATTATAGGAATTGTGATGTTCAATATTATATGTTTGCAAGCCACCTATAGACCTTGTCCTATAAGGCAGCCAAAAAATCTTTTAAATAAATGATGGTGCAATCCTATGCATGTTTAGACAGAAAAAAGTCCTACAGCTCGTATCATGCCCCCACTAGCTGGGCCATGCTTGGAGCTGTAGGACTTTTTTCTGTCTAAACATGCATAGGATTGCACCCTAAATAGATGTTTCTCATGTTCTGAGTGATTATCTATTATTATTATTATTATTATTATTATTATTATTATTATTATTATTATTATTATTATTAATATTATTTAGGGTGTTGTGTTTTAAACCCACTTTTCAGTTGTACTGATTCTCAAAGAGGAGTATATGTCAGAATACTGAGCGCTGGTGAGCAAGCAGCAGCAGGGGAGCGGGGGCGCTATTGCTTTGATACCCTGCTTGGGGGCTTCCCCGAGGCATCGTTGGCCATTGCAGGAGACAGGACAACGGACTAGGTATCTGATCGAGCAAGGCCCTTCCTGCTCCCACGTTCTTACACAGTGCCGCAGAGAAGGCACTCTGCGTATGCTCATCGTTCTTTTTATTATGTTAAATGTGGGGGGGGGGAGCTGAAACCTTGCCTTGAAATGAAGCTTAGCCCTGGTTCAAAAGAAGCCCCTGTCCCCACTTCTAATCCTGAGGGGGAAGGCCTCCTCCTCCTCCTCCTTCCCCACCCTCCCTATAACTACATGCCTCCTTCAAGGCTGCCTCCCTTCGGTTCCAAACATAGCAATCCATGCAGAGAAAGGGCCTTTTCAGGGCCCATTTCCGCGGGAAGCAGAGAGGTTGTGCCGTTGCCCTCAAACTGACGGCTCACACAAGAGGCTTCTGTGCGTGTCCCCTTCTCCATCTGCTGCTCTGTTTCCTTCCCTCTACTCTGGCTCAGGCTCAAAACAGCAGGACCATCCCTCCCTGCCAGTCTCCCAGTCCCACACAGGCCCCACAACATGTCTCCGAGGAGGCTGGGAAGTTAAGCACACCTTTCAGGGATGATGACCCAGCACCAGTTTGGACTCTCCAGGCCCATAGCCAGCCTAAAAGTTCGGGGGGGACGACTCAAAAAAGTAGGGAGGCATTTCATCTGGCCTGCAGGCTTTTTCAAGACAAAACTGTAAACTGTTTTTTAATCATTTGTTTGTAAAAAAAAATGGGGGGGGGGAGCCCAGCCCAGCCCTGACTACAGGCTCAGGAGGACTCTCTGCTCTCCCTTTCCCCCTAGACATCCCCCACCCCCTTTCTCTTCTCGATTCTCTCCGGAACATTCCAACTTTTGAGAGAGAGAAATCTCTCTGGCTCAACGATAAGAAAGGCAGCTTTCCCCAACCTGCTGTTCTCCAGATGTTTGGGACTACAACACTCAGCATTCCTGGCTGTTGGCTATGTGGACCGGGGCTGATGGGAGTTGAAATCCAAAACATCTGGACAGTACCAGGTTGGGGAAGGCCAGCCTGGGGCAACTTGACAGGTTTCTATCCATTGCACTAAAAGCAGAGTGGATGGGGGTTGCCTTGCAGAGGGCTGGCCCAAGACAGTTTCGTGCCTGAGGCAGAGCAGCAAATGGTGTGTTGCGCCCCCCCCCCCCATCAAAGTGTATTGAACTCAAGGCTGGCCAAGTTATTTTGGCACCTGAGGCAGAAAATCCCACAACTACCTCTCCCCTCCATTGGCAGTAAAAACAAACTAAGGGTACAGTCCTATAGTTGTGCACTCGATGATCCTAAGCCCCTGAACTAGGAGGATTAAGATCCTCCTATGCAGAGTGGGATATCCCCATCCTCCTGCCCTGCATTTTCGCTAGTCGGGCTTCTTTGCCTGTCTAGCTGGGGTTGTCCGGAGGGGGAGGGAAGGAGGCTGGAGAGGTTTCAGGATAACTCTTATCCTGACTTCTCCAGTCTCCTTCCCTCCCTGCCCACTGAAACACCCCCTTCCCCCCCCTCTCCAAAGTCACTTTTCTGACCTTGGAGGGCAGCCAGCTACAAGGGAGTAGGGGAGGGGGTTCGGCTCTCTGATTCCCCACTCCATGGCTGGAGTGCTGTCTCCAACCTCAGATCGGGGAATCTGAACTATCCTATGGCCCCTCAGATGCTGTCTGGTGGGCCCAAGGCCAGCATGCAGAGTAGGCTCTGGGGCCTCGAGGATGCCAGGTGCAGATGCTGGCCCTGTAAGCAGAGGCCAAAGAGAAAATGGCGACACCTGTGACTAGAATAATTGTACAGAAGGCAGAATTTGGCAGCTGCCTCTCCTCATGTAGGGGAGGAGAGAGAAAAGCTGCACCTGCTGAAATTCCCTTTTCAATAAAACTATTAAAGCTATAGGAGTCCAGTTTTTCTCCCATCTGGGCCTCCTCAGAAACAGCCCATTTCAGCAGTAGGGTGACATCTTTTGAATTGCTAAAAAAAAAAAGAGGGCAGGCATCACCCCTAAAAAGACAGCAATTTGCATAAATTTGCATATGCAAATTTATATGTATTGATGAAAATTTAAAAAGGATTAGTATAATTTAAATAAGAATGCAATACTGTGTGCCTGCCTGTTCAGGCTCTTGTCCTTGTGCTAACTATTGATGCACAAAAGTTGTTATGGTTCTTTATCTTTCAACTAGATTTGGACAGGAGAGTCATTGAGAGCAAGTGTGGCGTAGTGGCTAGAGTGTTGGACTGGGACTCGGGAGATCCAAGTTCTAGTCCCCACTTGGCCATGAAGCTCACTGGGTGACTTTGGCCCAGTCGCTGACTCTCAGCCCTATCTCACAGGATTGTTGTGAGGATAAAATGGAGAGGAGGAGGACCATGTAAGCTGTCTTGGGTTCCTTGCAGGAGGAAAAAAGGCAGGATATTAATGTAATGTAATAATAAATAATAATTTTAAAAGCCTGGTCTGGAAGCACTTCAGGAAAGAGGATTCACTAGCTGTAAATGTTAGGGATTAGGCAAATTTGTTGAGGATAAGATTGCCAGTGTATTGTACTGGTTAGCGAGTAGTAAGTTGGACTGGGCCTTGGGAGATCCAGGTCCCCATTCGGCCATGAAGCTCACCAGGTGACTTTGGGCCAGTCACTGACTCTCAGCCTAACCACCTCACAGGGTTGTTGAGAGGATAAAATGGAGGGGAGGATTATGTAAGCCACCTAGGGTTCTTTGCAGGAAAAAAGGCGGGATATAAATATAATTTAAAAATAAAAAATAGAGGATGCCTTCAAGTAGAGGACAGTCCTCTGCCAGCCCTTGAAATAGAGGACTGTCCTATGTAAAAGGGGGCATGTGGCCACCCTATTCAGTAGCAACATGGGACAAGGCTAGGGTGGCCGTGTGTCCTTCTTTACACAGGACTGTTCTCTGGTTGAAGGAGTCCTCTGTCTGAAGGGCTGTCCAGTTCAAGTCCAGTTTAAAGATTAAAAAAACCATCAGAAGGGAGGGAATGCAACAGGGGCTTCCAAGTTGCCCATCATCAGATGTATTGCATTTCTATTTAAATTAATTATTTCTAAATTTGCATCTGCACATATAAATTAGCATATGCAAATTTCTGTTCTTTTTTCTCCTCTTTTTAGTAATGTATTTCTTCTTTGTTGGCAATGTGTGAGGTGGTGACAGCCAAGAGCATGTTGCCAGGGGCTTTTCCCCAGAAATTGTTTCCCCTACCCGGGCAGAGACTACAGAACATAAGAATTAATCGTGTGAAAAGTTTGCCTCTGCACCCTCATAGGGCTTCTCTACATGAGGCTTTTATTTATTTATTCATGATTACATTTCTATCCCACCTTTTTTCCTCTTGCAAGGAACCCAAGGTGGCTTACATGGTCCTCCTCTCCATTTTTATCCTCACAACCTGCCACTTTCCCGAGGCTTCTGCTCCTGCGTTCTTTGTGGGATTAACATTGGCTCCTTTACACATGTTTTTCCCCCTGTGTGTTTTCTTTCTCTGCCTTTCTATATGTTCCATTACACAACCACAAGGTGGCGGTGCAGTATAGCAGAATTGCAAAAATACAGGAGCCTCTCAGAGCCTCTCATAGTGCCGTTTCCAGATAATAGCACACTTTCCTTGATCTAAAAAAAGCTGCGGAAATGGTTGCAAAGCATGGGAAAGGCCCTGGAGGTGTTCTTTTCTTTCACCACCGAATGGCAACAAAATTCATGCAGGGATTAATGGGAGAATGTTCAGAATGATCAGAGGGTGGGGTTGCAAGACGGGTCCGAGCAAAGGAAGTGCTGATGTTTAGAATAGGAAACAAGAACCGCCCAAAATCCTTGCCAAATAACCCGTACATTGACCCCAAACAAACCTTGTTGATCCAGCTAGCGCTTTCCTCTCTATATCAGCAAGCAGAGGCTCCTGGACTTCACTTCTGAATTTCTGTTCATTCATCCCCCATGCACCCATCTGCTTTAAAACAAAACCCAAAAAACCCACCTGTATGTGCAAAACACAGGCTAAAATCCTGTGCACACTTACTTGGGCATAAACCCTGCTGAACTCAATGGGAATTCCTTCAAGTAAAGAGGCAGCAGGTTGCACAGTTAATCCCCTCCTGTTCTGCCCCACGTGCTCCGCCCCCATATATGCGACCACACCCCAGATATTAAGGGTATCTCATAAAGGAGATTGTAGAGTGGGAAAGAGGCCAGAAAAGGGCAGCCAAGATGATCAGGGGACCAGAGCGACACCTCAAAGATGAAAGGCTACGATGTTTGCAGCTTTTTTATTTGAGAAAAAAAAGTGACCAAGGGGGTGGGGAACATGATAGAGGTTTATAAAGTGATGCATGTTGTGGATAATGAGTGGCTTTTGGTTGGGGACGATTTTCACCAGGACCATATTGTGGGTGTGTCAAGATAAAATTTGTGTGGGCTGCAGTCCCAATCCTGATCCTCCCCCCCCCCCATTAGCAGCTGATCTTTACGGTAAAATTAAAAAACAAACAAACAACCAGCACCCCACAAACGCAACATTAAACTCTGTGTAGTTTGGCATTTAGAATGCATTTGAAATGGGATTAGACAAATTCATGGAGGAGAGAGATCTATCAATGGCTACTAGTCATGTTGACTATATACACTGCCTTGAGGATCAGAGGAAACAGCATGTCTCTGAATACCAGTCACTGAGAAACAGGGCGGTTGCGCTCATGCCCGGCTTGTGGTCTTCCCAGTGGGCTTTGGTTGGCTGCTACGGAAAACAGGATGCTGAATAGATAGGCCACTGGTCCGTTCCAGCAGGGCTCTCATTACGTTCTTGTAAGCAGGGGTAGGCAACCTGATTCCCTAGCTCTGCATGCAGCCCTTGGCCCAATTCCAAAAACTCTTTGCAAGCAATCAGTTCTGACTTCTGCCAAGAGTGATCTGCCCTTCCCCTGGCAGCCTGCTGGGTGGGGAGGAAGGAAGGGAAAGGAGGTGGGGAGAGACAGCAAGAGAAGGGAGGTGGCTGCCTCACTCTGCCTAATGATATAGGACCAGCCCTGGCCCTGCCCACTTTTGGCTCTAATCCCCAATACTTCTGCCCTAGGCTACACCTACCACCAGCAGCATGTGACCTCCAACAGATTACGCCAGAGTGGCAGAGGGGATGCGGCCCTTGACAGGAGGGGGGGGAGTGTTCCCCTTTCTCAAGGCGAAGCTCATTCAGACTATTTCCAAGGGCACTCTGCCTCCCTTGCAACAACAAAGCCTGTTGGGAGTGGAGTTGCAGGGCTGGCGTCAAGGGTAGGCATGGTTGGGCACCTGCCGAAGGCCCACACCCCAGCAGGGGCCCACTGACAAGAGCCTCCTGGAGCTGCTCCTCCTCTTTACCATTGCAGCCTGCTTATTCACCTGCCTCTCACTCTGGTCCAGAGGTGAGGAGGAGGAGGAGACCCCACAGCCGACTTGCTCGCTGGCTCTCTGCCTCTTTCTCATCATTGCTCCCATAATGATGAGAAAGAGGAGCAGTGATGAGGAAGAGGAGGAGGAGCAACAGCAACTGGCAAGAAGGTTGGCCCATTGAGGGAGGGGGCCCACTGAGGGTGTCTTGCCCACGGGCCCTCAAAAACCTGAAGCCAGCACTGGTGGAGTGGCTACAGGGGAACCGCATATCTGCACACTGCTTCTGCTGTCTTATATCCGCAGCAGCTGAACTTGGTTACCTGGAGCCTTAGTGAACATGCTTGGCTAGATCGCTAAAGCACGCACATGAAATGAAACTCTGCTGCCCAAATCTATTGCTTTTATCAAATAAATTCAAGAGGGGTGGGTGGGTGTTTTAAGTGGTCAGGGAAATTTTTCTGTCCAGTTGGTAATATCATTAAGGGAGCAATCCTATGCATGTCTAGACGGGGGGGGGGGGGGGAGTCCTACATGCTGGGGGTTGTAGGAATTTTTTTCTGTCTAAACATGCAGAAGATTGCGCCCAAAGTCAGCCTTCCGCAACCTGGTGTCCTCCAGGTGTTTTGGACTCCATCTTCCATTGGCCCCAGCCAGCATGGCCAATGGTCAGGAATGCTGGGAGGTGTTGTCCAAAACATCTGGAGGGCAGGTTGGGGAAGGCTGCCTTAAGTGCTTTACCCATCCCTCACACATCCATGCACCTGCCAACCTGTAAATCTCTCTCTCTCTGTCTCCATCACCATTTCCTTTATTTTCAATGTTCAGGCTGTGAGTGCGGTTGCTCGTGGATGTGTAGCCAAAAGAGCACTGCCTATCAGGGTGGCCACTTGCAAATGACCAAAGAAGAGGACATGCATCAGCAAAAAAGAAGATAAAAGATGATGCCTATTTGCATAACATTTAGAAATAATTATAATTTAAATAGAGATACCATACATGTCACCACAGTGGGTGAGACTGTGACTAGGTGACCCATGTGCCTGCCTGTTCAGTCTGTTGTTCAGGTGCTAAGTGTTGATGGGCAATGTCAAGGTCCCAGATCTACCTTCTGAAGGTTAAGAACATAAGAAGAGCCCTGCTGGATGTAGATGGACCAAGGTCCATCTACACCAAGGTCCATCTACTCCAGCAATTCTGTGTGCACACAGTGGCCAACCAGCTGCCCACGGGAAACCCACAAGCAGGACATGAGTGCAACAGCACCTTCCTGCCCATGTTCCCCAGCAACTGGTGTACATAGGCATACTGCCTCTGATACTGGAGGAAGCATATAGCCAATCAGGACTAGTAGCAACTGATAGCCTTCTCCTCCATGAATTTGTCCAATCCTCTTTTAAAGCAATCCAGATTGGTGGCCATTACTACATCTTGTGGAAGTGAATTCCATAGTTCTTTAGCTTAGAAACAGGCTTTGGACTGGACAGCCCTTCAAATAAAGGACGCCTTCAGGTAGAGGACTGTACTCTGGCAGTCCTTCAAATACAAGACTGAGAACCCCAAGGTTTGCAGATGTACAAAAGGAAAAAAAATCTTTAGAACCCCCCCCCCCCATCCCCAGGTCTGAGGAGGTCTGAGCATGCTCAGTGGGCACAGAATGTTGACTGCCTGCTGAAGGTGCGGGATGGAATGGAGTAGCCTGGAGGAGGATATGGCTGGCTGGAATCCTGAACAGTAGCATGCCGCACTGCAAAGTTCGTTGCAGGTCCCACTTGTTCCACCCACACCTCACCATTCCCCTACTATGCAGAATGACCATAAGAGCGTGCTGCTCTTTTCCAAATGTCCACAGGCACATCTGAGCTACAAATGTTTTTCTTAGGCCAGGTCAGGGCTTCTTCCAGAGATTCCTGGAAACAGCAGTGTGGTGAGGGTGCCAATAATTCTCTGTTAAATACCACAAGCCCCCCTCCTTCCCTCTCCTCCCACCCTTTCCCACAACTGCTGCGGCCTTTCCCGAGGAGAGGGAATAAGTATTTAAACTGGTTGGCGCAGCCCAATCCTGTGCGCCCTGTGAAGATGGGACTTGCAGTGGAAGCCATGTTAGATTTCCCTTTCTTCCCCCCCCCCCCCCGCTGTTTAGTTAACGAATTCTTACTTTAGTCTCTTTTTGAGAATGTGTGGGGAGGGCAGTTGGGAGCACCTGAGAGATAACGATAGTCTGCAGAGCTGGGAAGCAAGGTCAGGTGTTAATTGGGAGGAAGTCATGAGAAAGTGTCTGCAGCTGAGAAAGGGTGGGCCCCTCCTTCAACAGGCAGGGAGATAGGATTGGTGGAAGCTGGGCGGGAAAATGGTTCCTAGTTGCAATAAAGGAGCTGGGTGAGAAAGCTACAGTGTTCTTCCTCTGGGGCTTGGATGCTGTGGAAGTTCCATTTGGGCAGGTATGCCACTCTGGCAGGATAGCTAAGAAAAGCTAGGCCTGGTTTGACTTACTTGGTTCTTGCAGACTTTTGGGGTTTGTTTTTATATCCTTTTAGAGTCCCTTTTTCTCACAACCTTCTACCTCACTCCCTTACTCTCTTTTAGCCCTTTCTTATAAGGGATTGTTTTTTACTTGTTTTGGACAATTGGAGACCCTACACTGACTAACTTTTTATTTTGCTTTTTAATAAAGTCTCCATCTTAAAATTGATGTGTGTTTCTTTTGTCTAAAGGTTGGGCTGCTGCACCAGTTTGGTGCAAGGGGCCCTTGGGAGGTGGGTGGCAGTCTGAGAACATTGGGACTGTGGCCTACCCTGTAGGGCTGGTGTTGTCCAGTTTTCCTTCACATGCCCTTTCTTGGAAGTTAAGTCCCGTTGTGTTCCCAAATAAGGGCTGCTGCATAAGTCTGTGGTGTTGAGCAGCCTTTCCCAACCTGATGCCTTTCTGAAGTGTTGGGCTACAACTCCCAGCATACCCCAGTCATGCTGGCTGTGGGATGCTGGGAGTTGTAGTCCAACACATCTGGAGGGTGCCAGCTTGGAGAGGGCTGCTATAGACCTGCAACTCTGCTCAGCCTTGAGTTTCCAGAAGGCATGCTTGGCTGCTTATTCAGCAGTCTGTAAGGGCCATCCCCAAAGACCAAAGAGACCTCAGAGAGCATGAGGTCAAGCCACATTCATAGACTGATTCTGGCATCTTAAAGCCACATAAATGTTATGTGTGGCACCACACCAGCCACTTCAAAGGACTTAGTGCTGTGTGCAGTGCATTAGGATAGCCTCCCCAAACCTGGTGCCTTCCAGATTTTAGGATTGTACCTCCCATCATACAGGACCATTGGCCATGCTGGCTGGGGCAGGGGCATGATGGGAATTTGTATTGGATGGGCTATAACGGAAGAAGGGTGAAGAGGTTATTAAGGTTCAACAGGTAGTGTAGTGAACTTTCACAGTGCCCAGAAGCCAGGATAGTTTTTTGGAGCCATGCTAGGGTTTTATGTATAGTGTCAGCTTGTACTTGTTAGAGAGAGCACCAGAGATCATTGCTTTGCAGCTGTTTTCCCCAATTATATTCATTAGATAAGGGCTGCTTTTGCTGTGAAAAATGAAATTTGTGTGCTTTTACCAAAGCAGCTTTGCCCCCCCCCCCCTGTCTCCCAGGAAGCAGCGGTCAGCTTGTGGCTTACGGTACTGGCAAGACGGGGGGAGAGAGGAACTCTTTCTAAAACTAGAGGTCTTGAGGTTTTCACAGTCACACCCTTTAGGAACATTGGGAAGCGACTTATACTGAGTCGAACCATTGGTCCTTCTGAGTAGGTGATCACTGAGTCGTGACCTAGTAAGATTGTCTTCCAGGATAAAATTACAAAAAGAAAATTATAAAAAGAGGAAGTTGTAAAAAAAAAATGTGTAGACTCTAGTGATGGGTCTGTAAGTGACTGTGGAGGCCAATTCTAGATCCACACAGCTTCCCACAGTGAGGACACAAGTTACCAGATGGAAGATAGTGCTGTAAAGGATTCGTTTGACGTGCTTTTCACTTAGCAAGTTTCTCCCTTTCACTTGGGCTTCTTCAAAGTCCATGGAACCTTTGTGGAAGGCCAACCTCCAGTTAAAGCGTTCATGGGCCAGAGCTTCCCAGTTCTCAATGTTTATATTGCATTTTTTTTTTTTTAGATTAGCCTTAAGAACATCTTTAAACCTCTTATACTGACCACCAATATTCCTGTCAACACTGACTGGCAGCAGCTGTTTTGGACTTCAATGCCTCCAGATGTTTTGGACTTCAAATCCCATCAGCTCCAGCCAACATGGCCAATGGTCAGGAAGGCTGGGAGTTGTAGTCCAAAACATCTGGCGCACCAGGTTGCGTAAGGCTTGTTTACACTGACTGGCAGCCCTACCTGGAAATGTCGGGGATTGCACCTGGGACCTTCTGCAATGCAAAGCGTGTGCTCTGCCACTGAGCTACAGCTCTTCCCGAGACACTGCACTCCTTTGACCTCAGCTACATGGGGATGGAGGTGGAGTTATTTAGAGCAGGGAAGGAAATACTCTGCATGTGCTCAGAGACTCTCTTCTTTTCTTTTTTTTGTTCTTACTTTCACAAGCTTCAGGTGCTGAAATTACATTCCAGGAGGGCAGAGCAGCCCCCAACCTGGAAAGTCCTGGTTCCCATTAAGCCCTGCTCAAAGCTATCTCATCTTAGCGGATTGTTTTCCTTGGAACCTCTGAAGGTAAACTAATGCCTAATGTGCACATGCCCTGATTCAGCACTGCACTTTCTCTCATGCGCCTGCATTTTATTCTGCTCAAGGGCTACCCTTGGTGAATTAATTCCACCCTCCCCACAGTTCCACCCCTCCTAGTGTCTTGCAAGTAGCACAACAAGAGCTGTTACGATCAAGAGTTGATTAGGGGAAGCCGTTTTCTCATTTGTTTGCTTTTTAATTGCCTGTGTCCCTCCTTGACTTCCTTCTCTTTACAATGGTGTGTCTGCCCTGAGAAGCAGATGGAGAACAGAAGCCACTCAAAATAGGGCATATCCAAAAGCTGGGGCATGCTGGGAGTTGTAAGCCAAAAACATCTGGGGACCGGGCAGGACCCGAGGTTGGAGAACACTGTGCTAGACCAACAAACCCTCACACTTCTGCGGACAGCAGGTGGCCCTGCTGAGAGCCACACTGAAAAACTTCCCTTACCGATTTCTACGTATTCATTTCTTTGTTTGTTACATTTATATCCCACCTTTTCTCCAAGCAGCCCAAGGTGGTGTACATGACCCTTCTCTCCATTTTATCCTCACAGTCACAACAACCCTGTGAGGTAGACTAGGCTAAGAGTCGGTCCCTGGCCCAAAGTCACCCAAAATGACTCATGGCGAGTCATGGCTTGAGTGGGGAACTAGAAACTGGATCTCCCAAGTCCCAGTCCACCACATGGGCTCTCCTCCTGATTTCTGCAGACCAAGCCACTCTTAAAGGCACAGGAGCAGTACGGGACTTTTTTCTTCCTTCCTGGTCAGTTGGCAACCCTATTTGAACCAGCAAGATAGCGCAGTAAAAGTGGGCAAGTTTATGTGGCCCTAAAGTTTAGGGGGGAGGATCCATTGCATTTCAGCCCACAATACCCTCTCCCCCCCCCCCGCCGCCATGTCCCACCACCTCAAGACTGACCAGGTACAGGGCCGGCCCTCCCATTAGGCAGAGTGAGGTGACTGCCTCTGCCTCAGGCGGCGGATGTTGGGGAATAGAGGCGGCAGCCCTCCTGCAGTTACTCCTGATCCCCCGGGCATCCCCCTCTTTTGGAAGTCAGAACTGTGAGTGCCATGTGGCCTGCCCTGTACCCTCTAGGCCAGGGTTGGGCAGAAGGTAGATCTCCAGGTGTTTGGGACTTCAGCTCCCAGAAGCTCCTGCCAGCATGGCCAATGGCCAGGAATGCTGGAAGTTGAAGACCCAAACAATTGGAGATCTACTTTCTGCCCAACCCTGCTCTAAACTAGTCATCACTAGTTCTGAAGTAAGGTTCAACTGGCAGTCCAGTCAGCTTCTCTCCATAGAACTGGGGGGCAGGGGGCACCATCTTGTCCCTCACCTCAGGCAAAAAAATATCTTGGACCAGCCCTGGCCAGGTGTCTTGGCATCAATGCTGATTTTGTTCACTGCTGCTTGGTTGGTTGGTTGTATATTGCCCTTCAATTCAAAATGTGCAGGGTGGTTTACAATAACAAATTAAGAGCGTAATCCTATGCAAGTTTAGGCGGAAAAAAGGCCTGGGGCATGATGCTGGGCCTTTTTTCCTGCCTAAACTTGCATAGGATTGAGCCCAAAACACAATACAACAGGAATTTAGGGGTGGGGACATGCCTGCATTTACATTGGGAATGCAGTACCTCAAATCTGGCCTGGCTGGGGTCCAAATTTGGGCCTCCGGGGATCCCCAGATGGTGCCACCCCTTTCCCCCCAAACTCCAATCATTTGGTTTCCCGGCTTTTGGACTGTTCCCCCCCCCCCCCTGTGGTAAAATATAATTTCAGTATATGATTTCTACGGTATATAATCACATAACTTGCAACAAATATTTCCTATGCTTTTACTTGTATGTAATCCTATGCTACTTTGTATGTAGAAAGTTCTATCTCACATAATGAAATGTAACACAATGTAATACTATGATGCTACTACAAAGGGGCCTCTTGATTTCTTGTGTACTGTTGAAGTAAACCTGTGTCTAACAGTTAATTGGTATTGAGATAAGGAGAAGTTACTTCAAAGATGCCTTTCACTCCCTAAAAACTCCTCAGTACACACATGTCAATTAATTGTTATTTACTGCTTGAAAGAAAAACCAAATATTGTAAAAACATCATTATGTCACAGTAGAAAGAAAGAATGAGCTCACCTTATAGAATTTGTTAACACGCATGTGCAAGAGTAAGATGCTTGTAGAAAGAGTATAAAAATGCCTGTATTTCTAATGGTGGATTTGTCTCACTCTGCTTTGGAGTGGAACCATACAGCGCTGTATTTGAATAAAGGAATTCTTTTTACCTGCTCTGGTTGATTTATTGGGCCATAAGTCAGCTGGAAAACGAACCAAGGAAGTGGCTTAACTTCCTTACCACACACCCCCGTTCTAAAAGGTAGAAGAGCCTCTCCTAAGGCTGAGTTACTGGCAGTAAGGCTTTTAAGCTAAACTATGCCAGTATTTTTAGTGTTTTGGCCCCACCCCTTTTGTCTTTGGCCCCGCCCATCCCTGGAACTTGGAGAGCTTCTCCGAACTGGAATTTGGCCTTCAGGCTGAAAGAAGTTCTGCACCCCTGCTTTACATTGACCCATAGGGTCAGAATTGTTTCATGGGCCCCTCATTCAGGTCCTGCCACCAGCTGGAATCTCGCCCTAAGACATCTTTAAAAAGGATGGGGAGGGAGAGAGAGCACTCCAGTCCTTCCTCTCCACTGATGGCTCCATGGTTGGAAGTGATGTTGTTACTGAAAGCTCTCCTACACTTAAATGAGACCCATTAAATCCGAAGGTGCCCAGTTATCTTCTTCAGCAGCTACGGGGTGTGTGTGTGTGTCTCAGCAGGTGTAAAGTTTCTGAGTCCAAAACAGGCTAAAGGAATGAGGAATAACTTAAAATATAACTTTATCTTAGGAAGCATCTAAGACTCTCCTCCAACCAGGCCTCTGGAATTGCCCAGACCATGTTACTTTAGGGCAAGTCCTCAAATTACCAACACTTTGATACTAAGGGACTGTTCATAAAGTATAAACTCTTATTAAAGCAGGTGTCAGGCTGGGAAGGGCCGCTCTGTGCCTGAAACCCTGAGATCTGCTGCCAGTCAGAGCAGGCAATGCAAGGTCAGATTGCCTAAGGGCCTGAGTGAGTAGGCGGTAACTTCAGACATTCATGTGACCTCCAGTGATATTTGTTCCAAAACACACACACACGTTCTTGCCACTACCAGTGCTGGCTCCAGGTTTTTGAGGGCCCTTGCACCAGGCGTCCTCCATGGGCCCCCTCCTTCCGTGAATCTACCTTCTCACTGCCATCGTCACCAGCTGCGTTTGCTCCTCATCCTGTTCCTCATCATTGCTCCCACTTGCTTGCTTGGCAGGCAGAGAGCCACTGAGCAAGTCAGCCATGGCATCTGCTGCTCCTCCTGCTCACCACCACCACCACCGTTGTCTGGGCCAGAGCGAGAGGCAGGAGAACAAGCAGGCTGCAATAAGGGGGAGGAGCAACTCCAGGGGGCTCTTGTCATGGGCCCCTGCTGGGGTGTGGGCCCTTGGCAGGTGCCCAACCATGCCCACCCTTAATGCCGGCCCTGCCCAGTAACCTATCTCCAATTAATGTTAGGGTGGCCATGTGTTTTACTTTACAGAGGACAATCCTCTATTTGAAGGGCTGCCAGAGGGCAGTCTCTTCTATTTGAACATGTCCACTCTTTGAAGGGCTGTCCAGTCCAAAGCCTGTTTTCAAAGCTAAAGACCCGTGAGAAGGGCAGGAGCGCAGCAAGGGCCTTGAGGTTGCGGCGGGCAACAGTTAGCAGCACCTGGAGAACAGACTGAGCAGGCGCAGGTCACCTGGTCACAGCCTTCCCCACTATGGTGCGATGTACTGTATTTAAGTGATAGGAATTCTTTCTAAATTTGTAGATGTATGCATGTATGCATTTTTATGCAAACCAGTGTTCTCTTTTCCCTTTGGGGGGGGGGGTGATGCATTTCCAAACTTGTTTGGCAATGCATAATGGGCCAACGCTATAAATATCTCTCCAGCCTTCTCCTGAAAAGCTTCTTTTTACACGCACACGCACAAATACTGATCTCAGTGCCTGTCTTTATGTAGCCAAAGGGAGGGAACCCGAAGGATTGCAGAACTACAAAAAAATTTAGGAAAAAAACTAAGGGGTGTGGAGGAACCCCACCCCCAGCAACCCAATGCTGCTTTTGCTGACTGATTGGTGTGTGTGTGTGGGGGGGGGGGGGAACAGAAACATGGGCCAGGGGAGAACAGAGGGAATGGAATGTTTGGAATCCTAAACAGCAGCCCTCCATACTGCAACAATTGGTTGTAGTTCCAACTTGGTATTAGTCATATGGACCACTCCACCTGTAAGCTTAGAGAAAGAGCCCTGCAAGGTTGGACCAAAGGTCCATATAGTCCAGCATAGTCCTTCCTGCTGGCTGGGAATGATGGGAGTTGTAGTCTAACGCATCTGGAAGGCACCAAGCTGGGGAAAGCTGAGCTAGCCAGACACTTCTAGCAAGTGTGCACAGGCAAGGCCGGAAGGCAATGGCCCTCCCTTGTCATTTGCTCCCACCCGGGCATCTGTTGCCCCGCATGTTCCATTTAGCTCTTACAGCCAATGAGCATTGCTAAATTTATACCCTGCATGAAGCATTGTAGCCTCACAACAAACCTGTCAAGCAGGGTAGGGTGAACAACTTGCCCACAGCCATCTGGTGTGCAGGGACTTGAGCCCTGATTCTGAGCCCAATTCAAGGTGCCAGTTTGGGCCTATAAAGACTTACACAGGTTGGGACCAAAATACCTGATGGAGCGCCTCTCCTGGCATGAACCTGGCCACACACTATGATCATCATCTGAGGCCCCACTCCAACTGCCTCCTCTGAGGGAGGCTCGGAGGGTGGCAACAAGGGAGCCTTTTCAGTGGTGGCTCCCTGATTTTGGAATGCGCTCCCCACTGAGGTTTGCTGGGCGCCAACGCAGTCATCTTTTCGGTGTTGCATCTAAGAACTTCCTCTGCTCCCAGGCATTTGACAGTATATGATAAGGTTTTTTAATGGGTCCTGGGATTTTTACTGATGATTGTTTAAAACTGTTTTATATTTTTGTATGTAAATGAGTTTATGTTTTGCTATTATATTGTATTTTTAGGGTTTTAATCTTTGCAAACTGCCCAGCAAGTTTGGGCGATTAGGCAGTACAGAAATCGAAGAAATGAAATCAAAGGATCCCCCTGCTCCCTCCCCAGTGCTTCAGCCACTGACATAAAACTGCCTGGCTGGATCTGACACCGTATCGTACATGCCTTCCCCAACCCGATGCCCTCCAGATGTGTTGCACTACAACTCCCATAACCCCCACCCAGCAGTGCCATTGGCCCGATGGGAGTTGTAGTCAACACAATTTTCCCTCCAGCTATTGTGGGGATTGCAGCGAAGCTCAAAGGGAATGAGGAAGCCTTAGGGGGCTGGAGTGGCAGATGAAGTCAACGTTCCTACGAATCAAAAGTCCTGGTGATTTGACCCTGTGAGCTCCACTGCACCCCTGGCCAACACATCAGGGGGCTCCAGTTTGGGGAAGGCTATGTTATGTCAGAATATTTTCATATTCAGGTTTGCCTTCGAGGCAGAAAGCTGGCCTTGGAGACAGGTGCAGTTAAGTGTCCAAGGACGTAGCTGATCTTTCACTCCTCTGTGTGCCAGTTAATGTTTTTTCTATTGTGCTCTCAAGGACACATAGATAGGTGGAGACTGGAGATTTGTTCAATTACATGCAGGTGTGTTTAGCCGCTTGTAATATGAAGGTCTTGTATATATTGTATATTAGTATGTAATGATGATTGAGGCAGTCAGTCACTCTATCTGTCTGGCTCTGTATGCTATGCTCTGTTTTTGCTCTCTGTATATGCTCTGTTTATGATCAAGCCAAAAGCCTTAGTAAAACCTTTTGCTAAAGAATACTTGGCTTGTGTTTTTTCCTTTACATGGACTGGCCTAATCCACAGGTCCAATATCCCTGCAACTCTGCTTCCAAGAGGGAATATTATTATTTTATTTCCCTGTTTCGACATGTTACCCTACCACCCATTACCTCCATCCCCTTCTCCGACTCCTTTGCACAGTGACTTGATCAAGTCCCAGGAGCAATGATACAAACAAGGCTCGACTGGCAGCTAGTGTGGCCGAGTCGAAGGGCCTCCTCCTGCCAAAACACAGCAGGAGGAGTTTACTGTAGCTGCAGATCACCCATGTAAATAAGCCCACAGACTTTACTAGCCTGCAAAATGGTTTACCAGCCTGCTGGGGGCTGGCGGAGGATGGATGGAGAGCTCCGGCCCTCTTGCGACAGCCCGCTGCATTTCTATGCTGGGCCAAGTAGAGTGGGCTTTCCTCCTCTGGCAGCCCACTTGGCTTTTGTGCTGGGTGTTGAAAGGGGATGGAGTGGGAGCACTCCGTCTCCCGCCCTCCGCCAGCCCTCTCACTCGCCTGCACAGAATTCCCGTTCTCCAGTGGTGACCAGGCAAGTGCAGAAATAAAAGGCTGCTATAGATTCAGTGGAGATATAAATCTTTCTTCCACCTTCCAGCTGTGTCTGCTTACGTCAGCGCACTCATCCGCCTCTACGCTGATAATGTCCACACACCCTGTTCGAGTTGGTGGCCAGTCCACCACTGGGGAGCATCACTTTTTCATTCTGCACCTGCATAGTTTTGCTCCATAATTGACATTCTGTCTCCCCCCTCACTTTACATCTGTTTAATAGTTTATTTCCTTCTCCCTACATCAATCAATCTTATCTAATTTTCTATCCTTTACCTCTCCCCCCCCCGCCTTCGTTGCATCCACCCATCCCTCTCTTCCTTCCATTTATCCATCAGCCCCAGCAAGCATGACCAATGGTGAGGGATGATGGGAACTGGAGCCCACCAACATCTGCAGGGCCACAGCTTCCTCACTCCTGTTAGATCTCTGTCTTTCTAAGCATCAGATTGCCCTCTTTCTCCCCCCACACCCACTATTCATCTAGCCAGTGCTGTGCCCCCAACAATAATCTCCTGCACTTTCATCCACTTTTCTAACAGATCCATCCCTCTTATCAGTCCTGATATATTCTATCTATCTATCTATCTTTTTATTTATTACATTTATATCCCACCTTTTTTCCTGCAAAGAACCCAATGAGGCTTACATAATCCTCCTGCTCCTCTCCATTTTATCCTCACAACAACCCTGTGAGGTAGGTTAGGCTGAGAGTAAGTGACTGGCCCAAAGTCACCTGGTGAGCTTCATGGCTGAGTGGGGACTAGAACCTGGATCTCCCGAGTCCCAGTCCAGCACCCTAACCACTACACCACACTGGCTCTCAGAAGAAGAAAAAGGAAAGAACATATCATAAAACCTATCCATCTAACCCCTCTCCTCCACCTTCCTTGTTGTTTATGTTCCTCCATCTCCTAGGAACATAAGGAATATTGTCTGCTCTGCCTGGGGTTTCAGATGGGGATTGTTCCCAGCCCTGCCTGGAGATGCCAGGGATTGAACCTGCATGCAAAGCAAGGGCTCTACCCACTGAGCAACTGCCCTTCCCCAGTCATCTCTTCCCCCCAGCACACACCCCTTTTCATCCCCCTCTTAACCTATCTTTTGAAAAAGGATTCAACATGGCTACCGGGAATGGTAGCCATGTTAAGTATTGTCGCAGCAAAAAACAACAACAAAGAGTCTCGTGGTACCTTAAAGACTCAGAAATGTATTGTGGCAGACACTTCCGTGGACCAGAGTCCACTTTGTCAGAGATTCTCCTACAGCCGTCAGTTTCGAATGGATGCACATTTAGATATATGGACTGCTTATATTAACATACATATTTGAAATGGAAGTGTTAAATCCTTCTTTGCCCCTCTTTTTCTTTTTATATTAAGGGTGAGGTAAATGATTATCGTGCATGGATATGTTTTATGGTACGTTGTTTCCTTTTTCTTCTTCTTCCACCCCTCTCTTTTGTGGTCTTTTTTGTTTGTTATTCTTTATTTAGGGTGCAGTCCTATGGGGATGCCCGAAACCTTCTGAACTCGGATTACGGGCATCCTGTGGAGGGCAGGAGGAGTGCCGAGGTGAAGGTTGCCTCCACGCTCCTCTCACTCTGCAAGGCACTCAGACGTCCGATTTCAGTTGTCTAAGAGCGGCGCTTCCAAGTGGGAGGGAAGGAGGCTGAGGCTGAGGCACCGCCAGGATACATCATATGTTGGTGGCTGCTGGTCTCCTCCCCCCCACCCTCCAGAACACCCCCCAAAGCCCTTCTCCAAGGTCACTCTTTCTTACCACCTTGGAGAAGCGTTTCTTTCCATGCCAGCTGTGTGAGCAGAGGGGAGGGGGATCTGAGCGCAGAGCCCCAGCTAAGAGGAAGCGATTTCCCCACCACTTTAGCTGGGAATCTGAAAAATCCTATGACCGTCTAGACCAGTGTTCTCCAACCTTGGTTCCCCAGATGTCTTTGGCCTACAACTCCCAGCATGCCCCAGCCAGCGTAGCCATAGGATTGCGCTGCCCTATTATTTATTCATTTATTACATTTATATCCCACCTTTTTCCCTCTTGCAAGGAACCCAAGATGGCTTACATAGTCCTCCTCCTCCATTTTATCGTCACAACAATCATGTGAGGTAGGTCAGGCTGAGAGTCAGTGACTGGCCCAAAGTCACCCAGGGAGCTTCATGGCAGAGTAGGGACTAGGATCCGGATCTCCCGAGCCCCAGCCCAACACTCTAACCACTACTACACCACACTGGCTCGCATCAGGTTGTATTTCCGAATTAAAACAAAAAGATTCTTCATTGTTTTATCTCTCTTTGCGATCAGTCTGCCTTCTGCCCATCCATTCTAACAGACAGTGTCACTAGTCTTTCTCCCCTCACCTCCACAACCTACCACTAGCACAGTCCTCCCCAGCCTGGTGCCCTCCAGATGTTTCGGACTTGAACTTCCATCAGCTCCGGCCAGCATGGCCAATGGTCAGGAATCCTGGGAGGGCACCAGGTTGGAGAAGGCTGCTGTAGCATGTGTGCTGTTTTACTCCCCTCCCCCCGCATTTCCACATTGCTTCCATCCTAAATTCTTTCTTCTATCTATCCTAATTTCAGAACATAAAAAGAACCACCATATTACACCCGGGGCTCATCTAGTCCAGTATTTTTATTTCAAACCATGTCCGCATCCCCCTGGAGAAGCTTACCAGGTGGGGGCACGAAGGCAGCCGCCCTGCCCCACTCTTATCCTCCTTCCCCCATAGTATTTGAGGTTGAAGAACCTCCTCAGGATTTTGAGTTCCATTTAGCTACTGTGGCTGAAAGTCTGACTTCACCCCACCCCGCCATCAATTTGCCTGACGCGTTTCGAAAAGTCCTCGGTCTCGGTGTCTTCCCTAGAGTTTACAGCAGTCAGCTCCGTGCGTTAACAATGTGCTGCGTTGACTGGTGCCACCTTTTTGCTCTGTTTGCTCTGACCCTTCTGTGGAACAAGCAGCACTGACCGTAGCTCACTGGTAGAGCACCTGCTTTGCAGGCAGAAGGCCCCAGGTTCAATCCCCAGCATCTCTGGGAAAGGTTAGGAAAGAATTCCTAGAATTTTCCTAGAAATTTTTTCCTGGAATCCTGGAGAGCCATTGCTGCCGGTCAGTGTCGACAATACTGGGCTTGATGAACCATTGGTCTGACTCCATATAAGGCAGCTTCCTATATTCCTAAGCTTATTGGGGGACTCTTCTTGTCATCTCTCTTTCCCTGCTTTCATCCTCCCATCCTCTCCCTTTCTCTCCATCCGTCATCCCAATCTTTCTCTCCATCCATTCTACGCCCCCTCTCTCTCCCCATTCATCAGGACATCATTTGTGTTAGAGATATTAAACTAAAATCTGCATATCAAACACCACACTTTCTTATCTGCCCATCCATCCTCTTCTCCCCCCCCCCCACCCCGTATCTTACAGTATCCTCTACTTCCCTGGTATGCTCTAATCTGCACAACTCATCTTTTCTTTGCCCAATGTTGCTCCACACACTGATCCTTCAGAAAGAAAACCCTAATGCTTTTGATGAAAAGCTCTGATGCTCTGCATGGCATCTATCGATCCCTCCTTCTTGCCCCCTGACAAAGATCCCTCCTTACTTACGAAAGTTTGATGTTCAGACTGCAAGGGGAAGAGCTGCTGCACTCGTTCGCTCCCTCTCTGTTTCGCTCCCTCTCTTTCTATCTCTCCCTCTCAGTGCGTCTCTCTCCTGCCCTGGAGAGAGGAGGCGAGAGCGTGTTGGCCGTTGGATTTCCTGGCTCGGCACATCTCTGGGGTGTGAGCAAGCATATGTGCATCCCTCACGCACACGCAAACGCACACACACACACACACACACACACACACACAGCGACTCATTCACTCCTTTTGCTCCCTGCTTAGTTTGGAAGCGGAGGCACGCAGACACACAAACACCATGAGATCATAGTGGGACTCACTGATGATCACCATCTTGGCACAAAACGGCAGATGCTTCCAAAGCCCCCTTGTTCCAACACACTTGTTCTTTTATCTCTGCCACACTTCCACCAGCACCCCACTCACGCTCTTTCTCTCTGATAGGTGGCCCCCCATCCATTATAGCTTTTGATCACTTTCATGGGAACCTTCTTTCTCTCCAGCTCTCTCCCCCTTGTCATGGCTCCACACCGTGACTAAATGAGGCTTCACACATGGACACAATCTCTTACTAGGCTATGGCTTCCACACAGAGCACACCCTATGCGAAGGCTGCCCCGTGGTGCGCACATGCATTGGAACACCTCCACCATCATCAGTTCATTTCGCTTCCTCCAGCTTTCGATTTTTTAAAATATCTGAAGTTCCTTCCATCAATATGAAGCAATTTCCCCAGAATGTCGCTTGGAGTGATGCCGTGTTGTGATTAGGGATCAGTGAATCTGTCCATTTTGTTTTCTCCCCATTTGAAAAATGTTTAATCTCAAGTTCTTTCTCTCCGCAATATGAAGAACTTTGTGAATTTTGATAAATTCTGATCAGAAATGAATAGAAATGAAATCCTCACCATCTGCCCCAGCCAAATTCAATAGGTACACCTGTTCCCAGCATGGAGGGGACCATGTTCTATAGCTGCCTGCCATGTAGCTGCTAATGATGAGGTGCCTGTCCGAAAAAAAGAGATGGCTACTCTAACATGGTTGAATGCACAGGGATTAAAACCCAGACTTTGAAAGAGTGAAGTACTCAAAGCCCTGGTCCTGGATAGACAAATCAGTCAGTTTCCATTTCTCCCACATTCATTTTTTTTTTAAAAAAAATCTCAGATTCTCTTTCCCAAATATGGAGAATTTTGTGAATGTTGGTAATTTCTTGTCAAAAATGAACTCAAATGAAATCCTCACCCGTCGGTTGAAAACACAGGGATTCAAAGCCAGTCTTTCAAGAGCAAAGCACTCCAAGTCCTGGGCCTGGATTATCGGATCAGTCAGTTTCTATCTCTCCCATATTCATACTGGCTTAGATAGCTTTAAAAGACCATAGAATCATAGAATAGTAGAGTTGGAAGGGGCCTATAGGGCCATCGAGTCCAACCCCCTGCTCAATGCAGGAATCCAAGTTAAATGATGATGAGTCAGATTCATGGAGGGCAAGTTATACTGGCCATTAATCACAGTCGCTTAATGGAACCTCCATATTTATGTGCCTGTATTGGCTGCCTGTATGTTTCTGTCCCCAATTCAAGGTGCTGGTTTTAGCCTATAAAACCTTACATGGCTTGGAACTACAATACCTGATGGAGCACCCCTCCTGAAATGAAACCTACCCAGACACTACGATCAACGTCAGAGGCCTTCCTCTGAGTCCCTCCTCCAAGGGAGGCTGGGAAGGTGGCAACAAAGGAGAGGGCCTTCTCAGTGGTGGCCCCCCAATTCTGGAATGCTCTCCCCACTGAGGTCTGCCTGGTGCCAACAGTCTCATCTTTTCGGTTGGTGCCAGGTTAAAACTGTCCTCTACTCCCAGGCATTTGATGGTATATCATAGGGCAATTATGCCAGTTGTTTCTATCGGGTCCAGTACCTTATTGTAAATGTTTTTTGCTGTTTAAATTGTTTTAAATCTTGTATGTTAGAGATTTTATGTTATGTTTTTATTATCCTGTATTAGATGTGTATTTTTTGTGAACCGCCCAGAGAGCTTCGGCTACTGGACAGTATAGGAATGAGATGATTATCTTCATTATTTATTTATTTATTTAGTAGTAGTAGTAGTAGTAGTAGTATTCTTATTAATTATTATTAGATCAAATTGCTGTGAACTGCCCAGAGAGCTTCGGCTATTGGGCAGTATACAAATGAGATGATTATCTTCATTTTTATTTATTTATTAGTAGTAGTAGTATTCTTATTACTTATAATTATATCAAATTGCTGTGAACTTCGGCTATTGGGCGGTATAGAAAGGAAATAAATTATTATTATTGATGATGATGATGATGATGATGATGATGATGATGATACTAGTTTCAATGGTTCAGCTCCCACCGGAGGCTGTTGCATTCAAACCCTGCTTGTGACCTTCTCGGAGGCTTGTGACCTTCTCTGGCTGGCCTGCTTGGGGATCGCAGGGCATCTCGTGCTACTGCTGGCTAGCTAGGTTTGGCTCCCTTTGGAGGGGAGAGCATTTGGAGACATGAGATTTTCATAATGGTAGGCGTATTTTCAAATATATAAGTAGATACTTGAAAGTTTTGGCCAATGGTCAAGAATTCTAGGAGCTGTCATCCAAAATATCTGGAGGGCACCAGGTTGGATGAGGCTGAAGTAGGGCATAATGGGTGGAAGGTGATATCTACACTCCCACCAGGCAGTAGATCTAATACCACTGCTGTGGCAAAAAAATTCTTCTGTGAGAAATTCAACAATTTTCATTCAATTTCATAGAAATGCAATTGCTTTCAAAAACGTTTTCAAAGCAGAACCTTTCCGTAAAATTCTCGTGGGTGGCCGTGGGGTCCTTGCGCTTACTTTAGTTATGAGGTGGCCAAGAGAGAGTGTGCGTGTGTGTCTTCCATTATACAGTCATCTCTCCATTGGCCTGCAGCCTCCCTGGCTCCCCCCACTTCAATTAAAGCCCAGGGGAAGATCTTGTGAGCTAACTCTTCCCCCCATGGGGTGTTTTCAGATCAGAAAGCGTGAGTAGCCAGGGAGACCGCAGAGTGATGGAGAGATGCATGATAAAAAGAGAAATGCATGCAGCACTCTGGACATTCTCGCAAAAATAAGGTGTTTTTTTTTTTAACGTCATCAAAAGACATTCTACAGCACTTTGAGAATCAGGAAGAAAAATGGAAGCCTCTTTCACGTGGGAAGAAAACTTTCAGAAAACTGGAGGACAGCGTCTGATACAGGGTTTGGCTACTTTGCATCAAATCTCCAGGGAGGGGACCCTACACCTGAGGATGCTTTGAACTTTCAAAGACCTTCATGGTGTAGGGCCAAAGTACCGTAAAGGCCACCTTCTCCTATTTCAATCTGCACAGAAATTAAGATCTTCCACTGAGGCCCTTCTCGGAGTGCCACCATCCACAGAAATTAAGTGAGTGGCAACAAGAGAAAGAGAGAACATTTTCATTAGCAGCACCCCCATTTGTTGAACTCCCTCCCCAGGGAAATTTGTCTGGTGCCTACGTTGTGGTCTTTTAGGCACCAGGTTAAGGGCAGAGTCCTATCGATTGCACCTTCATGGCTTGGAAACCCCCAAACTCAGAGGCTTCACAAGTTTCCTATATCTTGCTGGGCTGAAGCCGGCAGGGTGGGAGGAGTGGCGGAGGAGATCTTTGCCTCCCCATCCTCCATGTTTGGTGATTTTTGATAGGGCTTTTCAGCCTGTCCAGCGAGGAGGGGGAGGGAAGGAGGCTGGAGGAGGATCAGGATAACGTATCCTGACCTCTCTGGTCTCCTCTCCCTGCCCACCAGAATGCCCCCTTTCCTCCTCCTCCTAGTTCGTTCTTCCGACCTTGTTAAGAGCAGGGCTCTCCAACCTTGGGTCCCCAGATGTTGCTGGACTACAGCTCCCAGAATCCCTTGCCATTAGCCATGCTGGCTGGGTATGCTGGAAGCTGTGGGCCAGCAACATCTGGGGACCCAAGGTTGGAGAGCCCTGTTGTAGAGGCAGCTGGTGTGGTTCTCGCCGCATGATTTTATTTAATTTTTAGATGGAGTGAAAAATGTTTTAAACCAACCTCCCCCAAACGGGTGCCCTCTAGATGTGTTGGACTAAAACTCCCATCATCCCCAGCCAACATGGGCAGTTGCGGGAGGCTGGTTTAAACATTGTAATTGAGTTATCCTTTCTGCCATCTGGATTGGTTCTAAAGTTTTGGAGTGCCTTTTGTTTTAATTGTGGCTTTTGTCATATTTTTCATTATGTAATTGTATTTTATTGTATATTCCTATTGTGAACTGCCCTGGGACATATTGTATGAGGAGCGGTATAGAAATACCTTACATTAAATTAAATTAACTTTAGGTAATTCTCAGCTCTCTTTCTCTGTTTCTTTCTTTGGCTTGGTCTGCTCCCAACTGCTGACCTGCTGTTTCTTCTCTTTTTCTCACTCCCCCTATCCTCCGTCCTCTCTCTCTCTCTCTCTCTCTCTCTCTCTCTCTCACACACACACACACACACACACACACACACACATACACCTTTTACTTGGAGGGGGTGGGATGTGTTCCCTTCCCAAGGCTGTGATGGCTTTCCCATGTTCATGACTGCCAATCATCATCATCAGGCGATCACTCGTGACCGAGTAAGATTGTCTTCCGGGATAAAAGGAGGAAATTCTAAAGAAGATTGTGTAGACTCTAGCGATGGGTCCGTAAGTGACTGTGGAGGCCAATTCTAGATCCACACAGCTTCCTACAGTGAGGACACAGGTTACCAGATAGAAGATGGTCCTGTAAAGGATTCATTTGACGTGCTTTTCGCTTAGCACGTTTCTCCCTTTCACCTTGCACTCGGGCTTCTTCAAAGTCCATGGAACCTTTGTGAAAGGCCAACCTCCATTTAGATCGTTCATGGGCCAGAGCTTCCCAGTTTTCGATGTTTATATTGCATTTTTTTAGATTAGCCTTATGAACATCTTTAAACCTCTTATATTGACCACCGATATTCCGCTTTCCATCCTTGAGTTGGGAGTAAAGTAACTGCTTTGGGAGACGGCAGTCAGGCATTCGAACAACATGACCGGTCCACTGAAGTTGGCGTTGAAGGATCATTTTTTCAATGCTAGTAGTCTTTGCTTCTTCCAGTACACTGACATTTGTTCGCCTATCTTCCCAAGTAATTCGCAGGATTTTCCGGAGGCAACGTTGATGAAACCTTTCAAAGAGGTGGAAGTGACGTTTATAGATAGTCCATGTTTCGCAGGCATACATAACACTGGGACTGCCAATATTCACCAAACTACACCTGCTCCCATATTCAATAGGTGGGGGTGGAAATCCGGAATGTGGGGAGGGAATGGAAGGGAGTATTTTGAAAGAAGGCATGGCTGGCTGGCTGGCTGCAACTCTGGGCAGGAAGGAGCACTCCACGTTGCAACACTTTGTTGCAGATTCCATGAGTGTGGGTGTGTGCACGCCTTTCATCTGTAACTGCAAGAGGCCAAATATCTATCTCTCTATCCCTATCTCTATCTCTATCTCTATACACACACACATATATTACATGTGTTTTTTCTATACACATATGTATCCCACCTGTTATACAATCATTTTCAAGGTCTTTTACAAATTAAAACCAAAAACACATTAAACATGCGAAAATTGCAGATTAAGAAAGGCTCTAAAAGTAATAAAAACCCATACATTTTCTCAAAAGCATTAGAGTAAATAGGAAAAAGACCAATAAAACACGAAGAGAGCTAGAAAATAAAAACAACACAACATCCTTGTAATTTAAAAGCCTGGACACATGCAAAATGTTTTGGCACATGGTGCCAAAAGACATCTGGTTTGGCCCCGTGTGAGGTTCCCTGGGGGAGAGTGTTTCTTAGCCAGGGCATACTGACCACGAAGGCTTGATCCTCAGTCACCCCCAGCCTAACTTGCATAGATTTCATAGATCATAGAGTTGGAAGGAGCCTACAAGGCTATCGAGTCCAACCCGCTGCTCAATGCAGGAAACTAGAGGAGGGGTCTCCCATCCAAGTAACAACCAGGCTTGGCCCTGCTTAGCTTTCCACACTCAGACAAGCTGAACCAGCGTAAGCCACAAGTGGGGGCCGCCGGGCATCCAGAGAAGGGCCAATCCAGATGACCTTAATGTTCAGATAGCTTCGTATGGGAGTAGTAGGCGATCACTCGTGACCGAGTAAGATTGTCTTCCAGGATAAAATTACAAAAAGAAAATTATATAAAGAGGAAATTGTATAAAATTGCGTAGACTCTAGCAATGGGTCCGTAAGTGACTGTGGAGGCCAATTCTAGATCCACACAGCTTCCCACAGTGAGGACACAGGTTACCAGATGGAAGATGGTCCTGTAAAGGATTCATTTAACGTGCTTTTCGCCTAGCACGTTTCTCCCTTTCACCTTGCACTCGGGCTTCTTCAAAGTCCATAGAACTTTTGTGAGAGGCCAACCTCCATTTAGATTGTTCATGGGCCAGAGCTTCCCAGTTTTCGATGTTTATATTGCATTTTTTTTAGATTAGCCTTAAGAACATCTTTAAACCTCTTATATTGACCACCAATATTCCGCTTTCCATCCTTGAGTTGGGAATAAAGTAACTGCTTTGGCAGACGGCAGTCAGACATTCGAACAACATGACCGGTCCATTGAAGTTGGCGTTGAAGGATCATTTTTTCAACGCTAGTAGTCTTTGCTTCTTCCAGTACACTGACATTTGTTCGCCTATTGTCCCAAGTAATTAGCAGGATTTTCCGGAGGCAACGTTGATGAAATTTTTCAAGGAGGTGGTAATGACATTTATAGATAGTCCATGTTTCGCAGGCATACAATAAAGTTGGTAATACAATGGCTTTATAAACCAGCGTTTTGGTCTCCCTACAGATATCCTGGTCCTCGAACACTACACTTCATTCGAGAAAATGTGGCATATGAATGCATATGAATATTGGTTAGTTTATTTGTGGAGAAAGCCTGACATGAGTCTGCACGCACGCACGCACACACACACACACACACACACAGTCTCCTCCCAAGGGAGGGGGGCGAGGAAGGGGGGATGAAGTCACAGGAGAAGTAGCCAGACAGACCGTCATCCCCAACAAAGAAGAGTCTCGGTGGAGATCCACAAAACCCAAGGAAGGACCATCAAGAACCATCAAACTATCAGGGCAGTCTCAAAGAGCTGTAAAGTACCAGTACGTCACCTTCTGCCCGGGCAGGAATAAGCCCACCTGATACGAAGGGGCAGGCATAAGCCCCCCACCTGACCTGGAGGGTGGGGAGAGCGGGAACTCAGGGGTAGAAAACCCCTCTCCCTTCCGGTAAAGGGTTGTTGGGAACCCAGGGCACTTCGGAACCAGACTTGTTCTCCAGGCGGCAGCTGGAGTAAGCCATTCCCATCCCCGGATCGGCCGATTTGGAGCCAGACTGAAATTGACTAGCGTTACGTCTTTGATCTGAGGTAACTGACTAGTTCCAATGCGCTAGCCTGGGAGTCTGTTTCATTGACAAACGCAGGGGTCAACTAAGGTTGTGTTGACATTGTAGCATTCCTAGGAAGCTGTTAGTTCCGCTCCATATCTTGTGTAAACAAATAAAAGCCTTATTTGGTCATTTAAAGGGCTCTGGTTTCCTCTTGTGTGCGCGAGCCTCCCGGGCGCTTGTACGGGCTGTAACTCAGTGCCGGTTAACCCGTTAAGCGCCGAACTCACGCAAAGGATCCTGTTAGTGATCCTTCACATTATTTATGTATTACCTTCCTTATACCGCCCAATAGCCGAAGCTTCCTGGGCGGTTCACAACAATTAAAACCATAAAATACAACATGATAAAGCACAATATAAAAGTTTAAATGACAGTATAAAATAAAAATAAAAAACAAAACCAAAATACACACAAACATGCACATTTTCCCGTGGAGTTTTAAGATTTTTCTGCAAATTGATGCAGAAACAGGATGGAACAAATTTGTGCTTGAAAAAATGCAAACGTTATAGAAAGCAAACAGACAGATATGATCATCTCTTTTCCGGGACATCTGTATCACCCAAATGTCCCTGCCTGTGAACGCTACTCTTCCATCTCCACCGCCCTCAGCAAACTTCAGTTCTCCCCAAACATAAGTCCTGTTCTCCCTTACTTCAGTGCCTCTGTTAGAATGTAGTACCAACTCCCCTTCTCCCTGACCTGTCTCAGAAGCTACCTTCTTTGTGAAGCCTATTATTATTATTATTATTATTATTATTATTATTATTATTAGACTGTAGTTAGTAATAGGTAGAACAGCACTTTAAATAGAAAAAGAAAAAAACTAAAACCCAGTGAAAAACCCGTTCTAAATGCCACACTTTTAAGGTTGTTTCCAGACAAAGCTTTTATTGCGCGATCACCCTTCCTCAAATATAGAATTTTACTCTGTGTGTGTGTGTATGTGTGTGTCCAGACAAAGTCATCTTCTACTTCTAATCTTCCCATGTTTTCCCAATAGTGATTTCATTTTTTCTCTCACCACACCACAGAAAAACTGTTAAGGAGGGGAAGACGGGACGTAGACAAATTGAAACAGATTCAGAGGAGGGCAACCAAGATGGTCAGTTCTATGGAAAACAAGTCCTACGAAGAAAGATGGAAGGAAACAGGTATGTTTAGCCTGGAGAAGAGAAGATTCGGGGGGACAACACACATGATAACACTCTTCAAATATCTGAAGGGTTGTCACACAGAAGAGGGTAAAGACTCAATCAAATAGGTTAAATTACAGGAGGATAGCTTTTGGTTGAGCATTCGGAGAAACTTCTCGGCAGGAATAGCAGTTTGACAATGGAACCAATAACTTAGAGGAGTGGTGTGCTTTCCCTCAGTGGGGGTCTTCAGGCAGAGGCTGGGCAGTCATCTGTTGGGGGTACACTATTTGGCGGTATAAGGAAGGTAATAAATAAATAAAATAACCAATATTCATATGCATTTTTGTACACATTTTCCCCTGATGTATGCATTTTTATACACAATTTTCACTAATCTATGCAGTTTTGTACTGAGAACAATGCTAATGCTGCCTCTGCTACCACCAATGGCAGTAAATAAAAGTTTTGTAAAAAGTGAGAGCTATAAGCTATATGGTGTGATGAATAAATCTTAGAAATAAACAAGTAAATAAATAAATATAAATAAATGCATGCTGGGTTCATTTGGTTCACATTTTAATATGAACTGACCTAATCTGCTTCCCAAACTTATACACGAACTGGAACACAACTATTCTTTGGTCTTCGCACTGCTCTGAATTTTCTGTTCTTGTTCTGCACTCAAAAAATCTGTACCAAACCACATACATTAAGTGAAAATTACATACACAAATATGTACATTAAGCTAAATTGTGTTCAAAAATGCGCATAAAAATGCATGTGAATTTTCATACGGACTTTAAAAAAAACACATTTGCAAATTGTTGCGGAAACAGCACAGAACAAACTAGCGCTTGAATAAATGCAAACATTGTAGGAAGTGAGCAGAAAGATTTGTCCATCCCTAAAGGGAGATGCCAACTACATAAATGGGAAGGTGGTATAGATTTTTTCCATGTTACCTTGACTGTGCATGGAAGGGTATGGAATCCCATATGTTGACATTCAGCATAACCCACAAAGGAGCCTATGTACATATATAGTGTTGCATTCAACATGTGACCAAGCTGGGAGTGGGACCCTTAAACTGACACTTTCACAGCTTCTGCTGAACACCTATAGAGGGCAAGAGTGAGGTCAGCATACACAATCCTGCTTCCCCAATGTGCATTCAATGTAATTTGTGCAGAAGGCCATTCCAGCAGGCTGTTAGAGGAAGATGAGAGGGGGAATCAGGGCCATTCCACCAGTCCTGCTGAGAGACTTATATTTTCCCTCTTCCCTCCTTATTCCTTTTTCCTTGTGTGTTATGTCTTTTTAGACTGGAAGCCTGTGCACAGGGAATGTCTTGTTTTACTGGTTATATTTAAGCCGTTCCAGGAGTTTTTTTGACTGAGAGGTGGGATAAAGATACTTTAAATAAGGGAGGGTGACACGTGCCCACGGGTTGCATGTGGCCCCCTCTGCCCTCTGTAGTGGCCCCCAGTCACCTCCCACTGTCCCCTGAATTTGAAAAAAAAAATAATACACACACAAAAGATGTACGGAGTGCTACGAAGCACCCAAAGAGTCAAATTTAGCTAGCAAACAAGTGAATGCTAACCCTTTTGATGTGCTGTAGCACTACGGATGCCATTATTTCTTTATTATTAAAAAAAAAAAAAACAGTGCTCACAGTCAGTGCTCACATGTGTACGTGTGTCCAGGGGCCAAAAATGCCTCCAGACATCCCATAGTTGCCCACCCCAGCTATAAATAAATAAGGCCAGTTATTTAACATTATTTATTCATTTATTATATTTATGTCCCGCCTTTTTTCCTGTGAGGAACCCAAGGTGGCTTACATAATCCTCCTCCTCTTCTCCATTTCATCCTCACAACAACCCTGTAGGTTAGGCTGAGAGTCAGTGACTGGCTCAAAGTCACCCAGTGAGTTTCATGGCCGAGCGGGGAATAGAACGAACCTGGGTCTCCCGAGTCCCAGTTCAGTACTCTAACCACTATGCTACACTGGCTTTCATTGATGGTAGTGAATACATCCATGGAACATAGCCCATGTGACCAAATCGACCCATGCTGCCAGACTGCCACATGCACTAAGCATCCTCTCACAACTACACTTTTTCTTAAACTTCCCTCTCTCCCTCATTGCCTAAGCTGATTGCCCGAGCTGTTGTTCTGTCCCCCTGATGAAGCACCATTTGAACTCAACACCTGCCCTCTCTGTGACTTGCTCCAGACGCTGTCAGCCTACCCCCACTCTTGCATGCTCTTTACCCCATGTTGGCCCCCTTCCCTGCAGACTGTCCCCACCCTAACGCCCCCAACGGTGTTTGTCGTGATTATTTCCCGGAGAAAGGGATGAGGTCACGTATTGGAAGGAGGGAAAAAAACAGGATGGGGGGAAGGCCAGTTTGGACAGAGAGAAGAGGGAATACTGAACAGCAGGATGGAGGGCAGCCAACTTCTTCTATCACTCTATCCCCTCCCAATTCATTCCATTGCTTATTACTACGAGACCCGATACATTCTTTACAAGACAGGAACACATTTTCATTGTGGGACACAGATCAGAGCCAACGATTCCTTGAGGAGAAGAGGCTGTGACTATGTTTCTGCTCTGAGCCAGTCAGCTGTATCACATAGGTTAAAAGCAGGCTATTCACGTGGAGCTCGTGAACCACCACTACCACTACCACCACCACGGAATGTTCACAAACATTCTAACCCAAGTTTCCATTATGGAATGTTGAAAATTGACACTATCTCCATGAGGGAAAGAGACGGCCAGTTTGGTTTTTTGTGAGCGTGGGGAACCTCACATAAAAGTTAGGAAAAGGAGGGTCTGTCTACTAGTGGTAGAAACAAAGATGGAGAGGCAAATGAGCTGAAGAACTGTGGGGGAGCTGAATTCCACATATTAATTTGAAATAGCCATCCATGTCTTTGGCTGCCTCCAAAAGATCTATACCAGGGATGGGGAACCTTTTTCAGCCCAAGTGCTAAATTCATATCTGGGAAAGGCCACATTCCATCTGTAGACAGAGCCAAAGTCAAAGTGGGAGTGGCCAAAAGCAGAGTGGGTGTGCCCAAAATGTGGGTTTTTTAAACTGATTTTATGCCTACTCAAAAGTAAACAGGGCTGAATCACTCAGCAACACTTTCAAGTAGCATCCAAATACCAAGCCTCTGCATGTCTACTCAGAAGTAAGCATGAGTAGCATGTCTACACACAAGTAATCAGGGCAAGCCTCAGTAATCAGGCCTGTGGCTTACGCTGGCTCAGCTTGTCTGAGCGTGGAAAGCTAAGCAGGGTCAAGCCTGGTTATTACTTGGATGGGAGACCCCTCCTCTAGTTTCCTGCATTGAGCAGGGGGTTGGACTCAATAGCCTTGTAGGCTCCTTCCAACTCTATGATCTATGAATCTATGTAAGCAGGAGGACTGAATCACACAGCAGCTTCCTCCCTAGACCCTGATGACTCATCCTTGAAGGGAAAGCCTCTTAGCTCCAATCAGCTGCTGATCAGAGATAAGAGCTATTCCCTGCTGGGAGAGGGGGAGGGGCCTGGGGAAGAAGCTGGTGGGCTGGATAGGGTTGTATCCAGTCTGCAGGCTGGAGGTTTTCCATGGTCTATACAGTTCTCCCAACAGCCTTTTAAGGTAGATCATTGTTACCACAGATTTATTGACATGGATAGAATGCTGAGAGGTCACCAAAGACCATCCAGTAAGGCCTGGGCTGAGATGAGATTTGAACCCTAGGCCACCCACTGTACCTCAGCCACTAGCATACACTAGCTCCTAAAATGGCAAGCTACTATACTCCTGTCTTGTTTGTTCCTTGAGGAAACCATGCCTAGTTCACATACAGCCGGAATTTCTTTGGCCTGATTCACACATTATGGGAAACAGGGCCGTCATCAAGGGTAGGCATGGTTGGGCACCTGCAGAGGGCCCACACGCCAGCAGGGGCCCACTGATAAGGGCCCCCTGGAGTTGCTCCTCCTCTTCACCATGGCAGCCTGCTTGTTCACCTGCCTCTTGCTCTGGCCCAGACAACGGTGGTGAGAAGGAGGAGTCGATGCCAATGCCAACTTGCTCCCTGGCTCCCTGCCTGTCAAGCAAGCAAATGGCAGCAGTGATGGGAAAGAGGATAAGGAACAAGACCAGCTGGTGGCAATGGTGGTGAGAAGGTTGACTCACTGAGGGAGGGAGCCCATTCAAGGTGTCTTGCCCAAGGGCCTTCCAAAACCTGGAGCCGGCACGGATGGGAAACCCTGGTTTCCTGTGATGTGAATGAGCCTTATGAACCATTCCCGCCATGTGGACTTTTCCCTCATCTCTCCTCTTTTATGCACCACAGGAGGAGATCAGAAGCTAAGTTTTGCTTCTCATTTGAAGCTAACCTCCGTTCCCCATTTAGAAGCAAAGATGAAAAAGCAGTGCAACACTGTAGAAGGCATGTATGAGAGATTCTTTTCAGTTTGTTTTCAATTAGGATTTATCCAGTTCGCAACTTCCACACCAAACATGGACTTGAACACAATCTGTGTCCGTACATTTCTGAGCTTGCAATCTGATCCGTGGACCAAAGAAAATGTGATCAACAGCATGCATACCTTTGAAAAATGTGTATGAAAAGTTCATACTTCTGAAAAATGTGCACAAACATGCTTTAATCAATGGGAGAAGAATGCATACATTTAAAAGTTGTGCACAAGTGATGGGTACGTTATGAAAAATATGTGTAAAATATGCACATAGTTTCATGCAGAACACACACACACACACAGATTGCTGTCTGATACGGACTATGAGATGGAACGAGCTTTGAGGTGGAAGTTGGAGAACTTCAACAAACTTGAGTTTTGCTTGTAAGGCACATCCCTACGTAACTTCTGGAAACTTGTGTTTTGCTTGTATGCACATCTCTACACTGTGCATAAGTAACTTATGGAAACATGACCTTTGCTTGTACACACATCCTTACCTTGTGCATAAGTAACTTATGGAAACTCAAGTAATAAATTAGTATATGCAATTGTAATGCAGATTCACACCCTCTTTTTGTCCTCTTTTTTGGTGATGCATTTCCTCTTTTTTGGCAATTCAAACTTAAAGTGGCCACCCTCCCCTTAAGTCCAGAGTCTAAAATTACCTAATTGCACCACTGTTGGTTCAGACCCTGATCTCCTGGAACCTCTCTTTCCAAGATGTCTCATCCCATAGCCTTCTCTTCAACCAGTAGGTCTACATTAAAGACGACACAACCCCCAAATCTACAGTGACAGTACAGAAGGATGCTAAATTAAGTGAGGAGGTTCTTCTGCCAGAGGATAAAAGCCACAACGCATCTCCATGGGCAAAACCAACCAAAGTTCTCACAGAGGAACCCTTGGCTTCATCCATCCATCTATTCATCCGCACAGACGCCATGGCTTGGCCATAATAGCAGCTTTGGCCTTTCAACACACAATCAGGGATGACTGGAAGAAGCATCCAAGCCAGGGATAGCATGTAGGAGTGGAGGGTCTGGCTAAAGCCAAATTAAGTTTAATAAGGCCATTAATAATTTTGATGGGGTCTCTAGGGTGTGCTGCAAAATAATATCCCCTAATTTTCATGTTCTTTTAAAGACCTGTTTTTTGAAATGCATCCTTAAAAACATACTTTCCTTCTCGCCCACATATTTATATTTGGATATCATACATTTATCGTCTTAAAGAAATGGTCAACCAGTATGCATCTCCTAACAGACTAAAGTTTTTCAGATGGAGGGAATGCTGGATGTTGCCTAGCAACAAGTTAGAAATTTCATTCTCTCTTTCTCTGCGAGTTAGACTATTCCTACAATTAACTGACTTAACTGATGCTTGCTAGGGTTTAGCAAAAGAGACATGTTCTGTGGTTTTCCTTACCTCACAGTATGAGAAACATATAAGAAACTGTACTTACAAAGTCTGTAACCATCAAGCTTATAGTACCAAAGAAAACTTATGTTACTGTTATTTACTTTAAAAGCATCTACTTAGAAACAAGTCGTGTGTGTGTGTGTGTGTTTGGTGAAGTCTGCTGCTGCTATTGTGCTCTGCCTTCACTGTGTGCCTTGGTCAGTCTGCTGTCCAGGGGTTGTGGATGGGCAATTTCTCCCTTCTGATGGTTTCTGATCTTTAAGCTGGACTTGGACTGGACATCCCTTCAAATAGAGGATGCCTTCAAATAGATGATGGTCCTTTGGCAACCCTTCAAATAAATAGAGGACTGTCCTCCGTAGAAGAGGACATAAGACTAACCTAGCTGAGAAATATGTGTGCGTGTGAGTACAAACTCCCATTATGTGGTATGTAACAGAAAGCTGAGGGGAGTCTCCTCCCTTGCCCTCTTTAAATCACTGTATTGAGCACAGACAGTGTCACTGAGAAAGCAGGATTACTGCCTGGAGAACAGGGGCAGACATTTTCAGTGCAAATAAGGGAGCTTTGTGCATGTGCGTGTGGATAAAAATGCTTCCCTGAAAGAACCCACCTTTGCCTTTTTTTCACCACTTCCATCTTTTTTGCTGCTTTGATGTATATTAAAGATAAAATGGAGAGGAGGGGGATTATGTAAGCCGCCTTGCAGGAAAAAAGGCGGGGTATAAATATAATAAATAAATAAATATTTATTTTATGAGGCCTCTTCTGGTTGGCTACAGTTTCAAGTCAATTAGAATTAGTCAGTGTTATGGTGCAGCATAACCAATCTCATTTCGCTATGGGACGACATTCACAATACCAAATCAGAGTGAGGGCAATACTTCGGAATCCTGCCCTCACTCTGAATAGGAGAATATTTTGCAGATTTCTAGAAGAACGGCCGAAAGAAGGAGGGAGGCATTCACAGTGATGGGGCTTTCCCCCTGAAACCTGCTCTACTTGTTATTGCTGTTTTAACTTTGATATTTTATATAATTTTAATATTATAGCTAATTTAATTATATTTTTAACTTTGTATATTTCTATTTATATGTTTTAATTGTACAAGTTTTAATGTTGTAAAGCCGCCTTGAGTCCCAGTACTGGGGGAAAAGGCGGGAAATAAATAAAGATGATGATGATGATGATGATGATGATGATGATGATGATGATGATGATGATAGCTTCATGCCTAAGGAGAATTTAGGTTATTGAATGTTTGCCATGTTTGGAGCTGCTCTCTTTGGTTGTCCAAAATTCTGTCCCTATGGGCAGTTCCTCTGAGTATGTGCTGAGTGCGCCCAGCCACTCTCTGAGAATGTATATTTCAAAAGACAGAAGCTTGCCTTCCCTCCATGCAGTTTGGAAGCTGGGGTAGGTCACACACACCTGGCATTTTTAGAGGCCACGTGTACACGTTCCTATGGGCCAGTTCTGGGCGTTGTGGTCCTGGCTTGGCCCCCACTTCTGTTCTCTGTGGGGCCAGTGTGAAGGGATGAAAGGCCCAAGTGATAGTGGAGAAAGGGTCTCTCTGTCCCCAGTGGTGGACTGGAAACCCCATCACCACAGCCAGGCCTTCCAGGAACTGCCCTTCAAAGAGGAGTGGCGTTTGCTTTGGCTAGGAAAGGGGTTCTACACAGACATTTGGGGGCCTGTGATCCCAGCTCCCTACCAGACAGGGGCCTATATAGAGGGATCTGGGAAAGGGAGGGTAGAATTAGTGGGCCAAAGATAATTATTGGAGGGGGAAGCAAGAGAACAAGGAAACGAATTTGAGAGGGCAAAGTCCTGAATGGAGACTGAATGAAGTTCTTTGATTCTGTATTTCTCCCCCTCCAGCCTGTTCTCAATCTGCTTTGGACTACCGACTTCAAGGGAACCCAGGCATCCTGGTGTCCAGTTCCCCATTTCTCCCCTCTAGCCCGTACAGACCCCGATATGCTTCCAAGCAAGCTAGTCATATTGAGTCTCAGCCCACACACTGTTCCAATGCTTCGTTCTCTCCTTCCAGGCTCCCGCGTCTCTCTCTCTCTCTCTCTCTCTCTCTCTCTCCCCGTTCATTTTCATTTCCCCCCTTTCACCATGGACACAGATCCAGCTGGACCCCTGACAACTGGACCCGGGACGCTTTCTTCTGCTCCAGATCCCAGGAATATACAACAGGAGCTGAGCTCATGGATAAAAATACGTCCACAGGTCTCTGGAGGGGGGAAAGGGAGAGCAAGAAAACAAGACTGTGAGAAAGGAAAAGTCCAAACGCAGGCTGGAATTCAAAGGGGGGGCTGGCAGAGGGGTCAGGGAAGAGGAGCGGTGGGGGGCAACGGTCAAGAGGTTGGAAAGGGTGTGGGCCTGACAAAGCAGGATGGTGCTGTGTTCGGTTTCTCGGAGGAGAGGTGCCAGGGCTCGGGAATATCTCTGGCGGTGATGTCTGTCTGCCCTAGAAGCTGTGGTGCAGCTAAGGGCTGGACCGCAGGGCTGAGGTCTAGGCCCGCACAGCCCTGGGGGCTCCCAGTCCCAGATGTCCACCCGGAGAGCGGTAGGCCGTGGGGGAAGCAGCAAACAGCCAGGTCAGCACCTGGCCTAGCCCACTTCATTTTTATTCCTGTAGTTGTGATGGTGCCAATGGTCTCAATGAGTTCAAAAGGTGAACCTGCACATGCTCAGAGTATTTCTTCTGTCAGGGGCTGGTGAACAGTTTTCTGTTGTTGTCTTGCTCTAATGTATCAGGAATGCAGAAGCAGTTGTAAAGCATGGAATGGTGGTCGGGGGGGGGGGCAAAGAGAAATGTTTATTGTGTGCTTCACAGCTGAAGTAATACACATAAGGCACAATCCTTTGCAGGTTTAGACAGAAAAAAAGCCTACAACTCCCAGCATGCCCCAGCCAGCTATGCTGGCTTCTGGGAGTTGTAGGCCTTTTTTCTGTCTAAACTTGCAAAGGATTGCACCCATAGCCACCTAAAAGCCCCCCCCCCCCCCCGTAAGAACATTAATTAAATCCAGGGTCTAAAATTACCTAGCTGCTATTGTCTCTTAACCTGCGCTGTGTAGGGGCTGGTTGTGCCTATTCTTTGCTTCAGGAAAAAGCATTTTATACATGCCCAGAGGCACACTTCTCCCTGTTCTTCATTTATACATCAAAACTTTTCTTTTTACCACTGAGAACCAGTGCTGAATCACTGGGCAGCAGGCAGAAAATCAACAGGTGACGTTTTCCTTGTTTGCACCTCCAAGTCCAAAGGTCAAAGCATTGCCTTTGATTTTCTGCTTGCCAGGCGGCAGCTATTAAAATAAACAGAGTTCAGTTCCTTAGGACCCAGCATGGCATAGTGGTTAGTGTTGGACTAGGACCAGGGAGACCCGGGTTCAAATTCCTACTCAGTCATGAAATTCGCTGGGTGACCTCGGTTCAGTTTACCTCACAGGACTGTTGTGAAGATAAACTGGTGGTGGGAGAGGAGGAATCATGAATGCTACCTTGAACTCCCTGGAGGAAGAAATATAAGAAATAAATTGGCAAAGAGTTGGCAATCCTAATTCCAGTCAGGATGAGCAATGCAAAGGAGAACAAGACTTCTCTGACTTTAAGGAAGCAAGCGAGGGCCACGGTCAGAGCGAGCATTTTGTGTGTTTAAATGGGGCGGGGGACACACCCCATGATTGAAATGTCATCGGGCAAGGCCCACAGATTTCCAAGCTGGTTTCTGTGGCAACCCAAAGGCCATGAGACGGCGTGGAAGGAAGGCCGTCTTCTGTTTGTCCAGACGGCTGTTGCTGGGTGACCTTTTTCTCTCTCGTCAGCTTGTTGGAAGCCCAAGCATGTCCCCTGTGGGAGTCCCGTCTTTGGATTTTGACACCAAAAAAACAAAACAAAAAAAGGGGGAAGGGAAGGCTTATGTTTTATTGGTCTCAGCCTGGCCTGGGTATACGATCCGGGGTCTCTGTCTTCCCTTCGAGGGGATACCCATGCGGCAGGAGAAACGGAGTGAGAGAGCCAGTATTCCTGGCTTGTTTCTCTGGGAGCTGTCGAAGGATGTGCCTAGTCAGTAATTGGTGGGGCCAGAAAGATAATAAACTTGGAAACCACGGGGTTGCCATCATCTCTAGCCGAGTCCCAAGAGATGCGGGGGGGGGGGGGAGTGCCCCTGCAGCATGAACAGAGCAGTTCAAATGTGAGAGAGGCTCCCTCTATGGGCTGCATTCGCAAGCCAGTGACCCGAAGCTGGGAGTTAACTTGCCGAAGCTTTAATTTCTTTCAGACTTTTCTACCTTGGGGGGGGGGGGCTTTTTTTTAAAACATACTTTGTAGATTGTTAATCCAACAAAAGGAGTTTTCTTCTTCGACCATTCAAATGCACAAATGAAAAACTGAACTCTAACCCTCCACAATCAACACGTTTGCGATAGGTTTTCAAGGAGGTGGAAGTGACGTTTATAGATAGTCCATGTTTCGCAGGCATACAATAAAGTTGGTAATACAATGGCTTCATAAACCAGTGTTTTGGTCTTCTTACAAATATCCCGATCCTCGAACACTCTGTGTTTCATTCGAGAAAACGCGGCACTTGCGGAGCTCAGACGATGCTGGATTTCACTGTCGATGTTAGCTGTAACAGAAAGATAGCTGCCAAGATAGAGAAAATGATCGACATTTTCCAGTATTGTCCCGCCAAGCTGGATAGATGGCATCACCAAAGGGTTAGCTTGCACTTGCTGATGAAGCACTTTGGTTTTTTTGATGTTAAGTGAGAGACCAAGTTTTCCGTATGCTTCTGCAAAAGCATTTAGGATAGTTTGGAGATCATCCTCTGAATGTGCGGAGACCACATTATCATCAGCATACTGAAGTTCCACAACGGAGGTTGTAATTACCTTACTTTTTGCTTTCAGCCTGCTGAGATTAAAAAGCTTTCCATCTGTTCGATATATAATTCCCACACCAGTGGGAAGTTTCCCCTCGACAAGATGTAAAATCATGGCGATGATTTTACACCTCCTTGAAAGATTTCATCAACGTTGTCTCCGGAAAATCCTGCGAATTACTTGGGAAGATAGGCGAACAAATGTCAGTGTACTGGAAGAAGCAAAGACTACTAGCATTGAAAAAATGATCCTTCAACGCCAACTTCAGTGGACCAGTCACGTTGTTCGAATGCCTGACTGCCGTCTCCCAAAGCAGTTACTTTACTCCCAACTCAAGGATGGAAAGCGGAATACCGGTGGTCAATATAAGAGGTTTAAAGATGTTCTTAAGGCTAATCTAAAAAAATGCAATATAAACATCAAAAACTGGGAAGCTCTGGCCCATGAACGATCTAAGTGGAGGTTGGCCTTTCACAAAGGTTCTATGGACTTTGAAGAAGCTCGAGTGCAAGGTGAAAGGGAGAAACGTGCTAAGCGAAAAGCACTTCAAATGAATCCTTTACAAGACCATCTTCCATCTGGTAACCTGTGTCCTCACTGTGGGAAGCTGTGTGGATCTAGAATTGGCCTCCACAGTCACTTACGGACCCATCGCTAGAGTCTACACAATTCTCTTTAGAATTTTCCTCCTTTTAAAATCTCCTTTTTGTAAATTTTCTTTTCTTTTCTTTTTTTTTTATCCTGGAAGACAATCTTACTCGGTCACGAGTGATCGCCTGACTGACTGACTGATAGGTTACAAAAGAACTGTGGTTTTTAAAAAATTATTATTGTTCTTACCATGGGTAAATGTTTTGGTTGTTAAATCACTGTTCTCACAGCTACAAGGGCTGTCCTTTTTAAAACAGCTCCTTTTTAACTTATCACGAACATGTTGAGCGTGCAGGCCTAGAGTTCAGTTTTTCAATTGTGCATTTGAATGGAAGAAGAAAACTCATTGTTGGATTAACAATTGTTGGATTAACATTCTACAACTGTTTTGTAGGAGAATGTGTGTATCTTCCCCTAGTTACCAGTTTTTTACTGACCTATAACATCTGCCAAGGAACCTCTGACTTGGTTAGCATAATTACGCTCAGCAGTGAGGCTTCTTGTGTTGTGCGAACCTGGCTTGGGGCCATGGGTAACAAGCCACCCAGAACCCATGGGCTGTTGTAGGGTTCTGGGTGGCTTGTTACCACCCTGGCTGAGTTCGCATGACACAATAAATTGTGCTGCCTAGGCTAATTATGCTAATCCCCCAGCACGCACAGAAGGGGAAATAAGCCACCGTGACTTATTTCCCCCTCCATGATCATGCGAACTGGGCTAGTGCGTATTATTCCAGGAAACTCCTTGGAAGCTTTTCATGGGTTCCTCGACAAGAAGATCCGTAACGGCAGAGAATAAAGCTGCCCCTGTCATGACAGCTTCCCTGTCTCTGCTGTTGTAGCTTGGAGGGGAGCATTGGACAACCCAAGACATTTTGCTGAGGCAAAGGGCAAGATCAGTGGTGTAATGGAGCCAGGGCATGCCAGGGATGCATTAGTAGGGATGCTGATGTCATCTGCCACCCCCACCCACCTTAGACTTCCCTGTTCCCTCTGAATTTAGCTGCAATTCTCACAGTAGCTGTGGGGAAATGAATTTTCCCAACAACAATATATTGTTCCATGTGGTAATGCCAAGAATTTTGGGGTGGTTTGGTCTTGAATGGACAATTAAGAGCCATTATGTTTACAGAAGACCTGCTCCTGGTGGGGGGAAAAACTGCTAGAACTGGTTTGTTGATAGGGATCAACACAGCTGCCTGCACTTTTGGACTCTACTTGAGGGAATGGCTAGGCGGATTGTCACGATGAGAACCTGCACTTCAACATTAACCACAGCACCACTGGACAAGACGGTACCCACCCAAATCCCATTCTATGCGTAGAAGCTGACTGGACTGGCAGTTGAATCTTACTGGTGATGGGACAGCATCCTCCACCACACTTGAGGGCCACCTTAGGGGACACAGAGCAGGCCACACACAGCTCTGTCTGCAACCCCCCTGTATCTCTTGCCTGAGGCGGCCACCTCACTCTAATGGTAGAGCCTACCTTTCAGGGGAGTATGGTGTATGTTCGAGGATGGGGCGGGCAGAAGGTAGACCTCTGGGTGATTTGCAGCAGGAAACCCTGGGTTGGAGCCAGATTTATGCTGGATCAACTGCACTGGCTGAAGTAAACTTCCCTGCACCCCCTCCCTTCCCATGGCAGCCCCTCCAGCCCCCTGAAAATGCTACACAGAGAATCAGGAGACCTTGCTGAATGGGGTGAGCTGTGGTGGGTTTTTTCCCCAAAAATCAAGCAGAAGGACCTTCCACGAGCAGTGCCCTTCCTCTCCCAGAAGGTGTCGGGGCCCCAACAAAAGGTCTCTTCTTATTGTGGAAGGCAGATCCTGGATCCAAACTCCTGCGAGGGCCAGCCCTGCCAAGTGGCAAGGTAAAGAGACCTGCTTCAGGCAGCACCATGAGGAGGGATAGGACGTTAGGACCCAGCTTTACTTACGGTATATGTGGGCCTTCTAGCAACAGGCTATCTGTTGGTCTTGTTGGTTCCATTTATTTATTTATTAAGCATTTTAACCCTGTTTTTCAGCTGAACCAGCTCCCAGAATGGCTTATATAAGATAAATAATGAACAACACAGTCTCTGCACGCAGGCTTACAATCTGAAAGACATGACACAAAAGGAAAAAAGAGATGAGAAGGGTGGGTAGATGAAAACAAGCTATCTCAGTTCTTAGTAGCTCTTATATAGATTGGCTGGAATGGAAACAGTTCATGGAAGGGAGGAGCCTAAAGTTGCTGGTCTCTCAGCAGAGCTGATGGAGTGGGCCCTTATTCCCATTTCTCCCTTTGCTGCAACCTGATGGAATGGCTGTTAGTAAGTGACAATTGAGGGAGGGAGGAGTCTGATAGATCTGGTGTTTCAGCAGGGTCAGTTTTGCCCTTAAAAAAGTAGAAAAAGACGACAGTGCCCTTGAGAATGTGCTAAGTATTTTCCCCTTAGCAATCAATAGCCACAGCCCATTTCAAAACTTTACCAATTGTTCATTTATCTGATTTTGAATTGCTGCTGTTTGGGGGGCTTGTTTGTTCATTGTATGAACTATTTGTGCGGGGGTTGGTTGTTTTTAATTGTGTTAATGTGTTTTTAATATCGTAAATCACCTTGAGTACAAGTTTCCTGCAGAACCGTGATTAATACATTTAGCTTTTAGGTGCCAGGTGAAAACAATTTTATTCCCCCAAGCTTTTTGGTGGATAACATTTTAATATGGCTCATGATGTTTTATTGCTTATTTATAGCTGCTGATGGTTTTATGGTTCATCCTTTCTCTCTTTTATTGCTGTCTTAGTTTTTTTGTTTGTTTGTTTAATTACCATGTAGGGCTTAACTGATTGCTTTTAATTATTGTTGGTGCTGTTATCCACTTTGGAAGTTTTTTTTTTTTTTAACCAGTCCAAGATAAAGAACCTTAAGAAGGGAGGGCTGCAGCAGGGGCCTTGAAGATGCCCATCAGCACTTAGCATCTGGACAGCGGACTCACAGGTCACTTGGTCACAATCCTTCCCGCTATGGTGAGACGTATTATATTTCTATTGAAATAATAGTACTGCTTCCTAAATGTGCATATAGATAGATAGATAGATTAGCACAGGCAAATTTTATCCTCCTTTGTCCTCTTTTATGTCATTGTGTAAGTGGCCGCCCTAACCCCAGCTTGTTTAAATCACAGTTTGAACTATGTGGAATGATGCAGAACTGTGCTTTAATTTGGTGATAAAAATGTCAAAAATTAAAAACATTTGGGGAACAGCCAAAAGTAGGCACTGCTAGGCCATGCATTGCCTTGGAGACATAGGAATGCATATACTGTACACCTTTTCATTTTTCTGGTGCTAAAGATGAGTCAGCAGCCACTGTGTGAAGATCAGGGGTGCCTTTAATACCATCATTCGATGCATTTGCTGAATGTTCTAACAGACATTTGAGGAATTGACAATTCTGTATTTGCTGCGTTAAGGGAACAGCATGTTACGTGTGAGTTTGGAAACAGGGCAGCCAAAACAATGCAAAATGGGCTCATTGAAAAAACAGCTCGCCCTTCCATTTGTCCAAAGCTGCCTGCTTTTTGAATCAAGACTCAAATTGGGGAGAAATCCATAACTTTTATTACTGAAATTGAGGACACTGTGGAAGAGGCCAAATTTTGAAAACTGCAGAACTTGGAAATGAAGAAACAGACCAAAATGATAGCAACAATAATAATACTCAACGAAGGATCATTCACTTCCTCCACCAGCCCTGACAGCATTCTATGCCAAAGATGACCATACAGTAAAACCTTGGATTGCAAGTAACTTGGTCTGCAAGTGTTTTGCAAGACAAGCAAATTTTTAAAATAAATTTTAACTTGATAAACAAGCGACATCTTGCAATACAAGTACTGTAGTACAGCCAAGAAAAATGAAGACTTTACACTATCATTCTTTATTGCAGCTTAAATTAAAAATATGTGTACAAATTTCTTATGGGGAATTTTGCTTTGAATTACAAGGGCTTTGGATTACAAGCACATTTCCGGAACGAATTATGCTTGCAATCCAAGGTATTACTGTACGTATTCCAGGCCACAATGACGTGGCTTTTTTTGTTTCGCGTGGCTTTTTAGCATTTTAACAGCGTAATCCTTTGGTCCCTAGATGGCATCTGAGGGGCCATAGGACACTGGGGATTTCCCCCTCCGAGACTGTAGACTGCTATGACCTGGCCGGGGGAATCTGAGTGGGGATTTTCCCCTTGCTCGCCTGCGCCCCTCCCCAGCCGCCACAGAAATCTCCACAGCAGCTTCCTCTCCCAAGGTTGGTGTTGTGAGCTCGAGAGGAGAGGCACTGGGTGTGTTTGGGGTGGGCAAGTGGGCAGGGAGGGGAGAAACTGTAGAACTGCTGGACCCACAAGCCTCTCAGCTCCCATCCCCACTCCCATAGGGGTGTATTTAAGCATGACCTTCACCAAGGCCAAATTATCTTTTTACTGGTACAGGCTTTTCTCTAAACATATTCCTTGCTCCATTTCATCTAACTGGCATAGTCACTGAACCAAGGAATCCCCAAGTTTGACCTCACTATATAAAATTATGGAGGCATGAAATTAAACAAAAAATCTTGACTTTCCTAATTTATTCTGACAACAACGTTTAGCCTTTCGCAAACTTCAGAAGAATTTGGCCAAATCCCAAAGTTTGCCCTCAGTCATAAATTATGTAAGGCATGTAATTACCAAAAAAGGGGGGGAAATATTTTTTTTAAAATCTGCATAATTTATTCTGACTACAACATTTGGCTTTAGTTAGACTATAGAAAATGTTGCCAAAGAGTATAAAGGGCAACAAAGGAAAGAAATGTGGTCTGGAGAGAGGGGAGGAAAAGGGGTCTACAGAGCAGAGATGCAAGAGGTAAGAGAGCTATTCTACGAAAAACAGAAGCCCAGCCCACCCCACCCCACAAAGGGAAGCCCCACTACCTTCTGGGTCTCTGAATATATGTCAGACATTGCCTGCAACAGCCTTCCTCAACCTGGACTTCAACTTCCATCAGCCCCAGCCAGCGTGGCCAATGGTCAGGAATGCTGGGAGTTGTAGTCCAAAACATCTGGAAGGGACCAGGTTGGGGAAGCCTGGCTTGCAGCATGTTTTCAAATATTTCTCCGCAAGCCATGAGGACTAGAAACTTACAATTTTGTTTTTAATGAATATTGGATTTTCTGGAACACAGAAGACCTAGGGAGGTGTGAATCAGCAAAACTTGAGCTCGCCGAAGTTCTCCGAATTCAGTCTCAAAGCTTGTTCCGACTCAAGTCTATATCAGATTGCGAGCTTTGTTTTTGTCTTTTTGCATGAAAATCTGCATATTTTCATGCATATTTTTCCAAATGTACGCATCAATTGTGTGCATCTTTGAAATGTACACATTCTTCTCCCATTTATTAAAGTGTATTTGTGCGCATTTTTCAGAAGTATGTATTTTTTTATGCACATTTTTCAAATGTACACGTGCTGTAGAATGCATTTTTTTTTGGTTCATGAATCGCAGCAAGCTCAGAAATGTACGGACTTTGACTGCAGATTGCACCTATGTTTGGTCCAGAAGGTGAAAACTGAGTAAATCCTGATAAACGAACTGAAACGAATTTTTCATACATCAGGTGGACATGGATAAGCCTGGGGCTGATATATTTACATTTGCTCACATTCAGCCCTTATTAATAATAATAATAATAATTTATTTCTTACCCGCCTCTCCGTCTAGATCGAGGCGGGGAACAACAAAATAAAATACACAATACATAATATTAAAACATCTTAAAACATATTAAAAAATCATTAAAACATCATTAAAACATCATTAAAACATCATTAAAACATCGTAAAAACATCTTGAAGGCAACCTAAAATTCCGCCGGATAGGCCTGCCGGAAGAGATCAGTCTTTATGGCTTTTTTAAATTCCAAAAGACTGGTGAGCTGACGAATCTCCTCCCAGGCCATTCCATAATCTGGGAGCAGCAGAAGAAAAGGTCCTCTGGGTAGTACCCGTCAGCCTAGTTTTGGCTGACTGAAGTAAATTCTTCCCAGAGGACCTGAGTGTGCGGGGTGGATTGTATGGGAGAAGGCGATCCCGTAGGTAGCCTGGACCCAAACCATGTAGGGCTTTAAAGGTAATAACCAACACTTTATACTTTGCCCGGAAACTGATTGGCAGCCAGTGGAGTGCTTTTAAAACTGGTGTGATGTGAGCACCCCTAGGTGTACCAGTAACCAGTCTGGCGGCCATATTTTGCACTAGTTGAAGTTTCCGGACTAGGTACAAAGGTAGCCCTATGTACAGCGCATTGCAGAAGTCGAGCCTCGAAGTTACCAGCGCGTGCACTACTGTCTTTAGGTCCTCCGGTTCTAGGAAGGGGCGCAGCTGGCGTATCAGCCGAAGCTGATAATAGGCACTCCTAGCCGTCGCATCTATCTGAGATGTCATTTGGAGCGACGGATCTAGAAGCACCCCCAAGCTGCGAACACAGTCTTTCAGGGGGAGTGTAACCCCATCCAGAACTGGTTGACATACCTCCAAACCCAGATTGTGGCCTTTGACAGCAAGCACCTCCGTCTTGTCTGGATTCAGTTTCAGTTTATTTTTCCTCATCCAGCCCATTACTGCCTCCAGGCATTCATTCAGAGGAGACACACTATCCTTAGCTGACGCTGTTGCTGAAGGCATAGAGAAATATAGTTGGGTGTCATCAGCATACTGATAGCACCCCGCCCCATGCCCCCGGATGATCTCTCCCAGCGGTTTCATGTAGATATTAAATAGCATTGGGGAAAGAATAGCTCCTTGTGGCACGCCACATAGCAGCTCCTTTTTGGTGGAGCAGCTATCCCCAAGCATCACCATCTGGAACCTACCCGAGAGGTAGGACCGGAACCACTGAAGCACAGTGCCCCCGATTCCCAGTCCCCTCAGGCGTTCCAGAAGGATACCATGGTCGATGGTATCGAAAGCCGCTGAGAGGTCCAAAAGCACCAACAGGGACACACTCCCCCTGTCGGTACTCAGGCGTAGATCATCTGATTATTAGCCTTATTTCTTCTTCCCCTCCACATCCCAGTCTAAATCTAGATTGTAAGCATCCCAGGGCAGAGGCCTTTGCCTAGCTTATTTAACTCTGTGAAGTGCTACACGCACTGATGTCGCTATATAAATAAGGACAGCGTTCTTTCTGGCATCGGCAATATCAAATGTGATTTCCACTTTAGAAGGAACCACACGCTTTTGAGGTTAACATTTCAACTCTCCTCAGGATGTGGGCTGTGGTGGCTGCTAAACTGCTTTGGGAGGCATTTGCTTGTTTGTTGGGCTGCCGTCAGCTGCTCACTCGCTTAACAGGACTTGTGGGCCTGGTTCCGCCCCCCCATCACTTTCACACTCTCAGGGGTTCCATACTGCAGTGCCGACCCACCATACCACTTCTAGTCAAAACTATTTCTAAACTCGGTTTGTTTTCAAATAATGCTTCTTCGGCTATCAGCAGGATGCAAATGAGGCACTTTTGAACATGTAAATCTGCCTTATATTGACCATTTTCCCACCTAGCCCAGTATTGTCTAGGCCTGGGGTGGGGAACCTTTTCCAGCCCAAGGGGAGGGTGCCCATGTGCCCTGCTTTACAGAAGACAGTCCTATACCTGAAGGGCTGTCCAGTCCAGGGTCTGTTTAAAGCTGTTTAAAGAACCATAAGAAAGGAGGGAGGGAGTGCAGGCCAGGGTCTTGAAGTTGCTCATCCACAGTTAATATCGGTGGTCAGCATAAGAGGTTTAAAGATGTTCTTAAATGCAATATAAACATCGAAAACTGGGAAGCTCTGGCCCATGAACGATCTAACTGGAGGTTGGCTTTTCACAAAGGTTCTATGGACTTTGAAGAAGCCCAAGTGCAAGGTGAAAGGGAGAAACGTGCTAAGTGAAAAGCACGTCAAATGAATCCTTTACAGGACCATCTTCTATCTGGTAACCTGTGTCCTCACTGTGGGAAGCTGTGTGGATCTAGAATTGGCCTCCACAGTCACTTACGGACTCATCGCTAGAGTCTACACAATTTTCTTTAGAATTTCCTCCTTTAAAAAATTTTCTTTTTGTAAATTTTTTTATCCTGGAAGACAATCTTACTCAGTCACAAGTGATCGCCTGATGATTATGATGACTACTGTTTAAATTACAGAAATATAATATCTGAAAATATTTCTACGGAGGGCCCCCAGTCCAACCCCCTTGCTCAGTGCAGGATCTGCAGCACTGGGGGCAACTACAGCATCTCTCACAGGTGGCTGTCTAGCCTCTGCTTAAATACCTTCAGTGAAGGGGAGCCCGCCGCTGCCCAAGGCAGTCTGTTCCTCTGTTAAATGGCTTACTGTTAGGACAATTCTCCTAATGTTTAGACCATAGATTTCATAGATCATAGAGTTGGAAGGAGCCTACAAGGCTATCGAGTCCAACCCCCTGCTCAATGCAGGAAACTAGAGGAGGGGTCTCCCATCCAAGTAATAACCAGGTCTGACCCTGCTTAGCTTTCCACGCTCAGACAAGCTGAGCCAGCCAACCTTGGGTCCCCAGATGTTTTTGACCTACAACTCCCAGCATGCTGGGAGTTGTAGGCCAAAAACATCTGGGGACCCAAGGTTGGAGAACACTGGTTCAGACGAAATCTACCATTTCCTTGTGATTTCCACCCACTGGTTCTAGTGCTGCATGGTTGAGGGAACCCTGAGGTTTGCAGAAGTACAACAGATCAGTTTTTAGTTTCTGTTGTTTTAAATCTGTTACAGTATTTTAAATCTTTCCACTGCTGCTACATGTTGTTTCGGTTTTTGTTTTTTTTATTTTATTTTATACAGTAGTTTCAAACTTTTAAATTTTTATATCACATTTTATCGTGTCGCATTTTACGGTTTTAATTGTGGTGAATCGCCCAGAGAGTTTCAGCTATTAGGCAGTATAGAAATGTAATAAATAAATAAAAATAAATGAAACATAACAATCTTTTAAGGAAAACAAACCAAATGGGGCAAGCCCACCCACCCACCACCCACAAAAAGGAAACCCCAACCCGGTGAGGACTGAGCATGCTCGTTACCCACTGAATGTTAACAGTTGGAAAAGAGAAGTGGGCATCTCTGGGGTGAGGGAGTAGAAGTTCGCCCTGCCCGAACTCCTTGCCCCTGATAGCATCCTTCCTTCCCCAATCCGGTGCCCTCCATATGTTTTGAACTAAAGTTCCCATCAGCCCCAGCCCACATGGCCAATGGTCAGGGATGGTGGGAATTGTAGTGCAAAAACCAGTGCCCTTCCGATGTTTTCTACTACAGCTCTTACCAGCCCCAGCCCACATGGCCAATGGTCAGGGATGGTTGGAATTGCAGGGCAAAAACCAGTGCCCTTCCGACGTTTTGTACTGCAGCTTCTATCACCCCCAGCCAACACGGCCAATAGTGAGGGATGGTGGGAATTGTAGTCTAAAACATCCGGAGGGGAACCATGTCAGGGAAGGCTGCTTTACAGCAACTTTCCCCAACCTTTGAACGACAACTCCAGTCATCCCTGACCATTGGCCATGCTGGCTAGGGCTGATGGGTATTGTGGTCAGAAATATCTGGAGGGCACCTAATTGGAGAAGGCTGTCGATTCAAGGCTCCTGGAGGAAGGTGTGGCCGGCTGGCTGGCACCCTGAACGAGAGCAATCCTATTGGAAACTGAAGGTACAGTGGAACCTTTTTTTATTTTATTTTTAAGGTCCCATTTGTGTAAATAATAGACCCCATTCTTGCATTATATGAGAACAGGGAAGACACGTGGATAAAATACATGTGTGACTCCCCTGTACCATCTAGTTTTGGCTTTTGGGGGAGGCATGCATGGCAGCTTAGGCCACCCAGGATGGCAGAAGGTTTAGCCCATGACAAGCAGTTCTCAGAGTTTCCTGGCCACGGAAGGGCAAATGACTAAACCTCTTGGACCAAAAGCCTCTCTTGCCACCTCCACCCTGGGGGCACTGACAAAAATAAGACAGAATTAGATCACAAGGAAAACATCCCCAGCCAGCCAACAGCAGAGAGCTTGCAACCTGGCAGATGGGAGCTGGTGGCAAGGTAGACCTGCACCCGCTGTATGGAAAGAACAGAACCCGTCATACCGAAGCGTTGGGAATGTTGAGATCATCTGAACATCCGATGTTGCCCTACACTGAATCAGACCACTGGCCCATCTAGCCCAGGACTGTCTACACCGACTGCCAGTGGCCCTTCAGGACCTTAGGCAGAGAGGGAACTTTCCCCATCACATGCTACCCAATCCTTTTAACTGCTGATGTCTGGAATTGAACCTGGGACCTTCAGTGTCCAGCGCATGTGCTCCTCCCACTGAGCTATAGCCACCTTCTGAAAAACTCTTAGGGTGCAATCCTATGCAGGTTTAGACAGAAAAAAGTCCTACAACGCCCAGCATTCCCCAGCCAGCCTGGCTGGGGAATACTGGGAACTGTAGGACTTTTTTTTACTGTCTAAACATGCACGGGATTGCACCCTTAAAGAACCAGTGTGTTTTCCTCCAACCCAGGCATGCAAGAAGGCCTTGTGTGGGATTGAAACCCAGAACCTGGTTGGACTAAAGAGACACACCTGCACAGCCATTCCCAGGTGTGGGCACCTTTGTAGGAAAACATGGTGTGCAGATGACTTAAACATATGCTTTGGGTAGAGCACATCAGTTAGCAGGTGACATGAAAAAAACAGGAAGGGAGGTTGAAATATAAATCAGCAGTGTTTCACCTCTTCCAGCCTGAGGGCTGAATTACATTACGGAAAAGCCCCCGGGGGCTACATTGCAGTGGTGGGTGCGGCTGAAGGCAAAGGGCAGGGCCAAGATACCAAAAATACCAGCAGACTGTAGCTTAAAGCTCCTACTGGCCTTAGGAGAGGCACAGCACCCTTTTAGAATCGGGGGGGAGGGGGGAACTGCACAAAAGCTGGGAAACCACCAAATGATCTGTGGGTGGGGGAAAGTGGGTGGGACCAGGGGAAGGAGTGGGGCTGTCTGGAGAATCCTGGACTGGCTGGACTGGGACCCCATGTGATTTGGCCCCCAGGCCTGAGGTTCTGCACCCCTGCTATAAATCTACCTTCTTGCATGGCTGCCAGCTGAGTTTTAAAACCCTGACGGAAGCATCTCTATAATAGCGTTGTTGTTGTTTTATTTTACACATGAGCAGCTACGATGGGAGAGACGCTCTGCTAGGTCTGAGTAAGAATGCTTTACACACTTTAGCAACTTTTGAATTTGGCTGTTTTCAAGTGATACATGCAAATTTTGAGGGCTACACAAACCAGCACTCCTTCTGGCTCCTCGGGTTGGCAGAAGCCACTTTTATTTTCTAATACAACCCCAGAATTACACCATACTGATATAGCATGGTTCTGAGTGGTATCTGTGGCGGTGATAAGGAGAATGGCAGCCATCTGTAGGGACCAGTTTTTCCCATAATGCATGTGAAGGACTGCCAACCGGTCCTTTTCTCAAGACCAGAGATCAAAGGTGCAAAACTGCCAGCCTTAGCTCTGCCGTCTTGACACTGATTCTCTCAGGGACTTGCCCTTGTCTATACACTGGATTTAGCACTGAATCACAGACGAACCACACACACCATGTGGGGTAAAACCAGGAAAGTTTATTTAAGGTAAACAGATTACCGGTACAATAAAAGGTGGGGAATGAGGGAGGAGGGAGAAAGGTGGGGAGACACTTTGGTACATACAAGTAGAGCTATGAAACAACAAAACTAGTTCTTTACTATATAAATACCCAGGCACTTACTCTCCTTTGCCTAGGGGTTGGTGGTCCTCTTGAGGGCTTGCCTCAGCCAAAAGCCCTACTCCCACAAAAGCGTGCAGACCACAACAACCCAACCCAGAAGCCACAGCAGCAGTATAGATTCTACCCCCCACTCCTCCTTTCAGTAGCCCAGGTGTCTTTAGCCAATCAGGATGAACTTCATCTGGGCCAGGCAGGGGAGGGGTGGCTCTTTGCCGCATTTGCATGCAAATAGCTGTGGCACCGGCCATCAAAGACAGGCCATCAGAGAAACTGTACATTCTGCATTTCCCAGCCCCCAGTTGGGATTATACTCGTTTACACGTGTGGAGGTATCTGTGTGTGTGTGTGGTGCAGGAAACTCTGACGCTTTTTCTCCACAATGCACTTGGAACGATGCTAGGTTATGATGTAGCATTCCAGGGGCCAGAAGTTGCCCACCCCTGATCTAAAGCAATATTCCCAAACCTTGTGCCTTTCGGAGGTGTCGGACTACAACTCTCACAATCCCTATCCCTTGCAACATGATGGCTGGGGATGATGGGAATTGTAGTCCAAAATCTCTGGAGGGCACCAGGTTGGGGAAGCCTGCTCTAAAGTGTTTTAAGTGGCATGATAAAAAAGAAATGTAAAGCCAAAACTTAGTCTGGCAACTGCTCGGGCATGTTACAATGAAGGGTGTGGAGAACTCAGAAGCTGTGTGCATTGCAAATGCTCCCTTTTAAAAAACCTCTAGATCTGATTCCTGGCCCATAAAACTGGGATTCTTGGCTTCTCCAATCCCCTTTCTGCAAGCCTCTGGATGCCTTTGCCCTCCCCTCAAAGCCAAGAGCTTTGCCAGGAAACGAGAGAGTCAAGTTTGTTTTTGCTGTGAAAGGGAAGGAAAGACGATAGGAAGGAAGGAAAAGTTTCTCCCTTGCGTTTGTTTACCAACCAGCCTGTCGGTTGCTGGGGCAACCAAACATCTGCATAGTGCCTCCAGATGTTGCAGCATCCAGATGCCATAGCGATGGGATGAGGTCAACATGCAAAAGACTCCCTGAGTTAATAGCGATTTAATGAGCTGTGCACCAAAAAGAAAGAAAAAAAGAAAGTAAGCAAGCAAAAGAGGATAAGATGAAGGGGGAACAAGGGGGAATAAGGTGAAGGGAAAGTGGGGAGAGTGAATATCCCTAGAACATGCCTGCATCACCCTTCCAAACACCAGACATCAGATTTTCCACTGCCCCCAGCTTGAGCTGTGTGTTCCCTAAATCCCTGGGCCGGTTTTCTCTGGGGCTGGGGGCTGGCTAGGGCATATTCACAGATGAGGCTAACTGAACATCTTGTCATCTCTGTGAACATCATTGTTTACAGGGAAGGAAGGTGGAAGAATGCCAGTTTTAAATGGACAAAAAATTGCAGGTAAACATGTTGGTCCATCATAAGAACATAAAAAGAGCCATGCTGGATTAGACCAAAAGTCCATCTCGTCCAGCATTCTGTTCACACAGTGGCCAACCAGCTGCCCACAGGAAACCCACAAGCAGGACATGAGTGCAGCAGCACCCTCCCACCCATGTTCCACAGCAACTGGTGTGCATAGGCATACTGCATCTGATACTGGGGGCAGCATATAGCCATCAGGACTAGTAGCCGTTGATAGTCTTCTCCTTCATGAATTTGCCCAATCCCCATTTAAAGCCGTCCAGATTGGTGACCATCACTACATTTTATGGAAGTGAATTCCATAGTTCAATGGTTCCGAACCTTGGGTCCCCAGATGTTGCTGGCCTACAGCTCCCAGCATACCCAGCCAGCAGGCTAATGGCAAGGGATGCTGGGAGCTGTAGGCCAGCAAAATCTAGGGACCCAAGGTTGGGAACCACTGCCATAGTTTAACTACCTGCTGTGTGAAGAAGTCCTTCTTTTTGTCTGTCCTGAATCTCTCACCAATCAGCTTCATTAGATGACCCCTTTGGGTTCTAGTATTATGACAGAGGGAGAAAAAAATGTCTCCCTATCCACTTTCTCCACACCATGCATAATTTTGTACACTTCTATCATGGCTCCCCTTACCCTTTTTCTAAGCTAAACAGACCCAGCTGTTGTAAGCTTTCCTCATAGGGGAGTTGCTCCAGCCCCTTGATCATTTTAGTTGCCCTTTTCTCCACTTTTTCCAACTCTACAATATCCTTTTTAGGTGCACTGACCAGAACTGTACACGGTATTCTAAGTGTGGTTGCACCATAGATTTGTATAAGGGTAATATGATATTGGCAGTTTTATTTTCAATTCCTTTCCTAATTATGCCTAACATGGATTTTGCCTGGGTTGACACTGGGTCGACATTTTCATCGAGCTGTCCACCACATCCCCAAGATCTTTTTCTTGGTCAGTCACCACTAGCTCAGATCCCATCGGCTCATAATTGAAGTTGGGTTTTTTTGCCCCAATGTGCATCACATGACACTTGCTTACATTGAACTGCATTTGCCATTTTGATGCCAATTCTCCCAGTTTGGAGGAGAGATCCTTTTGGAGCTCCTCACAATCCCTTTTTGTTTTAACCACCTGAAATAATTTTGTGTCATCAGCAAACTTGGCCACTTCACTGCTCACTCCTAATTCCAGATCACTTATGAATAAGTTGAAACGCATTGGTCCCAATACAGATCCCTGTGGGACCCCACTATTTACATCCCTCCATTGGGAGAATTTACAATTTATTCCTACCCTCTGCTTCCTGTTCTTTAACCAGTTACTGACTGATCCATAAGAGGACCTCCCCTCTTATTCCATGACTGCTAAGTTTGCTCATGAGTCTTTGGTGAGGGACTTTGTAAAAAGCCTTTTGGAAGTCCAAGTAAACAATGTCTACCAGATCATCCTCGTCCACATGTTTACTGACACTCTCAAAGCTTTCTAAAAAGTTAGTGAGGCAGGACTTACCTTTGCAGAAACCATGTTGATTTTTTCTCAACAGGGTTTGTCCTTCTATATGCATACTATTTTATCTTTAATAATGCTTTCAACCAATTTACCTGGAACAGATGTTAAGCTAACCAGCCTGTTATTTCCCAAATCCCACCTGGATCCCTTTTTAAAAATTGGTGCTACATTGGCCATTCTCCAGTCCTCTGGTACAGAGGCTGATGGTAGGGATGTTACATATTTTGGTTAGAAGATCAGCAATTTCATATTTGAGTTCTTTAAGAGCTCTAGGATGGATACCATCTTGGCCCAGTGATTTATTAACTTTAATTAGTCATTAAGGCTGAGAACATCTTTTGTCACCACCACTATTTGCCTCAGCTTCTTAGATTCCCTTCCTGAAAACATCAGTTCAGGCACAGGTATCTGTCCTATATCTTCTGCAGTGAATATGGATGAAAAGAATTAATTCAGCTTCTCTGAAATCTCCTTATCCTGCTTTAGTACTCCTTTAATTCCATTATCATCTAACGGTCCAACTGCCTCCCTATCTGGTTTCCTGCTTCTGATATATTTAAAGAATTCTTTATTGTTGGCCTTTATGTTGTTAGCGATGTGCTCCTCAAAATGCTTTTTTGCATCTCTTATTGTCTGCTTGTATCTCCTTTGTGCAAGCTTGTGCTCACTTTTGTTTTCCTCATTTGGGCAAGACTTCCATTTTCTGAAGGAAGCCTTCTTTTCTGTAATAGCTTCCCTGATACTGCTTGTTAACCATGCTGATGACCTGGTATACATTCTAGCTGAACTTCTATTATTGTGGTTTTGAGGAACCTCCAAGCATTTTGATGGGATTTAACCTTCTTGACTCCCCCTTTCAACTTCCTTTTTACCAGTTCCCTCATTTTAGAGAAGTTTCCTCTTTTGAAGTCAAATGTGACTGTGTAGGACTATTTCCAGCAGTCTGGTTTCATTTTGGTTCAACCTTCTACCTAGCAACCTAAACTTGGCTTCCAGAACCTCATGACTACATTTCCCAATGCCATTGGTACCAACATGGACCATAACCACTGATTCTACCCCAACACTATGACTACAAAGCTATCTAGATGGCGCGTGATATCCACAACCTTTGCACCAGGCAGGCAATTTACCATGTGGTCTACATGCCCATCACAAACCCAGCTGTCTATGTTTCTAATGATCGAATCTTCCACTACCACAAGCCCCCTGGAGGCACATCCTTGGCGCAAGAGAATATTTGCTCATATTCTAAGGAATGGGTCCATTCTAAGGGATCATTTCCCACTTCCTCGAAATGATGCCCTCCTTCCCCAAGACCCCCAGAAGAGGAGTTGTCACCCAGTGATTGGGACACCACTATTAGGTCCCCAAAGGTCTCGTCCACCACCAACCTCTCTGCTTCTCTTAGCTTCTCCAGGTCAGCAACCTTGGCTTCAAGGCAACAAACTTGTTCCCTGAGAACCAGGAGCTCATTAGGCCGAGCACACCCACCCACAATTTCTGTCCAACTGGCAGAGAGTCATACATGTGGCACTCAGTGCAATATACTGGATAGCCCCCACACCCCTGCTGGCTTTCTACCTTCATAATTTTTGTTTGTTTTATTGCCATTATTGGGTTTCTTTGCCTGGAAAACTAAATTGTTTATTATTTATTTATTACACTTCTATACCACCCAATAGCTGAAGCTCTCTGGGTGGTCCACAACAATTAAAACCATAAAATACAGCATAAGATACAGTATAAAAATTTAAAAGCAGGAGAAGGTAGAAATACTCTGCACTCAAGAACCCAAGGGTATGCATGGTTGGGCACCTGCCAAGGGCCCACAGCCCAGTAGTGACCAACTGACAAGAGCCCCCTGGAGTTGATCCTCCTCTTCACCATTACAACCTTTTTCACCTGCCTCTCGCTCTGGCCCAGACAATGGTGGTGGTGAGAAGGAGGTGGAGTTGAGCTGAGCAGGGCAAATGGTGGTGGTGGCGGACCTGTGTCCCTGCTCCGCCAAGTACCTGCCACCTGAGGCAGCTGCCTCGTTATGCTTAATGCTAGGGCCGGCCCTAAGCCCCATGATTCCCCAGAGGAAATGATGCACTGTGCATTCATTAGCAGCCCGTCAGAGAGAGGCCTCTGGGTGATCTATGGCCACTATCGTGTCTGCTTCAACCTAGGTCAGTGATGGCGAACCTTTTTGAGCCCGAGTGCCCAAACTGCAACACAAAACCAACTTATTTATTTCAAAGTGCCAACACTGCAATTAAACCTGAATACCGAGGTTTTAGTTTTAGAAAAACAACTCATACAGTTGTCCGAACTAATTAACATCTTTTGTCTTTAAAGAAAAACACAATAACAGAGCTTTCAATGATACAAACAGTTTTTTGTTGAAAAAAAAATCAACTCAAAAATTATTATAGTACTACATTGTACACATAGCCTGAAGGGAATTTATACAAACTTTTTAAATAATTAGGCACATGTATTTTTGGATAAGGGATTCTCAACTTGTAATATGATTATATGCCAGACTGAAATTGTATGGGGCAAGCTTTACTCCGGGTCCTTTCCCTGCTTCTACAGGTGTCGGATTAGTAAAAGTCAACCTGTACTAGGATGAGCAAGATAAACAAGAAAACTAAACGTGCTTAACACATTTTAAACACTTTATGTCTTTGATTGCAAACACTGCATTAGGTAAAAGTTTGCATTGGGCATGCTTTTGCACAATTAATGTGATTTTTGCTATTGCATGCATACTGATAATTTGTCAAACTTTGGCTCATACTCCGTTAGTTTGAGAGCAACACATGCAGCACTCAGGTCAACTGTTAGGGCTTTACATCCCAAGCCATGCTCTGTGCATCATTCTTCAAAATCTTTTAAATGTGATAACAATGTAGAAAAGAATTCTGTAACAGGAATTCTAGAATAATGTAAAATCATTCTGTTCCACACTGTGAGAAAGAACAAGATCATTAGTATTTTGCAGAAGGGGACGGTCTTTTCGCGATCTGGTGACCAATAGCTCGAGTGCCCACAGAGAGGTCCCTGCGTGCCAGCTGTGGCACCCGTGCCATAGGTTCACCATCACTGACCTAGGTTCTGGCAGAGCCATATGGACAGGAGCTGCTTCCCAGTCCTGATGCATGTGAACACATAGCAGAGCTTACAGTCACTTTATCTTGTCCTTCCTCTAAGGAACTCTAAATTATGCTTCTCTCTTCTCTCTCTCATGATCGCACTCTGCCATGGTCAGGTCCACCCCCCTGCCCTGCTGATCTCATTCACATGTTTCTTCTGGTCATGCTCAGTGATGAAGGCATTCTGGAAACAAGTTCTCAATGTGATCAATGGGATGACTGGACATGTTATTGAATCTGACCCATTATTTTTATTTTTACTGTGGGTTTATAAGGATTCCAATGCCAACAAAGATTTAGAGTTAATCATCCATTTAATGGCTCCAGCGGCAGCAGGGCGGGGTGGGAGATGTATCCCGTATTGCTTCATGTTAGAATAGGCCTGTCTGTTGCTCCATTAACACAGGAATGGTATACAGGGATCTGGCGAAAAGCCTCGATGACTTAATTAACATTCTAATTGAGGCTGTGCACTTTTCTGCACTGGGATGAAGTCCCATTAAATGCAGAGGGTTGGATCCAGGATCTGCCTTCTGCTCATGGAAGGTCCCTCTGCTCAATTTTTGGGGATCCACCTCCTCCCTCACACCACAGCTCATCCCATTTAGCAGGGTCTCCTGACTCTCTCTGTAGCATTTTCAAGGGGCTGGAGGGGCTCCCATGGGAGGGAAGGAGCGGGGAAATCCACTTTCACAAGTGCAGTTGCTCACGCTTAAATCTGGATCCAGCCCAGCAGGATTTATTTACAGTAATACCTTGGATTGCAAGTAACTTGGTCTGAGAGCGTTTTGCAAGACAAGCAAATTTTTAAAATAAATTTTGACTTGATAAACAAGCGACGTCTTGCAATACAAGGTAGGGATGTAACCACTCTCCTTGAGCGGACGTAGTGGGTCGAAATCGGCCCTGCTCACGCCCGCCAGAGACTCGCTTTGATATAAGAGTGTTTTGGATTACAAGCACGGTTCCGGAACAAATTACGCTTGCAATCCAAAGTATTACTGTATTATACAAATACAGTATAATCCAAAGCACTTGTATATCAAAGCGAAATTCCCCATAAGGAATTTGTACACATATTTTTAATTTAAGCTGCAATAAAGAATGATAGTGTAAAGTCTTCATTTTTCTTGACCGTACTACAGTACTTGTATTGCAAGACGTCGCTTGTTTATCAAGTTAAAATTTATTTTAAAAATTTGCTTGTCTTGCAAAACACTTGCAGACCAAGTTACTTGCAATCCAAGGTTTTACTGTATTTATATTCTGCCTTTTTCCCTGCAAGGAACCCATGTGGCTTACATAATCCGCCTCCTCCTCTCCATTTTATCTTCACAACAACCCTGTGAGGCAGGTTAGGCTGAGAGGCAGGGACTGGCCCAAAATTACCCAGCGAGCTTCATGGCTGAGTGGGGACTAGAACCAGGATCTCCGAGTCTCAGTCCAACACTCTAACCACTAGGCCACACTGGCTCTCCTGAGGACTGACTTAGTCCTGGGTCTATTCACATAGAATTGGGCCGAGTGAGAAAGCTAAACAAGGGAGGTGGAGATGGCTAGATTGGTTTTGATTTTATTTATTTGTTTGTTTGTTACATTTCTATACTGCCCAATAGCTGAAGTTCTCTGGGCGGTTCACAACAATTAAAACCATAAAATACAACATGATACAATACAATATAAAAGTTTAAAAGTACAATATAGATTAAAAACCAAAATAAAACCTAGCAGCAATGCAAAGATTTAAAATAAAGTAACAGATTTAAAACAGCAGAAACCGATAGACTAAAATCCTGGGAAAATAAGGTCTTCACCAGGCGCCAAAAAGAGCACAACATGGGCACCAGGCAAGCCTATTGGATTTGGAACGGGTGTGTTTTAATTTTGGTATTGTATAATTGAATAAGGAATATCGGGATGTCTAATTGTATTCCTTGTTTTGTTGTCCATAATTGAGTCAAGTGATGTCTTTGTTCAAGTACTTCAGCACTAAACTTTATTGCTGCCACCCCCCCTAAAAAGTCATGATTAAAACATGGAACTAAGAATAGTAACAACGCAAGTGTGGGTCTGCCGACCTTGCACCCTTGAGCAACCCCCAGCCAGCTCCAAGAGGCCTGGCTACCAGGCAAGCTGAAGGCCGGCAGCACACCACACTTTTTAGAAATTAACTTCGTAGGGTGGCCAGAGGACAGTCCTCTATTTGAAGGGCAGCCCAAGTCCAGTTTAAAGATCAGGAACTATTTATTTATTCTATTCATTTACAGCATTTATATACCGCTCCATATCTAGACAGCTTCCGGAGTGGTGAACAATAAAAAGATAAAAACAGATAAAAGAATAAAAACAATGCATTAAAAACAGGATATCAGTAAAACTACGGCTGATTAAACAAGGAAGCCTTCTTGAAATAAAGATGCTTTCAGCAGGCACCGAAAACAGCACATGACTGGAGCCTGCCTGATCTCCAGAGGCAAGGAGTTGCATAGAAGTGGAGCCGCCACACTGAAGGGTCTTCTCCTGGTGGACTCCAGTCGGGCAGTAGGTCCATGTGGAACCACCAGGAGCATGTCCTCCGATGACCTCAATGACCAGGCAGGTTGGTAAGGGAGACGGTGCTCTCTCAGGTATCCTGTTCCCAAGTTGATTCCTCCCTCATGTATCCTGGTCCCAAGTATAAGAAAGGAGGGAGCGCAGCAGGAGCCTCGAAGAAGTTGCCCATCCACACTTATCCCTTGGACAAGAGCAGCTGAGCAGGAAGGCACGCAGGTCGCCTGGTCCCGGTCTTCCCCACTATGGTGAGATGTACTGTATTTCTGTTTCAATTCTATTAATTCTTTATAAAGTTGCACCTCTGCATATAAATTAGCACATGCAAATTGCCACCCTCTAAGTCCTCTTTTTTGATGATTCATAAGTGGATACCTGTGTGTGTGAGTGTGTCCTTGTAAACTGCTGAGAGGTTACACCTGCCTACACAAGAATCCACCTCTAAACTCCACTCCCTAGAGTTTAATCATGTACTCGGAGCATCTGTTTTTTATTAGCAGAGCTTGAGTCTGGAACACATGATGTATGAACAGACGAAGAAGCTTTGCCTCCATCACGAAGAGCAGAAAATGTAGGGAGAGTCACCACATATTAAGAAATTAGGAAGTGGTGGGGCTGCTGGTTCGGAGGATCTGTTCTGAAACAGGCTGTACTGGCTGGCCTGAAGGGTCTCAAAAGAGAATTTTCGACCTGATTTTGGGGAGGGGGGCTCATGATGAAAGAAGGGACAAAACGGGGGGAGGGAGTGGTGACCGTACTACAATCTTCCTGGAGGGGCAGCCAGTAGGTCAGCAGAGGCGGAGTCAAGGGGGGGTCACAGGGGCGGAGCCAACCAGACCTAGCTTGTCACACAGCATTCTCTCTTGAAACCCTAGGATTGCACCTGTAACTTTTTCCTCATCCCTCCCTATTCTGTTTTCCTTACGTGTTGTGTCTTTTTAGATTGTAACCCTGTGAGCAGGGACTGCCTTCTTTTACTGATTATTTGTAAGCTGCTGCAGTAGCCTTTTTGGCTGAGGAGTGGGAGAAAAATACTCTAAACCAGAGCTCGTTGGAGAGCCCTGCTCTAAACTAAGTAAATAAATACATAGTTTTAAATAAATATTTTAAAAATAAAAAAGATGAGCATCTGGAATTGGCTGGTGGGCAAATTTGGGGCCATGTAAAGAGCCAGTGTGGTGTAGTGGTAAGAGTATTGGAATGGGACTCGGGAGATCTGAGTTCTATTCCCCGCTCAGCCATGAAACTCACCGGGTGACTTTGGGCCAGTCACTGACTCTCAGCCTAACCTACTTCACAGGGTTGTTGTGAGGATTATGTAAGCTGCCTTGGGTTCCTTGCAGGAAAAAAGGAGGGGTATAAATATAATAAATAAATAAAATAAAATAAATAAAAAGCCCAATGGAAGCAGCAGTCACAGGATTTCCCCCTTCCCCTGAATGAGCATGGGGGATGGGTTAACCTTCATCTAGTGTTTTTTTTTTTACAACTTTGCATATGTTGTTTACGGGGGTGCCCAAGTCAGACTTATTCTTTCCTTCAGCAATGTAAATGCAGTAAATCTGCATAACAAAGACAGACCTAATGGCTGTCAATTAGGAGTACAAAAACCTGAAAAAGGCCTGAGGCCTATAAACTTTGAATCAGCATAACAAAGCATTCCCTTTCTGTTTGAAGGAGGTGTTTGCTATTGTTCTTGGCTATCAAAAGAGACTAAGATGACCTCCTAGTGTTCCCCCCTAATTGTTTCAGTTCTTTGGGATATAAAGTCTCCATAAAACCTATTCTTATACAGATTTCTGGGACATTTTATGTCCCAGGCATGTTTGCTTTATAGAAAGAAAACTGTAAAAGGCAGGTGGCTGAAATTTGGGAATATGTTTTACTACCCTGTTTTAGGCACAGTCCTAAAAGGACCGGATTGTAGGTCTACTTATGTGTAAATTACAGCACAGAACTGTGAGCATGGGGTAAGGAAAGCATGCCAATATGCAGGATGAAGGTTTAAGCTACATAAGGGAGCCAGTGTGGCGTAGTGGTGAGAGTGTTGGACTGGGACTCGGGAGATCCAGGTTCTAGTCCCTGCTTGGCCATGAAACTCACTGGGTGACTTGACTCTCAGCCTAACCTACCTCACAGGGTTGTTGTGAGGATAAAATGGAGGGGGGGGAGGATTATGTAAGCCACCTTGGGTTCCTTGCAGGAAAAACGGTGGGGTATAAATATAGTAAATAAATAAATAAGCTTCATGGATTTGAGAAGCTGCATAAATAATCACCCCAAATACATATCCTTCAACAATGTGCATGTCTTACCCTTCTCTTCTTTTCCTTCTCAAACAATGAGTCTGTCCAGACACGTTATACACACAGTGGAACAGAGAGGTGCTGCTGCTGTCCTGCTCTCTGTGTCTGTGATCTCGCTGCCCCCACCTCCTGGCATTGCACAGGCTCCAGTTCTGTTGTAATGGTGTGAGGTGGGATGATTTTGCAGATGTCTGACTGGCTGAGGGCTGACTCTCCTTTGCCCCTATAGCCATGAGAGAGATGAAGGGAGGGAGAACAACCAATCAGTTTTCGCTCACAGACAGAGGGTACTGTACTCTTGAGTAATCCAGGCTTTTGGCGGGAGAAGGAACAGGCATCCCTGGCCCTTCCCTCAAAGGCCTACTCTTCCCCTACAGGTATTTGCATAGGAAAAAAGTAGTTCCTTGGGGAATGTTCTGAGCATGTGCAACTTATTGCACATGCCCAGTGTTCCCCCTAGCCAAAGCAGGAAGTAAAGAAGAACAAACAGTGTTGCACTGCTGCTGCCAGCCACTTTACATTGCATCCTATGGAGGGAAACAAGGTCTGGGACACAAGCAATGAGAAACAGGTTAGGCAGGACAGGTTAGGTGGGGCTCTGCCTCCTTTGCCCTGTATGACAAGCCTCCACTGGGGGGGGGGGGCTCTTTCACATTTCAGAGGTGGGATGAATTTCGGGGGGGGGAGCACAAAACTTGTCGGTGGTCACCTGGCAACTCAGGGCTTCCAGCCACCATTTTGAAATCCCCAGAATGCCCCTGGAATGATGTTGTTTCATAGCAGGCTGCAGTGGGGAAGAGCTGCCATTGTCACCCATAATACACCTTGGGACAACAATGCATCATAGAGTTGTTCTGGGGCATTAAAGGGATTTCAAGATGGCAGGCACCAGCACAAAGGAGCTAAGAGGCCCACTGGTGAGTTCCCTGCCCTTGAATTTTGCCATCCTGAAAATTGCTGGATTTACTCCTAATATCCCCGGAGATACTTTCATCACCAATGAAAGTGCTATTATTAGTGCTACTGCACTAATAATAATACTTGGTGTTTATAGAGCAATTTCCACATATTCAAAGTACTTCACTGTACATTATCTTCCTGTAACCCTTACAACAGCCCTGTAAAGTAGGGCAATATCATTTTATTTTTAGTATTTTTATGCCACTCCTCAGCCCCCACCCCACCCCAAAGGCTCCTGCAGTAGCTTACCTGCAATCAGTAATGTAAGCAGACAGTAATATAAGCGGACCCTGCCTGCTGGCTTACAGTCTAAAAAGACACGACACACAAGGAAAAAGGGATGGGGAGGGAAGAGGAAAGAGATTACTGTCATCTTCTAGTTGGGGCTGTGGCAATACTGAAGTGGACACCCCTTAACTCAGATAAGGACAATGAGGACCAACTCGGGTTATTGGAAAAAGGTTTATTGTGCACAATTGGTCCTGCGGACTGTGTCGCAAAGCAGAACCCCGGGCGGGGCTTTTACAACCACTTTTATAGCATACCTAAGTCTGGTCATTTGGCAACAGTTCTTATATTGGTCAGCAAGGTCAAGACAAAAGGGAGTTTGCTTTAGGGGAGGGGGATTTCCTTACAAGGAGACAGGAAGATGATCTTACAATCAAGCAGCTGCTAGGCATTTTCTTATCTTGGTCACGTATGCAGGGTGAGACAGCAAAACACCTCAACCTTTGTGAATCAACAACAGCCATTGACGGCCATTGTCAGTCATTGCCACAGTCATTACCAGCCATTGACTACATTCTTTTAGTATTAGTCATCACCCTGGCAATCTGTCCACATGCCTGGCTAGAATCTCTTGTAAGGTTTTCTTTTAACTATTTCGTTTCCTTCAATACTGCCATGCCTAAGACCACCTTAGGAAGCTGACGAAGGAGATAAGATCTGTAGCATGGTCATCATGCATCACAGCTCAGACTCTTAGCCACTGGACTACACAAGCTGCCTTGGCCTCTGCCTCTCTTCCTTTGTCTCTGTTTCTCTCTGTCTCTCCCTCTTTTTCTGGAAGTTTAAGTCCTGCTCATCTCCTCCTTCCCAGATCCAGGTGAATCTGGGTCAGGGCTTGTGACTCAGAACAGAACATGGAATCAGAAACAAAAACAGGGCAGTAAAATCTCAGCCTCGCCCATCATCAAACTGTGGCCCACAGGCCTTGTCTGTCTCTCTGGCAGAACGGGCTACTGCCCTATGGCAACCTCTGGCTCTTGGACAGAGGGGATAGGCTGGAGGGTGGGAGGATGAAGACGAGGTGTGTGTTTTTTCCGTTGTCCAGAGTGTTGTGTCCAGAGATGTGGGAGAGGGGGGCGGTGGATGTCATGCGAAAGGTCCCTGGGGGTGTAGGGGGGGTTGCAAGTTACTCACAGCAGGGGAATGAGGTGAGATCAGCTTGCAGAGGGGGTGGTGGTAGCTGGGGAGTGAAGGAGAAGGAATCAACTGCACCTCTTGCCAGCTAGAAAGGCGACTTGCAGTGTGAGGAACAAAATAAACAGGGCCTCGCTGAACAGGCCAAGGAGGATCATCGCCTGGTCCAGGTTTCTGTTGCCAGGATCAGCCATCCAAATGCCTCCGGGAAATTCAGAAATGGGGCATAAAGGCCCTCGGCCACTCCTACGGTGTTTATTTCCTGACGGGGTTGAGAACTGAAAAAGGGAAAGATGGCATGAAGAGGTTTGGCTATTCTTGGTCCCAGAAAATAGAAGAGAGCATGTGTGCATACACGAGCTGAAAGATCTTTTTGAGCCTGTTTTATATAGAGGTACCTTCCCTCATTCCAAGTCATCAGGTCCAGTCAGAGGAGCAGAACAGGCGCAGATGAGAAAGGGTGTGGGAGAAAGGCATTTCCTGCTCCCCCATGCGCCACAAGTGTGCACACACACACTACCCTGTCTTTTAGGCCACTGTGGTTATTCCTCAGAACCAGTGAGTTGTTTGGCTCTGTACATTTCCCCTTTCATATTCAGTATTTCTGATGATTTAACTAGTGTTTTGTGATTTGTGGGATGTCTATCCAATCTTTGAGCACTATGCGGTGGGAAAGTGGTGTGTGTGTGTTAATACATGTATTTTAATAATTACAACCACCTCTATTTTTGGCCACATATAAAGAGCTCTGGTGGATCAGAGCAAAGGCCTATTAGTCCTGCATATGGTTACCTTTCTGCAGTGACCAGAGGCAGGAGAGGAGGCAACAGCACCCAGATGAGCCAGTATTGCATAGTGGTTAGAGTGTCGGACTAGGACTCGGGAGATCCGAGTTCTAGTCCCCACTCAGCCATGAAGCTCACTGGGTGACATTGGGCCAGTCACTGACTCTCAGCCTAACCTACCTCACAGGGTTGTTGTGAGGATAAGATGGAGAGGAGGAGAATCATGGATGCCGTTTGTGTTCCTTGGAAGGAAAAAAAGGTGGGACATAAATGTAACCATAATCATAATAAATAAATAAATAAATCTGATCCATGTAAGCCACCTTGGGTTCTTTGCAAGAGGGAAAAAAGGTGGGATATAAATGTAATAATAAATTTAAAAAATAAAATAGCACCCTCCCTCCCACGGTTGTTCCCTAGCCAGTGGTAATTCAGTGGTATGCTGCCACCTCACTGGTTCTGCACACTGAGGGAAAGTGCAAAATTCTTTGCTTAAAAAAAGAGGTGGAGGACAGAGACCATTTTGCATCTATTTAGAGAACTTCATTTATCCTGCTCTTCTTCCCAGAGTAGCTTTTGTAGGTTAAAAACAAACCAACAAAAACAAGTAGGCCCTGCAACAAAACGTTGCAGTGCAGAATGCTTCCAAACACTCCATTCCATCCCCCCATCCCAGTTTTTTTATCCCTGTCCCTGCACAACAGCAAGTCAACATACTGTGCCCACTGAGCATGCTCAGTCTTCATTGGGCTGGGGTTTACAGGGAGTTCTCCCCTCAGAGGTTCCCCCCCCCATAAAGGTTTTTTGTACATCTGTTCCCCCAAAACTTCTAATGCTTCTGTGAAGAAAAGAGCCTTTGGGGGTTCCTACATGCACGCACACACACACACACGTGTGAACCGGCTAAAGGCTGGGTGGGGCGGGGTGTGTATGCCGGCGTCCCAAAGTCCACAGTGACCCGGCTTTCAAATGCAAGTGCCATGAGTCATGGGTCCCCCTCCCCTGCCTGGCCAGGTGAAATGCATCCTGATTGGCTAAGAGGCAGCAGAGATACAGGAAGGAGGGGGGAGGGGGAAAAGGTATATTCCCAAAGTGTAGCCTTTGTGTCTTTGTCTTTGGGTCATCACATGGTTGCTGTTGGAGCAATGGCGGCAAGCCAAGCAGAGGCCCAAGCCTTCGGGTGGCCTCAGGATCCGACCCCAGGTAGCTCTGGTGAAATTAGCTGAATGAGGGCTTTGGTAAAGGCAAGCCTTGTGGAGGGCTACCCATCTTGGACCTTCGGGTAGGTGTGTAGTCTTCCCGTGCGGCAAGGCTGTGCTGGACCCAACCCTGGAAGAGAACTGACCCCCAGGTAACTAGTTGTGTGCCTGGGAGATATAAGGAATCAGGTTTTGTTATTTTGTAGCTTTACTCTGTGTACCAAAGTGTCTCTCTATTTCGTGTGCTTTTCTCATTTCCCAACTTTTGTGTAATATGCAACTGAAATAAACCTTCTTTTGGTTTTTTACCCCACATGGTGTTTGTGGATTGCTCTGTGGTTCCAGCAACTAAATCCAGGTTACAGTCAGAAAGGCAAGTCCCTGAACAGAGATTCAAGTAGGATCGCAGACAGCAGAGGCTGGCAGTCTGGTACCTTGAGATCTCGGGGGTCCTGGGTCCTTTGGGTAGGAAAGGGTGGGTTGTGGCGGGTCAGCCAGCCCCCCTTCCTCCACATGGTGGCAGAGGTGGGATTTGAAACTGGACCACAGAGTGGGTGCACGTGGGCAAATAGGGAAGCTTGGAGAGATTTTGGTACATTGGTAGAGGTTTGTTAATTTTTAGAGATTGAAGTGTGAGATTGAGCCTCAGGGAAAACATTCAGATTGCTGGAAGGGGCTACCCCAGTCTGTGGAAGCCTAGCTGCCAGCGGGGAGCGTTGAAGGCAAGAAATCTCAACTGAGAAAGCAAACCCCAAAAAGTTCCAGAACAGCCTGTGTGCCCAGCAAGTGAGCAGAGGGCAGCAAGTGTGTGATCCAAGAGAACCAGAGCGGGAGAAGCTCTGCCTAGAAGCAAGAAATAAGCTGCGTGTGCGTGTCCCAGAGGCTGGGAGCAGCAGTTGCCAGTGAGTAAGCGGAGGAGGATCCTACCCATCGAGTGCAAGAGCGGGTGAGCAGATGGCAGGCTGTGTGATCCCAAAGAACCGGGGCTGGAAAGAGAAGAAATAGTGTGTGTGTGCGCGCGTGTGTTTCAGGAGGAGGAGAGAAGACCAGAAAACCTCTCTTAAGAGACTGGTGAGCAAAACGTTGAATTTTGGGACAGCGTTTGATGAGTGATTTGGTTGTGCTATGTGCCCCAGAGAAATTGTCAAGACTTTGGGGAGGGAGAGCAGTCCTGCCCTACATCTCTCCCATGGGAGAAGGACTCAGATTTTGAACTTAGACTGTCCAGTTGCTCTTGGGGGGGGGGGCATGGTGAATGGCCAGGCTAAGCAGCAGCAAGCAGAGGGGGGGCAGACAGTCAGAACACCCCCCCCAGAAAAAGAGACTTTGTCCCTGTGCTGCCGAAATGGAGAGCTGAAAGGAGTAGAAGGAAAAGGGGATTTCCCTCCTAGCTGGCAGAGAAGCACGGACAGAAGAATTTCCCTCCAGGTGTCTCCAGCGAGAAGAAAAGGGGACTGAGATTGGGTGTTGATTAAAGCCAATAAAAGCTGATAAATTGTTGCTGGAGTGGGAGGGGATGGGTGATCCAAGTGTATTTGTCTTGTCGATAAATTGTTGCTGGAGGGGAGGGGACGGGTGATCCCAGTGAAAGCAATTGAACTATTTGTGTTGTCTTGTCCCCAAGTGCAAGAGTTAGTCCCAACTGTATCAGGTCAATTTGAAATTTGAAGTAATGAATAATGTAATGCATGGAAGCCAGAAACCTGTAAGCTTTCAAAGTGCCTCAGGGCAGGGAAGAGTTGCCAGAGAAAAATCAGTCAGAGGCGAGAGAACAAAGCAGAAGGTTAAAAGGAATTTAGAGGCGGGAAGCTGAAAGATTGCCAGGCTGGTGTTCTAGCTGCCTGGGTGGAGCCTCCATGGCTAAGCATTTAATTCTGAGGGAGACAGTCATCCCGTGCAAGTTTGGGTGGTGGGCTAAAGGAGCCAAGCCCAAGAGGCTGGAAGATTGCCAGGCTGTGTGTTCTAGCCACCTGGGTAGAGCCTCTATGGCTCAGCATTTAATTCTGAGGGAGACAGTCATCCCGTGCAAGTTTGGGTGGTGGGCTAAAGGAGCCAAGCCCAAGACACTAGAAGATTGCCAGGCTGTGTGTTCTAGCTGCCTGAGTAGAGCCTCCATGGCTCAGCATGTAATTCTGAGGGAAACAGTCATCCCATTCATGTCATTGGGTGGTGGGTGCCACCAGCAAGCCTTTGAAAAAAGGGGTGGTGTATTCATGTCGTTAGGTGGAGGGTGGCAGAAGCAAGCCTTTAGAAGCAAAATTAAAGGCGAATTGAAGAGTCACATTTCAGTCAGCAATCTGCCCCTACAGGCTTGTGGGAGAAGGAGCAATCCTAGAAAGTTTTTAGACAGAGTGCCAGTCAGGCAACAGAAGGGTTGGGGTTCCCATTTGAATTGTATATGATGTTTCTTGTGTATGCAAACTGATGTAATGCAAACCTGTAAACTTCTGATTGATGGTTATTGATTGTTGTTTTGCTGTTTAAGGAGCTTTAAGATTTAAAGCTTTAAGCTTTAAGATGTTTAAGATTGTAGTTAATGTGTTTTGATGTTTTCGTTGTGTTTTGTGTGTGTAAGTGAAGAAAGGTGTACTAGTGGTAAAAAGCTAGCGCAAGCTCTTTTCTTTTTAAGTTAGTGTAGATAAAATGAGAGGGTTAACCCCTCAGTTCATCTTTTCCCAAAGGGAGGGGTGTGAAGAAAAGAGCCTTTGGGGGTTCCTACATGCACGCACACACACACACACACACACACACACACGTGTGAACCGGCTAAAGGCTGGGAGGCGGAGTGTGTATACCGGCGTCCCAAAGTCTACAGTGACCCGGCTTTCAAATGCAAATGCCATGAGTCATGGGTCCCCCTCCCCTGCCTGGCCAGGTGAAGTGCATCCTGATTGGCTAAGAGGCAGCAGAGCTACAGGAAGGAGGGGGGGAGGGGGAAAAGGTATATTCCCAAAGTGTAGCCTTTGTGTCTTTGTCTTTGGGTCATCGCATGGTTGCTGTTGGAGCAATGGCGGTAAGCCAAGCAGAGGCCCAAGCCTTCGGGTGGCCTCAGGATCCGACCCCAGGTAGCTCCTGGTGAAATTAGCTGAATGAGGGCTTTGGTAAAGGCAAGCCTTGTGGAGGGCTACCCATCTCGGACCTTCGGGTAGGTGTGTAGTCTTCCCGAGCGGCAAGGCTGTGCTGGACCCAACCCTGGAAGAGAACTGACCCCCAGGTAACTAATTGTGTGCCTGGGAGATATAAGGAATCAGGTTTTGTTATTTTGTAGCTTTACTCTGTGTACCAAAGTGTCTCTCTATTTCGTGCGCTTCTCTCATTTCCCAACTTTTGTGTAATATGCTACCTGAAATAAACCTTCTTTTGTTTTTTTACCCCACATGGTGTTTGTGGATTGCTCTGTGGTTCCAGCAACTAAATCCAGGTTACAGTCAGAAAGGCAAGTCCCTGAACAGAGATTCAAGTAGGATTGCAGACAGCAGAGGCTGGCAGTTTGGTACCTTGAGATCTCTGGGGGTCTTGGGTCCTTTGGGTAGGAAAGGGTGGGTTGTGGCGGGTCAGCCAGCCCCCCCTTTCTCCACAGCTTCCCTCTTGTACATGGGTGGTGCCATTTTGGGTACATAAGGACCAGTACTCAGAGAGCGGAGATAGCTATTAGGATATTAATATGATGAGCAACAAGAATAAAACATTACAATAAAGGAGCAGGTCAGATCAACGTCCCAGAAGTACATCTTCCAGTGATTATCTGGCTATGTTGGTACTATGAGGGGCCCCCATGAATACACTTACCAGTGGAGAGGCAGTTTACAGGTCAATTTTGAACAACTATATCTCAGCAATCAGTTGCAAACACCATGGGGAGCAAATGGTCATGGATGGCTCCTTTGCTCTGCCTCTGCCCTCCGCCCCTCCAGCTCCAGGAAAGAAAACCATAAAATGAGGAAACACAACTCAGACAAGTTTGTAAGTCGCTTATCTGCATGCACATCCGGTTCCAGAGATCTGGGACACCAAGGCAAAGATCTGGGCTCCGGCCCTAGTGAGCTGTCTCCTCCCAGTGCCTCGGGGTGTGTGTGTGTGTGTGTGTGTGTGTGTATGAATTAACCACAAGAAAATAAGGTGGCAATGTGTCCTACCTTACAGAGGACTGTCCTCTTTTTGCAGGCATAGACAGTCCTCTATTTGAAGGGCTGTCTGGTCCCAAAGTCCGAATTAAAGCTAAAGAACCGTAAGAAGGGAGGGACCGCAGGGGCCTTGAACTTGCCCACTGACAGCACCTGGACAACAGCTGATGGAGCAGCCACACAGGTCACCTGGTCACAGGGCTTTTCTCCACGAGGCATTTATTGTGTTCTTGTGATTCCTTACAGTGGCTTACGGGCTCTTTAGATGACATTGTGATCCTCCAGCTTCGCTTCCGTTTTTTCAGAGCACTTTCCCAGGTTTTTTGAGAATGGGGAAAATGAGCTATTAAATTACAACGGGAAAACGGTGCTCTATCTCCGAATCTATGTATTTGTGCTATACCGCCATAGCACAGCTCCACCTAGAGGTTTTGTAGGAGAAAAACAGGAAAGGAAAAGTTCTTTGTGTAGAGCTCAGATCTCAATGCTGCAATGAAACTGAAAGTAGATACAGTGATTAACAGTACAATAAATGCCTTGTGTAAAAAAGCCCACAGTCTTCCCCACTAGGGTGAGATGTGTTGTATTTCTGTATAAATTATAGTCATTATTTTTAAATTTGCATGTATACATATATAGTAGCATAAGCAAATGGTATGCTAACCTCTGTCCTCTGTTGTCCTCTTTCTAGGCAATGTATTAAGTGGCCACCCTACAAGAAATGCTCTTAAAAGATGCTGTTTTGGTGCAACGTGTCCCAAAATGGGTCATGTTAACTTTGCTTTGGATCTCATTCCTCACCCTGGCTGAAATGGCACCTCTGGCGTATGTTTCTCTTTTTCTTCTGAAAGGTGTGTCACTCTCACACCTGCAGGATTTTTATCAGGGAGTGCTGTCTCCCTGCCAAACCTTTGGGGTGTTGTTGATGCTGGCCCTGCTCCTCCATTCTTCCATCAGGTCCTGCATGCCTGTACAGTTCTGGGCACCAGGGCTGGTGTCATGGGTGGGCATGTTTGGGTACCTGCCAAGGCCCATGCCCCAGGAGGGGGCCCAGTGCCAATCCCTCCTGGCCCTGCTGGTGCTCCTTCTTGCTACTGCTTGCTGCTCTTTCTGAGAGAACAAAGAGAAGGAGCAATAACCGCTGCAGATCTTGTCCCCTCTCTCTGGGAGGTGGTGCGGATTGGGCCCGGAGGGAGTGACAGGTGAATAGGTGGTGGCATCAGAAGAGGAGGAAAATGTGATCGATGCACCCAGGGAGTTGGGCACAATGACAGCATCTTGCTCAAGCCAGCACAAATACCTCCCTTAAAAAAAACAAAAACTGGAACTGGCATTGCCAGGCACCACAGTTTAAGATGGGCATTGATAAACTGGAGCATGTGCAGAGGAGGCTGACAAAGATGGCGTGGGGACTGGGGACCAAGTCCTCTAAGGAAAGGATGGAGGAGCAGGGAACATTTAGCCTGGAAAAGAGGCAATTAAGAAGCAATATGAGAGTCATCTTCAAATATTTTAAGGGCTGTCACATAGATTAAAGGTGGACAGACTTTAATCTTGCAGGATATACTAGAACCTCGCCAGGTGTGCTGTCTCCCTGGGGCACGGATTAAGGATGTGACAGAGCAGCTGCCGAGGCTCATGCAGCCCACCGACACATACCCCTTTCTTCTCTTCCACGTGGGTACAAATGATACTGCCAAGCGGAGTTACAAAGAAATCACGGCAGACTTTGAAGAGCTGGGAAGGGAACTCAAGAACTTCGGGGCCCAGATAGTTTTCTCATCCATCCTTCCAGTACTTGGAAGAGGCATAGAAAGGGAAAGAAAAATACTCCGAGTGAATGACTGGCTACGAAGGTGGAGCCGACGTGAGGGATTTGGATTCTGGGACCACGGGCTACACTTCCTGGAAGATGGACTGCTGGCAAAGGATGGGTTGCACCTCACAAGGACTGGGAAGAATGTGTTTGGACACAGCATGAGGAACTTAATCAGGAGGGCTTTAAACTGAATCCAACAGGGGAGGGAGACATAAACTCGGGGGTACCAATGGAAGAAGGCCTCCTTGCCACAATGGAGAGAACAGCTCCAGCGGTGCCCATTGATAGTCTACCACAAAATGTAGGGGGAAAGTCGGATTGTAAAGCACATAGTCTTCAATGTCTCTATACTAATGCCCAGAGTATGGGCAACAAACAAGACGAACTTGAACTCTTGATACATGAGGGCAAGTACGACTTGATAGGGATAACTGAAACCTGGTGGGATGACTCCCATGACTGGAATACAGCAATTGAAGGGTATAACTTGTTCAAAAGGAACAGAAGCAACAGAAAGGGAGGTGGAGTTGCACTGTATGTTAAAAATACGTATCTCTGCACAGAGATACAGGAAGAGGAGCTTGGCAGCCCCATTGAGAGCATCTGGGTTAAAATAAAGGGGGCAAAGAATAAAGCGAACATGGCGGTTGGAGTCTACTACCGACCACCCAATCAAGGAGAAGACGAGGATGGAACTTTTGAAAAACAAATTGCCAGTGTTTCAAGGAGGCACGATGTGGTAGTAATGGGAGACTTCAATTTCCCTGATATCTGTTGGGAGACTTATTCAGCCAAACATGGCCCCTCCAAGAAATTCCTGAGCTGTGCTGCTGATAACTTCCTCCTACAGAAAGTGGAGGAAGGAACTAGAGGATCGGCTATCCTTGACCTGATTCTAACCAACAGAGACGAGTTAGTGGATAAAGTGGCAGTTTCGGGAACTCTGGGGGAAAGTGACCATGTTATACTTGAGTTCTTGATTCTAACAGAAGCAAAAGCTGAGTGTAGCCAAACACGTACCCTGGATTTTAGGAAAGCCAATTTTAACAAACTCAGAACAATGATTAGTAAGATCCCATGGCAAATGACTCTCACGAGAAAGGGAGCCCAGGAGGGGTGGGAGTTTTTAAAAAAGGAAATTTTAAAGGCACAATTGCAAACAATTCCCACAAGGAAAAAAGGCAGAGGGCAACAGAAGAAGCCAATGTGGCTTCACAATAAACTCAAAGATGACCTGAAAACAAAAAAGGACACGTATAGGAAGTGGAAGGAAGGACAGGCTACAGGGAAAGAGTACAGGCAGGTAGCACAGAACTGCAGGAATAGTGTCAGGAAGGCTAAAGCTGAGAATGAGCTAAGGTTAGCGAGGAATGCTAAAAGCAACAAAAAAGCTTTCTTCAGATACATGCACAGTAAAAGACAGAAGAAAGAACTGGTGGTTCAACTACGCAATGAGGATGGCAAATCGATAACAGAAGACAAAGAAAAGGCAGAAGTGTTCAATTCCTACTTCGGCTCGGTCTTCTCCCAAAAGAGGGTCTATGACCCCCCTGGCAAACCTGAAATGCAGACTGAAGGGGCAGAATTGCAGCTTGAGATTGATAGGCAAATGGTCAAGGAGCACCTGATTACTCTGAACGAGTTTAAATCTCCAGGGCCTGATGAGCTGCATCCTAGAGTAATAAAGGAACTGGCAGAAGAACTCTCAGAACCACTGTCTATTATCTTTGAGAAATCATGGAGGACAGGTGAAGTGCCAGACGACTGGAGGAGGGCAAATGTTGTTCCCATCTTCAAAAAGGGCAAGAAGGAGGAACCTGGGAACTATAGGCCAGTCAGTCTGACATCAATCCCCGGGAAGATTTTTGAGCAGATTATAAAGAAGTCAGTCTGCAAGCACCTTGAAAACAATGCAGTGATTACTAGAAGCCAGCATGGATTTGTCAAGAACAAATCCTGTCAGACTAATCTGATCTCATTTTTTGATCGGGTAACCTCCCTTGTGGACTGTGGGAATGCTGTGGACATTATATACCTGGACTTCAGCAAAGCTTTCGACAAAGTGCCTCATGATATCCTGATTAGTAAGCTAGCTAAGAGTGGGCTAGATGGAACAACTATCAGGTGGATCCACAATTGGCTAAAGAATCGGACTCAAAGAGTGCTTATCAATGGTTCCTTCTCAAACTGGGGAGAGGTAACGAGCGGGGTACCACAGGGCTCGGTCCTGGGCCCGGTGCTCTTCAACATTTTTATTAATGACTTGGATGAGGAGGTACAGGGAATGCTTATCAAATTTGCAGATGACACAAAGTTGGGTGGAACAGCTAATACTCTGGAAGACAGAAACAAAATTCAAAGTGACCTCGATAGGCTGGAGCGCTGGGCCGAAAACAACAGAATGAAATTTAACAGGGATAAATGCCAAGTGCTGCACCTAGGGAGAGGAAACCAAATGCAGAGTTACAGAATGGGGGACACTTGGCTCAACAATACTACAAGTGAGAAGGATCTTGGAATTGTGGTAGATCACAAACTGAATATGAGCCAGCAATGCGATGTGGCTGCAAAGAAGGCAAATGCAATTTTGGGCTGTATTAATAGAAGTATAGCTTCCAAATCGCGGGAAGTGATAATTCCCCTTTACTCGGCACTGGTTAGGCCTCATCTTGAGTACTGTGTCCAGTTCTGGGCACCTCATTTTAACAAGGACATAGACAAACTGGAGAGGGTTCAGAGGAGGGCAACAAGGATGATAAAGGGACTGGAAACAAGGCCCTATGAGGAGAGACTGAAAGAACTGGGCATGTTTAGCCTTCAGAAGAGGAGACTGAGGGGAGATATGATCGCACTCTTCCAGTATTTGAAGGGATGTCACACAGAGGAGGGCAAAGATCTCTTCTCGTTCATCCCAGTTTGCAGGACACGGAATAATGGGCTCAAGTTACAGGAACCTAGATTCCACCTAAACATCAGGAAAAATTTCCTGACTGTCAGAGCAATAAGACAATGGAATCAACTACCTAGGGAGGTGGTGGGCTCTCCCAGTCTGGAGGCATTCAAGGTGCGGCTGGACAGACATCTGTCAGAGATGCTTTGACCTGGATTCCTGCATTGAGCAGGGGGTTGGACTCGATGGCCTTGTAGGCCCCTTCCAACTCTACTTTTCTATGATTCTATGATTCTATGAACCACCAGAGCCAGGTGCAAAACACTGGCTCAGGAGGTCAGACATGCACTGGGGTCTCCAATGTGGTGCCCATGGGCACCAATGTGCCCACAAACACCTCTCTTAGTGCCCACCAAGATTTCTTAAGTTTTTTAAAAAAAATGATTATTATTTTAATTGGGAGGCTGGCATGCTACAAAGCAAAGTGTAGCCTTCCAGTGCCATCTTTACATGGGTTCAAAAGAGTGGCTTTGTGTTTGGAGTTCAGACCCACCTCTGCCTTGTATTTAGGTTCTTGGGCAAGTTATGCTTCTTTCAGTCTCACCGGTTTTCCTTCCGGGAAATTAGTGTTTTTTGACCAGCCATGCCCACCATGGTAGCCATTTTATGAATTGGTAACCTCCCATGGCAGCCATTTTGTTAGAGTGCCTATGGCAATCTCTCAAAATTCCAAATGTGCCCACCAACCCAAAAAGTTTAGGGACCCCTGTATTAGAGGTTTTAATGCAAAGGCTAGATGGCCAACTAGTAGGGATTTTGTAGCAACAGGGGGTTGGACTACATGATCTTTGAGATCCCTTCCAACTCTATAACTGGGTTCAGACAACATGATAACCCACACTAAAGGGTGGTCGTTAAACTGTGGGTTGTTGTTGATACATGGGTTATGATGTTGTCTGAACCCAGCTGTGCTAACAAGCCATGGCTTGTTAACCATGAACAGTCCATGAAGAGAACCCATGGTTCAACAACAACCCACACTCAACCCATACTCAACTCTTGAGTGTGGGTTATCGTGCTAAACCCAGTCAGTGACTCTATACAATATAAGAATTTAAAAAACAAAACAAAAAACAGAACACAGAATTTCTAATATGTATGTGTGTTCAGAATCAAGGCCTGGTAACTAGGAATGCCAGAATTTGGGGGGAAATCCAAATGGGTAGAGTTTAGGAAGCATCTACTTAAAATTTGGCTCCTGATGAAGGTTACATGAATGGGTTCACAAAAGCAGATTCAGTGATCAGCTAGCAGCCAGTTTTGGTCTTTGGTGAAGGATGCTTCCAGACCGATGGCTCCTAACACTAATTACCGGTAATCATTGCTCTTATGCTGTAAGCTACTTGTGGAATTGCACTTGTCTTTCTACAGTACACTATCAGGGAATACTGTCCATTTTCTGTCTGTATGTCCCACTATGTTCTGTCGATACCATTAGCTTTAGCACTACTCTTCTGTCTTTTTAAAAGGGTGTGGTTTTGATGTGGGTGGTGACTTATCGGGCTTATCACAGTTCAGCACACACTCAATGTACCCTTTGCAGTGGACAATGTTTTTATCACCTATTTATTCATTTCTAATTGATCTTTTAAGTAGCACTAAAGCACTTTTATAGCTATATGGGATGGATGCATAGATAAATAGATAGATTAAAATTGCAAAATCATCATCATCAGGCGATCACTCGTGACCGAGTAAGATTGTCTTCCGGGATAAAAGGAGGAAATTCTAAAGAAGATTGTGTAGACTCTAGCGATGGGTCCGTAAGTGACTGTGGAGGCCAATTCTAGATCCACACAGCTTCCCACAGTGAGGACACAGGTTACCAGATAGAAGATGGTCCTGTAAAGGATTCATTTGACGTGCTTTTCGCTTAGCACGTTTCTCCCTTTCACCTTGCACTCGGGCTTCTTCAAAGTCCATGGAACCTTTGTGAAAGGCCAACCTCCATTTAGATCGTTCATGGGCCAGAGCTTCCCAGTTTTCGATGTTTATATTGCATTTTTTTAGATTAGCCTTATGAACATCTTTAAACCTCTTATATTGACCACCGATATTCCGCTTTCCATCCTTGAGTTGGGAGTAAAGTAACTGCTTTGGGAGGCGGCAGTCAGGCATTCGAACAACATGACCGGTCCACTGAAGTTGGCGTTGAAGGATCATTTTTTCAATGCTAGTAGTCTTTGCTTCTTCCAGTACACTGACATTTGTTCGCCTATCTTCCCAAGTAATTTGCAGGATTTTCCGGAGGCAACGTTGATGAAACCTTTCAAGGAGGTGGAAGTGACGTTTATAGATAGTCCATGTTTCGCAGGCATACAATAAAGTTGGTAATACAATGGCTTCATAAACCAGTGTTTTGGTCTTCTTACAAATATCCCGATCCTCGAACACTCTATGTTTCATTCGAGAAAATGCGGCACTTGCGGAGCTCAGACGATGCTGGATTTCACTGTCGATGTTAGCTGTAACAGAAAGATAGCTGCCAAGATAGAGAAAATGATCGACATTTTCCAGTATTGTCCCGCCAAGCTGGATAGATGGCATCACCAAAGGGTTGGCTTGCACTTGCTGATGAAGCACTTTGGTTTTTTTGATGTTAAGTGAGAGACCAAGTTTTTCGTATGCTTCTGCAAAAGCATTTAGGATAGTTTGGAGATCGTCCTCTGAATGTGCGGAGACCACATTATCATCAGCATACTGAAGTTCCACAACGGAGGTTGTAATTACCTTACTTTTTGCTTTCAGCCTGCTGAGATTAAAAAGCTTTCCATCTGTTCGATATATAATTCCCACACCGGTGGGAAGTTTCCCCTTGACAAGATGTAAAACCATGGCGATGAAAATGGCAAATAATGTTGGGGCGATAACACATCCCTGTTTAACACCTGATCCCACTTTAAATGGAGCACCATGAGAGCCGTTGTTGTCCAAAACCGTTGCCGTCATGTTGTCATGGAGAAGTCGCAAGATATTCACAAATTTATTGGGGCATCCAATTTTCATAAGGATAGTCCAGAGAGCTGTACGGTCTACAGTATCAAAGGCCTTAGCCAGATCGATAAATGCCATATAAAGGGGTTGATTTTGCTCCCGGCATTTTTCTTGGAGCTGACGTGCAGTAAAAATCATGTCTACTGTCCCTCTAGAGGGGCGGAAACCATATTGAGTTTCAGGGAGGATCTCTTCTGAAATAGATAGAAGACGGTTTGCGAGAATCCTAGCAAATATTTTACCTGCGGTTGCTAAGAGAGAAATGCCCCGATAGTTTCCACAGTCTGTTCTATCACCCTTCTTAAAGAGGGTGATAATTATGGCATCCCTGAAGTCTTCTGGGATCTCTTCTCTTATCCAGATTTTTTCGATGAGTTTATGAAGATGTTGTACAAGTTCGGGGCCCCCTTCTTTAAAGATTTCAGCAGGAATCCCATCTGGTCCACTAGCTTTGTTGTTCTTCATTTGATTAATGGCTTTTTTTACTTCATCCAAAGTGGGGAGTATTGCAAGTTCCTCTTTAATTTGTTTTTGCGGGATTTGCGAAAAAATCTCATTATCCACCTTAGATTTACGATTTAAAAGGTCATAATAATGCTCTTTCCAACGCAGTGCAATAGACTCTTTGTCTTTTAAGAGTTTGGTGCCATCTTTTGATTGTAAAGGGTTTGTACCATAGGTTTTTGGTCCATAAATGGCCCTTGTGGCCTTAAAAAAGCCCCGTGCATCATGAGATTCTGCAAGTTGTTGAATTTCTTCAGCTTTCTTTTTCCACCAAGCGTTCTTAAGTTCTCTTGTTCTTCTTTGGACCTCAGCCTTTGCGCTAGCGTAGGTTTTTTTCTTGGCAGCGCAGTTAATATCATTTTGCCATATTTGGAAGGCTTTCCTTTTTTGGTCAATTATATATTTAATCTCATTGTCATTTTCATCAAACCAATCCTGATGTTTCTTAGTTTCATATCCAATAGTTTGTTCACAAGCTGCAGTAATGGAGGTTTTCAGCTTAGACCAATGGTCCTCAATGTTGTCAGGAGGTTCCCTAGGTAGATGTTCCTTAAGAAGTGATTGAAGACGAGTTTGCTTAATAGGATCTTGAAGGACTTGGATGTTCATTTTACGCCTTGGTTTCCTTCCTTGAAGCCTACGTTGGGGAGCAATGTTGATAACCATTGTGGACCGGATTAGTCGGTGGTCTGTCCAGCAGTCGTCGGCACTCACCATGGCCCTAGTAAGAAGTACATCGCGGCGATCTCTAACACGGACAATTACATAATCCAGAAGATGCCAGTGCTTTGACCGTGGGTGCTGCCACGATGTTTTAAACTTATTCTTTTGTCGAAAGAGCGTGTTTGTGATAGTGAGATTATGCTCTGCACATATAGACAAAAGTAAGAGTCCGTTCGGGTTGCTATTACCTACTCCGTCTTTTCCAATAGTTTCTGGCCATAAATCAAAGTCACGCCCGACTCTTGCGTTAAAATCGCCCAGGAGGATAATTTTATCCTCCTTAGGTATCTCTGACAGGAGAGTGTCCAACTGGCTGTAAAAACTTTCCTTGATGTCATCATCAGCATCTAATGTTGGTGCATAAGCGCTCAAAATAGTTACCTGTTGGTTATTGGCGAGCTTTAATCGAAGAGTTATCAGGCGTTCGTTAATGCCAGTAGGAACTTCTGACAAAGAGTTCACTAGTTCATTTTTGATGGCAAAGCCTACACCATGTATTCGTCGGTCCTGCTCAGGTAGTCCTTTCCAGAAGAAGGTATAACCTCCTTTTTCTTCTTTCAGCTGTCCCTCTCCTGCCCTTCGAGTTTCTTGAAGTGCTGCTATGTCAATTTTAAACCGTCTCAGCTCCCTTGCAATAATAGCAGTCCTACGCTCAGGGCGTTCACTATCTATGTTATCCAGCAATGTCCGTATATTCCATGTTCCAAAGTTCAAATGTCTTTTTCGACCGCTAAAATGGTGACCCCACTGGACGCGGTAATCCAGTCAGGGGAGAAAGAGGTAGACTATGTTTAGGGCACCTTTTCTAGCCCCCTCCCCATACGGGGTGAGCAGAGTGGATCCTAAATAGGGCTGCTCAGTCATGGATACAGCTGCCGAGCTGCTCGACTACCTCGTTCCTTGAACAGGGCGACTGAGTCTGCATCCACCGCCCATGTGCTGGTCCATGACTAGGGGCTTCCAGATTCACAGTCCTGCCCCCGTTGCCATTCGCCAGTCGCCATGGGACTTTTTGTTTGTTTGTTTGGGTTGGGTTGGGTTGGGTTGGATGGGTTGGGTTGGAAGACGCCTGTGCGTGAAACTGTTTTATGTGGGGAGATCGGTGCACAACGAATCACCACACAAACTTGACAGAGTACGGCAGAGATCCAATGGCACGGTTACCCTGACGATTGGAAAACCATTCTCTGCTGCAGCCTTCATCCGCCTTCACAGCCGTTGTAATTTAGGTTTAATTATCTTCCGCCTGTTCTGCCGTTGAGGACTTTATGTTTTGGATCGTTCTTTGTCTGGTTCCTCTCCCCGGACCTTACCGCCATGGGTGACCCTACTGGGAGTACATACCATGCAAAATACATGCAAAATACCATGTGAATGAAACAGTGTATTAATGATATAACCCTGTAATGCTATAAATATATTTTAAAAGGATGTGGTAGAGGGGGGACCTCTTTCTAGCCTCTGCCATTTTAGGTAGTTGATTAATTGCAGGGACCAGAAAATGATTTTTAGAAATAATTAGCATTATAGTGTTACACCCCCCATTAATGTTATAATACCTTTTCTTTAAAGTTGCATTTACAGGAATTTACAATTTAAAAAACATTTAAAAAATACCTTTCTGGTCACCATCTTGTTAAAATGACAGTGCCTGGAAAGGTTCTTCGTGTTTTTACTCTTTTAGAAAGCCAGATTCTGTGGATTTCTACATCTAATTGTTTTGTTACTTGGCAGGAATCAACAACTGGGGGCTGAGGGGGAAAGGTTCTTATGGACATGTTGTGACTTCGTAGTAATGATTATTCTCAACAGCCCTGTGCAGTGTACTAGGCCCTGTAAACTCCTGACTGTTCCAGTTTTGTGTCTCAGCTGACCTCTTTGTTCCATTTTGCTTTCTAGTGTTTGTTTGTTTGTTTGTTTGTTTGCCCCTCTTTTTGAGGTTTTGCTACTATTGAGTACACTAGGCTGGCTCTATCCACATTTATATCATCCCAGCCTTCCTCTAAGGAGCTTATCTCCATTTTTAGCATTAGAACAACTGTGCTGGCAGAGAGGAGGGAGGGAGGGGGAGAGAGAGAGATAATGGCTCCGTTTAGACATAGCAGTGTAAGATTGGAATGAGCCTTGGGCTTTTGTGTGCCTCTGTCTCCTCCTTGTGATTAAGAACATAAGAAGAGCCTTGCTGGATCAGACCAAGGTCCATCTAGTCCAGGAGTCTGCTCACACAGTAGCCAACCAGCTGTCCACAGGAAACCCATAATCAGGACATGAGTACAACAGCACCCTCCTGCCCATGTTCTCCAGCAACTCTGGTGTACATAGGCATGCATACTGCCTCTGATACTGGAGGTAACATATAACCAAACAGGACTAGTAGCCATTGACAGCCTTCTCCTCCATGAATTTGTCCAATCCCCTTTTAAAGCCCTATAAATTAGTGGCCATCAGTACATCTTGTGGAAGTGAATTCCATAGTTTAACTATGCATTGTGTGAAGAATTCCTTCCCTTTATCAGTTCTGAATCTTCCACCAATCAGCTTCATGGGAGGACCCCTTTGGGTGCTAGTATTATGAGAGAGGGAGAAAAATGTCTTCCTGTCCACTTTCTCTACACCATGCATAATTTTGTACCCCAAATAAAAGAAAAGGTGGTGATGATGATGGTGGACAACCGTTCTGGTCCTTTGCCTTTAAAGCAGACTTGGACTGGACAGCCCTTCAGATAGAAGAGGCTTTCAAATACAAGATGGTCCTCTGGCAGTCCTTCAAATAGAGAATTGCCCTCTGTAAAAGAGGACACATGGCCACCCTATGTGCTCAGTGTGGTGGCATGACCTCTGTGTGACAGTGTAGAGCAGCCTCTCAGACAAACCTGGTTCTCAATATATATACAAGATTCACAGGCTTGTCCTCTAATATGAGTCCTCCAGCTTCTGTTTGGGCCCCATCTCCCCCCTGGGGAGGCATTAACATTGCCTCCCCAAAGGGGAAAAAATTGCCTTGGAAGAACGGACTGTACTGTCTGACTCTTTCGACTGTGACCCTCGGAGGAGATAGTCAGACAGAGAGACAGAAGGGGAGAGAAGCAGAGGGATGCAATCATGAGTCAGTCTTTGGCCAGCTCCTCATGCTGGTTCCTTGCTTGTTTGTTGTTTCTCTAACAACACAGACAAATTCCATGTGCTTCGAAATTGTGCTGCACGAAAAATTAAGGAAGAATGAAAAAGAGGATTCCCAAGTTCTTTGGTAATGGCAGAACTGATAGGGTGGGGCAGGAGATGTGGAACAAAGGCGCACTGGGGAACAAATCAGATTGGAGTGGGCACAGGTTGTGGCAACCTATTTTTCTATTGAAGCTCCTGTGCCTTTGGCAGATGTTTTCCCCGGGCAGAAATCTAACAGGTGTAGCATAGCCTGCCCCGGGCCTCTGAGCTGATGAAAAGCTTTTCTTGTTGAATTTCTGCCTGCTGAAGGCACATGGGCACTCTCTCAAAGAGAAATGGTTTAACAAGGCCAACGTCACGCCAAGTGGATACAAGATAGATGGTTGCAACACAGGTCTGAAAAAACAAACAGACATGAGACATCAGTTAATAAATTTAGTTTTCAGATCGGACGATGTTCTCCAGTCATCCGAGGAATTAGAATTTGGCAGAAACCTGCTCCAGGACAGCTGCTGCTGCAGCAACGGACCTAATTATCTCTCTGTATAAAAGTCGAATGCTGTCCCATCCCATGCTCCCCAAATTCCATCATGTTGTGGTGTGACCAATAAACAGAATCCAGCATGGGGCTCCATGTAGAACGGAGCATGGCTGATTCGTAATGGCTGGGGGTACCAGTGTGTGTAGGGTGGCCATTTTTGTAGAAGACTGTCCTCTATTTGAAGGTGTCCTTCCAGTTTAAAGATCGTAAGGAGGGAGGGAACCTAGGAAGCTGCCTTATACTGAGTCAGACCCTTGGTCCATCTAACCCAGTATTGTCGACATTGACTGGCAGCAGTGGCTCTCCAGGATTTCAGTTAGTTTTTTCCAGCCCTACCTGGAGAAGCTGGGGGTCGAACCTGGGACCTTCTGCATGCAAAGCAGAGGCTCTACCACTGAGCCAAGGCCCTTCCCACTGAGGTTGCCGATCAGCCATTAGCACCTGGACAGCAGACTGAGTAAGGTACACCACACAGGTCACCTGGCCACAGTCTTCTCCATTATGAAATTGTATTTCTATTTAAATTATCCTAATTATTTCTAAACTTGCATTTATTCTAAAGTGCTGGTTATGACCTATAAAGCTCTATCTGGCTCAGGTCCAGGTTACCTGAAAGGCTATTCTCCCCTACGAGCCTGCCCGCACTTTGAGATCCTCAGGGGAGACCCTTCTCTCAGTTCCACCACCATCACAGGCACACCTGGTGGGAACACGGGAGAGGGCCTTCTTGGTGGCTGCCACAGCGCTCTGGAATTCCCTCCCCAGGAAGGCTAGAGTGGCACCCTCCCTGGTAAGCTTCCGGAGGCAGGCAAAGACCTTCTTGTTCAAACAGAGCCTGTGATGTGATGGAATGCTACGCTTTTAATTCTCATATATATATGGAATGCTATGCTTTTAATTCTCATATATATATATATATATATATATATATATATGCGTGTGTATGTTATGTATATTGTATTGTTTTTAATTATATATATATATATATATATATATGATTTAATTCTATTTTTAACTTTTAATTCTATTTTTCTATCTGTTTTAATTGTATGAGTTTTAAAGGGTGTGAGCCGCCTTGGGTCCCAGTGTTGGGGAAAAGGCAGGAGGAGGAGGAGGAGGAGGAGGAGGAGGAGGATGATTTATGCATCTAAATTAACCTCTGCAAATCTTATGCAAATCTCTGTCCTCTTCTTTGGTGATGCATAAATGGCCACTGTAAGTGTGAGGAAATAGGTTTAGGGTGCAATCCTATGCATGTTTAGAGAGAAAAACAGTCCTACAACTCCCAGCATTCCCCATCCAGCATAGCTGGCTGGGGAATGCTGGGAATGTAGGACTTTTTTTGTCTAAACATGCATAGGATTGTGCCCTTAGCTGCTCTATCCTAATGGTGACCCTGAGTACTTTCAGGACCCTGACTTTCTCCCATATTCATTCCTAGGGAGAAATAGGATATCTGTGTGCTTTGCCTCATGGAGCATATAGTAGCTCCAGGGAGTGTGTGTGGAATTCAGATTGCAAAGATGATATCTGGAGACAGGGGTAAACTCTGCCAGGGCCAGGTCTACAGTCTGAATCAGTGGGGGCTCTATTATTTATTTATTTATTCATGTATTATATTTATATCCTGCCTTTTTCCTGCAAGGAACTCAAGGTGGCTTCCATAAGCCTCCTCCTCTCCATTTTATCCACACAACAACCCTGTGAGGTAGGTTAGGGTGAGAGTCAGTGACTGGCCCAAAGTCATCCAGTGAGCTTCATGGCGGAGTAGGAACTAAAACCCGGATCTCCTGAGTCCTGGGCCGGATCCACACCTAAGGTTTATTGCAGTACTGTATCACTGCTGTAACTTGCAGGACACACGACGCATGCAGTTTTCAATGTCAGTCATGCTAGTCCTGCGTAATCATTCTTTGCTTCTTCTGGAATTTCCCAGACTACATTTATTACTCCCCCCCCCGCCCAGTTATTGCAGTTCCCCATCGCAGTACACGGCTAGTGTGTGCTAAAGTGGCACTGTCATTGCCCGCCCAAGGTGTGGGCATGAAAGTGTTATCTCTGGAGTTAGCCAGTTGTTTTTATGGGGTGGGGGAAATGTGGCATTACGTGTGTCTCCCAAACTGGTGGGGAAGAGATATCCACCATTTGTTGTTGTGCAGCAGGCACAGGGCAGGAAAAGTCCCCCCCCCTTTAAAAAATCTTGTTCCTTCACACCTTCTCTCCTCCCCATAGCTAATTAACAAAACAAAACAAAAAACTGTGAAGGACCAGCACCTGGGTCCTATGCGTGAGTTCGGCGCTTAACGGGTTAACCGGCACTGAGTTACAGCCCGTACAAGCAAGTGAAACCGACTAGGAGGTTTGCGTACACAAGAGGAAACTAGAGTCCTTTAAATGACCAAATAAGGCTTTATTTATTTACACAAGATAAGGATGGGAACTAACAGCTTTCTAGGAATACTATAATGTCAACACAACCTGAGGTGACCTCTACGTTTATCAATGAAACAGGCTCCCAGGCTAGCACATTGGGATTAGTCAGTTACCTTAGACTAAAGACTTTATGCTAGTCAATTTCAGCCTGGCTCCCGGTCGGCCGATCCGGGGATGAGAACAGCTTACTCCAGCCGCCGCTTGGAGGATGAACCTTGTTCCAAAGCACCCTGTGTTCCCAACAACCCCTCACAGGAAGGGAGAGGGGTTTTCTACCCCCGAGTTTCCCGCTCTCCCCACTCTCCAGGTCAGGTGGGGGCTTATGCCTGCCCCTTCGTATCAGGTGGGCTTATTCCTGCCCGGGAAGAAGGTGACGTACTGGGTACTTTACAGCTCTTTGAGACTGCCCTGATAGTTTGATGGTCTTGATGGTCCTTTCTTAGGTTTTGTGGAATTCAACCGAGACTCTTAATTGTTGGGGATGCCGGTCTGTCTGGCTGGGTCCCTGTAACTCAATCCCCCCTCCTCGCCCCCCTCCCCTGGACGGAGGGTGTATATGTGTGTGTGTGTGTGTGTGCGTGTGCATGCATGCATGCATGCATACTCGTGTCAGGCTTTCTCCACAAAAACCCTTTCTCTTAAAGGCACCCCCCAAAAAACAAGGTGTAAATTGGCCAAAATGCATGTCTACTCAGAAGTAAATCACATTCTCTTCACTGGTCTTGCTCCCAGGTAAATCACATTGATTTCAATGGAGCTTGTGCTTGGGAAGCTTAGCATGGGGGTGGGGGTGGGGTGGGGGTGGGCGGAAAGACTGCTTTGGGAAATTGGTTTTGGGTAGAGGGGAAAAGGCTGATCCAGCTGGCTTCAGAGCATGGGAGGATGGCAGAGGATGGCCTCTTCCCTTCTTCTGTTTTGTGAGCGGGCAAGGGGGAGGAAAAAGGTTTTTCCCCTTCTTTTTAAATCTCAGTTCTTTGCACTTTTGCTCCTCTGCACCTTCGCATAGCTAATTAACCAAACCAAAAAACCCCTTTTTCTTAAAGGGCCATTTCCCCTGTGTGTTCAGTTCTATTGCTACAGGGATGACTGCAGTACATTTAACAAGAGCGTGCCCTGTGAGTAGTGACTGCGGAATGTGAATATAGCAGTACTGTTCTGCTAACTTAACAATACACCGTGTAATGTGGATCCGGCCCCGGTCCAACTCTCTAACTGCTACACCACACTGGCTCTCTGCGACTGCGTTTGCCCTGGGGAGGAGGGAAATGTGGGAGATTCAACCATGGATCTCCTGTTGTCATGTCTAATTCAGCCCTTGGTCACCCTAAAGTGTGAAGAATGTTGGGAGGTAGGCTGGAATGTATGCAACCGTCTCTTGTACAGGGCAGATGATGAGGCCCATTGCTGCCGCTCACAGCTGTCCCTGAAGGACACTTATGCCAAATTTGGATCCCTCAGATAACTGGAGAAAACCATCCAATTTGCAGACTGAATTTATTAACTGATGGGCCCATGGCCACACTTTGTTCTTTTGCTGGTGAGTATGTTTGTACTCCCAGGTGCAGGGTTGGGTCCGCACTGAGAGTAAAGGACCGATTGTGACTGCTGTGGGGAGGGGGGAACAAATACTGCCTCTCTCTTTACTCAAAAATGTCAAGGTTTCCCTGTGGATTTAGGCTTTGTAGACACGGGTCTGTTTTTTCTCTTGCCCTTGGGCACATGACCAAACACACGATCTTCGTGCAACATACAAGTGGGACTTGCAACAAAATGTTGCAGTGTGATGGAGTGCTCCTGTCTAGGATTCCAGCCAGCCATGTCTTCTTCCAGGATGATCCATTCTATTCCACCTTCTGACCTCGGGTTTCCCTTGTTTTGTCCGCAGCAGACACCCAGTATTTTGTGGCCGCGGAGCAGGCTCAGACCTCATTGGGCTGCTTTGCATCCCCTCCCCTCTTGCGAGGATTACTTGTCGTCCCCCCACCCCGTTACAAGTTTTTAGCTTCTACAAATGTTGGGATTCCCCCTCAAGCCTGCTGATAGATATCTCCCTCTTGTGCATGGATGGTGCCATTTCGATTGCATAAGAATTGGCACTCGGAGAATTGAGTTGGCTGTTAGTACATATGATCTACACAGTGCTGGCTCCTGGTTTCTGACAGCCCTTGGGCAAGACATCCTCAATGGGCCCCCTCCCTCTTTTCACCACCATTGTCACCAGCTGCTACTGCTCCTTCTCTTCCTCATCATTGCTCCCACTTGCTTGCTTGGCAGGCAGAGAGCCACTGAGCAAGTTGGCCATGGCATGGCATCTGCTGCTCCTCCTCCTTACCACCACTGTTGTCTGGGCCAGAGAGAGAGGAGGGTGAATAAACAGGTTGCAATGGTGAGGAAGAGGAGCAACTCCAGGGGCCCCCTGCTGGGATATGGGCCCCTGGCATGTGCCCAGCCATGCCTACCCTTGACACTGGCCCTATACACACACACACACACATACACACAGAGTAGGCAATCATGGCCCATCGAGATATCCTTGTGACAGGCATTCATATCACACATGGCTGTTAATCAGGACTGCAACCCCATTAAAGTAAATCTGATTTATTAATCATATTGGTTTGAGTTGATTAATTGATTGCTCTATTGATTAAATTCACATATGGGTAAAAACAAACTTTCTGAAGCAAGAGGCATGCATTCTTTTGCTTTTAAATAAAGGACACATCATCTGTCATATCAGGCATCCTATAAACCAGGGGTAGACAACCTTTATGGGCCAATGGGCACAGTTGGTAATTTGAGAAACTGTTCTAGGCTACTCCACAAAATGTCTGCCTTAGGAGGCGTGGCTAGTCAAAAAGGACAAGTAACCTGCCCAAAAGACTAAGTACAAGGCAGAAGTAGGGTGGCCACATGTCGTCTTCTACAGTCCTTTATTTGAAGAGCTGCCAGAGGAGTGTCTTCTATTTTGAAGACATGCTCTATTTCAAGGGCTCTCCAACCCAAATCTGATTAAAAGCCAGGGAGGGTGGTGGCTCCAATGTCAGTGGGGCAGTGTATCCAACCCGGATTTTACTCCGAGCTTTAAAGGAGCTATCCATGGTGCCGAACCTATTTTGGGGATAGGGCTGAGCACCATGGATAGCTCCTTTAAAGTTCGGAATAAAATCCAGAGTGGAACCATCTGAAGGCAGATCAGGGGTCTTGAAATTGTTCACCGACAGTTAGCAGCTGGACAGCCGGCTGAGCAAGAAGGCACACAGATCACCTGGTCACAGTCTTCCACACTAACATACTACATTTCTATTTAAATTCTAATACTTATTTCTAAATTTGCATCTCTATATAGAAATTAGCATACACACATTTTATGTAAATCGGTGACCTATTTTGTCCTCTTTGGTTTATTTATTTATTTATTTTATTATATTTGTTAATCGCCCATCTGGCTGGTCACCATCTGACTTGGTTGTGCAAGTCCTTTTGTTTAGCGGTACTTCAGGTCACAGCTTTAGGATGTGCAATATATGATATACTTGCTCTAGAATATATCATACAACGCAGCCCGGGAACCAGCAGCGGCTCTTAGATGATCAACATTATAGAAAAGACTTCCTGACCCCACTTCCCACCCCCCATCTCCTCCATACTCACTCAGATTAGCTGATGACTTAGAAGGGTTTTCCGCCTTTTCCTGCAAGCATGTCTCATGGTTCATTGGCTTGGACAGCATCTGGATTGATTTTTACCAAACATTAAGGAAGAAATCATGGCCTATTAAGAGGAATAGGCCAAAGACTGACAGTTCAGCCCTAGGTCAAGCTGCCCTGGGAGAGCTGACGGAATCACAGTCCTGGGGGTCAGGTCAGGGGGGGGGCTGACAAGGCAAGATTGAAAAGTGTTTGCCACATTGCCAGGCGGCTGCTTTAGGCATAGAATACCCAGAGCATGTTGAACAGAAGCCATCATCTGCACTCCGACTCTGTGATCCACACCATCTTAGAATCATAACATCCTAGAGTTGGAGGGGGGCCTTGTAGGGCCATCCAGTCCATAGACACACCCTACTCAATGCAAGAAATCCAGAGATCAAGTGGGGGAGAGCCCAATAGTGGGGGAGAGCTCACAAGGCTTTTATGGGGAAGAGAACTGGAGTGGCTTCCATTTCTCCTCCCACCTGGTTCCCAAACCCTATGCTGGGGGGAGGGGGGAATTCAAAACGGCTGCCACCATTTTTTTAAAAATGGTCACCTCATTTGCCACTCACTGTGGGCCAACATTAGAATGGACACACCTCTGAGCATGTGCAGTTTTGCATTTTAAGCTCACTTCAATCACAGTACCATCATGAGAGAGAGCCAGTGTGGCATAGTGGTTAGAGTGTTGGACTAGGACCCCGGAGATCCGGGTTCAAATCCCCACTCGGCCATGAAACTCACTGGGTGACTTTGGGCCAGTCACTGACTCTCAGCCTAACCTACCTGACAGGGTTGTTGTGAGGGTAAAATGGAGAGGAGGAGGAGCATTATGTAAGCCGCCTTGGGTTCCTTGCAGGAAAAAAGGCAGGGTATAAATATAATAAATAAATAAATAAATAAAATCATGACTGCAGGAATAAAAATGGAGCTTGTTTCTGCTACCTTGATACTCTCATCACCTGCCACTCTCTGGGTGGTCACTTCAGAGTCTGCTAGGATGCAGGCCCCCTGGACTTTGGCCCAAAGGTCCAGTCTTAATTGCCACACTGGACATAGCAGTTGAATATCTACAGAAAAATACACAAGTTTACAGAGTGGATGGATGGTTCCTCCAGCAGTTCATTTTATTCATTTCTTTGTTTATTTCTTATTACATTTATAGCCGGCCTTTTTCCTCCAGAGAACCCGGGGCAGCTTACATGATGCTCCTCCTCTCCATTTTATCCTCACAACAACCCTGTGAGGTAGGTCAGGCTGAGAGTCAGTGACTGGCCCAAAGTCACCCAGGGAGCTTCATGGCCAAGTGGGGGAATAGAACCAGGATCTCCCGAGTCCCCCCAGTTCAACACTCTTAACATTGGCTTTCGCGGTGCAGTGCTAAATACTCCTCCAAAGGAAGGGTATGGTTGAAGCAGACTGTGCCATGCCACCTGAACTGCAAAGGAAAATGTTTGTTTGTTTTTACATTTGGATTTAACATTTGCATAAAACTTGCATATGCTAATTTATATGTATAGATGCAAATTTAGAAATAATTATTATAATTTGAAAATAAATACAGTACCATAGTGTGGAGGACTGTGACCAGGTGACCTGTGTGCCTTGCTCAGCCTGCTGTCCAGGTGCTCACTTTGGATGGGCAGCTTCAAGGCCCCTGATCTGCCTTCTGATGGTTCTTTATCTTTAAACCGGACTTGGACCGGACAGCCCTTCAGACAGAAGACTGTCCTCTGTAAAGTAGGACACATGGCCACCCTAGTAGACCCGTGTCTCATGAAGTTTTCTCTCGCTCTCTTGGATTTGTACCCCACAATCTCGGGCAGCTTTTAAATTCATTAAAGGTCAAGCTAGGAACTACGTGAGAGACACGTAAGTATCCCATTTTTTAAATAAGGCAGCTGCAGAGGATGCCAGATTGGATCAGAGCAGTGGTGTAGGGGAGGGATTCTTATCTCTTTCTCTGCAGGCTATTTTCCTGATCCATTTCATACCCACCCTCCTGTTTTTCTCCCAGCGGGATAGATAGATATGGATAGATATCAGCTCCATGTATCTTTTCTCTTGCAGGGAGAAAAGCAACCCAGGGAGAGCAGTTTTTAGCACACAAGCGCCTCTTCCGTCCTGCCACTGTTGTATTCGGATTTGGAGCCTGCTGCGACTATGTTAAAAAGTCCTAACAAAAATCTGAAGTATTCCACATGTCACCCACATCACATCTAGTTTAGCCCTAAGCTAGCGGCCAACAAACACCACATCTTAAAATTAAGCCAGTTCACTTCCATGAAGAATTATTCAGTGGTTAAAGATCAAGAGTGAAAGAGTGTTTTAATCGCTAAACCGGAAAATGCACAGACACACACCCATATTTGAAATCCTTTTTAAATAACTACTTTCCCATCTTGCACTGGCCTCTTGATCTAGCGTGCTTTCCAAATTTCTCTCCACTGTTGCTTTAATATCATCACCAACCTGCTTTGCTCTCTCTGTTCTTTACTGTATGAGACTCTTATGTGACCCAAATTGGTACTGGAGACATGGAAAAACAATTTTGCAAAAATTCAAAACAACTGGCCCCAAAGCAAAATTTTTTAGAGTAGTGTACTCCCCCCCCCTCTCTCTCCCCTCCAGATTTTGCTTTGAAATTTGGCTTTGCAGGATTGTATTAAAATGCTTCAGCCCTTTCCCATCATGATTAATTTTTAGTCAATAAGACATAGCAAGCTGTCTTATCCTGAGTCAGACAATCACTCTATCTAGCCCTGTATTGCTGACACTGACCGGCAGCTGCTCTCCGGGGTTTCAGGAAGGAATTTTTCCAGCCCTACCTGGAGATGCCGGGATTGAACCAGGGACTTTCTGCGTGCAAAGCAGGGCCTCTACCACCAAACCATAGCCCCTCCCCAAATATCAACTAGAAAAATAGCAGCTTGCCCAATGCTGCTTCAATCTATATGGCTGACATAGATGAAAATTGTATGTTGCTTTCCCCATCCCACATTTTGTTGTAGGAGAATATTCTCTCCTGAGACATAGCTCAGTAAAGCACAGCACCTGCTCTGTGCACAGAAAGGCCGAGGTCCAATCCATGGCTTCTCCATTTAAAAGGATCATATAACAGAGTATGGGAAAGACCATTTTCTGCCTCACAGCCTGGACAGTGCTGGGCTAGATAGACAAAGGGCTTTTCTACATGAGGCATTTACTGTGCTGTTAATCACTGTACCTATTTTTGGTTTCGTCGCAGTGTTGAGATCTGAGCTCTACACAAAGAGCACTTCCTTTCCTGCTTTTCTGCTACACAACCTCTAGGTGGAGCTGTGCTAAAGCAGTATCGTGCAAATACACCAGGAGATAGAGTACCATTTTCCCTGTTGTAATTTAATAGCTCATTTTCCCCGTTCTAAAAAAAACAATGGGAAAGTGCCTTCTGTGGGAAAGTGCAAATACTCTGGTATAAGGCCCAGCTTCCTTTGTCTTTAATTTGGGAAGGGCTGTAGCTTAGTGGTAGAGCCCCTGCTTAGTGGTAAGAGTCCCAGGTTTGATCCCCAGTCTGTACAGGTAGGGCAGGAAAAATTCCTGCCTGAAACCATGGAGAACTGCTGCCAGTCAATATGCTGCTAGATGGATCAGGGTGACCATATTCCTACTTCAAATAGAGGACAATCCTCTATTTGAAACACTGTCAGTCTTCTGTTTGAACATGTCTTCTAATTGAAGGGCTGCCCAGTCCAAGGCCTGTATAAAGACAAGGAACCATCAGAAGAGAAGGAGGGCAGGCCGGGGCCTTGCAGTTGTCCATCTACAGTGAGCACCTGAACAGCAGACCGAGTAGGCACACAGGACACCTGGTTGCTGTCCTCTCCGCTATGGTGAGATGCATTGTATTTCTATTTCAATTACAGTATTTATTTCCACATTTGCACCAGTACTTATAATTCAGCACATGCAGATCTTATGCAAACCAGTGCCCCCTTCTGTTCTCTCATTTGGTGATGCATTTCCTCTTTGGGGATGATGTTTAAGTGGCCATGCTATGGATCAATGGTTCAACTCTGTATAAGGCAGCTTCTTATGTTCCTAGGAGTGGGACCATTTATACATCACCAAAAAAAAAGAAAAGAAAAGAAAGGTAAGAGGAAACAGATTTGCATAAAAATGTGCATATGCGAATTTATATATGAAGCCTCAAATTTAGAAATAATGTCATAATTTAAATAGGACGATACATCTGACCGTATTGGGGAAGACTGTGACCAGGTGACCTGTGTGACTTGCTCAGTCTGCTGTCGAGGTGCTGCTAACTGTGGGTGGGCAACTTTGAGGCCCCTGCCTGCGCTCCCTCCCCTCCTTATGGCTATCTTTAAAGCAGACTTGTACTGGACAGCCTTTCAAATAGAGGACTGTGCTCTGTAAAGTAGGACTTGTGGCCACCCTAGTTCCCACTATTTTTCTTTTCTTTCACAGGCCCATTTCTCCAGCACCTTAAGTGAATGTAGTCCTGGGAAAGGGATAGTGTTGAGAAAAGCATAAGTGAGGTTGCCAGCTGACTAGGAAAACCCCAGAGTGCCTTGCTCTTGGGACTTTAACAACACCTAGCTTGATGTCCAGAAATCAGCAGGTGAAGCTTTTCACAGTGTGGAGATGAACAGGATCATTGGCTAATGTCTGCACATCAAGCTACTGCTAAAGACACAGTTACAGGGGCCAGGTCAAAAGTTGTCAGCCTTTGTGAGGAACATATGGGGGGAAACAATCTTTTCTTGTAAAGTCATTGGTGTCTGCAAAGATAGGATACATGTGCTAAACACTGGCGCTAAATACTGTCCCAGATCTGGAGGAAAATATGGGACATTGCAGAAATGGAGCCGCTGACAATTATTAAATATGCTAGGGTTACGTCATCACATCAACGTTACATTATCTACATCAACATGTGGATGATATATTTTCAGTGGGAGGGAAAAATTGGCAACTCTAATCAGAGGGGACGGGACACACATGCTCCAGGGCTTTAGGCGGACCTCTGCAGGCCGGATGGAGTGGCTGCGCCGGCCAGCAGTTGCCCACCCCTGTTCTACACCATCTGAATGTTAATTATCCTCAGCTCTGCTAGTGTCAATGTGGGGCCAAGGCAGGGGTGGGCAACCTGTGGCCCTCCAGATCTTTCAGCCTATAACTCCCATGATCCTTCACCATTGACTATGCTGGCTAGGGCTGATCCAAGTTGTAGGCCAAAACATCTGGAGGGCTACAAGTTGCCTACCCCTGGGCTAAGGGATTGCTTTTCCATGCATGGTGGCAATGCCCTAATACACACTCACTTAGGGCTCGGATTTTGCAAATTATCAAATCCATTACAGGCTACGTTATTCCTTCATACCCTCTAGTGGTATTGCTAGGTGAGGTACCTGCTCTAAGTAAAGGTCTGATAGCAAGCCTGCTTACAGCTGCAAAATATTTTATCACTGCATAATGGAAGAGCGTACAACCTCTGCCTTTAGCCATCAGCAGCATGGCTTGGCAAGGGATGGGAGGTTCTCGTATTTCACATAATTTCTTTTGATTAAAGGCAACATGAATCCCAGTTACAAGGGCGCTGTTTAGGAAACATGGTTGCCTTTCATGATTTTTTACTAAAGCAAAACAGGACCGACACTCCATGCCTGAAAACTTTAATAATGTTTTTCTTATGTAGTTGGCATAATATATCTGCACATATATTTAAGCTCTGGCTATGTAGCAGTGTCTGGCTTCGGTGACTTTTTCTCCCTGAATTGGACTTCCTATTCTGCAAGCTAGTTTCTGCATCTTTTTCTCTGTACCCTACATCGAAAGATAACCATTGAAGACCTATAAGGGTTGCCCTTATAGAAATCTATGGTGAGACAACACTCGGAATACTGTGTACAGTTCTGTCACCTCACCTAAAAAAGATTATGGTACAGTGGGGAAAATGCAGAAAAGGGCAACTGAATTTGATCAAGGGGCTGGAGAAACTCCCCTATGAGGAAAGGTTGCAACATCTGGGATTGTTTAGTTTAGAAAAAAGGCAAGTAAAGGGACACATGACAGAGGTTTACAAAATTATGCATGGTGTGGAGAAAGTGGATAGGGAGACATTTTTCTCCCTCTCTCATAATACTAGAACCTGGGATCATCCCATGAAGCTAATTGGTGGGAGATTCATGACAGAGAAAAGGAAGTATTTCACACAGCACATCATTAAACTATGAAATTCACTTGCACAAGATCTAGTGATGGCCACCAATCTGGATGGCTTTCAAAGGGGACTGGACAAATTCATGGAGGAGACAGCTATCAATGGCTACTAGACCTGATGGCCATATGCTACCTCCAGTACCAGAGGCAGTATGCCTACGTACACCAGTTCCTGGGGAACATGGGTGGGAGGGTGCTGTTGCACTCATGTCCAGCTTGTGGGTTTCCCGTGGGCAGCTGGTTGGCCACTGTGTGAACAGAATGCTGGACTGGATGGACCTTTGGTCTGATCCAGCAGGGCTTTTCTTCTGTTCTTTAAAAAAAAAAGAAAGAAAGAAAGAAAAATTGTTAACGTTTTTCAAACGATAACAATCCTGAAAAAAATTATTATAACAATATGTCAAATACAGTAACATAAACAGCATTGTCCATACATCTGTAAATAATACAATTAAAATATTAAATCTATTATTAATTGGTCCGTTTCTATGCCAGACTAAAATCTACTATGCCAAAAATCCAGCTGATTATGTTCTTAAGAGGGCAAAGACTTGTCCTCTGCTGCCCCAGAGGGCAGAATTAGATCTAATGGGCTTGCCTTAAGCTAAAGGGGGGGGGGATTTTGCCTGAACATTAGGAAAAACCTCTTGACTGTAAGAGCAGGTTGGTAATGGAACCAATCAGCGCCAGCGCCAGGTTTGTGAGGGCCCTTTGGCAAGACACTTTCCCTGGGCCCCTCCCTCAGTGAGTCTACCTTTTCACTGCCATGGTCACCAGCTGCTGTTGCTCCTCTTCCTCATCATTATTGCTCCCACTTTCTTGCTTGACAGGCAGAGAGCCAGTGAGCAAGCTGGCTGTGGCATCTTCTGCCCCTTCTTCTCACCACCACTGTTGTCTGGGCCAGAGCAAGAGGCAGGAGAATGAGCAGGTTGCAGTGGTGAGGAGGAGGAACAAGTGGAGGGCACTCTGCTCAGTGGGCCCCTGCTGTGGTTTGGGCCCTTGGCAGGTGCCCAACCATGCCTACCCTTGATGCCAACCCTGGAACCAATGTGTGATTTTCATGGGGGGGGGGATGACACAGGAAGGAAAGGGTTAAATCCCCCCCAATCATGCCTCAGTCTGATTCAGTTTCCTGCCACACACACACACCGTGGCTGCTCTTAGCATCTTTTTTTCCTTTCTTTTTTAAAACAAAGGGACATTCTGTCTGTGATCATCCACATCTCATCTTGCTTGGCCCTCAGAGGCACGCTGCTCTTCAGCTGTCATTGATAAAAGTCACTGAGATAGACCTCAATGAACTTGAATGATATGTTCTTTTTAAAAGGCCAGTCAGCTAGTAGTCATCGCTGCTCTTTGCTGTGATTAATTCCATCAGTTAATTATGTGTTGTATGAAAAAGAATTTCCTTTTTGCCCATCCTAAGATCCCTGTTGCCAATGAATTTCACATTGGCCGACAACACAGTCTTCTGGTATTACAAAAGAGGCAAAAGAAACCCTTTCTCTTCCCTCTCACTCCACACTGTTCGTAATTTTGTAAACAATTATCATGTCCATTGCCTCATTAGTCATCTTTTAAAAAAAAATTAAAAAAATTGCTGCACTAAGAAAGCTACAACTTTTTGACTCATGAGGAAGGTTCTCCATCTCCTTGATCGTTCTGTAGCTGCCCTTTTCTGCACTGTCTCCAGTGTCATGATATCATTTTGGAATTAGGGAAACCAGAACGGCACACACTGTTCTAAAGGTGGCCACATGATAGGTTTATGTAACAGCATTCTGAAGTTTGCTGCTTTATTTTCAAGCCCTTTTCTAAGAATTGCTCTTTTCCACAGTCATGGCAAGGGCCAGTGTCAAAGTTGGGCACCTGCTGAAGGCCCACATCCCAGAAGGGCCCCCCTGACAAGAGTCCCCTGGACTTGCTTCTCCTTGCAACCTGCTTGTTCACCTGCCTCATGCTCTGGCCCAGACAACGGTGGTGGTGAGAAGGAGGAGGAGTTGATGCCACTGCCCCCTGGCTCTCTGCCTGTCAAGCAAGCAAGTGGTAGCAATGATGAGAGAGAGGATGAGGAGCAAGAGCGGCTGGTGACAATGGCAGTGAGAAGGTGGACTCACTTAGATATAGGGCCGGTTCGTACGACACGGAAACCACAGGGGAGCAGAAGCCCCCCGCGGTTCCCATGTCATGCGAACGCAGGCTGGGGGCGCCCCTACGGGACGGCCGCGCGTGCGAAGCATGCAAAGTAACAATGGGCGGTAGAGGGGTAAGCCCCTACCGCACGTGGCCACCCTGCCGTGCGAACAGCAGGCAGCTGTCCCGCGGGGGCTGCACAGAGGCGGCAGCCCAGAGCGGCCGGAGCTGCAGCCGCTCTGGCCTGTAGGGGCAAACGGCCCCTCTGGGCATCCCGAGCCCCCGCCCCCAAGCGCTGGGAGGCCTGCACTGCGGTGCGGGGACTGCTGGCTCCACCGGGGTCCGCCCACGCACGCAGGGCACAGGTCATCCGCGGTGCCCCGCCGGACCCCGCAAACGGCCCCGTGGTGCCTCCCCCGCTCGCCGCCTAGGTCGTACGAACCAGCCCAGATTCATAGATAGATTCATAAATCATAGAGTTGGAAGGGGCCTACAAGGCTATTGAGTCCAACCCCCTGCTCAATGCAGGAAACTAGAGGAGGGGTCTCCCATCCAAGTAATAAGCAGGCCCGACCCTGCTTAGCTTTCCACACTCAGAAAAGCAAGCTGAGCCAGTGTGAGCCACAGGCCTGTATAGGAAGGGGGGCCATTGAGGGTGTCTTGTCCAAGGGCCCACGAAAACCTGGAGCCAGCACTGAGCACAGTGAACTGACACTTTTGCCAAGCTTTCCCACTGTGATTCCCCAGTGCCAGCTTGGAGAGATCTCTTAATAATCTACTTTGGGGATTTCCCAATCCTGAATAATTGGGTGTTATTCCAGAAGCCTATTTATTGTTTGTTTGTTTGTTTGTTTGAAGCATTTTGTACCCTGCTTTTCCATTGAAAAAGCCTCCCAGAGCAGCTTACAGAGATCTTTCATAAGACAGTCCCTGACCTCAAGCTTGTAGTCACAACACAAAAAGACGGAGAGGGAGGAGAAAACAAGCAAACCCAGGCACTCTTTCTTAGTTGTAAGATGTCACCAACAATTCCATATACAAAGCTATGGTGCAACCACATTTGGAATACTGTGAACAATTCTAGTCACTGCCCCCCCCAAAAGGATATTGTAATGCTGGACAACCTAAATGATCAAGGGGCTGGAGCAAGTCCCTTTTGAAGAAAGGTTACAACATTTGGGGTTCTTTAGCTTAGGAAAATGGCAAGCAAGGGGGGGACATGGTAGAGATGTATAAAATTATGTATAGTGTGTGGAGAAAGTGGATAGGGAGACATTTTTCTCCCTCTCTCCTGAACACAGGGACAACAAATGAAGTTGAATGGTAGGAGATTCAGGACAGATAAAAGGAAGGACTTCTTCACACAGCGCAGAGTTAAAGTATGGAATTCACTTCCACAAGATGTAGCGATGGCCACCAACCTGGAAGTGTGGACGACTGTGACCAGGTCACCTGTGTGCCTTGCTCAGTCTGCTGTCCAGGGGCTGTTGGTGGGCAACTTCAATATACAGTATTTTTCCATGTATAAGACTATACTTTTTCCTAAAATCGCTAGACTAAAAATTGAGGGTCGTCTTATATATGGAAGTAAGCCAAGGAGAGAACCGTGCGGTTGCAAAACTGCCCAGTGGGGGGCGTCTTATACATGGGGGCGTCTTATAGACGGAAAAATACGGGTATTTATTATTATATTTGTTAATCGCCCATCTGTCCGGTCACCCTGGCCACCCTGGGCGATGGTGGCCGGGTGACTGGCCCAGCTCTTCCTTCTGATGGTTCTTTATCTTTATACCAGACTTGGACCAGACAGCCCTTCAAACAGAGGACACATTCAAAATAGAGGACAATCCTCTGGCAGCCTTTTAGATTCATAGATCATAGAGTTGGAAGGGGCCTACAAGGCCATCGAGTCCAACCCCCTGCTCAGTGCAGTAAACTAGAGGAGGGGTCTCCCATCCAAGTAATAACCAGGCCTGACCCTGCTTAGCTTTCCACACTCAGACAAACTGAGCCAGCGTGAGCCACAGGCCCTTCAAACTGTCCTCTGTAAAATTGGATACTTGGTCACTGTACTATGTGTTGCTGTTTCCTTCACTCCCAGACGATTCCCCAAAGGATTGCAATATGGGGGGGGGGAGGGGCCCTGCAAAGAGACTCCCTCCTTTTTTCGTGGAAATAATGCATGGGTAGAAACAGGTGCTGATAAGTTCAACCCGATGTGGTGAGATGAGATCACTGGAAATTTTCTCTCTCTCTCTCATTTGAACCCCGGGAGATTTCTACTTCTCCCTCTGCCCTCCTCCCTTCATTTCGCACCCTTTTCCAGCACATAATCCTTTGTATTTCTTTAAAAACCATCAATTCAAGAGACTTCTGAGTGGAACGAGAAAGATGAATTGGATGGGTGGAGGACTGACGCGAATCATATTTAGAAATAAACAAGACAAACTCCCAAATATTCTCCCTCCCCATCCCCTGCTTACGTTTTGCCCATTCAAAGTATTAATCAACCCAGTTAACATTCCCTCATGAACACCAGCTGCATTTTGTAACTGAGCAGCCGAGCTAGATCGGAGCCGCCAACCGGACTCTAGTAAGACATCAAATCACGGAGTTTGAAACATCGGAAGCTGCCTTATGCCGCGCCAGGCCATTGGTTGCTTTAGCTTAAGGTAGCCATGTGTCCTCTTTTATAGAGAACAATCCTCTATCTGAAAGGCTGCCAAAGGACCGTCCTCTCTTTGAAGGGCTGTCCTGTCCAATTCTGGTTTAAAGCCAGTGTAGCATAGTGGTTAGAGTGTTGGACTGGGAAGGGGAGATCCGGGTTCTTGTCCCCACTCAGCCATTGAACTCACTGGGTGACTTTGGGCCAGCTCTAGAAGCTCTAGCTTCTGCCCGGCCCGTGCCTGAGCGGCAGGAGCCCTCCATGGTGGTTTCAGGCACGAGATGCGTGGGATTGAGCCTGTGACCTTTTGCATGCCAAGCGTGCACTGTGCTACTGAGCGATGGCACTCTCTAGCTTCTTTTAATTCCCTCTCTGTTAACGCCCCCCACCCCCAATTCCACTCCCCCAGGGGCTATAATCTGAAATCTGACACAAAGGGAACAATAGAGGGAGAGGAGGGACCTGGAGAGAAGGGAAGCCATATGTAGTTGTTTCAGCAACACACCCTTAGACTTAGTTCCAGGTGGAGTTTCGAGTGGCCACTTACACATTGTCCAAAAAGAGGAAATGCATCACCAAAAAAAGAGAGGCCCAAAGTGTATAGTGATTTGCATAAGATTGCTGTCAAAAACTCAGTTTTCTCTCTGTGTCTCGGTAGTCTGTGGCTTTCCATTTTACCAGGCTAAAGTGGCACATAGTCATGCACCACCTGTGTGCAAGTTATCTAAAGATGCCTCATGCCTCAAGGTTAGACCAAGATCCAGTTAACCAGATTGAGTTATCTCAGCTACATTTCCTGTGGGAACTCTCAGCCCCGCCTTGGGGCCTGGGAAAACAGTCTTAGCCAGTCTGTGATTGGTTAACAGGGATCTCCATGGAGTTGCTAGGGGTGTGAGCATAAAATCAGGAGACGACAGCAGCCCTTCATCTTAGTTTCTGCCTCTGCGCTGGACTCCACATAGGTCTGTTTGGTCCTGTCCATGCTTAGGTACGTGTAGGCAGGTTTAGGTAAGCTTTGTTGTTTTAACCTTGAAGCATTGTTTCCAAACAAACTCTGCTTCTTGTATTTTCCCTTTTATTCCCTTTCCCTATGTAAATAAACTTACCACCTAGCTCAAGGATTAAGAACATAAGAAGAGCCCTGCTGGATCAGACCAGGGGTCCACCTAGTCAAGCATTCTGTTCACACAGTGGCCGACCAGCTGCCCACGAGAAACCCACAAACAGGATATGAGTGCAACAGCACCCTCCCGCCCATGTTCCCCAGCAACAGGTGTACATAGGCCTACTGCCTCTGATACTGGAGGTAGAATATAGCCATCAGGACTAGTAGCCATTGATATGCGTGCTTCCTTCTGCTTGGTGAGTGCTACTGTGTGCTACTGTGTGAAGTTTCAGGCCTGGGGCTTTGAAAGGAGAGTGCTGATTTGGGATCTTATTTTGTGTTGGGGATTGCTAAAAGAGCTGGGAGAGGATATTATGAGATATTATCTCTCCCCTCTTGCGTTTGCAAGCACAGCAGAGCAGACCCCAACTACAGTGGAAAGACGTGAGCATGCGGAGCTGCTGGTTAGAGCAGGATCAGCGATTAGTGGGTACAGGCTGCCCTTTTGGGCAGACTGGATCTTTACCTGGCTCCACCCTTATACTACCAGTAAGACAAAGTCTTTTGGAGGTTAAAAACAGAGTTTACTCACTCAGATCTTGCAGATTGGATACAGGCAGGCTTAAAAATGTATTTACAGTTGTGCAGGAATCATTTGGTAGTCAATGTGTTCTGAACTTGGGAAAAGTTCAGACATGCTACTCTCGGCTACATCTTCAGACGTGCTACTGTTACAAGTTCATGGCTCAGACTGTTCCCAGGCAGGAAGCGAAGGCACTGGCTACGCCCACATCCTGCCCCGGAGGACGTCTGGGTAATGTCCACAGAGTGTCTGCTCTAGGAGGCACAACTCTGTGGTCCCAATTACGTCATGCACCTATACATGGTGTGAGGTTTTGGCTGTGTATCCCCTACATTTTGTAAGCCCTAGGAGTGTCTTTTAAGGTCTGAGAGTCCCCTGGCTCAGACTGAGGTGGACGTAAAGGGAGGTGGCAGCCAACTGTGGCAACTATTTCTCCCTGCCTACACTGCTGGGAGCCAGGGCAACCCCCTTCCTTCCTTTCACAATTCCATATGCTAATTTATATATGTAGAGGTGCCCATTCAGAAATAATGACTCTCATTTAAATAGAAATACAATGCATCTGACCATAGTGGGGAAGACTGACCAATTGACCCATCTGCCTGCTCAGTCAGCTGTTCTCCAACTGCTGTCAGGTGTGGATAGGCAACTTTAAGACCCCAGCCTACGCGCTCCCTCCTTTCCTAGGGTTCTTTATCTTTAAACTGGATTTGAGATTGGACAGCCCTTCAAATAAAGGACACGTTGACGTTGAAATAGAAGACTGTTGTCTGACAACCCTTCAAATAGGGGGCTGTCCTCTGTAAAGTAGGGCACATGGCCACCCGAGACAAGTTATACCCTATAACCTCTTGTGCACACCACCCACAAACTCCAGAAAAAGATCTCAGTAGTGGCCCCTCGCTTGCAGAACTACAGTATGTTCCAATGGAGACCCACCAGGCCCCATCATTACAGGTCTTCAAGAGGGCCCTAAAGACTCACTGGCTTGCTTTGGCCTATAATTTAATAAGGAGCCAACTGGGGCCAGTGTGGGTATGCTGCTATTTGTTTTGAACCATTAATGTTGATCTTCTGTTTTGACCATTGCTTTATTATGGTGTGTGTGTGTGTGTGTGTGTGCGCGCGCCGCCTTGGGAGGGTTTGCCCCCAAAGGGCAGCTTATGCATCTTTTAAATAAAGAAATCAATCAATAATGAAAGAACAGGAGCACATTGCCTGCAAGTCCTCTCTTCTCTAACCACTAGGTTCCCCTCCTTTCCCATCCAACAGAGGATTCCTGGCTCCCAAAGCTTGCCCCTGATTCAACCTGGTGGGAACGAAGGGGGAAGGCCTCCCGTTTGTCTGGTATGTTTGGACGGGGAGGTCTTTATCACACAGTATCACTCTAGGAGTCAAGGGGTGAGAGGGAGAGCGAGCATCGCCGGCATCCAGCCTCGGAGTATGTATCTGTCTCCTCTGGCCGTCTCCATCCCCTGTCCATCCCGGGCTCCACATCTGGATTGCATCGTCTCCTGCACAGCTGCAGAAATTCACAGCTCACATCTGCTTCCAATACTGACATAACATGACTTCACTCGCTGCGGTGCTCAAGATCGCTGCTCACACTTGCTGAGTCACACCGGTGGCGGATGCCCCACCTGAATTCCCCTGTCGCTTCGTGGCACACTAGGGTCTGGAGATGGGCGTGAGATCCAAGGGGCGCAGTGACTGGCAGTGGGCTGGGAGATGCGTCTGGTCCGTTACCAATGCCCGGGCTTGTGTCAGAGCCAAGCGAAACGTGTGGAAAAAACACACGAGGCCCCGTCTGTGTGTCTTTCTGATAATATTTACATTTTTTTTTTTGAGAAACCATTTCCTGGTGTGATGGATCATGGGGAAAATCTTGCCAGGTGAATTTGTAACAAAGATGCTTCCCCCCCCTTTCTTTTTTAATCCAGAGTTATAAACCAGACCCTCCACTGTGATACTGGCTTATCAGTCAAAGACTGAAAATAAAAGATGGCTTTATTGCCACCTGCCCAAAAGGGCCCACAAAACCAGAAAAAAGGGCCCTAGCATGTCTGTGACATGGAGGCTGTACAAATAAAATTGCTTCTGTGTGGCAGATTTCAAAACCATGCTAAAAATCTAACTGTATATTTTGCAGGGCCTTGTCTGTGGCGGTACCTCAATTGATCTGCCTAACTGATTTCCTTCCCTGGACCAATAAAGACATGCCTTTTCTTGCAAGGTTTCCCAATAGCTGCTTTATCTGAATATTGTTATTGCTGCTCTTGATCTGATTTAGTTGCTTCTAATATTTAGTACTGAAATTCATTTTAGAGAATATATATATATATATATATATATGTATATATATATTCATTCTTCTTAATTTACATCTATTAGTCTGCTTTCTAAGGGATAGATAAATAGATATGTTTCCTTTAGAAAGCAGACTAATGGATTTAAATTAATTAGAAAAAAACAGTTAACACCAGACAGGATCAGGGCCAAGGCAGTTCTGAGGGTGGTCTTTCCTGGATCCAGACCTGAAGTAACTTAAGTCTGAAGAAATGAAGACTAGAGCAGGGTGGCCAAAGGGATCTCCTGGTAGATCACTGGGTGATTTGCAGCAGATTGGCAAGGATTTCCGGTTCCCGACTGTTTAACAAAAGGAACAACATGTGTTTTCCCACCAAAATTAGGCTGCCGAAATGAAGGAAGCTCAGGGAGGGGGAAGCCCAGGATTGGACTTTTGTATGAAAGGACTGTGAGCTCTGGTATTGAAAACAAATCCCTAGGCCAGAGGTACAGAACCTCAGATCTGGGGGTCAAATCCAGTTCACTGGGTACCCCAATCCAGCCCTCGGGTTCCCTAGAAAGTCACACCCCTTTCTCCTGGCCCCACCTCCTTTCACCCTGTTCTAAAAGGCTGAAATGCTTCTCTTAAGGCTTAGTTACTGGCAGGAAGAGCTTTAAGCTACAGTAGGCTGGTATTTTGGCCCCACCCCTTTTGTCTTCAGCTCCGCCCACCACTGGAATGCAGCCCCAGAGAGCTTCTCTGAAATGGAATTTGGCCCTCAGGCTGGAAGAGGTTTGACACCCCTGTGCTAGGGTCAGAATGTGCTCAGAGGCACGCTGCTCTTTCTTGCATTCTAAGTGTGTGTTTTTTGCAAATGGGTCTTGGTGTTGCAGTAAAAAAAATAAAAATACAGTAGATCCGACAAGCCCGAAGTCTTTCCACCCCTAGTCTAGAAAGTAGCAAGCAATATATTTGGTTCCATTGACCAGCCAAAGATAGAAGACAAGACTCCTGGTAATGTACAGCTGACTTGGCCAATTGAGAGGCTTCCAACTACCTGTCTGTCAAAAGAGCCGAGGCTTGGCCAATCCAGCGACTGCAGTGGACCTACAGTGATTGGTGAAAACTGAAATCCAACTCAGCTCCATTCTGGATTAACAGATTTTTACCTCTACTTGCCCACACATGCTCTCTGCTCATGAGGACTAGAAGCATGCTTTTATAAATTAAAACAACAGCCAAATGTCATGATTTTTCAGTCTAGCCTGACAGAGTTGGAAAAATAAAATGGCATTGCCTCATCTGTGTGTGCCGCCCTGGAGGTCCTCGGAAGGAGAGCGAGATACAGAGGTCACTGGTAAATTTGTTCCAGCGCTTGCGTGTGTTCTCAGTTCCAGAATTTAAACTGCCTTCCAAAAAAACAGTCGGGTCAGTTTGTGTTCCTTACTGTCAGGTTTTAGCTTGTGTAGTCCACATCAATTACATCGTAACTGTAAGAGATAATGAGCTTGTTTATGGAAAACAGAGAGCTGTTCTTGATTTGCGTGCTAAGTGGATTCGTGTCTGTGGCCGTTCTCATTTTCTTCCCATGCGGTTTAGCTTGCAGATTTTTTTGCCTAAATCCCGGGTGGGCTGAAGGCGGATCTGGATCGACGGGTAGATCTCTGGGTGATTTGGAGCAGAACGTTGAAATGAAGTTAGCTTAGCGTGACTAGGAGTGGACTTTTTGCCTAGAAGGCTTAGTCCTCAGTGGGCTGTCCCCTTGTGTGTGTGTGGATGGTGCCGTTCCACATTTGGTGAATGAGTTAATTATGAGTTCATTATTGGGGGATATATATCAGGGGTCGGGAACCTCTTTCAGCCTTAGGGCCAAATTCCATTTCGGAGAAGCTCTCGGGGGCTGCATTCCAGTGATGGGTAGGGCTGAAGGCAAAAGGGGCGGAGCCAAAATACAAACAATACCAGCAAATTGTAGCTTAATGCTCTTCCTGCCAGTAACTGAGCCTTAGGAGAGGCATTTCAGCTTTTTAGAATGGGGGGGAAATCTGCAGAAAAGCTGGGAGATCACCAAATGATCAGTGGTTAGGGGTGGGGCCAGGGAAGGGGCGTGGCCATTTGGGGAACCTGGAGGGCCAGTTTGGGACACCAGATGGGCCGGATTTAACCTGTGGGCTTGAGGTTCCCCACCCCTGGTATATAGGATGAAGAAAGTGGACAGCCACAAGATGTGGTGGTGGTCACTGGTTTAGATGGCTTTGAGAAGGGATGAGACCGGGGGACGACGACATGTAGGTCAAAACATCTGGAGGGCTACCACTCCTATCAGACCTAGTCAGCTCCATGACCTGCTGAACTTTGCAGCTAAGAATCTAGTGTGTGCCTAAAAGGTCAGTATGCAATTGCACACTAGCACTAACTTAAACTACGTTGCACTTGTGCAAGGGACCTCTAGTGCAACACCAATAGCGTTAGCTGGTGCGACAGGTTTTCCATGCCCACTAATGCTATCAGCCTAGTGGCCCCTTATGCTAGCACAACATAATTTACATTGGCTCTAGTGTCTGACTGGATACTGCCCAAAATTTGCTTTTTTCCTCCTCCCTCTCAATCCCCTTTCCTTTTGTAATTGTATTTTGGATAGTAAGCTGATCTTACTATCTAGCCAGCATAGATAGGATTTGTAGGCCAAAACATCTGGAGGACCACAGTTTGCCCACCCCTGGGTTAGACAAATTCATGGAGGAGGAGGAGGAGTTATCAACAGCTTGATAGCTAAACAGAACCTCCAAATTCAGTGGCAGTTTACATCATAACTACAGTCAGGTGGAGTGGAGAGGCAAAGAGCACTGGAGGCTTTGCCATCACATTCTGCTTGTGGTCTTCCTAATGGCCATCTGGCTGGCCAATAGGGGAGGGGCCATAGCTCAGTGGTAAAGCTTTGCTTTCAGAAGGTCCCAGGTTGAAATCCTGACATCTCTAATTGTTGTTGATGGTGTTTTTAATGGATCCCGTTGCAAGTAATAGGGCAAACCTCTGCCTGAGACTCTAGGGCAGGGGTGGGCAGAAGGTAGATCTCCAGATGTTTTGGACTTCAATGCCCAGAAGCCCCTGCTAGCATGGCCAATAGTCAGGAATGCTGGGAGCTGAAGTCCAAAACATCTGGAGATCTACTTGTTGCCCACCTCAGCTCCAGAGCTCTGTTGGTAGCAAGTAGCTGTTTCTAGTCAGTACGCAGCTGGATAGTCTGCACTTGATATATAGCAAGCAGATGTCCATGTTTCACTCCCATAGGGCTGAAGAACCTGTGGTGCCCCAGATGTTGTCAGACTCCAACTCCCATCATCCCTGTGGAGGAAGGGGGGCTGGCTGGCCCGCTACACCCCCACCCTTTCCTACTCCAAAGGAACCAAGACCCCCAGAGATCTCAAGGTACCAGATTACCAGCCTCAGCTGTCTGCAATCCTACTTGAATCTCTGTTCAGGGACTCGCCTTTAATTCTGTAACCTGGATTTAGATACTGAACCAAGCAGAGCAATCCACAAACACCATGCGGGGTAAAACCAAGACAAGGTTTATTCTGGTAGCATTTTACGTGTACATGCAGGAACCCCCAAAGGCTCTTTTCTTCACAATCCCCAATCAACAGGCCTAATGGTGATGGGTGATGGGAGTTGTAGTCCAACAAAATCTGGAGGGCCACACTTGCTTACATTGAACCGCATTTGCCATTTTAATGCTCTCTCACTGAGTTTGGAGAGATCCTCTTGGAGTTCTTCACAATCCCTTTTTGTTTTTACCACCCTAAATAATTTGGTGCCATCAGCAAACTTGGTCACCAGTCCTAATTCGAGATCGTTTTGTCTCCCAAGCGCCATGGGAGACAGGATGCAGGGCGAGATAAGAATGTCAGGATTGCCATGCTGGATCAGACCAAAGGCGCAAAATGAGGAGGCCAGAAGCAAGAGATGTGCACAATAACACCCTCCTGCTTGTGTTCCCCAGGAACTGGTCTTCAGAGGCATGCCACATAAAGCCACCAGTATAGCCCCCGCCGCCTGGGCCAGTCATACTGCCACCATGCTCCGGTTTCCTCATGTCAGGAAGTGGCTCTGGATTTTCCCCATAGCTACCACACCACCATGGGAATCAGCCTTGAACTGAATCCTAAATTAGAATGGGTTCTTCCGTCAAACCCAACACAGTTTGCCTTGAAATAAACCCTGCTTGGAACTAACTTCCTGCTGCCATCTTGTGACCAAGCTCAGCATCGCAGCCCATAAATATTCATCCTATTGCAAGCATAATTCGTTCCGGAACCGTGCTTGTAATCCAAAACACTCTTATATCAAAGCAAGTCTCTGGCGGGCGTGAATGGGGCCGATTTTGGCCCACTACGCCTGCTCAAGGCGAGCGGTTACAAGACGTTGCTTTTTTATCAAGTAAAAAATTATTTTAAAAAATTGCTTGTCTTGCACAATGCTCTCAGACCAAGTTACTTGCAATCCAAGGTATTACTGTACATATGTACTTTCAAAAAGCTTTTGACAAAGTCCCTTGCCAAAGGCTCCAGAACGAACTTAGCAGTCACTAGATAAGAGGGCAGATTAGTAACTGGTTAAATAACAGGAAGCAGAGGGTAGGGATAGACGGACACTTCTGGCAATGGAGGGATTTTTTTATTTATTTATTATATTTATACCCCGCCTTTTTTCCGGCAAGGAACCCAAGGCGGCTTACATAATCCTCCTCCTCCTCTCCATTTTATCCTCACAACAACCCTGTGAGGTAGGTTAGGCTGAGAGTCAGTGACTGGCCCAAAGTCACCCAGTGAGTTTCATGGCGGAGCGGGGACTAGAACCCGGATCTCCCGAGTCCCAGTCCAACACTCTCACCACTACACCACACTGGATGTAAACAGTGGCGTCCCACAGGGATCTGTATTGGGCCGAGCTTTTTAACTGGTCCATAAACGATCTCGAATTAGGACTGGTGACCAAGTTTGCTGATGGCACCAAATTATTTAGGGTGGTAAAAACAAAAAGGGATTGTGAAGAACTCCAAGAGGATCTCTCCAAACTCAGTGAGAGAGCATTAAAATGGCAAATGCGGTTCAATGTAAGCAAGTGTAAAGTGATGCCCGTTTGGGGCAAAAAAAATCTTCATATCACATATACACAGATGGGGTCTGAGCTGGCGGTGACCGAGAGAGGGATCTTTGGGTTCTGGTGCATAGCTCAATCAAAATGTCGACCCAGTGTGCAGCTGCCATAGGGGGGAAAAGCAAATTCCATGTTGGGGATAATTGGGAAAGGAATTTTAAAAAAATGCCAACATCATAATGCCCTTATATAAATCTGTGGTATGACCCTACTTAAAATACTGTGTACAGTTCTGGTCTCTGTGTCTCAAAAAAGGATATTGTAGAGTTGGAAAGGGTGCCAAAAAGGGCAAGCAAAATTATCAAGGGGCTGGAGAAACTCCCCTATGAGAAAAGGTTACAACATCTGGGGCTCTTTAGCTTAGGAAAAAGGCGAGTAAAGGGGGATATGATAGAGGTGTATAAAATTATGCACGTTGTGGAGAAAGTGGAGAGAGAGAAGTTTTGCTCCCTCTCTCATAATCCTAAAACCTGGGGCATTCAATGAAGCTGAATGGTGAGAGATTCCAGACAGACAGCAGGAAGTACTTCTTCGCACAGTGCATAATTAAATTTGGTGGTGTATATGATTCTCCCTGTCCCCATTTCATCCTCACAACCCTGTATGGTAGGTGAGGGGGAGAAAGAGTGAATGGCCTATGGTGTGAACTGTCCAGAGGGTTTTGGCTATTGGGTGGTATAGAAATTTAAATGAATAAATAACTAAAATACATTTCATTTTCCAGAAGCCACAGTTGGGCAATACCTTTATTAGGACCAACCAAAACTCCATAAAAATGTGCAAGCTTTCAAGTTTCGTCTCCTCCCATATGTACCTGCCCGGACACTAAGATCTGCATCAGCGGTCCTTCTCCGAGAGCCCCTGCCAAAGGAAGTGAGGCAGGTGGCTACCAGGAGGAGGGCCTTTTCTGCTGTGGCACCCCGGTTATGGAATGAGCTCCCCAAAGAGGTTCGCCTGGCGCCTACTTTGTATTCTTTCCGGCGCCAGATGAAGACCTTTCTGTTCTCCCAGGCATTTTAATCATTTTAATCTTGTAATTTTTAATTCCGTTATTGTAACTGCTGCTGCTAGCTCTGCTGTTTGTTTTTAATCTGTGGTTTTAAATTTTATATTTTATATTGTATTTTATGATTTTAACTGTTGTAAACTGCCCAGAGAGCTTCGGCTATTGGGCGGTATAAAAATGTATTAAATAAATAAAGTTCTCCAGAACTCTTCATCAGGCTAGAATGGTACAAAAGGCTACAAAATTTGGGTAAGTGTGGCCATGTGAGTTCTGCAGTTTTGACAGTCCCAGTCCCAAAACAGAGATTGCAGATTGAACCAAGTAGTCAGAGGAAAGTCTTGCAGGTAAAAGATCACACCTAGCAATGAATTTTCGGAGCCCAGGGCAGCAATGGCTGCTCTCAGTTTCTGAAAACGGAAAGGCCAGCTGTAACTCTGGTCCACTTCTTGCCTTGGGTGAAACACGTAGGTCTCTGAGTTCACGTAGAGCAGAGTTGCAGAGAAACAAGACAGGTGGTGTGCAAGGTAGAGAAGTCAATTGAAGCCGAATTGTAAATTTGACCTTGTGAATATGACCTGATCACATGCAGAGGGCTTCTTAGGCCAAGGGCCATGTGCAGTTCTACTGAGGGCTCCACCACGCAGCTTTAGGGCCACAGGTTGCCTACCTCTGACTTACGTTACGGCATCTCTTGCTAAATGTGACGTGGAACACAGAGCTGCCACCAGTGAACAGCAGCTGTGTGTTTGACTCCTCTGTCCTCCTCTGTCCAGTGGAACTTCCTCCTATCTCGGTGTCATAGGCCCCATCTGAGGTTCTGTACATTTGCATGTCAGAGAAATGTTTGCTGAGGGGCAAATCTTTGGCCAACTGCAGTAGCCATCAAGACAAAACATATTATCCGTGCTACGAAGACTCCATACCTTAATGGAGAGGCAACGTGAGTGGAGCAGGTAAAGCCCCCCAGATGATTTGGGCTACAATTCCCACCATCCTTAACCATTGGGCATGCTGGCTGGGGCTGATGGGAGCTAAAGTCCAAAACATCTAGCGTGTACCAGGTTGGGGAAGGCTGGGTTAGGGTGCCGGAGTAGAATTGGGGAGATCCAGGTTCAAACCCCCACTCAGCCACTGTGAGATCACTGGATGACCTTATACACCAGTCACTCTTTTTCACCCTCACTACTTCACAGGGTTATTGTGAGGATAAAATGGGGAAAGGCAGAACCATGTACAGCACCCTGGGCAATTAAATGCTATCAAACTGGGAAGGCAAGACCCTACCGAACCCATCATTACAGGGAGATAATCCGTATATGACTTGATCTGGATTCTGCATGCATTCTGCAATTCAGCATTCTGAGGGTCTCAACTTCGTTATTAAACAAAGAAGAAAAGACAAGTTCTTAGTTCCCAAGGCTCGAAAGCATGTGAGCTATTATTCCAGCCAAAATCCTGGAAGTCAGAGGAGGAAACAAGCAGGGTATCAAGCAGTTAATTAAAATATCAGCGCCTTTGTGAAGGATCACCAACAGGATCCTCTGCGTGAGTTCGGCGCTTAATGGGTTAACCGGCTCTGAATTACAGCTCGTACGAGCGCTGGCAATCACCTACGAGGCTTTCGCACACAAGAGGAAACCGCAGCCCTTTAAATGTCCAAATAAGGCTTTTATTTGTTTACACAAAACACAGAGCAGGAACTAACAGCTTTCCAGGAATACTACAACAGCAACACAACCTTAGCTGACCCCTGGGTTTCTCAATGAACAGGCTTAGGCTAGCGGAGTGAATCTAGTCAATTACCTCAGACCAAAGACTCTGCGTCTAGTCGATGTCAGCCTGGCTCTGGGTCGGCCGATTCGTGGATGAGAAAGGCGTACTCGGCTGCCGCTTGGAAGGTGGATCTGGCCCCGAAATACCCGTGGTTCCCAACAACCCTAAACCGGAAGGGAGAGGGGTTTTCTACCCCCGAGTTCCCGCTCTCCCCGCCCTCCAAGTCAGGTGGGGGCTTATGCCTGCCCCTTCGTTTCAGGTGGGCTTATTCCTGCCCGGGAAGAAGGTGACGTACTAGTACTTTGCAGCTCTTTGAGACTGCCCTGATAGTTTGATGATCCTTGATGGTCCTTCCTTGGTTTTGTGGATCTCCACCGAGACTCTCCTTTGTTGGGGATGATGGTCTGTCTGCTACTTCTCCGATGACTTCATCCTCCCTTCCTTGCCCCCTCCCTTGGGTGAAAACCGTGTGTGTGTGTGTGTGTGTGTGTGTGTGTGTGTGTGGACCTGTGTTGGGCTTTCTCCACACCCTCCCATTTGAGGAAAGATGGCATTGGGGTCCACCACCCCAATCCCTATCTAACTATCTCCTACTGAGAAAGCCCGGGACAACCCATCTGCCACGATGTTGTCCTTGCCCTTGATGTGTTCGACTGAAAAATCAAAATCCTGCAGGGCTAAACTCCACCGCAACAACTTTTGGTTGGACCCCTTCACCCTGTCCAGCCAACACAAGGGGGAATGGTCGGTCTGCAGCCGAAACCGGCGGCCCCACAGGTAGGGGCGAAGCTTGGTCACTGCCCACACTATTGCTAGGCATTCTTTCTCGACAGTGGCCAAGTTTCGCTCCCGAGGCAAAAGTTTTTTACTTAGAAAGGCGACAGGGCACAGTCCTTGCCCTGGCCGTTCCTGCAGCAAGACGGCTCCCATCCCTGCTTCCGAGGCATCCGTCTGCAGGACAAAAGGGGCCTCAAAATCTGGGGCTTGCAGCACAGGGGCTGCCATCAGGCAGGCTTTCAATCCCTCAAACGCTGCTTGGCAAGCGGCTGACCATTGGACCTTAACGGGTTGCCGCTTCTTGCACAAATCAGTCAGGGGGGCGGCCAGCTGGCTAAAATGGGGCACAAACTTACGATAATAGCCAGCCAGCCAGCCCTAAAAAAGCTTGGACCTGTTTTTTCGTCTGGGGTTGGGGCCAGGTGCGAACCGACTCGATCTTGGCTTCTAGGGGCTTGACACTACCTCCCCCCACCTTATGTCCAAGATACTCCACCTCCCCCCGCCCGACCTGGCATTTTTTTGCCTTTACAGTCAGCCCGGCGTCCTGGATCCGCTGAAATACCTGGCGGATATGTTGCAAATGCTGCTCCCAGCTGGAGCTAAAAATGGCTATATCGTCCAGATATGCACAGGCGAACTCCCCCAGCCCATTCAACATCCCATTTACCAGCCTCTGGAAGGTAGCCGGACCGTTTCGGACCCCAAAGGGGAGGGTGGTGAATTGGAACAGCCCCAGGTGGGTCACAAAAGCAGACTTCAAGGCAGCATTCGCATCGAGCGGGACCTGCCAATAACCCTTTGTCAGATCCAGGGTCGTAATGTACTTGGCCCCCCCCAAGTCGTTCCAACAGCACATCCATGTTGGGGATGGGGTAGGGGTCCGGGACAGTCACCTTGTTTATCTTCTGATAATCCACGCAGAACCGGACACCCCATCCTTCTTGGCCACTAACACTATAGGGGAGGACCAGGGGCTCGAGCTGGGAACAATGACTCCAAGGTCCAGCATGGCTTGGACCTCATCGGCGATGACCTGGGCATCGGGCCCCACCGCCCGGTAGGGTAGGGATTGTATGGGGGGGCTATTCCCTGTGTCAATGGTGTGTTGTGTGAGTGTGGTGCATCCCGGACGGTCAGAGAACATGGGTTGGAAATCCTCTAAGACTTGGGTAATCTGCCGCCGCTGCTGTTCCGACAGAGAGGGGGACAGTTGGATCTCATCCATGCCTCCCCCTTCCCCCCATTCGGCCAACAAATCCCCATCAGAGGTCCCCTGATCCGCACACTCCTGCACTCCCCCCACCTTCGTTCCCCGTTCCACATACAATTTCAACATGTTAACATGAAATACCTTTTGTCTCCCCGGCTGTCCAGGAAAAGCCACTTGATAATTCACCTCCCCCGACCTTCCAATCACAGTCCCCGGACCCTCCCATTTCAAACACAATTTGTCCGTTTTTTGGGGGCGCAGAACCAACACCTGGTCCCCCACTTCAAAAGTCCGTGGCACAGCCGTCCGGTTGTACCACGCGCTCTGCCGCTGTTGTGCTGCTCCGAGGTGCTGTTGTGCCGTCTCCCGCACCTCCCGAAGGACAGTTTGGAGGTGCTGCATGAAGGCATGCACCGGCATGGAAGATTCTGCGGCAACCTCCTCCCATTCCACCCGTAACAGGGCCAAAGGTCCTTTTAGCTCCCTCCCAAACATCAGTTCATTGGGGGAGAATCCCAGGCTCTCTTGGGGGGAGTCCCGGTATGCGAACAACGGGTAGGGGAGAGCTTGATCCCAAGTCCCGGGGTGCTTAGCCGCATACGCTCTGATCATTTTCTCAAGAGTCTGATTGAACCGCTCCACCAGCCCATTTGTCTCGTGATGATAGGGCACCGAAGTCAGATGCTCCACACCCCCCAGTTCCCACATTTTTAAAAATAATTTGGACACGAATCCCGTGCCGCAGTCCGAAACCACCATGTGGGGCATTCCTAGGCAGGCGAAAAGAGAAAGGAGAGTCTTAGCCAGGCTGGTAGCGGAAATGGAGGCTAGGGCAAAAGCCTCGGCATAGCGGGTGGCAAAGTCAACAACAGTCAGTATAAACTTCTTCCCCGTCTTGGTGGGGGGATTCAAGGGTCCCACAATGTCCAACCCTATCCTTTCAAACGGGGTGCCCACAATGGGTAGGGGTTGAAGGGGGGCTTTCGGGTGGTCCCGGTTATGCCCCACCCGCTGGCAGACATCGCAGGACCGGCAATACTCTCGGACTTCATTCGCCACCATGGGCCAGTAGAACCCTTCCGTCACCCTGGCCAATGTCCGTTTCTGTCCTAAATGACCTCCCCACGCTACATCGTGGGCCAATTGCAGCACAGCCTGGCGGTACCTTGCAGGCACAACTAATTGTCTTTTCTTCGGCTGGGGGCCCGTTTCGGTTTTTTGGCAGAATTCTCGATAAAGGGCTCCTGCCTCCCACAAGAAATGTTCTGACTGGTCCCCTGCCCCCAACACTTGACTGGCCCGATCCCGGCACTCTCGGAGTGACGGGTCGCTCTGCTGTTCCTCCTGGAACACCTTTTGAGCCCCAAAATCTCGGGCCATTGGGGCGAACCCCCCTTGGTCCTCCTCCCTCCCCGAAGCAGAGGGGGGCGGCGGAGAACGGCTGACTGCCGGGGACACTTTACCGCGACCGGGACGGGGGGCCGGAGGGCTGGGAGGCTGGGGGGCCGGAGGGCTGGGAGGCTGCGGGGCAGGGGCTTGCTTGGCCTGACGTCGTGTCCCCACCCCCACCTTGACCTGGGCAGCCCGGAACGCAATGTCGTTCCCAATGATGATCCCCCATTCTTGTTGTCCATGTACTATAACGTCCACTTCCCCCTCCCATCCCCTGTACTTGACCCAGACCCGGGTAAGGGGAACAGCTATGTTGGGGGAGTTATAGGGTTTTATGGCGCAGGTGCGCCCTTTTAACAACTGTCTCTTCTTCACCTTACTCCGAGGTAAAGCAGTTATGTCCGCCCCAGTGTCCCTATACCCCACATGGGAAACATTGTTCACAGAGATGGACTCACAGAATTTGTTCTGGCTCCAACGCAGCTGCTCCGGTGAGGCAATGCGCATCAGGGATGCCTGCGAGATGGCCCCAAGGGAATGCTGTCCTCCGCTCCTCAGGGACCGCGCCGCGTCTTCCACTTCTTCCTCGAGGGACGAGCTGGACTGCTGGTCCTCCTCGTGTTCCTCCGGTTCGCGGAACTCTGGAGCGAGCATCCCTCCCACCTTGCCCGGGGATGCCTTGGAGTTACGGTTCTTCGCGAGGAGCTTGGGGCAACTCCTCTTGAGATGCCCTGGTTCTTTACAATAAAAACAGCCACTGGTGCTGGGGCTTTCCTTGGACTTGCTTGGGGCTCCCTCCCGAGGTTTGGGGTTGCCTTTTTCTGTGCTCCCTTTAGCCCCGCCACGACTGAGGCTGCCCCCCTTTGTCCCTTTGGGCTGCCGATATAGTCCCATTTGGTCGGCCAGTTTGCCCATTTCCCGACAGTTTGGGGGGTCCCGATCCCTCACCACCGTAGCCAAGTCCTCCGGGATAGTGGCACAAAATTGCTCTTGAATCATGAGTTCCTGCACCTCCGCCAAAGTGGTTTTCCCGGTGGCCCCAATCCACGCGTCCCAAACCTGCCCCAGGTGCGCCATCCAGGAGGCATACGTGTCCCCTGGGGAAGGCTGTCCGTAACGAAATTTACGGCGACAATGTTCGGCTGTGAGGGCAAACCTTTCCCTTACAGCCTCCTTGAATGCCCCATAGTCCAAGGGGGCAGTTTGGGTGTGAATACCCAGGAGGTCAGCCAGCTCCCCGCTGACCTGAGTCCTTAAGGCAGACATTCTTAAATTGTCCGGCACCTTCTGCTCCAGGCAAGCAGCCTCGAACAGGGTGAAAAAGATCAACACATCCTGCCTGGACTGGTAGGTGGGGAATTGCTTCCTGTCCCATTTAGGGGTCGGGGTGCCCCCACTCTGGGGCGCAGGGGGTCTCCCTTATCCGGCACCCGCGGTCAGCCTGGCCAACTCCAGCTGCATCTGCAGCGCTGCTTGTTGCTGCTGGATCATTTCCTGTTGATGCCGCATCAACTCCCTGGCCTGCTGCCAATTAAGTTGGGGAAAGAGGGCATCCAACCCTCCTCCCCCCATGGCTCCACCAGCAACCCTTCCGTCGAGGTCTTCCTCTAACTCAGGGTCCCTCCTCTCGCTTCCCCTGACACTACTTGTAAGGCTGGGGCTACCCCACTGCTTGGGTTCCTGCCCTACCAGCAAAGATGAGGGGGCTCCCCCCTCCCTGTTTTGCAGTCTTCGGCCACACTACCCACTCCATTGTGGAGATTTGGCTCCCTTCTCTGATTGGGGTCTCTGGGCTGCTCCCTAGCTCCAACTGTTCCTGGCTCAGGCTGTTCATTTCTTTGGTCTGAGTGCTTTCCAGCAATCCGCTAGCCTGCCCTAGACCCTGTTAGTTCCGACTGTTAAATGTGGTTTCCAATTGTCCCGTCGTCTGCCACCATGTGAAGGATCACCAACAGGATCCTCTGCGTGAGTTCGGCGCTTAACGGGTTAACCGGCTCTGAATTACAGCCCGTACGAGCGCTGGCAATCACCTACGAGGCTTTCGCACACAAGAGGAAACCGCAGCCCTTTAAATGTCCAAATAAGGCTTTTATTTGTTTACACAAAACACAGAGCGGAACTAACAGCTTTCCAGGAATACTACAACAGCAACACAACCTTAGCTGACCCCTGGGTTTCTCAACGAACAGGCTTAGGCTAGCGGAGTGAATCTAGTCAGTTACCTCAGACCAAAGACTCTGCGTCTAGTCGATGTCAGCCTGGCTCTGGGTCGGCCGATTCGTGGATGAGAAAGGCGTACTCGGCTGCCGCTTGGAAGGTGGATCTGGCCCCGAAATACCCGTGGTTCCCAACAACCCTAAACCGGAAGGGAGAGGGGTTTTCTACCCCCGAGTTCCCGCTCTCCCCGCCCTCCAAGTCAGGTGGGGGCTTATGCCTGCCCCTTCGTTTCAGGTGGGCTTATTCCTGCCCGGGAAGAAGGTGACGTACTAGTACTTTGCAGCTCTTTGAGACTGCCCTGATAGTTTGATGATCCTTGATGGTCCTTCCTTGGTTTTGTGGATCTCCACCGAGACTCTCCTTTGTTGGGGATGATGGTCTGTCTGCTACTTCTCCGATGACTTCATCCTCCCTTCCTTGCCCCCTCCCTTGGGTGAAAACCGTGTGTGTGTGTGTGGACCTGTGTTGGGCTTTCTCCACAGCCTTCAACAGTGCTTTGCCACTTTGCCAGGACAAACAGAAACAGTTGTACAAAACAAGCAAACATACACAGACTTGCTTAATTTGAAAAGTTTATATATACAATGCCCTAAATCCAGCTTTTCTTGATGCAGATTCCCCCCCCCCCCCAGCACAAACATATATACAATCCTGGTCTTTGTCCAGGAGCTATCACTACAAAGCCCAGTATTTTGGGAGAATAAACCTCTCTCTTGTCTGTTATGGGAAGGAATCTTTGGAAGGTCCACATGTCAGTTACTTGAGCTGCCAGGGCAACGCTCTGCTGCCATTTCTTGATTGTGGGATTACTACTCCCTTTCCACATGCGTAGCAAGACTAACCTATATACCCAGAGACATGGCACAACTCATGTGCCCACAGCAATCATGTTGTAGTGGGTGGCGAGTTTGGGGGCATCAGCAATGTCACACGGACTGTTCTTAGGCACCCCAACCTTCCCCCCACCCCACCCAGGTTGACTCGTGCGCATCTGCACATCTCCATGGTTGGCTACCAATGCAGTGCATTTTTATTTTAATATTATGGGTGGTACCAGTGATAACATATAACAGAGGTGCAGAACCACAGACCTGGGCACCAAAGCTGGCCTCCTAGGCCCCCCCAGACAGCCACATTCCCTTCCCCTGGCCTACACTCCCTTTCCCCCAACCATGGATTGTTGGGTGATTTCCCAGCTTCTGTGCAGTTTGTTCCCCATTCTAAAAGGTTGAAATGCCTCTCCTAAGACTTAGTTACTGGCAGTCAGAGCTTAGAGTTAAAAGATATCAGAGCCAAAATACCAGCTTTTTTGCTTTCGGACCCACCCATCACTGGAATGTGCCCCCTCCCAAGAGCTTCACTGAAATGGAATTTGGCCTTCGGGGTGTAAGAAGTTTTGCACCCCTGACATGGTAGTTTGGACTTGACAAGACCGCTGTTCTGTTGTGGGATCTTGGTGTGTCCCCTCAAAGGTGCTTGAATCAGAACTGCTTGCCCAAGCAAAGAGCAATCAGCTCAGCCTGGAAAAATATACATTTGAATAGGTGTGTGGGAAGGGTTTCTGTAACTAGCAAAAATACCCTAACAGCTAGTACATAACTTCACTAAACTACTCCCCATCACCACACCTTGTGCTGTGCTAGTGGCTGCATGGGCTGGTTGTGCCAGACATTTAAAGTTTCAAGATGTAAAATGTGCAGGTGCACAGATGAAGAAAACAAATCAGGATGCACTATTGCGCCCAGCTGTGCAGCTGCACACATGAAATAGCTCAGGGTGAAGGGGAAATTCACACATATATACACACAAAAAACTAATTGCCCCCAAAAGCAAAACTCAGAGTGCTCCCCCCACCCCCAGATGGCTGAAAGGTCGCCAAAGGGAAGGCAGCCAAGATCATGGAAGGCAAAGGACAGGGAATAGCAGAAACTGACACCAAAGGGAGAGAGGGGGCAGAAAGTTCCCCAAACTGGTTCTCCAACCCCCACTCCCACCGTTCAGGTGTAACAAGAGTGCGTCACTTTTCCACGCTGGAAATGCTCACACGGCAACAGTGCAAGAATGAGAAGGCGGTGGGGAATCAGGTCAGAAAATAATGGGAGAGATGGAAATTACAAGAATGCAATGTGGGTTGCCCCAGATACTATGCTGTGTGTGGAATCAGTGTGCAAGCCATTATAGTTATGAAAAACACTACTGTGGCTCTCTCATAGGAACACAGGAAGATGCCTTATACTGTGCCAGTTCAATAGAAGAATTGGGATAAGCAAACTGGCAAGAGTAGATTTTTTTTTTAATGCCATTTGCTTTGGCATGCACTTAGGTTTTTTTGGGTCGGGTAAAGTCCATGACTTACTGCCTAATCTGGTGAGTTTTTACAAGTATATCTAAACATTTAACAAGTTGGTTTTTTAAAATATATTTTTAATGAATAAAACACGTCTTTTTAATTACAGGTGGGGACACCACAGTTTTATACATTCTATAGCTGTGAGAGGCTTGGATTGTATTATATTGTTTGTGTGCACAGATCAGCCTTACCATTTTGTATACTACCACTGAAGAAAACTCTTGGTACTGGTTCTTGTTTGTTTATTTAGGAACTATAGCACAGCATAATTACAATTTTGTCCATTTGTTTGTTTGTAAGCCTGCAGTATACAGATAAAACCACATTGTTTAGACTTCTTTAAAAAAATTCTATTCTCACCGGTTTGCTTATCCCGATTCTTCTATTGAACTTGTTTTGTTGGGATATGCTATCCTGTTGGTTTGTTATACTGAGCCAGACCATGGGTCCATCTAGCCCAATATTGCGGACACCGACTGGCAGCAGCTTACCAGGCAGACATTTTCCCTGCTCTACTGGGAGATGCAGGGGATTGAACTTGGGACCTTCTGCATGCAAAGCAGGGCCTCAAAGCTACGGCCCCTCCCTCTCCTCTGTCTGCTACAGCTAACTCTTTTACCCATCTCAGCCCTTGCAACTCAAGTCTAGTCTAAAGTGGATCTGGATATTGGACATACACACTCCTGCGATGGGCGGATGCATAGTGCATCTCTCTATGCTCGGCACACAGACACCTTACGGCAGGGGAGGGCAGAAGGTAGATTTGGATCTACCGGTAGATCTCTGGGTGATTTGCAGCAGAGTAGCAAGGATTTTTGACTCCCCAATATTTAGTTCTTGCAGCAACAAAATGACTCTTCTTTGCACCTCCACCCCAAATTATGCTGGTGAAATGAAGAGACCTTGGGGTAACCAGGAATGAATTATTGTGTGGCGGGACTGTGAGCTCTATTTAATACTGGTACTGAACACAAATGCTTTTTTCCCCTTGTGAGGCTCCAGTCGGGATCTCAGGGTTCTAGTAAAAAAAGAAAAGTGAATCCTGCCAGCCTGACCTCCGCCCAACCCTGCCTTACAGCGCCTCCTGCAGGCCCTTTGCTGACGCTGCCACAACAGCCTCCCGCACAAGTAAAATGGTTTGTTCTGCCCCTGAGAAGTGAAACAGCAGCAAGTCGCTTACGCAGGAGGAAGAGAAGCTGATGCAGGGCCAGTTTTGACATGTGGATGAAAACTGCTCCAGTTCCCCCAGCTGCTGAGAATCAATCCTGCCTCTTCATTTTTTCAATCCTGTTCTAAAAAGAGTCCTGCTGGATCAGGAGAAAGGTCCATCCGGTCCAGGGATGTAGAAACTCAGCCCAGGGGGCCAAATCTGACCTTCATGGGATCCTAAACCATCCCTTTGGGGTTCCTCAGATGGCCATGTTCCCTTTCCCGTAACCACCAATCATTGGGTGGTTTCCTGGTGTTTGTGCAGTCCCCCCCCCCCATTCTAAAAGGTTGAAATGCCTTTTTGAAGGCTCAGTTGCTGGCAGTCAGAGCTTGAAGCTACAATATGTTGGTATTTTGACCCCGCCCCCTTTGCCTTTGGCCCCACCCACCACTGGAATGCAGCCCCCGAGATCTTCTCTGAAATGGAATTCGGCCCTTCGGCTAAAAGAGTTTCAACACCCCCAATCTGCACCCCAATTCCCACAGGGGCCAACCCGATGCCTCATGAGAAGCCCACACGCAGGAGAGGAGTGCAACAGCCCACTCTCACGTTTACCCTTAGCAACTGATATTTAGAGGTATACTGCCTCTCAACCTGGAGGTTCCTCATAGCCATCACAACTACTTGCCACCAATAGACTTATCCTCTATTCCATGTTTAATAACAAAATCTGGGTTTTTTTGTTTCTCGGTTAAGCTACCGTGTGGTAGGGTATTTTCCACATATATTGCACTTCAAAATGTTCAAAATATCTCGCATGTATTACCCTGGTAATCTTTACAAACAACCCACTAAGGTGGGCCAGCATTATTATCCTCCTCCTATTGTAGAGGAGAAGGGCGGAGATTCAGAGAACGGTGACTTGCCTAATCCTGAGGGCACTTAGTGAGTTTTACAGTGGAGCTGAGATCTGAGCCAGAGGCTCACATCAGAAGTTCACAACTCAAATTCCTAAGTGCCAGACCGGCTAGTAAGTGTGCAATCTTATCTATGTTTAGACCCAAAAAAGTTGTTTAAAAAGGACTTTTTTCAGTCTAAACATGCATAAGACTGTGCCCTAAGGTGATTTTGAAAATCTGAAACTGAAAGCAAAGCAACTGGTCACTTTCCCCTACCCTCTGCTTTGCTTAACATCCAGCCTGATGAAGAATCCTGGAGAACTCGAAAGCTTGCTCACTATTTTATGACATTTTTGGTTGGTGGTAATCACGGTATTGCCTGACTGTGGATTTTGGAGGGTTTCTTTCCTTATGACCAATGCAGCTACCCTTTGCTTTTTATTTGCTGAATCAGACCCAAAACGTCTGTCCAGCCTTCCACTTCCCACAGAGACCAGTAAGATGCTTCCTGGGAAGCTCACAGACAGGGCATGAATGCCACAGCTTTCCCCTATTGTGTGTGCTAAGCACCTGGTACTCAGAGGTACACTGTGTCTGAATCTGGAGGTTCCATTTACCTACTGCATGGCTAAATTGCAGCTGGGGCATGCTTTCTTAAAAGCAAAAAAAGCCACTTGTGTGCTTTGTGGAGGCTGCCTAAGACAAGCTTTTGAGAACCTCTGTTCTGCACTAGGGTTTACTCTGCTCCTAAAACTAATTGGCAATATAAGCCTGAAATTTTGCTTCCATCCCTCTGACTACCCTATTTTTTTTCCTGCCTACCTCTATTTTCCAAAACCACCAGACTAATCCTATATCCTTCCCTATTTCTCACCTCCAGCCTGCGCTGTGCAGACCTCCAAATTCTAACACCTTAGCGACTAGCACCCTTCCTGAAGTATCACAACAGATCCCTCTATATGACCAGGCTACATCATAAGGAACAGAAGAGGCATCAGTCACAGAGGTGATACCCTTCCTGAGATATTGCTGGGCCCCTGCTCAGCGGCTTCCCAAGAATTTCCCGGGCTGTAACTCTCGGCCGAGTGGATTCTCTGATGTGTAGTCAGGGTAGAGTGGGAACTGAAGCTCCTCCCACATTCATTGCAGATGTACGGTGTATAGCCTGAGTGCGTTCTCATGTGTCTCGTGAGCTTTGAGCTAGAAATGAACCTTTTCCCGCACTCGGTGCAGCCATACGGCCTCTCTCCCGTGTGGACTCTCTGATGCGTGTTTCGGGTCGACAAGTGGCTAAAGCTTTTCCCACACACGTTGCAGAGGTAAGGCTTCTCTCCCGTGTGGATTCTCTGGTGTTTGCTGAGATTGGAGCTGTAGCTAAAGCTCTTCCCACACTCGGGACAGCTGTATGGCTTCTCGCCAGTGTGAACTCGCAGATGTTTTGTAAGATCTGAATTCTGTTGGAAGCATTTCCCACAGTCCGGGCAGCCATATCCACATGGCATCTCTTCCATGTGGATCCTCTGGTGAGTGACAAGGCCTCGGTGCTGGCTGAAGCAGGCCCCACACTCTGAACAAACATAGGGCATCTCCCCGGTGTGAGTTCTCTGGTGGATAAGTAGGTTGGAGCGCTGGGCAAAGCATTTCCCGCACTCAGGGCACTGGTGTGGCTTCTCCCCCGAGTGAATTCTCTGGTGTTTGAGAAGGTTGGAGCTCTGGCGGAAGCATTTGCCACATTGGGGACACGGGTAAGGCTTTTCTCCCGTGTGTATTCTCCGGTGAATTGTGAGGCTCGAGCGCTGAGTGAAGTGCTTGCCGCATTCGGGGCACTGATGGGGACTCTCTGCTGTGTGGACTCTCTGGTGTTTAATGAGAGCTTGATTTTGGTGGAAAAGTTTCCTGCTCTCAGGATTCTGGAAGTTCCTTTGTCCTGGCTGCACTCTGCCGCTAGGACCCTTCAGCCCATTTTCAGTGCTTCGGTTGGCTTTCTTCTCCACACGGTCACTGCTGGAACCACCAGTGTCTGAAACGGAAGGGAAAAAGAGACCATGTTTCCCAATGAAATTTGTTTCCAAAGATGCCAAGGAGGGAGAAAATCTTACAAGGGTCAAGAAGGTTTTCAAAGGGCAGAACAAACTGGCCTGAGGAGCATATCCCAAGCCCAAATCCCACCTAGGTCTCCTTACAATGGTCTAGTTTTGAGTGAAGTGGTCAACCTGTGTCTAAGTTGTACCATTCTGGAAGTGATGGCTCATCCTATATACCAGGGATGAGGAACCGTGAGGCTTCCCCATCAAGCCCACATGCATCTTTTGCTGTTATCTCTAATCACTGATTGGAGATAAGACGGTATTTAAATGCAACGAACCTTTAAATACCCTGCAAAGAATCAAGGTGTTGGATAGCTCAAAATCTATACATTTTGCAGGGAGAAGAGCTGCTTGCTTGTGAGTAGACATACATGGGCTTGGTATTTGGGATGCTGTTAGAAAGTGTTGCTGAGTGATTCAACCCTGCTTACTTCTGAGTACATGCAGAAGCCTTGTCCTGCTTACTTCTGAGTAGGCACAAAATGGTAATTACCATTTTGTCCCGCCTACTCTGCCCTTGACCCCGCCCACGGATGCAATGCAGCCCCCTGAAACCTTTCCCATTTTCAATTTGGCTCTGGGGCTGAAAAAGATTCCCCACTCCTGCTATATACTGACAACGAACTCAATTCTCTGAGTGCCACTCCTTCTGTAACCAAAATGGCAGCACCATCCATCCACAAAAGGGAGGCATTAGCAGGCTTGGGGGAACCCCAACATTTGCAGAAGTACCCCCAAAATTTAAAAAAAAAAAACCTGAAGGGGGAAAATTACCTCAGAACAGCTCAATGAGGACTGAGCATTGCTTGGTGGGCGACTGTTGGGGGTGGGGAAGAATAGAAAAACGGAGGGGTGGAATGGAGCATCCTGGAAAAGAGCACAGCTGGATGGCATCCTGAACAGGAGCATTTTGTTTTAGACCTCCCTTGTATGACTGAATGTTTCCACAGAGGCAGGGTGGGGGTAAGGAGCGGGACCCCTGCACATAGAAAGCCAGCATCCTAGGGCGAAGGCGACTACCTGAAGGCAATGTTTGTGTCTCAAGGAGAATTTAATGGGGTGAGCCCTCACCTGCAGTCTGAAGTGGTATACCCCAGAAACAGAAAACTCTGTTCCATTTCTGCATGACAGCCCTTCAGATATTTGAAGACCACCATCATGCTCCCCCCGTGATCTTCTCTTCTCCATGTTCCCATCTCTTTGAACTGTTTTTTGTCTCCTCTGTGTGGGTGTGTTTGTAACTTTTTTTGTACCTCTCCAAACGTCAGGGTTCCCCTGAGCATGCTGTCACCTCCCTCAGTAGCAACGTTTTGCCTACAATTCTGCCAGCACTCACCACCTGACTTTGCTATTAGAAGGAATGACAAGAACAATGAATATCGAGCCGCTGGGAGAGAAAATGCCATAACTGAGACCACTCTAAGGAACACCAGAGCATCCTAAGAACCCAGGAGCAGTGAGTTCTTACCCAGCACTCTGGCACCTTCTTGCTTCACCTCTCTGCAGATCCACTGCAGCCCAGTGCCCATGGGCGACTGCTTTGTCTCAGGCCAATTCACAACCCGGGCTTCCAGTGTCTGAAACAGCAATTAAACATATTAATGTATGAAGCTGCCTTACGCCAAGTCAGAATATTGGTCTGTCCGGGCAGGGCCAGCGTGAAGGGTAGGGATGGTTGGGCAAATGCCAAGGGCCCATACCCCAGCAGGGGCCCACTGGCAAGAGTACTGTCTACTCTCTCAGTGACAGCAGCTCTCCATGGTCTTAGGCAGAACCCTTGCCCATCACCTGCTACAAGGCAAGGTAGTGAAGTCCTATCCTGAACCACTAGAAATCCATTCAGCCACCTCCATCGGGTCTTCTGAGAATTCAGCAGCTATTGTCCACACACTTTCATGCATATCTTCACACTCATAAGGACTAGAAACTTGTTCTTTAAAAGAAAAAGGGAAGTGAAGATTCTCAAGAACTCTGTCTTTTCTTACACCTCACCCTTCTGCAAGCTCGCATTTTGCTGAATTGCACATCCCTTGTATAAACATCCTCTTGCTACAGACTCCCTTCCCAAGACTATAAGAACTCACCTGTTTCTCCTTCCTTTCAGCCTCTCGCCGCCTCAGCAGGAATGCCTCCGCCAGAGGCACCGCTTGGGCACATGTCTCCGGGTCATGCTCCCTTACCCAGCTCTGGATTTCCTGGGGCAGGAGGGTCAGGAACTGCTCAAGGACAAGGAGGTCTAATATCTGCTCCTTTGTGTGCTTCTCTGGCTTCAGCCACCCCCGGCAGAGCTCCCGGAGTTGGCTGCACACCTCCCGGGGTCCCTTGGCCCCGTGGTAGCGGAACTGCCGGAAGCGCTGGCGCTGCGTCTCCGTCCGGATGGCGTCCACTTTCAAAATGGCCGCCTTGACTTTTGTGTACTCCCCTCTGTCTTGGAGGCTGAGGTTGCTGTAGGCCTCCTTGGCCTCTCTGCTCAGGACCGGCAGCAGGCGAGCCAACCATTCCCGCCGAGGTAGCTGGCAGGTCCCGGCCAGTCGCTCGAAGGAGGCAAAGAAGGCCTTGTTATCCCCCCACGGCGCACCTTCCTCCGTCAGCTGGGGGCTTCCCCACCCCAAATGAGAGGACTGCATGGCTATGAGGAACTCCTGCCACTGGGCTTCCCAGTGCTCGGGCAACCCCTCCTCAGGTTCCTGTTTCACTTGCAGCGGCGCAGCCCAGTTGAGGAACTCCCTGATGGTCCCAACTTGAATGACGCGGGGCGATTTCCCAGCTTTTTCCACTCCCTCAGCTGGTTTGTGGCACGGTGGGTCGCCATCCTCCATTTTGACACGGTCCTCCATTTTGACACCCGGGTGCCCTGGCGCAACCTGAGCCTGGGACCTGCCGGCCAGTCTAGATCTTTGCTCGGTAGCCATTTCCTCTCAGAGATGAAAGCAGGCCCTGGTTGTGGCAGAATCCTGGATTTTTAAGACAGGCCCTCAGTGTAAACGTGTGTGAATGTCCAGGATAAGTCTTCGCCTCCCTTTCTCTGTTATCTAATTTGGTCAGCAGAAGAGGCTGTTTTCCGTTGGATTTTTATTCAGGTCAGCTGGCCATACAACATCCTTAACAGCAAGGACAGATTCTCTCTGAGGGGAAGAAAGAGAATGTGAGGAGCACAATACATAAGATCTTCTTCACCCAGAGCAGACATAAGGAATGAATAAATGCCTGTTTAGGGAATTAGGTGATCTGTGGATCATACAGATGTGGGAGTCAACATTTGAGAAAATTGTTAAATAGATCAGGCCACGAACAGAACATTTACAGCACGGGCTGAACCCGGCAAAACAGGATGTATTATATACAGCTCTCGGCCAATCACAAGACTGTATTCTATGAGCCAATCACCAAACTACATTCTGTGAGCCAATCACAGCCTTGCAAAATGGGCCTGGGAGCAGGTCTGCAGATAGGACTGGGCAATAATTATTAGCAGACTGAAACCAAAAATAACTGGGGTTGTTACATGGAAACTAAGACACCTGGGAACATGGGAAGGGCTCGATATATTGCTGAACTTGGGCAATTCTGCCACTGAACCAGAACCCAGAAACCTGGTGAAAGATGCAGCTAAATTCAAAATGAAGTGATTTGTTACATGCCATTCCTCAGAAAAGCAAAAAATAATCTATGTTTTACTACTGTATTAAACCTGTTTATTAGTCATGTTTCAGTATGGTTGCTGGAACCTTCTCCCACCATCCCCGGATCAGTTTTGGGCCAAAATAACCCCTCAATGTTTCATTACTCCATTTGTGGGTACCATTTTGGGAATTTTTCTGGATGGAGGAGAATAACCCACGTTTCAAAAACAACCCATGGTTCAACAACAACCCACATTCCGCCCATACTCAACCCTAGAGTGTGGGTTATCGTGTTGTCTGAACCTAGTCTATGGATTTAAATGGCAAACAGACACCTGTGTTTGTGTGTTTTAAGATCCTTGCACTGCTGTTGGCTTTTACTTTGGTTTTTTTTACTATAGTTTTATTCTGTTTTAAACTTTTTGATGTTTTTATATTTTGTTTTACTTTATAATGCTGTTGTATTTTGTTTTAAAATTTGTTTTGTGAGCTGCCCAGAAAACTTTGGCTATCAGACAGTGGAGAAAAGAAATGAAATGAAAATTATCCTGACACCTTGGCTCAAGAATCCATTTTGTTCCGGAAGGCATAGCCTGGGAGCTGCCAGGAATGCTGTTAAGGCTCTGGAACCGCCAAAGAGGCAAAGGAGCCATAGAATAGATTTGCTTCCACCTTGATAAGTTTAAAGGAAGTTAATCCCTCTGTCTGGGGAAAACATGCAAATGCCTGCCTGCCACACAATCCTCTATTTGAAGGGAAGTCCAGTCCAAAGCCTGTTTATCATTGGCTTTATTATGTTTGCTTTTATTATGTATGTCTCCCTGACAGCTTTGGCTATAGGGCAACTCATGAATTACCGTAAATACATAAATAAATAAAGATAAAGAACCATTAGAAGAGAGGGAGCGCAGTAGGGGCCTTAAAGTTGTCCATCAACACTTAGCCTCTCGACAGCAGACGGGGCAAGCACACAGGTCCCCTGGTCACAATCTTCCCCACTATGGCCAGATGTATTGGATTTCTATTGAAATTACAGCAATTATTTCTACATTTGCATCTGTACATATTTGCATGTGTAATTTGCATATGCAAACAGCATATGCAAATTTTATGCTAATCTGGGTCCTCTTTTGCCCTCTTTTTGGGGGGTAATGCCTAGATGTCCACTCTACCTATGAGAGTAACTTTGAATTCACCAATCAAAAGCCCTTGTAGGGAGAAATGGTCCAATCCCAAAGTGTCCCCATCTCCCAGCGACATCAAGAACAACCTGAGCATCCTTAATGACACCATCTTGCTTGGAATATTGTGCTACGCTACCCTGTATAGGTAGATCAGTGGTGGGCAAATGAGGCCCCCACAGCCCCCCAAATCTTTATATATACCCATGGGTACCTCCCTCCAAAATTATATGTGGCCAACAAAATATGCAGGCCAACAAAATGGCATCTGGAGCTGCTACGGAGCGCCAAAAGGGTCAATATTGGCTTGTTTGTTTGCAAGCTAATGTTGATCGTTTTGGCACTCTGTAGCAGATCTAGATCCCATTTTGTTTTAATGTTTAAATTATTAAAATTTTCTCCCCATTTTCAGCACCCATGGGTGTGTGTGGACTGCAGCCTATGGGGGGTTCAGAGGGACAAAAAATGGTCCCCTGACCTCCCGAAGTTGCCTACCCCTGAGCTAGATGAAAAATTAATCAAGGGTCAGGGAACCACCCTGAGCCTTCTATTCAGTTATCAGAAACAAACCATTGTTCTCTTTGCTTTAACCTTTCCTGGGTCCAGCCTCTGAGCCACAGAGCTCTTTGTTTTGAACCATATAACTTCCTTGGAGTTTGGGCAATCAACATTCACCCTTTCTGCTTGGGTATCCCTTACGCTGGTGTGTCTCAGCTCTGAGAATAACCCGGAGGTCCGACTGACCTTATAATATCTTTCCTCGTGACTCGTTCCTAGCACGATTCTCCACTCTATTCTGGTGCCTGCCCCACGTTTCTGGGGCCAGAGTCCCCTTGCTTTCCTGCATTGTTTGCCCCAGAGAGATCCATTTGCCTCACAGACCCAGAGAGAAAGCCTTACCCCTGTTAAAGTGCCCCATTGAGTCCAAAGCCAATTCCACGCATAACACAGCACAGCCAGCCAGCTCTACACCACCACTGCGGTGCCTGGTATGGAACAGTGACCTATATGTGTGAGTTGTCGGTTCTGAGCCCAAAGGCAAGTAATCGCTCCAGAGGAAGCACAGAGCACTGGGAAGTGGCTACCAAAAAGTCTCGAGATGAACACCACCTTTCTGAACTAAATCAGGAACTCTAAGGAGAAACCCTCTTGGTAAGTCTCTTTATCTAAAGATGCAATCCTATATATGCTTACACACAAAAAGTCCTACAACTCCTAGCTGGAATGCTTGAAGTTGTGTTAATGAGTTGTGTTAAAACAAGCTAGTACATTTTGTCACTTCTAAGTTTCCGTAGTGATTTGCCGCTGATTTTTTTGCACTTTGCTTGCCACCATCATGCTGCCAAAAGTTTGATAGCACAGTGGCATGTGTGCGGGCCCTGGAGAGGAGGATAGAAGTGGCTCCCAGACTTGCTGAAGTTGCCCACCTCTGCCCTAGAGATTAGAACACCATGTTAAACACTCAAAAACCAGGTGAAACCAAGTGTAACAAACAGAACAAAGAGAGAAAATCAGAAGAACATGATGACAAAAATCAACCATTAGGAGCATAAACTTCTAACTGACTTGAGGAATAGCAGCACTTTTGAGTGCTCCAGTTCTTACATACACTACCTTGTTGCAAATGTTACAACAGCCTTGTCAGGTAGGAAAGTATGATTACCCTCATATATTATTAGGGCTGGGTGGGCGTGGGAAATAGGACTGCCAGTTCCGTGGTTTGCTTAAGGCTGTCTTGCGAATTCATGGCAAGGGTGGGAATCAAACTAGGGGCTTCCTATTCACAAGTCCAAGTCAGGCTCTGTAGCCACCATGGCTCTCAATCTCCTTTTCAGTGAAGTATTTGGCTCAGTCCCCTGGTTCCCATGCCCTACTGTAACCTAGCCTAAGGATCTGTAGCTGAAAGAACCACATATTCATAAAATACCACTGCCTTTAACAGCAGCACCCCAAGCGGAAGCCCAACAGATGCGGCTTAAGAACATAAGAAGAGCCCTGCTGGATCAGACCAAGGGTCCATCTAGTCCAGCATTCTGTTCACACAGTGGCCAACCAGCTGTCCACGGGATCCAACAAACAGGATATGAGTGCAGCAATACCTTCCCGCCCATGTTCTTCAGCAACTGGCTTACATAGGCATACTGCCTCTGATACTGGGGGGCTTCACTGCATCACCAGGCTAGAAAATGCTTCTCCTGCTGGTTTTTGGCATGCCATGCCATTGCTAAAGTGCAGGAGCCCTGTCAGGAATTAAAAACGAACAAGAGGCAGAGAGACGGCAACCCAAGAAGAGAAGGAAAGCTCAATATTATTTTACTAGCTAGCTGTACACGTCAGCTCTGGAAGCGACAGAGAAAAGGAGAAAGAATGAGCACACGCCGAGGTTTTGCAACGTCGTAGCAGCAGCATCGATCTGCAGAAGTTAGCAGGCGATAAAACCCTGGTCCCTATGCCATGAACCTCTCTGCCAATTCACCTGCTAATTTGTGCAGATCAAAGCCGCCATAAAAGGCACAGCTGCTGGGCACGATTAAAGAGTTGGCAACCCTAACGCCTTGGGGCCCTTAATGCAAGATTGCACCACACACACGCACCAAAAAATATATATATTTACTCTTAAAATAAAACTTGACGGTGCAGAGATAAAAGGGAGATCAGATCGACATCCTCCCCAATTGCAGCTTCTTTTTCCTTTGAAGCGATCACACTTTCCCTTTTTTTCCCTTTTCTTTTCTTTTTGCAAAACAAACTCACCAGTACGTATCCCCCCCGTCCTGAAAATACACCGGCCCTTCCAACAATCCTTCCTGGGAAATCCAAAAGCCAATTTTTCTTTCCCCCCCAGGATAGGTAAAACAGAACAGGAAAGGTGCACCTAGTATTTAAATCCCCCCCAAAACCTCCTCGGAGTCCTGGGCCTCTCTAGCAATGAGCCTTTCAATAGATTTAACGCTTTGAGCGCTGCGCCCGAGAGACATCAGGAGGAGAACTCTTTATGTGCCGCATGTGTCGGACTAAACCTCCCATCATCCCCAGCCAGGATGTGCTGGGGGTGATGGGGAGGTGCAGTCCAACACATCTGGAGGGGTTTGGGGCAGGTTGCAGCGCAAAAGCAGGTTAAAAACTTTTCTATTCAAACAAGCAAGCTTGAGGCCTGCTGTGCGGGTTTTCTTTTCCTTTTCTTTACTATTTATATTTAATTTCGCTTTCATAGGCAACCTTTCAGGGTTACCCCTCTCAAGGCAGCTTAAAGCATAATAAAAACTAGAATTATGTTGTGACAAACCATAAAAATCATAATTTAAAACACACTCATAACACACTTAAAAATATAATTGCAGCAAGAGAAACTATCAACAGAGTTAAACGATATGAAAATCTATATACCAAGAGCAAAAACAGCCATTAAAAAAAAAAACAGCAGCAGCAGTAAGGGCACAATCCTGTGCATGTTTAGACAGAAAAACGCCCTACATTCCCAGCAATGTTGAGAGTTGTAGGACTTTTTTCTGTCTAAACATGAATAGGATTGTGCCATAAATCTAACAGCAATTCAATATCAATTTAAAAATACTGTATTTTAATTTGCATTTTAATTGACATATAAACTTAACTGGCTGTTGTTGATCAATATCTATATACACAGATATATACTCTTATTGTATTTTTATATTATTTGCTGTTTTAACCATTTATTATGTATTTGACAGTGCAATCCTATGCATGCATGCCTACTCAGAAGTAAGACCAATTGAGTTCAGTGGGACTTACTCCCAGGTAAGTATGGATATGATTGCAGCATAACTGTAATTTATTTTTACCTGCCTTGGTCATTTCACATGGGAATGCTGGATAAAAATTCAACAAGCAAATAAAGGAAAATGTGTCACCTCTTATCCCAGCCCCTATAGGTCTCCTCTGACTTTTAACAGTTTTAGGAGAAGCAGTAATTCATCAGGAGAAACTTTTTCCCTGTGTGGAAGTGCACTGATGAGAAGTGAGTGGGACTATTTGATTTATTTATTACACTGATATCCTGACTCCCCCCCCCCCCAGGACATCAAGGCAGCATCCCTGGTTTTCTCCCACCTGTTTTTATCCTCACAACAACCCTGTGAGGTAGGTTTGGCTATGCAATGGTGACTGGCCCAAAGTCACTCAGCAAGCTTCATGGCTGAGTGGGGACTTGAACCCAGGGCTCCTGAGTATTAGTCTGACATTCCACCTGATGGGTAGGCAACTTGGTGCCCCCCATATATTTTGGACTACAATTCCCATGAACCCTACCTTTGGCTGTGCTGGCTTGGGCTGGTGGGAGTTTGCACCAGCTCGCCCACCTCTGCTCTAACTACTACACCACACTACACATAGACATTTCAGACACCCCAACTTTGCCAGGGATAGTCCCTATTGTAGGGTACCTATCCTTGGTAAATGAGCTTTGAGATCTGGTGTAGTGGCTAACACTGCAAACCTATACATGTCTACTCAGGAGTAAGTCTCATTGGGTTCAATGGGGCTTATTCCCAGTGGTACCTGATAGTGGCGGATCTGATTGGTGGGGCTGAAGGCAGGTCAGCAGAGGTGGAGCCAGCAGGTTACTGGAGATGGGGCCAACATTGTACAGAGGAATTTTTAAAGTTATAAAAGTTGGTGAACCATCCATGCAGGACAGGTGTTTTTTTAAAAAGAGATAATATTATGCAAATGCATTATAAGCCAGTCCATGAATTTTCCAGACTCACAAAGAAGCTTAAGCCCATTTATGTTTTTTCCATGTTCACAAATGCATTATAAACCAGATTATACATATTTTTCTAGACTCCAGGTCCTAGCACGGCAGTGCAGAAGCCGCCAGCCACCGCAACGGGAAGCCAGCAGCAGTGGGGCAATTCTTTTTTGGTTGATGTTAAATAGAGCCAGGCGCAGAGCTGGGAAAGCAGGGGGTGGGACAACGCACCTCCAGCCCTGTGACTGGAACCGCCCCTGACTCCCATGTAAACTAGTCTAGGATTGCAGGCTTACTTGCTGTTGTAAATGGATACTAGACAGAAGCTGTTCTGCAGAGAAGCCAAGCTGGAGGGGCAGAAGTGTTGAACCTCTTTCAGCCTGAGGGCCAAATTCATTTCAGAGTGAAGCTCTGAGGGGTAGACATTATAGTGGTGGGTGGGGCTGAAGGCAAAAGGGGAGGGCCCAAAAATACCAGCATATTTCAGTTTAAAGCTCTTACTGCCAGTAACTAACCCTTAGGAGAGGCATTTTGACCTTTTAGAATGGAGGAAAAACTGCACAAAAGCCAGGAAGCCACCAAAAAGGGGGTGGGGTGTTAAGGGAAGGTTGAGGCTATCAGGAGAACCCTAGAAGGCCAGATTGGGACCACCAGAGGGTGGGCTTTTGCCCCCCCCCCAGGGCTCAGGTTCTACACCCCAACTGGAGGGTGACCGAGATGTGAGCTATTCAAGTAAGGACTGCTCATACACCAGTTAAGGTGCAATCCTATACATGTCTAGACAGGAAAAAAAAGTCCTACAGCTCCCAGCATTCCCCAGCCAGTCATGTAGGACATTTTTCTGTTTAAACATGCATAAGTCTGTGCCCTTAGAGAGCTGGTATAGTGTGGCGGGTGTGAAGTTGAGCTATGAGTCAGGATGTTGTGTGTCCAAATCCTTTGCCATGACCCCTTCAGGTGGCAGGGTGGGCAGAAGGTAGATTGGGATTCCTCTGGGTAAGTTGCAGTAGATGGGCAAGAAGCTCTGAGTGACTCCCAGTTTAACAATGGCAAAAACCAAAAGGCACCCTATTCTTTAATTCTTAGAGCAGCCTTCTCCCACCTGGTGCCGTCCAGATGTTTTGGACTTCAACTCCTATCAGCCCCACCCAACATGGCCAATGGCACCGGGATCCCATTGGTGGACCTTGGGCTTCCAGTAAGAAACAAAGCAGATCACACAAGCCCGAAGTCTGCCAACCCTTGGCTTAGGCAAGCCACTCTCTTTCTCTGCCTCAGTCTTCCCATCTGCAATATGGGGGACAATACCTTACAAGGGTTTTTATAAGTCAAGTGGTTTGAACTGAAAAGTGCTATACAAATGTCAAGTAGCAGTATTATTACCTCTGATTGTTGTTTGGGGAATAATATTTATTTATAATAGAGAGCTTTGGCTGTTGGGCGGTATATAAATAAAATTAATTTATTATATATTCAGGTGAGGGATTTATACCCTAGCCTTCAATAAAATTCCCAGGGTGGCATACAATTTTTTAAAAAACAAACAAACAGCAGAACAAATTAATGAGGAGGCATGGGAATAACAACAACAAGCCCAGCTCTAATAAAAAGGATCAGATTGAATTTAAAGGCCTGAGAAAACAAAAGGGCCTTTGCCTTTTTAAATGTAATTATCTTTTCAAAGTTTTTAATTTATAATAATATAGTACCATCCATGTGCATGCCACTTTACAAAGGAGATGAAGACAGATCCCTGCCCCGAGGAGTTTACAGTCTAAAAAAACAACACAAGGGAAATAACAAGAAGGCAGAGGAGGGAAATGGAGGTAGACAGAAATGGTGGTCAGGACAGATAAAAAGGACTTCTTCACACAGCACATAGTTAACTATGGAATTTGCTGCCACAAGATGTTGTGATGGCCACCAATTTGGAGGGCTTCAAAAGGGGATTGGACCAATTCATGGAGGAGAAAGCTATCAATGTCCTGATGGCTATATGCTACCTCCAGTATCAGGGGCAGTATACCTGTGCACACCAGTTGCTGGGGAACATGGGTGGGAGGGTACTGTTGCACTCATGTCCTGCTTGTGGGTTTCCCATGGGCAGCTGGGCAGCCAATGTGTGAACAGAATGCTGGAGTAGATGGACCTTTGGTCTGATCCAGGATGGGTTTTATGAGGTAGAACAAAAAGCGATGATTTCAGTTAAACCTAATTAAGATTAGTTACCTTCCTGATGCCCTCCAGACCTTTTCAGATTAGAACTCCCATAAACACCAGACGGCTTGGCCAATGATCTGGAAGGCCCCACGTTGCCTTTCCCTTATTGCTCCTTGTCCCCCCCCCTTTTTTTTTCTTTTTAAAATTTGTGAGGAACGAAAGAGGTTAAGCTAACTGAGCTGCGATTCCTAGATAGGCCTTGATTTATTTATTTATTTTAATTAGCACGGGCTTCCTTTTCCTGTCCCTGCCTGCTCTCCATGGTTGGACCAAAAAGAAACAGCCTTTTGCATGGTCTCAACTTGGAGGATTCGGGTGGGAGGTTTCCTGCTGCATCTGTAGCAGCAGCAGAGCCACCGAGGCAGCCATTGAAAAGACGTGAGTGAATTATTAGGGTTTTTAAAAGGGGGGGGGAGATCAAAGGAAAAGGCAAGAATCTGGTGACTTAGAGGAGGGGAGGTGGTTCCCAAAAAGAGATCCCGAAACACACGCTTCAGATCAGCCTTCCCCAACCTGGTGCCTTCTAGATGTGCTGGACTACAACTCCCATCATCCCCAGTGGCTAGGGGGGTGGTGTGGGCGTTGTACTCCCAACACACCTGGAAGGCTCCAGGTCGGAGGGTGTCTGTCCGATTGACCCCAACAGGGTCCCCAAAGGCGCAGAATTCTTTGCGTACTAGGAGCAGTGCACGCAAGTGTGAATTCAAAGAACAAAATTCCTTTTCCAGCCTCTTCCCTACCAGGAGGAAAAGCAGTGTCGTTTGGGACTTTTTAGTATAGGGAGAAAAGATGGCCAAGGTGGTGGCGAGATACACGAAAAAGGTTTATGATGTTTTATGTGGAGACAGTTGAGGGAGAGTTAAGGTGCAATCCTATGCATGTTTAGACAGAAAAAAAGTCCCAAACGACACTGCTTTTCCTCCTGGCTAGGGGAAGGCTGGAAGTTACAGGACTTTTTTTCCTGTCTAAATACGCATAGGATTGCGTCCTTAAAGGTTTTTCTGTCCCTTGCTTCTCACACCAAAACTCAGGTTCATCCAGTAAAAAATAGGCAGTAGATTCGTGACAGACCCCTCCTCTCAAGTATCTATCCATGCAACTCATAATGAACTTATGGAACGTATTGCCGCCAGATGCAACTAACTTAAGGGCGATAGGACAAATTTAGCAAGGAGGAAAAAGAACAGGACCATTAGCGACTATAATCGCTAAGCAGAACCTCCATGGTTGGAGGCAGTATACCTCTGAGCACCGGTTACTGGGGAACAACATTGTTATTCTGACATTTTCATACAATGTGTCTCAGCAGCTCTTCGAGCGCTCCTCCCCCTACTATCCAGATTTTTACCAACACCCCAAACCGACCTCCTCATACTATTTCTGCCACTATATACTGGATTTTTTCAGAGCAGTTATATCACAGCATTTTTATATGTTGCATATATTTTTTTGGCGCCATATATATTTCAGTGTGTGTGTTACACACTTGTTTCACATACTTCTTCAGAAAAACATTCCTTGAATAACTGGTCAAGAAGGTGTTTGAGTATTTTCTTCCAATAGACATCTCCTGAACATGCTTGAGGTTCTTTTAATTAGTCTCAGTTGCCAGGAGTACACAGAAAACTAAAACAAAAGATTTAAAAAAAAATCTTTTATACTGTGAAATACTTTAAAGAGTATAAAGAAAAATTCCCACCCTCCACGAAAGGTGAAATTTCCCAGATGAAAAACTTCCAAAGGGAATAAATCCTGACTATGCTAAATCCTCAGCATTTTATCCTGCAATTATCAAGAACATTTCAATCAGTACCAAAATTATTGTTGTAAACTCAGGAAAGATAAAGGAGAAAAATTAGTGATAATTCCCCTTTACTCAGCACTGGTTAGGCCTCATCTTGAGTACTGCGTCCAGTTCTGGGCACCACACTTTTAGAAGGATGTAGACAAACTGGAGAGGGTTCAGAGGAGGGCAACAAAGATAATTAAGGGACTGGAAACAAGGCCCTTTGAGGAGAGACTGAAAGAACTGGGCATGTTTAGCCTTCAGAAGAGGAGTGAGGGGAGATATGATAGCACTCTTCCAGAACTTGAAGGGTTGTCACACAGAGGAGGGCCAGGATCTCTTCTCGATCATCCCAGTTTGCAGGACACGGAATAATGGGCTCAAGTTACAGGAAGACAGATTCCGGCTGAAACATTTCCTGACTGTTAGAGCAATAAGACAATGGAACCAACTACCTAGGGAGGTGGTGGGCTCTCCACTCTGGAGGCATTTAAGGTGCAGCTGGATGGCCATCTGTCAGGGATGCTTTGACTTGGATTCCTGCATTGAGCAGGGGGTTGGACTCGATGGCCTTATAGGCCCCTTCCAACTCTACTTTTCTATGATTCTATGTGAAACAAGTGTGTAACCGGTACTCTTGTCAACATTTTACATTCCTCGGTGCAGATAGCTTTTATACTCTGTTTTACATTCTAGCATTTTGTATTTTTCAGTGTATTTATAGATTCATAGATCATAGAGTTGGAAGGGGCCTACAAGGCCATCGAGTCCAACCCCCTACTCAATGCAGGAAACTAGAGGAGGGGTCTCCCATCCAAGTAATAGCCAGGCCTGACCCTGCTTAGCTTTCCACACTCAGACAAGCTGAGTCAGTGTGAGCTTGCTTTGAAGTAAATAGTATCTTTTGGAACTGTTACATTTCTGTTTCTGTATTTTGTATCCACACGTTATTTTTGTAAGTTGTGATTCAGCATTATATCAACTTCACATTTTCATTCCTGCATAAACTTCTTTATAGCTCACGTGTATTATCAGTCCAGGTTCCTGTGCCTAGTGCATTTCTCTGTATTCTGTGCTCTCTAGAGCCCTCTCCTTTTGCCTTTTTTCCTGCTTATTTACTTGTGACATTTGTTTGCCACCCCATAACAAAGTACTTTGGGTGCCTTATAATAAACATACATAAAAGCTATTTAAATATAAATTATAGAACTTTATTTATTTCATTTCATTTCCATACTGCCCAATAACTGAAGCTCTCTGGGCTTCATACAACAATTCATACAATACAATAAAATACAATATAAAATACAAATACAATAAAAACAGCATAAAATTTCAATGCAAACATTAAAATAGAATTTAAAACAATCTGAACAACCAAAACAAGTTTGATACAACTAGACCTGTTAAGAGAAAAAATAGCTGACATAAGCCCCCCCCCCACATGCCATTAGATTCCATTAAATGCCTCAGCATAGAGGGCAGTCTTAACCTTGCGCCGAAAAGATAACAGAGTTGGCGCCAGGCAATTATAGTTCCATAATCAGGGGGCCACCACTGAGAAGGCCCTCTCCCTTGTTGCCACCATCTGTGCCTCCCTTGGAGGTGGCACTCAGAGGAAGGCCTCAGATGCTGAGTGTAGTGTGCAGGTAGAGTTAGGTTGGGAGAGGCACTCTGACAGGTATTGCAGTCCCAAGCCCTATGTAACACCATACAATCGAAAGCGACATAAATACGACAACAAATGCAATTCTGTACTCGTTGGGGCAGAGGGGGTTTTCCCTCCTCTGCAGCCAGTGTGGAAACACAAGCTGCTATCTTCTTAGCAGGCTAGTAAAATAATTTACAGGCTAGTAACTTTTGTGGACTTATATACCAGGCTGCCTAATGGGATACTTTCTGTTTGTCCAGCACAGGGGTGCAGAACCTAAAGCCCAGGGGCCAAATCTGGTTCTCTGGGGCTGCCCAGATAGCCACGCCCCCTTCCCCTTAACCCCCCCTCCCCAGCCGCTGATCGGTTGGTGGTTTTCCAGCCCCTTGTGCAGTTTTTCCCCACATGCAAAAAAAATGGACATGCCTCTCCTAAGGCTTAGTTACTGGCAGTAAGACCTTTCAGCTAAAATATGCTGGTATTTTTGGTATTTTGACTCTGCCCCCTTTGCCTTGAGCTCCACCCACCACTGTAATGTAGCCCCCAAGAGCTTCTCCAAAATGGAATTCATCATTCATTCCCCACCCCGAGACCAGCGTGTGCCTCTTTTTTTCTTAATGTAAGGCTGAATATCCTTCGCAGGTCAGGGAGCGCAGTTGGGAGCAAAAATGGAAGAGTTGGGCCCAGCAAAAGGAGGACTGGAAGCAGGTGGAGGAAGAGATCCTTGCATTGTCCACGTTGGGACCATCAAGCAGCTTCTGACTGGAGCAGCCCCACAACGAATTAAGAAGGAACCAGAGGAAGGACTACAAGACCGTTGGGAGGCTCAGTGGCAGGAGTTCCTGAGGTCAATGCAGCTGCCTCAGTCAGGAGGGGAGAACCCACAGCTGCCTCGACCGTGGTCACAAGAGGATGCTAAGGACTTCCAGGCCTCCTTCAAAGCTGTGGTTGAGGCCAACCAGCGTCCTTCAGGAGAGCGTGTGGCCCAAGCCCTGCAAGGCCTCAACAGAGAAGCACAAGAGGCCTATCAGAGGCTGGATCCTTCTGTGAAAGTGAAGGAAGAGATCTTGGATGAAGAAGGCACTGTCAGTGTGGAGTTGCGTTGCCAGCACTTCCGCCAGTTCTGCTACCAGGAGGCCGAGGGTCCCCGAGAAGCCTTCAAGCAGCTCTGGGAACTTTGCTACCAGTGGCTAGCGCCAGAGAGGAACACCAAAGTGCAGATGCTGGAGCTGGTGATCCTGGAGCAATTCCTGGCCATTCTGCCCCTGGAAATGCGGACCTGGGTCAGGGAACACGGTCCAGAGACCTGTGCCCAAGCAGTGGCTCAGGCGGAGGATTTCTTGATGAGACTGCAGGAGCCCGAGAGCCCAAAACAAAAGGTGAGTGTAATTTGTGCAGAGAAATGGCTGGCATCACCATTCATCCATCCTGCTCCAGTAGAATACACAGCACACACACAGACGCACAAATACACAGTTGAATTGTTTGTCATTTGGGGAATGTATTGGGCAGGTTGGTTTATTGTGAGAGCCAGTGTGGTGTAGCAGTTAAAGTGTTGGACTGGGAATCAGGAGATCCGGGTTCTAGTTCCCACTTAGCCATGCAGCTCACTGGGTGACTTTGGACCCATCATTGACTCTCAGTCTAACCTACCTCACAGGGTTGTTGTTGTTGTTGTGAAGATAAAAGAGAGAGGAGGAGGAGGATGTATGCCGTTTGGGTTCCTTGGAAGGAAAAAAGGCAGAGCATAAATGGAATAATAATAATATTAATATTTAACAAATAAATACATCCAATCCATTCGATCAGCCTAAAACAGCCTTCCCCAACACAGTATCCTCCAGATATTTTGGACTACAACTCCCATCAGCCATAGCCAGCATGGCCAAGTATCAGGGATGATGGGAGTTGTCCTCCCAAACATCTGGAGGGCACCAGTTTGGGGAAGAACAGTCTAAAATTACACGTTCAAAGGATAGATAGGCAAACCAACTCATTTTAAAAGCCTATTGAAGCAAAAGTACTCCAGAGCAAGTACTCCGTTGGTGCCAGAGCAATAAATTCCTCCTTTATTAATCCAGTATTCATATCACCGGGAGTGGAGAATGGGCAGAAGGGGCCTTTTTAGGAAAGGTTGTAGCTCAGTGGTAGAGCAGATGCTTTACAAGCAAAAGGTCCCAGGTTCAATCCCCGGCATCTTCAGGCAGGGCTGGGAAAGACCCCTGAAACCCTGGAAAACCAAGGCTAGCTAGTGGGCCTGGGCAGTGCCGGCTCCAGGTTTTTGAGGGCCATTGGGCAAGAGACCCTCCCTGAGTGAATCTACCTTCTCAACACCATTGTCACCAGATCTCCTCCTCCTCTTTCTCATCATTGCTGCCACTTGCTTGCTTGACAGGCAGGGAGCCAGGGAGGAAGTTGGCCGTGGTAGCATTGACTCCACCTCCTCCTCACCACCATCGTTGCCTGGGCCAGAGGGAGAGGCAGGTGAACGAGCAGGTTGCTGTGGTGAGAAAGAGGTGCAACTCCAGGGGGCTGTTGTCAGTGGGCCCCTGCTGGGATGTGGGCTCTTGGCAAGTGCCCAATGAGGCCTGCCCTTGATGCTGGCCATGGGCCCAGCCCTACCCTTATGCAGAGTGAAGCGGCCACCCTTAGGCAGCTGATTTTGGATGTCTTGAAAGGGCAACAAATGTAATTATTTACTTTAATGATTCTCTAGTCCATGCTGACTCCAGGTTTTCGAGGGCCCCTGCATAAGGCGTCCTCAGTGGGCCGCCTCCCTCAGTGAATCTTGCCTTCTTACCACCATGTTTAACAGCTGCTCTTGCTTCTCGTCCTCTGCCTCATCATGGCTACCACTTGCTTGCTTGACAGGCAGAGAGCCAGGGAGCAAGGAGGCCGTGGCACCTGCTGCTCCTCCTCCTCACCACCGCCATTGTCTGGGCCACAGCGAGAGGCAGGGGAAGAAGCAGGTTGCCATGGTGACGAGGAGGAGCAAGTCCAAGGGGGCTCTTGTCAGTGGGCCCTGCTGTAGTGTGGGCCCTCGACAGGAGCCCAGCCGTGGCTACACTTGATGCTGGCCCTGCGTCTGGCTAGCAGTATTAGGCAGCTTCTGATGTTCCTCACCTTTTGTAGCTTTCTAAAGAAAATGGTAGCTAAAGATGATTTTGCTAAAATCAGGAGTCAAGGCGGGGGGTGGGGTGGTGGCTTCTGGATTTCATTAAAGTCTCCCATACCTTTCCTCCTAAATTTGAGCTCTGTTGTCAGCCACTTAAGAAAACAACAAGCAAAAAGGAAAATCAAGAGGGAAAAGCTGAAACTAAACCGTCCTCAAAGGAAATGGCTGCCCAGGCTTCAGGGAAGTGGCATCACCAAGTTTTCAAGAGGCCTCAGGAACCCTTCTTGCTACGCAGGGTCGATCTGTCTTTTCTCCTCAAGTTACTGCTCTGGTGTGTTCATGTTTATTGGCAGTAGTCCTTGCCTGAAACTAGAGGTGCTTCCAGGTGGAGGGCTCCTAGTGCTATCGTTACAAGGCATTCTGCAGCTATTCTCTCTTCTCTTCTTTAACGGATATTCTGTGGTAAGAAAAAAGACAGGAGAAGCGGTGGGAAAACACAGGAGGAGTATGAGTGGAAGACGATGTTGTCTGGACCCCTCCATCAAATTTTATTAATGAGGCCCGGCAATGACGCGATAAAAGCCTCGTCCGGAAGCGCCCTGTGCCTAGGGAATAGATAGCCCCCACCCCCCACATTGTGGTATTTATGTATTAATTTTATGTATGTATATATGTATGTTATATTTATATCCTGCCTTTTTTCCTGCAAGGAACCCAAGGCGGCTTACATAATCCCCTTCCTCTTCTCCATTTTGTTCTCACAACAACCCTGTGTGGCAGGTTAGGCTGAGAGTCTGTGACTGGCCCAAAGTCACCCAGTGAGCTTCATGGCCAAGTGAGGACTAGAACTTGGGTCTCCCAAGTCCCAGTCCAACACTCTCACCACCATGGGGCCACATTTTGACCAGTCCTGCCTCCTAGAGAGGAGTATACCAGTCCACACTGTCCTATCTCCTGAGGCAATTGAGCAGGCCTGCCTTTCCCAGTACCGACCAATCTAGGATTTAAGGCCAGCCAGGGACACTCTGCTTCTGGTGCCCTTCAGGAATGTGGCCTGTGGGGCTACCACATGTGGCAGAGCGTTTTCAGAGATGGCACCCTGGCCTAGAACTTCCTTGCAGCAGGGATTCAGCTGTTGCCAACACTGTTGCCAGACTCCAGCTAAAGACGTATTTATTTGTACAGGCTTTGGTGGTCTAGGCAAGTGTTTTATTTGTTTTAATGATGGTTTTATTGTATTTTTTAATGTATTTGTAATTTTAGAGTTATGATTTTGCCAAGAATTTCATCTTCTCTCTGCTCTAACTGAAGAAGTCCATTATGGAACTCTCTCCCCAGTGACCTCCGCCATGCCCCTTCCTTGATTAGCTTCCGCCGTGCATTAAAAACGTGGCTTTTCAGGCGGGAATATGGGGTGGGTTAGGATTTTTAAGTTTTGTACTGTTTTTAATTGTGTTTTATATTGTGTGTGTGTTCTCCCCCCCCCCCCCCCTGTATTTTATTGGATTGTACATCGCTCAGAGTGGCTGGATGTCTGGCCAGATGGGCGATTCATAAATATAATAAATAAATAAATAAATAAATTTTCTTTTTATGGTCTACCTGTGGGACAACTCCATTTGGCTAAGCTGAAGTGGCACGTAGTGATGTAACCACCTGTAGGTTTGTTATCTCAAGATAGCACTCTAACCTTCAAGGCCTGAGTAAGACTCAGTTAATTGGAAGTGAATGATTTCATAGATTTCATAGATCATAGAGTTGGAAGTTGCCTACAAGGCTATTGAGTCCAACCCCCTGCTCAATGCAGGAAACTAGAGGAGGGGTCTCCCATCCAAGTAATAACCAGGCTTGACCCTGCTTAGCTTTCCACACTCAGACAAGCTGAGCCAGCGTAAGCCACAGGATGATCTCAACTGCATTCCTATGGGAACTGCTACCCTCCTTTACAGGGTTTGTGAACCCTGCAGTAATTGACCTGTGATTGGCTCATTGAAATATTCTCTGAGTTGCCAGGGGTCTGAGCATAAAAGGGGGAGGCTTGGAGACACCCAGCTGTCTTCATCTGCATACGCTAGGGGCGCTATCCTATGCAAGTTTAGACAGAAAAAAATGCCTACAACTCCCAGCATGCCCCAGCCAGGTATGCTCGGTCGGACCCTGTTCTACTAGAAGACCTGTACTTAGGTAACGTATAGGATAGGGTTAGGTATTGCTTTGTTATTTTTGCCGGAGCATTGTTCCAAAGGTGTGTCTGTTTCTGGTCTACCTTTTTATCCCTTTCTCTTATGTAAATAAACTCTCTACCTCTAGAGCTGTGTGTGCTGTCTTCCCGATAAACCTCAGTACTGATTCCAGAGCCTTCTGCTTGGTTATTTGCTACTGTGGGCTTAAAATAGAGGGTGCCAGCTTGGGCCCTTATTTCTAAACCCCAAGTGTGTCTTGGATGGTCTGAGAGTTCCCTGGCTCAGGCTGAGGTGGACATAAGGGGTGGTGGCAGTCTACCCGGGTAATTGTTTGTCCCTGCCTACACTGCAGGGAGTTTGGGTAACCCCCTTTCTCCCTTCCCTGATATTCATGGTGTATATGTTGTACTGTTTTGTACGGGTTATTAGCTGCCCTGCCCTGGGCTCCTTGAGAGGAAGGGCAGGGTACAAATAAAATAAAGAATAACAGATAATTCACGGTAAGCGGCCATTTTAATTTCTCCTTTCAGGTACCGGGGCCTTTGAAAGAGGCGGCTGTTCATTCCCCCAAGTTGGAGCCGTATGCGTCAGACACTGTGGAATTGCCACTCCCCATGGAGGTCAAACAGGAAGAAGATGGGGAGGCCAGCTTGCTGGGTAAGGTTTTATTATTATTTTGTCCTATTTTATATTTGGCACATTATATCCCACGCTTCAGCAAATTCCTAGACCGGTAATGATCATACTGACTGGGTCCATACAACACAATAATCCACACTACAAAGCAGAGTGTAGCCCTCCAGTGCCATCTTTACATGGGTTCAAAAGAGTGGTTTTGTGTTTTGGAGTTCAGGCCCACCCTCTGCCTTGTATTTACGGTAAGTTCCTGGGCAAGTTATGCTTCCTTCAGTCTCACCAGTTTTCCTTCTGGGAAATGAGTGTTTTGTGACCAGCCAAGCCCCTGCCTGAAACCCTGGAGAGCCACTGCTAAGCAGTGTGGATGATACTAAGCTAGTTGAACCTGTGGTCTGACTTGGGATAAGGCCGCTTCCCATGTTCCTATGGCTGCTGTGCTAGTGTGCTGTGAGAAATAAGGCTCTCATGAGCCACAAGCAGCATCCATTCACCAAGGAGGATGCCCTCTGCCTCTGCAAGAGTCACCGCTTTGGTTAAGTCTGTTCCATCTCTGCAGAGGACACTTCATACTTCCTGTGCTAATATGGAAACTGGAACTGTGATTATCCTTCAGTTTTCATACTTCTCCAAATTTTGCTATGGGAGTTCTCCTTTTAAAAAATAATACATTAGGGAAAATTGCATACAAAGATATGTACGTTACAAAAAACAGCATACAAAAAGTCATATGTTAGGAGAAATCACTTGCAAAAAATGTTAAGGAAAACATTAAGGAAAAATGCAAATAAGATATGTTACAAATTTTCATGTGGATTTGAAAAAAAAGTCTGCAAACTGATACAGACATGGGACGGAATGAATTAGTGCTTGAAAAAATGGGAAGGGCAAAGACTTCCTTACTCTTTGTTTTCTTCTGTTCATTTTCTTCGCACAAGTCAGGGTTGAAGCCTTGGGACTGGCAACCCATCTGGATTTATTCGCATGTCTGCCCCTTTCTGGTATAGAGCAGGATGGTGGTGGGGTGAGATGGTCAGTTTTCTATACAAAAAGCAGTGATGTGGGGTGGGACATTTTCCAGTGCTTTATTTTTCCATGGAAAATTTTCCATTTCACAGTTTCACTAGTAATAATGAATGGGTGCCAGTTGCAAATACATTATTAGGCAAGCTTGGCAGTTTCAAGGTAGTAATCAGTGTTTTTCACATGATTATCCCTAGCAAGTATGTGTGATAATGCATTTATACCGTTGAAATACATATATATCCCAGTGTGAAATGGAACTAATAAGTAGTGACAGCGAAACTGAAGGTGCCCCTAGAACCTCAGTGGAAGAGAGTTGAACTCTGTTGAAATGGATGAGTGGTTGTCATCATACCATGCACAGTTCTTTGGGTTGCTAAAATACATTAGTGCGTCAACAGTTTTCAGTACCTTTATTTTTTTCTTAAACTTGAACAGTGTAAGGGAAGTACATGCTATTGAATTTAAATTTTGACATTATTCCAGTAAAAAATTCTACATACTATACAGTGGAAGACCGACAACCTGGTCTTCTGCGCGGGTTCAATGCTAAGGGGTAGCGAGTCCTGGGGCGGGCCTTCTCCGAGGTCCCTAGCGCCTCACCCTTAGCCCCTCACCCTTAGCCCAGAACGAAGGGATAAGTTATAGCCACAAAAGTATCTTTTAGAAAACAGGTTTATTTACAAAATTACCTTTCCAAACTCAGACCCACGCCAGCAATACAGCTTATCAGTACGGTACAAAGTAACAAGCAAGAAGTCTCAAGGACACCGTGAGTTCAGGGCTCTCAGCTAGTTAGTTCAGCTCGGGCCCCGGCAGAGGCCCGGTCAACCGCACGCGGCTAGCTGGGTTCCCAGCGGAGGCCCGGTCTACCCAAGCGGCTAACTGGGTTCCCGGCGGAGGCCCGGTCTACCCAAGCGGCTAACTGGGTTCCCGGCGGGGGCCCGGTCTACCCAAGCAGCTTGTGAGTGATTTCAGCTTGGTTTCCCGGGGGTCTGGTCAACCCAAGCGGCCAGTGATTCCAGCTAGCTGGAGCGCGCCGGGTGCTGCTACCCGGGGTTGCCGATCCTTCGTTCCCTTACCCCAGGCATGGGCAAGATTGCTGAACTGAACCAGTTCCCTTGCGCAGGGTGTTTTATACCTTGGTGTTTCAGGTAGCCCTTCCCTCCGTGATCAGGTGGGTTGACACCCTCCCTGAGGGGCGGCCTTTTGGGTCAGGTGGGCTGACGCCCTCCCCCCGTGGGATGGGGTCCCTTTGAAGCCATTTGTTTAATGGTCCCATCCTATGGTGTTGAGTGGCCATTTCCTAGGGGTGCCGAAGTGTCTGCTCTGGAGAGGTATTCAAGTCTTATGTAGATGGGGCTGATATGCGAGAGCATTGACAAACCTGGGGATGCTTCCTGCCTTCCCCCCTGGGGTGATTCTATGCAGATGTTGTGTGTCCCCTTTGTCATCTGTGGAGACTGGCTGTCTCCCCCCCTGGGTCTCCTTCCCCCCTCCTTGGTGAGTGTGTGTGTGTCAGGCAGGGGGCTTAGGTTGGCTTTCTACACATCTCCCCCCCGGGGAAAAGATGGCATTGGGGTCCCACACCCCAATTTCCCATCGACTTGCCCATCGCCTGAGAAAGCCCGGGAGAGTGCATCAGCCAAGACATTGTCCTTACCCTTGATGTGCTCAATTTCGAAGTCAAAGTCTTGCAACGCCAGACTCCACCGTAGGAGTTTTTGGTTGCTGCCCTTGACTCTATCTAACCAGCAGGAACCGTCTCCCCCAGAGGTAGGGGCGCAACTTGGTGATGGCCCACACCACGGCCAGGCACTCTTTCTCAATGGTGGCAAGACTACGTTCTCTGGGCAGGAGTTTCTTGCTCAGGTAGGCAACGGGGCGCAGCCCTTCTCCTACCTTCTCCTGTAATAACACCGCCCCCATCCCGGCCTCAGAGGCATCTGTCTGTAGAACGAAGGGGGATTCGAAGTTTGGGGCTTGCAGAATGGGAGCTGCCGTGAGGCAGGCTTTTAACCCGTCGAAAGCGGTCTGGCAAGCCGCGGTCCACTGGACCCTGTTTGGTTGGCGCTTTTTACAAAGATCAGTCAGAGGGGCTGCTAGCTGACTGAAGTGTGGCACAAACTTCCGATAGTACCCCGCAAGTCCCAGAAAAGCCTGCACCTGTTTTTTGGTTGCAGGTTGGGGCCATTTCTGAACCGACTCTATCTTAGCTTCCATGGGTTTGATGCTCCCCCCTCCGACCCGATGTCCAAGGTACTCAACCTCCCCTAGCCCCACCTGGCACTTCTTTGCTTTCACTGTCAACCCAGCGTCCCGGATCCGCTGGAGGACCTGCCGGACATGCTGCAGATGCTGTTCCCAAGTGGAGCTAAAGATAGCTATGTCGTCCAGATAGGCACAGGCAACTTCTCCCTACCCGTTCAGCATTCCATTCACCAGCCTCTGAAAGGTTGCCGGACCGTTCCGGACTCCGAAGGGAAGAGTGGTGAACTGGAATAAACCCAGGTGTGTGACAAAGGCAGACTTGAGAGCAGCATCCGCGTCCAGCGGGACTTGCCAGTAGCCCTTGGTGAGGTCTAGGGTGGTAATGTACTTGGCCCTCCCTAGCTTCTCCGAGGTCCCCAGCGCCTCACCCTTAGCCCATAACGAAGGGATAACTTATAGCCACAAAAGTATCTTTTAGAAAACAGGTTTATTTACAAAATTACCTTCACAAACCCAGACCCACGCCAGCAATACAGCGTATCAGTACGGTACAAAGTAACAAGCAAGAAGTCTCAAGGACACCGTGAGTTCAGGGCTCTCAGCTAGTTAGTTCAGCTCGGGCCCCGGCAGAGGCCCGGTCAACCGCACGCGGCTAGCTGGGTTCCCGGCGGAGGCCCGGTCTACCCAAGCGGCTAACTGGGTTTCCGGCTGGGGCCCGGTCTACCCAAGCAGCTTGTGAGTGATTTCAGCTTGGTTTCCCGGGGGTCCGGTCAACCCAAGCGGCCAGTGATTCCAGCTAGCTGGAGCGCGCCAGGTGCTGCTACCCGGGGTTGCCGATCCTTCGTTCCCTTACCCCAGGCAAGGGCAAGATTGCTGAACTGAACCAGTTCCCTTGCGCAGGGTGTTTTATACCTTGGTGTTTCAGGTAGCCCTTCCCTCCGTGATCAGGTGGATTGACACCCTCCCTGAGGGGCGGCCTTTTGGGTCAGGTGGGCTGACGCCCTCCCCCCGTGGGATGGGGTCCCTTTGAAGCCACTTGTTTAATGGTCCCATGCTATGGTGTTGAGTGGCCATTTCCTAGGGGTGCCGAAGTGTCTGCTCTGGAGAGGTATTCAAGTCTTATGTAGATGGGGCTGATATGCGAGAGCATTGACAAACCTGGGGATGCTTCCTGCCTTCCCCCCTGGGGTGATTCTATGCAGATGTTGTTTGTCCCCTTTGGCATCTGTGGAGACTGGCTGTCTCCCCCCCCCCCCCGGTCTCTTTCCCCCCTCCTTGGTGAGTGTGTGTGTGTCAGGCAGGGGGCTTAGGTTGGCTTTCTCCACATATACTATAACATTAATCATATTAGGGCGCAATCCTATTGCAATGAACATAAACCCCCGAACTCGGAGGCTTACGCTCATCCTATGCAGGGCAGGAGGAGTGGCAGAGGCGATCTTTGCCTCCCTATCCTCACACCCTGCATTTTTGCTAGACAGGCTTTTTTGCACGTCTAGCAAAGGCCTTTCAAAGAAGAAGGGAAGGAGACTGGAGAGACCCCAGGATACCTTGTATCCTGGCCTCTCCAGTCTCCTCCTCACCCCACCCACTGAAATGCCCCCTTTCCGAGGTTGTGTTCCTGACCTTGGAGAGGCAGCCAGCATGGTTCTTTCCATGTTGGCTGTGAAGGGGAGGGCAGACGGATCACGGTTGGAATGCTGTCTCTGACCTCGGATCTGGGAATCCAAAGTATCCTATGGCTCCTCAGACGCTGTCTAGGGGCCATAGGATTGCTCCCTTAATGGTGCAATCCTATGCATGTTTAGACGGAAAAAAGTCCTACAACTCCCAGCATTCCCGAGTGATTTAAGTGTACTTAAATTTAAGTGTGCTTTAATGCCTCCTCTGCCCGCCTCAGGTATTTCAGGTTAAATAGTTGCCATTTATTGGGACAAAAAGTCAACATGGGGTACATTTTTACCTTTGTTTACTAAATAGAAATAAAATAAACATGCTAAAGTAGATCACTTTCTATGGCATCAGAAAAATTTCCAGTGCAAACTGAAATATTTCCGATGCAAAGGACTCTATGTAAATTAGCCTAATTTTCCAGAAAACCCACATCACTGACAAAAAGGAGTGCAAATGTGTGGGGACTGAAACCCTGCCTCCTCTATGTACTATTTCCAGGTTCATAGGCAGCATCTCTCTCAATAACTGTTGCTGGCGAGGAACAGTGGAAGAGGGCACATTTATTTATTTATTTATTTATTTATTCATTTTTATACTGACCAATAGCTGAAGCTCTCTGGGCAGTTCACAGCAATTCACAAAACACAGATACAATAATAAAATACAGCATAAAATTTCAATATACAGAATTTAAAACAGTTTAAACAGCTAAAACAATTTCAATTAAAAAAATACTCTAGACTTGTTAAAACTGCTGACATGTCCCATGAGATGCCATTAAATACCTGGGAGTAGAGGGCAGTCTTAACCTGGCACTGAAAAGATGACAGTGTTGGCACCAGGTGGGCCTCTGGGGAGATCATTCCAGAATGGGGGGGGGCACTGAGAAGGCCCTCTCCCTTGTTGCTGCCCTTCGAGCCTCCCTTGGAGGTGGCACTCAGAGGAAGGCCTCTGATGTAGATTGTAGTGTCTGGGTAGGTTCAGGTCCGTCAGGAGAGGTGTTCCGTCAGGTATTGCGGTCCCAAGCCATGTATGGCTTTATAGGTTAAAACCAGCATCTTGAATCAGTCTCAGAAGCATACAGGAAACTTTATTTCCCAAGTTTTTATACTGCTTTCCAACAAAATTATCTAATAACAATTGCCCTTGTGTCCTGGTTGTGGACTTCATACAGGCATCATCTTGTTGGCCACTTATTTATTTATTTTATTTTATTTTATTACATTTCTATCCCACCTTCCTTCCATAATAGAACTCAAGGTGGCTACATGTGGTTCCCAGGTGGTCTCCCCTCCAAGCACTGACCAGACCCTGACCTGCTTAGCTTCAGTATGATGGCTGCCTCATGTGCCTTCAGACCATATCCTGGGACTAGGACACTGGACTAGCTAGGTCAGGGGTGTTGAACCTCTATTCTATTTTGGAGATGCTCTTGGGGGCCACATCCCAGTGGTGGGTGGGGCCAAAGGCAAAAGGGGTGGGGCCAAAATATTAAAAATAACAGTCTATTTTAGCTTAAAGCTCTTGTTGCCAGTAGCTAAGCCTTAGGAGAGGCATTTCAACCTTTGAGAATGGGGAAAAAACCTGCACAAAAGCTGGGAAACGACCAAACAATCGGTAGTTGGGTGAAGGGGTGGCTATCTGGGGAAGCCAGGGGGCCACCACTGAAAGGGCCATGGACAAGGTATCTCTACTCAGCTAAAAGTGATATTCAACCCTAAATATGACAGATGTGGTAGGGGGCAACTTTGGAAAAATGGATCCCTTTATCAAAATGTAGATGTGGCAGAGCGGAAGTGCAAATGCCCAGATTGGTTTCGCCCTCTACTAAACAGCATGATCCTCTATATGTCTACTCAGAAGTAAGTTTCCTTGTGTTAAATGGGGCTTGCTCCAAGGTAAGTGAGTATAGGATTGCAGTTGAAGGCTCCTATATTTAATCCTTTGTGTGTCTAGCTCTTTAATCATCCAATTCTAGACCCCTTTTATTATGTTTTGTTTTATAGCTGTTACTTATTACTCATAAGTGTAACATTGTATGGTACTGTATCATTGGTTTTTTATATATATAAAAATAAAAGTGTTCTTAAAATAAAGAGTATTTTTGAAATGGGGGGGCAGCAAGGACATGGGAGGGAAGTCACTGGACACAGGAAATTCTTCTGGGGACTCCAGCTGGCTCAGGAAGTCCCAGGAACTGCAGAAAGACCCATTGAAGGAATCTGACCCCTCAGTGCAGGAAGATGACCTGGAGTCTTCCCTGCAGTACAACGTCCCTGTACTGGCCTCCCCTTCTGTGTCCTCTCAGGTCCCCTCATGAAGCCTGAACCTCTTGGGGCCCTGCATGCCCTCCTTACAGAACTGGCTCCCATCCAGCTGTTTTGGCCTACCACTCCCATAACCCCCCACCATTGGCCTTGCTGGCTAGGACTGATGGGAGTTGTAGGCCAAAATATCTGGAGGGACATATGTTGCTCACCCCTGCTTTAGGAAGACACTTTCCATGGGCCTTTTGGGTGGTGATTGTTCTCTGCTGTTTTGTGGATGTCCTCAGTTTGCCGAGTGTTTTCTTGGCTCTTTGAAGCTTTGTTCTTTTTATGTTTGTTTTCATTTCTGTCTGCTGCCTTGAAAACCCATCTAGGGGACAAGGATATCTGAAGGACTGCCCTCTTCCCCCCATGAACCTGCCCACGTGCCCATAGCAATCTTCATCTGAGGCCTTGCTCCACGTCCCATCACCATTGGCAATTCAGTCAGCCAGGATGAAGGGCAGGGCCTTCTTGGTTGCAGCACCCAGACTTTGGAACTCCTTCCCTCAGGAGGCCCTATTGGCAGCATTTCAGCACTTTGGTGTTTATTTATTTGTTTCACTGCATTTTTAGGCTGGTTAGGTTTTTTTCTCCCCTTCCTGTTTGTGAATGGATTACTTGATATTTGCATTTTTGTTTTAATCTGCGATTGTGTGGGTTGGGGGAATATAAATATTTTAATCAATCAATAAAAGATGGGGTATAAAAATTAAGTCATCCAGCAATCTACGTGGCTACCAAACACACACAAATCTACACTCCTCAGGATCCAGTCTCCTACCATGCTTCCACAAGCCCCACAGGAAAATGCCCAGTGCGTGAGCAGAATTGAGAGTTCGTCTGTTAACCTCTTTGTAATGGATCCTCTTATCCATCATCAGACTGCATGAAAGAAAGCTGGAGCCATTTTATGGAAAGGAGCCATTTTGTGAAAAAGGCCTGTGGAAGGAAAAGCACCACCAGGGTACCCAACTGTCTGGAAACAGTAAGAGAATGGACAAAGTTCTCGCCACACCAGAATGGTTCAAATAACTGATAATTATTCCTCATAATTTTGGAAGAAATGGCTCTCTTCACATTAACTGTGTCAGTAGCGTGTATTTGTTTACCACATTCCTTTGCCCCATTCATAGTTAACAATCCTCTCTCTCTTTCTCTCTCTTGCTCTCTCTTCAGTAGTTCCCTACTGGTTTACTGCACTTGATTCACCACTTAGATCACTTAGATTACACAACATGTGGCCTGTAGGCCATATGAACCCCCCCCAACCTTTATTGTGCCCCCCCCCCCACTGCATCAACGCTGCTGATATTTGGCGGCATGGCAGCAGGAAAAAAGCTGGAAAATAGCCCCTGTTTAAAGGATGAAGTTACAGTGTGGTGGCAGCAGCAAAAAGGGGCTATTTTAAAGCAAAATAGCCCCATTCTGATACCACCATGCCAACGTATTTTGCTGGCAAGCTGCCACTTTATTCTGCAAAAGGGGAACTCTTTTGTAGTCTACCCGCTCCCCCCGCCCACGCCTTGCTGCTGAGTTTTGACAGCAAATTCGGTGGCACAGAAGCAGGGGCAGGTGTGTGGCCTAGCCGGTCCCGGAGGTTGCCCAGCCCTGACTTAGATGGTCCCTTTAACTTCAGTTTGGGGCATTGCCGCTTGATGTTCCCTTCCACTCCACTGTAGGGTATGACTCATGTCATAATTCTCTGTTCCAGAAGCCGATGGGCACAATTGGATGAATGAGGAGAACTTTGGCTTGCAAAGTCCTGAGAAAGGCACCATCAGTGGGCTAGAGTTGATAAGAGCCAAAGGGATGTCATCCCAGGATCCCGAGGTGGACACGATGCCTGAGAGTCAGCAGGGAACAGACATTTGCCTCCCAATACAGGTAGAGGAAACAGAAGAACAAGCCTTCCTTCATGAGAAATGCGGCAAAGGTTTAAACAGAAGCACCTTGCAAGAGGGACTTCTGAAATATACGGGGGGGGAAGCAGGTACTGACTGTAGGAGAAGCTGCTCTCCAAGCGTTGACATTCCTAAGAATCAGAAAATACAAAAACTGTTTGAATGCACCTACTGTGGGAAGATCTGCAACAATAGTGCCCACCTGGTTATCCACGAGAGAATCCACACGGGCGAGAAGCCACACAAATGCTCAGAATGCGGGAAAAGCTTCACTCAGAAAGGAAACCTTACTACTCATAAGAGAATCCACATGGGAGAGAGGCCCCATCAGTGTAGAGACTGTGGGAAAAGCTTCAGCCGGAGACAGCAGCTTGTGAGACACGAGAGGATCCACTCGGGAGAGAAGCCCTACATATGCTCCGATTGTGGGAAACGCTTCTGTCGCAAAGACTCCCTTATTACACACAAGGGAACCCACGCCAGGGAAAAACCATTTGAATGCTCTGACTATGGGGAAAGTTTCACTTCCAGCTTTGGTCTTTAAAAAGAACCCCATAATACTTATACATGAGAGAATCAGCAAACATATTCAGAACAGAAGCCTCGATTGTTCTGAGATGTGGTGTAGTTTAATGGTTTTTAGAGTGTCAGACTCTGACTTAAGAGTCTTTAATATCCCCCACTCAGTCTTGAAGCTCACTGGGTTGTCTTGGTCAAGTCCAATGGTTCCCAACCTTAGGTCTCCAGATGTTCTTGGACTACAATTCCTATCATTGGGAATTGTCTGTGCTGGCTGGGGATGGTGGGTGTTGTAGTCCAACATCATTTGGGGACCAGTAGTCAGGAACTACAGGTCTCGTCACACACACACACACACACACACACACACACTCAGCTTAGTCTACCTCATAGGGTTGTTGTGATGATGAAATGAGCAGTGGCTAGAAATGGAATGAAGAGTGCTTCCTACCTCTGTGGTCCTGTCCTGTGGTCACTTGTGGCTTGCAGGGGAAGCTGGTAGCAAGATCAGAGCAAGAAAAAAGTAGGACTGTGGATAGCTTCAAGTGGCCCTGCTGGCTGAAACTCTCCTACTAGGAAAATAGAAGGATGTTGTCTCAGCAGGGAACTAAAGCCAACTGAAGGAGCTGATTGGATTGTTAAAGGATCCTCGCCTGATTTTGTAGCCTGAGATTGCTATGAGGCTGGGAAGATAGAGGTTCTGCCAGGGACTCATCCTCTGAGCTTGGAGGATGATGGCAAGGTTGTGTCCATGAGCCAGGAGGGCCCTGAACCCTAACCCTAAGGCAAGGAATTAGCCTGTGCCTCGTCCTCATCAAAATCCTCTGCTGCACACTGGAAGGCCCGAGAGCTGGAGGGGTGTGTGTGTCATGCAATTTGAGTAATTTACGCAATTTGCATAAATGCCAATTTTACCGTATATAACGTGATGCTGTTCCGAATTACATACAAATTTGACTTAAAGACATGCTTAAGAACGGAACTCGTTCATAACCTGGGGACTGCCTGTATATAAAGATGGTAGTGGTGCTGTACAAGTATTTAAGCAGAGATGGGGAGGGTTACAAAGGGAACTGGAGAATTACACTCTTAAGTCAGGGGTAGGGAACCTGCACCCCTGCAGATGTTGTTGGACTACGATTCCTGTCATCCCTGACCATGATGGCTGGGACTGATTGGGAATTGAAGTAAAAATTATCTGGAGGGCCACACGTTCCCCACCTTTGACTTGGGGTGTAATTCTCCAGTTTCCTTTGAGAGACACAGAGCATGGGGTTTTAGGAGGCCCGGTGTGTGTTAGTTTTCCAGACTAAGGCTATTTCCATGTGACTTCTCTAACAATATTAAAGTAGAATATTTTAACATATGGATCTGTCTTCATTGTTAAATGGAAAACCATCAATAAAAATGGCTAACAGCATCACATACTCTTAATTTCTCGAGTATTTGTAAACATGTTCTAATAGAATGGGTGGGCAACATGAGACCCTCCAGATGTTTTGGCCTACAACTCCCATCAGCTCTAGCCAGCTTACCCAATGGTGAGGGATCATAAGAACATAAGAGCCATGCTGTATCAGACCAAGGGTCCATCTAGTCAGCGTTGTGTTCACACAGTTGCCAACCAGCTGCCCCAAGGGGATCCCACGAGCAGGACATGAGTGCAACAGAACCCTCCAGCCCATGTTCCCCAGCAACTGGTGTACATAGGCATACTGCCTCTGATACTGGAGGTAGCATATAGCCAATCAGGACTAGTAGCCATCCTCCATTAATTTGTCCAATCCCCTTTTAAAGCTCTCCAAATCGGTGGCCATCAATTACATCTTGTGGAAGTGAATTCCATACTTTGATTATGTGCTGTGTGAAGAAGTCCTTCCTTTTATCTTTCCAGAAGCTCCCACCAATCAGCTTCATGGGATGACTCCTTTGGGTTCTAGTATTATATGAGAGGAAGAAAAATGTTCCCCTATCCACTTTCTCCACACCATGCCTAATTCTTTACCCTTCTATCATGTCTCCCCTTACTCTCCTTTTTTCTCAGCTTAATCATAAGGGTTGTAGGCCAAAACATTTGGAGGGCCACAAGTTGCCCGACCACATTACAGAACATATTAAAGCCATTGTACAGATAGCCTGCAAATGGGTTAGGCTGATGTGTGTAGAAAAAGCTTATCAACAGCTATGAGGCAGGGAAGCTAACTGGAAACAAGATGGTCATAGGCAGTGTACTACTGAATACCAGGGATTGGGAACCAACTGAGGGAGAGGCCTATTGCTAGCATTCCCTGCAGTAGTTGGCCACTGTGGGAAGCAGGTTGCTGGACTAGATAGGCCGTGGGAAGCAGGTTGCTGGACTAGATAGGCCTTTGGTCTGATCCAGCATGGCTCTTAGGTTCTAATCAGGAAGTCCCCACAAAAGGTAAAAACCCTAAGCAGGGCTTCTCTACACGAGGCATTTATTGTGCGCTTGTGGTCCCTCACTCACCGAAGTTTGCGGATCCTTTTCACAATGTCATCATCCACCAGGGCCTCTCCTGTGTTTTCTAGCCATTTCTGTGGGGGGGGGTTTAGAGTGAGGAAAGTCAGCTATTAAATTTTAAACCAGAACAAAAGCCTCCTGTAAAGTTGAAAATCTAGTCTACTGCAGCTATACCACAGCACCACCTTGTGATTGGTTAATAGAATATATGAAAGGCAGAGAAAGAAAAAAAAACTTGGGAAAAAGCCACATGTAACTGAGGCACTTTTCCTCTTGCAAAGAAAACGGAAGAAGAAGCCTTGGAAAGCGGCCGGGTAAGCTCCTCATGTAGCGAAGCCCAGTGTGTCCCCCTTCTTTGCGAGACCTGCTGTTTCCATGTCCATGTTACAGGGATCTGTATGTCTCACAGTATTTTCTAGGGTGGCCACATGTCCTCTATTTGAAGGACTGCCAGAGGACCGTCTTCTATTGAAGACATCCTCTTTTTGAAGAGCTGTCTGGTCCAATTCCAGTTTAAACATAATGAACCATAAGAACTTTGGCCCATCAGCGGTTACCACTTGGGCAGTAGGCTGAACAAGCAAGCACACAGGTCACAGTCTTCTACAGTATGGTGAGATGTTCTGTATTTCTATTTAAATTATAATAATTTCTAAATTTGCATCTATACATAGACATTAATATATGCAAATGCTGTGCAAATCGACATCCTCTTTTGCCCTCTCTTTTGGTGATTCATTGGTGGCTACCCTATTTTTGACAGTGAAAACTAATAATAATAGTGGGGGGGTAGATGATGAGCCTCCCGGGTCTGGGAGTTCTACTTCCTTGTCAGACTGACTCCACCTGCGGCGGCTTTCTCGGGTCTTCAGAACTGAAACATCTCACTCTTCCACGTGGCTTCTGGAATGGAGAATGTTGGCACAAGTCATGCCTCACAGTGCAGTGAAAGGGAGCAGCAAAGCGGCCACTCTCCAGGCTGGAGCGGAAAGGACCTTCTAAGCTGTGAACAAAGTGAAGTAAACTGATAAGAAACTAATGAAAACTATTGCAGGAAAACATGATTAATAATATGCAGGTGAAAAGCACGGTGGATTAACACTGTAAGAATGTCCAAATATGGAGAAAATATGCAGATAGTCGGCTGTGTTAGGGTGCGATCCTGTGCATGTTTAGGCAGAAGAAAGGCCTACAATTCCCAACATGCCCCAGCCAGCATGGCTAGCTGGCGCATGCTGGGAGTTGTCCTTTTTTTCTGTCTAAACATGCGTAGGACTGCACCCTAAGTGAAGTAAACTAATAAGAAACAAATGCAACCTAATGCAAACTAAAGGCACAATCCTATGCATGTTTAGACAGAAAAAGGCCTACAACTCCCAGCATGCCCCAGCATGCATCCCATCTTTAGGATTGCACCCTAAAGATTAAAACCAGCACTTCGAATTGTACCTAAAGACAGACTTCTTGCCAGTGAGTTTTTAAGTACTGGTGAAATGTCCTCATTTGTAGATGTTCTAGTTAACAGCTTTGTGTATTCTGAAGCAGCTGAAGTGTCCAGACAGTCTTCAAGGGCTGCCCCGTGTGACGTGCATCATGGTAGTCTAATCTGAGTACTACCAAGATATGGACAATCATGGTCAAATTACAAGAAGGGTCATAGCTGGCATGCCATCAACCCCAGCTGGCTAAAGGCATGTTGTGCTATGGTGATCCTTCCATGTCCATCCACAGAACCAGTTTTAATGGGCACCAGCCACCAAGCTGATCCTTTGGAGGGATTAAAATAAAAAAAATAATTTAAAAAAATATTTACCCTCTTGCAACCTTGGTTTGCTTTACACTACACTGTCCTGCGTGATCACATTGAGGACTAGTGCAGTGGACACACTCATCTGACGGTCACCTGTTGGACTTAACCTTTCTCCTATTTCAATTCCAAACCACACAATTGATTGACCAGATCACCCAAGCAAGCAAGCAAGCAAGCATCCTCTTCGGTGAGATTCTTTTCTACAGTCAGTTTGGTCGGGGTGGATTCTCCTGGCTTTTTAATTTGGTGGATTCTCTGGTGTTTTGTTTGGTAGATTCTCTCATGTGTTTGCTTGCCCCTTCCCATGCGCTTTCCCACTTCTGTTGCCATACTTGGCCGGGACCAAGGCAGAGGGGGCATATTATGCTGGGCTGCCTCTTGCCCCACTACCGAGAGGTTTCCTGGGCAGGTGTGCACAAGTGTGTGTGTATGTGGGTGACAAGCCTCCCAGGCTGTTCATCATTTGGTTCTGAATGAATCATTAATGCCCATAGTTCAAAAGGAAAGAAAGCGGTGTTAGCCCCTAAGAAAAATCCCAAAATATCCACAGTTGGGCAATCCTTTTATTACAGGGCTGCAGAACTTCAAGCCTACGGGCCAAATCCAACCTCTCTGGGGTCCCAGTCTGTTCCTCTGGGGTTTCCTAGATGGCCACGCTCCTTTCACCCGACTGCCAGTGGTTTGTTGGCTTTTGCACAGGTTTCCCCCCCACTCCATTCTAAAAGGTTGATTTGCCTCCCCTCAGGCTTAGTTATTGGCAGTAAGAGCTAAAAGCTAAAATATACTGGTACTGTGGGGTTTTTGACCCTGCCTCTTTTGCCTTCAGCCCCACCCATCCCTGGAAGGCAGCCCCCCCCCCCCAGCTTCTCTAAAATGAAATTCAGCCCCCGGGCTGCCAGGGGGTTGACACCCCTGCCTTATTAGGAGCAACCAAAATTTATGTCACAAGATAGTGAGCAAGCTGTTGAGCTCTCCAGAACTCTTCATCAGGCTAGGTGTTAAGTCAAGTGACGCGAGGGGAGAGAGAGAGAGAGAAATCTGGCTTGACGTTAAAGCTACAAAATCTGCTTTTAGTCACAATCTAAAGATGGCATGTAGGAGGAGACAGCAGACTTAATTAATGGTTTGGGGCTCTACTACAGGGCTGGGGAGCCTGTGACCTTCCAGACATTTCTAGAGTCCCAGTTCCCATCAGCTCCAGCTAGCCTGGCCAATGGTGAAGGATTATGGGAGTAGTAGTTCATCAACATCTGAAGGCCCACAGCTTCCCTTGCACCTGGGACAAAGAAAGAAGAAACGGCCGGTACACAGTTTTATGAAATTATAAAATACAGCAGTTTCCCGGTTCTTTTCTTCTGCCTTGAGCGAAACGCACTGGTTCCTTGTTAGGCAGACTACAGAAGTAACGAGAAACATGACAAGAGATAATTTTAGGTAATGTGATAGGTTAAATAAATAAATAAATACACAAATTGGGTAGCATTACCTAGTGGTTGCGGGGGGGTATAAGTCTCAAAACATTGCCCATGTTTGGCACTATCCTAAGGGGGAGCACAGAGCGAATCCTGTCCTGTACAAGACCAGATCTTGTAAGAGCTCTAGAACCAGGCAGGATTAGACCAAAGCCCCTGGTGGGGGGGGGGGGCAGGAAGGCAGGGAAGATTCCCAAAGCCTCTTGTGCTCTTCAGAGGTGGGGTGAGATTCTTGTGCGTTTCTTGGATCTCTTTTGCTTATGGGTGGCAGGGGTGTGTGGTGGAATCCCTTCCAGGATGACTCACCGCTGGGGCCTCTGGCACTGTCTAAATGACCTTCACTCTCCTTTGACCCATCTTGAGGGGGGAGGTTCAGGTGGATCAGACCCAAGCCCCCATCCAGGGAAGGGGAAGGGGGCCACACTCCACAGAGGGGAAGGAGCAGAGATTTTTGTGCGCTCCGATCATGGCCTGTTTCGTTTTATCTCTCTTCTGTAGATGCCTCTGTCCTCTCCTGTCTGTGCTTTGCAGGAAGGAAGTGGGACGTGCGGCAAAAAGGCCAGCCACTTCTTATGTCTCCAATTTCGATTGAGGTAGGTGAAGGGCAGAGGCTGCTCTACCTTAATTAGTGTGTGTGTGTGTGTGTGTGTGTGTGTGTGTGTGTGTGTTGGGAGATGGAGATGTTCAAAGCCCTGGCTCATGGATGCAGTGGTACCATCAGGACAGGACTGTAGGGCAGACGTCCAAGGCCCCAATCAGCATGAGAAGCCGCACAAACGTGGCAGGGCTGGCTTACCACGTTTTGAAGTCAGCGAAAGATTACCATCTCAAATCCCTCCCCAGTAAGACCATCACATCCAGAGTCTAAAATTGTTGAAGTGCACAGATGTGTGTGTGTACATTTCTGTGTCTACGTGTTTTGGGGCGGTCATATTTCAAATGCCACAGTAAAGCCTTCAGCAGCCTGGGACCCTCCAGATGTGCTGGAGTCAAATTCCCATCATCCCCAGCCTGCATGGAGATGGTGGGAGTTGTAGTCCGACACACCTGGAAGGTACCAGGTTGTGGAAGGCTGCTGCTGTAGTGCTTAATTTTGTCTTGGGGGAAGAGTCTCCTGTGTTCAGGGAAGGTTGCCAGAGTGGGGGAATTTCCAAAGCCCCTTGGCCATTTGGGGCAGGGACAGAAGTTCTCTTCTACCCATGGCTGTTGACTTACAGCGTTTTCCCTCTGCTGTAGCTTCACCTGTCCGCACCTCCCGTCTGTGATTTCCTCAGCCATGAAGGAAGTGAGGTACAGTCAGGCCTGCCACCAGCAAAAGCTTCTTCTCCTCCACCACCTGCTCCTCCTCCTCCTTCCACCTGCAATCATGCATCAGGTAGGCAAAAGGCACCTCAACTCTCCATAGGGCAGTGGGATAAGGCCACCTCAAATGCATCACCCATCCCGACACCTACAGAGAGGGACCATAGTTCAGTAGCAGAGCAGGGCCACAGTCAAGGGTAGGCATGATCAAGCACTTGCCAAGGGCCCACACCCCAGCAGGGCCCCCTGGAGTTGCACCTCTTCCTCACCCTTGAAACCTGCTTGCTCACCTGCCTCTCACTCTGACCCAGACAAAGGTGGTGGTGAGAAGGAGAAGCAGCAGATGCCACGGCCTACAGGTGTTCACTGGTGATTCATTTATTTATTTTGAATTATTTAAAGCGCCTTGACCCTGCTTGTCAGCCAAAAAAAGGCACCCAGAGCAGCTTACAAAGGTCGGTAATAAGACAATCCCTGTCCCCCTCAGGTTTATAATCATAATAGGCATGACACAGAAGGAAGAGGGATTGGGAATAGGAGAGGAAAAAAGCAAACTTGGGCACTAGTTCTTCGTTACAAAGATCTTATAACGACCTGCTGGAATAAAACAGTTCAGGGAGAGGAGGAGCCAAAAGTTGCTAGTCTGTCAGCCGAGCTGATGGACTGGGCCCTGCTTATTTTATTTATTTATTTATTTATTTAATACATTTTTATACCGCCCAATAGCCGAAGCTCTCTGGGCGGTTTACAACAGTTAAAATCATAAAATACAATATAAAATATAAAATTTAAAAACACAGATTAAAAACAAACAGCAGAGCTAGCAGCAGCCCATCTCTCCCTCTGCTGCAGCCTGATGGAATGGCTACTGCCATGTAATTGTTGAAGGAGGGAGGCATCTGACAGAATTGGCTTTTCAGCAGAGCTGACGGAGTAGCCCTGCTTCCCATCCCTCCCTCTGCTGCAGCCTGATGGAATGGCTGCTGCCAGGTGACCATTGAGGGAGGGAGGAACCTGATGGAGCTGGCTTCGCAGCAGAGCTGACAGAGTGGCCCTGCTTCCCATCCCTCCCTCCACTGCAGCCTAATGGAATGGCTACTGCCTGGTGATTGTTGAAGGAGGGAGGAGCCTGATGGAGCTGGCTTCTTAGCAGAGTCAATGGAGTGGGCCTTGCTTCCCATCCCTCCCTCTGCTGCAGCCTAATGAGGGAAGCGGGGAGCCTGATGGAGCTGGCTTCTCAGCAGAGCTGATGGAAGGGGCCCTGCTTCCCATCCCTCCCTCTGCTGCAGCCTGATGAAGCAGCTGTTGCCAGGTGACCATTGATGGGGGAGGAACCTGATGGAGCAGGTTTCTCAGCAGAGCTGATGGGGTGGCCCTGTTTCCCTTCCCTCCCTCTGCTGTAGCCTTCAGGTGATTTTATAGCCTTCAGGAAACACTCCTTTAACCAAGTATCATCTGCAAATTGACATTCTGGTAAACCAAGGACTACACCCTTACTGCTGCCTTCCCCAACTTGGTGCCCTTCAGATGTGTTGGACTACAGCTCCCATCACCCACAGCCAGCATGGGCAGGTGGGGGTTGTGGCCCCACACATCTGGAGGGCTGCCTGCCTGGCTGCCAAACACTTGCTGCCTTGCTCACGATGGCATTGCCTCTTTTTCATTTAAATTTAGAAGGACAGGTTGCCCAGGGTGGGGTGGGAGACCAAACGCTGAAAATTGCCCTTTAAGCTTGCAGGCGTTGCGAATCCTCCAAAGTGATGTGTGTTTCCCGCCCCTCCTTCCCCCACTGCAGGCCTCATCATGGTGCATATGCAAGGGAAGACCACACTCTGTGGCTCCCCGGCCACCCAGTCCTCTTCCCCAGCGCCCCAAGCTGGATGGGCTGCCTCTGCTAATCCTGCTGCGGTGACGTGGTCTGCCGGAGGATCATCTCATGTGGCACACAGAGGTGTCCGCCGAGGGAGAACACACATCGCTGAGGAAGGGGACATGCACCTCGTGGAACAGTCTCCTTCCCGCTCTGACTCTGCAGAGGAATCCCATCCAGTGCAGCATATAGAGGGGGAGGAGATCCTCCTTCGCACACCTCCTTGGACACCAGCCCAGCCGAGGCCGTCTCCAAGCTCCAGGGCCGGATTGCTCCATTCTACCCCACTGTCCTTCACATGGGCTGGCACCAGCAGCAGTTCCCCCATCAGTTCGCACTCCACTGCTTCAGCCAGCTGCACCCCTAGTGCCGCTGCCACCACCTGGCACACTGTCACTGCTACAGCAGAGAAGCGTCCCGCTGTGCCAGCCCCTGCGGAGGAAGTGAGGGCCCCCAAGCTGCACACCAGGCGCGGGAGAAAGGTCTCCTCCTTTGTGTGGAACCATTTCTCACATACCACGGACAAATTTGCTGTAGTGTGTAACCACTGCAGGCAGCGCGTGCGGCTGGGGAAAGAAGGGGGCTGCGGCAAGGTGGGGACCACGTCGATGCACCGGCACCTGTCCTTGCACCACCCCTTCCTCCTTCCCGATAAGGCTCTGCCCGCTGCATCCTCCTCACCCTCACCCACAACACTGCCCGCTGCGGTGTGCGCCGCCAGCAGCTTGCGCTCCCCTGCTGCATCCAGCCGCACCCCCAGCACCACTGGTGTCCCCCGTGCCAATGCTCAGGCGGAGAAGCGTCCCACCGGGCCGCTCGCCTCCAAGGAAGCGCACGCCAGCAGCAAGCGCGGGAGAAAGGTCTCCTCTTTCGTGTGGAACCATTTCTCGCATCACACGTTGGACAGGTTTGCCGTGGTGTGCAACCACTGTCGGCAGCATGTGCGGCTGGGGAAGAAGGGAGGCTGTGCCAAAGTGGGGACCACGTCGATGCACCGGCACCTGTCTGTGCACCACCCCTTCCTCCTTCCCAAGAAGCCTCAGTCAGTGCCCTCCTCACCCCCGATGGTGCTGCCACCTGCTGCAGTGTGTGCCCCTGCCACTGTCCCTTCGCCACCCTGTGCCGCAGCCCAAGCAACATCCCCGTTGACCCTTTGTGAATCAGTGAAGGAGGAGGCATCAGATCCCGTTGACCCCGGTGCGATGGAACGAAACCGGTGGCTGGCCGAGTTCCTTGCCCGGAGTATACAGCCTTTCTCCCTGGTGGATGAACCTGCGTTCCGAGAATTCCTCCACCACTGTGTATCTCAATTTAGGGTTCCTGGGAGGAACTGCTTCTCCTGTGCCGATGTTCCAGCCACAGCAGAGGGCATCAGGGAGGCTCTTCAGAAGCAACTCGAGCCATGCATCTGATGACTGACCCCCTGGGACCAGTTGCCCAGTCCAGGACTATACGTTGGTCCCCGCACACTGGCTATCACACAACCAGGCCAGAGGATGGCTTGTGTAATGGAAGGCTGTACTGGACCTGTCTGGCTTTGGTCATGCGCATGCTGCTGCAAACAAACATGGTTGTATAAAACTGCAAGTGGTGCTAGATGGCTTCTCCCCACCACCTCTGCCGGGCATTGTACCTCGAAACATTGCAATGGACAATGCAACCGGGAGGTCGGTGACACTGAAAACTGCCAGGGTTATTTGCAACAACTTCAGACACACTGCAAAATGCCCAGGCCTGGCTTAAAAGTGGTCCAGGCAGATGCTGTGTGCTGGGCCGCCATCTGCCTGCATCACATCTGTGCTATGTACGTGGAGGGTCTTTTGAGGATCCTGCTCAGAGGAAGCTTAAGGAGCTCGGCAGAGGTTGTGGATGCCTGTACTCGGGACATTGGGGGCATCATCATCATCATCAGGCGATCACTCGTGACCGAGTAAGATTGTCTTCCAGGATAAAAGGAGGAAATTCTAACATGGGCGCTGTGGAGGCATCGCCTCCTTCGCCAAAGAGCAAGCGTGGAACAGCTCATCCGTGCCTGCGGCAACCCTCTCTCCCCCCACCTGAGACTTCATCATGTGACTGTCTGTGCCCGATATGGACAAAAAGGGACTTGCTTTGCCAGGTGCCGCTATGAATTACAGGTTGCTTGGACCAGGAGACAGAAGATGTCAACACGGGGGGGGGATCCGCAGCACCCTGCAGAGACCCAGCCAGATAGTGGGAGAGGAGGTAGCCTGCGTGGCCCTTTCTATTCAGCATCATTGCAGTGCAGTACACGGCATGCCCCCACAAACAAACATACCAGTGTTGCCTCGGAATGGGTGAGAACATCGTACACCGAGCAAAGGAACAGACTTGCGACAGCCAACGTGGACGCTCTTTGCTTTACCACAGCCTTCCCCAACTTTGGGTTCCTGGATGTTGTTGGACTCCAGTGCCCATCATCCCTAGCCAGAACAGGCAGTGGTTAGAGATTATGGGAATTGTAGTTGTAGTTAACAAGTGGAGACCCACCTTTGGAAAGGGTACTTTATTGGAATGAAGAAAGACCGCATCTCCAACAATACCACCGCTAGCTCCTGCTGACATTTTTGATAAAAGCGTATGGGGGACACCAAGGGATATGCGTGGAGTGGGGTGGCCCTGGCTGCACGGGATGGGTCTTTGGGGATTTAGAGTGCTGCTAACAAATGAACGCTGTGATTCTGTATCTTTTCATGAATGTGGGTGTTGGGTGGGTAAGGTACAAGGTGGTTTAGTTCTTAAAAAGCATATAACTCAGGGGTGTGGAACCTCTGGCCCCTGGTCCTAATCTGACCCTCTGGTGTTCCCCAGGTGGCCACACCCCTTCTCTTGGCTCCACACCCCTTCTGGCCACACCCCTTCTCCCCAACCAACATTTTTTCGGTTGTTTCTTGGCTTTTGTGCAGTTTTTTCCCCATTCTAAAAGACTGAAAAGCCTCTCTTGAGGCTTAGTTACTGGCAGTCAGAACTTTAAGCTAAAATGTGCTGATATTTTATGTATTTTTTTGGTATTTTTGTCCCCACCAAATTGAATTCAGTCCTTGGGCTGAAAGAGGTTCCCCACCCCCAATACAACTGCTCCTAAAAATCCCTTGTTGGAGATACCCCATGCCTCTTCCACTATGTGCCCAATGATAACTTACACACAAGGAAACACAACTGTTTATGATCAAAACGTTGTTTAATATTTCGTGTAAATTTACATTTTTGTGGTTTTTCAAACATAAAAGTGCTTATTCTACCAAATATGTTTATTACTACATTATTTTAAAATTCAACTTACAACTTACATTGTTTTCAATTCATCTTTTATCCCTCCCTTCCTTCTTCCATGGAGTTCGAGGCAGCTTCCCTCCCATTCTGTCCACACAAGCCTGTGAGGTACGTTAAGCTGGGAAAGAATGACTGGCCCAAAGTCACCCAGGGAGCTTCGTGGCCGAGTGTGGATTTTAACTTGGAACTCCCAGGGATTCTGGGTGTGCAAAATACAAAATATGTCTCAGTTTTTCATTTTACAAAAATCCAGTGTTGTGTTTTTTGATGAATATGGGATAATTTGCTTTCATCCCCCAAAACAGTTACTTCACTTTCCTCTTTTATTCACTGTATTTTATAATGAATACATAAAGTCCCCTCCCTGCATGGAAATATAAAATGCATAAAAATGAGCCACAGTCTTTGTTGTAGAAAAATAAAATGGACCTCTGTGGTATATTGCAATAATGATAACTTACACACAATAACTTACACACAATAAGTTGCACTGTTTGCATTAAAAAATAAATCTGTACTGTTGACTCAAGAAAATAAATAGAAATGTGGATTAGACATTCAATTGCTTTTTATATATAATAAAAGTATCATTTTAAATACGAAAAATAAACCCCAAACCCTGTTGGGGTTTATTTTTCATGCATTTTTTAGGCTGCAATCCTAACACACTTACTATGGAGTAAGCCCCGTTGAACACAGTGGGACTTACTTCTGAGTACACACGCAGTGGATTGCACTGCTAGAACAATAAAGAAAACAAATCATTTAACAATAGGACAATATTCCTTGGGTCTCTTTCGTTAGAAACATAGTGACTGGGTTCAGATAACACAATAAACCACACTCAAGGGTTGAGTAGGAGTTGAGTGTAGAGTGTCATTGAACCCTGGGTGGTGGCTGAGCCATGGATTCTTGTTTTTCTGAACCCAGCCCGACTCATATTCCTGAACATGCCCTCCAGGGCTCAAATGAAGTGATCCATGTTCCCCAACAGCAGGTCATCTGCTTCCAACAGTGGGGAAGCCCAGGGCAGGGCCGGAGGGCAGGTTCACTATTAAGTATACTCAGCTCCGCTGTGTCGGGTAGGCTTCAGGGTACATCTCAAATAGTAGCTAGCATTGGTTAATAAAGCCTCGAAGGGCCTTTGGCTCACCATTGAAACATTGGGCCTGGAGCTCGGTGGGGTGGCTGTTGTAGGGGCAGTCCGCAGGACATGGAGTTCAGCCTGGAGCACCGCTGCTTGAGTCTGCAGGATGCCAGGGAGGTCACCAGTCAGAGCACAGTCCATCTTGTCCCTGGTCAGGGCATGGTGGGCCACAGCAAACTGTTACATCCAGGTCATGGGCAGCAAGGGCCTCAGGCAGGAACACCAGGCCAGGGCGCAATGGAGGTAGGAGTAGGCCAGGGATGAGTGAAGTCCAGAAGCCAGGCCAAGGTCAAAGCATGTGGTAAGCGAGGTGGGGACCAGAGGCAGGAGGCAAGCCCAGCCGGGTTCAGACGAGGGCAAGAGGCAAGTCCAGGGGAACAAACAGTCAGGACAAGAACAAGAGGCAAATCCAGGGGACAAGGCAGGATTCAGACAAGGGCCAGAGGGAGGCTAGGTTCAGGCATATACCAGATAGTAAAGGGCCAGAGGCAGAAGCGTTGGTCAAGAGCAGGCAAAGGTCAAGCACAGTCAAACAAGAGCTAGCACTGGTAGACGGTCAGGAGCTGGTTGCAGACAGCACGAGAAACCATGTTGCTGTGGCAGAGGTTGGAGGCAAGAGGAAGCCCTTAAGTAGGCCTTCCTGCAGCTAGCTCCCAGCTGCTCTGCATTAACTGGTCTGAGAGCAGCTGGAGATATGGGGCTGGATCCAGTGATGATGAGAGGGGTGCTGGCCAGGTTGCTAGCTGGACAGCAGCCACCAGGTGGAGCTGTGGCACTGCGCTGGCTAAGCAGATCCTTACACACTCTAGCAACAGGTAATTGGCGTACAAGTTGGCCCTGTGACAAAATGTTGCAGCATTGCTATTCAAGATTGGGTGACCATTGACCATGCTCAGTCTTCATTGGGCTGTTTTGGGGGCCCTTCACTCTCCTTATTTTTTTTCCTAAAGACTTTTCTTTCTTCTACTTCTGCAGACCTTGGGGCTCCCCCAAGCCTATTGATACCTCCTTCTTGTGTGTGGGCGGTGTCAGCAATAGAAGGAAGGATACTGCCTCTGAAAAGGGAGGTTCCATTTAGGACCTCTCCTCCTCCATGAATGTGTCCAATCCCCTTTTCTAGCCACCCAAGCCCAGTGATCATTGTCGCAACATCACGGGGCAGCAAATTCCATAAATAAATATTGTGCTGTGTGAAGAATTTGCTTTTTGTCTGTCCTGAATCCCTGCTAGAACTAATATAGTTTCATTATTCCTGAATTGGTCTTCCAAAACTGCATTGACTGCAGTCTACACTGTTGATTTACTTCACTTTATTCATTGCTTAGAGCAGCCTTCCCCAACCACTGAAGATAATGGAAGGTGGGTTTAGAGACACTCTCTGTGGCCTGGTTCAGATGTAAAGCTAAACCATAGTTTGTTGTTACAAAAATGAGTCACAGCAAACTTTGGAATTGTGAGCTCTCTTCTCTCCTCCTCTGGTGCGACTACTAGGAGGAGAGGAGATCAGAAGCTTCCATTTCCAGTTTAGACTAACTGCAGTTTAGCTTATCAACAGAAACCTAAACTGTGGTGAATCTTAACTATGGTTATTGGAAGCAAGCCAGCTTCATGACAGTTTGAAGTGTTCTTGTTTCCACTATCCATAGTTAAAATTGACCACAGTTTCCAGGATCAGACAACATGGCAAACAGTGGTTAATGGAAAATGGAAGCCAAAGATTCTGAACTTCTCTTCATGACCCCTAGACTCAGTCTAGGACAAATCAATCCTCTGTCCCCAGTATGGGTTATGATTTTCATGTCACAATTCTCTGTTCCAGGAGCTGATGGGTGGATGTGGAAGAATCAGGAGAACCGTCATCTAGGAAGACCTGGGCAAGTGGACACTGCTGGAATATCACCAGGAGGAACCAAAGGGATTTTTTTCCACGGGCCAGAGGTGGATGAGGTCCCTGGGAGCCATCACAGCAACCAGCTAGGGATGACCATAAAACAAGGTCTTCTTTGTAAGGAAGATGACAAAGGCTTCCATAAAAGTGCCTTCCAAGAGGGAATCCAGACAAAACCAACAGTAGTTGACTATGGCAAAATGCACCACCAGGCCTCTGAGCTTCCTGGCAATCAGAAAACAACAACAAAAGAAAAGCCATATGGGTGCATACATTGTGGGAAGATCTTTGTGAACATGTCTCGCCTCCTCCTCCACCTGAGAACCCACACGGGAGAGAAGCCGTACGAATGCTTTGAGTGTGGGAAAAGCTTCAGATACAAACATCACCTTGTTATACATGAGAGGACCCACACGGGGGAGAAACCGTACAGATGCTCGGACTGCGGCCACTACTTCACCTACAGCTCAGACCTCAAAATCCATAAAAGGAAACACACCGGAGAAAGGCCGTATCCCTGTGCCGAGTGCGGGGAAAGCTTCATTAAACGATCTGTCCTCGTTACGCACCTGAGAACACATACGGGAGAAAAACCGTACAAGTGCTCAGTTTGCAAGAGAGCCTTCAGTCAGAAAGTGCATCTCGTTAAACACCAGAGCACCCATACGGGTGCGAAAACACTTCCGGATTCAGACAGTGACAGAAGCATCAGTCAGAAAAAATCCCTCATTGAGCGTAAGAGAACCTGCACAGAACAGAGACCGTATGAACATCTTGAGTGCAGAGAAAGCTTCCACAATAAGGGAACTTCTGTTAAGCAAGATGGAACTCACACTGGTGAGAAGCAGCTGTCAGCCTCCGGCAAGGGCTTTTGTGAAGAAAAATCCCTTATCGCACATGAGAGAACACGTATGGGAGAAAAAACATGTGAGCTCTCACAGTGCAGGGAAAGCTCCTGGGAAGATAAAACCATTACTGAACATGAGAGGGCTCACGTTGAGAAGGTGCATAGATGCTCACAGTGCGGCAAAACTTTCAGTAGCGGCCCTAACCTCATAAGGCATCAAAAGCTGCACACCGGAGAAAAGCCGTACAAATGCTCACAGTGTGGGAAGCAGTTCTCACAGACCTCTTCCCTCCTGAGGCACGAGATCATCCACACGGGAGAAAAGCCGCATAAATGCTCCGCTTGCAAGAAAAGCTTCAATCGTAAAGAGTCACTCGTGGAGCACAAGCGCATCCATTCGGGGGAGAAGCCCTATGAGTGCTCCGAGTGTGAGAAACGGTTCTCCCGTTCCTACGGGCTTCGTAAACACCTGAGCACCCACACAGGAGTGAAGCCATGAGGCAAAAGGGCGGGGAGCCTGCACCTCTCCGGGTGCTGTTGGAATACAACTCCCATCATCCCCAGCCAGGGATGAGCAACAGGTTCTCCATTCCTGCATAAGGATACTTAGATTATAGGCTCGACTGTGACAGAACCCCCCCCCCCCGTGAAACCTTAGAGTAGGGAGATGCACCTGGAGGCCAGATCCTCCCCCCCCCAGCATCTTCTTGTTCAGACCCCAGCACAGAGGTCCCTGATCTCAAGGACTTACTTTGCCATTTTCTCTCAAGTTGGGACCAGGACCACCAAGTAAACAGCCTTTTCATGGGGTAAGAAAGGTACAGAAGGGGGCAACTGAAACGATCGAAGGGTTGATGTGCTTTTCCTAAGAAGAAAGGCTGAACTGTTAGAGTTGAAAGGGACCTTGGAGGTCATCCAGGCTCAGTGCAGGAATCTTGCAACAATGGCATCCTTTGACCGATGGACGTCCAGCCACTGCTTTAAAACCTCCAGCCAAGACGAGCCCACTGCCTCCCGAGGCAGTCTGTTCCACTGCACAAAAGCTCTTACCTAAAGATGGACAGACCTGCCCATTTTGGTTTCTCTCAGTCTCTCATTTTTCCAGTCTTAAGTTTGTTTCATCTCAGACCTTGAGAATTCCTCCAGCCTTAAGTTCAGTTTGTCCCGAATGTTGATTTTTTAAAAAAGTTTTCATGAATATTGTGGAGAAAGCCAACCTAAAACCCCTGTCTGACACACACACGCTCACCAAGGAGGGGGGAAGCCAGTCTCCACAGATGCAAAAGGGGACAAACAACATCTGCATAGAATCACCCCAGGGGGGAAGGCAGGAAGCATCCCCAGGTTCCTCAATGCTCTCGTATATCAGCCCCATCTACATAAGACTTGAATTCCTTGCCAGAGCAGACACTTCGGCACCATAAGAAAGGGCCATTCAACACCACAGGATGGGACCATTAAGCAAGTGGCTTCAAAGGGACCCCACCCCACAGGGGGAAGGTGGCAACCCACCTGATTGGCCACCCACCTGAGGAGGGTGGCAACCCACCTGATTGGCCGTCCACCTGAGGAGGGTGGCAACCCACCTGATTGGCCGTCCACCTGAAGAGGGTGGCAACCCACCTGATTGGCCACCCACCTGATTGCAGAGGGAGGGGCTACCTGAAACCCAAGGTATAAAACACCCTGCGCAAGGGAACTGAGTTGTTGGACCTGATCAGCAGCCTTGCCCCATGCTTGGGGTAAGGGAACGAAGGGATCGGCAACCCCGGGTAGCAGCACCCTGCGTACTCCAGCTAGCTGAAATCACTGGCCGCTTGGGTTGACCGGACCCCCGGGAAACCAAGCTGAAATCACTGGCCGCTTGGGTTGACCGGACCCCCGGGCAACCAAGCTGAAATCACTCACTAGCCGCTTGGGTAGACCGGACCTCCGCCGGGAACCCAGCTAGCAGCATGCGGTTGACCGGGCCTCTGCTGGAGCCCGAGCTGAACTAACTAGCTGAGAGCCCTGAAATCACGGTGTCCTTGAGACTTCTTGCTTGCTACTTTGTGCTGTACTGATAAGCTGTATTGCTGGCGTGTGTCTGGGTTTGTGAAGGTCATTTTGTAAATAAACTTGTTTTATAAAAGATACTTTTGTGGCTATAAGTTATCCCTTTGTTCTAGGCTAAGGGTGATAGTCGCTGGGGGACCTCGGAGAAGGCCCGCCCCCAGGACTCGCTACCCCCTTAGTATTGAACCCGCGCAGAAGACCAGGTTGGCGGTCTTCCACTAATATCCATAAGCTTTTCTGTGCACATTTCTCCTAATACATGCATTTTGTATGTATTTTTGTCTAACACACACACACACACGCTATCTATCTATCTTTGCTGAGTTACCAGTTTATTAAAACTAATATACACATTTTTGCAAAGAATTTTCCTAATGTAATGCATTTTTAAAAGTTATTTCCCCCCTAATATACGCACTTTTGAACACCTATTTTGACTGGAGAACTCCACTGAAAAATTCAGAGAAGTGCGAATTTCAAAGGATCACTGAGTTTCAGTTCGCCTAGTGGTTTGAAAATGAGGAAATTAGTTTGCATTAAAATTGAATGCCATTCTGAACCTAATTTGGACCCTGTCACATCCTTAATGATTTTTACATTGCAATCCCAGATATGTGTTTACTCAGAAGTCTGTCCCACTGTGCTCAATACATATTATTCCCAGGCAAACATATATTCCATTTATTCTTGGCTAGGGTGCTTCAAGACAAGGCTTTTACCCTGCCCTATTCATATAATTTTATGGGGGTTCTGGATGATGTTGTCTTCCACTCGTAAAACCCCCCCCCCCAATTTTCCCATTGCTTCTTCCATCTTTTTTCTTACTGCAAAAATTCTGTTAGGACGGAATAGCAGCTCAGTGCCTTCTTAGTCCTAGCACGCCTCTGTTTGGAAGCACCCCTAGTCTAACAGTGCAATCCTATACATTTCTACTCAGAAGTAAGCCCCATTGAGTTCAATGGGGCTTACTCCCAGGTAAGTGTATCTATAGGATTGCAGCCCTAGGTATTTAAAGAAACACTGCCATTTTAGCTTATCCCCTGAACAACAAGGGGGGGGAAGCATTTATGTCCACTTGTGATGCTTAGGGTGGCCACTAAGGAATCACCCCCAAAAACAGAACAAAAGAAGACACAAATCTGCATAACATTTACATTTTATTTATTTATTGTTGTTGTTGTTGTTGTTGTTATTATTATTATTATTATTAATTTTATTTATATACCGCCCAACAGCCGAAGCTCTGTATATCACCTTATTTGCTAAAAAGCTATCGACAATTTAAACCAATAAAACATGAACACAATAAAAACAACATTCAAAACCAGTAAAATATTAACGCTACACAGTTTAACAGGCTACATTGAAAAGATGTGTCTTCACACTGTTCCTAAAAGCCGGGGGGGGGGGCAATCGGTGTTCTTGAGAGACTCCACAGTTTGGGAGCAACGCAGGAGGAATCCCTTCCATGCGTGCCTGGAATGCAGGTAATGGTGTCCTCAAAAAGTCCTCTTCTGCAGATATTAACAACCGGGCAGGTTCATAGCAAGACAGGTAGCCCCTTATATAGCCAGATCCTAAGCCATTGAGGGCTTTAGGAACTTGGAGGTTTACGAGCATCCAGTGCAAAGTGGCAAGAGCAGCGGAAGCGACCTCTGCCTCCCCGCACCTCCCACTGCAATTCAGCTAGAGAACCATTTTCTGCCGTCCAGCTGAGGACCACTGAGTCACAGCCCCATCTCAACAACTGCAACCTCAGGCAGAGATTCCAGGGCAGGGGGCAAGTAGGCAGAAACATGGGCTACACATGTGGGCAAAAAGCTTGCTAACCCAGGGGGATCAGATGCAACAAAGATCATCAGGGCCCCTGGACCTTTATTTCAGCACGTGCCCATGGACAGCAGGGTGGTGGGCCAGATGGCAGGATCCAGCTGTAGTAGGCTGCCCCCTAACAACCCCTCTGCCTTCAAATAGAGGACTGTCCTCCATTAAGTAGGATACATGGCCACCCTACGTGGCGCTTCTATCCTGGTCTCCATCAGCCACCAGCTGGTTCTACCAGGAAAGCAAACATTGCTGATTGAAGCTGAAGCCAGCGGAGCTCTGATTCCTAGATAGGCTGGGAAATTTGAATTACACTCGATTCCTTTTCCTGTTCTTCCCAGTGACGGGCGGTACTGCCGAGTGGGCAGGGAGGAGGAGAGAGAGCAGCTCCTGGCTTGGCTACCTGTTTTGCAGAATCCAGGGACTTTGAATCAGCGCTTGGGAGAAGGTGAGTTAAGAGAGGATTTGGGAAAGGTGAGCGTGCGGATGGAAAAGGAGGGAAGCAGAAGAAAATGACAGTAAATTGGCTGCCGGGCAAGAGAGCAGACTTGCAAATAAAACCAATCCCCCCCCCCCAAGCCTCCACTTCCAGATTGGTGGGGGTGGGAGTTGTCTGTGTACCTGATCTCAGCTAGAGGGTCTCTGTACCGGGGTGGGGAGACTTCAGGCAGCCAGGGAGGCAGCTTTGCATTTTGCTAGTACCCTGAGATCGACCCTAGTGCAAAAGACGCACACTTAGAATTAAAGAATTCTGAGTCCAGGATTTTTGGGGAGGACTGCCAGAACTGAATGGCGCTGACGGTCCTTCCACACGCACCAACCCAGTCCTGGCTACCCTAAAGCTTTCTTCATTTCAGCAGTATGAGGGCGGGAGGGGAGTCGTTTTGTAACTGCTCTGGTTAAACCATTGTGGGGTCGGAAACCTCCCGGAAATCGCCCAGAGATCCACCAGTAGATCCAGATCTACCTTCTGCCCACTTTTCTGCCCTGTGCCACGCAGAGCAGGAGCAGAGCGAGGACAGCCCTAGACAGAAATGCAAAAACAAGGGTGGAAGGAAGGAAGGAGCCATGCCGCGCGGTGTGTGCCTGTGACAAAGAAAGAGCGCAGGCTGTGCAAAAGAATACGGCTTTTTGACATTTGTTCCCATCCCCCCCCTCTTTTTTGAGGTACAAAGGAAGGCATCGGTGGTCCTAATCAGCACGATCCTATGCACGTTTACTCAGAAGTAAGCCCCATTGGGTTTAGAGACTACAGCCTCAAACTCCGAAAGCCTGCACTAAGATTTTGGTGCTGGCCAAGAGGAGATTGTAAACAAATACATTCGGCGTGTTTGACAGATCTGCCAGTGTTGGCAAACAGGGCGTCTGCTGCCGGTTTTAACTTGCTCTTCTTCCTGTCACTTAACTGTTCTCCCCCAGTATCTCCCCCCACCACTTTATTATTTCTTCCCACCCACTGTTATCATTCTATCTCGTCTTTCTATCCCCTGCTTTGTACCATCAGTTTCCTTCCTTCCCCTGTACCATCTCATGATCTGATGCAATTCTCATACCCGTAATTATTTTATCTTCCACTGTCTCTGCGTTGCCTTTCCCTCTTTCCTTTTTTAATGATCCCTAAATATGCTTCAAGTACTGCATGGAAAAATTATATTTTTCATGTTAAGATTTGTAAAACAGGGATAGAAGGCTGGCCCCTCAAGAGAAAGTAGATGGGGGACATTTTTCTCCCACTCTCATGATACTAGACCTCGGGGGGGGGGGGGTTCCATCCCATGAAGCGGATTGATGGGAGATTCTGGACAGATAAAAGGCAGGACTTCTTCACACAGCGCAGAGTTTAAACTATGGAATTCACTTCCACAGGATGTAGTGATGGCCTCCATTTTGGATGGCTTTAAAAAGTAATGAGACAAATTTCTGGAGAAGGCTATTGATGGCTACTAGTCCTGATGGCTATATGCCCCCTCCAGTATCAGAGGCAGTACGCCTATGTACAGCAGTTGCTGGGGAATATGGGCGGGAGGGTGCTGTTACACTCATGTCCTGCTCGTGGGATCCCCTTGGGGCAGCTAGTTGGCTACTATGTGATCACAACGCTGGACTAGATGGACCCTTGGTCTGATCCAGCATGGGTGCTTTTGAACTCATATCCTACTTGTGGACACAGGGGCAGTGCTAGGTACCAAAAAGATTCAGGGCTCGGCCCCACAGGAAAAAAAAAAAATCACAAATTTAAATATGCTAATTTGCATATGCTCTAACGTCTGTGTGTGTGTGTGTGTGTGTGTGTGTGTGTGTGTCTTTCAAGGACCCTGTCTCCTAAGGTCACCCCTATTTGTAAAAAGGGATGTACGGACAGGGGAGAGAAGGGCATTTGATTTCAGAAGAAAACCTCAGGCAGAAAGATTCAAGGGGGGGGGGCAGCAGGAGGTGAAGCACATGTGGCAAAAAGCCAGCTAATCCAGGGGGATCACATGCAACAGAGATCCTCAGGGTCCTTGTGCCTTTATTTCAGCAAGTGCCAATGGACAGCAAGGTGGTAGTGCAGATGGCCTCCCAGAGATTTGGGGCTCCAAATTAAAGATTTGGGGCTTCAGCCCTAGTGGGCCACCCCCTAACACCCCTTCTGCTTGTGGGCTTCCCATTGAGGCATCTGGTTGGTCACTGTGAGAACAGAATGCTGGATTAGATGGGTCTTTAGCCTGACCCAGCACAGCTCTTCTTATGGTCTTAGTATCCGTTGCCTTAACCCATCACAGAGAGTTGTGAAAATAAAGTACAGTAATACCTTGAATTACAAGTAACTTGGTTTGAGAGCGTTTTGCAAGACAAGCACATTTTAAATATTTATTTATTTATTTACTTGATATACAAGCGACGTCTTGCAATACAAGTACTGTAGTACAGCTTAAATTAAAAATCTCTGTACAAATTTTTTTGGGGGGATTTCGTTTTGATATAAGAGTGTTTTGGATTACAAGCATGTTTCCAGAACGAATTATGCTCTCAATCCAAGGCATGACTGTATAAGGGAGAGGGGAGCCATGTCTGCTGCCATGAGCTTCATGGATGAAAGGTAGGATAAACATGTTGCAAAGAAATAAAATTGGGTTCAACTGGACTTATACAAGCAAGGGTGCGCACGGCTGCTGCCCTAAAGGAACCATTTGCTCTTAGGATGTGGCAACAGATTATGCTGATGGCTTGGAAGAGCTGTCACAAATTATACCATTGTATTGTTTTAGCAACCTAGGAAGCTGCCTTATATGAGTCAGGCCCTTGGTCCATCTAGCCCCGTATTGTCGACGCTGACTGGCAGCAGTTCTCCAGGGATTCAGGCAGGATTTATTTCCTAATCCTACCTGGAGAAGCCGGGGATCGAACCTGGGACCTTCTGCATGCAAAGCAGGTGCTGAACCACTGAGTCACAGCCCCATCTCAACAACCTTTTTTGCAGGGGGCGGGGGTCCAACTTGCCTCCCTCTGCACCTCTAGAATCAGCTTCAATCAGGGATTTGTCAGCCCCCTTCTGTGTGGGTCTTGAGGAAAGCTCTGAAGATCCCCTTGTTTTTTCTGGCCTTCCCGTAGTGCAGGCTTAGGCAACTTGTGGCCCTCCAGATGTTTTGGCCTACAACTCCCATGATCCATCGCCATTGCCTGTGCTGGCTAAGGCTGATAGCAGTTGTAGGCGGCAACATCTGGAGGGCCACAAGTTGCCCACCTGCTGCCGTAGTGTTTTGGGCTGCTGGTTTTATTGGTAATTTCTGTTTTTATTGGATTTCAATTGGTAATCACTGTGTTTTATGGATTGTTATTGAATATGTACTTATTGATTTTTATGATATCCACTTGGTATGGTTTTTAGCTTGTATGCCCCCTTGAGAGGGTTCCAACCTGAAAGGTGGCCTAGAAATTATTTTAAATGCATAAACTAAAATATATCATTGATTAAAGATGGACTTCTTTTCCACACCAGGAGCCACTGCCAGGAATAAAAATGGCGGAGCATGACTCTCCAGGACCCAAGCCATGGGAGAAATTGGAGGTGAGGGGAAGAGACCCTCACGTCGTCCAGGTTGGGACCATCAGAGAGTTTCTGACGGGGGCTGCTTCGGCTCAAGTGAAGCAAGAACCACCTGAGGGGCTCCAACAGTGCTGGGAAGCCCAGTGGCAAGAGTTCCTGAAGACAATGCAAGCCCCTCACTCTGGATGGAAAAACCCACCATTGCCTCAGGCTTGGCCGAAAGAGGAGTCTCAGGAAGTCCAGGCCTCCAGTAAGGGAGTTATCAATGCCAGCCGGAGGCCTAGAGGAGAGAGTGTCAGCCAAATTATGCCAGGCTTTGGCAGAGAAACCCAACGAGGTCTTGACTCTGTGAAAATGAAGGGAGAGATTCCGAAGGAGGAGGAGGAGGCCAGTTTAGAGACACAACGCCGGCACTTCAGGGAGTTCTGCTACTGGGATGCCGAGGGCCCCCGAGAAGTTTGCAGGCAGCTGCAGAAACGTTGCCGTCGGTGGCTGAAGCCTGAGAGACGCACCAAGGAGCAGATGCTGGAGCTGGTGACCCTGGAGCAGTTCCTGGCTGTCCTGCCCCTGGAGATGCAGAGCTGGGTCAGCCAGCAGGGCCCGGAGACCTGTGCCAAGGCGGTGGCCCAGGCGGAGAATTTCTTGACGAGGCTGCAAGAGACGGAAGGAGCAGAACAGAAGGTGAGCATGTTTTTCCCTAGCCGTCCCAAGAGACCCAGTGGAAACGGTTGGAGTAGCTGCATCCTAGAAAGCTCAGAAAGCAGAGCTCTGGGACTTGGTTACTAAGGAGAGCTGTAGGCTCTTTGGGAAGGAGCGGTGGGCGGAGAGGAAGCAGAGCTCAGCCTGGCCCTTGGAAGAACATAAGAGAGGCTCGCCTGGTGCTTGCGGTGTGTTCTTTTCGGCGACAGGTGAAGACCGGGCATTTTAGTCTTTCCATTTCTGTCATTTTAAATCTGTTACTGTATTTTTAAATCTTTGCATTGCTGCTAGGTTTTATTTTGGTTTTTATTTTTAATTCATACTGTAGTTTTAAACTTTTACCGTATATTGTATCTTATCGTATTGAATCTTAAGTTTTTTAATTGTTGTGAACTGCCCAGAATGCTTCGGCTATTGGGTGGTATAGAATGGTAATTAATTAATTAATTAATTAATTAAGAAGAGCCCCTCTGGATTAGACCAACAGTGAGTAAGGGTGCAATCCTATGTAAGTTGAGGCAGAAAAAAGCCCTACAAGTCCCAGCATGCCCCTGCCATCATAGCTGGCTGGGGCATGCTGGGAGTTGTAGAACTTCTTTTTCTGTCCAAACACGCAGAGTAGGATGGCTCCTTAAATTTCAAGGCGCAGTCCCTCATCGTGACAGTCCCCCACCTAGCCATGCCCTCAAGGAGAGTCCAAAAATTCAGGCAGTGATGTTGATCTGTATCAACAAACCTGTTTTCATCTCCATGGGGAGCAGGTCTTTTGTAAAACTCATGGATCTTCATTGCCCGTTCCAGACCAAGCCACCCCCAAAATACTTTGCTTTACAACAGGGAACAATCTATTGTTGCTAGGGGAAATCCCTTTCTTCCCAAATACTGTGAGGATTGCAGTGAAGCTCAGCGGGAACAGGGGTGCCGGAGCCGGACCACCTAATTGTCCCTATTCCAGAATAGGGGGATACGGCTTAATTTGTAGGGAGCCGACACGGAGCCGAGAGGCCCGACCCAGTTCAAGTCTCGCCTGGCCAGATTCACTGAGCCTGCCTCTGCCAAGTCATTAGCCTCAACTCACAACCTGCAACATATGAATAACAAAATGTTGCAGTGTGGAGCGCTCCTGTTCGGGGTGCAAGGCAGCCAGACATGCTCATTTCCAGAGTACTCCATTCCCTTCCCCTCCCTCCCTGCAGCTTTCCACACACACCCCCAAACATTCAGAGACCAATCTTATAGCACCTGGGAGAATATCCCAGTGACCATAGGATATTTCAGATTCCTTCCTCTGAGGCCGTAAGCACTCCTATGATCACAGAGGAGGGAATCTGAATCGGGATTCCCCGCCACCCCTCACAGCCTCCGCGGAAAGCACCATCCCGGCTTCCTCCCCCGAGGCTGGCGTTCTGCCCCCAGGTGAGGATGCAAATGAGCAGGAAGGGGGCGGGGCAGGGAGGTGCTTAGGACCCATAGCATCCTAAAGCTTCCTTGCTCCTGCTCCGGTGCCCATGGCCACAACTCCGCTAGATGCATTGAGTGAGAAAACTAGCACTGTGCCCAATTTTTTAATCTTTTTTTTTTTTAACCATTCATTGGCTTGGGGTGGCGGGGAGGGGTGAAAAGAAATTGCCTGAAAGCTGAGCGAAGTGGTGTTATTTTTATTCTTCTGGCTGCTGTTGCTCTTGTTGTTAAAAGTACTTTTAAGAACAACAAAGTAAAACCAACAATGCCTCTCTCAGCATTCAAGCACTCAGCCGGCAGCTGCGCAGGGAAGCCCCGAGGGAAGAAGTCCTGGTGAAGTTCGGGGGGGGGGGGCTTCCCAAGAAGTGCAAGCTGCCCGAGAGGCTGCAAGGACAAGAGCACCGGGGAATGGTAAAAGGAAGAGCACACACAGCCCTCAGCCACCTCCTTACAGTAAGGTAAGTGCTGAAACTGCACGCCCTGAGAAATGTCTCCAAAATTCTCAACGCCTCAGTGAAAGAGGGAGAAAAATGGCTGCCTCTTTCCAGGGGAGGCTGCTGACTCCTGTGTCGGTGGGGCCCCTTCTCCATTGCATCTTTTTGTTTGAGCTTTATAGGAGCCATCCATAGTTTGGGGGTAGGGTTCAGCACCATGGATAGCTCCTATAAAGCTCAAATGAAAAGCTGTAATGGATAAGGAGCCCCACTGACACCAGAGTCACCAACCTCCATTGCAGGGCTCCCTTGCAGGGAAATGAAGAGGTTGCAAAAGAGGAAACAAAGAAAAAGTCTGATAGCGAGGTGAAGATCACCTCCGTCGCTCCTCCTGCTCTGCCGGGTGTCTACTGGAAGAGCGTTGGATATTTGGAGCATTCCGACATCAGCGCACTCCTTCAGGGAGGGCAGGATTGTGCCCCCATTCACCATTCTGTGCCCACTGACCCCCCTCGGTCTTCACTGGGCTGCTTTGCACCCCCAGCCCCACCACACATGCACTACATTTTCCCCTGCCGGTCTTTTGTACTTCTGCAAAGCTCGGGGTTCCCACAAGCCTGCTGGTGCCTCTCCCTTGTGTTTGGATGGTACCGTTTTGGCTACGTAAGGACTGGCACTCAGAGAATTGAGTTCACCATGAGTATATATCACAGACAGGGAATGTGTGTCCCTCTGGATCCTGTTGGGACTCCAACACCCATCTTCCCTAACCATGGGCTATGCTGGATAGGGCTGATGGGAGTTTGAGTCCAACAGTGTCTGGAGGACCACAGGTTTCCCCCTCTGCTATATATGATAGAACCGTGTGCTTTGCAGATTTGTCGTAAGGATTACAGAGGTAATGTACGTGGGAAAGCTCTGCACGGTTCAAAATGCTCCCTCTGTATCTGCATGAGTATTACCAGCCCTGCCTTTGTGGCATGGAGCACAACCCAGTCCGGTTTGCTCTGCTACTGCTGAGGAGGATGACGGTTCCTATTAAAGACCCATTTTCCCTTTGTGCGTCAGATGCCGGAGCCTTTGAAAGAGGCGGCGGTCAGTTCGCCCAAGCTGGAGCACGATCCATCGGACACTGTAAAGCTGCAGTACCCTGCGGAGACCAAACGAGAGGTTGATGCGGTGGCAGCCAGCATCCTGGGTAAGGATTAGGGGAACTGTATTACTCTAGGGGGCCTGGTCCAGCCAAGGCTACCTCAGTTTAGGTTTGAGGATAAAAAGGAAAAGACAAATCCACTCGGGTGAAAAGATAACATACAGTTTATTTAGTACAATGCTGGAAAGTGGATGCAGATAATCAGCAATTGGGCAAAGATAAGCTAACACACGTCGCAGGGTTTCCCAACACAATGGATGTTGCTCCGGGGCACTGTTTGCTTGGACACTTACGCACTCCACGTCCCAAGCCGAAAGCCAAAGCACAAGCTAGCGAGCTATGGGTCTGATAGAGTTCCTCTCTCCCCCTGTTTCAGAGTCTGTCAGTAAGCCACAAGCTAACCCACCTTCCTGGGAGACAAGGGGGGCAAAGCTGCTTCAGTAAAGCAAACAGTTTTGTTTCTCACAGCAAAAGCAGCCCTTATCTAAGGAATATAATTGGGGGGGAAACAGCTGTGAAGCAAACATTTATTATTTATTATTATTTTATTTCTATACTGCTCCAGAGCCGAAGCTCTCCGGGCAGTTTACAGCAATTCATAAAAACAATAAAACACATAATAAAATACAGATAACAATAAAAACGTACAATTTCATTACAAAGTTTCAAACCCAATTTAAAATGACAAATACTAAACAAGTTAATAAACTAAGCCTGCAGTTGACATAACCCCCCGTCCCGCATGTGTCATTTTGAACTCTTAAATATTAAATGCCTTGGCATAGAGGGAAGTCTTTACCTGGCGCCAAAAAGTTAGTAAAGTTGGCGCCAGGTGGGCTTCAGTGGGGAGCTTATTCCACAGTTCGGGGCCACCACTGAGAAGGCCCTCCTCCTTGTTGCCACCAACTTAGCCTCCCTAGGAGGTGGCAGTCGGAGGAGGGCCCCAGATGTTGAGTGTACTCTCTGGGTAGATTGCGCCAGAGAGCACATTTCTGGTGCTCTCCCTAACTACTAGAAGCTGAGGCTATACGTAAGGCCCTGGCATGGCCCCAAAAACTATCCTGGCTTCTGGACGCTGTGAGACACTACCTGTTGAACCTTAATAACCTCCTTGCCATTCTTCTGGTAGAACCCATCCAATACAGGAACCGAACTCTTATTAGCATATGGGTATTTTCCATTTGTGGGGCAGAGCTGGCCCGATTGTGAAGCAGTGTGGGGTGCCTGCGTCAGGTGGTGGAGCAGGAGGAGCGGCGAATTGCCCGCCTCCAGCGGGTGCTCTGGAGAGCCCCGCCAGCTGCTCTCCTGCCGTGGCATCTGCTGCAGCAAGAGAGAGGCTGGTGGGGCTCGCTGGAGCAGCTGCCCACCCTGTGTTTCCCTTGCTGCGCAGTTTCACCTTTGCCAATGCTGCGTTTGCTCTGTGGAGAGCGACACACCCGGAGGAGGCAGCTGCGGGGCTTTCGCACAATCTGGCCATCTGAGCTCTTGCGAAAGGCCTGCAACCAGAAGAGCTGATGCAGCAGCGGTGGTGGCGGCAAAGGTGAGGGGAAGGGGTGTGTGGGAGGGGGGAAGTGGCGTAATGTGGCACCAGGGCTAGGGGGAAAGGGGCGCGATGCGGTGGCAGCATGCGTCTTCTCTCCTGCCTTGGGTGGCGAGAGACCTTGGACCAGGGCTATTGTGGGTTTTTTTGTCTTGCCAGTGTGGCGTGGTGGTTAGAGTATTGGGCTGGGACTCAGGAGACCCGGGTTCTAGTCCCCACTCGGCTGTGAACATCACTGGGTGACTTTGGGTCAGGCACTGAGTCTCAGCCTAACCTACCTTACAGGGTTGTTGTGAGGATAAAATGGGGAGGAGGACCATGTAAGCCGCCTTGGGTTCCTTGCAAGAGGAAAAAATGGTGGGATATAAATATAATAAATTTTAAAAAGGGATACGCTTGAGCCTCTAAAAAAAGTGGTGGTAAGAATATTCTTTTTCAGTACATAAACAGGGTATCTTAACAAGTAATGTGGTATATTCTGAGGGAGCCCCTCTCCATCTCTCCCTTTACACCAGGGGGAGCAGAACCTCTTCCAGCCTGAGGGCTGAATCCCATTTCAGAAAAGCTCTTGGGGGCCGTATTCCAGTGGTGGGTGTGGCCAAAGGTGGAAGGGGAGGAGCTGAAGGCGGAAGGGGAGGGTCCAAAATGCCAGCATATTGTAGCTTAAAGCTCTGACTGCCAGTAACTCAGCCTTTGGAGGGGCATTTCGACCTTTTAGAACGTGGAGAAAACCACCAAACTGGCCTCCACAGTCACTTATGGACCCATCGTTAGAGTCTACACAATCTTCTTTAGAATTTCCTCCTTTTATCCCGGAAGACAATCTTACTCGGTCACGAGTGATCGCCTGATGATGATGATGATGATGGGGGAAAGGGGTGGGACTAGAGGAAACAGAACCCCAGAGGGCTGGATTTGGCCCCCGGTCCTAACGTTTTGCACCCCTGCTTTACAATTATCCCGGGCATGGCTGAGGAGAAGCCCCTTTAGAAAAAAGGTCAAAGCCAGCCAGCGAATTATCTGCTCACTGGTGCCGTGAAGTCTTTTTAGACTCTAGACTTAATGGCCTTGTGCTCCTCCCCACTACAGATGGCAGTGTTATTATTTCACTCATTTCAAACTGCGGTTATGTGAGCCCCGTTGCATTTGGGCGCCCGGCTCTTTCAACCGCTCCCCATAGGATGGGGGTTTCCAGACTCCTCACCCTGCCTGTCACCCTCCTATGGACACACTTTACCTCAGCCTTCCCCAACCCAGCATCCTCAAAACGTGTTGGACTACAGCTCCCGTCACCCCTGGCCAGCACAGCCGCAGGTCTGCTGATTGGGGATGATGGGAGTTGCAGTCCAACACATCTGGAGGGTGCCATGTTGGGGAAGGCTGCTCCGGTTTGTCCACGTCCTTCAAAATGTGGTGCCCAGAACTGGACGTAGTTTTGCTTTTATTTTGTTGGACGCCACTTTGAGTTCTGTATCTGTTGAAAGGAAAAGTATAACTTTTTTTTTTTTTAAGGGGATTCACTTCATTGTATCTGCCGCTGAGAGGGGCCTTCCCCAACCTGGAGAAGCCCTCTGGATGTTTTTGGTTGGGGGTTTTCTTTCTTTGCCAGTGAAGGGAATGGTCCTCCCTGGCCCATTGCTTTTAGCAGTACACTTGAGGTGTATAAACAACTTATTTTGCTCTGGGATCTGCCCCACAGCCAACCCCAAACTGCAGGACTTTGCCCTTGGCTTGACACCCCCACCTATTGTGTGTGCACACTGTCACCACCCCCATGTCCCAGAATGGTTGATTCCATGGGCGTTGCTAAGCATGGAGCCTTGAGGCCACAGCCCCGAATGTCCATTAGTGCCAAGGGTAGTTTTCTTTCTTAGCTTAATTGCCACGGGGGGAGGGGATTTTCAAGGGGGGTTGCAGTTGGCGAGGGAAGGGTTAACCTTCCCCACATGCTGGAACCCCCACCCAAATGTTTATTATACAGGCCTGTGGCTCATGCTGGCTCAGCTTGTCCGAGTGTGGAAAGCTAAGCAGGGTCAGGCCCGGTTATTACTTGGATGGGAGAGACCTCCTCTAGTTTCCTGCATTGAGCACGGGGTTGGACTCGATGGCCTTGTAGGCCCCACCCAACTCTATGATCTATGAATCTATGAACTCCCAGCATTCCTGACCATTGGCCATGTTGCCGAGGGCTGATGAGAGTTGAAGTCAAACACATTGGAGGACTGGGTTAGCGGATTCCCAAGTTTCTCTAGTATGACTTGAGTCACAATTTTCTCTTCCAGAAGCTGAGGGGCCCGTGTGGAGGAAGAAGGAGACCTTTCAACCTGAGCGAGTGGATATCAGTGGAATATCGCCAGGAAGAGCCAAAGGAACACCTCTCCGTATCCCTGAGATGGACAAGGAGCCTGGAAGTCAGCAAGGCTCGGAAAAACACCAGGAAGACCATTCAGGGAAGGCAGCAAAACAAACCTTCCTTCATAAGGAAGGTGACAAAGACTTCCATAAAAGTACTTTCCCCATGAGAATCTACGAGTGTCAGACTAAAACAATGGCGATTGACCATGGAGAAAGTCACTGTCACAACTCTGACCTTCTTAACCATAGAGAAATGGAGTGGAAAGAAAAGCCATACAAGTGCATCTACTGTGAGGAAATCTTCACGGGCACATCAACCCTTATTACACACCTGGGAACCCACTCAGGAGAGAGACCGTACGAATACTTGGATTGCGGGCAAAGCTTCAGTCATCTTGTCAGTCGTGAGAGGACCCACACAGCAGAGGAATGCTACAACTGCTCCGAGTGTGGGAAAAGCTTCAGCGATAGCTCTTACCTCAGGAAGCACCAAAGGGTCCATACGGGCGAGAAACCGTATGGTTGCTCGCAGTGTGGGAAATCTTTCTCTCAGCGCTCTGTGCTTTGGAGACATAAGAGGACCCATGCGGGAGAGAAGCTACACACCTGCTCAGACTGTGGCAAAGGCTTCTGCGATAAAAATTCCCTCAGTACGCACCAGAGAGCCCACACGGGAGAGAAACCCTTTGAATGTTCTGAGTGTGGGAAGCGGTTTGGCTATGCCCCGAACCTTGCAAGGCACAAAAAGCTGCACACTGGAGAGAAGCCCTTCCAGTGCTTGGAGTGCGGCAAACACTTGTGTGACAAAAAATCCCTTATCATGCACAAGAGAACCCACACGGGAGAGAAGCCGTACACATGCTCAGAATGTGGCAAGAACTTCCGTTGGAAAGGATCCCTCCTTATTCATGAGAAAACCCACACGGGAGAGAAACCGTATCAGTGCTCAGACTGTGGCAAAAGCTTCTGTGATAAACAGTCACTTATTACGCACCGGAGAGCCCACACCGGAGAGAAACCCTACGAATGCTCCAAGTGTGGGAAACGGTTTGGTTACGCCCCTAACCTCGTCCGACATAAGAAGCTACACACGGGAGAGAAGCCCTATCAGTGCGCGCAGTGCGGAAAATGGTTCTCTCAGCCCTCTGACCTTCTAAGACACGAGACCATCCACACGCGAGAGAAGCCGCATAAATGCACAGACTGTGACAAAAGCTTCAGCCAGAAAGCATCCCTCATTGGACACAGGAGAACACATACGGGAGAGAAGCCGTACGAATGCTCCGACTGCGAAAAGAGGTTCTGCAGCTTTTCCGGTTTCCGTAAACATCAGAGAATACACACCGGAGTGAAAACATAAGGATGTTCAGTGTAGAGGAAAAAGCTGTGACATGAAAGCTTAGGAAGGTAGAAAGAGGTTCCTTCCGTTGGAACTCAAACTATGCTGGATGGCAGAAAATCTATACAGAGGAACACAGACTTTCAGATATTTTTAAAACATAAAGGTTGAAATATCTTGCCTGTGAACAAATTTTCTGAAATTTCTCCCAGCGTGCTACACATAAGAGATTCTACTGCAGTTGCTGAAGATGTTCATGGCTTGTTTCTATCTTTTTGATGATAAGCTAGAACAGGGGTAGCAGATTTTATTCTCCACTCTGGCTCCCTCACCTAGCACTGAGAATTTCACAAGCACAAGATTTTAAATGATAAGAAGTTATTGACTGTGGGTCTGAGGGAATGGATGCCCTCCCAGAAAGAATTGACCTGCAACATGCTCTTTTTCCTGTCTGGAAATGTACAGGGAGAAACAAGGGAGCACATACAGGAGTATAACCTGTATACAAGAATAGATTCTGTACTGGTTTTTCTTACGGTTTCCGTACACATCAAAGCACCCACACAGGAGTGAAACCATTCTAAGCGTGTTTAGAATGTAGGAAAGATCGTTGGATGAAAACAGGGGCACTGGGGAAGGATCCTTCAGTCAGAGCCAGTGGTACAGCTAGGTGATTTTAGACCCTGAACTGAATGGTCTTAGGGGGGCCAGGGTGTGGGGGGCTTTACACGGCCATGTGTTGTGGAGCACACAGCTAGTCTCTCTCTTCGCCCCAGTCGCCATTCCATGCTTTACAATTGCTTCTACATTCCTGATACGTTAGAGCAATAAACCAAGACAGTTTGCCAACTAAGGTTTTTTTTAATATAAAATAGAAAGACCTGAGCATGTGCAGTTTCACATTTTGAACTCAGCTTAAATCATAGCATCAGCATGACTACAGGAATAAAATGGAGTTTGCGTCTGCTGCCGTGCTGTCCTCATCACGTGCCCCTCTCTGGGAGGTCATTGCAGGGAGGGGGGGGGGCTGGGCTGGGCTGGGCTGCATGGCCCTGAACTTACCCCCAAGGCTGCACCACGAGTCAGAGCTCAAGCAAACATTACTGGGAGACTCCTCACAAGTGGAGCTGAACAAAATGTTTTATACCACACCTTGATTAAAAGCTGGTCGGGCTCCCGTGGGCCGAATAAAGCCGCCTCAGGGGCCAGATTTGCTCCATGGGCTGACAGTTAGCTACCCCTGGGCTAGAAAAGCCAAATGAAGCCTGGAACTAGTTAGCCATCCGTGTGACGATGGAACCTAATGGAGCCTTCTAAGTAAACCCACAATATATATTTTTACTAGCCTGCCAAGAGACAAGCAGCCTGCATTTCAATGCTGGATGCCAAGGAAGGGAAGCCCCTTCTGTGGCCAGCGTGGAACTGGAGCTACTAGTCTCTTAGCAGGCTGGTAAAAATAAAAGAATGTCTTCTATCAAGCAGACTGGTGGAGGAGGGCTGGAGCAATCCATCCCTTCTATGCCCGCCTGGTTTCCATCCTGGTTATAGAGGAAGGGGCCTCCATCCCTCTCCCACTAGCACAGAAACCAGATAGACTGGCAGAGGAGTATCAGAGAGACTTATCCCTCTTCTACCAGCATGCTCACTCACCTGTATGATATTCCCGGCATCCAGCATGCCCCAGCCAGCATTATATTGTATTGCGTGTTTTTATGGATTGTTGTGAACCGCCCAGAGAGCTTCGGCTATTGGGCAGTATATAAATAAAATGAATAATAATAGACAGAAAAAGAGTCCTACAACTCCCAGCATGCTCCAGCCAGTATAGACAAAAAAGTATACAACTCCCAGCATGCCCCAGCCAGCATAGACAGAAAAAGAGTCCTATAACTCCCAGCATGCCCCAGCCAGCATAGCTGGCTGGGGCATGCTGGGAATTACAGGACTTTTTTTCTGTCTAAGAAGGCTTGGGATTGTGTTCTAAGTGAGTTAAATACAGAGCTGACCTAAGACTTTTCAGTTCTGGTGGAAATCCGATGCTTAAACTTTGAATGCTTGCTTTGGAAAGAAAATGTGGGGGGGGGGCAGCGGGGGGAGTTCTGATGCACAAGGACTGGGGGTGGGGGAATCCCATTTCGCTCCAGACAGGCTGGGCACGCTAGAAGATTAAACTTTTTAATTCTTGGATATCACGTCTATTTGTTTTAGCCACTGTTACCTGCCCCAGAGCAGCTGGGGATGAGATTGGCTAGAAATGTGAATGCAGAAACCTTCCTCCTTCCCTGAAAGCCTTTCCCCCGTTTCGAATGCTTCAGTTCGCTCTGCTCTTTGTTATGACCATGTGTTACGCCTCTTTCCTGCCCCTTGTATAGGCTCCATGGCCTCCTTGTGTTCATCAGCTTGCATTTCTTCTGCTGCCCTTCCAATATCCTCATTTTATCCTTCCCCTTTCTCTCTCCGATCCCCCCCCCCCGCTTCTTGTGCCTCTGCATTCCCCACCTGCCTTTCGTACCCCTGTCCTCTGGTGTAGTGGATAGCCTAGTGTAGTAGTCTGCCTTCCCCATCCTGACACCCTTCAGGTGTTTTGGACTGCAACTTCCATCTGCTCCAGCCAATGTGGCCAGTGGCTGGGGATGGTGGAAATTGTAGTTGAAAACATCTGGAGGGCACCAGGCTAGGAGCAGCTGAGTTAGGGTGTTGGGCTAGCACCAGGAAGACCCAGGTTCAAATTCTGCCATGGAGCTCACTGGGTGGCCTTGGGACAGTCTCTTTCATAGTGTAACCTCACAGGATGGTTGTGAGGGGGGAAAAGAGGAGTGGGAGGAGAACGATGTCTGCAGCCTTGAGTTCCTTGGAGGAAAGGTAGGATATAAGTGTGCTTCTTAGAATACAATAAATCCAAAATTACATTCTCCCTTTCCCAACTCTGCTCTTCCTCCCTCACCACTTTGCCACCTGGCTCCTTTTTGCTGATTTATTCCAGGGGCAGGCAAGCGGTGGCCCTCGGCCTAATTTCAGAAGCCCTGTGCATGCGATCAGTAAAGGCCTCTGCCAAGGGCAGCCTTCCCCTTCCCCAGCCGGGACTTACTTCATTAGCAGGGATGTTGATGCGATCTACCCACCAGAGGCGGTGTTAGGCGGCGGCCCACTAGGGCTGAAGCCTCGAACCTTTCATTCGGAGCCCCAAATCTCTGGGAGGCCACCTGCCCCACCACCCTGCTGTCCATGGGCACTTGCTGAAATAAAGGCACAGGGGCCCTGATGATCTCTGTTACATCAGATCCCCCTGGATTAGCTGGCTTTTGGCCCACATGTGCTTCACCTCCTGCTGCCCCCCCCTGAATCTGCCTGAGCTTTTTTTCTGAAATCAAATAGCCTCTTCTCCCTTGACCATACATCCCTTTTTACAAATAGGAGAAGGGTCCCTTAAAGACACAGGGAGAGACTTTAGAGCAGGGCTCTCCAACCTTAGGTCCCCAGATGTTGCTGGCCTACAGCTCCCAGCATGGCTAATGACAAGGGATTCTGGGAGTTGTAGTCCAGCAACATCTGGGGACCCATGGAGAGCCCTGCTTTAGAGCATATGTAAATTACCATATGCAAATTTGTGCATTTTTTTTTTTTTTAACTTGTCCTGTGGGCCTGAGCCCCAGATCTTTTCGGTATCCAGCACCTCCCTTGCTTCCCACTACCACCAGAGACTTCCCTGTTCCCTCTGAGCTTAGCTGCAGTCCTCATAGTAGTGGAGGGAAATGAATTTTCCCAGCAACAAAGTATTGTTCCGTTATAATGCAAAGTATTTTGGGGTGGCTTGGTCTTGCAATTAAGACCCAGTTGCTTTACAAAAGATCTTCTCATGCTGGAGATGAAAAATGTTAGAACTGGTTCGTTGATCTGGATCAACACAGCCACCTGAATTTTCGGACTCTCCTTACGGCCATGGCTATGGAGACGGTTGTGATGAGTGCCTACACTTCAATTTACACCTAAATCACTGGAAAAGGGGTGGCAGAAAGAGAAAAGGGGTGAGCCGTCCACTTTTGGCTCTAGCCAAGCTGACTTTGGCTGTTCTACCTCAGGGATGTTGAAGAGTCCTTGGTGTTGAGTCACGAGTCTTTGGACCCGAGTCCGAGTCCGAGTCCTTGGTCCAAAATGGTGAGTCACGAGTCACTCCCAAAGCTGACTCCACGAGTCCCTATTAAAATCAATGGGTTTTTTCCCCAACAAAATAAGGCTATTTCAGATGTGTGGCTTAAATAAGTGCCTTTTTCTTTCAAAACTCTGGAACTGATTTTGGCAAGAAAAGACCAGGCAGACAAACCCAAAATAACCAGACAGGCAGAGGAGGCAGGGAACCCCAAAACAGGCAGGCAGAGGCCTTTGTCTTGGACAATTCAAACTGTGGAACTGGTTAAGAAGAGACCAGGCAGGCAGAGGAGGCTGGGAACCCCAAACAGGAAGGCAGAGGCAGCCAAACCCAAAATGTCTGAAAGGTTGCATTTTAGGAAAATGATTTTAAAAAATAAACTTGCTGTACTTCCTAAAACCTATCCATGTTGCATTTGAGGAACACGATTTTGGAACACGAGTCCTTGGTCTCGAGTCCCGAGTTGAGTCTCGAGTCCCATTAAAAATATTGGGACTCGAGTCAGAGGGGGGACTCAGTCCGACTCACGAGTCGAGTCCTGGAGTCCGAGTCCCCATCCCTGTCTACAGTGCTGATGTGTGGCCCTCAACAAGTTACTCATGAGGGAATGTGTGCCTTGACAGAAGAAAGATTGTCCACCCATGATGATGTATTTAAACACCTACCTGGAAATAAAGCACACATGTTCAATTATGATAGCTGGTAAGTGTGGAGGAAGGGGGGGCTGGCTGACCCGCCACACCCCCACCCTTTTCTACTCTAAAGGACCCACGACCTCCAGAGATCTCAAGGTACCAGATTGCCAGCTTCAGCTGTCTGCAATCCTACTTGAATCTCTGTTCAGGGACTTGCCCTTTGTCTGTAACCTGGATTTAGTTACTGAAGCCACAGAGCAATCCACAAACACCATGTGGGATAAAAAACCAAAGGAGGTTTATTCTGGTAGCATTTTACAACAAAAGGTGGGAAATGAGAGAAGGACACAAAATTAGAGAGAGACACTTTGGTACACAGTAAAGCTGCAAAATAACAAAACCTGATTCCTTAATATCTCTCAGGCACACAACTCTGCTGCCCGGGGGTCAGTTCTCTTCTAGGGTTAGATCCAGCACAGCCTTGCTGCCCAGGGAGAACTACTTCACCTACCCGAAGGTCTGAGATGGGTAGCCCCCCACAAGGCTTGCCTTTACCAGAGCCCTCATTCAGCTAATTTCACCAGGAGCTACCTGGAGTCGTATCTTGAGACCACCCGAAGGCTTGGGCCTCTCCTTGGCTTACCGCCATTGCTCTAACAGCTGGCACCCACGCGATGACCAAAGACAAAACTCACACGTTGGGAAATATACCTCCCCCCCCCTCTCTGTAGCTCTGCTGCCTTTTAGCCAATCATGATGCACTTCACCTGGCCAGGCAGGGGGAGGGGAACTCATGACTCTTGACTTACTGGGCCTGAACTACATTTGCATTTGAAAGCCGTGTCTCCAGCTCTTCAGGACTTCCAGGCGCCACCCAGAAGAACTATGCACACTTCACCCCCTCCCAGCCCCCCAACTGGCCTTACTTGGTTTACACATGAGGCGGCGTGTGTGTGTGTGTGTGCATGTAGGAACCCCTAAAGGCTCTTTTCTTCACACCCCTTCTTTTGGGAAAAGATGAAACGAGGGGTTAACCCTCTCTTTTCATCTATACTAACTAAAAAAAAAAAAGAGCTTGCGCTAGCATTCTACTACTAGTACACCTTTCTTCACTTACACACACAAAACAAAACTAAAACATAAAAGCATCAAAACATCAAACACATTAACTACAATCTTAACACAGCTTAAAGCTTAAAGCTTTAAATCTTAAATCTTAATTTTTAAAGCTCTTTGAACATCAAAACAACAAAACAACAATTAATAACTATCAATCAGAAGTTTACAGGTTTGTATTACATCAGTTTTGCATACACAAGAAACATCATATACAATTCAAATGGGAACCCCAACCCTTCTGTTGCCTGTCTGGCACTCTGTCAAAAAAAAAAACTTTTTTGGGTTGCTATTTTTCACAGAAGCCTGTAGGGGGCAGATTGCTGACTGAAATGTGACTCTTCAATTCGCCTTTAATTGCTTTTAAAGGTTCGCTTCTGCCACCCTCTACCTAACGACAAGAATCCATCACCCCTTTTTCCAAAGGCTTGCTGGTGGCGTCCCGCCACCCAATGACATGAATACACCACCCCTTTTCCCAAAGGCACCTTCTACCCAATGACATGAATGGGATGACTGTTACCCTCAGAATTATATGCTGAGCCTTGGAGGCTCCGCCCAGGCAGCTAGAACACACAGCCTGGCAATCTTTCAGCCCTTAGAGGGCTTCTCGCCTCTAAATTCTTTTTAACTTTCTGCTTTGTTTTCTAGCCTCTGACTGATTTTTTTCTGGCAACTCTTCTCTGCCCCCCTGAGGCACTTTGAAAGCTTACAGGCTTCTGGCTTCACATTATCATTGCATTCAAATTTCAAATTGACTTGATACAGTCTGGACTAATTTTTTCATTTGGGGACAAGACAACACAAATAGTTCTATTGCTTATACTGGGATCACCCGTCCCCTCCCCTCCAGCAACAATTTATCAACAAGACAACACAAATACACTTGAATCCCCCGTCCCCTCCCTCCCAGCAACAATTTAACAGTTTTCATTGGCTTTAATCAACCCCCAATCTCAGTCCTCTTTTCTTCTCGCTGGAGACACCTGGAGGGAAATTCTTCTGTCCGTGCTTCTCCGCCAGCTAGGAGGGAAATCCCCTTTTCTTTCTGCTCCTTTCAGCTCTCTATTTCGGCAGCACAGGGACAAAGTCTTTTTTTCTGGGGGGGGTGTTTTCTGATGTCTGCCCCCCCCCTGCTTGCTGCTGCCTAGCCTGGCAATTCACCATGTCCCCCCCAAAGTCTTGACAAATTATCTGGGGCACATAGCACAACTAAATTACTTATCAAACGCTGTCTCAAAATTCAACGTTTTGCTCACCAGTCTCTTAAGAGAGGTTTTCTGGTCTTCTCTCCTTTCTTCTGCTCCCCTTGGAACACACGCGCGTGCGCACACACTATTTCTTCTCTTTGCCCCGGGCTTGGGATCACACAGCCGCCATCTGCTCACCCGCTTTTTGCACTCGATGGGTAGGATCTTCCTCCGCTTACTCACTGGCAATTGCTGCTCTCAGCCTCTGGGACACGCACACGCACAGCCACCTTCCCCCAGCCACAGACTCTTTGCACTCGATGGGTAGGATCTGCCTCTGCTTACTCACTCTACAGTTGAGATTTCTTGCCTTCAACGCTCTCCGCTGGCAGCTAGGCTTCCACAGACTGCCAAGCAATCTGAACGTTTTTCCCAAGGCTCAATCTCACACTTCAATTTCTAAAAAATAACAAACCCTCTACTCATGTACCAAAATCTCTCCAAGGCAGCTTCCCTATTTGCTCACGTGCACCCACTCTGTGGTCCAGTTTCGAATCCCACCTCTGCCACCATGTGGAGGAAGGGGGGCTGGCTGACCCGCCACACCCCCACCCTTTCCTACTCTAAAGGACCCAAGACCTCCAGAGATCTCAAGGTATCAGATTGCCAGCCTCAGATGTCTGTAATCCTACTTGAATCTCTGTTCAGGGACTTGCCCTTTGTCTGTAACCTGGATTTAGTTACTGAAGCCACAGAGCAATCCACAAACACCATGTGGGGTAAAAAACCAAAGGAGGTTTATTCTGGTAGCATTTTACAACAAAAGGTGGGAAATGAGAGGAGGACACAAAATTAGAGAGAGACGCTTTGGTACACAGTAAAGCTGCAAAATAATAAAACCTGATTCCTTAATATCTCTCAGGCACACAACTCTGTTACCCGGGGGTCAGTTCTCTTCTAGGGTTAGATCCAGCACAGCCTTGCTGCCCAGGGAGGACTACTTCACCTACCCGAAGGTCTGAGATGGGTAGCCCCCCACAAGGCTTGCCTTTACCAGAGCCCTCATTCAGCTAATTTCACCAGGAGCTGCCTTGTTGTATCTTGAGGCCACCCGAAGGCTTGGGCCTCTCCTTGGCTTACCGCCATTGCTCCAACAGCCGGCACCCACGCGATGACCAAAGACAAAACTCACACGTTGGGAAATATACCGTACCTTCCCCCCCTCCCCTCCTCTCTGTAGCTCTGCTGCCTTTTAGCCAATCATGATGCACTTCACCTGGCCAGGCAGGGGGAGGGGAACTCATGACTCTTGACTTACTGGGCCTGAACTACATTTGCATTTGAAAGCCGTGTCTCCAGCTCTTCAGGACTTCCAGGCGCCACCCAGAGGAACTATGCACACTTTGCCCCCACCCAGCCCCCCAACTGGCCTTACTTGGTTTACACATGAGGAGGCGTGTGTGTGTGTGTGTGTGCGCGCGCGCGCACGCGTGTGCATGTAGGAACCCCTAAAGGCTCTTTTCTTCACAGTAAGTTTATTTAGGGAAAGGGAAAAGGGATAACATACAACAAACAGCAATATTTAGAAACAGTACTTACAAGGCAAAATAACAGAATTGGCTCAAACCGGCCTATATGTACCAAAGCATGGGTCTTCAATAGGACAAGGCCAAACAGAGACAACGGAAACCCAAGACAGATGAAGAAGTGGGCTGGCCGGTGTAGCCCCCTGGTTATATCCTCAAGCCTCTGGAAAAATTTAAGGTGATCCCCATTAGCCAGTCACAGGCTGGCTGGGACAGTCTTCCAGGGCCTCCCGTGCAGGGGGTGGTGTTGGTGAGAGTCCCCACAGGAACACAGCTAAGATCGCTCAGTCCAATTATCCTGGGTTCTGCTTTGGCCTTGATGCCAGAGACAGCACGAGATCACACACACAGGTGGCTTATTGAATACTTGCAGGTGCAGTCCTACGACATGGAATCCTGCAAGCTACCACTGAGCACAGAAATAAAAAAATAGGATTTCTTGACAGGGTTGTCTTGCCCGAAAGCCCTCAAAAACCTGGAGCTGGCACTGTCCATAGGCAGAGTCTGCCATCAGGTTGGAGTCCCTGGAAAGATTCTGTCCCCTTCGCTTCATAGTCTGGGAATTAAAAAAAATAAAGGCTGCCAATGGCCCCATTATGAAGAACATAAGAGCCATGCTGGATCAGACCAAAGGCCTCTCTAGTCTAGAATCCGCTTCCCACAGCAGCCAACCAGGTGACCCAGCGGGGGCCCCACAAGTAGGACATGCGGGCAATAGCACCCTCCAGCCCATGTTCCCCAGCAGCTGGTGCTTGGAGGCATACTGCTTCCGATAATGGAGGTAATATGCAGCCATCATGATTAGTAAACCCATTGAGTGTCATCCTCCATGGTTCATAAGGATGGCTTTTGCTGAAGGTGGTGGTGCCTCTGAGCAGCTACAGAGTGCATACCCCTGACATGTGTGAAAGTCAAATAGCCATGAGACTTCTGGAATTCAGACGAGGCATGACTTCTTTTTTTTATTTTAGAGCATGTAAGCGTTCTCTCTCGCTGCTGCCAACTGGGAAGGCCATGTTGTTGCTTGAGATCCACCACAGCAGAGGTGTTGAACCCCAGGCCTGTGGCCAAAATCCAGCCCACTGGGGTTCCCCATATGGCCCCACTCCCTTTCCCCTGACCACCTGATTTCCTGGCTTTTATGCAGTGTTTTCTCCAGTTCTAAAAGATTGAAACCCCTCTCTGAAGGCTTAATTACTGCCACTAAAGGCACAATCTTATGCAAGTTTAGACAGAAAAAAAGGCCTACAACTCCCAGCATGCCAGGAGTGGTAGGCCTTTTTTTCTGTCTAAATTTGCATAGGATTGCACCTTAAGAGCTTTAAGCTAACATATGTCAATATTTTGGGCATTTGTCCTTTTGCCATCAGCCCCGCCCAGCACTGGAATGTGGCCCCCAAGAGCGCCTCTAACATTGAATTCGGCAGGTGGGCTGAATTCAATTTTCCACCCCTGCCCTAAAGACTTAAAGAAGTTCCACACAGCTGTTACTTCTGCTTTCCATCTGAATGCAGCATGTATGGGGCAGGAGCAAAAAGGGGAAAGCAGGGAGAGATCACTCTGTTCCCAAATTTCTGTGATGCCTTATCCCATTTTATTTGCTTCCTTTGTCCCACATGTTCATTTGGGAACTGGAAGTGTTGGCATAGTCCAGGAGTGGGCAGACTTCAGGATCTACCTTGTGGGATCTACTTTGTTTTTCACTAGAACCCTGAGGTCCACCAGTCACAGCTTGGTGCAAAAGACATACACAGAGAATTAAAGAATTCTGAGACCAGGAATCTAGTGGCATGTTGTTGCTCTAGTACCAGAACTGAATGGAGCTCACTGTCCTTCCACGCAAAAATCCACTTCTGTTTAACACCCCTCCTTTCAGTTCCCTGCCTTAACAATGTTTCACATGTGGCATGCCCACCCCCAACACATGGCCACCACTAGGAAACTTAATATTGTAGCAGGCACAGTGTAGTAAGAAATTACTGTAGCTGGGAATGGGTCTGTCACTAGGAGCAAGAGGTCCAAAGAGGATAAGGAAATCGATGCACATGAACTGTGACAGCTAAATGGAGCTTCCATATCCAGAGGCAGCTGCCCGATTACCAGGACAAACGACAGGAGATGGATATACATCCATTGCCTCCTGTTTTGTGGAACTTTCAGACAAGGCCGGGCCTTCTATGAGGCCGAGCGACACAGCCACCTCAGGCATCAGAAGCTAGTGGTCAGGCAGAGGTGGTGAGCTACTGGAGGGCCTAGAGGTGTGTGTGCTGACTGCTGCATGGCCTGCGCAGTACACCCTAAGCTAGCCTGCTGCTCTCAGATACAATGGAGGATGCCAGCATGGAAGTAAAATTCAACTGCCGCTCCAGTTGGCTTCTGTATGTGGAATGTGGGGAGGAGGGCACCTTCTTGTCCTTCACCTCAGGCAGCAAAATCACTTCAACCTGCCCTGCTTTCAGAGCTCTGACATCCTGATGTTGGGAAATGGTTTGGAGTGGCCTTCCTTGTGATCCAGCAAAGCCATTCTTATGTTCCTAGTCCATGTTCAGGGAAAAGACAAGCCCATGTCAGAAGTTTAATTGAGAAATATCACCATGTGGCGATGTGCCCAAACACGAGGCAGTGCAAACAGGAAAGGAGCATCAAAACACAAAAAGAAGGAAATGAAGACAGTAAAAAAAATGTTTTAAAAATCCCTGCACATAGAAAGCTAGAGTGTGAGGGAGAAGATTGGGCTAGAACCCTTCACCTTAACATGATTGTTCTCCAAGTGCAGGGGATTTTGTGTGTGTGACACCCCCCCCCCCTTGACAAGGCTCCTTTTAACAACTGCCCAACAGGTAGAAATTCACCATGTGAAGATTTTTGCCATCACCATCTCCACATTATAAAATTGTCTGCCTGTCGCAGTTATTAAAATGGTGCCCTGCTGAGAAAAAAGTAGCAATGCTAGAACCTAGCTACCTAAATCAGGGATGAATTTGGGGAGACCCAGACACACAGCCATCCCTTGTATGATCTCTTTTTTGGCCATGCTTCCATCTCCTACAACTAGTAGAATCCATGATCTCTGGGTAGTCAGGCGCCCTTCTAAGCCAATAGTCCACATTGATATACCCACCTGCTCAAAGAGCCTGCTGGAGGGATCTAAGCAGAGGCTCAAGAGCCATCCAGTGAGAGCCTGCATTGGAACATATGAAGAGCTATGCTGGATCAGACCAAGGGTCCATCTAGTTCAGCATTCTGTTCAGTGGCCAAGCGTTGAGAACACGTAATGCAGGCCACATGCTGAAGCTAAGCACGTATGAACCGGGTCAGTGCTTGGATGGGTGACTGCCTGGGCTGCCCACATCTGTTCTCCTGCATTGAGCAGGGGGTTGGACTTGATGGCCTTATAGGCCCCTTCCAACTCTACTATTCTGATTCTAAGCAGCTACCCACAGGATCCCACCATCATGGCATGAGTGCAACAGCACCCTCCTGCCCATGTTCCCCAGCAACTGGTGTACTTAGGCATACTGCCTGATACTGGCGGTAACATATAGTCATCAGGACTACTAGCCATGGACAGCCTTCTCCATGAATTTGTCTAATCCCCTTTTAAAGCCCTCCAAATTGGTAGCCATCACTGCATCTTGTGGAAGTGAATTCCAATGTTTAACTCTGCACTGTGTGAAGAAGTCCTTCCTTTTTATCTGTCATGAAATTCCCAATCAGCTTCATCGTATGACCTCAAATTCTAGGATTATGAGTTTCCTACCCAGTTTTTCCACACCATACACAATTTTGCACACCTCTATCAAGTCCCTCCTTACTTGCCTTTTTTCAAAGCTAAACAGTCCCATATGTTGTAACCTCTCCTCATAGGGGAGTTGCTCCAGCCCCTGGATCATTTTAGTGGCCCTTTTCCAGCTCTGCAATGTCTTTTTGGAGATGCAGTGCCCAGACCTGAACACAGCCTTCCCAGGGTAGTTGCATCATAGCTTTGTAGAAGGGCATTGTGATCGTGGCAGTTTTATTTTCAATTCCTTTCCTAATGACCCCCCCCCAACATGGAATATGCCATTTTCATAGCACCTGCATAGAGTGTCCACATTTTATTGAGCTGTCCACCACACCCCCAAGAGCGGGGGTGGGTGGGTGTTGGACTAGATCAGGGGTGAGGAACTGCAGGACCAGGGGCCAAATCCGGTCCTCTAAGATTCCCAAGATGGTCACCCCCATCCCCTTGCCCCATCTCCTTTCCCCTAACCAATGATCCTTTGGTGGTTCCCTGGCCGTTTTACAATCCCCCCCCCCCCGCATTCTGAAAGGTCGAAATGCCTCTCCTAAGGCTTAGTTACTCCAGGTAGCAGTGTGAAGCTACAATAGGCTGGTATTTTTGCCCCACCCCTTGCCTTTGGGCCCCACCCACCACTGGAATGCAGCCCCCAAGAGCTTCTCCTAAACTGAATTCAGCCCTCCGGCTGAAAGGGGTCCCCACCCCTGGACTAGACAAACTCCAAGCTCCCTTCCAACTCTATTCAAAGATGGGGACGAAACCCAGGAGTTTGTTACTGGCCAGATTCCCAGCTCCAAGACTATGTTCTGCTTGGATTGTAGGAATTCTCTGCTGTCCCATCTCCCACATTGGATCCCTCTCTGGTTCTCTTTCAAGACAATGAGGCCATACAGCTTGGCTCTGCAAAACATCTTCCTTGGGTGGCTCTTGCCTGCTCTCTATATGCAGGCACTCTGTCAAGGACATAAGCCCTGCTGGATCAGACCAAGCAAGGGTCCATCTAGTCCAGCATTCTGTTGACACAGTGGCCAACCAGCTGCCCCAATGGGATCCCACAAGCAGGACATGAGTGCAACAGCACCCTCCCGCCCGTGTTCCCCAATGTTTTATTTATTTATTTATTACGTTTGTATACCACCCAACTGGTAAATGCTCTCGGGGTGGTTTACAGTCATAAAACAAAAACAACAATAAAATAGCTAAACAAACAAACAAAAAATACAACAATAAAAATATCAAAGTATTTTTCAGTGAATTCTCTGATGTGTGGTCAAGGGAGCATTGGAACTGAAGCTCCACCCACATTCATTGCCGATGTACAGTGTGTGTCCCGAGTGGGTTCTTATGTGTCTTGTGAGCTTGGAGATGGAAATAGATCTCTTGCCACAGTCCATGCACCTGTAGGGCCTTTCTCCTGTATGGATTCATTGGTACGTATTCTGGGTCGACAAGTGGCCGAAGCTTTTCCTGCTCTCATTTGCAGACATATTTCTCTCCCTTGTGGGTTCTCTGGTGTTTACTGAGATTGGAGCTGTAGCGAAAACGTCTCCCACATTCTGGGCAGCTGTAGGGCTTCTCACCCGTGTGAATTCTCAGATGTTTGTTGAGATCTGAATTCTGCTGGAAACGTTTCCCACAGTCTGGACAGCCATAGCCTCCAGGTGCCTCTCCGGTATGGACTCTCTTGTGAGCGATGAGGCCTCGGTGCTGGCTGAAACTTTCCCCACACTTGGAGCACACATAGGGCATCTCTCCTGTGTGGGTCCTTTGGTGGATGAGGAGGTGTGAGCGCTGGGCAAAGCATTTCCCGCACTCCTGGCATCGATGGGGCCTCTCCCCCGAGTGAATTCTCTGGTGTTTGAGAAGGTTTGAGCTCTGTCGGAAGCATTTTCCACACTGGGGACAGGGATAGGGCTTCTCTCCTGTGTGGATTCTCCGGTGAATCGTGAGGCTTGAGCGCTGAGTGAAGCGCTTTCCGCAGTCAGGGCACTGATGGGGACTCTGTGCTGTGTGGCCTCTCTGGCGTGAGATGAAGGCAGGTGTCCGGCGGGCCCTTTTCCCGCTCTCAGTGCTCTGCAGGTTCCCGTCTCCTTGTTGATTTCTTAGCGGGCTGCAAGGCCCGTTCCCCGCACCACGATTAGCTCTCTTCTCCACAGAACCACCACCAGCCCTGCAGTGGCCTGAAACAGAAGAAACCAGACATAACTCAAGTTTCAGGAAATTCAAGAACGTGATTGAAAAATCTACCAACAAGTGGCCTCGCTCTTTGGCTGCTCTTTCTCCCTGAGTCTTCCGTCTGTGCCAGGAATTCTTAAACTCTGTACCACAAGAGATCTTCAAGTGTGCTGAGGGAAATAACTTAATTAAAGCAGGGATCCCCAACCTTTTTCGGTCAGTGGGCACATTTGGAATTTTGAGAGAGTGTCATAGGTGCTCTCACAAAATGGTTGCCATGGCAGGGAGGGCTTACCCATTCATAAAATGGCTGTCTAGTCGCAAAACACTTGTTTCCCACAAGGCAAACTGTGAGGCTAGTAGAAAAGGGACTTGCTCAAGAAGCTAAGTACGAGGCAGAGGAGCGAGTCTGAGCTCCAAAATACAAAACCACACTTTTGAATCAAACTAATGATGGCACTGGAGGGCAGCACTTTGTTTTGTAGCATGCCAGCCTCTCCATTTTTTTTTTTTTTAAGTGTGATTTTTTAAAAAACCAAAAACTTAAGGAATAAAAGAAAAATCAGGAAGGGCAGTGAGCCTGGCAGGTGCCAAGAGAGGTGTCCATGGGCACATTGGTGCCCACAGGCCCCACATTGGACACCCCAGAATTAAAAGACCCCTGTGACCCCAAGGCACTCATCCACAAAGGAGGCTGCCCACAGTATCTCTGCATGAGTCACTGGTTTGGGCGTACATCCTTCCAATCAGCCTCCACTTAATTCTGCTGCATCTCTGCTTTGGGTGTGATGGAATTGGTCAGTCCCTCCAGATGCTGTTACACAGAGGAGGCCAGGGCCCAAGCATCATGGGTGGGGGCGGGGGGACTCAGTACAAATTAGCAGCACACACACACACACACACCACGATCTGTGGGCCACCCCCCTCCACAGTGTAAAATTATATTGTTATTAACCGTACAACAATCCTGAAAGGTAGGATAATGTTGTCACTCTGTACTACGTTGCAGGTGTGTGGGGTGGGAAGGCTGAAGCTAAGAAAGACTGGCTTGCCTAAGGCAAGGGTGGGCATCCTGTGGGCCTAGGGCCTCATGTGGCCCATGGCCAAATTTCAAAAGCCTTCTCTGCATGAGATCAGTTCAGACCTCTGGCAAAAGCAATCTGTCCGTTCCCTGGCAGCCCACTGGGTAGGAAAGACGAGGGAGAGAGAGAAAAGGGGGTGGAAGGAAGAGAAAAGGGGTGACCGACTCTGGCCCTAATCACCATTGCCTTTGGCCCTGCTCACTGCCAACATGCGGTCCACAACAGGTTACCCACGAGGGAACGTGGCCCTCGGCAGATGAAAGATTGCCCCTTTCTGGCCTAAGGCCACCTCGTGTGTTTGACACCAGATTTGAACCAGTGACTTCCTGACCAGTAGCTCACTCTCTTGCCCACTATGCTACACCAGCTCTCTCACTCCAGCAGGATCAATCCTTACCCAATGGGCTCACATCTCCGCCACCCTCCAGCTTGGCCGGCTTCTGTCCAGTGTCGGCTGAAACGCGTCGTGCCCTGGAGGGACCGACTGCTCCATCTTCAAAGGAACTTGGCACCTAGATCAACAACGGGATCGTCATCAACAATCACCACCAACAACAAGTCACATGCTTGGGGCAGGCCCACCACAGTTAGGCAACCGGGAGTGGACATATGTCTTCCTTCCCAGACTGTGCGGACACTTCCTCCTTCTCCTTCAGGGTCAAAGCGCACAGTACTTTTTTACTACTCCAGATCCATTTGCTGCTTTAATGCAGGAATGGGGAACCTCCAGCCTGCGGACCAAGTTGGCCTGCCAGGCCAACCCATCCGGCCTCAGGTGAGGCCACTCTTTGAAGCCCCGTCCCCTGCAGGCTACTGGGGGAGGAGGCGGGGAGAGGACTCCCCTGTGTTATCCCTGATCTGTGACTGCAGATAACACCAGGGATTCCCCTGTGCACCATTCCCTCCCCCAATCAGGAGGGCGAGCAATGCGCAAGGGAATACCCAGTCTTATCTCCGATCTGTGATCTGAGATACCAGGGGGATGCCCCTTACTTAGCATGCCTCTCTGCACACAAGGTGCTGCACCCATCCCATCACTATTCCCAGGCACTTTACATTGCTGTAATGCAGATGTGTGTGCACTTTTCTCAAATATGTACCTGGTGTGTGCGCACTTCCGCCCGATGTGTGCATTTTTGTGCACATTTTCCCCCGAGGCGAGCCGCATCGCAAAGCCGGCACAAATGCAGATTTTGGTATGCAACTCTGTCTCGGCTTGTTTAAGGCTTGTTTAAAGGCTCGGGAGGGATGAGTTGGGTAAATGAGGGAAGGGGCCGTGGCTCAGTGGTCCAGCCCCTGCTTTGCATGCAGAAGGTCCCAGGTTCAAAAGCCTCGGCATCTCCAGGTAGGGCGGGAAAGACTCTTGCCTGAAACCCTGGAGAGCCGCTGCCAGTCGGTGTTGACAATACTGGGCTAGATGGACCAAGGGCCTGACTCAGTATACGGCAGCTTCCTATGTTCCTATGAAGAAAGATTCAGCAGAGTGAATGTCTTACGCATCCGTACTGCTGGATCGGACCAAAGGTCTAGCATCATCCTGCTTCCACAAGTCGCTTATTCCGAGCCCCACAGGTTTGTCCACACTAATCCTCCCCCCTCACCTGGCGTGGTCTTCTCCCCCTGGGCCCTCGTTGCGGTTTCAGCGGCAAACCCTCCGCCAGGGCCACTGCCTGGGCGCAGCTCTCTGGTTCACGTTCCCTGATGCAGCTCTGCATCTCCTGGGGCAGGATGGCCAGGAATTGCTCCAGGATCACCAGCTCCACGATCTCCTCCTTGGTACGGCTCTCCGGCTTCAGCCAGTGGTGGCAGAGCTCCTGAAGCCGTCCGCAAACCTCTCGGGGCCCCTTGGCTTCCTCGAAGCGGAACATCCGGAAGCGCTGCCGCTGCGTCTCTGTCCTCTCCGGGAGGGTTGCTTTGATCTTCCTGCGAGAGCCTTTGTTGCCTCTGGCGCTCAGGTTGCCACGGGCCCGTTTGGCTTCTCCTCGAAGGCCTAGTGGTGCCCTGGTCGCTCCTCCTTCTCCACTAGGCCGGTGATGGTGGCGGTGGGGGCGGTCAGCGGTCCTCTGGAAGCGATCCAGAGGAGACTTAGCAGGTGAGGAGGAGGGCTCCGAAGGAGCGGCCTGCATCGCCTTCAAGAATTCCCTCCACTGGGCCTCCCAGTGCTCAGGCAGAACCTCTTCCGGTTCCTGTTTTATCTGCTGAGGTGCTGCCCATTTCAGAAACTCTCTGAGAGTCCCAGACTGGATGACGTGAGGAGTTTTCTCTTTTTCCTCCGATCCTTCCCCTGAGTCTGGCACAGCCTGCTCCTCTGTTTTTATTCCTGCACTCCCTGCTTCCTCCTGGGCAGAGGAGAACTGAAGACCCCTGGCCACTGAAGACCCTTCCGCGGTAGTCATCTTTCCCTCTCTTGAGGAACTGGGGCTAGAAAGATCCCCGGTTGCCTGGCTGCTTTGGCCCCCCCAAATCTGTGCGTTGGCACCTAGAGATCTGAAGCACAGCTTTGCACAGACTGGGTGGCTAGGTGTCCTCTTTTACAGAGGGCAGTCCTCTATTTGAAGGGCTGTCCAGCCTAATCCCAGTTTAAAAATAAGGAACCCTAACAAGGGAGCTCAGCAGGGGCTTTGAAGCTGCCCATCAACGGTGAGCACCAGGCCAGCAGACTGAGCAGGCACACGGCTCCCCCGGTCACAGTCTTCCCTACGATGGTGAAATGCCCTGTATTTCTATTTAAATTATAATAATTCTTTCTAAACTGGCATCTATACATATAAATCAGCACAGGCAAGTTTTATGCAAACTGGCGTCCTCTTTTGTGGTGATGCGTGTCCTCTTTTTTTGGCAATTCACAAGTGGCCACCCGAACCTCAGTTCTGTATTTTGGTCCCCGGAGTTGGATCAATACGATACAACTGATCACATGGAAATCGTGTGACGCTTCCAGACAAACAGAGGGAATACTCAGGAGCTAATGATGCTCTCAACCAAGAAGTGGCTCGGCTATCAAAATCCTTCCCGAAAGCAATAAGAACCGGCCAGATCCTGAGCACGGACGGGACTGCTGATCAGATGTGGGAAGGGCCTTCTTATGGTTTCAACCAGGCAGCTTAGCCTCCTCCCTGCAGGAACAGGATGCAAAGAGAGAGTGAGAAAAGAACCCATTGAAAGCACACAGTCCACATTGGCTTCACTCACACAAACATGATTACCGTAGTATCTATTTGTACAGTGGTGCACTTGGGTAAATTTAGATTCTGGACTTAATGGTCTTATGAGGGTCCCCCTCTTTAGATGTACTGTGTATTCCCCAACCTGGTGCCTCCAGATGTTTTGGACTTCAACTCTCATTAGCCATAGTCAGCATGGCTGATGGGCAGGAATGCTGGGAGTTGTAGTCCAAAACATCTGGAGGCCACCAGATCGAGGAAGGCTGGTGTTACTATGACATTTACTTTAAATGATCTTATGGGGAGCCCCTCTTTAGAGGGTAATGTTTATTACTTCCCCTAGCCAGTGTGGTGTAGTGGTTAGGGTGTTGGATTGGGACTCAGGAGATCCGGGTTCTAGTCCCCACTCAGCCACGGCACTCACTGGGTGACTTTGGGCCAGACACTTACTCTCAGCCTTACTTACCTCACAGGGTTGTTGTGAGGGAAAAAAAGGAGAGGAGGATTATGTAAGCTGCCTTGGGTTCTTTGCGGGGGGGAAAGGTGGGACATAAATATAATAAATAAAAAATAAAATAAACTTCAATATGCGGCAAGCTGGCCCTGCTGTGTTTGGAGGCGCTGGAATCTGCCCTACAGTCCTGCCCTGACCGCAGCACCACACTTTTATCTCACAGATCTGTTCAAAAGCGGATTCTCCAGGGATAAAACAAGGCAATCAAATTCACACAAAAGAACATTAGGAACAATACATACAAGTACGAAAAGAGCAGCGGTTGAAAAAGATACCAGTTCCGCCTGCCCCAATAAAATCAGTGGATCATTCAGCATAGAGGGAGTCCGTCACAACCCCTGAGTTACCTCAACCATCCCATTTTGGATGCACGATCATCCAAGCACCCCTTAAACATTTCAGTACTGAGATCCCCATCCCGCCCCTAGCCTTTGCTTTGCGGCAGCCCTTCCCCAACTGTGTGGACGACAATTCTCATAATCCCCAAGGAGCTGGCTGAGGATTGTGGGGGTCATGGTCCAGTGCATCTGCAGGGCACCAGCCTGGGGAAGGCTGTCTATATTATAAGTAGCTGGCTGGGGGATGATGGGAGTTGTAGTGCACCACATACGGAGGGCACCAGGCCGGGGAAGGCCATCTTACAACATATTATAAGTGCTCTGCAGTCTGTATCTTCTGGATGTGACGGAAGGAGATCAGACCAGGCTAGACCACCCTTTCTCTTCCTGTCTCCATTATCACAGTTTGCTCTCTCTTCATTACAACACTCCCCTTTTTCAAATAATAATAATAATGATGATGATGATGATGATGATAATCCCTTACACCTCTCCCTTTCGGTGATCCTGGAACTCACCCGCTGCCTTTGTCTCTAATAATAAGAAACCTCCCATCTCTTCTCCATCCTTGCCTGCCGCAGCTCTTTGGTTGAGAAGGAAGTTCAAAAGCCAAATTTCCCAGAGAGGAAACGGAAAAGCGGCTCCTCTTTATTTATTTATTTTTAACTTCCCTTCTGCCCAACTGGAACAAAGCATCCCACTCTAGCAGTCACAGCTCTGCTGATTTTAACCCTTAAAGCAGCCTTCCCTAACCTCGTACCCTCCAGGAATTTTGGACCACAGTTCCCAGCATTAATTCTGGCCATTGGCCACACTGGCTGGGACTGATAGAAGCTGACATCCAAGACATGTGGAGGGAACCAGGTTGGAGAAAGCAGCCTTATTTATTTATTTATTTATTTATTATTACATTTATATTCAGGCTTTCCCCCTCTTGCAAGGAACCCGAGACAGCTTACATAATCCTCCTCCTCCTCTCCATTTTATCCTCACAACAACCCTGTGAGGCAGGATAGGCTGAGAGTCAGTGACTGGCCCAAAATCACCCAGGGAGCTTCATGGCCGAGTGGGGACTAGAACCCGGGTCTCCTGAGTCCCAGTCCAACACTCTCACCACTGCGCCACACTGGCTCTCTTAAAGCCAGGCATGCAGGAGGAAGTTTGACCAATTTCAGCAGGGGTGTCCACTTGGCCCTAGTTCTCACGGAGGTGATAGCAAACCTGAATCTGGTGGACTGTATCATTTCCGACTCTACACTGGGGGCTCACACGGATAAATGCTTTTCTTCCATAATGCACCCCCGATTCAGTTTTGCATGCAGTACCTCCGTATCTCTGCGGTTATACTAAGTTTTAAGTAGTTTTTATCTTTATACTTTTAGTCCTTTTTCTGAGGCCTGTTTCTAGCCTCTGTTGTTTTAGGGTGCAATCCTATGGATGTTTAGACAGAAATAAGACCTTCAACTCCTAGCATTCCCAGGATGCTGGGAGTTGTAGTTTTTTTCTGTCTAATCATGCATAGGATTGCACCCTTGATTATTTATTGTGCTGTTTCTGTTTTGTTTTGAAACATGGATTTTATCTTCATTTTTACTGTCTGTTGTCCTGTGGGCTTTTTAGTTAGAGGGCAACTAATATATTTGAGGAAAAGAAATACCTGAAGAACATTACAATGGGGGGCTTCTATCATCCTTTTATTTCCGATGTCCAGGCTGTGAGTGCCGATCCTTATCTAGCCAAAACAGCACCATCCACGCACAAGAGGGAGGTATCAGCAGTCTCCCCCCGAGTCGGCCACATTACGAACCTTGCTGTTTCTCCCCTTCCCAGCCTCTAGCCTTCCTCTTTCTCTCCCCCTTTGCCTCGCCATTCCCCACCGCCTCTTCAGCCCTCTTTTGACTAGCAGCAGCCCTTATGCGACTAGCCGCATCCTCCAGGGGAGCCCTTTCGTGGCGGCGCCCACAGCACAGCAGCTCCTCAAATTCCCACACATGCCCGCGGGGCCAAAGGGGTTGGGGAGCCCTGCTCTAATCACTGCACTACCCCTGGATCCCTGGACAGAAATCAAATAAATACACTGGATAGGAATAAAACCAGATCAATCAGTCCTGACAAACACCCATTTGCTGCTTTCCACGCCCAAAGGTGGGCGCCCCCTAACGAGGATACGTCCTTGCGGTCTTCTTCCCGGGTTTCTGCGGCCGCCAGATGGCTCCGGTTTGTTGCCTCGCCAAGGCGCATCGGCGGCAAGCGGCTCTCTCTTTCTTTCTCTTCCCTTCCCTTCCCTTCTTCTGTTCAGCGACCTCGGAGGGGGGCTGAGCTTCCTAGAGCAGATGCTGCAAGATCCGGTCAGCGGCGTCTATGGAGATGGAGATCTCGGGCTCTCGCAGGCTGCTTCGGCACCCAGTCTAGAGGTGGGGGGCGGGGGAGGAAAGAGGCTCTGGGAGGGGGCACAAGTCCAGAGGGGCTCGGCGGTGGAGCGGGGGCTTCCAGTTGCAACTCCCCCTCTCCACCCATCCAGCCACGCACCTTTTCCACGCTCCCTGTAGAAACCGAAGGAGTCCTGCAACATTTTGGGAAGTGCCCCCCCCCCCCGCAAAGCCCTAGTTTAATGCGTCTACAGGAGCGCGCGATCCAGCCTGCAAAAGGTAACTAACGCAAAGCCAATGGGTTGAGATCTTTTGCTGGGGAAATTATTACATTATTATTAATTATGGAGATAGCATGATTAAAAAAACAACTAAGTTTGCAAGCTACGGGGAGCCCTGAACATGCTTCCTTTTGGGGGTGAGGCAGGGGTCTCTCTCTAGTTGCCTTCTAGGAAACGATAGGTTGTTTAGAAGGGTCAGGGTTAGTGCAATGAAATAAGTGGGGAGTGGGAAACAGACAAAAGAGAAAAGATGCTTGAAAATATTGTGAGATGGCTGAGTAGGTGGGGAGGCCTTGAAAACAAAATAAAACTTTTTTAAAAATGTACAGAGGAAGTGGTTGCAATTGTATACAAGGAGGGATGAAAGCAGCTGCGGTTAAATTTAATTTTAAGGGAGATTTTTTTAAGACATGAAAAAACCAGACCGAAAAATTTGCTTGGAGTTTTTTCCCCCCCTTCCTGAAACAGAGGGAGAATGGCAGTGAACTCCCACCCAGAACACTGGCCGAAGTGCAAAGAGATTAGAAAAATAAACTTGATTTTCTCAAGTGATGTATTCTGGGGCTCCCGCTTGGCCCTGAGCCCTGTGACCTGGAAACGCTTCCTTCTGAAGTCAAGATGCGGATGGAGGCTCATTGTGGTTACTTGAGCATTGCGGTTACTTGGCACATGGCCACAGGCCCTCTATTCACTTCCTATGGTATTTAATTTATTTAGGGCGTAATCCTATGCCTGTTTAGACAGAAAAAGTCGTACAATTTCCAGCATTCCCCAGCCAGCTATGCTGGGAGTCGTAGGACTTTTTTCTAAACATGCATAGGATTGCACATTTATTTATTTAAAATATTTCTAGGCTGCCTTTTCAGCTTACAACAATAAAACAGACTGATACAATAATAAAACAACAACAAAATCATAAAAACATAACAAACCAGCAATAAAACACCTGGCCCAGACAGTAGTAAGGAAACAGCAAGAGGGGAAAGCACTTACGGTATATGTCTCAAAACAGAAGAGAAAATATTCTCAGGTGCATGAAAAAAAGTTTATTATGCCCAACCTTCCTTCCTCAGGGGCCGCTTATCTTTCTCCAAATGTGTCGTAAAGAATCTTTCCAATGCGTCTTGTGCCTTAAGACAGAAAATGCATTGGAAAGATTCCTTATGACACATTTGGAGAAAGGGAAGTGGCTCCTGTGGAAGGAAAGTCCTTTCCAAAACGCGTTGGGCATAATAAACGTTTTTTTCAGGCACCTGAGAATATTTTCTCCTCTGTTTCCAGACGTTAGTAAATACCAGCAACACAATCGAAGCAGCAAACCAGAACAGTCCAGTAAAACATAAGAGGAAGGCCAGGAGAAATAAGTTAGTTTTCAGGGCCTTCCTAAATCCTGCAATGATGGGGCCACCGGACTCAAGAGATGTGGGGGCCACTGTAGAAAAGGCCCTCTCTCATGCAGTTGTCCACAGGCCTGTGGCTCACACTGGCTCAGCGTGTCTGTGGAAAGCTAAGCGGGGTCAGGCCTGGTTATTACTTGGACGGGAGACCCCTCCTCTAGTTTCCTGCATTGAGCAGGGGGTTGGACTCGATGGCCTTGTAGGCCCCTTTCAACTCTATGATCTATGAAACCTAACTGCCCTTAAAGATGGGCAAGTGAGGAAGGCCTCCCATGCTGATCTTAAAGTGCCAGCAGGCTGGTATGGGTGAAGGTGGCCCTTCAAGTACTTTGGTCCTGAACCGTTTAAGGCTTTAAAGGCCCGGAAACGCACTGGTAACCACTGCAGAACTGGCTATTTTTCTGTAGTTGGCTGGTTCCAGGGCCGGCACCAACATGTAGGCCTCGGGGGCCAAAGTCCAGCCTCCCTGCAGCACTTTGGGCTGGCAGGGGCATGTCAGAGCCAGGCCAGCACTTTGCCATAGCATCCTTCAGGTTGTTGTTTTGTTTTGTTTTTAAAACCACATTTATAGTCATGGTAACCAACAGGTCCTGGCTACTGAGGCTCATTTTAAATCTTAAATATGTTAAAATATTATCCTTATCAACTACAAAATGGTGCTTATTTCTAGCTAGGTGCAATCCTAGGCAGGTTTAGACAGAAAAAAAGGCCTACAACTCCCAGCTGAACTAAAAGGGGCTTACTTTCAGGAAAGTTTATAGGATTGTGGGCTAAGTTCAGGGTCTAAAATTACCTAGCTGCACCATTGGGCACCACGTTGGGTGTGTGTGTTCAGGACCCTCCCCTCGCCTTACCTTGGTGGTGGCAGCAGGCGGGTGTAGCAGCAGCAGCAAAACAAAGCCTGTCAGCTGGCCCACAATGCATTGTGGGGGAATTAGATTGACGGCCTCCAGTAGCATTATACTGAATACTCGCGAGATAGCCTAAGAATTCTTTTCTATCGTATTTGGAAAAACTTTTGGCCCCCAATGAAGGTGTAAACTGAAACGCATCGGGCATTAAACTGTTTTAACTGGTACCTGAGACTTCTTTCCTTTTTGCTTTGGTTGGCCTCCAGTAGCAGCCTCTTGGGCTCCCGCACATTGCTAGGCCCAGGTGGCTGTGCTGGCATTTTGGGTCATACGCAGGGAAGGTGGTGGGCCCTCCTGAGGGCTCTGACCATTGGCAATCACTTGACAGCGCCAACCCCTGGTGCTGGGCCTGGCTGGTTCAGATCTTTTTGGTTAATATTGTGTACACGGTTTTAGGTGTGCGTGTGGAGTCACCCAGCATTCTACGCCACGTGCACTGCTGGGCGTGCACTGCTGGGCGTAGAATGCTGTACGTTGTGCAACATTAGCTTAATTCCCACACTGGCTTCCGCTCCCAAAAGGCGTAGAAACTCTCAGGCTGCCTTCCTACATGCACTTACCTGGGAGTAGGTCTCACTGAACTGAATGGGACTTCCTTGTCAGTAGACATGCAAAGGCTTGCTCTGTTAATCAGGTGACATGAAGGAGCCTGGATCACATCTGACTTCCTACAGGGGGAGGTATGCAGGTGTGACTTGGAGGCATGTATTCACACCCTTGGACTTGTAATACCCTGCCCGATAATCTCAGCTGTGAACCCCACCCCATTAAGTTTAGACTTCACCTTGACTAATCGGCCACTTAGGAATCATCTGAGGATATTTCATTCCCTCCTGGGCTCTCCAACATGGTGCCTATGGGTACCTCTCTTGGTGCCCGCCAGGCTCCTGGTTGTTGTTGTTTTCTTACAATTCTTTTTTAATTAAAAAGAGGTGAGTGTGTGTGTTTACTGGGGGGTTGGCACTCTGCAAAGTCAAGTGCTGTCCTCCCGCACCGTCTTTATTTGGGTTCAAAACTGGTTTTGTGTTTTGTATCTCAGATCCCCAACTCTGCATTGTAACTTGGGTTCTTTTCTTTCCGTCTTACTAGTTTGTCTTCTGGGAAATGAGGATAGGAAGACATTTTTCTCCCTCATAATACTAGAATCCGATGGGGTCACCCTGTGAAGCTGAATCGTGGGAGATTCAGGACAGATCAAAGGAAGGACTTCTTCACACAGTGCAGAATTAAACTATGGAATTCACTTCCACAAGATGTAGTGAATGCCACCAATTTGGATGGCTTTAAAAAGGGATTGGACAAATCCATGGAGGAGAAGGATATCAATGGCTACTGGCCTGATTGGCTATATGCTACCTCCAGTATCAGAGGCAGTATGCCTATGTATACCAGTTGCTGGTGAACATGGGTGCGAGGATGCTGTTGTACTCATGGCCTACTTGTAGGCTTCTCATGGGTATCTGGTTGGCCACTGTGTGAACAGAATGTTAGAGAAAATTGTCCTTTGGCCTGATCCAGCATGGCTCTTCTTACATTCTTCTGAGTGTTTTGTGACCAGCCATGCCCACCATGGTAGCCATTTTATGAATGAATAATCCCCTCCTCCATGGCAGCCATTTTGGGAGAGTGCCAACAACGCACTCAACATTCCAAATGTACCCATCAACGCAGAAAGGGGGACCTGAGATTATCTCTATTGCCAAGGTTCAGGCTGTGAGTGTTGTTGCTTTTGTGGCCAAAATAGCATCACCTCCGCTATGGGAGGCAATATGCTTCTGAACACCAGTTGCTGGGAAACATGAGCGCTACTGTACTCCTGTCCTGCTTGTGGGCTTCCCAAGAGGCATTTGGTTGGCCACTGTGGGAAATAGGATGTTGGGCTAGATAGGCCTTTAGTCTGATCCAGCTGGACTTTTCTTATGTTCCTCCTGGTCTTTCCAATTGGGTATAATATAATTCATACCCAAATTCTCAGCTTGTTGTCTATAGGAGACCTACTTATTTTATTTATTATATTTATATCCTGCCAGGAACCCAAGGTGGCTTACATAATCCTCCTTTTCTCCATTTTATCCTCACAACAACCCTGTGAGGTAGGCTGGGCTGAAAATCAGTGACTGGCCCAAAGTCACCCAGTGAGCTTCAGGGCCGAGTGGGGACTAGAACCCGAATCTCCAGCACTCTCACCACTACGCCACGCTGGCTCTCAAAAACATAAAAAAACAACAATACACAACCCCAGCCGCTCTGCATGCCAGTACTACAGTACCGCAGAGGCATTGGGATACAGGGAGAGAGTGGGCATAGGTGGAGGGAAACAAACAACTCGGGGACTGAGAAAACAAACCACAGTTTGTTCTATTAGCTGCCAGGTAAACCTTAGGTAGAATGACACATCATGGGTTAAATAAACCATGGGTTAGCGTTATGTGTGAACTAGGCCTCTGCCTTTCTATTTTGGTAGAACTTATCTTACTCGGCAGCTACCTGTTGGCTTGTTGTATGCCAACAATTGTATGCAATTTTACTATGTTCATTATTTTAATATTGGGAGGTGATGATTTGCATTTGACTGGTTTGAATAGATCTTATATTATTGACTCTTATGTAATTGATTTGAATTTTTGGAAAAGCGGGGTGGCCTGGAAAAAAGTATTTCTTCTTTTTTTGAAGGGTGCAAATAATTTTTTTTTTACATAAAATAAAATTCAAAACAAACATGTAAACCTGACTAGATTTGCCCACTTATTGGCATCTTGGGAATTGCTGTTGTCCTTTTCCATGATTGCCCAGTTTAGACATTACATCATCCATTCAGGTGCGTGTGCAGGGATGCTGTGAATCCTTGGCTCCATTCAGACAATCTTCCAAACCAGGGGTGTGGAACCTCTTCCAGCCCGACTGCCGAATTCCATTTCAGAGAAGCTCTCGGGGCCTGCATTCCAGTGGTGGGCGTGGCCAGAGAAAAAGGGGTGGAGCCTAGAATACGAAAAATATCAGCATATTTTAGCTTAAAGTTCTTGCTGCCAGTAACTAAGACTTAGGGAGAGGCATTTCTTTCTTTTTATTTATCCACTTTTTATTAAGTTTTCAAATATAACAAAACATTCCACCCAAAAGGCAATATCAATTCACAATAAATGTTAATTACTTACAGTTCATTATGTATGTTGTTATTTACTCGTTACCTTATCTCCTGAGAAAGCCTTTAATAAAGTCTACTCATATCATCATTCTACGCTTTCTATTAATCTACTGGTAGATGTTATTGCAGCCATAGGCTATTAAAGGCAGTTGGAGCTTGAGTTGATACTGTTGTTTTATTTGTGTATAAAGTGAAACTCCGCCATTCTATTGCAAAAGTGTATTTTTTGCCCTCTTGACACTCTCCAACGCTGGGTGAGTTTCTCTGAGAGTGCTATTTCCCATACCATATTGTACCATCTCCTTATGTTTAAACCTTTTGTGTCCTTCCAGCATTTGGCTATCAACATGCGTACTGCTATTAAAAGAAACTCAGATTTTTATCTAATAAAGTTTGATTTTGGCCATCACATTTATTGAGTGACACCAATTCTGGTGCTTTTACTACTGTTGTTTCCATTATGGAAGATATCTCTTGAAAGATTTCCAGTCCAGCATCTTTGAATACGTTCACAGTCCCACCACATATGAACATAAGATCCCCGGACCTCACAGCCAGGGAGAGCCATTTCAACCTTTTAGGATGGTGGAAAAACTAAGCAAACCCCAGGAAACCACCAAATGATTGGTGATCGGGGGGGAAAGGGTGTGAGGCCAGGGGAAGGGGGTATGGCCACCTGGGGAGCCCCAAAGGACCAGATTGGGGCCCCGTCCAAGCCAGATTTGGCCTAAGGCCTGAGGTTCAACACCTCTGCTCCAAACCATGGAGGAGGAGAAAATGTGTCACGGGGTTCAGGCACTTCCTCCTTACTTGGTAATTCCTCCCTCCACTTTTGGGTTGCTCTAACCATAGGATGCTGTGATGACCAAATCAAGCAGATTGTGGTTAGCGCTAACCTGCAAACTACGGTTTGGTTTGCAAACCATGATTTGGAGGTTAACACTAATCGTAGTTTCGTTGTGGCTCATTCTGTTCAGAGCAACCCAGAATGGAGGAAGAAATCGGGCATGTGAGAAGCGAGAAAGAGTGTGTCAGTCTGAAGCATGGTGTGACAACATCCAGGAGTGCAGCTGTGTTAGTCTGTTGCAGGAAAAAGAAGAGTTTTCCACCTTAAAGCAGGGTGGTCAAACCTCTTTCAGCCCGAGGGCTGAATTCAATTATATCTACTGCCTTCTAGGGCAAAGCCCTCCTGAGGTGGCCTAAGACAATTAAAAACATAACCCCCCTTTTAAAATACGTAGCAGTAAAACAATCCAGTTATAACCCACCCACCCCCGAAAGAGCAGCAGTTTAAAGCTAAACTTTTGACATGTTTAACAGAATGTGCTTTGAAACAAATACGTTTTTAATTTCCATTTCAACACTAACAAAGACAGGAGCCATCTGTACTTCTTTCAGAAGAGAGTTCCAAAAATATGGGGCCATCACTGAAAAGGTCCTATTCTGTAGTGCCTGCCAGTCAGGTGGGCCTTGATGGCAGATCTGTCAGCAGGGCCTTAGAGGCCTATCTTAAGAGCTAGGCAAGTTTGTAGGGGTGCAGATGGGCCTTCAAATAACCTGTTCCCAAACCTAGTAAGATTATGGTTGCTTTCAGTTTTATTGTTAGTTTTCCTCTGGCTCTTGTATGAAATACACATTTATTTATTTATTTATTTCCACAAGGGTGTGTGTGAAGGGGAGGGTGCAAATATGTCAAAATTAGGGAGTTGTTTTTTGTGTGTGAAACAACAATTAAAAACAAAACCCAAACAAACTACCCCTTCTGACAAAACCCTTTTCTCCCTGACAGATTTGGCAAAATGATGTGTGTGTTTCTCTTTGGAACATTCCCTCCTCCTGGGGGAAGAGAGATGGTTGCAACGGAGCCTGTTCAGGTAGAGGATAAATTGGGGGAATTGTGCCATTTAGCGGTTTAAAATAAAACAAAAGCGAAGGGGGGGAGTGATCGAGCAAGTCTTTTATTTCCTCCTCCTTTCAGGCCCCGCCGTTCTCCTTTGAAGAGGTGGCGGTGTACTTCACTGAAGAAGAGTGGGCCCTTCTGGATGCAGAGCAGAGAGACCTTTACTGGGATGTCATGCAAGAGAACTATGAGAATGTAGCATCCTTGGGTAAGGAGCTTCCCCCCCCCCCATCTTTAGTTGTTATAGTTATGCCCAAGTCGGACCAACAACCAAACGTTGCAGCGTGGAGTGCTCCTGTTCAGTGTGCCAGCCATGCCCTCTTCCACGAAACTCCATTCCATTCCCCTTTCCCACTGATACTTAGCATTCTATGGTGGCCACTGAGCATGCTCTGTTCTCATTGTGTTGTTTTGGGTTAGTTTTTGTTTTGTTTTTTGCCCCCTTAGGTTTTCTCTCTCTAAAGTTTTCTATAAGTGGGTGGGCCACCCATTTTCTTTCTCTTTTTGCCATTCCCTTTTCTCTCTCCCTCTTCCTCCCTGTCTAGTAGGCTGGCGAGAGAGGGACAGATTGCCTTTTGCCATTGGCCTGAACTGATCACTTGCAGTGGGCTTTTGAAATTAGGCCAAGGGCTACATGAAAATAGGCTGAGGGCCGCATGTGGCCATGGGGTAAAACCTCCCCCCGCAAAAACAACTAGGCTCAAGTGCTATCAACATTTCGTAAGCTCACAAGTTCTTGTCAAGTGGTTTTGAATTTTTTAAAAAAGTCAGTTTCTTTTAATTCACGAACACATGCACTTCTGCATACCTGGGGCATCCTTCAAGTATGCAGAAGCCATCGCCTTGTTTTTGCGTGGCACCATCTTGCTTCCAAAATGATAGTCACTCACCCACCTGAGTTCGCTGTTGGGAAACTGTGGGACCTGCAACAAGATATTTCCGAATCAGCCTAATTCAGTGCCGTATTCGGGATTCATCCGGATCTGCTGCACCCCCCTAATAAACACACACACACACACGCTGCATAACAGTGAGTCAGATTATGGTTCCAGTGAGGATGCTGTTGTACTCAGCATCCTCGTATGTCTATCAGTGGCCACTAGTCGTGATGGCTGTATGCTCCCTCCAGGATCAGAGGCAGTGTATGTCTCTGAATGCCAGTCGCTGAGGAGCAACAGCAAGAGGGGGCTATTGCCCTGCTTGGGGGCTTCCCAAGAGGCACTTGGTTGGTCACTGTGTGAGCAGGATGCTGGACTTGATAGGCCTTTGGCCTGATTCAGCAGGGCTCTTCTTATGATCTTAACTAATTACCCCCATCTTAAATTTTTATCAGTGAATTTCTACGGAATCTTGCTTATTTATTTATTTATTTATTATATTTATACCCCGCCTTTTTTCCTGCAAGGAACCCAAGGCGGCTTACATAATCCTCCTCCCCATTTTATCCTCACAACAACCCTGTGAGGTAGGTTAGGCTGAGAGTCAGTGACTGGCCCAAAGTCACCCAGTGATTTTTATGGCCGAGCAGAGACTAGAACCCAGATCTCCCGAGTCCCAGTCCAACAATCTCACCACTACGCCACACTGGCTTGTTGGATGCAGAGTTCCTCTAGGCCAGGGCTCTCCAACCTTAGGTCCCCAGATGTTGAAGGCCTACAGCTCCCAGCATACCCAGCCAGGATGGCTAATGGCAAGGGATTCTGGGAGCTGTAGTCCAGCAACATCTGGGGGCCCAAGGTTGGAGAGCCCTGCTCTAGGCAGAGAAGTGCACATTCCTATTGCACTAGTGTGGATTTTCGTTCTAGGCAAAGAATCCAGCTTGTCTGAACGTGGAAAGCTAAGCAGGGTCAGGCCTGGCTATTACTTGGATGGGAGACCCCTCCTCTAGTTTCCTGCATTGAGCAGGGGGTTGGACTCGATGGCCTTGTAGGCTCCTTCCAACTCTGTGATCTATGAAATCTATGAAAATCTATGAAACTCTGCTTCAGTAAAAAACGAAATAAATTCTAGCCACTAAGGTTGAAAAAAACTGTGTGGTTTGGGAGGGGGCTCCAAAGACTGATAGACCATAATAAATTGTATAGAGCAGGTGGGACCAGCAACAAAATGTTGCAGTATGGTGTCCTGCTGTCAGGATTCCAGACACTATTCCTGCCCACTCCCCGTGTTACCCATTTCCCTTCTGGTCACTGAGCAGTGCTCATTCAGTGCACCTTATCCTTGCACAGTATGTGACATCTATGCTCTTCGCTAATCCCATGTGGACTAGGAAGCAGGGAGAGTTGCAGTGTCCGCCACAAACAGTATGGTCCAAGCTGTGCAAACCCTCTGACATAGTAGCTTGAGGAAGAGGGCATAACTCTGTGTGGTCGGCTGAATCTGTGATTGCAGCACAATGACGTGGTAAAAGCCTGAAATGCTAGACCAGACTGTACCTCTTCAGACTAAGATCGGGATACCACTTCAGAATGTGTGTCCCCCCCCCAACTGATTAAAACACCCCCCTCAAATTCCTTGCAAATAGAAAACCAGCATGTCAGGGGGAGAGGTTCTACCACTCTCTGTGCTGGCTTTCTGTTAGCAATGATTGCTTTTGTTTTTTCCTTAAGCACAGGGGAGCATTGAAAGCTGTGATTGCTCACCCGCAGTCTGGTGCAGTCCGTTCAGTCCACTTATTTTCCTGCACTTGTTGACCAAGCTCTGGAGGCATATAGAAGGCTGTACATGCAGTCCCTGGCATCACCAGTTTAAAATAGGCCTGGGGTAGGTCACAGGGCTGGGCAAGATTCAGCTGCCAACTACAGTAGGTAGGTACATGCGTGTCCTGCAACAAAATGTTGCAGTGAATCCTCACCTGTGTTCCTGTTCAGGGTTCCAGGCAGCCAGCCTTGCCTCCGTCAGGATACGATAAGCAGTACGGGGCTGAGGTAAGAAGGCCATTACACTCCCCCGCACACACACACACATTTCTGTTTTTCATTTCCAATAGACACTCAACTGCTTTTTTAATTGTTGTTGTGTGTTTTTTTAATTGTACTTCTGCAAACTTTGCTGTTCCCCTAAGCATGTTTCTCAGTGGGCCCATTTTCGCTCTAATTCTGTTGGCACTCGCCACCTGAGTTTGCTGTTAGAGGGGGTAACCCTTGGATGGGTGGTCCTTTGGCCTGACCTGGTGTAAGGCAGCTCCTCCTCGTTTTTAAGGCGCAGTCCCATTAGCTCCGCATGGGCCGGCCTACGCTTTAATCCCTTGCATCTAAGGTAGCAGGACTGGGAAAGACCCCCTGCTTGAGTCCTCAGAAGGAACAGAGGTCACATCTAGTTTGAATGAAAAAAACAAGCAGGGAAGGCACTGGTATATAACAAAAACCCACGGGGAAGAGAAGGAGGAGTCTCAAGTGCCTGTAGAAAATATTTATTATTGCCTGGTGTGTTTCGGAAATGTTTTTCCTTTGTTGAGGGCTGATGGTTTTTTGTTGGAAATCCTTCAGCTATCTCCTTTGCACATCTAGTTTGAGCCTGAGCCTTCGGAGCTTGAGGCCCTGTTTTAACTGAAAGGCTCTTTGGTTCTCATGGAATGTTGACTGAGGTTTACAATCTTACTTTTATATATAAGTGAGGCCCTCCTGGCACCAACTTTACTATCTTTTCGGCGCCAGGTAAAGACTTCCCTCTATGCCAAGGCATTTAATATTTAAGAGCTCAAAATAGCACATGGGGGGCGGGGGTTATGTTAGCTGCAGGCTTAGTTTATTAACTTGTTTAATATTTGTCATTTTAAATTGGGTTTTACACTTTGTAATGAAATTGTATGTTTTTATTGTTATCTGTATTTTATTATGAGTTTTATTGTTTTTATGAATTGTTTTAAACTGCTCAGAGAGCTTCGGCTATGGGGCGGTATATACCTATACCGCCCCATAGCTGAAAATTTATATATATATATATATATATATATATATATATATAATTTTTTGTAGACAGAGGGATGTGGCCAGCATAAGTATGTTTTCAATCCCATGCTCACAGTCACGTTTAGTTTGACATTTAGTTCTTGCAACATAGCGGATGTGGGATGCAGGTAAATATATGCCTAGATTCTGCCACTTCAGACTTGGGGAGAGAGGGGTGGAGGGAAAGCTAACATTGCCCCCCAAAAATCCTGTGCATAGAAAATTCAGTGCGTTGATGAGAATCAGAGAATGACAGAGTTGGAAGGGTTCTTGGAGGCTATCTAGTCCAACCCCCTGCTTAAGGCAAGATCTTTCAACTACAGCAGGGGTGAGCAACTTTGGGAGGTCCAGGCCTTTTAAAAAATAAAATGCTCTGCTGTCTGGGCTCTTCAGATATACTGTAGTCCAGTATATCTGAAGAGCGCTAGCTTGGGGAAGACTGCCCTAAGCATACGTGAAGTTTATTGCCAAGTACCAAACAATAGAGGAGGGGGGTGGGGAGCATGGATGCTTATATTTAATTCATACAAAGCAGCAGAGGACATGATAAAACTTTGTCTTGACTGTACCACACATGCACACGCACAGATATACCCTGCAGGCTGCGGGGTACCCCCCAAAAAGTGTAAAAAAAATTAAATTGTGCGGGGAGGGCTAGGGAAAAAATGACGTCTAGCACTACAGAGCACCAATATGGTCAAATTTAGCTTACTTGCAAGCTAAATTTGACCCCGCTGGCACTCCATAATGCTATGGACACCATTTTTTCTCCTAAAAATGTTTTTCATGAACTTGGGGGGCTGTATGCAGGTCATCGGCCAGTTGTTGCCCACCCCTGAATTGCAGCATCCCTAACAGATAGCCTCTGCTTAAATACCTCCGGCAAAGGAGAGCCCTCCTCCTCCTCCTGAGGCAGCGTGTTCCGCCGTTCAGCAGCACTTACGGTAACATCAGGATGTTTCTCCTTAATGTTTTGCTGAAATCTACCATTTCCACCCATTGCTTCTAGTGCTGCCCTCTGGAGCAACAGAGAACAAGTTAAGTTGTCTGTGTGACTGCCGTTCAGACATTTGATGACAGTTATTTATTTCCAAATTTATATGCTGCTCCATATTCCAGTATGGAGATTTCGGAGTGGTGTACAATAAAAGATAAAACAGATAAAAGAATGAAACAATATGTTAAAAACAAAATAAATAAAGCTGTGGCTGGTTAGTTCAGGCAGGCTTCCTGAAATAACAATGTTTTCAGGAGACGCTGAAAACAGTACAGTGTTGGCGCCTGCCTGACCTCCAGATGCAGGGAGTTCCACAGAAATGGAGCCACCACACTGAAGGCTCTTCTTCAGGTAGACTCCAATCGGGCTATAGCTCTTATGTGGAACCACCAGGGACATCCCATCCAATAACCTCAGTGACTGCGCAGGTTGGTAAGGGAGAAGGCGCACTCTCAGGTATCACATCTTCCCTAAACCTTCTCTTCTCCAGGCTAAACATACCCAGCTCTTTCAACCATTCCTTGTAGGATTTGGTTTCCAGACCCGCTCACCATCCTGGCCACCCTCCTCTGGACGCACTACAGCTTCTTGATGTCCTTCTTAAAATTTGGTGCCCAGAACTGGACACGGTACTCAGATGTGGCCCGACCGCCACAGGGTTGAATCTTCAGCTTCTCCTCTTATGTGCTTCTGTTTTAGATGCTGGGCTTGCTTTGTTTTTTTTAACAGATGTGTATTCAGTTAGGCGATCCTTTCTCCCTGACAGTGTGAAGCAGTACAGTCAAGACAAAGTTGTATCATGTCCTCTGCTTTTTTTGTATGAATTAAATATAAGCATCCATGCTCCCCACCCCCTCCTCTTTGTTTGGCACTTGGCAATAAACTTCACGCATGCTTAGGGCAGTCTTCCCCAAGCTGGCACCCTTCAGATGTGTTGTTTTACAACTCCCATTGTCCCCAGCCAGCAGAGCCTTTTTTATTTTTAAAAAGATGTACTCCACTTTTTAGAAGTACAGAAGTCAAAGTGGGTTCCAACAGAATAAAATAGAACTGCATCCAGTTGTGGGTGCCACATTTTGGAAGGACATTGACAAACTAGAGCAGCCCTCCCGATGTGTTGGACTACAACTCCCATCACCCCCTGCCAGGATGGCATGTGGCCATGGTGGCTGGGGATGTTGGGAGTTTCAGGAAGGCACCAGCTTGGGTTAGGCTGCCCTAGGAAAATGAACTTTCCCCCTCCCCTTCTCCACTGTGCCATAGCTGAGTTAGCAGGCTGTGTCCACATAGGTACATTTGTGGGCCTAGTATGCAAAAGCAACCTTGCTGTGACGACATCTTCCACTAGCCAACATGCAAAACTGAATGGGAGCAGCTCCTGTTCATAAGAGCTGGGCAAATGGAGAAAGCAAAAAAGCTGGAAACGTACAAGCAGAAACAACCCATTTTTATTCTGACTGTACAATCTTGCTTTTTTGTTTTTACATCTCCTGATCCGACCCCTCTTTCGTCTTTGCTGCAGGCAACTCTAAGTCCCACTCCCCCTGGCAGAGTGCACACAGCCTTTCTAAGCTGTATCTGACAAAGTGGTTCTATCGTAGTCTTGTGAAAACTCAATAAACACGAGACGCTTGTCACCCTTTAAGGCAGGGGTGGGGAACCTCCAGATATTGTGGGGGTCCAACTCCCAGCAGTCCTGGCCAGCATGGGATCAGGGATGATGAGTCCCAACAACACCTGGAGAGCCGCCTATCCCCCAGCCCTGCTTTCAGGCGCTATAGGATTCTGTGTGTGGTCTTTGCTGCAGCAGGGCTCCAGGGGCCGTCGCTCCGTGGTAGAGCACTGCTTTGCGTGCGGAAGGTCCCGGGTTCAGTCTGACACCCCAGAGAGCTGCTACCAGTCTGGGTAGACAATACTGAATTCGGAGAGTCAGTTGTCTGACTCGGCCTAGGGCAGCTTCCTGTTAAATTCCAGAGGCATAATAACCACGTTGGCCTGTTGTCACAGAAACAACAAAGGAGTCTTTAGGTACCTTAAAGTGCCCCAATAGATTTATTAATCTTCAAGGTGCCTCAAGCAGGCCTGGCGTCAGCTGTCAGACAGCTATCAGGCCTCGGCAGCCTGGCACGAGCCACAGCTGACGCCTACCCTGTGCTCTCCCTCTCGTTGTAGCCATTTTAATTTCCAACAATGGGCCTGACACGGCGTTGTTCTGGAATACAGCGGGACATCAAAATGGCTGCTTCTGCCGCCCACCCCCGCCCGCTGCTAAGCCCACCAACCACAGAGGCCCACCCTCAGAGTGCACTTTCCCCAGGCTTCCCCACAACCCTGGAAGCAGCCCTGGCTGCGCAATTCTTTCTTGTCTTCTAGTCTTATTTGTACCATCCTTCTAAAACGGGTGAAAACCTCTTTCAGCCTGAGAACTGAATTCAGGTTCAGAGAAGCTCTCGGGGGCCACATTCCAGGGGTGGGCGGGGCTGAAGGCAAAAGGGGTGTGGCCAAAAATACCCACATATTACAGTTTAAATCTCTTCCTGCCAGTAACTAACATTTCAGCCTCTCCTGAGGCTGGGGAAAATAGTGCACAAAAGCTGGGAAACCACCAAAGGACCATTGATTGGGGGAAAGTGGGTGGGGCCAGCGGGAGGGGCCATCTGGGGAATCCCAGACGGCCAGATTGGGACCCGGGCCTGAGGTTCTGCACCCCTGGTCTACTACTAAAATCTTGGGTTCAAATCTCCACTCAGGCATGAAGCTTCCCTGGGTGACTTTGGGCTGGTCACTCTCCCCCAAGCTAGCCTACCTCACAAGGTGGTTGTGAGGGGCAGACCATGTATGCCATCTTCAGCTCCTCCGAAGAAAGGAGGAATATAAAGAATACATTTTAAAATCTTAGTGGTCTCCTTCCGCATCTCCAGGGAAAACAAACAGCTTCTTGGGAAAGTGCTTTAATAATATTTTAACATTTACGCAACACGTGTCAAGCATTCTAAAGCTCTTTGTGTAGGTTATAGCAGCAATCCTTGAAACAAAAACCTGTAAAGGCAGGTCAGTACGATTATCCCAGAGGGCTAGAATCTATGAGTGGGAATTTCAAGGAAGCAGTGAGGAGAAACTTCCCAAAAGTAGTATTTATTTCATTTCTATACCGCCCCATAGCCGAAGCTCTCTGGGCGGTTCACAACAATTCATACAAATAATAATCCACATAAAAACAAACAGTACAAACATACAGTGTAGTTAAAAAGTTTAAAAGTGAATTTAAAAATGCAGTTTAAAATGACAATGCTAAATACTGTAGTTAATAAAACTAAGCCTACAGGTGACAATTACCCCCCCCCCCCCGTGCCATTTTGAACTGTTAAGTATTGAATGCCTTGGCATAGAGGGAAGTCTTAACCTGGCGCCGAAAAGATAGTAAGGTTGGTGCCAGGCGGGCCTCAGCTTATTCCACAATTGGGGAGCTACCACTGAGAAGGCCCTCCTCCTTGTTGCCAGCAACCGAGCCTCCCTCGGAGGTGGCAGTCGGAGGAGGGCCCCAGATGTTGAGCGCAGTGTCCGGGTAGATTGCGGTTGGGAGAGGCGTTCCACGCTGGAACAGACTGCCTTGGGCAGTGTTGGACTCTCTTTGGCTGGAGGTATTTAAACAGAGACTGGACAGCCATCTGCCAGGGATGCTGTTACTGCATCCTGCTTTGAGCAGGGGGTTGGAATAGATGACCTCTTAAAATCACTTCCAACTCTATGGTTTGTTTTTGATAGTTCTCTGTGGTATTGTAATGGGAGAGGAGCCTGAGGATGAGGAATGGTGGCTCATCTAAGCCTACCTAATGTGTTTGTGGCTTGAGGTGAAACATAAACCCAGAACATAAGAATCACCAAATGTCTTATCTGTCCCAGTGTCATGTTTCTGACAGTGGCCAGCTAGATGTCGCTGGAGAGCGCATGAGCAAGGTATGAAGGCAACCATTCTCCCCTCTTGTCTGCCCCCAGCATCCTGTACCCAGAGGTATACCGCTTCTGTACATGGGGATCTAGTCTGTGAAAGTTTATGCCACAAAACAGACATTACTTTAAATCCTTATCTAGCAGGTTCATTATTATTTTTTTCATTTTTACTCCAGAGTAGGCATAGGAGGCCCAATCCAGATTGGGTCCCTAGCACAGGGGGGACTTTTAAGATTCAGGGTGGGGGGCCCTGTACTTACACTAGAGTAAAAATGAAGGGGGGGGGGAGACATTGCTGCTGGATAAGGATTTAATGTCTGTTTTGCTCTAATTCTCCTAGTTTTTAAGATATCACAAGCACCTTTGTTTTTTGTTTGGTGAGACTCAGGGCGCAGTCCTACGCATGTTTAGACAGAAAAAAAGGTGTACAACTCCCAGCATTCCCCAGCTAGCCACAATGGCTGGGGCATGCTGTGAGTTCTAGGCCTTTCTTCTGCCTAAAGATGCACAGGATTGCACCCTAACACAGGCAACTATCTGGATGTTTTCTCCATATTTGGACATTCTTATACTGTGAATCCACCGTGCTTTTCATTTGCATATTATTAATCATGTTTTCCTGTAGTAAAGTCTGAGGAGAAATTCATTGAACAAAACATTGTGAAATTTGTCAACACTCCTATGGATTGCCATCAGGTGTTCATTTCATGAACTTCTTAAATTTCCCCTTGTGTGTGTGTGTCCTAGCCGTTCCCATTCCTAAACCCCAGTTGATCTCCCGGCTGGAGCGAGGGGAGGAGCCATGGATCCCAAATCCCCAGGCGACAGAGGACAAGAAGATCCCTGTAAACATTTGTGAAGGTGAGAGGCCTTAGGAATCAAAGCAAACAGGTGCTGTTTCCATGTAAGCCAGAAGGTGGGGAAGCTGTGCTCCTCCAGATCTTTCTGAGCCTGATGGGAGTTGGAGTCCAACATCATCTGGGGGGGACCCAGCTTCCCTGCCCCAATGTAAGCCCTCATCACCTGGTTCAGGCTTCCTGTTTCCTGTTGAACGTGACAATTTGGGGGGTGAACGGTGCCAAGGAGTTCAGGCATGCAGGGAACAGAGTGCCTCCCCCTTTCTACATTCTGGTCCTGTTACCCCAAATGGCGGCTTTCAAATGGGAATAGGGAGTGAGACGAGAACTCAGTCTGGGGGAGGAAACTTGGGCATGGGACATTTTTAAAGGAAGAATTGGGTACACGAAAGCTTAGGCCTGGGGATTCCAATGTGGTCGCCACTGTGCTTGCAGATGTCTCTCCTGGTGCCCGCCAGGCTTCCTGCCCCACCCAATTTTTTTTTGTGGGTGGGATTTTTAATTTAAAAAATACAATTACTGGGAGGCTGACACGCTGCAAAGCCAAGCGCCTGTCCCCAGCACCATCTTGATATCTTAGAATGCCTCTGGGCCCCAGGTGGCATTCCTGGCCAAGTTACTTGTTTCTGAGCCTCATCAGTTGGCACAGAAAACCTGTGGGTTCAAAAGAACGGTTTTGTGACCCTACCTCTGCCTTGTATTTAGGTTCTTGGACAAGTTACTTTTCTTTTAGCCTCACCAATTTGCCATCTAGGAAGTGGGTGTTTTGTGACTGGCTGCACCCAACATGGCAGCCATTTTGTGAATGGCCAACAGCCCCCCGAGCCATTTTGTGAGAGCGCCCATGACACACTCAAATTTCCAAATGCATCCACCGATCCCAAAAGTTTGGGGACCCCTGGCTTGCACACCCACACCCACACCCACACACACATTCCTCTTGCCTTCTGATATTCCCCTGCAGAAGCCCACTTTCCAGAGGGAACGTAGTGTTGGAAAAACGTGGGCACATATAGCTCTGCCCTAGTTGCGGTAGAACAACTACTACTACTACTACAACAGCTACTGTTGTTGTCGTTGTTGTTGTTGTCGTTATTATAATACAGTGCAGGTCTCTTCCCCAAGCAATTTACAGTTTCAGATTAGATTAGGAATTTGGGCACAAAGGAAAGACAACAGATGGAGAGGAGGGAAACGCAAAGGTAACATTTGAGGAATGAGGATTCAGCAGTTAGGCTGAAGGCCTCACAGCAGAGGTAGGGGTTGTGCCGGGTGTTTCTACCTCACTTACATTTGTGTATACGGCCCCTCCTTCCAAAATGTGTTTAGGGGTTGTGCCGGGTGTTTCTACCTCACTTACATTTGTGTATACGGCCCCTCCTTCCAAAATGTCAGACTTGTGGGAGTTTTGCTTACCGTTACTGAAGTGTGTGTGTGTGTACAGGGCAGGGGGTGGGACACACACAAGAACATAAGAGCCCTGCTGGATCGGACCAAGGGTCCATCTAGTCCAGCATTCTGTTCATATAGTGGGCGACTGGCTGCCCCAATGGGAAGCCCACAAGTAGGACATGAGTGCAACAGCACCCTCCCACTCATGTTCCCCAGCAACTGGTGTGCATAGGCCTACTGCCTCTGATACTGGCGGTAGCATATAGCCATCAGGGCTAGTAGCCATGGATAGCCTTATCCTGCATGAATTTGTCCAATCCCCTTTTAAAGCTGTCCAAAGTGGTGGCCATCACTACATCTTGTGGAAGCGAATTCCATAGTTTAACTCCATGCTGTGTGAAGAATCATAGAATCATAGAAAAGTAGAGTTGGAAGGGGCCTACAAGGCCATCGAGTCAGCTTCATGGGATGACCCCTTTGGGTTCCAGTATTATGAGAGAGGGAGAAAAATGTCTCCCTGCCCACTTTCTCTACATCACGCATGATTCTGTACACCTCTTATCAGGTCTCCCCTCACTCGCCTTTTTTCTAAGCTCAGCAATCCCAGCTGCCGTGAACTTTTCTCATTGGGGAGTTGCTCCAGCCCCTTGGTCATTTTAGTTGCCCCAGCAGCAGCCCCATCCTAAGGAGCCTCTGAAGCAGCCAAAGGATTCCACCAGAGCATGCCTAGAATCCTTAAAGAGGGAACAATAAACCCGCTGTGTGGAGCTCCTCATGTGAGCAACTTGAAAGAGTGCTTTTTAGCAGCCATGGTCATGCAAATGAGGGGCAGGAGGAGGTGAAAAGGAACACCCATTAAAATGCATGAGCTGCCCGGCAGAATCCTCCATTGGGGATTATGCAAAGGAGGGAGAAGGTGGAGTTGTGGTAGTTTGCATGCCAGGCACATTTCCTTCTTATTTCATTAAGGAAGAAAGCTGGTGACATACGCGTGTGCGTGCGTGTGCGCGCGCGCACACGTGCATGCATATACGTATTTATGTACAGCGAGGCACTGTGGTGTGGGGCTTAGAGTCGCATTTCCCAAGCTTTGGTAGTGGAGGGGCATTATACATACACACACAGGCACACGGAATTTAAACTGGAGGCACGTTTCATTCTGGTCACTGTGAAAAGGACTGTTCCTGTCATCTTGAGCTTGAAAGGGTAGCATTCAGAGCAGTAATTCATTCAAACATAGGACAGGCAGCCTCTTCTCGCGGGTGGGTAATCACACCACATCTCTGTACCGGGAGTGACGGGATGTTCCCTTCACACCTGATGCAAGGATGCAATAGAACGGCAATGCGTACGCCCACCTATCCCACAGAGACTAATTAGAAGGTGGCCAAACCAGAGCAATGACTCAGGCGAGGGTGGGTAGCTGCGCGGCTTCTCTTTATCCAGAGGGATTGAATGTTCCCATCGCACGCCTGATGCGCGGCTACAGCAGAACGAGCATTATTATTATTTATTGACTTACAAATTTAAAAAAAATAAATTCAACTTACATATAATCAGAGCAACTTACATATAATCAGTTAAACAAGCCAGTCCCTGCCCACAGGCTTACAGTCTAAAACGACCCGACACACAATGAAAAAAGAAGGAGGGGGGGAATAAGTATTTCTGCAGGGCTGGTGGAATGGCTCTGCTTCCCCCTCTCATTTCCCTCAGCTCAGCCTGCTGGCGTGGTGGCAATGGAGGGAGGAGGTGCCTTCATGGGGGTCGTCTGCAGCAGGGCTGGAACTAGGCACTGTGCCGAGGCTAGAGAGGAATTGGCCAAGTCCCGAGCAGGGACTCGTACAGAGTCTTTCTTCTGGCCCCCTGCTCTCGCATTCTCCCCTCTCTCTCCTGCAGGGAACAACATTTCCTTGACGTCTCCCTCCATCCCAGCAAGCGAGGTGATAGTGAGGGAGATCAAGGAAGAGATTGCTGAACCCAACATCTCGCATCGTGCGGAACCCCAGTGGACGTTGCTGGGGGCGCCCCCGGGGAACGCCCCCTCGGACTCAGAGGCCCGGTGTGGGTTGCAGAGGCAGTGGGAGATGCAGCCGGGGAACATGTGGCGAGAGCCCTCCAGGCACGTGCGGGCCGCCAATTCGAAGCGGAGCATGTTCCACGTGGGGCGCAAGAAGCTCATGTGCCCCGAGTGCGACCGGTGGTTTCACTGCAAGTCCGAGTTTTTGCTGCACTGGCGGACCCACACGGGGGAGAAGCCCTACGAGTGCCTGGCCTGCGGGAAGCGCTTCATCCAGAGCTCCCACCTGAGCGCTCACCGGCGGATCCACACAGGGGAGAAGCCCTACGAGTGCCCCAAGTGCGGCAGGAGCTTCAACCGCCGCTCCACCCTCACCGAGCACCTGAGGATCCACACTGGGGAGAAGCCGTACAAGTGCCTGCAGTGCGGGGAGAGCTTCCGCTGGCGGCCGTACCTGACCAAGCACCAGAGAGTCCACATGGGAAACGCCGCCTATAAGGGTCTGGACAACGGGGAAGCCATGTTTGAGGGCTCGTCCCTTGCCGAGCAGCAGGGAATCCATACGGGTGAGGGCGTTTTCATTCCTTTCTTTCTTTTTAACGTTGCTTTAACTAATTTGGGCTGCGATGTTCATTCAGTTCATTGATTAATCAACTTCGGAATTTTTGATGGGTTGAAAAAGTGTCCCTGATTAATCAGGCAGCAGATTATTATTTTTAATTGATTGATTACTGTAATGTATGTACTTACAGGTTGGTGAGTGGCAGGCATCTTCTAAACATTTTATTTGTTTATTTATTTATTTTATTTCATTTATATCCTACCTTCTTTCCTCTTGTGAGGAACCCAGGGTGGCTTACACAGTCCTCCTCTCTTATTTTATCCTCACAACAACCCTGTGAGGTAGGCTAGGCTGAGAATCAATGACTGGCCCAAAATCAGCCAGTGAACTTCATGGCCAAGTGGGGACTAGAACCCGGATCTCCCGAGTCCCAATCCAATGCTCTAACTACTATGCCACACTGGCTCTTCGCTCTCATTGACTGGATTCAGACAATACAATAACCCACACTCAAGGGTTGAGTGTGGATTGTCATTGAACTGTGGGTGGTTGATGAAATGTGGGTTATCGTGTTGTCTGAACCCACCATGGGTTCTCTTCATGGTTAACAAGTTCGTGGTTAACAAGCCATGGATTGTTATCTCGGCTGGGTTCAGGCAACACATAACCCACATTTCAACAACTACCCATGGTTGAACAACAACCCACACTCAACCCTTACATGTGGGATATCCTGTTGTCTGAACCCAGTCTCTCTCTCATACAGGAGGGAATGCATCTCCTCAGAAGGGAAGGAAATGTCTTTTCTAAAATGAGCTTGCTATAAAATGTAATGTAGATGTTTACAAATCAATGGACAGCAGGCATCTTCTTAGCATTCCTCCTTCCCTCTCCAAAGGGAAAAGAATGCCTCTTCTCAGACGGTGCCTGCTATGAAATGTCTGTATGTGGCATCTAAAAATGAAGACAAAAGGTCATAAAGCAGGGGTGCAGAACCTCCAGCCCAGGAGCCAAATCTGACCCACCTGGGATTCCATTCTAGCCTTCTGGGATCCCTTCCCCTGGCACCACCCCCTTCCCCTTGGTGGTTTCCCAGCTTTTGTGTAGATCCCCCCCCCCCCATTCTATAAGGTTGATCCCAGAATCTACTGGTAGATCTCTGAATGACCTGCGGTAGGTCCATCCAGAGTAGGTCATCGGCTCCAGTATTGTCTAGTATGACTGATGGCAGCTCTCCAGAGCTGGAAACATCTGCATATGTTTTTATTTATTTATTTATTTATTTAGTACATTTCTTATCCACCCAAGAACTAATGTTCTCTGGGCAGATTACAGCCAGTTAAAAAATGAAAATGCTATTTTAAAACACATTTAAAAGATAAAATACAACACAAATATTTAAAAGGATAAAATGCAATATAATGCAAAAAAACACAAACAAACCCAGCATAGGAATTGATAAAACAGCCATAATAACCTAGAACTAGGCCTCTAAAATGCCTGGGGAAAAAGAAAGGTCTTTGCCTGGTGCCGAAAAGACCTTCGGGTGCCACTTTGGGAGTTTATCCATAAGTGGGGTTGGCACCACTTATGTCAACCCCACTTATGTCAACCCCACTCTCTTTTAGCCACCCACCTAGCTTTCTTTGGCAGGAGCACCCAGAGGAGAGCCTCTGAAGATGACCTAAGTGTCCAAGCAGGCACTTGATGTGCCTTTATTGGCCCCTCCCTGCCTGCTCACCTTGGAGCAATCTTCACTCACCACAGGCAACTATGTACAGTTATTTACAAGCTTGGATTGTAGGCAGGAACCACTTACCTTCTGCTCAGCTCTGACTTAGCGAGCTGCTGCCAATGACACGAGGCCCTGCTGGGCTAGACAACATGATGGTCTGCTCCAGTATAAGGCAATAATGCTGAAGATCTCATCCCTGTGGTCTGCGATTAAAAGGATATCAGGTAACCAGTCTGCAAAAGAAGCGTATCTGCCTAAATCTTTGAGAGATGCTGCCAGCCAGAGTAGATAAGTGAGCGAGGTAAACCAAAGGCCTGGCTAACATGTGTAAGTTTCCAGAAGTTGGTGGTTCTTTTTCTTTTAGGCAAAAAATGCTATGTAGGGCAGGCAGGCTAGAAAAAATGTTGAGAGTGGGAACATAGACTGCCTTAGACTGAGTCAGACCCTTAGTCCCTCTGACCCAGTATAGTCGACACTGATTGGCAGCTGCTCTCCAGGGATTCAGGCAGGAAATCTTTCCTAGCCCTACCTGGAGATGCCGGGGATCAAACCTGGGACCTTCTGCATGCAAAGCAGGGACTCTGCCACTGAGCTATGGCCCCTCCAAGGGGATCCAGTGTCTTCCCTAGATTTATTGCATGGTATTCTCTCCCGCTATTCCCCAGCAGGTGACACCGTGGGGAGTGGAAATGCAGCATCCCATCCCCAGCACGCAGCCTCCGAGTCAGCGGAGCAGCACGGTGGGGCCACCCCTCCCCCCGAGGCGTCCGACACCAGGCAGGGCTTGGCGGGCCGTCTGGCAGAGAGGCCAATAAAGACTGAAGCAGAGGCCCTCCCCGAAGGGAACGATGTCACCGACGTCAGTCAGATCAAGATAATTCAGGTCGAGAAGAAGCACGCCTGCCATGAGTGTGGCAAAGCCTTCCAGTACAAGTTCGAATTGGTGAAGCACCACCGGACCCACACGGGGGAGAAGCCGTTCGAATGCCTGGCGTGCGGGAAGCGGTTCTTCCAGAGCACGCACCTCAATGCACACCTGCGCATCCACACGGGGGAGAAGCCCTACGAGTGCCCCAAGTGCGGCAGGAGCTTCAACCGCCGCTCCACCCTCACCGAGCACCTGAGGATCCACACGGGGGAGAAGCCGTACAAGTGCCTGCAGTGCGGGGAGAGCTTCCGCTGGCGGCCGTACCTGACCAAGCACCAGAGAGTCCACATGGGGGAGAGCACCTACAAGTATTTCGACAACGGGGAAAGCCTCTACAACAGCTCCTTTCCTGTGCATCAGGAGGGAATCCATCCAGGTGTGTGTGTGGGGGGGACAACAACAGCAATCAAGGAGGGGCCCCATAGCTCAAGCATAGGGCCCGTGCTTTGTGTGCAGAAGGGTTTGATGTTTTAGTAGGCCCAGAATTCAGCTTCTTGTGAGGCTCAGCTTTTCCCCCCTTTTTTTCTTTTTTAAGCAAGTTTCTAGCCCTTATGACAGCAGTGGGCCACATGTGGCCCTCGGTTGTTCTCTCTGCGGCCCGCGGAACCTCTAGGTGCCCTGCCCACTTTCCACAGTCGCCTGACTGATCAGCCATCAGCTGGGCAGTGGAGAGAAATCGCAAATGTGGTGAGGATCACTGCTCAGGGGGAGAGGCTTTAACCTTACCACTCCCCCCAGCGATGCTGCTCAAGATAGTGACTTCCTCGCTGCTATAAGTGTTGTGTGCGGCCGTGTTTGAGAGAGAGAGAGAGTGTGTGTGAGTGAGTGTGAATGTGCTTGTGTGTTTGGAAGAGCTGTGTGAGTGTGTGCATGTTCATATGTGTATGAGTGTGGTACAGCAGTCACCCCACCTCAGACCTCACATACAGACCTTCCCTGAGGAAGAGCTTTGATTCCTCTTTCCCATCTCCTCCCCTTTTGTTGACTGCCTAGCAGCCCTTCCCTATCCCGTTGCCTTCCAGATGTGTTGGGACTACAACTCCCACCATGCCCAGCCAGCATGGTCCAGATGTGTTAAGACTACACCTTCCGCCATCCCCAGGCAACATGGGGTGTATGATACTGGCAGTTTATTTTGAGGTTCCATCTTCTATCTTGTATTATTTTTATCAGAATGTGGTGCCATAAAAACTGAGAGGGCCCCATTTGCTTGGTAAAATGAGACATGATAAGAAAGAACATATTTAATATAAAGAGTCCAGACTGCAGAGAAGTGGCTTGTGTACTTCACCAGAGTTTACCAGAAAAATGGGAACAAAATATCTTACGTTGGTCATGATTTTGTTACTGTTCTATAGACTTGGAAAGATACCTTGGAAACAACCACAAAAATTCAGGCTCTGTGATTACGACCTAATTTCAACAGAAATATAATTAAGGATTAAACCACCTACTCCTCATATATACTAACAGCAATCTCATTTTTCCAACTGCCACTCCTTATGTGGCACAAGAAGGAGGTCACAGCAGGCTTGAGGGGAACACCCAAGTTTCTCAGGAGTACAAAAAATATTTGAGGGGGGGAAACCCACACCTAAAAGGCGGCCAGTGGGTGGGTACTGAAAAACTGTCCACTGAGGACTGAGCATGCTCAGTGGGTATAGAATTCTCATTGTTGTGGGGAAAACAGAAAATGGGGATTTGGGGAAGGGTGGGGGAGAAGAGATGGAATGGAGTATCCTAAAAGGAGCATGGTAGGCTGGCTGGAACCCATGAACAGGAACGCTCCACACACTGCAACATTTTGTTGCAGGTCCCACATGTTCCTTCCTATTCTCATTTGTTCCTTCCTATTCTCATTTAATCTTTATTTTTTCTCCTCCTGACTAGAGCATTTGGTTTCCACACCTGACACAGTTTCCCATACGGGACCACAGCAACAGCCTTGGACACCAGGCCCCCAATACTCTGAGGAAAGGAGCAGCTGCAAAGGCGAGAGAAGAGCTGAGCCGTCTCAGGGACTGTCTAAAGGAGAACGCCTGGACTCGCCTACAGGTCTCGATCCCCCTCCTGATGGGACAGGAGCCAGTGATTCTTGTAAGTTGCTCTTTGCTCCCTCTGTTCATCTGGAGGCCTAGTTTTCACTACCTGCTGTTAGGACTCTACCACTTTAGACCGTGGCTGGTGGTGGGGCTCAGGTGAGTATATGTTCCTCCTTGGGGTAGGTTGGGGGCAAAATCCCTGCACATAGAAAACTAGTATGTCAGGGAGAAGAGTTGTACCCTAGCCTTCTTCCTGATGTGTTAGCTTTCTGTGTGCACGGAAATGTCTGAGTGGAGACAGACCATGCACCCCGCTCTGCAGAATTCTTCTCAGTTAGGACTGGGCCCCATCCAGTTTCAAGAGATGGAGGGCGGAGTTTCTTCTTGTAGCCATTCTGTCCTCCATAGCAGTGCTTTATATCCCCCCTGTATGAATCAATGGCAGCCATTTCAAATTATATAGAAGAAAGTAAATGGGGGGGGGATTCAGGGACCCCATTGAGGTGGGGGCTAAGCTAAGCCTGGTGACTATCGGGCCAGTTCTGATCTGCATAGCCCCACCTCAGGGTTCTATTTCTTGGTCACCCTCATGTGCCCATGTTATGAACTGCCTCTTAAAATTTTTGTGCCCATACCATCTATGAGCTTTAAGACATCTTTGTCAATTAATCAACTTGCACTGATACTATTAAATTTGTATAAATTTGCATATGATAAAAGAATAGTTCTAAAAAGAACCAATGTAGAGCCCTCCCTCCCTCCCTCCCTCTCTCTCTCTCTCTCACTCACTCACTCACTCACACACACACACACACACACACACGAGGGAAAGCTTATGCCAGGATAAATTTGTTAGTCTTTAGGGTGCCACAAGACTTTGCCTTTTTTGCTGCAATAACAGGGGTGGGGAGAAAGTAGCTCTCCAGATGTTTTGGACATCAACTCCCAGCATTCCTGAGGCAAGGGCTTCTGGGAGTTGGTCTAGAACATCTGGAGAGCTACCTTCTGCCCACCCCTCATGGCTATACTCTGGAAATTGTTACATGAGAGAATGTTTTTTCTTAATAAGTATATACATTAAAAAAAATAATTAATTTGTGTGTGGGGGGGGAATCTGTTGGCCAATTAATTGGGTGCACTTTAGTTGATCAGTGGCACAAACCTATACATGTCTACTTAGAAGTAAGTCCCACTGAGTTTAATGAGGCTTACTCCCTGGTAAAGCAGTACAAGATTGCAGCCTAAAATGTTTTGAACCAATTCAGTGTTGCAGCCCTAAGATACACACATGCACACACACGAGCTGCCCAACAGTGAGTTGAAGCATTATACTGACTCATACGTCTTATCAATGGCTACTAGTCCTGATGGCTATATGCTGCCTCCAGTATCAGAGGCAGTATGTGTAGGAATATCTTCTAGTTTTAGCAGAATTGGCAGTCAGCAGTTGCAACAAATAGTCTATTAAGACTTGTAGTCAAAGTGAAAAAGAAAACATTTAAAAGGTAAAGGCTTTATTCCAAGTAAAAGAAAAAGGTATACATACATATCTCAGGCTGCAAAACCAACACTTTGTTCCTGATGAAAAGAGAAAGGAAGAAGAGGAGCCCGAGGTAAGCAGAGGAGTGGTAAAGATATAGGAGAGTCAGAAGGTCAATTAACCAGTTAGGGAAAACAGATTAACCCCTTATTTACCAGAGAAAGCAATTAACCACCAAGCGTTGTTGCCCACTCCCAACAGTATGCCTCCGTCTACCAGTTGCTGGGGAACATGGGCGGGAGGGGGCTGTTGCACTCATGTCCTGCTTGTGGGTTTCCCGTGGGCAGCTGGTTGGCCGCTGTGTGAACAGAACGCTGGACTAGGTGGACCCTTGGTCTGATCCAGCAGGGCTCTTCTTATGTTCTTATTGTTCTGTGCTGCATCCGGGATCAGAGGCAGTGTGTGCCTCTGAATACCAGTTGCTGTGGAACAACAGCGGAAGGAGGCTCTTGCCCTCATGTTTCTCACAGCTGGTTGGCCGCTGTGAGAAACATGAGGCAGTAATCGCTACACCAGGGGGTTGGGAGCCTCTTTCAGCCTGAGGGCCGAATTCCATTTCTCAGGGGCTGCGTTCCGGTGGTGGGCGGGGCCAAAGACCAAGAAAGGGGTCTGGCCAAAAATACCCAAAAAACACCCCACCAAGCATACCTTAGCTTAAAGTTCTCCTGGGCAGTCACTAAAGCCTTGGAGAGGCATTTCAACCTTTTAGAATTGGGAGGAAACTACAAGAGCCGGGAAACCGCCAAACAACCGGTAGTTGGGGGGAAGTGGAAGTGGCCAGGGAAGTGGGGGTGGCCATCTGGGGACCCCAGAGGGCCAGATTTGGCTCCCAGGCGCAAGGTTCCCCATCCCTGAGGTCGGCTTTAGTCTTATCCTGCACGGCTCTTCTTATGTTCCTGTGTTCCATCTAGTCCAGCACTGTATTGGGATCGATACCCAGAAGACATTGTGACGAGGAGTTACTGTGAACTGTTCCCAGTGTCCAGCACAAGCCTTTAGAGCAGCCATAAAAGCAACAGAGATGTGTTAAGCTTAATTACTGCGAGAAATGTGTAGGCCTCAGTGAGGGCATGAGATCACCAGCTATTAGCCACTGTGGCATATGCGGAGCTTATGTCTGCAGTGGTCTAGTTTATTGAAAGTGTTTTAATTGTATTGAATTTTAATTTTGTATTGAATTTTATGCTGTTTTATTGTATTTGTATTGTATTTTATTGTTTTTTTATAAATTGTTGTTAACCGCCCAGAGCGCTTCAGCTATTGGGTGGTATATAAATGAAATTAATCATCTTCATCCTCGAATCTAAAGTGTGGTGCTTTTTCTGGGGTCATACAAGTACTGCGTACTTTGACTGGTGGCATCTCTCCCAGACCACAGGTAGAGAAAGGTCTCTCCCTTCATCTGCCACCTGATCTTCTTAACCGGAGATGCTGGTGGGGATTGAACTGGGGACCTTCTGCATGAAAAGCTACGGCCCCGTCCCTGGGCGTGTATGTGATGATTGGTCTGTTCAAGAAGACTTTCCCATCTGAATCTCTCTTCTTGCCAGGTGACAGCATGACAACTGAACACCCGGAGGAAAACCTGCAGCAGAGAGGCCTTGAGGTGGAGGAGCTCAACGATGGGTTACCAGGCAGCTCCGACGAGGATGTTTCCCCAAACTCTGGCGAGGTCTCTGATAACGGAAACAAACCATTGGAACACCCAACGAAGGGGTGGGATGAATCCGGTCAGTATGGGAACTGATTCTCATTTTAAAAGGAAAGCTACTAGTCCTTATGGCTACACAGATCGGCCTGATGAAATCTTGGTAGCCTGAGGGAAGCTGGAGTTCCAGTTGGTGGGGAGGTTTCAAAGCCCTAAATAGCTCTTTGGTCTTCTGCGTGACAAGGGTCTAGTCCACAGTGAGGTGGTAAAACTTGCGTCTGGGCTGCACTACTTCAGAACTGCAGGTAGGGGCTCACGGGATTGAATGTTCCTCCATACAAATACAAAGATTCCCTGCACATAGAAAACTGGCATGTCAGGGAAATAGTTTCTTGCTTGCCTCCTGGTGACTTGGCCAAGCCAAGACTGTGGACATCCAGACTAACATCTGGACCTGAGCTGGATGGTTTCCAACAGGGGGGTTTCCGCTGGCCATTGGTGGAACTGCTGTGTACATTGGATTCAAAACCTATTATAGGGATGAGCCAAAAGTTTTCCTTTGAAAACCTTCTGCTCAGAATGGATGGGCAGGAATTCGCAGAGTGGGGTGCCCAAAAAGGTGGGAGGTGATTTCAGGGGGTGGGATAAGTCGGGGTTGAGCTAAGATATCACAAGTGGGATGCATCCCATGTTTTGTGCGGGGGGGATGGTGGATCATGATTTAGTGTCATTCTGAGGGGGCATTGTGGGGACATAAATAATCCCCCCCCCCGCCTGAGAGAGGGCAGTCCTTTGTGGCAACATCAAAACAAAGTTAAAGAGCCACTACCACCCCACTTTCCCCGGGAGCCTGGGATGTCTCCTCTCCAAAGCAAGAATCGTACCCCAAGCAACAAGCCTAAAACAAGCCTAAAGCAGAATGCAGGTTTCCGAGATCCAAGTTACTCCTGCTCTGGTAGCGCCAAAGAAGCTTCGTCTTTTCCCCCAGGATGTGATTCCACAGCAGGAGTGTTGAATCTCTTTCAGCCCAAGAGCCGAGTTCCATTTCACAGAAGCTCGGGGGGGGGGGGGAGCAAAAGGGGGTGGGTCCAAAAATGCCAGCCTATTGTAGCTTAAAGCTCCTACTGTCAATTAGCCTTAGGAAAGGTGTTTCAGCCTTTTAGAATGGGGGTAAAACTGCACAAAAGCAGTTAGGAAGCCATCCAATGATAAGGGGGAAGGGGGCATGGCCACTTGGGGAGCCCTGGAAGGCCAGATTTGGCTCCTGGACTGGAGATTCTTCACCCCCTGTTCCAGAGAAAGCAACAAAAGAGTCTTGTGGCACCTAACTGACCAACAAATTTATAGATTCATAGATCATAGAGTTGGAAGGGGCCTACAAGGCCATCGAGTCCAACCCCCTGCTCAATGCAGGAAACTAGAGGAGGGGTCTCCCATCCAAGTAACAACCAGGCCTGACCTTGCTTAGCTTTCCACACTCAGACAAGCTGAGCCAGCGTGAGCCACAGGCCTGTATTTACATGCCATCTGATGAAGTGGACTCTAGTCCACTAGCGAGCCAACGTGGCCTAGTGGTTAGCGTGTTGGACTGGGACTTGGGACATCCGAGTTCTAGTCCCCGCTCGGCCATGAAGCTCACTGGGTGACTTTGGTCCAGTCACTGACTTAGGATTGCAGACTAACCTACCTTACAGGGTTGTTGTGAGGATAAAATGGAGCGGGAAGGAGGATTATGTAAGCTGCCTTGAATTCCTTGCAGGAGAAAAGGCAGGATATAAATATAATAAAAATTAATTAATTAGTCCGCGAAAGCTTATGCCATAGTAAATTCATTCGTTTTCACAAGACTCGTTTTTTGCTGCAACAAACTTAAAACCCCTACCCCTCTGGAAAGTAGCCCTGCAGAAGGTCTCATCACAGGTCTCTTTTTCTCACAGTACCTTAGCTTTACCTAATTTCCTTCCCCCCCCTTTCCTTCCACCCCCAGATGACATAAAATAAAGTCATTCTGACCCCCTGCCAGCTTCTCTGTTCTTCCTTGAATGACAAAACCATTGGAACGCCGAAGGAGTCCGCATTTGGAAGATGACAGCGCCTGACGTAGACTCTTTTGTCCGGAAGCAAAAAGGAGATCTGAATTCAATGGCATCTTGCAACAATCTCTTTTGAAAAGACTTGAAAACCCAACAGTGTTCTTACTTTCTCCTCCAGTATTAACGGCCACTTACTCATCCGATATGTATGAATCATGGAGGGAAAGGGGGGGGTGGCTTCCCTAACTAAAATATTAACATTTACGGTCCACGTTTATCTTTTTTAAGAACAATAATTTGTATTGGTCAATTCATGCACACGTTTTGTGTTGTTACCCAAGAATATGCTAATATTATGATCAGAGGTCTGAGAGGGTCACTGTTATGTTTTAAAACAGTTCATCGAAAGACAGATTGTTTATATAGATTTTGTTAACCGTGAACGTTTTAAGGTTAAGGCTTTGCATATTCCATGACTCCAGTGCAGAAGCACACCAGTTAATGTCAGGACTGGAATACCAGCATCCTAAGAAGCTTGGGCCTGACAGGTTTCTAGTCCTTAAGCCTAGAAAGAGAGAGGTTTGGAATCTGAGAAGCCAGAGGATTGCGAGTGATCAAGAGGTTGGATTTCAGTTCCCTCAATAGCTGTTTGCCCCTAACCATGAGTAAGTAAAAGAAGCAGAATCAATTATGCAAAAGATGCAAATATATGCGAATGACTTCATTTGCATGCCATATCTAGGTCGCAGAATTCAGCTACCTTGCTGCACAATGCTGATTTACTAAAGGGCACAGGATACATATCCTCTTTATGGGGTTCAAATCAACCTTAGAAATTCTTGTTCTGAGGCCATGACAGATTATCCACAGCAACTCTGCCTTGAACACTTTCATACTTTTCTTACTTTTCTTCCGTTTTGCTGACAAAGACCTGGTTCTCACAGTCACGTTTCACACAGTAAAGTCACCTGACACGTGACCTCTTTTTTCTCTTGTTCTTTTTTTAATGCGCGGAGCTGTTCACAGTCAGCATTTCTTTTGTGAATGTGCTTCCCCTTTTGGGCAGAACTGTGAGCGACTATGCGGTAGAGAACTGTAGCTTTCTGTCGTTTCTCCACAAAGGGGTTCCTTCTTTGCACTCACGCCACGGGGGCACGTACAGAAGTGCTCGCCATGCGGAATTGAAGTCAGAAGTCACCCTGTGGTGAATTTACCCTGTCAAAAGTGAATGAACGAACAGGAGCATCAGGCCTTAAGGTACTTTGCAATAGTAGACGAAGTGTAATAGATTTTTTTTTAAAAAGAAAAAAGAAGAAAAAGAAAAAAACTAACACGGAATAATATAACTCAGCGACAGTTGTAATGAGGGGCTAACGTTTTCTTTTACCAATTCCCTAAATTTTGTTGTTAGCTTTTATGCGTGCGTGTGCTGATTTTAGAACTGGTTTATAAATAAGTTAATCTGTGGCAGCCCGCGTTTCCAAACCTGACACAAATTGCTTCCTTTTCAGGGCCAAACTAAACATGTAGTGAACCGTTTTCCTTATTCTCACGTAAGTGTGTGCGGTCCCAATTTGGATCGGAACCATGGCACTTGGGGAGGGGGGATTAAACCTTCCCCCAACCCGTTCCCCCCCCTCAAAAATCCTGCCCCCCTCAAAAAATGTCTCCATTGCAGTCAGTGGATACTTCTTTTTCTTTTTTAAACTCCCCCATGGGTAGGGTGGGATTTGGTGGGAAATGGGTGGGGGGAAGGATTAACCCCACCCCCCAGAGCACTGTGGTTCTGATCCAAATTGGGGCCACATGCCCTTACACAAGAGTAAGGAAAACTGTCACCCATAGCCATGAGATGTGTGATTAGCAGAATGTTTAGTTTTGCCCTCAGATTATATGGAATGGATCCTGGAGTTGGGTTGAGACATAACAAATTCTTTGCACCAGGATTATTAATCATACAGTTTTAAGGTTCTAGGCCCAATTTTTGCACTGCAGAGTTAAGTATTCTCCCCCACCCTTTTTGTTTACTTTTTTTAATACTTCTGTTTGGTTCCAAGGCTAGGACTTGTCTCTTTGTCAGTTTGGGATTCAAAATCATGACAGGATGGTGGGTCAGCTACTTCATTTTTACAGTAGAGCGTTGCAAGTGGGCAAAGGCTTTCAAAAGTTCTCATTTAGGTGGGTACATTTTTTAAAAAGTACAGTGATAGAATCTTTCCAGCCCCAGATGGCAGGCAGCATACAAATCACAGAACACCTTGCATAAATTGATTTTTTATTAAAAAACAACAACACGTCATTGTACATAAGAAGGGTTTACCTGCATTAAAATGAATAGAATATAGGAACACAGGAAGCTGCCTTACACAGGGTCAAACTGTTTGTCTAGCAGCGGTGTGCATCTCCTGGGGCCCGGGGCTGCATCAACCCTCCCCAAACCCACAGGGAGGCACACCCCATTGCTGAAATAATTGCAGCAAAAATCACACTGATTTAGCCAGGAGAAAAGGTGCATGGCACCAGGTACAGTGGAGGCCGCATGTGGCCCACGTGTTTTCCACCCCTGCTGTGCTTGGACCGGTAGCAGCTCTCTGGGGTCTCAGGCAAGAGGTCTTTCTCACAGGGCCGGTCCTATCATGAGGAAAAGTGAGGCAGCTCCCTCAGGTGGCAAATGCTGAGTGGGAAGGCAAGGAGTAGCTGCAGAGCTCTGTGTGCCATGCGACCCACCCTGTACCTCCTAAGCTAGCCTGCTCATCTCTGGGATGGTGGCAGATGCCTGCGTAGAAGTAAGATTCAGCCGACAGTCTGGTTGGCTTCTGTGCATGGAATGTCGGGGGGGAACAGCAGAAACGGCACCTTTGTCTCCGGCAGAAAAATGTCTTGGGCCAGCCCTGCTCCCCATCACGGGATCTTTTTAACTGGTGACGCCAGGGATTGAATCTACGACCCATTTTCAAAATTGCTTCCCTAAGGGTAGCACATGCTCTGGTATACAGATACCAGAAATTCAGTCTTCCTTCTTTCTGCCCTTCACACCAAAGGCGACACAGCCCTCCTTTGTGCTGATACAGTTTTTTTGAGGTTTGTTCCATGACATCACTGCATGTCAGCCAATGGCTAAAGAGAGCTTGCAGACAAGCCGGGGGTTTGTCCTGGGGTTTTTGTTTTGGTTTGGTAAGTGCCTGTGGACTCTTTTAGAGCACACTGGCAAAACTCTCAGTGTTTTTACATCAGTAGTTCCTGATGGGAACTATTCTTAATTGGCATCTCAGTGGTAGGGATTGGATGGTGGTGGCAATAGGATATAGATGGTGTATTGGCAGGAGAGGTCATAGGTAGCTCAATTTACCTTGCTACTAAATTTTAGGCAGATAGTTCCATTTGGGGAGCAGGTTATGTCGAGATGCTAGTGTATGAAGACAGAATTTGTCACCAACGCCTAGATACAGGTATGGTAGCCAGGAGAACTACACTGTTGTCTGACTTCCTTGGGAGTACTTGGGAGCAGTATGCTTTTAATCCCCTCATTCCATGCTTTTGTCTGGTGTCTGGGTGTGTCTGTATACTACTCGGCAGGGAGGGGAAAAAATCCTGCATCAGCAGGGGGTTGAGCTAGATTGGGGTAGCCAACGTTGTGCTCGTGGGCACCCATGTACCCCTGGACATTTTTCTTGATGCCCAACAAGCTGCCCTGCCCATCCCGCTTTTTTTAAAAGTAACACATTTTGTTACCAGCAGCTGGGTTTGCTGTGAAATAGGTTTCTCTTGGTGCTGAAAATTGTGGGTTCAAAAGCATAGTTTAGTGGGTTGGGGCTCAGATCCCACCTCTACTTCATACTCAGTCTTTTGGGCAGGTGGCTTGTCCTTTGCCACATCTCCCACAGCCCCGATTTTGTGGTGGTACCCAGGACACTTTCTCAAATTACCGAATGTGCCCATTGGCTGAAAAAGCATTGGCTAGCTAACCCTGGGCTAGATGACCCTTGAGGTCCCTTCCGACTTTACGATTCTCTGCAAAAGGAAAGCAGCAACGGTTCCAAACCAAAACCCCCAAAGAGGTGAATGCCGCTTGGAGCCAGAGAAAATGCTCTCCAGTTTTCTTAACACATTTTGATTACGCTGGCTCAGCTTGTCTGAGTGTGGAAAGCTAAGCAGGGTCAAGCCTGGTTATTATTTGGATGGGAGACCCCTCCTCTAGTTTCCTGCGTTGAGCAGGGAGTTGGACTCGATAGCCTTGTAGGCTCCTTCCAACTCTATGATCTATGAAATCTACACACTTCCAGAGTGGGGACGTGTGTGGAATCTGAACGGGGGATGAAAATCCAAATGGATTTTCTTGATTCAGCCCTGCGTATTCCATTCTGTCAACCCCGTGCTGGTGCCGACTTGATCTGACACAAGTCAAGCCAGCACGCGGATTTCCCTTTTTAAAACTGGCCACGATTTGCAAAAATTCTTTATAAAAGCTGTGGAAATCTGTGCAAAATTTGGGCCTCCGCTTTGCAATTTGTGCAAATTTGCGCAAATTGTGTAGCGGAGATCCAAATTTTGCACAAATCTGAAATTAACTGTCAGAAAATTGACGGTGGCCAAGGTGGAGTGTGTGCATATGCAGTGAGAGGAGGACACTTTCGTACGTCTCAAGTTAAATGCTACAACAAGAACAACAACGACTCGAATCTGATGAGTCTGCCCTGATTTGCACAAATTGCAAATTGTGCTAGAGATACGCAGTTCTCGGCTCCCAATTTTGTGCAAGTATTTTGAGCAATTTCACGGAAGGCACATACACACACTCCCGACTTGGCCCGCATTTGGCCATCAGGTCGGAAATGTGTTGAAAGTCTGTCGAGCTCAAATGGAACAAGTTTTCCAGTGTCGCACATCCCTAATGAGGGGCACCTAAAATGCAAATGGTAAGATCCAACATTGCGTGAGTGAACATCTCCTACCCTCCCTAAAGATCTGCTCCAGAGAGTCCCACACAACTGTCCAGAGCAGATTTGAGGGGGGGGGGCTGCAAGGGGGAGGTGTTATTGTCCCACTCCCTGTTTCTCTAATGAAGCAATTCTGTCAGTGACGGGGGTTAATTGGATACCACCCAAATTCAGAAAATACAGTTCAACACATCATAAGAACTGATGACATTCAAGATTACACTGAAGTGCATTGCGCCCTTGGAAAGCATTGATATGTCCTTTATCACTTTTATGCCATCAGTGTTTTGGTATGTTGATAGAATTATATTTTCTGAGTTTGTGTCTTCTGGCGAATGCTGGTATGCGCAAAATGCATTAGGCATAATAACAGAACACTAGTGTGCTTTTGCAAATTAAATTATGCCATTTTTCTTCAGTGCCTCGTGAGGTTCGCCTCTTTGGATTTTATGGACTATACATACTAACCCAGCTGCTGGTGACCCGTTGTCAAACTAACTCTTCATTCAGGTGTCCCGGCTAAATTACTCAGTTTTAGCTTGGGATAACTTAAACCAGGGGTGAGCAGCACACGGGCCGCATGTGGCCCGCCATGGCTTTCTGTGGCACACCCCAGCCCAAGTGCATACTTCGTTTGCAAGTAGAATCATGCTCCCAGGAGGCTGTTTGAGTGCTGTCACAGTGGCAATTTGGCAGCAGTGGGGATGGTGTGTGTGGCCTCGGTCAGTTCTAGGGTAGGGCAGTGTGGGGGGGCCCAACCCCTGGAAGTTGCCCACCCCAGGTTAAACTATTGACTAGTTTTGAGTCCTTCCAAGAAATAAGAATGAGAAATTCATATGTACTACAAAGCCTCCAAAACAGCCTTTCCCAATCAGGCATCCTCCAGATGTGTTGGACTACAGCCCCCCCCCCAGCCATGGGGACAATGGGAGTTATAGTCCCAACATGTCTGGAGGGCACCCGATCCGAAAAGGCTTCACCAAAACAAAGAAACCAAAACCGGAGAACACATTAAAAGGAAGTCAAAGTTCATGTTGGATACAAGCAAAGGAAAGTTGGGTGTGCGTATGTGTGTGCTGAAGACTCATAAAAATCAATGGTAATGGATGTGCTGAAGGGGTGTGTTTACGCAAGGGCAGCCCATGTGATGGCCACTAATGGCAAGCGAGGGCTTGCCTGAGCAAAATGGCCACCTGAGCAAAACGGCTACCACACAGCTCTTTCACATCAGTTGACATTACCCAAGAGTCATTGCGTGGTAAGGTCTCGCAGGATGTCGCTCAGCCCTGTGCTTGTATGGTGGTTCATGAAAGGTTCTGTAACCCTACCCTTATTTGCTGCCTTCCTAAGATTGCAAAAAATGGGAAGGAGTCAAGCAGGCTACAATATACAGCTGTCTTATGCCATTTCACGCCATCGGTCTCTAGCCCAGTACACTGTATGGCAGCAACTGTCCAAGAGGTCAGGCAGCCCTGCTGCCCAGTTAACCATATGCGCCCGACACCCATGTCTTAGTAACACAGAAAGCTGCCTTATAGCAAGTCATGTCCATTGGTCCATTGAGCCACCAGCAGTGGCTCTCCAGGGTCTCAAGCAAATAATATTTTCCAGCTTTATGTGGAGATACCAGGGATTGAACTCGGGATCCTCCAGATGCAACGCAAGTGATACACCACCAAGCTATGGCTTGGAAGACTGCGTGGTGGATCGCAGATTATGCAGTCCTGGTGTGAATCCTCCATTTCATTTCCGGGGGGGGGGGGGGTCTTAAATGCACTAACTTTTTTCTCTGGATTGTGTACACAAAGCCGCTGCTTTTGTTTTTGTTTTTTTGTTTATTAAACTTAACGATTTCTTGGTGAGTTTAAAGAACTTCGTTGTTTTTTGGAAAGAGGCTTGGACTGTAACAGTTCCAAAAATTACATATTGTTGGTGGGGTAGGGTGGGGAAAACAAGCCCACAAACCTGAAAAATGTCACATTATTTTTCTTCTTAAGGGGCATGCATGTCCAACACTTGTTCTTCATGAAAACTTAGATTCAAATCAAGCCTTGTTCAACCTGATGTTTTCAAGGAAGCCTGCTGTTTTTGGACTACAACTCCCAGCATACCTGACCATTGGCCTTGCTGGCAGGGGCTGATGGGAGTTGAAGTCCAAAACAACTGGAGGGCACCAGGTTGGGGAAAACCCACCAACCGCAACGAAAAGGTAATGTGTTCCCTTTAAAGGCATACATGATTTTATTGAATTTCTAATATGGCACACAGGGTGAAAACACTGGACCCAATCTCAAGAGACTTTGTGTTGCTTTAGGTCCCGTTGAAATCACTGTGGCTTAAAATTAGTCACGAATAAGTTAAGCCCTTAAGTTAAGTTGATTTTTAATGGAGCTGAACTGACAGTATAATGCCGTACATCACTACTCAGAAGTAAATTTCATTTTGTTGGAGCTTACTCCCAGGTAAGTTCAGGGATGGGCAGCCTGGCACCCACCAGGTGTTTTGGACTACAGCTTCCATAAGCCCCAGCCAGTCAAGGATTATGGGGGTTGTAGTGCAAAATATCTGGAGGGCAGTAGGTTGCCTACCCCTCATGTACAGGATTGCAGCCTAAACTAACTTTCTCTGAATCCAAGCTGACATTGTCCATTGCTGTGTTTAATCTGACTCTGAAAACTCTGTCCATTGGATGATGTGATATCAGCAAGTCCCCCCGCCTTTCTAGTGATAACTTGTGGGGGGGGGGTGTTTTTAATTTTAAGTTTTCACTTCCATTTTCCCGTTACTTACTTTTAAGGAATAAAAATATACAAATGAAGAAATCTCGTGTCTGTGTGACCATTCCCTGCCTGGGATTTATTTGTTTGATTGAAATATTTTTATGCTGTTCCTCAGGCAAAAAGGCTCCCAGAGTGGCTTACATATAATCAATTAAACAAGACAGTCCCTGCCCGCACTTACAATCTAAAAAGACACAAGACAAAAGGAAAAGGGTAGGGAGGGAAAAGGAGAAAAATATGAGTCTTTCAGCAGGGCTGGTGGAATGGCCCTGCTTCCCCTTTCAACTCCCTCAGCTCAGCCTGCTGGAATGGCTGCCGGTGGTAACAGCTGAGGGAGGGAAATTGCTCCAGCCCCTTTATCATTTTAGTTGCCCTTTTCCAAGGGAAGGTTACAACATCTGGGATTGTTTAGCTTAGAAAAAAGGGAAGTCAGGGGAGACATGATGGAGATGTACAAAATCATGCATTCTGTGGAGAAAGTGGATAGGGAGACATTTTTCTCCCTCTCTCATAATACTAGAACCCGGGATCATCCCATGAAGTTGATCAGTGGGAGATTCAAGACAGATAAAAGGATGGACTTCTTCACACAGTGCATAGTTAAACTATGGAATTCACTTCCATAAGGTGTCGTGATGGCCACCCATTTGGAGGGCTTTAAAAGGGGATTGAACAAATTCATGGAGAAGGCTATCCATGGCTACTAGTCCTGATTGGCTATATGCTTCCTCCAGCATCAGAGGCAGTATGGCTATGTACACCAGTTGCTGGGGAACTTGGGCAGGAGGGTGCTGTTGCACTCCTGTTGGGCTTGCGGGTTTCCTATGGGTATCTGGTTGGCCACTGTATGAACAGAATGCTGGACTGGATGGACCTTTGGTCTGAACCAGCATGGCTCTTCTTATGTTCTAAGCTCTCATGGCTTATTGAGCCTGTGACTATCTCTACCTGCATGGTTGTAGGCATCCGCCCCCCCACCCAAAAAAAGTCTCCATCTGGTTGTGCTTTGGAGTGACGCCATTTTGTAAGTGCCGGCATAACATTTAGGGGAACAGAAGATGGATAAACAATATAGAAAGGAGGGGAAAAAGCAAGACCACACCAACAAAAAATTACAAACTTTATTGAATAGTTTCAAAACTCGAGAGAAAAAACTCATCCAAGAGAAAACCCTAATTTAAAAGCATGTTAAAACAACCCGATAACTTTGGAGACTACCACACTGCAAGAATTATTTCCCACATTTTTTAACTGGGAGGGTGGGGTGGGTGAGAAATAGCCAAATTGCCCAGGTCAAGTAACTATATCACTTTGGAAGTGTTTCGGTATAGATATAAAGCGACTTCAGAAGCGACTTTCCCTAGATTGCTTGGCCTTAAATAAAGAGAACAGTCCAAGATGCTGGTTTTCAGACTTTTGGCCTATGCTGAATAGTTTCCACATAGAAAGGTGGAACCCCCAAGTGACTGCCACAGAACCCCAGGGCTTTGCAGAGGATTATGGGATATGTTCTGTTGCAGAGGATTCTGTAGAAATGTCCTAGGCCTGCACACTCGCTAAATGGTCATTCATTCATTTCCTGCAGGCCTCGGACAGACCTGTGAGGCCTCATCCACCGTCCTTCCAGAAGAGAGGCTGAGGGCTAAATTACTATGTTAAATGTGTACCTTGTTGTTGACCGTAATTTTTTTTTATTTACTTTAATCAAAATATGTGGCCCTGTAATCCGGATCACCACACACAGGTAGGGGGGTTCAATTTAGGTTCCCCTAAGTTCCCCCATGCACCCACCTGCCCTCACACATGGGCTAAAGGAAGAAAACCTCAGCTGGTACTAATGGAGGGTTTTTTTCCTCTTTTATACCTGCATGCAGTGGTCTCAATCCGGAACGGGGCCCCGCCCCGCATACTTACATTAAAGCTAAAAAGAAGAAGTTAGGATCATCTACATGCTATACATTTAACATAGCATGTACTGTAGCCCTCCGTTCTCACTGAGGTGGCAAACCTGTGATTAGGAGAACTCGCATGATGGAATGCTCCCCTAAAGAAAAAGATCCCCATTCATAGAAAACAAGCAGGACTTCCAAAAGACTTTTGACAAAGTCCCTCACCACATACTCCTGAGCAAAAGATCCCCATTCATAGAAAACAAGCAGGTCAGGAAGGTTAGGCTGGAGCCCTTCTCCTCGACACGCTAGTTTTCTATATGCAAGGGACTGTTGTGCGTGGAGGCAAATTCTGTCACACGAGCCTCCACCTGCGTTCTGAAAGTGGTACAGCCCAGACCGCCTCAGGGAAAACGAAGCCCAAGCGTGGCCCCGACAGACAATCCACCCAAGTAGTCCAAGTAGTCCTCTCGGCTCCGAGCGGCAGGGGAAGATGGGGCAGCTGCATGTAAATAGTCTCTCCTCTCCACCTTCTCTTCCTATTCGCTTGCTTCTCTCTCTGGGCCCAATCAGCAGCACCTCCCAGAGAGAGAAAGAGAGAGAGAAAGTGAGCAGGCAGGAAACAGCGAGGAGGAGGAGCTGCAGGGCCATGGGCCAGTCATGCCCACCCTTGCCTCCCTCTCTGTGCTTTGAAGGTAAAGGGATGGACACCACATGGCCTGCAGCACAAACAGGGCACTGGCCCCCCAAATCTATTTCCCAGGGCCCCGTATCTATTCTACAGAGCCCTGAGTGTCCATTGGTGCTAAAGCAAAGGCTTTTCCTCAGCTTAATTGCCATGCAGGGGGCAATTTTCACGGGGGATTGCAGCTGGGGAAGGAAAGGATTCATTTCCACATGCTGCAACCTCCACCACCACACCACCCCCAAAATTTCCCCTGCATGGCAATAAAGCTTAGAAATAAACTTTTCCCATCGGTTTGGGATGATCTGGGGCAGGGTGCAAACTCATTGAAGAATGTAGTTATTTGAGATGATTTGGATGAGAAATTAATTGGCTGGGTTTGCCTCCTGTGAAATTTAAATAAAACCTAGGAAGTTTTTCTGAATTTGCATAAACAAATATAAATTAGCAAATGCAGATTTTATGGAGATCTGTGTCCTATGGGCCTGGGCCCTGAATCTTTTAAGTGCCTAGCAATGCCCCTGAGCACAAATAAAAATGGGCCAACACTACGCCCCTTCCCCCTTATACCTTCATCCAGCCCTATCAGGTAGGACTTTCTCCAGTGCCCCCTCTCAAGCCCCACAATTCCTTATTCTTTTCTGACACCCAAAACACAAATACATTTACAAATAAATACATTTTCTTTTGCAGAAATATATACGGAGTTCATTTAAAAATAGTACTTATTAAAAACAATTAAAAACTGAAGGACGTGTTCCAGGAGGCTCCAGAATACCAAGTTCCAAATGCCAGCCTTTAATAATAAAAAAAAGTTTTCAAAACGATTTTAAAAGCAGATTGTTTACCGTTTCTGGCAAAAGAAGGGTTGATTTTACATCTTCAATGCACATCAGTGAAAAGGCCAGTTGTATTTAGGGTGGGGGTGAGGAACCTATGGGCCTGCCTGTTGTTGGACTCCAAATCCCATCAGTCCCAGCCAACATGGCCAAGGGTTAAGGGTGATGGGATCTGTCTTCTAACATCTGGAGGGCTGCAAGTTTCTCACCCCTGATTTTTTGAATATCAAGCTCTGCTTGAATCTAGAGTTGTCGACTGACCAGGAAAAAACAAAACAAAAGTGGGCTACACCTTTTAAAGCAGCTTGATCAGCAGAAGGAAAACAACAACAACAACAACACCCAAACAGGGCTATCTATGCCTTAAAAGCGGCTTGACTTGCACAAGAAAAAGAACAACCCCATACTGGGCTATGCCTTAAAAGCAACTTGATCCGCACAAGAAAAAAACAGCAACCCAAAACTGGGCTATGCCTTAAAAGCAGCTTGATCTGCTTTTCATGGCATGGAGATCAGCATTATTGCCATCTTAACAGCCGCCATTCAGGCGGCTGTCAAAGGCACAGAAGGAATCGATTAAAAGAGCTGGCAACTCTATACTTGCAACTGGGAGACCTGAATACAAGTCCTGCCCTCACCACAGACCCAGGACTGTTTTGAGAGTACAGATATAGCAGTTTTTATATAGTCCTCCTGGACTGTACCACTCCAGGATGGAGCTGGGGGAAAGAGCAAGCTTGAATGCAATGCCTACCCTGGTAAAGAAAAACTTAACTGTACATGGAAAACCAGTGTATAGGGAAAGAATCCAAAGCCAGCTTTGGATTTAACAACTCGCCTGGTTGCCTGTTTCATGCAGGTGAGCAAGTAGAGGGACGAACTGCTCCATCGCTTGGTTTCCATGCTGGCTTGATTCCTCCATAACCAACATGGAAATGCAGTATTGTCCGTTCCTCCAGTTCACCTGGTAGAAGGCAGTATTTTTTTTACTTAGCCTGCTAAGTGGCCTGCATTTCAGGGGGCGGGGGCTTCCACTCCTCCACAGTTAGCATGGAAATGCAGGCTACTAGCTTCTTGGCAGGCTAGATTTTTTTCAGCATAGTCACAAGGCTGTGCTATGCTAAATATTTTCTCCCTGACATGCTAGCTTTCCCTGTGCAAAGAAGATTTTTGTTTGGTGTTTTCTCTAAAAATTGGGGGTGGAGGGAGAGGGAAATCAAATATGCAGTTCCCACTGCAGTGGGCTAAAGTGGTACAATCCAGGTTCCTCCGTCTGTATGTCTGCGTCAGCCCAATCTGGAGTTCCATCTCCTCCCTGATGGCACAAAGATGGAAGTTCCCTGCCCTCTGTTTGTTTCAAGGGCAGGGTCTGATCTGTGCTTTTGGGATGCCTGGGCACACTGGAGCACTTACAACAAAATGGCCAAGTTGTTCTTCATAATTATAATTATAATTATGATTAAGTATTGGAGTTTGGAACAAAAAGACAACCAATTCTCAGCCTCATCCCTTGCCCCATTTACAGAATAGGTATAACTGCGATGTCCCTTGTGGGCTAGCTCCAAAGACAGTGTCAATAAGGATTGTACAAGATTTCGCTCTGCTGCACTGCTCTGTTTTGAAGTTTCTTGTTGGCTGCTGGTTTTATTTTCTCTTTTCACATTACTGATTCAGTTATTTTATTGTATACTGCTGTAGCATTGTGTTTCCGATTTCTGTTAACTGAATGGGGCATCTAGTATAGACAGCTGGGATACACTTTTAAAAATAATAATAAATATAATAAATAAAAAGGTAACTGAGGAAGAATAGCATCAACAGGGCGTATATGGGGCTTGGAATCTGACACAACTTCCTTTGAACAGCTTGTGCCCACTGCCGTCCCCGATTGCTCGGAAAGTAGAACAAGCTGAATGGCATATGCATTTACGGTGCTCTGAGTTAGCAAAGTGCCCTGACAACCACCTTGAGAGGTAGGCTGGTAATTCCATTTTACAGATGGGCAGAGATGACTTCCCAAAGCTATGCGACAAATCCATCCCAGTCTCCTGGATCAACATTCACCTCCTTATCCACTGTAACTATACAAGCTCTGAGCTATACAGGTGTGGGACTTTGCGTACAGCTTTTTGCATAGTTAGATGGGCCTTCTTGTTAAAACTGTGTGTGTGTGTGTGTGTGTGTGTGTGTGTGGTCCAGTTGAGAAATTATATGTCACAATTTGAGTAAAAACTACAATACAGTGGAGGGAGAGTCAATGCTCATCATTCCCACGTCTTCCGTTTCGTTCCTCTGTTCGGCCTCATGCTGAGGGTACGGGAAGTGGCGTCGGAGGTTGAAGGCGTGGGTGCGTCTGGAGCAGTGTCCTCTCTAGGTCCATCTGTAGGTGGCGGTTCAAGGACTGGGTCACATATGCCACCAGGGGGGGCCAGAGGCGGCACCGGGCATGGAATGACCAGGCTGCTCATTGGCTCTGAAGGCATACCAGACACATGACCGAGCGGCAGGGGTGTTCCAGGCTCTGGTGGGCCCCAAGGTGGGTTATTGTACCCCTGGTAAGAACCATAGCCAGGGCACGCCCCTTGCGGAGGAGACCTCTGGCCAGTAAATACCGCTGCGATGGCCGCCATGGTGGCAGTTTGTCTCCCCAGGAACTCCCCCAGGTCATTGTGGGAGCGTTCTATGGCATTGACCATCAGCTGTGCTGTGGCCCGGTCCTGCCGCCTCTCCTGCTTCCGGTGCTGCCTCTCCTCTTGCCGGGCCCGGTCGAAGGCCTTCAGGTCCTGCCGGTGCAGCCCCCGCATGGCGTCCAAAAGCAATGAGGGAGCCCGCGAGGCCGACTCAACGAGCTGCATGCTGGTCTCCAGGCGCTGCTTCCGGTTCCGCATCCTCCGGTTCCGCATCCGCTCCGCGTTTGTGAGGGGTCTCCGGAACTCTTGGATGGGTCCTGCATGCGGAGGATTGGGGAGGTAGAGGGGTGGAATATGGAAAGGGGGTGGGAAGTCACACAAATTAGGATTTCCTGTTTGGGACACAAGTTTTGTGGCAGCATACATCACTGGGTGCCCAACTTTCCACCTGCAAATTGTTCTGCCCACACAACAATGCAACACAGGCCCTTCTAGTCCAGAAGCAGAAGTGTAGGCCTCAGAGGTGTAGGAAGCACCTACCTACATTTTTTCCTCTGGGGATTTCTGGATTGGCTGAGAGCCAAGCTAGCCTTCTGATTGGCTAGGAGCCATAATATAAATTTTCTGGGTTAGGTCCTCACCACACTTCCAGACATTTTGTCAGCCAGTTCAGAAGTTCCCCAGCCAGAGTCTTGGCTTCAGCTCACATCCTCTTTTGCCTTCATTTTAGCCTCCAATATGGATCACTTCCCTGGATACCCAGCCCAGTCATAACATAATGCAACACGGTAATAGATTCATAGATCATAGAGTTGGAAGGGGCCTACAGGCCATCGAGTCCAACCCCCTGCTCAATGCAGGAAACTAGAGGAGGGGTCTCCCAATCAAGTAATAACCAGGCCTGACCCTGCTTAGCTTTCCACACTCAGACAAGCTGAGCCAGCTTGAACACGGCCAGCAACCTCAAGTCCACACTCGGAAGATGGACAGACAGGCTGTGTCTCATATAACACAGGTAAAGCTGACAAGCTACACCAAGCACCCTCCCCTGCACAGGTACATCCTAAATCCAGTGCCATGTGTATTCTAGGATTCCACAATCGCACTATGCAAGGAATTGGTTATTTGGTGCAGAATGTAAAAGCCTGACAATATTAGCTTTTTGTTTCTCTTTTCTTTTCTAAGCATGTTTCTAGCCCTTAAGGTTGTCAGACATGGGCAGTCCCCACATACTTAGAAGCTAGAGGTGGGGGATGAGCCTGAGCATGATTTCCAGCAGATAGGCAATAGGACTAAAACCGTATAGTTTGGGGGCCCTTCCAGCGACTAGCACAGTAATATCAAACCTCTTCCAGTCTGACAGGCTAATTCAACTTTGGAGAGGCTCTTGGGGGCCGTATTCTCGCTTAAAGCTCTTATTGCCAGTAACTAAGTCTTAGGAGAAGCATTTCAACCTTTTAGAATTATGGGGGGGAAAGAAATTATGCGCAAAAGCTGGGCAACCATCAAATGACCAGCAGAAAGGGAGTGGGACCAGGGGAAACACGTGGACATCTGAGGAACCCCAGAGGACCAGACTGGGAAACACCACCACCACCTCCCCCGGCCTGTGATTCATCACCCTGGACTACCAGAACACACCATTTCCTTGATTTCTACAGGTGAAAGAATCTTGCTTTTCCTTTGTGCAGAACTTGGATTACCTTTGTTCTGATTCGTTTACTTTTAAACAAACAGAAGCTATTTCCAGGCCCAGGAGATTCTGCTGCAAAGCAAGCCCCAACACTGGAGGCAATCAGGGTACAGCTGGACAGCCATCTGTCAGGGATGCTTTGCCTTAGGTTCTTGCATTGAGCAGGGGGTTGGACTCGACAGCCTTATAGGCCCCTTCCAACTCTGCTATTCTATGATTCTATAACAGAGGGCTTTCAGCTCCCTCAACCTGTTCAATTGACTGTAATGGGGGAGCCACGGAGAATCCTTACCATATGGCCTGAGATTCCTGCCGCTTTCTGGCACAGGCTCCCGGCAAATCAGCGTTCTCCCAGCATCCAGCGGTGCTCTGACCGACATGATGGGATTGGGGGCCTGCTGTCCGATGGCAGGGATACTGTGTCTGTGGGGCCATGGGTGGATACTGCACCGGCAGGGCCACAGTGGGGTAATGGACCTGTTGCGTCACGGCGGGATACGGCACCTGCTGGGCCATGGGCGGGTTCACCACCACCTCATCGAAGGTCCACAGCACCTGGAAAGAGCAATGGGGAAGTCAGTCCGGGGGAGGGTCTGGTGGCTCAGCTGATAAACAAGCTCTTCATCTACTCACCGCCAGAAATACTTCAATAAGATGATGAGCCCTGTGGGATCAGGGAAGGGCTGTCTAGCCCAGGGACCTGTTCCCAGCAGGGGTCAGCAAGATGCCTCTGGGGAGCCCAAAAGCAGGACACAGAGGGAACTACTGGTATTTATTTATTTGTGGTGTTTGTATGCCACTGAAATATAACCATATCCCTGGAATTCAGAGGCACACTGCCTCCGAACATTATATTAAATTAATTACTGTATTAATTATTAATTAATTATATATTGTATTTTATAAATTTATTATATAAATTAAAATAAATAATACTTATAATTATTATTATTAATTTCATTTCTATACCGCCCAATAACCGAAGCTCTCCGGGCAGTTCACAATAATTCATAAAAAACACAAGCCACAAATACAGTAAAAGCACCATAAAATTCCAATATACAAAATTTAAAACAATCGGAGCATCTAAAACAATTTCAATACAATTTCAATACATGAACATGGAGGCTCCACAGCTATTACCGCTAATAGCAGTTTGCAGACCTGTCCCCCATGAATTTGTCAAATCCCCTTAAAAAGGACAGGCCTGGCTTCCTCCAACTCTGGCAAATTCCTTCTCTGGAATTCAAGGCAGGGACCTCATCCATATAGACAGCTGCCTCATAGTGAGTCAGACCATTGGGCCCTCTACCTAACTATCATCTTACACCACAGGTGGGGAACTTCCAGCCAGCTGGAGGTCCCCTTCTCAGTTTCCAGTTTCTCCCCTAGGCCCTGCTCCTTATACCCTAGGAGGGGAAATCCCTTATCTCTGATCAGCAGCTGATCGGAGAGAAAAGACTGTCCCTGCTGTCCACCAACACCACCAGGCCGCCTTTAGGTTTTTAAAAAGCCTCTGTTAGCACCAATGTAGACTTTTAAAAAGCCTAGCTGCAGAGCAGAGGGGGCGCATTTTCAGGGAGGGTGGATTGCTGGGGAGAGAAGGGCTAACCTTCCCTTCCCCTCCTCACTGCTGCAAATCCCCTTGAAAAATCCACTGGTGCCAATGGAGGCGCTTAAAAACCCTGATAGCAGCAGGGGGCATTTTCCGGGGCAGGGGGGGGGGGTCGCTGTTGGGGAGGGAAAGGCTAAGCTTTGCCTCCCCAACACTGTGTCCACTCCGCTCAAAAAAATCAGCCCTCCCCTGCCGCATTCAGTCATTTTAAAAGCCTAACTGTAGCGCAGGGGGAGCTTTTTCAGGTGGGGGGTTGTGAGTGTGAATATGAGTGTGTGAATGGCATCTGGGCAATCATATTGGGGGACACTGGCTGTCAGGTCAAAAAAGGTTGCCCACCCCTGGTCTACACTGACTGGAAGCGGCGCCACAGGGTTTCAGATGGGGGGGTCTTTCCCAGCCCTACCTGGAGATGCCGGGGATTGAACCTGGGCCCTTCTGCATGCCAAACAGGCGCTCTACATGCATTCTGGGGTTTCAGAGGACCAAGCAAGAGGTTCAATCCCCAGCATCGCAGTGGGGTACCGCTGCCCCTTTTAGCATTGATGTGTCTGCTGAGGAACCGTTACACGTCGCAATGGATTCTGGGAAACATTTGTCAGGCAGCAGTTAACAAGCTCTTCTTCTTTCAGGGAGCCTCATTGGCGTGTCCATCACCATAGCAACCACCATGGAAACCCTCTTTTAAACAGACCTCTTTTGAATCAGTCAAAAGCCAGCTAAAAGAGGGATGGGGAAGCGGTGTGCCGCCAGACATTGTTGGACTTGAACTCCCATCAGCCCCAGCCAGCAGGACAGATGGTCAAGGATGATGGGAGTTATGGCATAAAAATATTTGAAGGGCTGTAGGTTCCCCACTGCTGAACTAAAAGATGTTTAATGTGGTTTTCTCCTTCAATGCTTTCATCCAACTCATTCATGTTTCTGACATTATTTTACACTAGCAAATGAAACCGGCTACATACAGGCGGAAGTAGCCTTCACAGTGATGCATCAAAGCCTTCAGGCAAACCTATGTCGCTGTGCCCACCCTGTAGGAGTGAAGCCATGCCCACCGGCACCCCAAGCATGGCCCCTGCCATAGTGCATCCCTACAGCCCCTTGAGGGAAGGGCCTCTCCACCCTGTTCCACTGAGTGGGGACTGCCCCACAGCACTGGGGAACGGGCAGGCATATAACTCTGTCCCTCGGCCTACAAATCTCCCCAGGCTTGAAACTGTATGGACCGCAAAGCTATGTGCCGCCCCTAGTGAATGAAGATGCTATTGCAAGCTTCAGCTGCACAGACACATTTATTTCATAGATTTCATAGATCATAGAGTTGGAAAGAGCCTACAAGGCTATCGAGTCCAACCCCCTGCCCAGTGCTGGAAACTAGAGGAGGGGTCTCCCATCCAAGTAATAACCAGGCCTGACCCTGCTTAGCTTTCCACGCTCAGACAAGCTGAGCCAGCGTAAGCCACAGGCCTGTATAAATTTATTACAATTACCGGTAATTAACCCATTTTGAAAACAAAATAATTCCAAGGTGCATACATAGTATGCATGCCAAGTTTCAGGTGTCTAGAGAGCCAGTGTGGCGTAGTGGTAGCGTGTTGGACTGGGATTCGGGAGAGTTCTAGCCCCCACTCGGCCATGAAGCTCACTGGGTGACTTTGGGCCAGTCACAGACCCTCAGCCTAACCTACCTCACAGGGTTGTTGTGAGGAGAAAAATGGAGAGGAGGAGGATTATTATGGATGCCGTCTTGGGTTCCTTGAAGGAAAAGAGGCAGGATATAAATATAATAATAATAATTCATTTATTATTATTATTATTATTATTATTATTATTATTATTATTATTATTATTTTCCCTGTGGCGAAACCCCTTCTCCCTCCTCCCAGCCTACAGTCCCTCAAGAGTGGGCCCCCTTTGGCTTTGGTCTAGTCAGGTTGTTCTCGCCTATCTCAGGCCTCAGCCTTAAATAATTACTATTATACTCCTTTGTGTCGAGAGTACAAATGCTGAGTGTGATATGCCCTTCCTCCTTATTTTTAATCAAAAGTAGCATGATGAATCAGGTACAGACTCAGTGTAGCAGAACTAAAATTTATTAAGTTTACAGTAAATAAACTTTATAAGAATAATAGGTTTTACAGTGCTATGGCACCGACGGACAGACAGACAGACACACAGCCTCTTTTATTATTATACGGTAGATGTCCTTACCTCCCCCACCCCCACGTTTGCGTGCATGCAGTAGTTAATCAGAATAATAAAAATGTTTCTCTACCTGCTGCTCTTTTCTCTGGGCCTCTCGCTGCCTCATCAGGAAATCTTCCGACAAGGCCACCGCCTGGGCGCAGGTCTCTGGACCGTGTTCCCGGACCCAGTTCTGAATTTCCTGGGGCAGGATAGTCAGGAACTGCTCCAGGATCAGCAGCTCCAGGATCTGCTCCTTGGTGTGCCGCTCCGGCCTCAGCCACTGGTGGCAGAGCTCCTGGAGCTGACGGCAAATCTCCCGGGGCCCTTCGGTCTCCTGGTACCGGTGGCGCCGGAAGCGCTGGCGCCGGACCTCTGAGCTGACGGTGTCTTCGTTCGGAGCCTCTTCCTTCACGCTCCTGTAGTTCCGCCGCTCTCTGTGGTCCGGGCCGCTATAAACGGGCTGCACGTCTCCGCTGAGGCACGGCAGGGCCTGAGCCACCCAGCCTCCTCCAGAAGGCCACGGGCTAGCGTTGGCCGAGGCCTCGTAGGAGGCCTGGAAAGAATTCGTGTCCCACTGCAGGGGTTTGTGAAGCGGTGGGTTTCTCCATCCCGGCTGAGGATACTGCACCGCCTTCGGGAACTCCTGCCTTGGGGTCTCCCAGTGCTGCTGTTGCTGCTGCTGCTGCAGCCCCTCATCCGGCTCCTGTTTCACCTGCTGAGGACCTTCCCCGGCCAAAAACTCCTGCATGGACCCAACCTGAAGGAAACATGGCACTCCTCCTCCCCCATGCTCGTGGGCGGCCGGCTCTTGTTCCTCCATTTTCAAGGCCGGCTGTATCCCCGGCTCCGGAGCACCCTGGAACTGGAGTTGAAGGGCAGCCGTTTCCCCTCTCCCCGCTGCCGCCATGTCGTCTGCCGAGAGAGAGAGAGAGAGAGAGAGAGAGAGAGAGAGAGAGAGAGAGAGAGGTCTTCGTCTTGCGTTAGGGATCGGCAATGCACGGCCCTTGGGCCAGCTCTGGGCCAGCGAGGGGGGATGGCTGGCCCTCCCCAATGGCCGAAGAGGCGGCAAACGAGGGGAGCCGGACGGAGTTGGATGGCAAAGGTTTTGCCAGGAGGCTGCTTCCGGGGGTGTGGGGCAGGGGTGCAGCCTTGGCCCACCCACCCCCGCTGATTTCTCAAAGCGGCTCTCCGGGAGAAATAGCTGCTGACTGGAATATCACGTCCTCTCGCCTTCAGCCTCCTGGCACTCTTACAGCGGTGGTGGGGAAAGCATCTGAGGTTGTGACACTGGACTGTCAGTAGGACAAGACAGATGTGGCATACTCCACACGGGAGTCTTCAAGGGAAGAAGCAGGCGCTGGAGGCGTTTTCTGGCGCTTTTACACCTGAGGAATACAAAACAATGGAGAGAGCACACATTTATTTAATTGTACTTGTTTACTGCGTTTTAAAACTGGATCTTTTCCTCCTCAGAGATTTATCCCAGGTTTAGGAATCAAATCCCCTTTTCTTAGGATTTGTATCCCACCGCATATGCACCACCTGCCACGCCTCCCTCCCCTCTGCCTCTCCTTTGTCCAGCCCACCACCTCTGCAAGCGCTTCAAAAATAACACTTTCTTTGCTCCTCTGCTGCCACCAACCCCTTCAGGGTAACTTATTCAGACCACTCCTTTTAAGTTTTAAAAATGAAACAAGTTTATTAATTACAATTAAGGGTAGGGAAATAGATAATGTGCACTCCCTCTGACTGCACTCTCCAATACTCCCAGACAAGGCTCCTGCACCCCACTCCACTCAGACTTCTCAACCCGCTCACAAACCCACCCTCTCCCCCTCAGACTCTCTTCAGACTCCCCTCTCTCCCCATGAACAGCACCACCCACTGTTTATATAACACAGGCTTCACCCCCCTTCTCACTCTCTCAGCCAATCAGCAGACATCTCAACATTCCACACTCCTCTCACACTTCCTCCTCCCCTCACATACAGCTATAATGCTTTGCCCATGGGCAGGGGCATGACATACTTGTTTACTATTTTTTTTATGTAGTTATATTTCTATCCCACCTTTTTTCCTGCAAGGAACCCAAGACGGCTTACATAATCCTCCTCTTCCTCTCCATTTTATCCTCACAACAGCCCTGTAAGGTAGGTCAGACTGAGAGTCAGTGAGTGGCCCAAAGTCACCCAGTGAGCTTCATGGTCGAGTGGGGTCTAGAACCTGGATCTCCCGATTTCCAGTTCCAACACTTTAACCACCATGCCACACTGGGTCACCATTACAGTCATGCCTTGGATTGAGAGCATAATTCGTTCCGGAAACGTGCTTGTAATCCAAAACACTCTTATATCAAAACGAAATCCCTCCCAAAGAAATTGTACAGAGATTTTTAATTTAAGCCGTACTACAGTACTTGTATTGCAAGAGGTCGCTTGTATATCAAGTAAAAAATAAGATAAATAAATATTTAAAAATTTGCTTGTCTTGCAAAACGCTCTCAAACCAAGTTACTTGCAATCCAAGATATTACTGTACTAGCGAATGGACCAGGCTTTGCATGGATTGGAATCACCCTTAGTTCAGGGGTGTCAAGCCCCTTTCATCCTGAGAGTTGGATTCAAATTCAGAGATGTTCAGGAGGGCCACTTTCCCGGGTTGGGCGGGCCACTCGAGGTGGGTGAGCGGGCAAAAGAAGCGGTGGCAAAGACAAAAGAATTGGTCAAAAATTCCAAAAATACCAGTCTATTTCCGTTTAAAGCTCTTCCTGCCAGTAACTAAGCCTTAGGAGAGGAATTTCAACCTTTTAGACAGGGGGAAAACTGCACAAAAGCTGGAAAACCATCAAAGGATTGGTGGTTGGGGGAAAGGGAAAGGGGTATGGCCATCTGGGGAACCCCAGAAGGCCAGATTGGGACCTTGAGCAGGCCAGGTTTGGCCCACGATCCTGAAGTTCAACACCCCCACCTTAGTTTGATACAGTGAAACCTTCAAGGAGACGTATGCAGCTGTCAGAGTTGGCCATGCTGTGCCTGCCCCCTTGGCACGGCTGCTGCCATGGTGTGCGCCTATAGTTCCCTGAGGGGGGCCTGCCCCACAGCATGGGGGAGAGGGTAGGCCTATAATGTTGTCCCTTTGCTTATTTAGCTCCCCTGGCTTCAAAATGTATCAGCCACCAGGCTATGCGCTGGCTAGGGAAGACTGCCATCTAGTGACTGTAGATGTTACTGTAGGCTTCAACCACATAGACATGTTTAAATTGATTAATATTAATTGCTCCATTGTGAAATTAAAAGAATCCTGAGATGCACACCCGCAGGGTCCCCTTAGTATGCATGCCACATTTCAGGTGTGTAGGTTCCATGGTCTTGGCACTATGGTGCTGACAGACAGATGAGACACACACACCATAGACACACATAGCATCTTTTATTATTATAGATTTGTATTTATTTTAGTGATTTCTAGGTGGCCTTTCAGGCCAAAAACAAACATAAAACTGTATTTTTCACAGAAAAATAAAGACCTACACATACACAATATCAATGAAATGCCAGGGTTCAAAACAGAAAAATCTCAAAAGTCCAGCCAAGCAATCCATAAAATTAAACCATTTGAAACATAGTTTATGAACCACAGGAAAATAGCCTCCTATAATAAAAAACCAGCCCAAGTTCTTCACTAAAAACATCTCAGCTAAAAGCAATTTGAAACAAATGGGTCTTCAAAACCCATTTAAAAGCCAGCACTGATAGCTCCAAGCCAATATATCTCTTGGGAGTTCCACAAATGAGGGGCCAGCACTGAGAAGACCCCCCTCTCTACTGCCCAGCAATCTAACTTACTGTATTAGCGGGACAACAAGCAGGGCCTCTGATGCTGATCTTTAAGTCTGGGCAAGTTCATGTGGGTGAAGCTGGTCCTTTAAATAACCAGGCCCCAAACTGTTTAGGGCAGTGTAGCACATCCATAAAACGTTGTTAAAAAGTATACAAGGCAGTATACTAGAAGCCTAATAAAGGAAACCAGTACCACAAGGTGGGCAACTTGCGGCCCTCCAAATGTTGTTGGACTGCACCTCCCATCAGCCCAACAACCTCGGGAAGACCGTGGGTTGCCTAATCGTGCAGTACCACCTTCTCCACTATGAATCCTCAGGGGAGGCCTGATTTGCAGCTTAGAGCAGCAACTCCACCAGAGACATGAAGGGCAGCCTCACCTCAGATCAGGTGGTCATCCTGCTGCATTGGGAGTGACGGAATCATCCAATCACGCCCAACACAGCGATGTGGCAGAATTAAGAACCTAAGCACTGCAGAGTCGGGCCAAAAGTCCATCTGCTCTGGCATCCTCTTTCCCACAGTGGCCAAATAGATGCCTGTGGGAACCCCACAAGCAGGACGAGCAGGATGTACGAAGGCAGCGACCCTCTCCTGGAGTTGGGTCCCAGCAACAGCACAGCTGGTATTCAGTGCTATGCTGCCTCAGAATATGGAGATTTGTGAAGAGAAAGCCATAGCCCACACGTATATGCACACGTATATGCACACATACCGAAAGATAGCATCAGACACCCAAGAATCACAATAGGAGTCATTAACATGCCCCCTGGCAAGTCCCTGGTCTGGCAGCCGAAAGAGCTGTAGAATATTCATTCCCAGGTGTTGGATAGAAGAAAGGAACAGCCAAAGACTCCTAGGTGCCGGGCAAACAAGAAAAACCAGTCGTGCCAGGAGGGGGCACGACAAGAAGGAGGGGCCCCAACAGAGGGTATAAAGCCCAGGGTCAGTGGCAGGAAAAGGGTTGTTGGTCGTGAGGCAGCAAGCTGCAAGGTCCATGGCTCAGGTCAAACCACCTTCAACCCTGGGGGAGCTCCCAGTGAACAACACTAACATAGAACAGCCCTTTTGGAGTTAAGCGGCTTTCTAGGAACAAGGCATTTCCAGGTACGACTGTCTGTATTGCTTTTGCGGCTCGCTACCAGCTCAATTGTAGGTGTGTGCTTAGCGTGGTGCTTTGTATATGTTCTGTTACGCTCCATTAAACTCTGTTTATCCATAACAGTGTAGTAGCGTCCATTCAAAACTCGGTCTCCTCGCTTTGCCTGCGTTATAATTGGTCGCGGCTTCTGCCAGAGAGCTGCGTACCGCTGATAGAGGGCTACCCGAGTCCGGGTTAACCCCTGAGTGGCCGAACCCGCCAAGAAGGACAGTTGCAGTCTTTCTCCACATGGTGGCAGCGGTTGGGATTATAACGCAGGATCAGTGACGAGACCTACGTAGAAAGGGACGTGGAGCCTAGTGGATTGGTGTGGAGCGAGCCGTAATAAATACAGAAAGAGTGCATGTGGGAAATGGACACCGGGGGACCGAGTTCGGGAGGAGATTTCCAGACGCCGCAGACCCCGGCGGAGGGGGACTGGCAGTCCCTTTCTAGGGGGAAGACCAAGGCGGTCTGGACCCCAGGGAACGCCTCAGCGCAGACGGCTAGAGCCGCGTCCACCCTCGCCACCCTAAAGAGTGGGGGTAGCGGATGGCGATCGCTAGCCAACCACGTCCGCCTGATCAACTTCTCGGATGATGAGAGTGAGGGCGAGGGAGAGGAGGATGACCCTGAGGAAGAAGAGGAGAGAGCCTCAGGCCAGTCCGACGACCTGGACCTTCCCCAAGTCCCAGATGGGGGGCTGGGGACCGAGGACCGAGGACCGCGTGCCCAGGGGGCAGGGGACACAGCCCCGGCTGGTCAGCCCTGACCAGGAGGAGTGGCGGAGGACCGAAAAGGTGATGAAGCACAAGCGCGAGATGATGGAGCATCAGCGCGAGATGCTGCGCATGAAGCTGGAGTTGGCTCGCCTGGGGCCCCCGACGACCGTCGCCGACTCGTCCCCCCAACCCCGACCCTCCTCCTGGGACCGCAAGTTGTTTCCCGTATACCAACTCGACCAGGACCCAATGACCTTCTTCACCCTGTTCGAAACCACCTGCCGGGATGAGATGGTGCCTGAATCCCACTGGATGGCGATCCTGCACACCCAGGTGAGAGGGGAATTGGCAGAGCTGCTGGGGCTAATGGTTCAAAAGGGCCCCATAGACTATGAGACATTTAAAAGGGCTGTCCAGCAGAGGTTTGCACTCACGGCTGAGCACTGCCGGCTGAAGTTCCTGCCAGGGGCAGCCTCGGCAGGGGGAGACCTACGGAACTTGGTGGGCGAGACTGGGGCAGGCCTGGGACGCCTGGCTAGATGCCACCGGGCGGCAGGGCTGGGAGGAGTTGCGGGAGTTGATGATCCTAGAACAGTTCTACGCAACCCTCCCTGAAGACCTCGCCACCGCCATCCGGGAACGGGAGCCCGCCACTGGCTTGGAAGCCTCCCGGTTAGCAGATGAGGTGGGGCTCTACCGACAGTCCAAAACCAACCAGGCAGGGGTCCCTAACTGTCCCAGCAGCAAAGGGAGTGGAGATAAAGTCCCCACGAGGACCCAGAAGGAGGCGGGACTGAAGCTGAAAGGGGGCCCTTTCCCCAATACTGCCCCGAGGTCCAGTGGGTGCTTTAACTGCAACAAGCTGGGGCACATCAGGAAGTATTGCCCCAAGCTGCAGGGCAAGAAGACGGAACCGGGGGGACTACCGAGCAAGATGGGGCGGGTCGTTGCCCCCACCCCGACTCCTCGGAAGGAAGAGGGAGACGATTCCCCCACCCATTCTCAAGGGGAGGACTCCGACGACCCAGCGCAAGATCGCCGCCGCCCAGGAGACAACCCCTCAGAGGTCGCTGCCCAAGCCTCGCTTCTACGGATTGTGTCCCCGGAGCAGATGCGCTGGAGCCAGAGCCAATTCTGTGAGTCAGTTTGGGTTAATGATGTTCCCTATATGGGTTACCGAGACATGGGGGCGGATGTGACAGCTCTGCCCCAGGGCAGTGTGCCAGCAACCCAGTTCTTGCAAGGGCGCACCTGTGCCATTAAGCCCTACAATTCCCCAGACATCGAAGTACCCTTGGCCCGAGTTCTGGTTAAATACCACGGGTGGGAAGGGGAGCTGGACATGATCGTCCATGGACAAAAAGAGTGGGGGATTATCATTGGCAATGACTTAGGCTACCGGGTGGCTAAAATGGGGGTGGGGACACGCAGTCAGGCTAAGCGGCAGGCACAAGCAGGAGCGGAACCTCCGTCGCCCCTGATTCTGGAGCCGGAACAGCCACCGCCACCACCGGGGCCAAGGGCAGGGGAGTTGACCCAAAACCCCAACGAGGGCGCCCTGCTGATACCCATCACCCTGGACGCCACTCCCGCCTTCCAGCAAGCCCAACGAGATGATCCCTCTCTGCAGGGCTGTCGCGCGGGGGTTGTCCCTCGCCCGGTCACTGGATCGGCCCCTCCCCCAGAAATATTCTACTGGGACAACGGGACTCTCTACCGCGAGTTCACCCCCAGGCAGGGGATGGGGCAGGGGCAACCTAGGCGGCAACTAGTGGTTCCCCAAGCGTATCGGGATGCCGTCCTTCAACTTGCTCACGATGCGGCATGGGGGGGGGAACCTGGGGCAAAAGCGGACCCTGTCCCGGGTGATTGCTGGCTTCTACTGGCCAATGGCGGCCAATGAAGTGAGGGAATATTGCCAGACCTGCGACATATGCCAGCGGGTGGGACATAACCGAGACCACCCCAAAGCCTTATTGCAACCACTACCTGTGGTGAGCACCCCGTTCGAACGGGTGGGGATGGATATCGTGGGGCCCCTGAACCCCCCCACGAAAACTGGAAAGAAATTCATTTTGACCGTCATTGACTTTGCGACACACTACACGGAAGCGTTTGCCTTGTCCTCCATCTCCGCCAGCCATCTCGCTAAGACTTTACTCTCTCTCTTTGCCCGCCTAGGAATGCCCCAGACTATTGTCTCGGACTGTGGGACTGGGTTTGTGTCCAAGCTGTTCCAAAAAATGTGGGAGTTGGGCGGCGTTGCACACCTAACCTCAGTGCCTTATCACCACGAAACCAATGGACTCATTGAGTGGTTCAACCAAACTCTGGGGAAGATGATCCGCGCCTATGCCTCTCAGCATCCGGGAGATTGGGACCAGGCACTGCCTTACTTACTGTTTGCCTACCGAGACGCCCCCCAAGAAAGTTTAGGGTACTCCCCAAATGAGCTAATGTTTGGACGGGAGCTGCGGGGACCCCTGGCATTACTATGAGCGGAGTGGGAGGGGGGCATAGCAGCTACACCCATGCCCGTACACGCCTTCATGCAGCGGCTGCAAAACACCCTTAGCGAGGTCCGGCAGACCGCACAGCAGCACCTGAGGGCAGCCCAAGAGCAACAGAGTGAGTGGTACAACAGGACAGCGGTACCATGGTCCTTTGAAGTTGGGGAAAAGGTGCTGGTCCTGAGGCCCCTCAGGACTGACAAGCTGTGCCTAAAATGGGATGGGCCAGCCGTGGTGACCGAGTGGGTGGGGGAGGTCAACTATAAAGTTGTTTTTCCGGACCGCCCCACAATGCACAAACTGTACCATGTAAATTCGTTGAAATTGTATCATGCTAGAAATGCCAGTGTGATGAGTATGCATGCATATACGGAAGAAGGTCTGTTGGATGGGGATCTGCTGGGGGAATGGGAACAAGAGGGATGGGGGCTGGAAGCACTCGAATTGTCCCCCTCACTGTCTGAAACCCAACAAGCCGAGGTACGGGCAATGTTAGAAGACTTCGCCCCCATGTTCTCAGACCGTCCGGGTCGGACCCCCCTCGTACAACATTCCATCCTCACGGGGGACAGTCCGCCCATCCAGTCCCCCCCGTACCACGCTGTGGGTCCCCATGCTGAAGCCATTGCCAAAGAAGTGCAAGCAATGTTAGAGCTAGGCGTCACTGAACCTAGCTCCAGTCCCTGGTCGTCCCCAATCGTGTTGGTAGCTAAGAAGGATGGTGGGGTGCGCTTCTGCTGTGGACTATAGGAAGGTGAACCGGGTGACTGTCCCCGACCCCTATCCAATCCCGAACATGGATGTTCTGCTAGAACGGCTAGGGCGGGCCAAATATATCACCACCCTGGATCTGACCAAGGACTACTGGCAAGTTCCCTTGGATCCCGATGCGGTGTTGAAGTCAGCTTTTGTCACCCACCTGGGGCTGTTCCAGTTCACTGCCCTCCCTTTTGGGGTCCGAAATGGATCCGCAACCTTCCAGAGACTGGTTAACGGGCTCCTAAATGGGTTAGGGGAGTTCGCCTGTGCCTACTTGGATGACATTGCCATCTTTAGCTCCACTTGGGAGCAACACTTAGAACATGTCCGCACCGTTTTCCATAAGATCCGTCAAGTCGGATTAACGGTGAAGGCAAAAAAATGCCAGGTCAGGTGGGGGAGGTCGAGTACCTCGGACATAGAGTGTGTGTGTGGGGGGGGGGCAACATCAAACCCCTAGAAGCCAAGATTGAATCAGTAAAAATCTGGCCCCAACCACAGACGAAAAAGCAGGTCCAAGCCTTCCTCGGGCTAGCTGGCTATTACAGGAAGTTTGTGCCTCATTTCAGCCAGCTGGCTGCCCCCCTCACGGATCTGTGTAAAAAGCAGTACCCAACCAAGGTCCAGTGGTCGGAAGCCTGCCAACGTGCGTTTGATGGGCTGAAAGCCTGCCTGGTGGCAGCCCCCATCTTACGAGCACCCGATTTCGATGCCCCCTTTATCCTACAAACTGATGCCTCTGAGGCAGGGATGGGGGCTGTCCTGCTACAGGAAAGCGAGGGTCAGGGGTTGTGCCCGGTTGCCTACCTCAGTAAGAAACTCCTGCCCTGGGAACGCAGTTTGGCCACCGTAGAGAAAGAATGCCTTGCAGTGGTATGGGCAATTACCAAACTCCGGCCCTACTTGTGGGGGCAGGCCCTTCAAACTGCAAACCGATCACTCCCCCCTGTGCTGGCTCGACCGGGTGAAGGGCTCCAACCAGAAACTTCTCAGATGGAGCTTGGCGCTGCAAGACTTTGATTTCTCAGTCGAGCATATCAAGGGCAGTGCCAACATCTTGGCCGATGGGTTGTCCCGGGCTTTCTCTCAAGAGGAAGGTAGATGGAGATTGGGGTGGGCAGAAACCCCAACCCCATCTTCCCCAAAAGGGGGGATGTGAAGAGAAAGCCATAGCCCCCCCCCCACACACACGTATATGCACACATACCGCAAGATAGCATCAGACACCCAAGAATCACAATAGGAGTCATTAACATGCCCCCTGGCAAGTCCTTGGTCTGGCAGCCGAAGGAGCTGTGGAATATTCATTCCCAGGTGTTGGATAGAAGAAAGGAACAGCCAAAGACTCCTAGGTGCCGGGCAAACAAGAAAAACCAGTCGTGCCAGGAGGGGGCACGACAAGAAGGAGGGGGCCCAACAGAGGGTATAAAGACCAGGGTCAGTGGCGGGAAAAGGGTTGTTGGTCGTGAGGCTGCAAGGTCCATGGCTCAGGCCAAACCACCTTCAACCCTGGGGGAGCTCCCAGTGAACAACGCTAACATAGAACAGCCCTTTTGGAGTTAAGCGGCTTTCTAGGAACAAGGCATTTCCAGGTACGACTGTCTGTATTGCTTTTGCGGCTCGCTACCAGCTCAATTGTAGGTGTGTGCTTAGCGTGGTGCTTTGTATATGTTCTGTTACGCTCCATTAAACTCTGTTTACCCATAACAGTGTAGTAGCGTCCATTCAAAACTCGGTCTCCTCGCTTTGCCTGCGTTATAATTGGTCGCGGCTTCTGCCAGAGAGCTGCGTACCGCTGATAGAGGGCTACCCGAGTCCGGGTTAACCCCTGAGTGGCCGAACCCGCCAAGAAGGACAGTTGCAGTCTTTCTCCACAAGATTCAATCAAGCCAGCCAGGACAGAACAGTAAAAATCACACAGAGTTGCAACGGGGAGCTTCCTCTTTCATCATGTTCCCTGGATAGCCAGGAGTCTTTAATTCATTGATTCAGGCTGCAATCCTATACACAGTTACCTGGGAGTAAGTTCCATTGCAGTCAATGGTGCTTACTTCTGAGTAGACAGGCCTAGGATTGGGCTGTTAACGTATTGATATGCTGCCCTTCCAAAGGATGCCTTTGGACAGGCATCCAAAGAGGTGGCTGTCAAGGTCAGTTGAATAACAGAGATACAGGAGATCAACGCAGAAAGAACAAACCACACAACGCAGCAGATGATCTGCAGCATACATAGGAGCACAGAAAGCTGACAGACCAGGTAAGAGCATTTGTCCATCAACCTGGCTATTGTCTATCCCAGCCTTCCGCAACCTGACCTCCTCCAGATGTGTTGTACTACAACTCTCAGCATTCCCCAGCCAGCATGGGTGGGGATGCTGGTACTTGTAATCCAAAACACCTGGAGGGCACCAGGTTGGGGACGGCTGGTCTAAGAGCATAAGAAGAGCCCTGCTGGATCAGACCAAGGGTCCATCTAGTCCAGCATTCTGTTCACACAGCGGCCAACCAGCTGCCTCTTCTCTGAGGCTTTGATTCTTCTTTCACATCTCCTCCCCTTTTGCATAGCAGCCCTTCCCTATCCCGTTGCCTTCTAGATGTGTTGGGACTACAACTTCCACCATCCCCAGGCAGCATGGCCATTCTGCCCGGACACAGTGGGAGCTGCTGCAGGTTGGGGCAGGCTGCCATGCTGGCCAGGGATGATAGGAATTGTAGTCCAAAGACATCCAGAGGGCACCGGAGTGGAGAAAGCTGCTGTACAGAATCATCAATCAGCACACAGGTTCGTATTCTAAAGAAGACTTACCGTATTTTTCGCTTCATAAGATGCACTCCCCCCCCCCCAAATAGGGGGAAATGTCTGTGCGTCTTATGGAGCGAATATTGTAAACCAAAAATTTATTTATTTTTTTACATACCTCCCTCTGCGCACCTCCAACTGGTCCGGCGGAACAGTGGAGGGCTCCTGGGCGGAGCGGGGCAAGCCCCCGCCTCTCAGCTGATTCCCCCCTAGGCGGCCGCTTAACAGCTGATTCCCCGCCGAACAGCTGATTCGGCAGCAGCTCAGTTGGTTCTTTGCCAGTTTGCCACCGCGGCGCCCCCCCCGCCACCCAGCAACAGGGACGTGAGCGGGCGCGTGGCGACCTCCGGAGCCCACCGGCCCTGCCCCACCTGTCAGCAGGAGGAGGAAATAAATTACCTCCAACGCAGCAGGTCCAGAAAGCAGAGGGTAGCAATGAATGATTATATATATACAGTTTTATTGTAGAGTAACAGAGTATATAATTGCAGTCTCCCTGTACAAAGGGAGCTTACCATACAGTAGTAGTAGCAGTTGTTTCTTATCCAAGGCACAGTAACACACCGTAGGCTTGCAGCAACAGAGTAGCTACTGCAGCAACCTAGAGCACAGCTCAGCTGTCTTAAGTAGCAGCTAAATGGTGCCTCACCCTGTTCACAGGTGCAGGCACTTGCATGCCTTCACTGTGAGTCAAAACTTACGTTGTTGGTATTTCGTGTAACATCACATCCCCCTGCTTTTCGTGTACACATCACACCGGCAAAGTTTTTCAATACAACAGCATCAGTTTTGTCAATTTTTGATGCTGTTCTTTTCCGATAGGTTTTGAAAGAAGATCTGCAGGAATTTCATTCCCTGCCAAATATAGGACTTCTATCAAACCATCCCTGATGCATTCCTTTGCATGGTTCATTTTAATGTGTAAATATTTTGTCCTTTGCTTATTGCTTTCAGTTCTTAGAATTGCAATGCTGGCCTGATTGTCCTGATATACTTTCACAGGTTTACTAACATCAACTTTGGCATCTTTAAACAATTGTAACAGCCACTCAATATTTACAATCGCATAGCGTAGTGCATTAAGTTCGGCTTCGGTCGAACTTAAGCTTACAGTTGGTTGCTTTTTACAAGACCAATCAAATAAAGCATTGTTAAAAAAATAACAAACACCAGACGTGCTCTTGCTATCTTTGCTATCGCTACCAAAGCTTGCATCTGCGTGGATTTGTAGACCTCCTGTACGCTGATTTGTGAAACGTAACCTGAAATGTAATGTTCCTTTCAGGTAGCGTACAACCCTTTTCAGTGCTTTCCACGACTGCTCTGTGGGGTTTATGGTTTGTCTGCTTAGCAGATTTATACTAGCCGCAATATCTGGTCTTGTGTCCTTTGCTATAAAGCTCAACTGCCCTAGCACACTTCTATACAATGTGACATCCTCAAATTGCTTGATGTCATCCAGTGATTGGAAATCTACAATCATTGGTGTTTCTACTGTGTTGGCATTGTCTAAATGTAATTTTTCGATTACATCTTTAATTTTCTTAGTTTGATGCACTAAAACACTGCCTTCTTGGTCTGTCTCCACTTCTAAAGAAAAATAATTGGTTACATCACCAAGACATTTTAATTCAAAATGGGTTTGGAGGTCTTGCACCAACTTATCATATTGTTTTTTCTCAGACCAGAAAATCAAAAGGTCATCAACATAACACAGGATATACATTCTATGTTTATGCTCTTCCTTAATAAATAAACACTGGTCTGCTATACCTTGCACAAAACCCAAATTAATTAAAGTTTTAGTCAAAACTGTGTTCCAACACCTGGCAAATTGTTTTAAGCCATACAAAAATTTTCTCAGCTTGCAAACAAAATTCTTTTTCACCTTTTATTTTGCATCCTCAGTATATGGTCCTCTAATTTCTTCATCATTGAAGGGCTATCTTCCTCTTCAAACTCTCTATAATCCTGAGGCTCAAAAAAAACTGTTCCTGTGAATTCGTCTTGATATCTAACAGGACGTTTTTTAACTCGTTTTGTTCTACACACACCCCTCCGTTCCTCATCAGAGTTCTCAGGTTCCTTTTTAAGTGAAACAGTACCTATTGTGAATAAAGGTTTCTGTTCATCTTCATCACCTGAATTTCTTGGGGTTTCAGTATCAGATTCTTCTGACTGGTATGGGGTATTTTTTAACACTTTCATACTCTGATTCTGAATCTGAATCTGTGTCTGAATCTGAATCTGCCTTTGAATTATCAGAGGCAGTACTTCTAATTGGATATGGTTGAAAAATTCCAACACCCTCCCAATTAACGTTGCACTCAACACTCCTGGTTAGTCTTATAGTTTGAGTGTCAGTCATAAGAACACGGTATGATCCTTTCTCATAACCAAGAAATGTTCCTTGCAATCCTCTTTTGTCTAACTTTTGACCTTGGGGTGTGTGTACCCACATGTCAGAACCAAAAATTCTGAAATGTTTAACTGAAGGCTTCCTGTTATACATTTTCTCATATGGTGTACACTTGAAAACAGAACTGAAGCTTCTATTATGAACATAATTGAAACAATTAAGAGCTTCTGCCCAAAAAACATCAGTTAGTTTTGCATCATGCAATAGAGTTTTCAAACCTTGCAAAAGAGTTTGATTGGCCTTTTCACACAATCCATTCTGCCAAGGAGAACGAGGACTTGCAACCATATGCTCAATTCCTTGCTCACTGAGAAAAGCATTAAATTGTGCTGAACAAAATCCCCCCCCCCCAATCTGTGAAGAAACAGGTAACATGGGAACTATGCCTGTTCTTTACCCAGGCATAGAATGCTTTGAACTTGTCCAGAGCTTCTGCTTTCCTTTGTAACATGTACACAAAGGTGTATCTTGTATACTGATCAATGAGCACCATAAAATAACGTGCCCCACCTCTGGAAGTTGTCAGAGGTCCTACGAGATCACCGTGTACATATTGAAATGCCTTTTCAGCTTTTCTCTCAGTTTGAATCCCCTTTCGAGCTTGCTTTACTTTGTTTTGAGCACAGGATATACATTTCATGTGACAATCACATTTCTTTAAATGCATCCCTTCAACTATCTTTTCCATTTGTTTTACAGCTTGGAAATTTAAATGCCCAAACTTTCTATGATAACTATGAATGCAATTATCATGCAATGCTGCATTTGATTTTAAATTCATGGTTGTTGCTTCACAACCTTCATTTTCTTTATCATTGTTACTAACACAATATGATATAAGAAACAAACCATCTTTCAGTTTACCATACAAAAACACTTTACCATTTTTCAGTATTTCACATTTAGTTGCATTAAACCTGACAACAAAACCTTGCTCTGTGAGCTGAGAAATACTTAGCAAGTTTTCAGATAAATCAGGAGCATATAAACAATTTCTTATGGTTGTATTCAAACCTTTCAGAAACACAGTCCCATGCCCTTCACTGTTGAACACTTGCTTGTTGGCCAGATGAATAATGCCCTTTTGCCTTGTAATAGACTGGAACAACCACTCATCTTTACAAATATGTCGAGTAGCTCCACTGTCTATTACAAAATGGTCCCATTTCTTCGTTGCAGTGGACCTAGTAAACAGTGCTTTTGTTGCAGAAGAAGAAGGCTTTGAAGACTGTGGTGCCCCCTGCTGTTTCTTCTTACTTTTGCAGTCCTTTCGGAAATGACCAGTTTTGCCACACGCAAAAAAACCACCACACCTTTAAGGCTGTTGCTTGCTCCTCACCCCTGCTGTTTGCTACAGGCTTCTGAGCAACCTCAGAGTTATTTTTACAGTTTGTAGCAGCCCTTCTGTCAACCTCAGCCATGAGCCTTGCTTGAACAAGCTCTACAGTCAATTGTGCTGCAGGCAAAGTAGCCAATTGAGCAGCTACTGACTCAAAGCTGTAGTCCAGGCTGGTTAACAGTATGTAGCAAAACTGCAGGTCAGGGATTTCTATGCCTCGGGACAGCAGTTCAGCTCTCAGTGAACGCAGGTGTCTTAAATGAGCAGACACATCCCCACCTGGTGATAGTTCAGCCCGGTAAAGTTTCTTAAAGAAAATAATAGCTGACCCAGTTTCTCTGCGAAGGTGGATGGTCTGCAACGCTTGCCACATCTGTTTCGCTGTTGTCTTCCCACGTATGTTCACCAACTGTTGGTCAGACACCGCCAGAGTGATTAAAGCCTTTGCTTTAACGTCAGCCACAGTCCAAGCTGCCGAAACAGCCGCAGGAGGGTCATCAGTTACTGCATGCCAAACATTCTCCAGCCTGAGATAAGCCTTCATCCGATGACTCCACATTGTGACATTTGAGTCATCCAGCTGAGGGAAGGTGAAACCCTTTCCCCGATATTCAGCCATACTGCTAGCTGCAATTCAGCCAAATGATTTATAGGCTGCTCTGTACTCAAAACAATATACAGCAATATAAATCAAACTGCTTCCTCTCTGGATCCTAGGACCTTTAAACTGGGCCCATAACCAATGTCAGCAGGAGGAGGAAATAAATTACCTCCAACGCAGCAGGTCCAGAAAGCAGAGGGTAGCAATGAGTGATTATATATATACAGTTTTATTGTAGAGTAACAGAGTATATAATTGCAGTCTCCCTGTACAAAGGGAGCTTACCATACAGTAGTAGTAGCAGTTGTTTCTTATCCAAGGCACAGTAACACACCGTAGGCTTGCAGCAACAGAGTAGCTACTGCAGCAACCTAGAGCACAGCTCAGCTGTCTTAAGTAGCAGCTAAATGGTGCCTCACCCTGTTCACAGGTGCAGGCACTTACATGCCTTCACTGTGAGTCAAAACTTACGTTGTGATGTTACACGAAATACCAACACCGCCCGCTGGCGGAAGAGAGGAGGGCTCCTGTGTAGAGCGGTCCAGAGCGCCGGAGCAGGGTACCGTCACTTCCGCCACGCCGGAAGTGACGCGATGGGATCAGCGCGGGCGGCGAGGGCGGCTCTCTGCGCCGCGCCGCCACCAGGACCGGGTAGGCCCGCACGAGCCGATTGCCTATCCTCTGCTCACCTCTTTTCCCCTCCTATTTGCTGCTGCCAAGGTATTGCGTGTGGCCCTGATTGTCTCTTTCAAAGCCTCAAAAGGTTGCTGCTGGTCCTTTGCAGCCAGGAGGCTCCATGACTTGAATGCATCAGCTCAGGTCTGCCTTATACTGGGCAGTGCAGAAATGACTATGCATGCAGGCGGGACCCAGCGCAGGTGGCAGGGTAGGCGTGGGGGAGCCGGGAAGAGGTCGGCGCGTCGCCGGGGTGGGGGGAAAGGAGAAATTTTTTTTTCTTATTTTCTTCTTTTAAAATCTAAGTGCATCTTATGGTCAGGTGCGTCTTATGGAGCGAAAAATGCGGTACTTGCCAGATTGTTTGCATTTGACTCAGGACAAAAGAACAGAAGAGAACAGAGAGAACATAAGAGGAGCCCTGCTGGATCCGACCAAAGGCTCATCTAGTCCATCCTGTTCGCACAGTGGCCAACCAGCTGCCCACGGGGAAATCCAGAAGCAGGACATGAGTGCAACATCACCCTGCTGCCAATGTTCCCCAGCAACTGGTGTACATAGGCATATTGCCTCTTGATACTAGAGGTAGCACACAGCCATCCGGACGAGTAGCTGTTGATAGCCTTCTCCTCCATGAATTTGTCCAATCCCCTTTTAAAGCCCTCCAAATTGGTGGCCATCACTACGTCTTGTGGAAGCGAATTCCATAGTTTAACTATGCGCTGTGTGAAGAGCTTCGGCTGTGGGGCGGTATAGAAATGAAATAAATGAAAGAAGTCCTTCCTGGTCTATTCTGACCGATAGCTGTCTTTCCCATCACTCGCCATTCCCTGGCCCTTTCTAACTGGAAATCCTGGGAATTGAACCTGGGACCTTCTGTTGTGATATGTATCACATTACCAGCTGCAACACATTGTTTACACATGGAAGGGACAGAATGGCGGGGTAAACAGGTTTATTATGTCTTTCTAGAATCTCGTGTTTTCACAGGGGTTACTAGAGTGTGAGAGCAATATGAGCTAGTCACATGGTTTGTATGTTCTGATGACGTGTTAACTTGTTTTCTGTCTGAAGCCATTTTAGAGAGAAGCTGAACTGCTTTCTTTCTTCTTCTTCTTGTTCTTCTTCTACATGGTACAGCTTGCTGGACTTGTTACTGCTACAATGTAACGTCTTTGCTGAAGTGGAGTGAGCTCAACTTACTCCACTGGATGTAATGCTTGCTATGCATTTATACTCTGCACATGGACTGTAACTAGGAAATGTATACTCTGTAGAACTTTACTTGCTAATTGAATAAACAGGTAGAATTAGACCTGTGGTGTTTACAGAGTGTTTCCTGACTCCATGGATTAATCTGCAATGGAAAAGCTTTGTTGGTTCACTGGCACACACGCTGCACGCTGCCTGCGGGAAAAGGGAGGTGAGATCTGGAAGATCTGTGTGTGGAATGTACAGGCGTCTGCTAGCACACAGACAAGGATTATAAATCTCCCAACCCGCACACACTTTGCTCAGGTCCAGTTCGAACCTTCTCCATGCAAAGCATGTGCTCTACCACTGAACTACAGTCCCTTGCATCAGAAGTAATCAGCAAACCATGTAAGAGCTGAGTTGATGTTGAGCACACTGAAAGAGAAACGTGTTAGCCTGGCGTCTGAACTGCAATAAGGAGGGGGTCCATGTTTGGATTACTGTCATGCACTCTATGCAGGGCTGTCCCTGGAGACTGGCTCAGAAATTGCAGCTAGCACAGAATGCAGTGGTGGGCCGTCGAGCAGGACACCTGGCCATGTACATGCCACACCTATGCAGAAAGAACAGCATGGGGCAACCTATTTGCAACTGAGCCATGCTCAAGGTTTTATTGTTGCTGTATAAAGCCCTAAACAACTCAGGACCAGGTGACCCAAAAGACCACTTTCCCCTGTATGGACCCATTAGATCACAGATCTTCAGAGGAGGCAGCGTTGGCTGTGCCACAACCTGTAGATTGCTATCTAGCGGGGTGTCTTTTGGTAGGCTGTTTTGTTACTGTCTTTTGGATTTTATTTCTTGTGTAAGCTGCTTTGGAGGCTTTTGGGTGGGAAAGCAACCTTTCAAGTCATGGTCATAGTCAATGTATTTATATACCACATTTTCCACAATATACTGTGCTCAAAGCATGTCACAAAACAAAGAGCCATAATTATAATACATTACAATACAACATTAAAGGTGCAATCCTGTACATGTTTAGACAGAAAAAAGTCCTACAACTCCCAGCATTCCACAGCCAGCATGTGGAGTTGTGGGATTTTTTTCTCTCTAAACATGCATAGGATTGCGCCTTGACTCAACTAATTCAATAAATAATAATATAGATGAAATAAAATGTCTGACCAAGATCAGCTCCACTTTTTCTGGGGCACAGGGGGCACATCAACCAAAGACGTGCATATACACCCCTGGCCACAGCCCTTACCCTTACACCTGGGAACAAAGATGGGTCCAGGAGCACTGCCGAGCTGCAAACTTCACCCTGCAAAGGGAACACAGTCTTGTCCAAAACAGGCAATCCCTGTTTAAAAGCGCACCAGGGATTCCCTCGCAGCGCAGCCTGGGTGAACGATTGCGCTGGCGCTCCAGTCCACATGTATGCTCACCACCCAGCGGCTGGCAGGTGAACCCGTCCACTGGCTGCCTCCGAGAGAGTGCAAGGAGGGCCTGGACGCCTGCACCGTCCGGTCTGCTATTGCTGAATCATAAATGCAAGTTCTCACTTGCTGCTGCACCACTGAGCAGTGACCACGCACGGATGAGCTCACCCGTCAGCCTGTAAACAAGAGCCGGGCCGTCCCTAAGGAGGAGCAGACGTTTTTGATAACAGGTGAAGATACTGGACCACCCATGATCCCTCCAAGACTACCACTGGGTGTTGGCGGGACAACGCCAATCTCCATCCACTCATTCTGCAGTGTAGGAAGCTTGGGGGGGGGTGTCTCCCCATCCGTGTATGATGTTTCACAGGGTGGAGAATGAAGCCTCCTCACCCACATTACAATGTGTTGTAGCAGGGAGGGGATTTGGACCTTCCCAACTGACTTATAGGATCATAGAGTTGGAAGGGACCTACAAGGCCATTGAGTCCAACCCCCTGCTCAATGCAGGAAACTAGAGGAGGGGTCTCCCATCCAAGTAATAACCAGGCCTGACCCTGCTTAGCTTTCCACACTCAGACAAGCTGAGCCAGCGTGAGCCACATGATGACACAGTGGAGGGATTTGGGTCTTCCAACCCATAGATGTGTCACGGAGGGGGGGATTTGAGCCTCCACGCCCATATCATGTGGTGTTGCGAGGTGGGGATTTGGACCTCCATGCCCCTGTCATGATATGTCGTGGGGTTTCTGCACCTCCCTGCATGTGTTATCAGGTGTCATGGTGTGGGGAATGGATGGATTGGGGCCTCCACGCCTACATTATGATGAGTAATTGGATAATGGGAACATATGAAGGAAAGCGCCGCCTCGCTGGATCAGACCAAAGATCATCACATTCTGTTTCCAACCCTGTCCAGCTCTGGAAGCTCCCAAGCTGGACCTAAAGGTGGCGGCTTACCCTGTTGTTCACAGCAACTTCTTTACAAGGAAAGGCTACGGTATCTGGGCCTTTTTAGTTTAGCAAAAGATACAACCAAGGGGTGACACGACTGACAGAAGTTTATAGAACTATGCATGGTGAGAAGCAAACGGATAGAGAGAAGTTTTTGCCCCTCCCTCTTAATACTGGAATTCATAGGGACATCCAATGAAACTGATCTACCCACCCAGAGTCCTGTTTCCGACAGTGGTCAGCCAAATACTTCTGGGAAACTCACAAGCAAGATGTGAAGGGAGTAGCCCTTCTCTCTTCTTTGCCCCAGTAGCAATAGGTACTCAGAACTGCCATTTAGCTATCGTGGACAACACCAGCTGATAGACCTATCTGAATATATGTAATCTGCTTCCAAAGCAATCTAAAGCAGCCTAATCTGCTGGCTGGACATGATGGGAGTTGCAGTCCCAACACATCTGGAGGGCGCCAGGCCAGGGAAGGCTGATCTAAAGCCATATTCAAGCTCTGGTTTTCATGCAATTCAGATCGTGTGGCGAGACATGGCAGGGCTGAATGTGCTCACCCTGCCCCCGCTGTCACATCCCACACCAGCCTCTCCTTGCTGTTTGTCTACACGTTGGGGGACAGTCTGAAGGAGGGAAGCCTGCCCAGCGTATGTAGGCTGTCCGCCTGAACTAGAACCTCGTCTCTCTCCACGCAATCGGAATCGTGCAGAGTCTTAACGCCTGAACACAAGTCAAACTAGCGGCTAGCACCACATCTTGCAACAGCGACTTCCATAAATGAATCATGCACTGTGTGAAGAAGTCCCTTCTTTTGCCTGTCTCGATTTTCCTGTATGGTCCCCTTCATCCTCACAACAACCCTGCGAGGTAGGATATGGTAGGTTGAGGGAGGGAGAATGGCCCCAAATCACCAAGCTGGCTTTGGAGGTGAGTGAAGATTTGAATGCAGGTCTCCCGGCTTTAACACCAATATTCTAACTACTACAGCACACTGGCTCTTAATGCAAACATTTTACGGAGGGCGGGAGAGAGATAGATACCTATTCTACATTTGCAAGGGCTTCTAGCTTGGTAGCAAACACTCCCAATGCCTCTTAGTTGGGATCTGGTAGTGAATTGATGATTGGAATTCTAGGTTGGAAGGGGTCCTGGGCAAAGCATCCTGCACTGGGCCCCCTCCTCTGTCAGGGGGCCCTGCGGGGGGCTAACCAGGCTGCAGTGGCAGCACCCCAAGCAGTGCCAGGTGGTGGGCCCATCTGGGTGGGGGTGGGGCCCACCTGCTATTTTAATTTCCTACAATACTCCAGAGCGACACTAGGTTTGGAACATTATGGGGAATTAAAAGTGTGGCTAAATACAGTTACCTGGTGCTGCATGGAGTGCTGGACCAGAAAAAATAATAATTAAGGAGGGCAGAGCAGGCATTAGCAGTGCCCCTCCAGGGCACTGGGGTCCTGGTAGATACCCAAGGATGCCAGGTACTGGTGCCAGATCTGGCCAGAGAAATGCTACATATTATAATTGGAGGGGGGGATTCTCTCTGTATGAACAACCCAGAAAACACAAGTTCCCCACACTCTGGGTGATAAATCAGACCAGATGCAAAAGCGAAGAAGAGATGGAGGAGACAGGAAAAAGGTGCCCTCAGAGATTGTATGGAACGAGAACAGAGGTTTGCGGTAGGAAGCAGAGGGGATGAGAAGGACGTGGTAAACTGGAGTGGGGGTGTGTGTGAACTGGATTAAATACTATAAGCGAGGGAGGAGACGTAACAGCAAAGAGAGGTCAGACAGGGGTGCGGTGGAGTGACAGAAAGGCGGGTGGGGGGAACCCAGACAATTATGGAGGAGCGGGCTTTCGGCAAAACCTAGCAAAGAGCTGTCAAGGAATGACAGACACTTCTGCTTATTCGCCACCTCTTCTAAGAGCTTCAGGCCAGGAGGGCATTTCGTGATTTTGATGTTGGAGGAGGAGGAGGAGGAGGAGGAGGTTGGGGCGGGGGGGGAGGGGGAGAGAGAATCTAAAAGGCATTGGACAGCTCCTTTTTAATCTACTGCATGCCACCACACAGCAATCAAAGGAAAAGCCATGTCCTTCCTTTGTTCCCAACATTATGTCATTCCCCCCCCCCCCCGCCAAACCAAGCAAAGCCAACCCTTCTCGTTTAGCATTTTCCCTTGGTTTGGATTGAATCGTGGCTCCTGCTGAGATCAGCACTGCAGGCAATCCCCTGATCTGGGTGGGTTTGGGGGGGGATTCCTTATCTCTTTGGGACGACATGCTCCCCCCCTTCTCCGCCTCCCCTTCTCTCCTGGCCTCCCCACATCCCACCTTCTAGATCTGCACTCAACTCACCTCCTGCCAGCTGCAGACGCTGGAAAGGCGCAGCCCACCCACAGATGGCCAAGTTTAGGCAATCCCAAAAGGCTTCGGAGGGGCTACTGCTCCTACTGTAGCTGCTTCCTCCAAACCAAGAGGGAAGGACAGGAAAAGGAAACACACACCGCAGCTCACATTTCCGGGCTTGTCTAGGCGTCTGACTCGGTCAGATTAACCCCACGAGGAGCAGAAGCCGCTGCTGCTGCTATTGCACTCTGAGCGCTCCAGTTTTCTAAAATGGGAGGTTTGTAGTCTTTTGGAGGGTCATGTCTCCTCAGCTCTAACTCCCCCCCCCAAAAAAAACTGCCTCCCTGAAACGGCACAAGTATTCGTGCTCCCTCAATTGAAGGGGCTGTGCTTTGCTGGTACTGGTAGGGCACTCTGCTCATGTTCAGGGACACTAATTTCAATCCATTTCATTTATTACATCTCTATATCGCCCAATAGCCGAAGCTCTCGTGTGGTTTATAAAGATTAAAACATTTAAAATACATTATAAAAACCATATACATGCAAATATATCCAACGCAGAGAGAGATGCATATTTATTTATTTACTATATTTATGAATCGCCCATCTGGCCAGACATCCGGCCACTCTGAGCGATGTACAGTCCAATAAAATACAAGGGTATTCAAGACCTGATTAAAACTGCATCATATGCTGCCAAATGCCTGAGAGAAGAAGGAGGTCTTAACCTGCCGCCAAAAGACACTCTTGGTGTGTGAGCTCCCGGTTTTGTGCTTTCTCAATGTGGCTGCTCTGTACATGTTCCACCGCACTCACCGAGTACAAGCTGTTTATTTATTGAGTTGAATTGTACCCCACCTTTCCACCAAGTGCTCATGGTGGTTAACAATAATAACAAAAATTTTAAATAAAATATTTAGTTAAAAGAATCATAAAACAAATAACATTTTTTTTAAAAGAAGACACATCTGCCAAGTCTGAAACGTGGGTATAATAATACAGACCCACCTTACAGGGTTACTATAAGGATTAGAGTCCATATAGGAGAAGAGGCTGGAGCTTTAAGAGCCCTTCAGTTTTTTATGGTTTTAGAATAATAGAATGGTAGAGTTGGAAGGGGCCTATAAGGCCATCAAGTCCAACCCCATGCTCAGTGCAGGAAACCAGGTCAAAGCATCCCTGACAGATGGCTGTCCAGCTGCACCTTGAATGCCTCCAGATTGGGAGAGCCCACCACCTCCCTAGGTAGTTGGTTCCATTGTCTTATTGCTCTAACAGTCAGGGAATGTTTCCTGATGTTTAGGTGGAATCTGGGTTCCTGTAACTTGAGCCCATTATTCCGTGTCCTGCAAACTGGGATGATCAAGAAGAGATCCTGGCCCTCCTCAGTGTGACATCCCTTCAAGTACTGGAAGAGTGCTATCATTTCTCCCCTCAGTCTCCTCTTCTGAAGGCTAAACATGCCCAGTTCTTTCAGTCTCTCCTCATAGGGTAGTGATGGCGAACCTATGGCACGCGTGCCGCAGCTGGCACGCAGGGACCTCTCTGTGGGCACTCGAGCCATTGGTCGCCAGATCGCGAAAAGATCGTCCCCTTCTGCATTCAGCGTCGGGTTTCCATAGTAATTCCTCTCCACTCATTCCTCGCTGGCCTCCACAGGCAGGCACACTCCAACATCTCCACCCCCAGAAGCGGACTGCGCAGGCACCCAGCCCTCCTTCTAACTGAACAGACAGCTCAGAAGCACAGCGCGCGCACGCCCAAATCTTTGCGTGCCCGGTGAAGAGCCATGCCCTGAGACAGAGCGGGGCGCGATTAGCTAGTGCCCCCTCTTCCTTCCTGCCAAATTTAAGGCACTTTGAAATAAATAAGTTGGTTTTGTGTTGCAGTTTGGGCACTCGGGCTCAAAAAGGTTCGCCATCACTGTCATAGGGCCTTGTTTCCAGTCCCTTTATCATCTTTGTTGCCCTCCTCTGAACCCTTTCCAGTTTGTCTGCATCCAGTGTGGTGCCCAGAACTGGACACAGTACTAAAGGTGAAGCCTAACCAGTGCTGAGTAGAGGGGAACGCGATTTGGAAGCTATACTTTTATTAATGCAACCCAAAATAGCATTTGCCTTTTTTGCAGCCACATCACATTGCTGGCTCATATTCAGCTTGTGATATTAAGTTTTGTCTTGTAAACTGCCCAGAGAGCTTTGGCTAATAGGTGGTATAGAAATGTAATAAATAAATAAGTGCAACGTAAATATCAATAAAAACAAAATACAGTTGTGTGTTACCTTAACAGATAACATATCGTTGTGGGAGAAACTTTTCATAGGCTAGATGGCCTGCTTTCTCGGATGCATAACTGACCTACAAAAACCGTCTGCCACAATAACGGTACAATCCTGGGCACCATCTCCTCAGAAGTCAGTCCAATGGAGTTCAATGGGACTTACTCCCTGGTAAGTGTGTGTAGGATTGCTGCCTAAGGCATTACCTGACAGGTATTTCCTAACTGTGGATTTTGGTATTTTCCCTATGGATCAATGCAGCTTAGGGCACAATCCTATGCATGCTTAGACCCCAAAAAAAATAATCGCCTACAACTCCCATCATGCCCCAGCCAGCCATGTTGGCTGGGGCATAATGGGAGTTGCGGCCCTTGTTTTCTGTCTAACCGTACATAGGATTGTGCCCTAAGCTGCATTGATCCATGTAACAAAGTGTGGCATCTGCATTGGTCAACGTGCTTGTCCCTGATCTTCGATATGGCTCAAAATGAGGTCATCACGTTGGGACAATGGGAAAGGGCCTTACACCACTGGTCCACCGAACTCAGTATGGACTCCTCTGACTGGCAGGGGCTCTCTAGGGTCTCAGGCACAAAAATATTTTGCAGCCCTACCTGGAGATGCTGGCGATGGGCCCTTCTGCACGCAAAGCATGCACTCTTCCACTGAGCTATAGCCCCTCCATGGAGGTGGGAACCATCTATGCTTTGTCCTTTCAACTAGAGATGTCAGGGATTGAACCTGGAGCCTTTTGCATGCAATGTACGTGTTCTACCATTGAGCTACAACCCTTTCAAGTCAGCAAGCCCTCTTTGACCGTTGGCTGAGCTAGCCCTACTGCTGCCCCCTTGCCCATCAAAATGGATTTGGGGGGGAGGGATAACAGTGTGCCCCCTCTGAGCAACTGTGGATCAGGAGTTTGTTCCTCCAACTTTGGTCAGCCTGACTGTCTAGACCAGTGTTCTCCAACCTTGGGTCCCCAGATGTTTTTGGCCTACAACTCCCAGCATGCCCCAGCCAGTGTAGCTGGGAGTTGTAGGCCAAAAACATCTGGGGACCCAAGGTTGGAGAACACTGATTTAGGGTTCTTGGGTTATACTTCCTACCTTGACTGCTGGCAACAGGCAGGACAAAAACAATCACTGGGAAAGCTGCGGCCTGATTGGTCAGTCACTTTGGAATTTTCTCACCCTAGGGAAGCTCACCTGGTGACCAACTCTGATGTTTGTTAGCCCCAGGCAGATTCCATTTTATTCCCCCTAACCTTTTAATTTTTTGTGGAACAGATGTTACGCTGTCTTAAGTGTTTGTTTTCAACATTCTATATGTGTTTTGTTTTAATTAGTATTATTTGCAATTCTCATTTTTATATTGCGAGCAACAACACTTCTTGTCATTGAGGGATGGGGTTACAAATGTGTCAAACAAATAAATAAAACAAATAATATGCTCCATGTAGCTAGTCCCTGTTAAGTTCTGGGTGCTGAGCAATCAGTGAGGAGGGATGCTCAAGTAAGTCACTCAACTTTGGGTTGAACTCTCTCTAAACACTTTGGCTTGAATTCTCTCTAAACACTTTGCATTGAGCGCTCTCCAAAGGCTTTGGGTTGAATTCTCTCTAGACTGTCAGCAAGCTCCCCCCCCCCAAACCCCCACAACTCTTCTTACACATCTCAAAGGACTCTGGATTCAGGGGAATGCTACTCTGAATCTAAGGAATAGAGCAGGGGTGGGAATCTCAGGCCCAGGAGCCAACTCTGGCCTGCCTGGGGTCCCAATTCAGCCCCCCAGGGGGCCATGCCCTTTTCCCCAGGCCCCACCCCTTTCCCCCCAGCCACTGATCGTTCTCTGGCTTTTGTACAGCCCCCCCCCCCTGCCCTTAAAGGTTGACATGCCTCTTCTGAGGCTTAGTTACTGACAGTAAGAGCTTTAAGTTAAACTTTGCTGGTATTTTGGCCCCGCCCCTTTTGCCTTTGGGCCCCTCACCCACCCCTGGAATGCAGCTCCCCCGAGCTCCTCTGAAATGGAATTTGGCACTCGGGCTGAAAGAGGTTCAACACCCATGGAATAGACCCAAGGCTGGTAAAAGCTAGGAAGGGCTCTGCTTGTAGCTCAGAGTGGCAGGGGAGATTGAAGTGATAAGTTGTGTCAGTTCTGGGAAGTGGTGGGGCTCCCAAGGGAGAGTAACAGAACTCACAAATGTATGTCAGCATGAGGTGGGCTAAGCACACTCACTGCCAAGGGGAAAGGGTAGCAAATTTGGAGAAGGGCAGGAAAAGGATGGCCGACACTCATGGTTTGCCCAGTGTCTCATATCCTGAGAATTGAATTCATGAGCCATGAATTCAGATTAACCATCGAAAATGAATGGTTCATACAACACACAATTAGTTTCGGGAATTTGCGGCCACAAGATGTGCTTAGATGGTTGTGGATGGCTTATGTCACCGCCTGATCTTTGCGATCATCAGAGGCAAGACTCCTGATGGGGCCACACACTCCAGGGGTTCACCTCAGGAGCACTTGCAGAAGAGCAGCGTTACCAGATGTCATTAGACAGGCACCCAGAGTTCTGATGTTTAGACGCCTCCTCAAAATCCATCTCTTTGCACAGGCTTTCCCTGAAGGGTGACCCAGCCAGCCGTGGTCTGTAGCACACAGCAGTGTGTGCGGTTTTATCTGTGATTAGGGTTTCTTTTTTTAAAAAAATATTGTGCAGTTCTAAGTCGTATTGTTGTTTTGATGGTATGATAATGTACATTTACTGCTTTGAAGCTTTGTGGAAAGCAGTATATAAATCCGATTAATAAATAAATAATAAATAAACAAAAGGGGATTAGATAACTTAACAAGTGGGACCTGCAAAGTATGCAGTGTGCAGTGTTCAAGGGCTTTTCTATACAAGGCATTTATCCTACGCTCACCATTCCCTACTCAGTGTTTATGGGTTCTTTAGACAATGTCATGATCCTCCAGTTTCACTTCTGTGCACTTTCAACAAGTTTTTTTAGAGCAGGGAAAATGTGGTATTTAATTGTAAAAGCAAAAGAAACCGCTTTGTTCACTTGTGTATTTGCACTATTCTGCCATACCACAGTGCCACCTAGAGCTTATGTAGCGGAAAAGTAGGAAAGGAAATGCTCTTCATGTAGTGCTCGGATCTCAATCTACTTTCAATGAAACCAAAAGTAGATACAGCTGATTAACAGCCCTGTGTAGAAAAGCTCTCAGTCAGGCATGCCCTCTTCTATGAAACTCCATTCCATTTCCTCTCCCACCCAATTTCCCTGTTTTCTCCCTCAACCGTCAGTCAGAATTCCACAGCCACTGAGCATACTCAGTCCTCATGTGGCTGTTTGGGGGAGGGGGATTCCCCCCGGACATTTAGTTTTGTTTTTTTCATAAATATTTTTTGTACTTCTGTACCCCCACCAAGCCTGAATTGATAATAGTGCATTCTACCATGTCAGGATTCTACCACATCAATCCATTGCATGGGTAGACCAGTCAGAGAGGCCTCCTTGTGAGCAGCAGCCTGTTCATGAGCAAAGGCCTACTTAGGAGCAAGGCAAGCGAGCCAGGAAACAGGAATGGCTGAAGCGTCACATATAAAAGGCAGAATATGCTCTTGTCAAGCAGGCTCTTTGGAGCTCCAACGAAGGTTTTCTGAAAATCAACCCTTCCCTGAACAGCTTTATAATATACTCCTTTGTGCATTTGGAGAGAAATGTGCTGTTCACACACTCTAGACCAGGGGTAGGCAACTTGTGGCTCTCCAAATGTTTTGGCCTACAACTCCCATCAGCCCTAGCCAGTGTAGCCAATGGTGGGGGCTGATGGGAGTTGCAAGCCAAAGCATCTGGAGGACTACAAGTTGCCCACCCCTGCTGTAGACACTTAGGGCCAAGCTACACAGCTGGTGACAGGTACAAGTCACTGCCAAACAGAGACAAGATGCCTTGGGAAGGGCAAGGTCTTTTGTGAAGAAGCGGCAGGAAGAAGGGGGTGCTTCACCCTTCCTCTGACTGCCACTTTTCCTTGAAACATCCTTCCCTCCATACCTCCCCCCCCCCCACCTGCTGTTCCTTGAAAGGTAGAAGCACAGGCCTGTAACACTGCCTGGGGGAAAACTGATTGAGGGAAAAATAGATGGATGGGGGAAGGGTTAAGTATCCGCTCCTAAAGGCCACTTCTCTGCTGCAAATCGCTCCCTCCCCATGCAACTTTACAGCTGTTCAGCAATTAGAAGTCTTTAATTTTATGTCTTTAAAGGTCTGAGCTAGTACTGAGAATGTTCCCAGAAGGAAACATTTCACACAGTTCCAACCCCCAAATGTGTTTCCTCGTGTTTCATGAGCCACGATTTCTGAGCGAAGCTCTCCCCACAGTCTAAGCATTGGTACGGCTTCTCTCCCACATGCGTCCGCTTGTGCTGCGCCAGCTTGGATCTCCGGCTGAAGCTTTTCCCACATTCCAAGCACCGATACGGCCTCTCCCCTGTGTGCACCTTCTTGTGGTTGATCAGGTTGGAGCTGGAGATGAAGCTTTTCTCGCAGCTTGAACAGCTGTACGGCTTCTCCCCGGTGTGAATATTTTTATGCTCAGCAAGCTTGGACCGCGTGCCAAATCTTTTCCCACAGTCCGAGCACTGGTAGGGCTTCTCGCCCGTGTGCGTCCGTTTATGGTGTATCAGGTTGGACATGGAAATGAACCGCTTCTCACACTCAGAGCACTTGTATGGCTTCTCCCCCGTGTGGATATTCTTGTGTTCGATGAGGTTGGAGCTCTTGCTGAAGGTTTTCCCGCAGTCCGAGCAGCGGTAGGGCTTCTCTCCTGTGTGCACCTTTTTGTGATGAGTCAGGTTGGATCGAGAAATGAAGCTCTTCTCACACTCGGAGCATTTGTACGGCTTCTCTCCCGTGTGCGTCCCCTCGTGGATGAGGAGATCCGACCGTTGGCTGAAGCTGTTCTCGCAGTGTGGGCACTTGTACGGCTTCTCCCCCGTGTGCACTCGGATGTGCCTTATGAGGTGTGAGCTGGTGCTGAAGCTTTTCCAGCACTCGGTGCACTCATAGGGTTTCTCTCCTGTGTGGGTTCTCCCATGAACGCTGAGGGCCGCTTTCTTGTTGAAACTTTTGCCACAGTCCGAGCACCGGTAGGGTTTCTCTCCAGTGTGGATCCTCTCATGAACAGTGAGGGATTCTTTCCGATTGAAGCTCTTTCCACAAATGGTACATCTGTAGGGCTTCTCCCCAGTGTGGATTCTCTCATGTTTAAGAAGGCGTGCTCTGCAATCGGAGGTTTTCCCACAATAGGAGCATTCATAGTCCTTTTCTCCTGTTGGCGCCTTCTGATTCTGAAGGAGGCGAGAGCTCAGGTGGAGGCTTTTTCCATGGTCAGTGCCCATCTGTTTCCTCTTATAACTCAAGGTTCCCCCTTGTAACTCTTGGCCTCCTTCCTCACAAAGGAAGTCTCGTTTTGCTGTCTTCTCTGGGTGAGGTGCCACGTGTTTTTCCACTTTCTCCTGATTTCCAGACACCACTTGCTTCCCATGAAATGGGAAGACTTTCCCATTGGCTTTTCCCAACAGAGGGCTTTCGGGCTGAAGGTTCTTCTCCACTTGTGCCTTTACTTGGTCATCACCTGTTGGAATAAAGAGAGCATCATGAGACATGCCCCATATTGGAGAGGCCACACTTTGATGATGAAATAAAGAAGGTGGGGAGAGAAATGATAGAAATGATAGGTGGTGTAGTGGAGCCAGGTGCACAGGGATGCAGCGTCGGCACTTTTTTATGAGCAGGGATGCTGATGTCATCTGCCACCCCCCCTCAGACTTCCCTGTTTCCGCTGAGTTTGCCTGCTATTCCTCACAGAAGCTTGCAGTGGGGGAATGAATTTTCCCAGCAGCAATATATAGTTGCACTTGGCATACTTCGGCGCACCTCACTGACTCAAGATCCGAAAGCGGGCCGAGTCGGGGTTGTTTTTTGCAGCTTCCGCTTTTAAAGCGGGCTGCGATTTGCTTTTTTTTTTTTAAGGCAGGGAAATTTGCGTAAAATACGGCCACAAATTGCACAAATTGCAGCCGTAGGCAAATTGTGGCCATATTTTACGCAAATTGCAGTCGTATTTTGTGCAAATTTCTCTGCCTTTAAAAAAAATATACACAGATCGAGGCCTGCTTTAAAAGCGGAAGACCACATGGGTAGATGGGCTGGAATCTGGGGTGGGTGGGTGAGCTGGGCCAATCCACTGGATTTGGACCCCCCCCCCAAGCAGATTCCTTACACATCCTATTTTGGGGTGTCCTGATCCTGAATGGGCAATTAAGAACCAATAACTTTATAAAAAACCTGCTCCTGGTAGAGATGAAAACCATTAGAACTGGTTCGTTGATATGGATCAAGACAGCTGCCTGCATTTTTGGTCTCTCCTTGGGGATGTGGCTATGAGGCCTGTTAAGATGAGCACCTGCACTTCAACACTGACCGCTACACCACTGTAGGGAATCACAGAATTTTAGCATTGGAAGATACCTTGGAGGTCATCTAGTCCAACCCCCTGGTCAGTACAGAAATCATGTAAATAGTGTCCCAGTTGTCTCTCTCCCACATCAGTCATTTAAATAGCCCCTCCCCCACCTTCCCTGGGGCTATTTAAGACCTGTGTGCCCTGAGGGAAGGCAGAAGAGAAGCCCAGGCCGGGAAGCAAAACGACCATCAGACTATCACCCACATCAGACTATCACCCACGGACCAGGGCCTGAGAGGGCTGTTGGGGTAGCCCCTCCCCTGCCTTCCCTGGGGGTACAGAAGGAAGGCAGCAGAAAAGCCCAGGCCAGGGAGATTGTACCAGCAGCTCCAGAAGATTGTCCCACTCCTCCTCTTGGTCTCCCCTCCTTAACTGACATCTCACCCTTGGATCCCTCATGTCCATTTCCCCCTCCTCCTCTTCATCTGAATCAGATATCAGTTGGCCTGAGAGAACTGGTGTATGTTTGGTTTGGGGGGTAACATTTGTTTGTTTGAGTATTTAAACATTGTAAACCGCTTTGGGTGCCTTAGCAGAAAGGCGGTATAGAACTGTAATAAATAAATAAATAAATAAATTTACAGGAAACTTGATCACAGGCTTTTATTATGCTAAACTATAAGCAAGGGAAGCTGACTGTAGGTTATATAGATCAAGCGGTTTTACAGGGGTCAATAAGAAACAAGCATGTGTTAGCTTTCTAGAGAACTCCAAAGACTAAACCCTCAAGGCAGTTCCTTATTTCTCAGAGCCTACCTCACAGAATGTCCCACTCCTCCTCTTGGTCTCCCCTCCTTAACTGACATCTCACCCTTGGATCCCTCATGTCCATTTCCCCCTCCTCCTCTTCATCTGAATCAGAATCTATTCCCATATCCTTTGGAAGCTTCTCTGCAGAGCTCATGGGCCCAATCCCTACATAGAGCATCCCTGACAGGACCATCCAGCCTCTGTTTAAATACCTCCACTAAAGAAGAATCCACGACCTTCTGAGACAGCGTATTCCACTGCAGAACAGTTCTCACAGTTAGGAAGTTTCTCCTAATGTTAAACCGGAATCTGCTTCCCTGCAATTTCCACCCATTGGTTCTAGTCCTGCCCTCTGGAGCAAGAGAGAACAAGTCTACTCCAAATTCTGCATGGCAGCCTTTCAGATATCTGAAGACCACCATTGTGTCTCTCCCTAATCTTCTCTTGAGAGCCGTGAGAACAGCTCTCATGGTGCTTGGTCTCCGCACATTCAGAGGATGATTTCCAAACTATCCTAAATGCTTTTGCAGAAGCATACGAAAAACTTGGTCTCTCACTTAACATAAAAAAACCCAAAGTGCTTCATCAGCAAGTGCAAGCTAACCCTTTGATGATGCCATCTATCCAGCTTGGCGGGACAATACTGGAAAATGTCGATCATTTTCTCTATCTTGGCAGCTATCTTTCCGTTACAGCTAACATCGACAGTGAAATCCAGCATCGTTTGAGCTCTGCAAGTGCCGCGTTTTCTCGAATGAAACATAGAGTTTCATAGAATGAAACACGGTTCGAGGATCGGGATATTTGTAAGAAGACCAAAACACTGGTTTATGAAGCCATTGTATTGCCAACTTTATTGTATGCCTGCGAAACATGGACTATCTATAAACGTCACTTCCACCTCCTTGAAAGATTTCATCAACGTTGCCTCCGGAAAATCCTTGGGAAGATAGGTGAACAAATGTCAGTGTACTGGAAGAAGCAAAGACTACTAGCGTTGAAAAAATGATCCTTCAACGCCAACTTCAGTGGACCGGTCATGTTGTTCGAATGTCTGACTGCCGTCTCCCAAAGCAGTTACGGTACTTATTCCCAACTCAAGGATGGAAAGCGCAGGGCTTTTTTTCTGGTGGAACTCACCGGAACTGAGTTCCAGCACCTTTTCTTCTATTAATTGCATTACAATTTAATCGCCATCTACTCCCGAGGAAATGTAATCCAAGAGTTCCGGTACCCTTTTCTCCAGAAAAAAAGCACTGGGAAAGCGGAATATCGGTGGTCAGTATAAGAGGTTTAAAGATGTTCTTAAGGCTAATCTAAAAAAATGCAATATAAACATCGAAAACTGGGAAGCTCTGGCCCATGAACGATCTAAATGGAGGTTGGCCTTTCACAAAGGTTCCATGGACTTTGAAGAAGCCCAAGTGCAAGGTGAAAGGGAGAAACGTGCTAAGCGAAAAGCACGTCAAACTGAATCCTTTACAGGACCATCTTCCATCTGGTAACCTGTGTCCTCACAATCTAGAATTGGCCTCCACAGTCACTTACGGACCCATCGCTAGAGTCTACACAATTTTCTTTAGAATTTCCTCCTTTAAAAATTTTTCTTTTTGTAAATGTTTTATCCTGGAAGACAATCTTACTCGGTCACAAGTGATCGCCTGATGATGATGATGAATCTTCTCTTCCTCAGGCTAAACATACCCAGCTCTTTCAGCTGATCCTCATAGGACTTGGCTTCCAGACCCCTCACCTTCCTGGTAACACTCCTCCTCTGGACTTGCTCCAATATGTCAATTTACTGGCAAGAGAGCCAGTATGGTGTAATGGTTAGAGTGTTGGATTGGGACTTGGGAGATCCGGGTTCTAGTCCCCACTTGGCCATGAAGCTCACTGGGTGACTTTGGGCCAGTCGCCAACTGTCAGCCTAACCTACCTCACAGGGTTGTTGTGAGGATAAGATGCAGAGGAGGAGGAGGATTATGTAAGCCGTCTTGGGTTCCTTGCAAGGAAAAAGGTGGGATATATAATTAATAAATAAATAAACACAAGGCAAGGCCTTCTCTATGGTGGCACCAAAGTTGTGGAACTCTCTCCATAGGGAAGTTCACCTCACCCCTTCCGTATTAGTTTTCACCAGACTTATGTATTCCTCTTGCATTGGGGAACAGTAGCTCTCCGCTGCACGTTGATGGCATGCATGGCTGGAACATGAGAACAGAGCTATAGTTATCTCAACCAAAAAAAAGTGATTTGCAACATTGAAACTGTCCAATTTGCTGATATTGTATCAGTTCCTCATGTTAGTAATTAATTTTGAGAAACAAGACATTTTTTAGAAATTGATTCCTGCCCTCCCACAGAAAAATATAACGGGTGGGGGTTTCTGGGGAAAAAATCCTTTTTAGAACTGCCCCACATCATTGATTATTTGATATTTACCAGCCCCTAACCTGCCTACCTGGTTCTTGAGGTCACTAGATGAGGCACTACTAGTGCTTCCACATGGACCTGGGGTCCGCTTGAAATCCACTCAGAGCAGAGCCTTCAGTGTATTGGCTTCCTCTCTGTGGAACTCCCTCCCTGTGGACGTCAGGCAGGTACCAACGTTGTTTTGTTTTTAGCACCTGCTGAGGACATTTTATTTACACAAGCCTTCCCTGACTTACCAGCCATGGTTTTATTGGCATAACTTGATTTTAAATATTTTATTCTATATTTTGATTCTTCACACACACACACACGCACCCTCTTTTTTTTTTTTATTGTTCACCACTTGGGAATCTTGATATAGAGCAGTATATAAATTCTGTAAATAAATGAAATAAGAAAGGTATCTTTGTGCAGGAAATAAAGTTAGCCTCAGAGTGTTTCCTTCTGTATGGACTAGAATGTTGTGCGGGGCAGAGGGAGATATGGCGATGGCAGGGCGAAATGCCATTACAGGGGAAGGAGAGATAGATATATAATACCCATCTTACCTTCCAATCGCCCTGTCAACCTGGGGAACTTGGAGAATGAACCAGACCACCCACAGAACCTCTCCTTGCTCCTATGTAACGCCAGGTCAGTTAAAAACAAAGCAAGTATCATCTATGACCTCCTTCATGATGAGGAGGCTGACCTGGCGTGCTTCACAGAGACCTGGCTGGGAGATGACAGTGGCCCGACATGGGCCCAGGCCCTCCCAGCTGGGTACTGTGTTAGTGAGCAGGTGAGGGAAAGTGGGCGGGGGGGTGGAGTAGCTGTGGTCTATAAAGACAATCTCAACCTGACCAGACTTCCTGTTCGGGAATTGAATCACATTGAGTGTGTGTACCTGAGTCTGAAGACCAAGGATAGACTAGGGATTCTGTTGGTGTACCGGCCACCCCGCTGCCTAACAGAATCCCTGGCCTAGCTCACGGAGCTGGTCTCGGAGCTGGTGTTGGACTCGCCCAGGCTTTTGGTCCTGGGTGACTTCAACATCCCATTTGGGACCAGTTTGTCAGGTGCAGCTCGGGAGTTCATGGCATCCATGACAAACATGGGCCTATCCCAATTGGTCTCTGGACCCACCCATTCAGCAGGTCACACCCTCGATGCTGTTTTCAGTTCTGAACAGACAGATCTGTGGGCGGAGGTGACCTGCATTGTCATGGACAGATCATTTTCTGGTTAGGGTTAGTATCGCAGCTACTATTCGCCCCTGCAGGGGTGGCGGACCTATTAAGATGGTCCGCCCTCGAAGGCTGATGGATCCTCTTGGATTCCGGGAAGCCTTAGAGGGGTCTATGGCTGGTACTGTCGACGAACCTGTTGAAGCCCTGGTTGACAGATGGAATCAAGACCTAACCAGGGCTATCGACACGATCGCCCCCAAACGTCCTCTCCAGCCCGCTTCTAACCGGGCACCCTGGTATACAGAAGATCTCAGGGAGCTGAAGCGGAAAGGACGACGACTGGAGCGCAGATGGCAGAAAACTCGACTCATATCCGATAAGACACGTCATGGAGAGCATCTTCGCTCCTATGGGGTGGCAATACGTGCAGCAAAGAAAGCTTTCTTTTCTGCACGCATTGCGCCTGTGAATTCGCGTCCAGCAGAACTGTTCAGGGTGGTGAGGGGTCTAACACAGACACCTTCCCCCCCGAACCCAATTTTAGAGTCTACGGTTGCTCGCTGTGATGCCTTTAACAATCATTTCACAGATAAAATCTCTCGGATAAGAGCCGACTTAGACGTCCTCATTGTAGCAGAGGCAGACAATGGAGTGTCCAGTAACTCCGCAAGTAGGATTACACTGGATCAGTTTCAGCTGGTGAGTACCGAGGACGTGGACAAACTGCTTGGTCGAGTGAAGAGAACTACTTGCCCTCTCGATCCCTGTCCTTCCTGGTTGGTTGTTCAAGGAGGAGATGCAGTTGGATTACAACTACAACGTATTGTTAATGCATCTCTCCAGGGAGGGAATTTTCCATCATGTTTGAAAGAAGCGGTAGTACGGCCGCTTCTAAAGAAACCTTCCCTGGATCCCTTGGACCTTAACAATTACAGACCAGTGTCAAATCTTTCATTTTTGGGCAAGGTGATCGAGAGGGCGGTTGCCTTCCAACTCCAAGCAGTTTTGGATGACACCGATTTTCTAGACCCATTTCAAACTGGCTTCAGAGCAGGATACGGAGTTGAGACTGCTATGGTCGCCTTAGCAGATGATCTACGCCTGAGTACCGACAGAGGGAGTGTGTCCCTGTTGGTGCTTTTGGACCTCTCAGCGGCTTTCGATACCATCACCCATGGTATCCTTCTGGAACGCCTGAGGGGACTGGGAATCGGGGGCACTGTGCTTCAGTGGTTCCGGTCCTACCTCTCGGGTAGGTTCCAGATGGTGATGCTTGGGGATAGCTGCTCCTCCAAAAAGGAGCTGCTATGTGGCGTGCCACAAGGAGCTATTCTTTCCCCAATGCTACGTATTTAATATCTACATGAAACCGCTGGGAGAGATCATCCGGGGGCATGGGGCGGGGTGCTATCAGTATGCTGATGACACCCAAATATATTTCTCTATGCCTTCGGCAACAGCGTCAGCTAAGGACAGTGTGTCTCCCCTGAATGAATGCCTGGAGGCAGTAATGGGCTGGATGAGGAAAAATAAACTGAAACCGAATCCAGACAAGACGGAGGTGCTTGCTGTCAAAGGCCACAATCTGGGTTTGGAGGTATGTCAACCAGTTCTGGATGGGGTTACACTCCCCCTGAAAGACTGTGTTCGCAGCTTGGGGGTGCTGCTAGATCCGTCACTCCAAATGACATCTCAGATAGATGCGACAGCTAGGAGTGCCTATTATCAGCTTCGGCTGATACGCCAGCTGCGCCCCTTCCTAGAGTCGGAGGACCTAAAGACGGTAGTGCACGTGCTGGTAACTTCGAGGCTCGACTTCTGCAATGCGCTGTACATAGGGCTACCTTTGTACCTAGTCTGGAAACTTCAACTAGTGCAAAATATGGCAGCCAGACTAGTTACTGGTACACCTAGGGGTGCTCACATCACACCAGTTTTAAAAGCACTCCACTGGCTGCCAATCAGTTTCCGGGCGAAGTATAAAGTGTTGGTTATTACCTTTAAAGCCCTACATGGTTTGGGTCCAGGCTACCTACGGGATCGCCTTCTCCCATACAATCCACCCCGCACACTCAGGTCCTCTGGGAAGAATTTACTTCAGTCAGCCAAAACTAGGCTGACAGGTACTACCCAGAGGACCTTTTCTTCTGCTGCTCCCAGATTATGGAATGGCCTGCCGGAGGAGATTCATCAGCTCACCAGTCTTTTGGAATTTAAAAAAGCCATAAAGACTGATCTCTTCCGGCAGGCCTATCTGGCAGAATTTTGGTTGCCTTTAAGATGTTTTTAAGATATTTTAAGATGTTTTAATGATGTTTTAATGATGTTTTTAATGATGTTTTTAAGATGTTTTAATAGTATGTATTGTGTTTAGTTTAGTTTATGTATTTTATATTTTTGCTGTTCCCCGCCTCGATCTAGACGGAGAGGCGGGTAAGAAATAAAATTTATTTTCTTCTTCTTTTCTTTCTTATATTTATTAATCGCCCATCTGGCCGGCCACCCGGCCACCCTGGGCAATGTACAATTAAAATACAATAAAACAATACAATAAAATATAATAATAATTAAAACAATATAAAAAGTTCTTTTAAAAACCTAATCCACCCCATATTCCCGCCTGAACAGCCATGTTTTTAATGCACGGCGGAAGCTCATCACGGAGGGGGCATGGCGAAGGTCACTAGGGAGGGAGTTCCATAATGTGGGGGCCGCCACAGAGAAGGCCCTCTTCCTAGTCCCCACCAGCCTGGCTGCTCTGGCTGATGGGATAAGGAGAAGGCCGTCCGTGGCAGACCTTGTTGAGCAGCCTACTTGATGTTGCTGGAGGCGCTCCTTGAAATAAACAACTACTACTATTATTATTATTATTATTATTATTATTATTATTATTATTATTAGAAATCTCAGAGATTCCAGCAAGCCAAGTCCAGGAAGCCAAGTCCAGGAAAGCAAGTCCTCTGAGGAACAGTGGAAAGAGCTGGGTACGTTCAGCCTGGAGAAGAGTAAGGGGAGACGTGAAAGCTGTCTTGAAATATCTGAAGGGCTGTCACACAGAAGATGGAGCAGACTTGTTCTCTCTTGCTCCAGAGAGCAGGACTAGAACCAATGGGTGGAAATTGTAGGGAAACAGATTTTGGCTAAATATTAGGGGGAAACTTTCTAATGGTAAGAGCTGACTGACAACTGAATGGACTACCTCTGGAGGTGGTGGGCTCTCCGCTGGAGCTCTTTAAGCAGAGGCTGGACAATAATCTGTCAGGGTGGTATGTGGTTTGTAAACCAGCTTCAAACTATGGTTTCAGAACCTGGTTTGGCGACTAAGAAATAAGCCACAGTTTGTGGACAGGTTCCGGTGCAGGCATTCAGACAAGCCACGCTTTCACATGACATCTGAACCCATCCAATGACCAGGCCAGGTGGGCTTTCTGGGTCAGCCGGAATCTGAAGTCAGACCTCCACAATCTAAGCCAGGGGTGGGCCACTTGTGGCCTGACAGATGTTTTGGCCTACCACTCCCATCAGCCCTAGACAGCATAGCTAATGGTGAGAGATGATGGGAGTGGTAGGCCAAAACATCTGGAAGGCCACAAGTGGCCCACTCCTGGTCTAAACCGAGCACTATAGCCACTACACCACACTGTTCCTGTGCTTACTCAGCAAGTTGGCCTCTTCGTCACCCTCCGGCTGGGCCTCTGTGGAAAGCTGCCTCAAGTCGGCTTCCAGTGGATCCCGCTCCGATTTGCGGCAACGGACTGCCACATCTTCCAAATGCCTTGGAATCTGAAACAGAAATGGGGATCCGATTCAGGCTATAATTGGATTTTTGGGAGGCTGAAAAGGCCCTGCACAACATGTGTCCCTCCAAGAATATCCTGGGCCATGTACGGCTGAGCCCCAGAGATTCCATATTTCTATTCATAGAATAGTAGAGTTGGACATAGAGTTGGATTATTAATGCAGCCCAAGATTGCATTTGCCTTTTTTGCAGCCACATCACATTGCTGGCTCATATTCAGCTTGTGATCTACAACAATTCCAAGATCCTTCTCACTTGTAGTACTGTTGAGCCAAGTATCCCCCATCCTGTAATTGCTGCCTATTTCGGAGTGGAAAAATGAGGATGGGGGAAGAGATGGCAGGTTGCCAAGCAACCGGCAGGCCACGAGACACAGGTTGGCTCTGCTCTGCTTCCTCACTCTCTCCCACCCCCCAACACACACTCTCTGTGTCTCCTCTGATGTTCAAGTCCTAGTTCTCTGCTGAACACTTCCTGTAGGGTGGCCTTGTGTCCTACTTTACAGAGGACAGTTCTCTATTGGAAGGGCTATCAGAGGACAATCCTCTGTTTGAAGGCATCCTCAGTTTGAAGGGCTGTCTGGTCCAAGGCTGGTTTAAAAAGATAAAGAACCGTAGAGAGTGCAGGGGCCTCGAAGTTGCCCATCCGCAGTTAGCAGCACCTGGACAACAGGTGACTGAGCAAGCACACAGGGCACCTGGTCACAGCCTTCCCCACTATGGTGAGATGTATTGTCTTCCTATTTAAATTGTAGCAAACTTTTCTCCATTTGCATCTATACATATAAATTAGCATGTGCCGTCTGTGTCCTCTTTTTTGGCAATGGCTAAGTGGCCACCTTTCTTCCTGTCAAGGCCTATCTTCCACTGAGAGGGTAAACCTGTGCCTGGACTGTACCACTTCAGAATGCAGGTGGGAGCTCATGTGATAAATCCTTCTCCCTCCCTCCCTCCCTCCCTCTCTCTTCAGTGTGGTATAGTGGTTAGACTGTTGGACTGGGACTTGGGAGATCCAGGTTCTAGTCCCCACTCAGCTATGAACCCCCCTGGGTAACTTTGGGTCAGTTATGGACTCACAATCTATCCTACCTCACAGGGTTGTTGTGAGGATAAAAAGGAGAAGAGGAGGACCATGTGAGTCACCTTGGGTTCCAGGCAAGAGGAAAACAGGCGGGATAGAAATGTAATAATAAATAATAATTAAAAATCCCCTCTCCATAGAAAACTAGCACAACAGGGAGAAGGGTTCTAGCCTAGCCTTCTACATGTAGGTCAGAGTGCCGGGCTTAGACCATGGAGACCTCCAGAGTTCAAATCCCCAGTTCTATAGCTTGGTCCAGACCTCTCTCAGTGTGGTGAAGATAAAAAGAGGGGGACGCCATATATCCTGCCCTGAGCTCTCTTCAGAGGAAGGTCAGGATATTTTTTTTTAGAATTACTTTTATAATAATTACCACTTTTTTTGTGAGGAAGTGTTGAGTCCAATGAGTTACCGCCTGCCGTGTGAAAGTGGTGCAGCCCAAACATAGATTTACTACCTCATATTGAGAACTAGGTCCAACACTAGCCAGTGTGGCATAGTGGTTAAGAGTGTTGGACTGGGACTCGGGAGATCAGGGTTCTAGTCCCCACTCAGCCATGAAAGCTCACTAGGTGACTTTAGGCCGACTCTCAGCCTAGCCTACCTCCCAGGGTTGTTGTGAGGATAAAATGGAGAGGAGGAGGATCATGTATGCTGCCTTGGGTCCCTTGCAGGAGGGAAAAAGCTGGGATATAAATGTAATGTAAAAAAAAAAATAAATCAGCGAGACCACTCTGAAGATTTCCTGTCTACCACATTCATTATATGGGTATGAAACAGTCCAATACAGTCATTCCCAGATGGCTTTATTTCCCTGCAGATCTGCTTTACATGCCCCAAGATGAAGAGAGGCATGACGACCTCTCCTCTCTGGGCCTTCCTCCAGTCTGTTCCTCTCTCCTGTTTCTTTTGCAAGTTCAGCAAAAATTCCTCAGTGTCAGGGACGACTCCAAGGCAGCCTAACACAACCTGGTGCCCTCCATATTCCCCAGCGTTCAGTCACTGTACATTAAGGGCCTATAGCAGCTTTGTAAAGAACCCCACAAAAGTTACCGGCCTGCCAATTTTTTTTTTTTTTACAAGCCTGCTTTACTACTTGTAAGAGGGCTGGCAGACAGAGCGGTCCATCCCTCCTCCACCGGCCCCCCTCTGATGAATAGAAAGCAGGCTAGAAAAAATAAATAAAGTGCAGGGTTGGTTTCCATACTAGGCATGAAGAACAGGGTTTCCTATCCTCCACATCCAGCACTGAAACGCAAGGGACTGCCAGAGGGAGGACAGAGTGCTCTGTCCCTCTTCTAGCACTCCACTCGCCTACGTCTAATTCCTGGTTGCCTGTGGCGATCAGGTGAGTAGTTAAATACAAAGCTGCTACATGTGCCACTCTGGCTTTCACCACTGATGACATACAGCTGGCTCCTTACCTTTTGGGGCTGCTCAGCCTCCCAGGAGCAGAATTGTCTGAACCGCTGGTTCTGCAACTCCTCATCTGCAACCTCCTCTTCCATTTTCACAGAAGAATCCCAGCTTTGAAGGGCTTCACCGCTGAGACTTGGTAGGATTTGGCTCACACCGTCTCTTCTAGGCCACCAGCTGGAACCAGCTACTCCTTGGAAGGAGGCCACAAATCCTGCAGTGTCCTCTCCTGACCAGGACCCTCCCAAATGTGGGGTTTCTCCATCCTGAATCCGGGGCCTGCATTGCTTTTGTAGCTTCTCTCCAGAGTTCTGCTTAACTTGTCGGGGATCTGCCGCAGCCAGAAACAGTCCGACATTCCCAACTTCGACAGCGTGATAGTCTCTTCCTCCTGCCCCAAAACTCTGTCTCAGCCTAGGCCGTGCAGAATCCTGTGCCTCCATTTTTATTCCTGTCTGTCACCTCCAGGCTGGAAAGGAAACCCAGTGTTAATAAGTGCACAGTGATGCGGATAAATATACTCTGCTGCATAACATGACGGTACATGTGGAACCTGCAATTAAACGTTGCAGTGTGGCGTGTTGCTGGTCAGGATTCCAGCCAGCCATACCCTATTCCAGGATACTCCATTCCGTCTCCTCACATTTTTTGGTTGTTTCTTAACCCAAACAATCAGCCAACTTTTTGTGCCCACTGAGGATGATCAGTCCTCACTGAGGTGTTTTGGGGGCCCACCCACCCCTTTAGGGTTCTTTCTCTAAATAATTTTTGTAGTTCTGCAAACCTTTGCTAATACCTCCTTGATTAGTGCATGGATGGCACCGTTTTGACTACATCTATGCTCGGAGAATGAGTTTGCTCTTAGGATATAACACCCTTCCTCAACCCCAGGCCCTTCAGATGTTTTGGACTTCAACACCCATCATCCCCAGCCAGCATGGCCAATGGTCAGAAATGCTGGAAGTAGTTGTCCAAAACATCTTGAAGGCTCCAGGTTGGGCAGGGGTCTGGTGTATAGGATAATTTTCTCATACCTTCAAAAAATATCATTGTGGTTTTGCTGCTGCCAAGGCGCTTTATAAAGAATAAATATGACTGTTGCCCCCAATTATGAAGGCAATCTGGTCTTATTTATTTGGGGTTTTTTATTTTAGTTTTAATCGTGCCTTTCCCTTCCTGAAACTAGCTAACATCAAAGTAAAAACAAGACAATAAAAATTATAAAACCAACAAAGCAATACAACAAATATAGAACAGCAAGATAGACCAATCTCCTATGGGATAGCCAATAGCAAATCAATTTCAGCAGTAAACAAACCAAAGGCATAGCATTTTCAGTCGTTGGCAAACAAAAATGAGGAAGTGCTAATCATAATACCTAATATAGTGGGTACATGATGGAGATGAGATTTGAACGAACAACCTCGTGGTTTGTAGCCCAGTCTCTTAGCTACCATTCTAAACCAGCTCTTGGCCTAGTGCACCTTTCTCCAACCCGGTGCTCTCCAAATATTTTGGTCTTCCAACTCCCATCAGCCCAAACCAGAATGGCAAATGGTCAGGAATTCTGGGAGTTGTAGTTTAAAATGTCTGCAAGGTACCAGATTGGACAAGGCTGGCCTAGCGGATCCCTTCTGGCAGGGAGTTACACAGGGCAGGGAGCCCTAAACAACTTGGGACCAGGATACCTAGCAGACCTTATATATTCCCAGCTGACATTTAAGATTGTCAGAGGAGGCGTCGCTGGTCATTCCAAAATTAACGGAATGTTGCCATGTAATACCTCGCCGGTGGCCTTCACAATAGCGGCACCCACCCTTTGAAAAACCCTCCCCCGTGCAGTTCGGGAGGCAGAAAATGTGGCATGTTTCAAGTGCTTCCTGAAAGCGTGCTTGTTCCCTGGCTTACAATTAAATTACCGGTAATCATGCCACTCCATCTTTTACTGTTCATGTATTGCTCTGCATTCTTGTAATTGAAATTGTTTTTAATATTGCATTTTTAATTGAATTTTAAATGTGATTTTAATGTTTGTACGTGAACTGCTTAGGGATTTTATTATATTTAAGCGGTATCTAAACATCACAAATAAAATGACAAACAATTCTGGGTGCCTCCACAGAAGACAGTGGTGGGACATGCAGAAGGTGGCCTTACCAGCTGATCTCAGTAAACAGGCAGTTTCATAGTAAACAGGAGAGAAGGGCCTTTAGGTATCCTGGTCCTAAGCCATTCAGGGCTTTAAGGATGATAACTATTGTTATTTTTTATTTATATATTTATTTATTTTATTATTTATTTATATTTATACCCCGCCTTTTTTCCTGCAAGGAACCCAAGGTGGCTTACATAATCCTCCTCCTCCTCATTTTATCCTCACAACAACCCTGTGAGGTAGGTTAGGCTGAGAGTCAGTGACTGGCCCAAAGTCACCCAGTGAGTTTCATGGCTGACCGGGGACTAGAACCTGGATCTCCTGAGTCCCAGTCCAACACTCTCACCACTACGCTACACTGGTCCACTTAGCTCAGCGGTGGGCAACTCGAGGCCCTCCAAATGTTTTGGCCTACAACTCCATCAGCCCTAGCCAGAATATTCAATGATGAGGGATGATGGGAGTTGTAGGCCAAAACATCTGGAGGGCCACAAGTTTCCCACTCCTGATCTAACTCCATACTGCCCACACTGACTGGCAGAGGCCCTCCAGGGGTCTTTAGACAGGGGTCTTTCCCAGCTCTTCCTGGAGATGCCGGGGGTTGAACCTGGGACCTTCTGCATGCAAAGCAGGGGCTCTAAGCACTAATCTAGAGCCCCAAAGGCCAACGGGTGCTTCCAGATGGACAGCTCCTAGTGCTACCCAATCAAAAGCTGTTGGCTAGGTTCAGACAACATGATAGCCCACACACTTAAGGCTTAAGTATGGATTGAGTGTGGGTTGTCATTGAACCGTGAGTTGTTGTGTGTTGTCCGAACCCAGCCACAATAACAAACCATGGTTTGTTAACCACAAACAAACCATGAAGAGAACCCATGGTTTGTTGTTGGGTTGTGAACTGTGGGTTCTTAAGCTCCTTCCTCTGCAGCACCGGGGGGGGGGGGAACTCAGGCGGCTGCAAGGCCCAGGGATAGAGGAGGCCAGCTTCTGGCTGCCCCCCCCCCTACCCTTGCAGCACACAGCTGCCTGCCCTGGCTGCATCGGGGCCTTGCCATACATGCGGCAAGGCCATAACACAGCAGCCGAGGTCGTGGCGATTCCTTGCAAAGCCGGGTTTAACTTGGGAAGAGGCAGTGCGTGGCAGCAGATGGTGGAGCAGAGGTGAGTGGGCCTTGGGGGGAGGGGAAGCGCGGGGGGGGGGAAGCCAATGACAACCGGCCAGAGCAGCAGTCCTTCTTTGCCGCTCTGGCCAAGGGACTCTATTGCCTTTTTGGCTTGCAGGTAGGTTAGCATGTCATCTGGGTTCCAAGGACACACTAAACTTACAAGGGTTTCTTTAACCCTACAGCAAACCATGGCTAGAAGCCACCCCCAGGTCGCTTCTAAGGCACCCTGCAGGGCTCAGACAACCCGCTAAACCGCAGTAGCACTTAACCTACTGAGATTTAGCATGTTGTGTGAACCCAGTCAGTGTCTGGCTCCCCCATAGAATTCTGTGAATGAGGCAGGGTGATTGCACAGTAAAACCCTCGCCTGGAAGCTCTCTCGGATCACAGGAAGCGTCCTTGGACCAGTCAGACCACGGGTCCATTGAACCCAGTACTGTCAACGCTGACTGGCAGCGATGGCTCTCTAGAGTTTCAGATGGGTTGCCTTTCCCAGGCCTACTTGGAGATGCTGGGAGTTGACCCTGGGATCTTTGGCATGTAATGCATGTGCTCTCCCACTCCGCGACGGCCCTTCCCCTAGAAATAAGGTAAGAGTCCAGTCCTCATGGTTTTGAATAAAGGGCTGATTTAAATAAGAACCTAGGAAGCTGCCTTATATTGACCCAGACCACAGGTCCATCTAGCCCAGTGGTGCAGATACTAACTGGCAGCGGTTCTCCAGGGTTTCAGGAAGGGGTCTTTCCCAGCCCTACCTGGCGATGCGGGGTGGGGTGGGGTTTCAACCTGCGATCTTCTGCATGCCAAGCAGTTGCTCTGGTGTATCCAGTTAAAAGAATCTCAGCAAGGAAGGCTGGGAAAGCCCATTCTCTGCCTGGGACTTTAGAGAGCCACTACCAGTCAAGATGTGGGTCTACATAGCCACAAAATGACATGTTCAGACGTTAACCCCTCTCGCTCGCTCTCCTGCCCTGAATCAAGAGATCTCCTCCTCCTTGCTTTAATTCACCTACTTCTTGAGATCTTTGCATTAAACCACCCCCAGCCCCCTGGATACCAGCAATATACAGGCCTGTGGCTCATGCTGGCTCAGCTTGTCTGAGTGTGGAAAGCTAAGCAGGGTCAAGCCTGGTTGTTACTTGGATGGGATGGGAGACCCCTCCTCTAGTTTCCTGCATTAAGCAGGGGGTTGGACTCGATGGCACTGTAGGCTCCTTCCAACTCTATATGAAATGAAATCTCCCTCTCTCACCTGCTTGGGAAGGCAATTCCAAACCGGAGTTTCTCAGCGGAGAGCTGGAACAGGAAGGAGCCTGCACATTCCCCCCTCGTCACCCCCTCCCACCTTTCTCCAATTTCTGGCTCATCCACTCTAGGCATAAAGAGCTCAGTGCATTTAACCCCTTGAGCCTCCCTTAGGAAAGCAGCTGCAGGACAAGAAGACAAACATTCCTCAGAATTTCCAAGATATATATATATATATTTTTAAACAGGGATACGGACTCTTGTGAGAGCTGGGCTGGCTTCAGAGGGTGGCACGGTTTGGCATGCACCAGGGCCCCAAGACCGACAGAGAGGGCTCTTTAATATTGTATTATTTTGATACTTTTATTGTCGTAATTTGGAGGTGGGGGTTATGTTGTTTGGTTTTATGATCGTAAACCGCCCCAGGGTCAAGGTATACTGCCAGTTGGGCAGTATACAGATCTAATCAATAAATACCATTTCCACTTTGTAGAGTATCCATGAAGATCAGGCACAGCCTCAGAATTTTCAGCTTGTATGCCCAGCCTCCTTCAGGTTAGCCCCCCCCCCCAGGTGCCGTGCCTGAGGGGTCCCCAAAATCCAGGAATCAGCACTGACTGTTGTGAAAATTATCTTACCAAGGATCACTTCCTGAACTGCCCCTCTGTTCTCCCATTCTATTTCACATTGTTGAAGGCTCTGCCGCTGTATTTATGTATCTATTATTACATATAGATACAGGCCTGTGGCTTACGCTGGCTCAGCTTGTCTGAGCGTGGAAAGCTAGGTAGGGTCAGGCCTGGTTATTACTTGGATGGGAGACCCCTCCTCTAGTTTCCTGCATTGAGCAGGGGGTTGGACTCGATGGCCTTGTAGGCTCCTTCCAACTCTATGATCTATGAAATCTATTATCATCATAATCATCTTCAATAACAATAATATGCAATTACTTGATAGGTTTCTAGCCCACATGTCCGGGTAAACACTCCTCTAGCTATCACAAATGATAGTTTCTATATATTATAACCATATGGACCTAGGAAGCTGCCTTATACTGAATCAGACTATCAGTCCATCGAGTGCAGTATTTTTTTTTACACTGACTGGGTTCGCACAACACGCTAAGCCCCGTGGCTTAGCGTGTTCTGCAAACCCAGTCAGTGTTTCTTAGCCATGGCTTCAAAGCCCCCCTTCGAAGCCATGGCTTGTTGTAGGGTTTACTGTAGTGACGGTGTCTTCGCGTGTTGTGCAAACCCAGAGTGGCAGCGTCTCTCCAGGGTTCCAGCAGGATTTTTTGCTGCCCTACCTGGAGATGCCGGGGATCAAACCTGGGCCACTGAGCTGGCAGCCTCTCCCAGGTGTATGGCTTAAGGCATTGGGTGCAATAGGTAATCAGCTCCACCTATGAGACACCATCGGGCTCTGTCCCTGAGCCATTGTTTTGCATCTGGCTCTGGTTTGGCTGCCCTTAAGGTTCAAATACAAAGTAAGACAAGTGGGACCTGCAACAAATTGTTGTGGCGCATTCTTACTTCCTACCAGGAGCGCTCCTGTTTGGGTTCCTGCCAGCCAGCCCAGCCCTCTTCCAGGATACTATAAGCCAAGGGTTCTTAACCTGTGGGGTACGCCTCCCTAGGGGAGGTTCGGACTGACTCCAGGGGAGGTGTGAGTAGCCCCTCAACTATAAATTGTTTATTTTACAAGTACATAGCAGCTCAGCTTGGCAGGTTGGCCCAACCTTATTTCTTTCTACTCATCTTATTTATTTATTATATTTATGAATCGCCCATCTGGCCAGACATCCGGCCACTCTGAGCTGATGTACAGTCCAATAATCTTGGGAGCTACGCCGTTCATTTAATCGAATATGCTTTTTTTTTTTTTAGTCCAGAGACAGAGCATAAACTAAAAAAATGCAAACTCCTCCTGCCTAAGCCTAAATTTTGGGCCGTCAACACATGGGAGGCGTGGGTCATAAGATTTTTCACAAGGGAGGTGTGGCACCAACAAGGTTAAGAACCACGGCTATAAGCTGTAAAGAGCTCTACTAGACACCCTCCCTGAGGTTTCCATTCATCTTTTCCAATCTCGACATCCTGTGGCTACTGAGCGTGCTCAGTCCTCATTTGACTCCCATTTTTGTCCCTGGAGGGTCACCCCCACTCCCACCCTTAAATCATTTCTGTACTTCTGCAAACTTTGGATTCCTCCAAGGATGCCGATACCTCCCTGTAGTTTCTCAGCCCCTTCTCGGCTCCATTTCTGTCAACACTATCAGAATTCTCCACTATCAGAGTTGGGCTTGGGCCTGGCCCAAAATACAATTAATGAGGGCAAAAACAATCACTACTTTAAACCTGTATCTAGCAGCTATGCCTTTTTTTTTTTCTTTTCATTTTTACTGTACAGGAGCCCAATTTGGCTTGAGACCCTAGCATGGGGAGCTTTTAAGATCTATATCAGGGCCCCTGTGTCTACTCTAGAGTAAAAAGGGGGGCATAGCTGCTAGCTACAGATTTAAAGTAATGTCTGCTTGGCCCTGTGCGGTGAGTTAAGTGCTAGTTATTTTTATTTAGTAAGGGCACAATCCTATGCATGTTTAGACAGAAAAAAGGCCTACAGCACCCAGCATGCCCCAGGCTGCATAGGATTGCGCCTGCAGTAAATTTGTATCCCACCTTTCAACCAAAAATGGGGCTCAAAGCTGCTAACAGTAGTCTTTGTACCAACCTCATGATACAGTACTATTATGTGTGTGGTTTTTGTTTGTTTTGTTTTTATTCTTTTGTCAGCCACTTTGGGATTTGTTTCCAAGGAGAAGTGGTACATAAATATTGCAAATAAATAAATAAAAGATCACCAGGGTTTTCTGACATCCAGTTCCTATTTTCTCTTTCTTAAATTAGGCTGCTAAGATGGAAGAACGCTTGGAGGGAAAACCAGGAGTATGTGTGTGTACGTGTGTTTGTGTAAGGACTGTGGACTCAGTTCTGGAACTGGAATCAAATTCCTGGGCTGAGCTTATGCTCAGAAGTACCCTTGTTCCGTAATTCCAAGAGTATACCCTACCCCCCTCCAAGCAACTATTTTGTATCTGGCTCCCATTGGTGGAGCTCAGAGTCCTAGTGTAATGGGAGTCGCGGAAGATGGCGAGGAGTGTAGTGTGTTGCACAGCAGTACTGCCTCAATGCTCTGTATCCTGTATACTTTGTATCTTGCTCTGCAGTAGCAAGGCACGATGTTGCTTTAATTGCTAGCCTGTGAGTTGGCTGCTGGCCAACAGAATGACACTGCAAAAAAGCACAGCTGTAATCATTCAAGTGCAGGATCTGCTGCTCACGGTAGCTGCCTGCTCTCATGATATATAATGTGGTGGGTTGTGTGAGTGGGGGTGGGAGTAGTGGTGGATGGGTGTTGTGCAGTTCCTGGTGGTGTGCTGAACTTGGAAGGAGTGAAAAGGAGCAGAAGAAGCTGTTTGAAGAGCCCTGCTGAAGCCCAGCACTGGAAGCTGACACCCAGGCGGAGAACTGCTGGATCTTGCATTTCGGTTGGTTAGAAAGAGCACAGTAACTGTGTTGCTAAGGGGTGGGACTTCCACCAGGGAACTTGGGGGAAGGCTGATAGCATTGTGGTATCTCATGCTCAGCTTTACAATAAAAATGTTTGGCTTTGACCTCCCAGAAGAGTACTTGTGGCATGAAAATTCCTTAAAGAACCTTTGCCAATCCCTTTTGGGGAACCTGTGGCAAAACACCTAGTAAAAACAAAGCAGATCCTGCAAGCCTGAAGTCTGCCCACCCCTTCCATAAAGGATGGTTTCCAGTTAAGTTTCCCCAAAATTGGAGCATTTAATTCTTATTTTACAAAGTAGCACTAACTTTTTCTTCTTTTTTTAAAAAGGAAGGTCCCTGCTCTTAGGAGCTTACAACCTAATTTTGACAATTGGGGAAGAAGGCCAAGGGTAACAAGGCCGCAACAAAGAGAGAACACATCTCTGGATGCTGGAAAAATAAGAGTTTTATTCCAAGATAAGCCCTACACATTTCAGGCCCAGTTTTATTTGGGGGCCTTCTTCAAGGGTTGTATCAAAACAACCTGCAGAAGCCTCTGGGAGATCAATCTCATAAATTCAATAACTGCAACTTATGAGATAATACACCTATCAGAGATCTCTGTGGGCTGTTTTAATACAACCCCATGAAGAAGGCCGTTGGGCTCATCCTGGAATAAAACACTGATTTTTCCAACCTCCTGAGACGGGTTCTCTCTTTGTTGCAGGTTTGTAGGGGATGCTCTCCAGCTGTTGTTGTTTTTATATTCAAGGCTAACAAGGGATGTGAACAAATGGACTTACACGTACTTGAGCTGCAGGGCTGACTCAAGACATTTTGCTCCCAGAGGTGAAGAACAAGATGGCACCCTCTGCTTCCCATGCTTTGTACAAAAGCTAACTGGACTGGCAGCAGGGCTGGCGTAAAGGGTCAGCATGGTTGGGCGTGTGCTGAGGGCCCACACCCCAGCAGAGGGCTTACTGACAAGAGCCCCCGGAGTTGCTCCTCCTCCTCCTCACCATGACAACCTGCTCTGGCCCAGACAACAGTGGTGGTGTGAAGGAGGAGCAGCAGATGCCACTGCCTGCTTGCTTGTTATCTCTCTGTTGAGTACTGTGTCCAGTTCTGGGCACCACACTTTAAGAAGGATGCAGACAAACTGGAAAGGGTTCAGAGAAGGGCAACAAAGATGATCAGGGGACTGGAAACAAAGCCCTACAAGGAGAGACTGAAGATGCCTCCACCACACCTGAAGGCAGGAGGCTACCTTAGAGGACACAGGGCAGAACTGTGGCCCACAGTTCTCTCCCCCCAGCAACTTGGGGCCACTTGCCGACATCTGCCACCTGAGGCGACTGCTTCACTCTGCCTAATGCCAGGGCCGGCCCTGTTGAGCTGCATCACTTCGCGAGTGGATTTTTGAACCCCCCACGTGTCACAAATGGGTGAGAGAAACAAATACTGCGACATTTCCACACACACACAAGGCGAGCTTTTATAAGTTTTTCTCTCCCGTATGGGTCCTCTCGTGGATCACGAGCAAGAGTCTCCGGCTGAAGCTCTGGCTGCAGTAAGTGCAATGGTAGGGCTTCTCGCCCGTGTGGACCCTCTCGTGACGCAAGAGGTTACACCGGATGCTGAAGCTTTTCCCACACATGGAGCACTCGTACGGCTTCTCTCCTGTGTGGGTCCGCTTGTGCCTCACGAGGGTGGACTTCCGGCTGAAGCTTTTGCCGCAGGTCAGGCAACTATAGGGCTTCTCCCCAGTGTGGATTCTCTCATGCACCACAATGTTTGCGCGGATGTTGGACGTGGCCCCACAGTAGGAGCATTTGAACTTCCGCATTCGCTTCTTCTGGTTCTTGAGGAGGTCTAAGCTCTGGCGGAGGCTCTTCCCAAAGTCGGTGCCTGGGCCACCGGTTATCTGGCATTTCTCAGTCCTCTCTGGGAAGGCGCTTTCATGGAAGGCCCGGTCTCCACCCTCGCAGAGGAAAGCCTGCTCTGCTATCTTCCACAGATAGCTGTCCTGGTGCCTTTCTGGCCCCTGCTCGCTTCCTGGAATCCCTTCCAACTCAGGACCTGGGAAAAATTTCCCCTTGGCTCTTTCCAAGGGTACTCCACTGACATCCACTTGCTGAGGTTCTGGTCCTTCCAGCTGAAAGGGCTCCTCCTCAGTCTCCAGAACTGGATCGTCGGCTCCTAACACCAAACAGAGAATCATTATCTGCCTGCAAGAGACCAGAGTGCCTGTAAACCCTTAAAATCAGCTTCTGTTTTTAAGCCCCGACTTCTGAAGTAAGATGGGGTAACAACAAGGAACAGAGCCTTTTTGGTGGTGGCCCCATGCCTCTGGAACAGGAGCACTGCAAGGTTTGAGGGGACCCTGGGCAAGGGGCCCTGCACAGTGGTGTCCCCCACACCGCTCTGACTGTGCGGTTGCTTTCCTGCTCTGCTCCATCCCACCAGTGGTTGCTACGCCTCTTTCTTCCCCCTCCCCACCACTGCCCTGGTCACTCTGTCTCTCCCCCCCCGCCCCCAGGTGGCCAGGTATGCCGCTCACCAAAGCTCTGGTGGAGGCTCTGTGTGTGCCTGCCATCTTCATTTCCCCACATGGGTCCAGATGCACTCTGGGGAAACAAACATAGTGGACACACCAGGAGTCTCTGAAGTGCACCCAGCTACACATGTGCTTCACCTCCTGCGCCCCCCCCCCCCGACTGGCTGCAGCTCTCTAGGGTCTCAGACCCAGGGGTCTTGCTCCAGGGACTTTCTGCATGCAAAGGAGCTGCTCCGTCTCTGAGTGTGGTCAAACTCTTATTGCAGGCGATCCTTGGAAGCTATGTCACAGTTCCCTCTGTTACATTTATTTATTTATTATTTCTTTAACGGTGCAATCTTATGGCTATGCCCATAAGCCCCCGAACTTGGAGGCTTACGGTTGTCCAATGCAGAGCAGGAGGAGCGGCAGAGGCGAGTCATTTCTCCATGCAGAGAGAGGCACAGAGCAATCGCCCCATGCCTTTCCCTGCATGGAGAAAAGGGCAATCCCCTGCCTCCGGAAGTTTTGGAGTACAGCTCCCATCATACTGGTCATGCTGGTTGGGCCTGATGGGTATTGGAGTCCAAAACATCTGGAGGGCACTGCATTGGGGAAGGCTGGTACAGGTTTTTAAATATTCTTTTGAACCGGGCCTGGAAGAAGGCAGAGACCCAGCGCAGTCATTTCAGCCACACTCCTGATATCAAGCTCCGGTCAACAACCCAGCCACTGCATATGAGTGTTCTTATACACAAGACGACTTCCTAGTGATACTCAAGGGTTGCGGGGGTGAAAAGAAAAGTCAGAAGTAGCTCTTAGATCCTTACCCAGCAGGCTGGCTTCCACAGAGATTTGCATCTTTACAGTGTCGTTTGAATCCTGCTCTGACTTGGGGGCATTAATGAAGCTCTCCTCCAAGGGCTCTGGGACCTGAGTGGGGTGGGGGTGAGGGGGAGAAAGAAGACAATGACATTTCCCCCTCCTCGGGATATTGTGGGAGACTGAGGGCCTTTCCAGTGATTCATATCATGCCTTTTTATCAATTCTGAGGTGTGAGCCAACAAACAACAAATAAAGCAAAATAATAATTAGAAATACAAAATCAATAACAACACTTCCCCCCAACACAAAATAAATACAACCAGCTGAATAACAACCCCTCTCTCATGTCCTCTCTTGCTCACCGTTTTTCCAAACTACATACTGTATAAAAAAGCCCCACACATTGTAACCTTTCCTCATAAGCGAGTCACTGTTACCGTAATTCTTCCTTTTTGGGGGGGTAGGGGTAGGATTTGGGGGGATCCATTTCCCTGTATTTTAATTATTTTATTGTTTGACGCTCTGGGGGCATTTTCTTGCAAAGCGGCCTACAAATGTAACGAATGGACATTCCGATATCGAGAGAAAGACAGACTGAGCTGCTGTCTCTTTTGGGGGCCCTCAAGGTCACTTGCAAATATTTATCTATTATTTATACAATAACCAAAGCTCTCTGGGCGGTTCACAAAAATGAAAACCGTAAAATACAACAGGATACAACATACTATAAAACCTCTGAAAGTTTAAAACATAATAAAACCAATGTAAAAGCCAGACTAAAAACCAGCAGCAGTGGAGAAATCTAAAAGCACAATAACACATTTAAAAAACAAAACTTAAGGACTAACATACCCAGTGCTGGCTCCAGGTTTTGGAGGGCCCTTGGGCAAGACACCCTCAATACACCCCCTCCCTCAGTGTTTCGAACTTCTCACCGCCTTGTCACCTGCTGCTCTTGTTCCTCCTCCTCCTCCTGGTGCTCATCATTGCTCCCACTTGCTTGCTTGACACAGGCAGAGAGCCAGGGAGCAAGGAGGCCGTGGCGGCATCTGCTGCTCCCCCTTCTCACCACCGCGGTGAACAAGCAGGTTGCAAAGGTGAAGAGGAGGAACAATTCCAAGGGGTTATCAGTGGGCCCCTGCTGGGGTGCGGGCCCTTGGCAGGTGCCCAACCATGCCTACCCTTGACACAGTCCCATACTGATACTCGTACCTTTTGCTGCTCTTTCTCGGTCTCTTGGATCATCAAGAGGAAATCCTCGGCCAGAACCACCGCCTCGGCGCAGGTCTCCGGGCCCCGTTCCCTGACCCAGTTCTGCATCTCCCAGGGCAGGATGGCCAGGAACTGCTCCAGGATCAGCAGTTCCAGAATCTGCTCCTTGGTGTGCTTCTCCGGTGTCAGCCACTGGCGGCAGAGCTCCTGGAGCCGCCGGCAAATCTCGCGGGGGCCCTCATCCTCACGGTAGGGGAGCAGCCGGAAGTACTTGCGACGCATCTCCAAGCTGACCATGTCTTCTTCATCCAGCACCTCGACCTTCACCATTTGAGAGGAATCCAGGCTACGCCAGGCCTGCTGGGCCTCTCCGAGGAGGTCTGGCAAGGTCTGAGTCAACCACTCTCCTCTAGGGCACTGTCTGGCATTGGGCACTCCCTTTAAGGAAGTCCGGGCGGACTTAGGATTCCCCTCCGAGGTGGGGTTGGGCAACTGCAGGTGCCGCCATTCTGAATTAGGAGACTTGACCGTCCTCAAGAATTCCTGCCATTGGACTTCCCAACGCTGCTCCAGCCCTTCATCGGGCTCTTGCTTGATTTGTTGCGAAGCTGCCCCAGTCAGGAACTCCTGGATTGTCTCTGCCTCAACAAGACGAGAATCCCTTCTTCTGCCTTCCAATTTCTCCCCGGACTCAGGTCCTGCCAGATCCCGCTTTTCCATTTTTATCCCTAGCTTGACCTCTGGGATTAAGAAAGAAAAGGTCTGTGTGTTTATATAAAGTGCAAAGCAATACAAGTTGGATTAAAAAAAATAATGGGAACGGCGATCTTGACTCGGCTGCTTTGGATTTTCTTTCCCAAAGCACAGAAACACAGAATGTAACAAATAAACTTATTTTAAAAAACTAAGTGGCACCTTGGTAACCATGCAGTCCTTCGCGTTGGGACAGGTTTAGTGAGGATTCCCTTTTAAAACAACAAAGCCAGATGCCCAAATATTTTTTTTAAAGAGTTATATGGGGCGGGGAGGGGAAAAAGGGAAGGCAACAATCACACACACACACCCTCTCTCTCTCTCTCTCTCTCTCTCACACACACACACACACACACACAGAATTCCAAATAAAATTAAAAAGTCAATCTAACTTAGCTGTTTACATATTACCTCCTGAGTAAACTTGTGTTCCAGAGCATATGCAGAATTCATAGATCATAGAGAGGATGGTCTGAGAGAAAGCATCTTAACCTCCAGTTAGATCAGTGTTCTCCAACCTTGGGTCCCCAGATGTTTTTGGCCTACAACTGCCAGCATGCCCCAGCCAACGTAGCTGGCTGGGGCATGCTGGGAGTTGTAGGCCAACAACATCTGGGGACCCAAGGTTGGAGAACACTAAGTTAGATGGTGTATGGAAAGCTCTCAAGGAGTGAGCAAACTCCTACTTTTATAGGAATCTGAGTTCAGCAACAGCCAGCCCCTCAGCAGCGATGGATTGTTGTTGTGTCCAATAATGAGATAGCCTCCATTTCTGATGTCAGTGGTCTAGCCAACGAACTGGAAAATTACATAGTGGCTGGACCCACCTTCCTAATGACTGCAAACTTCCATCTCAAAGGACCCAGTCAGTTTGAGCCAGTTAGCCTATTCTAAAAAAGAGCATAAGCTTTTGGATGTATATTGGGAAAGAGACAAGAAGCCTGTTCTGGTTGCCAGGCATGGTGCCAACTTACCAGACACTCTAGAGGGCATTGTTGAGCTACATCGGAATATAAGGGTTTGCCACATCACTCGACTGTTGTTAAGAGAAATACATACGTATCGATTTCTTGAATTCTTGATATTGCTATTTCTGATACTATGATTCAGTTTGCGTTTGTTGTTAGCCACTTTGGGCTTTCCACAGACCAAAGGGAAGAGCAAGATATAACTATTCAGATGAAAATGAAATGACTGTGGGTCCTGCAACAAAATGTTGCAGTGGGGAGTGCTCTCGGTGTCAGGGCAAGCTGTACCATTAGGCAGAGCGAGGTGGCCACCTCAGGCGGCAGATGGTGCAAGGTGACAAATGGCAGCAAGATGTTGGAGGAGAGAGCTGTGTATGCCGTGTGGCCCCCAGGTGCTGTGGAAGACATTGGCTCATTGTCAGTGTCATCTATCCATGTAACGGGAGGAGGTACCATCTTCTCCTTTGTCTCAAGAGAGGAAAGTGTCTTGGGCTGGCTTGCGGTTCAGGATTCCAGACAACCAGCTATGACCTCTTGCACAATACTCCATTTTATTCCTGCTCCCTCCAGGTTTTTCATTCCACCCCCATCACAACAATCAGTCAGCATTTTGTGCCCACTGAGTATGCTCAGTTTTCATATTTGTTTATGAAAGACTCCTTTCATGTTACTTTTCCATGTGGAAGGATTTGTGTATGTGCATGTGTTTGAGCCCCCACCTGCAATCTGAAGTGGAACAGCCTAGAGACAGGCAACACGCCACCCCACCCCACCCCGGTCCCAACTGGGAACTAGGCCTCAAAAGTACAACACAGGACAAGATGGATCACTGGAGAACCAGTGTGGCATAGTGGTTAGAGTGTTGGACTGAGACTCAGGAGATCCGGGTTCTATTCCCCATTCAGCCCTGAGGTCCACTGGGTGACTTTGGGCCAGACACGGACTCTCAGACTGACCTGCCTCACAGGGTTGTTGTGAGGATAAAATGGAGAGGAGGAGGACCATGTAAGCCGCCTTGGGCTCCTTGCTAGAGGAAAAAAGGCGGGATATAAATGCAATTATAAAAAAGCATAGAGGCCTGTGAGGGAAGTCACAGAGCAGTTGAGTGGAACTGAAATGTAATTTTGGCTCTAGGTACAGGAGGAGGAGAGCAGATGAAGATAAATGTTACTTCCTCTCTTGTTATATTAGGACAGGAGTCGCACAATGAAGCTCATCAGCAATAAGTTTGGGACACGCAAAAGGAAGTATTTCTTCACACAGTGCATAGCTACCTTATGGAACTGATGACCACAGGATGTGGTGATGGCTTTTAAAAGAGCCATGCAGCCGCAGCTCAGCGTTTGAGTGCATTCTTTGTATACAGAAGGCCCCAGGTTGAACTCCAGCCATTTCCAGCTAAAAGGGCCAGGAAGCAGGTGGTGGCCCCCGGGCAAGTTGCCATGGCAGACCTCCCCGCCAGGACCTATGGTGGTTCACATCCCCCACGAGCTTACCCGGCAGCAGCAGGGGCCTGCAGAGACGGGCATCAGCATTTCATTGTTTACTTTCTCACGGTTGTTTTTTTTAATGGCCCAGCACTGATTGGAGAAACGCTAAGCTGGGTGGCACCAGTGGCCACCATGTTTATTTCCCCACAATGCTTCTGGGCCCCAACAAAGCATTGCTACATTGGGAGTGGGGCCCAGAGGCAACAGGGGAAATAGACAGCAGCGGCCAGCTGTGCAGCTTGGCACATCTATCGGTGCCAATCTGTGAAAAAAAATTGGAACATTAAAAACAACGACAGACACAAAGAGATGCCAGCGTCAGCCCCAGTAGGCCCTGCTGGGATGCATGGGCACCGGCATTGGCCCCACCATGCCGGGTGTTGGTGCTGGGCTTGCCTGAGACCATGGAGAACCACTGCTGGTCAGTGTTGATAATACTGAGGTAGCTGAATAAATATTCTGATGTGCTGTAAAGCAGCTTCCTTTGTTCGCACACTGCACTAGGAAGTCAGGTCTACCAGCTACCCTTGGCCAAAGTACCACCATATTCAAGGCAGTAAATCTTTGAACACGGTGGCTCAAGGCAGGCAACAGGGGAGTTAGGGATGTCGGAGAAATCTGCAACAGATTCAAATGAGTTTGGATTTCTAGGATCGGACCTGCAGATTCCGCAGCAGGCTGGCTTTTTCCGAGTTGCATGGACTTGCAGAGTGTGGTGTTTTTTTTAACTTTGGGGGGAGAATTGTGCAAATTTACACTTGCACTAATGCACAATGGCACACTTGGCTAATGCGCATATGCGCAAGAGGAACAAGATTCTCGTACATCCCTTTAAAAAATCCGATTCCGTCAATGAGCGGATGACAGAACGGAAGACTCCTGACAATCTGTGAAACACAGACAGAACGGAACAGATTTAACAGGATCCGTACATCCCTAGGAAGGCTGTCCTACTCATGTGGGCTTCCTGGGAGTTCCCCAACTGCACTCTGAAATGGTACAGTCCTGGAAGTGGTACAGCCCTGGCACAAGTTTACCAGTTCAGTGAGAACTAAACTGGAGTGCCATTCCAGAAGAGGCTCTCCTCTTATCCATATACTGCCAGATGGAATGGCTTGAAATGTCACAGTAGGCATAAGAACATAAGAAGAGCCCTGCTGGATCAGACCAAGGGCCCATCTAGTCCAGCATTCTGTTCACACAGTGGCCAACCAGCTGCCCACAGGATCCCACAAGCAGGACATGAGTGCAATGGCACCTTCCCACCCATATTCCCCAGCAACTGGAGTACATAGGCATACTGCATCTGTGTGTGCTAGTTCCGCAACACCTCGCTCCAAGGATGAATTCCCCTCAGCTCCACTATTAACACATCGCTTAAGCCTCTTCTCTGCAGTATTTATTTTCTTTGCAATGGGTTCTCCTGTGCTCGATTTAAAAGCAAAAGAGGGTGCGCTTTTGTTCCGTTACTGCCATGCTGGCTGGGGATGTTGGGAGTTGTAGTTCAACACATCTGGAAGGCACCAGATTGGGGAAGGCTGAGCTAAGACATATTTTCAACTATTCAAACTGAATCTCAGCAGCTATGGTGTGTAAAATAGCAAGGCTGCATGGGGCCTAAGCGTCCATGTGCATGGATTGGAACGCATAGGTGCTAGGAACAAGATGCATCAAATTCCCCAGGTGCAGAATTCACTTCTAGAGATGCAGGGGAGACAGCTGGAACCTGAACAAAGGCAGCTCTAGCTATCCACGTTGACAAAACTTTTAATAAATTCCAGATGGATTGCTACAGCAGTCTGTTGCAGGGGGGAATAAAGAGCCTTACGACATCTAAAAGCAGGGCTGGGGAACTCAGATTGGGTTGGATTCCAGCTCCCACCAGCCCCAGCCAGCATGTTCAATGATCAGGGATGATGGGAGTTGTAGTCCAGCAGCATCGGGAGAGCCACAAGCTCCCCGTTCACTGATTTATTGTGACCCTGAGCCTGTTCGCGCCTGCCAAAGTGAGCTCTATCCACAGGAGATGATGCCACAATGAATCTGTTCGCTTTTTGGGTGCTACCCACAACTCATTAAGTTTTTAAAAAATAAAAATAAGGCACTCTCCCAAAAACCTTTTCAAAAGACAAAACAACCAAGGTCCATAGCTCAATGGTACGCTTTGCATGCCTAACTGTTCACCACCACCCCTTGGCATTTCCAGTTAAATTCCTAAGAGGAAGGCCACCCCCCTGCAGTGGGGCCATCAGGGTAGGGCTTTAGCGCAGACGTCCAGGGTCCCACTCAGCCGAATGAGCAGATGGGGGAGCCCCAAACACAGCACGGCTGGTTTAGCAGTTTGAAGTGAGCCAAGCAGTACGCATAACCAAGATACACACACAACCGTTAAGCCTAGAGTGAAAAACTACCTAATTGCTCTACTTCCTTGGAGAGTTGCTGAATGTCAGAGCTGCCCAGCCTTCCCCAAACCCGGTGCCCTCCAGATGTGTTGGACTACAACTCCCAGCACGCCCCAGCCAGCCCTGTTGGCTGGGGCATGCTGGGAGTTGTAGTTCAACACAGTACTGAACTAGATGAATTGATCTGGCTCAGGATAAGTTACATGTTATTAAGTAACAGGCCCAGGAGGGAATATTGGGAGTGTCTATGGTGAAGAGGGACTACTGCAGGGTATGAGGCTACCCCCTCCCTCCCCGATCTGGGGCAATGGAGGAAGAATCTGGTGCATCCCTCCTTGCAACCCCATTGTCTGTCGTCTGTCTGTCTGTCTCTCCTTCCCCTGAATCCAGCCTCTTGCTTTAAACTCACCTGCTCCTTGCAGCTTTTGCATAGCACCTCTTGGGATATTCTTAGCAGCCCTTCCCTTGCACCAAGAATGGGCAATGCAAACACACACACACAAACACACAAAGGGGAAGTTTTCTTACCAGGAAGGAAATCAGGGCATAACAGGAAGGTCTTTTCATAGCTCTCTGTGCAGCTGTGCAGGAAGGTGGCTGCCCTTTAAAAAAAAGAAGAAGAAGAAACTCCCAGCTCCCCTTCTCTCCCATTGCTGCTCCCCTCTAGACAATGGAGCTCGGTGCGTTTAACCCCATAAGTGTCTCTGTAAGAAAGAGCAGCTGTTTATAAAAACCACTGGATGGGGAAACTGACCACTGGGTGGGGGTGTTGACCCACCAAAATGCCATCCTCCTAGCCAGCTTCCAGAAATGAAGGATGTAAAAGGTGGGGGGGCATGTTTACCCAGTGGTATAATCAGTCCCAATATTTTCAGTGGTGCTTCTTCCCAGGTAAGTGAATTATTATTAATTATTATTATTATTATTATTATTATTATTATTATTATTATTATTCATTTATAAAGCACCAAAAATTTTCTTAAGTACTGTACAGCTATCCAGTGCTGGCTCCAGGTTTTGGAGGGCCTTTGGGCAAGACACCCTCCATGGGGCCCCTCCCTCAGTGATTGGACCTTCTCACCCCCGTTTGTCACCAGCAGCTCTTGCTCCTCCTCCTCTTTCTCATCATTGCTAGGAATTGCTTGCTTAACAGGCAGAGAGCTCACAAAAGACCACTGAAAATGCAAGGTGATCCTCTTTAAAATATATGTGAATAAATATACATCCACAATCAGGACACAAAACTAAAAATGGAATAGTTTAAAACAGTATAAAGCCAAGCTCACATCACTCTTAATTAAAAGCAGATTGGAACCGGGGTTGGCATCAAGGGTAGGCATGGTCGGGCACCTGCCAAGGGCCCCCTGGAGTTGCTCCTCCTCTTCACCATTGCAACCCATTTGTTCACCTGCCTCTCCCTCTGGCCCAGACAATGGTGGTGGTGAGGAGGAGCAAGAGATGCCATGGCCTACTTGCTCACTGGCTCTCTGCCTGTCAAGCAAGTGATAGCAATGATGAGAAAGGGGAGGAGGAGCAACAGCAGCTGGTGACCATGGCGGTGAGAGGGTCGACTCACTGAGGGTTGGGGCTCATTAAGGGTGTCCTGCCCCAGGGCCCTCCAAAACTTGGACCCAGCACTGTTGAAATAGAAACGTTCTAAGGTTCATTTAAAAGCCTGTAATGATGGAGCCAAATCACTAAATAGGCCCAATTGCAGTCACACAGCTCAATCCTATGCATGTTTACTTAGAAGTAAGCCACACTGATTTCCGTAAGAAAACACGCAAACCCCTATAAGATCATACCCCAAATTCATCTCATCCACCAACATCCTGTTTCCCACATTGGCTGTCCAGATGCGTCAAGATAAAGTGGCCATGTGTCCTACTTTACAGAGGAAAATTCTCCATTTGAAGGTGTCCTCTATGTGAAGGGCTGCCCAGTCTAGGGCCTGTATAAAGATAAAGAACCATAAGCAAGGAGGGAGTGCAGTTGTTAGACTACAACTCCCATCATTGCTGACCATTGGCAATGCTGGGCCAATGGGAGCTGGAATCCTACAACAGGTGGATGGACACAAGTTCCCCCATCCCTGCACTACAGAAACATTTCCTCCACATAATCTAGGGGTCGCCTGGTTACAACCCCAAACTGTATATTTAAATTCGCAGATCCAGAGGGACACGATATGTAGTCCTTCAAAATGGATAGGAAGAACTGTGAGCGTGAGAACGTAAGAGCCATGCTGGATCAGACCAAAGGCAAAATATCTCTGTATTTTTTCCTTGCAGGAAAAAAGGCGGGGTATAAATATAATAAATAAATAAATAAATAAATACATTCCCCAATGAAGAGCCCATAAGCAGGACATGAGTGCAATAGCACCCTCCCACCCATGTTCCCCAGGACCTAGTGCACACTGCCTCTGGTACTGGAGGTAGCATATAGCCATCAGGACTAGTAGCCGCTGATAGTCTTATCCTCCAGTCCAGCCCCTTTCAAAGCCATCTAAAGTGGTGGCCATCACTACATCTTGTGGTAGCAAATTCCATAGTTTAATTATGAACACTTATTCAGTGTGAATAAGTCCTTCCTTTATCTGTCTTGAATCTCCCACCATTCAGCTTCATGGGATGACTCCACTGGGTTCTCACATTATAGGAAAAGCAGGAAAAACCCTTCCTATCCACTTTCTCCACACCAAGCATAATTTTGTACCACTCTATCATGTCTCATTTTCCTCACAACTGTGGTTGCCATGTTCTCCAGTTTCAACCGGCAATTTAACAGGGATGGGGACTCGGACTCCAGGACTCGACTCGTGAGTCGGACTGAGTCCCCCCTCTGACTCGAGTCCCAATATTTTTAATGGGACTCGAGACTCGAGACCAAGGACTCGTGTTCCAAAATCGTGTTCCTCAAATGCAACATGGATAGGTTTTAGGAAGTACAGCAAGTTTATTTTTTTAAATCTGTGAAGGACCAGCACCCGGGTCCTATGCGTGAGTTCGGCGCTTAACGGGTTAACCGGCACTGAGTTACAGCCCGTATAAGCAAGTGAAACCGACTAGGAGGTTTGTGTACACAAGAGGAAACTAGAGCCCTTTAAATGACCAAATAAGGCTTTATTTATTTACACAAGATACGGAGCGGAACTAACAGCTTTCTAGGAATACTATAATGTCAACACAACCTGAGGTGACCTCTACGTTTATCAATGAAACAGGCTCCCAGGCTAGTGCATTGGGATTAGTCAGTTACCTTAGACTAAAGACTTTACGCTAGTCAATTTCAGCCTGGCTCCCGGTCGGCCGATCAGGGGATGAGAACAGCTTACTCCTCGCTTGGAGGATGAACCTTGTTCCAAAGCACCCTGTGTTCCCCACAACCCCTCACAGGAAGGGAGAAGGGTTTTCTACCCCTGAGTTTCCCGCTCTCCCCACCCTCCAGGTCAGGTGGGGGCTTATGCCTGCCCCTTCGTATCAGGTGGGCTTATTCCTGCCGGGGAAGAAGGTGACGTACTGGGTACTTTACAGCTCTTTGAGACTGCCCTGATGGTTTGATGGTCTTGATGGTCCTTTCTTGGGTTTTGTGGAATTTAACCGAGACTCTCCATTGTTGGGGATGCCGGTCTGTCTGGCTGCTTCCCTGTAACTCAATCCCCCCTCCTCGCCCCCTCCCCTGGACGGAGGCTGTGTGTGTGTGTGCATGCATACTCGTGTCAGGCTTTCTCCACAAAATCATTTTCCTAAAATGCAACCTTTCAGACATTTTGGGTTTGGCTGCCTCTGCCTGCCTGTTTGGGGTTCCCAGTCTCCTCTGCCTGCCTGGTGTCTTCTTAACCAGTTCCACAGTTTGAATTGTCCAAGACAAAGGCATCTGCCTGCCTGTTTTGGGGTTCCCTGCCTCCTCTGCCTGTCTGGTTATTTTGGGTTTGTCTGCCTGGTCTGTTCTTGCCAAAATCAGTTGCAGAGTTTTGAAATAAAAAGGCACACTTGTGCCTAGAATTTATTTAAGCCACACATCTGAAATAGCCTTATTTTGTTGGGGAAATCCCCATTGATTTTAATAGGGACTCGTGGAGTCAGCTTTGGGAGTGACTCGTGACTCACCATTTTGGACCAAGGACTCGGACTCGAGTCCAAAGACTCGTGACTCGAAACCAAGGACTCTTCAACATCCCTGCAATTTAAAAGGCCATATCCAGTGCCTGGCTTGTAAAATGCCAATTTTGCTTCTGTTACAGTAGTAATAATACAGCTGAGGGTTTTCCCCACTGTCTGTTCAATTGTCAATAATCAGAGTTCTTCCAGGAATATGAAAAACACATTGCTCTACCTTTAAAGTAAAGTTGCTGTTGTTTTTAAAATTTGCAAAAAGTAGCATCAGGGAAACTCATAAAATGGGTTGATTTATTCTGGCTTTAACAAACTCTCTTGCTCAATTTCTTGGTGCTGTGGAGATTCAACATTTCCAGTTTTTAAATAAAGTGCTCAGCTAGTGTGCGTGCCTGTGGACAGCATTTTGTGCTCTGTTATTTATAATTTTTATTTGTTTTAAATATTTCTTGGGCACCTTTTCAGGGCATCCTTCCCCAGGGAACTTAACATAAATATGAACATAAAACTATAGTATACTGTTTCCATAAAATAGAATAATTTAAAACAGAAGTTAAAAACATCTGAGTCCAGCCCAGCGATCAATAAAACTAGTAGTTAAAAAATGTGTGGGCTGGGGTGAATAAATAAACCAGCAGCAATACAGCTATCATTAGAAAACAGCCCAGGATGATCTCAACTAAAAACAACATTTAGGGCTAAAAGCAATTTGGAGCAACTGGGTTTTCAAGGTCTGTTATTATTCATTTAGCCTAAAGCAATAGAACTGAACTATTGTCATGGGATCCTCTGTGGCACATGGTCTTTTCAGCTGCCCACCCTTCTTTTACAGAATGTTACATCCCTGCCCCAAGGTGTTTGCAGTTTTGACAGAGGTGGCAAAAGATGGAGGATGAGGCAGGTGGAGGCAAGGGTAAACAGCAGAAGAATATGCCTTTATTTCAGTTACACGTGCTTACACTGCAGAGATCAGATCCACCCCACCCCCACAATTGATCTGAAATGAAGTAATGTTTTTGGGGCTCTTTCCACCCCCAATTTCCTGCTACTTCGCCCCCCCCCCCATCTCCATCTATTTTCCATTATTATCTTATGTCATGTCTCGCCGCTTCCCCTACCAGCTGCCTCTCTGTAACTGTTATGGGGGGAGGTCCTACAAATCCCAGCATTCCCATGCTGGCTGGGGAATGCTGGGAGTTGTAGGACTCCCCCTCCCCCATGTTATATTTTACTATATTTTATGTTATATTTATATTTTAAGGGTGCAACCTTATGCATGTTTACACAGAAAAAAAGTCCTACAACTCCAGCATACCCCAGCCATCATGAGAAATGCTGGGATTTGTAGGACTTTCTTTCCTGTCTAAACATGCATAGGATTGCGCCCTCATTGTCTAAACTTCGGCAGTGGATTTAACCCCTCCCCCCCACTTCCAGCCAAAGGGAGGCGGGACAGGAAAAGGAATTCAATGCAACTCAAATGCCTATGAATTTCCAAGCCTGCCTAGGAATCAGCACTCGGTCACTTTAACTCTTTGAGCCCCTTTATGCAATTTAAAAAATAATAATCAACTTTTCCCTTGCCCTCGATTGAGCTTTCATTAAAGAGGAGGGGGGAAATGCAAAAATGCTTCTCCACACACACACTTAATGCAAGCTGTCCGAGACCGCATGCATTTTTAATTTTGATCCATTTAAAAAACAAGGCTCACCAATATCTAGGCAGAGAGCGCTCCTCCTTGGGTCATCTGATGGTTAAATCAGCTCAGCTCGGATTGCTAGAGAGGAAGGGGATTTGGGGCCAGCGGAGGGGTGGGGCCTTTCTTTCTATTGAATGCCCCTTCCTGACCTGCTCTTCTGCAAAACTGCAAGCTGATTGATTTTAAAAATATTTTTAAATTTTTTATAAACATTGCAAATCCTCCGCGTGTTCCAATCCGGCTGAACTTCAGTGGGGCTAGCTTCCCAGCAAGGGTGCTTAGGACAGCAGTTTATTTTCCCTTGGCAGAAGCTGGAGGCCTCACCCGAGATCAGTAAGTTACAAAGCGGGTCTGGTGTGGTTCTTGGGTGGGGGGTAGGAGGTGGAGGAAGCATTTCTTGGGGCGCCAAGACAGACACCCCGCGACACATTCTTCCACCACATCAGGAGTAGGGGATCAATTTTTGTGTTGCGACCCCTTGGATGCAGCCCCTGCTCGTTTGCACTAACAAGAGGGAGGCATCATCAGGTTCTGCGGAACCTCAAGATTTGCAGAAGTACACAAAAATATTTGCGGGGAGGGGAAGAAACCCTAGAAAACCCAACAGCCCAATGAGGACTGAGCATGTTCAGTGAGACCGCTGTTGAACGCGGGGTGGGGGGGATAGAAAATCATGTGGGAGGGGGGTATGGAATGGAGTGTAGTGGAGCGGGGCATGTCTGGCTGGCAAGAACCCTGAACAGGAGCACTGCACACACTGCAGTATTTTGTTACAGGTCTTACTTATTAAATCCAGCTATAGATCATCCTGAAAACAAAATGGGAGCCAGTGTGGTGTAGTGGTTAGAGTGTTGGACTGGGACTCTGGAGATCCAGGTTCTAGTCCCCACTTGGCCATGAAGGTCGCTGGGTGACTTTGGGCCAGTCTCTCAGCCTAACCTGCCTCACAGGGTTGTTGTGAGGATAAAAATGGAGAGGAGGATGATCATGCAAGCCACCTTGGGTTCCTTTCAAGAGGAGAAAAGGTGGGATATAACTGATAATTAATACAAATTTAAAGTCACCAGCTCCTAGCCTAACTTACCTCACAGAGTTGTTGTGAGGATCAAACACAAGACTGGTGGGACGACAACCATGTACACTTCCTTGGAAGGGCGGGGATAAAAAATATCCCACTAATCCAGCCTTCTCCAACCTGGCTCCAGATGTGTCGGACTACAACTTCCAGTATCCCCCAGCCAGCCTGACTGGGGGGTGCTGGGACCTGTAGTCTGACACATCTGGAGAGCGCCAGGTTGGGAGAGGCTACTCTAATCGCTCCCTCTAATGCTGGTCTTGCGTGCTGATGGCTATGTAGCCGAGACGGGGCCACTGAGAAGCGAGAAGGAGGTATGAGCAGGCTTGGGGGACTACAACTCCCAGTATTCCTGACTATTGGCCAAGCTGGCTGGGGCTGATGGGAGTTGAAGTTCAAAACGTCTGGCGCACAACAGGCTGGGGAAAGCTGAGTTAGGAGCACCATATGCTACTTTCCCCCTCAGTGGTTATTTGTGTCTTTTTCTGTCAGGGAAGCAGCCGTAAGAGAAGGCCATCAGTGACTGAACAAGCTTTGGAGATTCCACCGTGGGTAGAGGTCTGAGTCCTCTTGCTCTTGTCTTTCTGTAATTGCTCGTGACGAAACGGGACGCTTTCCTCTCCATCTGCAGTAAGAGGATGGAGGGGCAGAACTGAGCTAGGATCATCCCCCAATAAGAGAAAATGGCTTCAGAGATGGAGGCAGAATTCTCGGCCCTGGGTCTCCGCAGGGTCATTGTAGAGCTGGACGTGAAGCCGGAAATCAAAATGGAGGGGTCGGAGCCGGAACTCGAGAGAGGACTGCAGAGAACCGGAGATGCCTGCCTGGCTGTCCAGGCAGAGACGGTTCCCCGTGGATTAAGAGCAACACCACGAAGCATTAAACAGGAAGCAGATGAGGGCCCGTCATCCCAGCGGTGGGAAGCACGGTGGCCGCAGGTCCTGAACCCGCCGCAGCCTCCTCTGCTAGGACCGGGGAGCCCGCAGCTGCAGGAGAATATGCTGAGGGAGGATGTGAAGAATTCTCTGGCCCGTTTTGAAGGAGCAGCGGCCACCAGCCAATGGGTGAAAGGTGAGGACGTGACAAGGCTGGGGCCAGGACTGCACAGAACAGCCCAGGAGGCCCGAGGCCTAAACATTGCAAGCAGGAGCGGCGGCGAGCAAACAAGAGAGGGCAAGGCCGTGGATCCTGTCAGTTCCGAATGCCAGCGCCAGCGCTTCAGGCGGTTCAGCTACCAGGAAGCTGAGGGCCCGTGGGAGGCATACTGTCAGCTGCGGAAGTTTTGCCACCAGTGGCTGATGCCGGAGCGGCACACCAAAGAGGAGATCCTGGAACTGGTGATCCTGGAGCAGTTCTTGGCCATCCTGCCTCAGGAGATGCTAAGCTGGATCAGGGAACGCGATTCGGAGAGCTGCTTCCATGCTGTGGCCCTCGCCGAGCATTTTCTCCTCAGGCAGCGAGAGGCTGAGAGGCAAGATCAGCAGGTGAGAGGGCCTTCTTTGTGGCAGCCCCGAGCAGTCCATACAGTCAGAGGTAGGAGGCAGGCTGCAACCAGGGCCAGCTTCAGCTTTGTGGTGGGTCTCATTGAGGTGGTGCAATCTGGTGGGCCTCCCCTCCTCTGTTGGTCGACCTCAGCGGCTTTACCTGGCAGCTGCAGTGGCAGCCAGCAGAAGCATTGGGTGTAGCTGAGGGCCGCCATTTTGTCTGATTTCCCAAAATGACACTACATCAGGATGTAGCAAGAACAGAAAATGGCGGTCAGACTCAGCAGCCGGGTGCTGCTCAGAGTGCTGGGCTGGTGTGTGTCTCTGTGTGTGTGGGAAGCAGAATATAATGGGGGCCCAGTTCATGGTGCTGGGGCCCTCGCAGTTGCTCAAGGATGCTGGGCACTGCCCCTGACTGTGACCTTTAACTTATGGGACAAAAGTCTTGGTGTGGTAAATTCTCGCATTGTAGAGCTAGAAAAGGTGCAGAGAAGGGTAACCAAAATGATTAAGGATTTGGAGGATCTCCTTCTCTACAACTTAAGAATGTTAGAGCATAACAGGAGCCCTGCTGGATCAGACCAAAGTCCATCTAGTCCAGCATTCTGTTCACACAGTGGCCAACCAGCTGCCCCAATAGGAAGCCCCCAAGTAGGACATGAGTGCAACAGCACCTTCCCACCCGTGTTCCCCAGTAACTGGTAGACGGAGGCATAGTGCCTCTGATACTGGAGGTAGCATGTAGCCATCAGGACTAGTAGTCATTGATAGCCTTCTCCATGAATTTGTCCAATCCCCTTTTATTTATTTATTTCATATACTGCCCAATAGCTGAAGCCGTCTGGGCAGTTCACAACAATTCACAAAAGCACTGGCTTCCCTGTGGCCTTGCTTCCCCTCTCGTGTCCCGGGGCCGGCACCGGCAGTCCAACTGGAGCAGGCCCTGATGTTCCCTTTGCCGGCTCCTCCCTCCCTCCTTCCCTCCCTCCCTCCTCCTTCTTTTAAAGCCATCCAGGTTGGTGGCCATCACTACATCTTGTGGAAGTGAATTCCATAGTTTAACTCTGCGCTTAACTCTGCGCTGTGTGAAGAAGTCCTTCCTTTGATCTGTCCTGAATCTCCCACCAATCAGCTTCATGGGATGCCCCCTTTGGGTTCTAGTAGCATGAGAGAGGGAGGAAAATGTCTCCCTGTCCACTTTCTCCACACGATGCATAATTCTGTACACCTGTATCATGTCTCCTCTCACTCGCCTTTTTCCTAAGCTAATCGATCCCAGCTGTTGTAACCTCTCCTCATAGGGGAGCTGCTCCAGCCCCTTGATCATTTTAGTTGCCCTTTTCTGTTTGGTTTAGCGGGGGGGGGGGGAAGACAACACAGGTGGTGGAGTCATGCTGGAAGGTTTGTAACATTATGCATGGTGTGGAGGAAGTGGAGAAAGAGAGGCCTTTGTCCCTCTCTCATAATACTGCACTTGGAAAGCGGGGCAGGGGAGAGCGTCGCCCAATGAAAGCAATGGGCAGTAGATTCAGGACAGACAAATGGAAGCGCTTCTTTGCACAACATGTGAGGGCGCAGTCCTATGGCCCCTAGACAGAGTCTAGAGGGCCATAGGAGAATTCGGAGTCCCAGCTCTGACCTCAGAAACACGCTCCGAGGTCGGAGCTGGGACTCCGAATTCGGAGCGCCCTCCCTCTGCTGCAGGTCCAAGGTTGCAAGAGTGACCTCAGAAACAGAGTTTTGTGGGCGGAGAGGGGAGGAGATAGGCTCTGCCTTCATACTCAGTATCCTGGAGGCACCTCAGCCTCCTTTCCTCAAACTCTGGGACAAAACACTTAGATGGCTGACTGTCTAAGTGTTTTGCAGGGCAGGATAAGCGTGGAGGCGTCCTTCGCCTCTGTGCTCCTTCTGCCCTGCATAGGGTGCCCATCATCCTCTGGGTTCGGAGGGTTGGGGGCAGCCACATTGGATTGCGCTGTGACTCATGGAACTCACTGCCGCGAAATGTGGTGATGCCCTCTTAACTCAGATGGCTTTAAAAGGGGATCCGAGAATTGCATAGAGGGTGGATTTACCAATGGCTATTAGTCATGGCAGTTAAATGGAGCCTCCAAGGTCAGAGGCAGCGGACCTCCAAATAGCAGATGCAGGGGACATACAGCTGCGGTGGGCTGTTGCCTTTTAGCCCTGCTTGTGAGCTTCCCATTGGGGCATCTTATTTATTTTATTTATAAGTTTACGAATCGCCCTTCAGCCCAAATAAGGCCCCACAAAGTGACTTACAATTAAAACTATTTGCAAAGTTGGGGGGAAAAACCCACTACATAAACATAAGAACATAAGAAGAGCCCTGCTGGATCAGACCAAGGATCCATCTAGTCCAGCATTCTGTTCACACAGTGGCCAACCAGCTGCCCACGGGATCCCAGAAGCAGGACATCATGAGTGCAACAGCACCCTCCCACCCATGTTCCCCAGCAACTGGTGTACATAGGCGCACCCCCTCTGATACTGGAAAACTATCTGCAAAGTTTTTTTAAAAACATGACTAACAGCAGAATTAAGAGTGGGAGAGAATCTTAAAAACTGTGTGGAGTGTATACATCTAAAAAGCCATACGGAACAAAAATCTTTTGACTGTTCGAACTGGACTTTAGCAGAGTGTGTGCGGGTTGGGAGATTTATAATCCTTGTCTGTGTGCCAACAGACGCCTGTACATTCCACACACAGATCTTCCAGATCTCACCTCCCTCCTCCCGCTTGCAGCGTTCAGCGTGTGTGCCAGTGAACCAGCAAAGCTTCTCCATTGCAGATTAATCCATGGAATCAGGAAACACTCTGTAAACACCACAGGTCTAATTCTACCTGTTTATTCACTTAGCAAGTAAAGTTCTACAGAGTATACAATTCCTAGTTACAGTCCATGTGCAGAGTATAAATGCATAGCAAGCATTACATCCAGTGGAGTAAGTTGTGCTCACTCCACTGCAGCAAGACGTTACATTGTAGCAGTAACAAGTCCAGCAAGCATCACCATGAAGAAGAACAAAGAAAGCAGTTCAGCTTCTCTCTAAAATGGCTTTAGACAGAAAACAAGTTAACACGTCATCAGAACATACAAACCATGTGACTAGCTCATATTGCTCTCACACTTTAGTAACCCCTGCGAAAACACGAGATTCTAGAGAGACATAATAAACCTGTTTACCCCGCCATTCTGTCCCTTCCATTTGTAAACAATGTGCCACAGCTGGTAATTGATACATATCACAACATTGACTGCCCACCTAAAACAGCAAAGAAGGTGTCTGCTATCGAGTCATCTTGGACTGAGGTGCTCCCTATCGTTTCAGGTGCCGGGGATGAAACAGGAGGTGGCTGTGAATTTTTCAGCAGGAGAAGGTGCTTCGCTGGATATGACCCTCCGGCAGCTCTACAGGGAGGTCAAGCAGGAGGAGGAAGGAAATGCCAGCGTGCTAGGTAAAGTTTAGTTGTGCCTGAATCATTATACCCTGTTTATCTCATACCGATTTCCTTGTCAGACCTTCTGTTGCTTGTGCCATAGCTCGGTCGTTAGTAAGGCACATGCTTTGCTTCCTGGAGGTTCCAGGTTCAATCCCTGGCATCTCCAATTTAAGAAGGATCAGGTAGCAGGTAATGGAAAAGACCCCTTCCAGAAAGCCTGGAGAACAGCCAATCACAACAGATAATGTGGGGCTAGATGGGGGGGGACCTCAGGCCCAGGGGCTAAATCTAGCCCTTCTGGGGTCCCATTCCCCAGAATGGGGAAGCTTTAAGCTAAAACATGCTAGTATGTTTGGACCCACCCCCTTTGCATTCAGCCCTGCCCACCACTGGAAAGCGGCCCCCGAGCGCTTCCCTGAAATGGAATTTGGCCCTCAGGCTGATAGAGGTTCTGCACCCTTGGGCTAGATTTATCGGGCCTGGTATAAGGCAACTTCCTCTGTGTGTGTGTGTGTGTGTGTGTGTGTGTGTGTATGCTATTACAAGTGGGTGCTGCAATAAAATGTTGCAGTGTGGTTATGCTGCTTTCCGGATTCCAGTCACTCTATTCCATTCCCTGCCCGCAGTTTTCTATTCCCCGCCAGCCCTGCCCAACATTTCCCTCCACCTGTTAGGGTTTTTTTCCCCCCACCAGATCTTTTTGTACTGCAAACCCTGGAATTCCCCAAAGGCTGCAGCTATCTCCGTTTTGTGTGCATGTGTGGTGCTGTTTTAGCTACATAATGATCAGCAGGTACAGTCTGAACATTGGAAATAGAGGGAATTAGTATTATTATATTCCAGCAGGTGATGGAAGGCAGAGTGAGAATGATGGGATGCCGTTGGAAAGAGAAAACAGTCAGGACTTGGAAGAAACCATGTCAGAACCAGCCAATCCAGAGAGACTTCAAGGCCATCACACAGAGGAGCATAGAAGTGAATCCACTGCCTCTCAGGGTACAGGCCTCTCTGAAACAGCAGTCCAACAAACAACACAGAAAGGAAAGAGACCGAGCGATAAACTGTTTCATGACCTCAGTAGGCATCAGAGATCCCACACAGGAGAGGAACTCTATGAATGCTCAGATTGCGGGAAAGTGTTTATTTCTAGAGCTGGCTTTATCATGCATATAAGAGTACATGGCCGAGAGAAGCCATATGAATGCTCAGATTGTGGCAAGCACTTCAGGCGGAGCTCACACCTCAATAGCCATAGCAAAATCCATGCAGGAGTGAAGCCATTTAAATGCATGGACTGCGGGAAGGGATTCAGCCGGAGCTCAAACCTTATCTCACATCAGAGAATGCACACAGGGGAGAAACCATACTCTTGCTCGTCCTGCAGCAAGCAGTTTTGTGACAAATCAAGCCTGGTTCGACATGAGAGGCTTCATACCGGGGATAAGCCGTACAAATGCACTGAATGCGGGAAAAGCTTTAGCCAGAGCCACCATCTCATTACACATCAGAGAAGCCACACGGGTGAGAAGCCGTACAAATGTTTGCTCTGCAGCAAAAGCTTTTGCGACCGATCGACTTACATTCGACATCAGAAAAACCACACGGGAGAGAAAACGTTTAAGTGCGCCGACTGTGGCGAATGTTTCAGTCGGAACAAGCACCTTGTCAGGCACCGGAGCATTCATACAGCGAGGGAGCTGTATACATGCTCAGACTGTGGCGAAAGCTTTTGCCGCAGATCAGGCCTTAAGATGCACCAGAAAATCCACACTGGGGAGAAACCGTATGAATGCCCAGACTGTGGGAAGAAGTTCAACCGCAGCACAAACCTTATTAGCCATCAGAGAATCCACACTGGAGAGAGACCCTATGGATGCCCCGAGTGTGGGAAGAGGTTCAATCGTAGGACACACCTTGTTAGCCATCAGAGAATCCATGGGCAGAGGAAAGAAACTGCAGAAATGCTTGTAGCGGAGGAAGAGCTTCCATCGGCAGAGTTCAAGCCAGGATATGTGCCTCCATCTTTTATCATCACAACAACCTTGTGAGGTAGGTGTTAGAATGGGAGATAGTGACTGGCCCAAGGTCATAGCTGATCAGGGGTGTTATTTCTGGTCCCCCCCAATCTACAGCCAACATTCTAGTCCAGGGGTGAGGAACCTGTGGCTCTCCAGATGGTGTTGGACTACAGCTCCCATCATCCCTGACCCTTGGCCATGCTGGCTGGGGCTGATGAGAGTTGGAGTCCATCAACATCTGTAGGGCCACCATTTCCTCACCCCTGGTCACAACTTTACCACGTCGGCCGTCAACAATATGGGCACAAAAGTGCCCCCATGTGAGAGTCCATCGGAATATTTTCGTTAGGAGAAATGGCCTCGCGCATGTGCACACCATCTTACCCAGGCAAGGCATGCTACGGGCCACTTTCTTGCCCCTCCTTTTTCCTTAGGCTTAATATTTACCCTCTCCAGCTTTTTCATCCCTTCTTCCTTTTCTTTAACCCCCTTCTCTTTCCCCTGTGCACTCAAATCCTCTACCCCTGTACCAGATCTCCAGAGAGCTGTCTGAGCAGCCATTCTCCAAAGTGGCATCCCGGTTTCAACTCAGACCAGCTAAAAAAAAGGAAGAAATTCTCCCCGCCCTGACCCTCTGCCTTTTAATTCAAACTGCAAACTTGGCTCCCAACTAGAGCAGCCTTTCCCAAGCTTGGGTCCCCAGATGTTAATGGACTAAAGCCCGCATCACCACTGGCCATTGGGCATCCTGGCTGGGGATAATGGGAGTTGTAGTCTAACGCCATCTGGGGGACCCAATATTGGGAAAGCCTGAGCTAAAGTGTCACCTTCTCAAGGGGGGGGGGGATTTCATTTCAAAGGCAGAGGGAGATTTCCAGCTATCAAGAGACATTAGCTTTCTTTTGTAAATCCAGAGTCCCATCAGGCAAGATCACCATAGCTAAAACTGGAGTAATTTACTCATTCACAGCAGTAGATGGCCAAAATCACATTGCTTAGCTTGGGCAGAGTTTCCCAAACTACTGTTAGCTGTGGTGCAGTTGTTTTCTTACTTAAAATTGGAGACACACTGCACTTTTCCCAGCTGCCCAAAATTTTATGTTAGGAATCTGTAATAGTAAGAACTATACCTGAGTCAAGCCCTCCGCCCTGCTTGGGCATATCTCCTGATTGCAAGAAGTCACAGTCAAAGCAGTGCAGGGATTTATTCCTTTTTTGTAGTCTGAAGTGGCACAGTCCAGAAACAGGTTTTTTTCTAGCCTATCCTTTTCCCTGACATGTTACTTTTCTATATGCGGGGCTATCTTATTTTCCTGTTTTGTTTTTGTTTTGAACAGAGGAGTGTTTAATCCCATGCAGTTTGAAGTGGTGCAGCCCTGACCCCAGGTTTGCTAACTCTGTAAGAACTGAGCTTGAAATATTTCTATAAAACTTCAGCAAGGTATCCAGAGGGTAGGAAAGTTTGAAACGATGTGGTTATAGATTTTGACTGGGGGGGGGGGAGGCTTGGGGTGTGGAAAAAGTTTATGTCCCCATAGAAGGCTATTTATTGTACAGTCTCGCTTTTGCAATCAAGTGTAATCCTTTGTATGTTACTATTTTCTACTTCTTGTAAAACGTGTTTTTTTAAAATTGCATACCCCCCACGCCGCAAAAAATTCCCAGAGCCCCAAAGCCCCTATTTAGGTGTCTGCCCTCATGAGAATTATTGCGCGATGGAGAGAGCAAAGCCATGTTAGCTGGCTGCAGTCTTGCGCCCGTGCCCCACCTCTGCCCATGTCTTGGGAGGCACACTTGTAGAAGGGGCCTGGCTGTATTAGGAAAAATTCATGGGAAGGGGGAATCTCTGTGCATAGAGTAGGCACCTCTCTACAGACGTTCCCTCCCCACAATTCACAGTCAGCTGGGATGTGACGGCCGTGACCGGGGTTGTTGCTAGGCCCGGGTCTGTGTTGCACAGAGTCCTGAGTGTCCATTGGTGCCAATTAGAGATGTGAAAGCCCTAAAAAAAACCAGGAAAAGTCAGAAAAAAACCTCCCCCCCCTGAATTTTTCAGAAAAAACAAGGGGGAAAATGATATTTTTCTCGTTCTTTCCCAGGTCTTCACATCTCTAGTGGCAATAGAAGTTTTTTTCTCTGCTTAATTGCCATGCAGGGAGTAGGTTTCAAGGGGGACTCCCAACTGGGAAGGGTTAACATTCCCCATCCCACATGCTGTAGCACCCCCAATATAAATCATCCCTTGCACGACAATTAAGCTTAGGAGGGGGGGGAACGCCCCTTTTTCCATTGGTCCGGGATGAAGCGGCTCAGCGTGCAAATTAAGTGAAGAACTTCCTTTAGTTGAGATGATTTGGATGAGAAATTACTTGGCTGGCTTTTCCTCTTGTGAAATGTAAACAAATCCTAGTTGTTATTTCTAAATTTGCATATATAGATATAAATTAGCATATGCAGATACGTGCCTAGCAACACCCCTGGTTGGGACGCCAACAGTTGTGGCCTTGCTCTCCCACTCAAGTTTTTTTAATGCCCAGATGCAACTAATGTCTGCCCCACATGCCTCTTTAAGAGCTGTTTTGGCAAGGAGGACAACATCCTGGCATCCCTGCACACAGGGGTTCATGTTCCCTAAGGGAGAGAGTTGCTCGGTGATAGAGCACCTGCTTTGCATGCAGAAGGCCCCAGTTTAATCCCTGGCATCTCTAGTTAAAAAAGGATTAAGTAGCATGCGATGTGAAAAGATTCCCTACTTGAGACCCTGGAGAGATGAGTAGACTAGGGTGCAGAACCTCAGGCCTGCGGGCCAGATCTGGCCCTCTGAGGTTCCCCAGATAGCCACACCTCTTTCCCTTGGCCCCACCCCCTTTCCCTGAATGCCAATCATTTTGTGGTTTCCAAGCTTTTTACCCCCGTTCTGGAAGGTTGAAATGCCTCTCCGAAGGCTTAGCTACTGGCAGTAAGAGCTTTAAGCTAAAATAGGCTGGTATTTTTACTAATAGCTTCTCCGAAATGAACTTTGGCCCAAGAGCTTCAACACCCTTGGGATAGACAATACTGGGCCGGATGGACCAAGAGTCTGCCACGGTCGAAGGAAGCTTCCTGTGTTGTGTTTTGTTGTTAAGAGAGGAAGATGGGGTGTGGCGAGGAGAGAGTGAGAGACATAAAGAGGACTTTGGGATTGGGCAAGAGAGAAGAAATGTGAACGTATATACGTACGAACAAGATTTAGATGTGGGTCTCACGCAGGCCAAACTTACAAGGCGAGTGCTGGGTCTGAAAAGATTGAAGACTCTGGACGCCTAAAGGACATTGTCAAACAGAAAAAGGACCTGATTGTCCATCTGTAAGTGGAATGGAAGTAGCGTCCAGGTGATCTGCTGGTATACCTGCTCAACCAGTTGGGTTCTCTCCTGTTCTTTGTGCTTCTCTTTCCTTTGTGTTTATGTATTTCCTGCCTCCCTATTTTTTCCTTTGTGTATGTATTTCACCTTCTGCCCCCCACACACTTTTTTTTAAAAAAATGCGTCGGTTATGCCAATTGTGCTGTTATTGTAAAAAAAATAAAATAGAAGACAGAGTTAAAGGTTAATAAGTTAGACATTTAAACTGTGGCTGCATTGTTGAATGGTTACGTTTGTAAGGGAGTGGGATTGATCATTCTTGCTTAGTTTTGTGTGTTTTTTGATGTTCTTTTTATATCAGAACTCAAAAGAATCAGGGTGGGGGTGGGAGGGGGAAGTATTTGTCATCTGAAAGGTGGATGAAGTTCAGTGATGATGGCCACTAGCCGAGATGGTGTTACATTACAGTGTTCTCCAACCTTGGGTCCCCAGATGTTTTTGGCCTACAACTCCCAGCATGCCCCAGCCAACTGGCTGGGGCATGCTGGGAATTGTAGGCCAAAAACATCTGGGGACCCAAGGTTGGAGAACACTGTGTTACAAGGAACATAAGAAGATAGCCCTGTTGGATCAGACCTAAGGCCTGTCTAGTCCAGCGTTCTGTTCACACAGTGGCCAACCAGCTGCCTGTGGGAAGCCCAGAGGGAAGACACGGGCGCAACAGCATACTTCTGCCCATGTTCCCCAGCAACTGGTGTTCAGAGGTATACTCCCTCTTACACTGGAGGTAAGCTGGACCGCCATCTGTCAGGGATGCTTTGACCTGGATTCCTGTATTGAGCAGGGGGTTGGACTCGATGGCCTTGTAGGCCCCTTCCAACTCTACTTTTCTATGATTCTATGATATAGCCATCATGACTACTAGCCATTGATAGGCAATTCAGTATATTGGTGGAGGATGGGTCTATCAGTAGCTATTAGTCAAGACAAGCAGGACCTCCCAGAATGCTCCTTTCCAGCGTGCCAGCCATGTCCTCTTCTAGGATACTCCATTCCACCCCTGTCCCAGGGTTTCAGGGTTTTTTCTTCTTTTTCTCCCCAACAGATATGCAGCATTCTGTGGCTACTGAGTATGCTCAGTCCTCACTGCGCTGTTTTTCTAAGGATTACTTGTGGTAGTGGAGGATTCTGCAATCCTCGGGGTTCCTGTGGACATGCTGGTACCTTCCTCTTGTTTCTTACTGGTCCTGTTTTGGATACGTAGTTGTCAGCCTTAGTTTGCTATTAGAAGGACTAAACGGAACTTCCATGTTCAGAAGCAGTGTACCTTGGGAAGGCCCGTTGCTGGCATTCAACAGCAAGAAGGGGCTGTTGTGTTTGTGTTCGGTTTCTTGGCTTCCCAGCTCTTACATACTTAAAAGAATATGGATCACCCAATTGCCAACAAAACTGCCACATAGGTTTAAGAAGAGGAAGGAAAACACTGTCAAGAAAACCTGGTTTAATTTTCGAATAATGGTGACGGACAGAATATATCGTCGGAGTTGCCACTTTATTGTGTAACCGCTCAAACAGAAGCTACTACGGCCTTTGCTTTCTTATTCTTGGCTTACTTCGTCTTTCCTGTTCTTTTAAAACAAATTCATTAAAAAGTTTTTTTAACTAATTGTATTAGTCAGTTTTTTGGGGGGGGCAGGGGAAACCACTTTGATTTTGGTTCATCATGGATTCATGTGAAGCTTTCTTCTCCTTTGCTGAATGCTGGATCCGGATAACTGCTGGATTTTACATTTTTCAAAATGGGGGAGCCGGCTTGTAGTCTGAAGCATCTGGAGGGCACAACTCCCAGCAGCCTCAGCCAGCATGGCTAACGGTCAAGGATTATGAGAGTTGTAGTCCCAATACATCTAACAGGCACCATGTTGCCTACAGCTGGGCCAGGGGTGTTGCGAGGCACTTAAAAGATTCCAGATCCAGGCCCAGAGCACACACATCTGCATATGATAATTTCTATCTGTATATGCAAATTTAGAAAAGTATTTGTGAAGAGAAAGCCATAGCCCCCCCACACACACAGGTATATGCACACATACCATAGCATCAGACACCCAAGAATCACAATAGGAGTCATTAACATGCCCCCTGGCAAGTCCCTGGTCTGGCAGCCGAAGGAGCTGTGGAATATTCATTCCCAGGTGTTGGATAGAAGAAAGGAACAGCCAAAGAGGCAAACAAGAAAAACCAGTCCTGCCAGGAGGGGGCACGACAAGAAGGAGGGGGCCCAACAGAGGGTATAAAGACCAGGGTCAGTGGCGGGGGGGGGGGGGGGGGGGAGGATTGTTGGTCGTGAGGCAGCAAGCTGCAAGGTCCATGGCTCAGGTCAAACCACCTTCAACCCTGGGGGAGCTCCCAGTGAACAACACTAACATAGAACAGCCCTTTTGGAGTTAAGCGGCTTTCTAGGAACAAGGCATTTCTAGGTACGACTGTCTGTTTTGCTTTTGCGGCTCGCTACCAGCTCAATTGTAGGTGTGTGTTTAGCGTGGTGCTTTGTATATGTTCTGTTACGCTCCATTAAACTCTGTTTACCCATAACAGTGTAGTAGCGTCCATTCAAAACTCGGTCTCCTCGCTTTGCCTGCGTTATAATTGGTCGCGGCTTCTGCCAGAGAGCTGCGTACTGCTGATAGAGGGCTACCCGAGTCCGGGTTAACCCCTGAGTGGCTGAACCCGCCAAGAAGGACAGTTGCTATGAAGCCACACCAAGAAACCATGGCTTGTTATAGGGTTTGCTTAACCCTCCATGGATTGCTGTGTCATCCGAACCCAGACATCATGACCCACAACGGGAGGGGACGAGCCACTTAGAGAGGAAGCCCAGCACTAAGCAGCTTGTTCCCATCGCTGCTGGGGAGCCTCTGACAGCTGCCCCAAAGTGCTGCTTGGGCACTTTTTGGCAGGTGTCCTCCCCGCTCCACTCCTCTGTGCTCCCGCGGTGTTCCTTGGGAGGACTGAGCGGGGAATAGCAGGGAGGAAATGCCTCAGGACCACTGCTGTGCCCGATGGTTAGTCGGGCACAACCCAGACTACCCTTAAGCTCAGGGTAGCTACATAGCCATCCTGGGCTTAAAGTGTTGTGCGAGCCCACCCAGTAACTGAACCAGGGCTTAGGAGGGATTTGAGAACAGGAAACAAAAGACAGAAACAAGAGTCCTGTTTATGTTAACTGCCCTGGGAATTTGATCGAAGGGTGGTATTTGCATGTAGATTATTTCATAGATCATAAAGTTGGAAGGAGCCTACAAGGGTATCGAGTCCAACCCCCTGCTCAATGCAGGAAACTAGAGGAGGGGTCTCCCATCCAAGTAATAACCAGGCCTGACCCTGCTTAGCTTTCTACACTCAGACAAGCTGAGCCAGCGTAAGCCACAGATGGTGCTATGTCTGGAATAAAGAAATAAATACAAACTGTAGCAGACTGCTACCCTTTCAGGTGAGTGGATCTCAGGTGGGGATGTGATGCCAATTTAGAACCCAGCCCCCCTTCTTACGGCCCATTATTTTTCCCTCTGGGAGGAGCAATGACAGCTTTCCCACTCACCAGTCAGAACTGTGGAGGGTGGGGTTGCAAATGACAAACCTTCTGCAGGTGCAGGAGAATGGAAAGGGGTGGGTGGGAAAGAGGCGAGAGAGGGATTTTGCAAGCCAGTAAAAGACACGCAATATCGCAGGGGTAGGAATATTATTGTCAAGGGTAGGCATGGTCAGGCACTTGCCGAGGGCAGGGGCACGTTGACAAGAGCCACCTAGAGTTGCTCCTCCTCTTCACCATGGCAACCTGCTTGTTCACCTGCCTCTCGCTCTGGCCCAGACAATGGAGGTGGTGGTGGTAGTGAGGAGGAGGAGGAGGAGGAGCAGATGCTGCTGCCTCCTTGCTCCCTGGCTCTGCCTGGCAAGCAAGCGGCAGCAATGCTGAGAAAGAGGAGGAGGAGCAAGAGCCGCCGCCGATGGCAACTGTGGTGAGAAGGTGATAGATTCACTGAGGGAGGGACCCCATGGAGGGTGCCTTACCCAAGGGCCCTCAAAAACCAGGAGCCAGCACTGATCACTGTTAAAAAATAACTATTTATTTATTTATTTTATAATATTCATGTACTGCTTCCCATTTTAAAAATTGTGGAGCAGTTTACAGAAAATTCTAAAACAATACATCATTATAAAAGCACAACAACATTTAGACAACTTAATGGTTTGGAATTGGCCTTGCATTTTATAATCTGAATGAGGAAAAAATGCCCCTCTTCTTCCACAAGCACACTCACATGGCAGACTTTCTCCTGCTGCTGTCCAAGTGAAACATGGTATAATTATTCCAAAGAGATACAGAATGCCTATCGCCTTTTATGGCAGGGTGGAACCTCCTGCAGCAGGAGGGCCAAATTCAATTTCGCAGAAGCTCTCCGTGCCTGCATTCCAGTGGTGGGCGGGGCCAAAGGCAAAAGGGGTGGAGCCAAAATACCAGCCTATTGTAGTTTAAAGCACTTCCTATATCAGTAACTAAGCCTGAGGAGAGGCATTTCAACATTAGAAGGGGGGGGGGGAACTGCAACAGCTGGGAAGTCAGGGGAAAGGGGGTGGGGCTATCTGGGTACCCCTAGAAGGCCAAATTGGGACCCCAGGTAGGCAGGATTTGGCTGCTCAAGCCTGAAGTTCAACCCCCCTGCTTTACAGGCCTTAATAGCTTGGGATTGGGTTCTTTGAAGATCGTCTCCTCCCAGATGTATCTACCCAGATCCTTAGATCATCTTCAGAAGCCCTCGCTCAGGTGGCCTCACCAACTGAGATAGGATGGGGGGGGGGGCTACTGGCAAAAGGGCTTTTGGGTGGTGGCACCCTGCTTATGGAATGCTCTCCCCAGAGGCCTGACAAAATTTATTTGTGGCCTTTTCAGGGCCAGGCGTTTCTGTTTTCCCAGGCTTTTTAGATCTCTGTGCTTTTAATTCACAGGCAGCACAATCTTATGAGGCTGCCTGTAACTCTCCAAACCCGGAGGATTACAGGCATCCTATTGAGGGCAGGAGGAGCGCGGTGGATAGGATATTTGCTGCACTCCCCTCACCCTCAAAAACATCTAGACGGCCAACTTCCTCGCAATCCAGCAGTGTCTTGCTCCTCCCCTCTCCACTCCCAGGAACACCCCACCCCACAGGGGAACCAAACACAGTCTTCCATGTTTGTTTCCTTGCCGCTCAGAAAGAACCGCACTGGCTACAAGGTGGGGGGATGGGCTCTCCGTGGTGCTGCAACCTCAGAAGGGATTTCCAAAGTTGCAGTGCCTTCCAGGTCCAATCCTATGTCCCCCCAGACAAGGTCGGAGAGACATAGGATTGCGCCCTGAATCTTAGACCTGCTTTTAGCAATGATGTGTTTCTTATCATACTGTTTTATTTGCTGCCCTTGAAATGCTTATGTTGCTTTTTATTGCTTGATTGCAATTGTATTTTCAATTCTTAATTGTTGTAAACTGCCCAGATGACACACAAATACATACCATAAGCAGATAAATAAAAGCAATGAATGAAATTTAAGATGTCACTTAGTACTATCCCTGTGCCTGGTGCTGTGCAGGACTCAGGTGTGCTGCTTACCTAGAGGGCTAACTCAATACAAGCCCTTATTCCTCTCACTATCAACTATTTTTTTTAGTACAGTTATATCCTGCCTGTCATCCAATGAGCTGAAAGTACAGGATTGGCGTCAATGGTAGGCATAGTTGGGCATTTGCTAAGGGTCCACACCCCAGTAGGGGCCCACTGACAAGAGGCTTCTGGTGTTGCTGCTTCTCTTCACCATTGCAACCTGCAATTCACTTGTCTCTTGCTCTGGCCCAGACAATGGTGGTGACGAGAAGAGCAGTAGATGCCATGGCTTGCTGGCTTGCTTGCTTGTGGCTCTCTGCTTGTCAAGCAAGCAAGTAGGAGCAATGATGAGAAAGAGGAGGAGCAACAGCAGCAGCTGATAAAGGTGGTGAGAAGGTAAGACTCTCTGAGGGAGGGGGCCCATGGAGAGTGCCTTGCCCAAGAGCCCACAAAAAACTGGTGCCAGCACTGTTAAGGCAACATACATCAATACATCATTCTCTTCCTATACTACCATTTTACACAAGATTCACAGCAGCCCCATGAGGCAGGGCTAGGCTGAGAAATAGTCATTGGCCCAAGTTCACCCTGTGAGCTTCATGGCTGAGTAGGGATTTGAACCATGGCCCTAGTCTGACACTCTAGTCCACTTGAAACTCACAATCTAGGCCCAGGAACCAAGCCTGATGGGGAAGCTGCTGAGCAGCTCAAGAACATAACGTGAACCATGCTGGATTAGACCAAGGTTCTGTCTAGTCCAGCATTCTGTTCACACAGTGGCCAACCAGCTGCCCACAGGAAACCCACAAGCTGGACATGAGTGCAACAGCACCCTCCCACTCATGTTCCCCAGCAACTGGTGTACATAGGCATACTGCCTCTGATACTGGGGGTAGCATACAGCCAAACAGGACTAGTAGCCATTGATAGCCTTCTCCTCCATGAATTTGTTCCATCCCCTTTTAAAGCCATCCACTTGGTGGCCTTCACTACATCTTGTGGAAGTGAATTCCATAGTTTAACAATGCACTTTGTGAGCTTCCCAGCAGTCTCGTTCTGCTTCCTTTTATTTGGGAGACTAGAGCCAAAACAAAAACAAAAGTAGCCTACCCAGAGATCCAGCAGTTTGAGGAAACATTGCATTCAAAGGCCAGAAGAGGCCAAGGAGCGATTCTTGACAAAGAGCAGACACAGAAGCAGCCATTGTCACAGTTTAATGAAAAACCAACCAACCTAACAACAAGGGAAGATCAAAACGTCCCCTCCTTCTAGGATTTCAAACAACAAATATACAATTAGGCTCCAGTTTGGACTCCCGTTGCCTTACAAAATGCCCCTTGAGCAGATAGCTGTCCACAGTCATCTATCCGGGAGACTGTTCGCACTCACAGTCACAGAGAGAAAAAAGTTTATTCATCACAGGCAACCAGGCTGGTGCCTAATCATAAGAGGACTCAGAAACCTTGTAAAATGCTGGCTCCAACTGAAATCCATTGCCCACACTCAGCCGTGCCAATGGAAGTGGCTGCCATATTTTGTGCATTGATATATACAGGCCTGTGGCTTACGCTGGCTCAGCTTGTCTGAACATGGAAAGCTAAGCAGGGTCAGGCCTGGTTATTACTTAGATGGGAGACCCCTCCTCTAGTTTCCTGCATTGAGCAGGGGGTTGGACTCAATGGCCTTGTAGACCCCTTCCACCGCTATGATCCTGATATCCTATCCTATGATATCCTGTGATATAGGTGGCCCCTTGTGTGAATCCTGTGTTCATTACTAAGGTTTGATTGGTGAAATAAACTCTGATTATGTATATGCTTTCTCCTCCATCTGAATCTTTCAAAATGAAGGGATGTGCTCCACCTAAAGATCTTCCCACAATCCAGTCATTGCTAGGATTTTCAAGATTTCTCTCTGTATGTATTCTTTGATGTGATCCAAGATGTGTACTCTAACGGAAGCTAATTCCACACTCTCAGAATTGATAGGGTTTCTCACCTGAGTGAATACTTTGGTGCTGTTTAAGAGTTCTGCTATTACTGAAACTCTTTCCACACTCAGAGCATTTATAGGGCTTCTCGCCTGTGTGAATTCTTTGATGTCTCTTAAGGTGTGTGCTTCGACTGAAGCTTTTTCCACACACTGAGCATGTATGGGGCTTCTCACCTGTGTGAATTCTTTGATGCTCTTTAATGGCCCTGCTATCAGTGAAGCTGTTACCACACTCAGAGCATTTATAAGGCTCCTCCCCTGTGTGAATTCTTTGATGCACTTTAAGGTTTCTTCTACAAATGAAGCTCATTCCACACTCAGAGCATTTGTAAGGCTTCTCGCCTGTGTGAATTCTTTGATGCACTTTAAAAACACTATTAGTACTGAAACACTTTCCACACTCTAAGCATTTACATGGCTTCACCCCTGTGTGAGTTCTTTGATGTTTTTTAAGGTGTGTGTTCCTATTGAAGCTCTTTCCACATTCATAGCATTTATAGGGTTTTTCCCCTGTGTGAATTCTTTCATGTGATTTAAGGCATCCGCTGTTACTGAAACAGTTTCCGCACTCAGAACATTTATACGGCTTCTCCCCTGTATGGATTCTTTGATGCATTTTAAAGTTTCTTCTTCGACTGAAACTCTTTCCACACTCAGAGCACTCATACGGCTTCTCGCCTGTGTGGATTCTTTGATGCTCTTTAAGGCTTTTGCTGTCACTGAAACTCTTTCCACACTCAAGAGCATTTATAGGGCTTTTCACCTGTATGGCTTCTTTGATGTGATTTAAGATGTGCTTTCTGATGGAAGCTCTTTTCACACAAGAAACATTTATAGGGCTTCTCACCTGTGTGAATACATTGATGTATAGTAAGTTTTAGGCTATGTCTGAAACCCTTTCCACACTCAGAGCATGTATAAAGCTTCTCTGCATGAATTCTTTGATGTTCTTTAAGGCTTCCAGTATTACGGAAGCTCCTGCTACACTCAGAGCATTTATAGGGCTTCTCCCCTGTATGAGTTCTTTGATGTAGTTTAACATTTCTTCTGCGACTGAAACTCTTTCCGCACTCAGAGCATTTATAGGGTTTGTCTCCTGTGTGGATTCTTTGATGCTCTTTAAGGCTTTTGCTCTCACTGAAACTTTTTCCGCACTCAGTGCATTTGTAAGGTCTCTCACCTGTGTGAATTCTTTGATGTCTTTTAAGATGTGCACTCTGATTGAAGCTCTTGCCACAGGCTGAACATATATAGGGTTTCTCACCTGTGTGGATTCGTTGATGCAATTTAAGATCTGAGCTGCGACTAGAAGTCTTTCCACACTCAGAGCATTTATAAGGCTCTTTGCTGGCATGGAAACTTTGATGCAAGTTGAGGTCGGAGCTATGACTAAATTGTTTTTCACAGTGCACGCATTTATATGTTTTCTCTCCTGTGTGAATTCTTTGATGTATTGTAAGGTATATCTGCTGAAGGAAGCTCTTTCTACACTCAGAATATTCCAACAGTTTCTCTGTGCTGTTAATATCCCTTATGTTTCCTTCATGCCATTCTTCTAGTATCGGAATTTCACGGAAGTCAGCCTCTTGAGGAACAAAGATTTCGTCCCCCCAGTTCTGTTTTTCTTCAATTTTCATTATCTGTTGTTGGCTGTCCTTATTGCTCTCCTTCCCATCGCCTGAAGGAATCAAAAGAGAAAACTTTTAAGGGAGAAACAGATCCTCAAATCAGGAGATACACAGCACATAGTTAAACTATGGAACTCACTTCCACAAGATGTAGTGATGGCCACCAATTTGGAAGGCTTTAAAAGGGGATTGGACAAATTCATGGAGAAGAAGGCTATCAATGGCTACTAGTCCTGACTGGCTATATGCTACCCCCAGTATCAGAGGCACTATGCCTATGTACACCAGTTGCTGGGGAACATGGGTGGGAGGGTGCTGTTGCACTCATATCCTGTTCGTGGGTTTCCCGTGGGCAGCTGGTTGGCCACTGTGTGAACAGAATGATGGACTAGATGGACCCTTGGTCTGATCCAGCAGGGCTCTTCTTATGTTCTTATGAAACAAACCCAACCAATGCATGTTATGGCTAAATGTAGAGAAAATAGTCAGTGGGAAAGTAGATCCTTCCAGATACATTACGGTAAGTAGTCTCCCATGATCAAAAGGACTGACCATCAGAGGAGTCTACAACAGGGATGGGGAATCTGTGGCCTGCCACATGTTGCTGGCCTCTTATTTCCCATCAGCCCCTGCCAGCCTAGCCAATGTTGAGGGATGATGGGAGCAGTAGTTCATCAGCATCTAGAGGGCCAAATGTTCCCCAAGCCTAGTTTAGGGCACAAACCTATGACCTCCCGACATTGTCTGGGGGGCGACAGGATTATCTGGAGTCCCAACTCTGTGGTCCTCCAACCACAGAGCTGGGGATTCTGAATGTGGAGCCTGCGCCCTGCCCTGCCTCGCTCACAGCCAACATGGAAAGAACTGTGCCAGCTGCCTCTCCAAGGTCGGGACGGCCTCGGAGAGGAGGAAAAGGGGTGTGCTGGGTGGGCAGGGAGGGGAGGAGACTGGGGCCAACGGCTTATGCCATATCTAAACAGCAGCCCAGCCTCCTTCCCTCCTCCTCTATGGTGCTTCATCTAGATGGCTGAAAACATCTAGATCAGTGTTCTCCAACCTTGGGTCCCCAGATGTTTTTGGCCTACAACTCCCAGCATGCCCCAGCCAGCTACACTGGCTGGGGCATGCTGGGAGTTGTAGGCCAAAAACTTCTGGGGACCGAAGGTTGGAGAACACTGATCTAGATGAAGGGTGCGAGATGTGGGGTGGCAGAGATTGCTGCTGCCATGACTCACACCCCGCATTGGATGCACATAAGCCTCTGTGTTCGGAGGCTTACATGCATCAAGCGCGAAGGGCACTGGATCCCCCCCCCCCCCATGAAACTACAGGTTCTTTATTCCCTCTATCCTGTGAGAATATGAAGAGTGACCATTAATCCAGAACCACGCCAAAAACAAAACCAATTTATTGGAATTATGACGAAGATGACCTAAGGGTCCGAGCAGGTATGTGCGGGAGGATACGTGCCTTTAGAGTGAGGAGTGTGTGAGAGAGTAAAGGAGGGTGAAGGGCACTGAGGAGTGCCAGAGTGCTGTTTGGGAGTCTGTGAAGCGGACTAGAGAGAGTTGAGAGATTGTATTAGGATTGTTAGATTAGCTAGTGAGTGCAGGGATTAACATTCTGGGAACAGTTGGTGAGCGCGGATTGGTAATAGAATAAGATAGTAAATTACTTAATATTGACTGAAAGTTACATATGAAACTTATTTCCAGAAACTGTTGCATTTTAAAATAAATTTTACTTTGTTTATTAAAGCAACCTGTGTGGGAAGCTGTGCTTTATAGTTGGTCAAAGAAGTATAAGGTAGGGATAATAGATATCCCAAGGTCAGTGTGAGAGGGGGAAGGGGAAGGGTTAGAGAAAGAGAGACCCCAAGCCTTAGTGCACCCAGAGCTCCAGAAAGGAGGGCAAGCTTGAGGGCGCCATGGGGGGAGGGGTGTGACAGGACTGCCAGGAATCCTTTTTTGCCGCCTCTTTCCAGGATTCCACTTTTCTTGCCACTCTCCTCTTCTCCCTCCTCCCCCTTCCCGCTGGGGTTTTCCTTCTCCCACCCCCTCTCCTTTCATTCCCCCCCCCCTGTTGTCCTTGCCCACTCAACCCCACTGCCGCTTCTGCCTCCTGCCAGGCTCACTTCAGCACGGAGGAAGCAGGAAGTTGGCAGATTGGAAGTGAAGACTCCCTGCTTCCTTGCTGCTGAGTGGGCTGGAGGCAGAAGCGGGGGCAGAATCCACAGTGGGGGTGAATGTGGGTCTGTGCAGGCACACTCGGGCGTCCTGACTGCTTAGCCGCAAGGCTATGAACAGCAGTCACTGGCGAACAACAACGGGAGATAACTATGACTCTTCATGTCCTGTGGGCTTGTGGGTGTCTCCTAGGAATCTTCCTGGTCATTGTGGGAAACAGGATACTGTGCCAGGAAGGCCTTTAGTCTGATCCAGCAGGGCTCTTTTTATATTCAACAGCAAAGGGGGAGCCTTACGCAGAGAGGCCCGATTCTCACAATTCTCCTCCAAACAAAAGGAAATATTTATTTCACACAGAACATAGTTAAAACTATGGAAGAGGATGTGACGGCCTCAGACTTCTACAGTTTTAAAAGGGGATTAGACATATTCATGGAGGACGTCAATGGCTACTAAGCTGTAAGATGTAGTGATGGCCACCAATAGGCCTCTGGTCTGATCCAGCAGGGCTCTTCTTACGTTAAAATACAGCAAAGAGGGAACCTTACAGAGAGAGGCCAGATTCTCGCAGGTTTCCTTCATGACTTCCCTGTGGAGAGCCCTCTGGCCTGGATCCAGCAGGGTCCACTCCTCCTCCGTGAAATGCACAGCCACGTCCTCAAAGGTCACAAGACCCTTTAAAACGAAGAAAACATTTTCTCTGAGCAGATAACGTAGCAATGGTGAAAGGCAATAGAGGTGAAACGCAAGGAGCTTCTCCTGCAGGATCCAAAGTTAATGGCACCCTTACAGGACAGCTTTCAGAGAAGGAAAAGGAAGGAGGCTGTTTCATTCAGGCGCAAGGGGATGTGCAGGGGACAGAGGCACCCAGGCTGTCCTTTTCCCATCTCCCCTCAATGATCCCTCTCATACCTGTTCTGGCTTCACAAGGGCTGCTCTCAGTCCACCACAAAGAGAAGAAGGCCCCGAAGGAGCCCACAGAGCCATTTCACTATCTCTGAGTAATGTTTCATTTCCTGTGAGGAAGACAATGAAAGCGGGAAGATATTTTATTGTACTTCATAAGCATTCTAGTTCCTTGAGTGAAATCATTCTCTCCCCTCCCCCCTCCTTCTACAATACTTTTGGGCATAATTCAAAGTTTCTGGTTTGGATTCATATCACATCTTAACCTACGGAAACAAAAATCCCTTTTCAATTTTCTAGAGAGAAGTGTCTGCTCCCTACAGAGGTTCAAGGAGAACATAAAAAGCAGCCTGTGGATTGCGGGCATATAGGAAGAAGGGAAGACGTTGTTAAAATATGCCCCACTAAGCCTTACCCAGTGAGGTGGCACCTCCATCTCCCTCCTGCACAATCCACCGGAACAGCGGCCTCTGCGTGGTCTCCAACGGAGCATTTGCTACCTCAGGGACATCCGTGGCTGCTTTGGCCAACACCCCCTGCACCTGCACCTGGAGCCCCGGAAAGGAAGCGGGGAGAGGGATTGGGAGAGAAAAGAAACAGGGCATCTCAAGCTCCCTCCTAAGAAGCTCCCAGAGGTAGGAACACCTCTTTTCCTGGAAGTTCACAAACCCCTTCAAGTGAAGCATTTTTGTGCCTAGAAATGCTAATCCCATTTGGCTGGGAGGACAGTGATGCTGACTGAAATAGGTTCCCTCCCTTCCCTGGGACTCAGGAGATCTGGGTTCTAGTCCCCGCTCCACCATGAAACTCACTGGTTGACTTTGGGCCAGTCACTGCCTCTCAGCCTAACCTACCTCACAGGGTTGTTGTGAGGATAAAATGGAGAGGAGGATTATGTAAGCTGCCTTGAGTTCCTTGCAGGAAAAAAGGCGGGGTATAAATGTAATAAATAAATAAATAAAATAAAAGTGTTTTGGGATCCCCCAAGGAGGGCCACTCCACACGGTCAGAACCAGAGTCCTATGGGAGGGAGTGGCGTTGGGACATCTCTTCCTTGGATGACATCCAGAAAGAGATGGGCTCTTGGTGGGCATTTTTAGGATACCATCCCACATGTTCTCAGCCCCTTGGGAGTACTCAGGATGAAACCCACTCACTTCCTCCTCCTCTTCGTGCTTTATGTCCTCTGCCTGGCTCAGGAGGAAGCCTCTGGCCAAGGCCACTGTCTGGGAACCAAGGACTTTCTTCTGCACTTTTCCCCAGAATTCCCCACTGCTCCCAGATTCAAGGTCCTCCTGGCCTCTTCCTGCTTCAGGGTCTGTTGAAACTTGCTCCTCCGTCTTCATTCTGTGCCTGGAGGAAGCCTCCAGGTTTGCTGAGGGATTGCTTTGCTCTGCCGCCATTTTGTTTCCTGAGGGAAGGACTGCTCAAATGTGTGCAGCCATCAGCAACTTGTCATGTGTCACAATCATTATGTTCTCAAGCCTTTTATGAGCAAAATCAGATGATTTTGAACAGCAGCCTGGATTTCTCTCTGTAGGAAAGGATAAACCAGAAGCTGCGGGTGTGTGTGTGTGTGTGTGTGTGTGTGCCTTGCACCTCAGCCCCACAGACAAAAGGTTATATCAAAGGTTATAACCACAGCACACAGCACCTCTGTCTCTTCCTTCCCTTCATCCCCCTCCCAAAATAGCTCAGCCAGATCTCCAATCTTTCTATGTACTCTACAACTCTAACTACCAGTTTGAAACCAGTTTCACCACTGCAGCTCTTAGACTCACCTTCCCTCAATGCGCCTTGCCCTCACCAGGTCCCCTTGGAGGCCCCTGATGCTACATGTGGGGGGTGGAGAGAGATCAAAAGCTATTTTACTATGGCAACGGGGGTGGGGGGCTATTCCTTTCTCCAAGAATCCCTTCTCCCTCAGTTTAAGCCTTAGAATGCTTCTCACCGGGCTGGTTTCAGTGCATCCAGAACCAGATAAACCCAGTTTCATGAGTTGTGTTCCCAGGGATCTGTTAACCAACATGAAACTGGTTTCAATGTACCAAGAACACAGATGCAGGCAACTGTGTCTTGAGTTCTGTTGCCAGATTTAACAGTGAGGAGGAAAGAAACCTGTCGATGCGGATGTTGGGCAGAAACCCAGAAACCCAGCACAGAGGGGCAGCAATCCTTTGGGGGTGAGTGTTGTGGGAAGGGACCTTTCCCTTCCTCTAACCGCTGCCCTTCAGTGGCTGCCTCCCTGCCTTTTGCCTGCATCCCCTGTGTGCATGTTTCCATCTGGGCACTTCCAAAACCAACTCCCCGCTCCCGTGGCTTGCATTTCCCAACCACACGAACCCCCGCACTGCAGCCACGGGAGTCCACCTCACCTCACCCCACCCCACCGCATCTTGCACTCACCAGATCTCCGCGGAGACCACGGATGCTACAGGCGGGGAAAATCAGAAGCGGCTTTCCCAAGGGCAGCGGCAAGGCAGGAAGGGATTGTTCTTTCTCCCCCAGATGGTTCTCTAGGAATTCCTTCTCTCTCAGTTTAACCCTTCGATTGCCTCTCACCAGGCAGTAAGGAGGATGTGCCTCTTTAATCCTTTCCTGCAAAACTGAATAGACAGATCGTGGCTACGAAGGTGTTCATACCCAAGCTCTTGCTCCGGATTCACTACACAAGATTTTTCCGTCTCTTTCTCCAGCGATGCCCTGAGCAGTCCTTGGTGGCCCCTGAACACCTTTGTGACGTCATCTGGCTGTCCTAAATGCCCCCCCATAATCCTAAACTCCCCTCATGTTTCCACGCACCTACAGATCCACACAACACTCTGTTTTAAGGCACAATCCTATGCATGTTTAGACAGAAAAAAGTCCTACAACTCCCAGCATTCCCCAGCCAGCATGGTTGCCTGGGGCATGCTGGGAGTTGCAGAGGAGGCTAGTGACTATTTCGGTGGGGCTCCTTATCCATTGCAGGCTTTATTTGGAGTGGTATAGGAGCTATCCATGGTGCTGAACTCCACCCCACCAAATAGGTTCACCACCATGGATAGCTCCTATAAAGCTCCAAATAAAACCTGCAATGGATAAGGAGCCCCACTGAAATAGAAGTCATCAGCCTCCCCTGGAGTTGTAGGTCTTTTTTTTTTTTTTTTGCCTAAACATGCATAGAATTGCATGCTTATTTATTTATTAGTGATACTTATATACCGATCAATATAATAAAATCCCTAAGCAGTTCACATATGATATAAATATTAAAAAACACATTTACAATAAGTTATTAAAAACAAATCCAATTCCAATTCCAATTACAGGAAAAAGCAATACAAGAAGCAGTAAGATGGACCAGCATATGATCAATTGCAATTAATTACAAGCCAGAGAAAGCCTGGGTGAGCAAGTGCGTTTTCAGGAGACATTTGGAACATGCCACATTTTCTGCCTCCTGAAATGCATGGAGGATTTTGGCTGCGTAATCCGTTTGTTCTTATTCCCTCGAGTTGGATCTGGGGAATTGACCGGATTAGGCAGGAGGGGGAGGGGGAAGCTTTGTGAGGAGTGGAGGCAGATGGACTGTGTGGAAGAGCAGAAAATAAGAGTGAGTGAGGGGAGATGGCTAAAGAGGTGGGGGGGGGGCGGAGAGCCAGAAAGAAAGAAAGAAGGAAAGGACGGGAGGAGGATGGATGGATGGGGTCATGGGGAGGGAAGAAAAGAAGGACAAGTAACAGAAAAGGGGCTTGCAATGGATGCGGGAAGAGGGAAAAGCAAGAAACAGCCAGAAAGGGGCAAAGTGGGGAGGGGGCTGGGAAGGAAGCTTATTGAAAGGTAGCGGGGAATGGAGGTGGCAGTCTCCTCCAGGGCCCTTGTTTCTCCCCAACCTACAGCCCACTCTGAGCAAAGAAAGGGAGTGCTGTGGGATGATTGTGGGGTGGTGGTGGTGTTTCCCACAGTGGATCATCAGGAGAGGGATCGTAGCTCAGTGGTCGAGCCCCTGCTTTGCATGCAAACCTTCCCAGGTTCGAGCCCCGTCATCTCCAGGTAGGCAGGAAAAACACCTGCCTGAATCATAGAATCATAGGTAGAGTTAGAAGGGGCCTACAAGGCCATCGAGTCCAACCCCCTGCTCAATGCAGGAATTCAGGTCAAAGCATCCCTGACAGATGGCTGTCCAGCTGCACCTTGAATGCCTCCAGAGTGGGAGAGCTCACCACCTCCCTAGGTAGTAGGTTCCATTGTCTTATTGCTCTGACCGTCAGGAAATTTTTCCTGATGTTCAGGTGGAATCTGGGTTCCTGTAACTTGAGCCCATTATTCCGCGTCCTGCAAACTGGGATGATCGAGAAGAGATCCTGGCCCTCCTCTGTGTGACAACCTCTCAAGTACTGGAAGAGTGCTATCATATCTCCCCTCAGTCTCCTCTTCTGAAGGCTAAACATGCCCAGTTCTTTCAGTCTCTCCTTGTTTCCAGTCCCTTTATCATCTTTGTTGCCCTCCTCTGAACCTTCTCCAGTTTGTCAACATCCTTCTTAAAGTGTGGTGCCCAGAACTCAAGATGGGGCCTAACCAGTGCTGAGTAAAGGGAATTATCACTTCCCGCCTGAAACCCGGGAAAGCAGCTGTCAGTCAGTGTCGGCAATACTGGGCTAGATGGACCCAAGGTCTGACTCGGTATAAGGCAGCTTCCTAGGTGCCTATGTTCCTATTGGCAATGCTGATGGCCGTAGCTTCCTAGGAAGATCCTGCGGATCTCCCTCTATGCTCTCGCTCTCTCTCACGCACGCGCGCGCATTTCAAGAAATCTGGATCATTGGAAACATTAATTTGCCCCTTCCTCTCCTCTTTCAATGCATTGCCCAGAAAGATGTTCCACAGGCAGGCGATTGGACTGGGCCTGAGTGCAAATTCTGCTCATTCTCCCTCCTTTGCAAATGATGCGGCTGGGGGGATTTAGCCCCAGGAAGTACTCACCAGGGCAGCCCCCCACTGCAGATCCCTCAGGATGAATACTACGACCTCCCCCCCCCCCCGTATCTCCGCCCTTCTCCGTAGGCGCTCGCTCGCTTGCTCGTCTGTAGGCGCTGGGAAGCCCATCAAGAGACAGTGGGCTGGAATATTCGCCCAATAAGAAAAAAAGGCGTCCCCTCTTTGATCACCAGTTGCTGGGCAGGAAAGGGGGGGCACGTTTAGTCTGTCTTGCATCCAAAGCGAAGAGGAGCCGAGTAGCTGTTGAAACACTGGCACATTTCTTACGGCAGAAGCTTTGCTGTGGCCTGGGAGCAGTGGTAGAGATGCAGAAAAGGCAGGGATGTTGAAGAGTCCTTGGTCTCGAGTCACGAGTCGAGTCACGAGTCTTTGGACCCGAGTCTCGAGTCCGAGTCCTTGGTCCGAAATGGTGACTCACGAGTCACGAGTCACAAGTCACTCCCAAAGCTGACTCCACGAGTCCCTATTAAAATCAATGGTGGTTTTTCCCAACAAAATAAGGCTACTTCAGATGTGTGATTTAAAATAGGCACAAGTGTGCCTTTTTATTTCAAAACTCTGCAACTGATTTTGGCAAGAACAGACCAGGCAGAAAAACCCAAAATAACCAGGCAGGCAGAGGAGGCAGGGAACCCCAAAGCAGGCAGGCAGAGGCCTTTGTCTTGGACAATTCAATTGTTGAACTGGTCAAGAAGGGACCAGGCAGGCAGAGGAGGCTGGGAACCCCCAGACAGGCAGGCAGAGGCAGCCAAAACCAAAATGTCTGAAAGGTTGCATTTTAGAAAAATTATGTTAAAAAATAAACTTGCTGTACTTCTTAAAACTTATCCATGTTGCATTTCCGCCGTGCATTAAAAACATGGCTGTTCAGGCGGGAATATGGGGTGGGTTAGGTTTTTAATAAGAATTTTTTATATTGTTTTAATCATTATATTTTATTGTGTTTTACTGTATTTTAATTGTACATCGCCCAGGGTGGCCGGGTGACCGGCCAGATGGGTGATTGATAAATATAATAAATAAATAAATAAATAAATAAAAATTTTGAGGAACATGATTTTTTCTAAATGTTTGGCCCCCATTCTGGAATGGTGAGATCTCATCACAATTCCACCCTCACTGAACACCCGCTCCACTGGTGATGAACTTGCTGGAACCAGAAACACACTCAAAGCAGCCACACAGAGTAATCTCAGGTCCTTTTCTGCCTCTCCCAAGTACGCAACACATCAATCAAAATAAATCTTGACACACTGTTGGGGCTGCACTCCTGGTAGCCGTCCATAGTGGCCGAGCAGCGGCACACCTCACTTCCATGCGTTCTTCGCCGGCAATCACGCTCCTCTCCACTCCTTCTGGCACAGCCCAGGGATGTTGAAGAGTCCTTGGTCTCGAGTCCCGAGTCGAGTCTCGAGTCCCATTAAAAATATTGGGACTCGAGTCCGAGACGAGTCAGAGGGGGGACTCAGTCCGACTCACGAGTCGAGTCCTCGAGTCCGAGTCCCCATCCCTGAGAAAAGGACAACTAAAATGATCAAGGGACTGGAGCAACTCCCCTATGAGGAAAGGTTGCAATGTCTGGGACTGTTTAGCTTAGAGAAAAGACGAGTGAGGGGAGGCATGATAGAGGCGTACAGAATCATGTGTGATGTGGAGAAAGTGGACAGGGAGACATTTTTTCTCCCTCTCTCATAATACTGGAACCCAAAGGGGTCATCCCATGAAGCTGACTGGTGGGAGATTCAGGACAGATCAAAGGAAGTACTTCTACAGGATGTGGTGATGGCTTTAAAAGGGGATTGGACAAATTCATGGAGGAGAAGGCCATTGGTGGCTACTAGTCCTGATTGGCTATATGCTTAATTGACCGGATTAGGCAGGAGGGGGAGGGGGAAGCTTTGTGAGGAGTGGAGGCAGATGGACTGTGTGGACGAGCAGAAAATAAGAGTGAGTGAGGGGAGATGGCTAAAGAGGTGGGGGGGGCGGAGAGCCAGAAAGAAAGAAAGAAGGAAAGGACGGGAGGAGGATGGATGGATGGGGTCAAGGGGAGGGAAGAAAAGAAGGACAAGTAACAGAAAAGGGGCTTGCAATGGATATGGGAAGAGGGAAAAGCAAGAAACAGCCAGAAAGGGGCAAAGTGGGGAGGGGGCTGGGAAGGAAGCTTATTGAAAGGTAGCGGGGAATGGAGGTGGCAGTCTCCTCCAGGGCCCTTGTTTCTCCCCAACCTACACCAGATGCTGGGGAACATGGGTGGGAGGGTGCTGTTGCACTCTTGTCCTGATTGTGGGATCCCGTGGGCAGCTGGTTGGCCACTGTGTGAGCAGAATGCTGGACTAGATGGACCCTTCTTTTGTTCTTATGGTCTTATGAGCCAGGGCTTGCAGGGACGCACTGCTGGCACCTATTTATTGGCAGGGATGCTGATGTCATCTGGCACCTGCCCCCCACCCTGAATTCCCTGACCCCTCTGAGCTTAGTTGCAATTTTCACAGTAGCTGGGGGGAAATGGATTTTCTCAGCAACAACTGAGCTTTACAACATTAGCTTTACAAAAGACCTGCTCCCGGTGGAGATTAAAATGACTAGAACTGGTTTGTTGATATGGGTGAGCACAGCAGCCTGAATATTTGGACACTTCCCTGGGAGCATGGCTATGGAGATTGTCATGACAAGCACCTGCACTTCTAAATGTATCAGTACACCACTTCTGGAGAGTCCAATTTGTGAGATGCTTCAAAGAGGACCATCCTTTGCATCCTTGGTGGGATTTCTCCTCTGGGATTCCCCCCACCCTGCCTTGGGAGGGGCTTGGGGTCTTCTTCACTGGCCCAAAGGCACCTGGTTCGACCTCCACCTGGAGGAAACTGAGTGAGGCTGGTCAGTGCCTGAATGGGATTCCTCCAGGGAATCTTGATATACTGTCCAAATAACTGGTATTTTCTCCATCGGGACCATAAAATGCAAGGGCAGCTCTGCCTATTGGTTTGTTCGTCTCAATGACTCCTAAACTCTTCATTAGGAATTGGCTTTTCCCTCCCTACATTATTGCTGTCTCCAGATTACGCATCGCATTGGAACTCTGTATTTGGAGCTCCCAACAGAATTTTATTTTTCTAAAAAGCAGGTGTGGGAGACTCCAATTTGGAATGGAAGTGTGTGTGTGTGTGTGTGTGTGTGTGTAATGATTAGACTCCCGCAATCCCCATGCCCTCACTCCCTGGGCCTGATTCAAATTGCAGAGCCCCACACAGCTGCTTTTACAAAACTCAAATTACCCTGGGAACTAGCTGGACCACAAGTATGGCCAATTATACTTGGTTATTTTAATAAGATATTTTATTGTGATTTTTATTCTGTGAATTGCTTTGGAATACTTTTTGGAAAATGAAAAAGTGGTTAAGGAATTTTTTGAAATACATGTAGTTTGGCTCTGAAGGAGCTTGGGAGTTCTCTAATGAACTTCCTCCTTTTGAGGTGATGGTGGCGTTTATTTCTGTCCATCTTCTCCCACCATTAGTCATCTGTGTATCTTGCTTGGCTTCCTTATCTTAGCTAATCATACTCTTGTGGTCTCAATCAGGGGGGGTCCCTCTCTTCTTCCCGAAGTTTTGGGTTCTGGAAAGTTCTCTCCCCCCCCCCTTGTTTCCCCATCTTTACTGGCTTCCTCTCTTGAGTCTAGGGCTAGGCAGCCTGGAGGCCTGTGGGCTCATCCTACTTCCATGGGATTCCTACCTTACCTGTGCGGGCAGCCACCACCTCCTCCAACTTAGCAGCTTTCTCCATTAAGGCAATCCATAGCATGGAGGCTCTTTAAGCCACTCCCCCAGGTGTGAACAGTAACAGGGGCTTAGTTCTTCCCGAGATGGTCAGTCTGTGTTGGGACTATACCACTTCAGATGGCATGTCACAGCTAGGCTAGACTTCTTCCCAATGACACGATTATGTTTCTTCCAGGAAGTGATGTGCAAGTGCTAGAGAATGAGAAGACTAGCTGGGGATAATTTTATTTATTTATTTATTTCATTTTTATATCGCCCAATAGCCGAAGCTCTCTGGGCGGTTTACAACAATTAACAAGACAGTCCCTGCCCGTAGGCTTACAATCTAAAAAGACATGACACACAAGGAAAAAGGAATGGGGAGGGAAGGGGGAATATTAATTACTTCTTCCGGCAGTAATTCTCTGCCTGCTCCTGCCTCCTTCACTCCTTCTTCTTCCACACTGGGCTGTAGATGTCAGTTAGCTCTGGGGGGGGGGGCAGTCCAACTGGAGCAGGCCCTGATGTTCCCTCAATGGGAGTTGTAGTCCAACTCATCTGGAGGGCAACAGGTTGTGGAAGGTTCACATAGTCTAATATGAGGGCATCTGTCCTTGATAAAACTTTGCTAAAGAAACATCTTCATATGAACCAAGATGAAGATATTCCATATTTTGGGATATGTCTGAATTTATTGCATATCTGCATATTTAGGATTTTACACACACACACACACACACACACACACACACGGAGAAGGACCTCTGTTGTCTGTGGGTGGCCCCATTTCACTTTCCTACCAGTCAGCATAAGGTCAACAATTTTGACACTAGAAGGAATTATGATTAACTATCACGCAACATAGATTATTTATGCCAAAACATTGTGCACATCCAAAGTTGCCTTCTAATGAATCAGACCGTTGATTCAGGTAACCCAGTGCCATCACCACCAGCCTTCCCCAACCTGGTGCCTTCCAGATGCTTTGGACTACAATTCCCAGGATTTCTGACTATTGGCTTGCTGGTTGGGGCTGAAGGGATTTGAAGTCCACAACATCTGGAGGGCCCCAGTTGGGGAAGCTTAAGATAATACACCTGATGTCATCCATCCCCCGTCAATCAATCCCCTGCAGTTGTTTTCTGTGTTACGAGTCTTATTTATTTATTTATTATATTTATACCCCACCTTTTTTCCTGCAAGGAACCCAAGGTGGCTTACATAATCCTCCTCCTCCTCTCCATTTTATCCTCACAACAACCCTGTGAGGTAGGTTAGGCTGAGAGACCGTGACTGGCCCAAAGTCATCCAGGGAGCTTCGTGGCCAAGTGGGGACTAGAACCCGGATCTCCCGAGTCCCAGTCCAACACTCTAACCACTACACCACACTGGCTCTTCAGTGCAGCAGATCCATTCTATGGAGAGGAGATGGAGAGGTCTTTAGAAAGGTAGCTTTTTTTGGTTAGACTTGGACAGTTTATGATTTGTGAAACTGAGAATGCTCAATAGACAACTAAGGGCAGCTGTAAAATATGGAGAACAGGTGAGCTGGGATTCTTTCTAACATTTATATGCCACCCTTCCTTCTATTACAATTTTAAAGGAGGTCCACAAAGCACAAAAACAACCAATCAAAAGCAGAACAAAGATAAAAGCAAGAGATAACACCTGTCAAAACAGCCTAATATCATTAAAATGCCTGGGAAGATAAACATGCTTTTACCAGGTTCCGGAAAGGTTTGCAGGAGGGACGACTTTACATAGGTGGGGGGTTGCAGCCAAAAAAGCCCTCACCTTCCATAATGTCAGCCTCTCCTCAGATGGGAGAGGCACATGGAGAAGGACCTACATGAGAAGGACAAATGAGCCACCCACCTGTTGAAAGGAATTGCTGGCACATGTCTGAGCATCACTTAGAAGTGTGAATCAACCCCTTTTCCATGCATGCATCTGCACCCACAGAGGAAGGATTGTGCTCCTTGGTACACGTGTGTATACACACACACACACACACACACACTGTTTCTAATGTCCCTGCTAGCTCTGTAAAGGGAGCACACAATTATCCAAAATAAGCACCAATGATGTGGATTCTCTGGAACATTTTGAACTGGAAAAGTTTGCAGAACATTTTCTGCTGCTCTAAATCAACTGAGATGATTATTTGACTACTACATGTTTATTTGACTTATAGTTAGTAAACAATTTAAGAATATGCTATATTAATTTCCTCAGCTTTATCAATATCTCAAGAGTTTTTTCCTGAAAAGAAAGCCCCAACGTAGTTGAATTTAAACATATGATTTAAAAAAAAAACTACCAAAAGAACCCCACAGCAAAGTGCACTTAGTCTGCAAAGCAATACACTGGACACTCTATAGTGCTGTGAATGTTCCAGGTGGAGTCTAAAGGGCCAATATCCTCAAGCACTTTGTCATCCAGATTTACCATACTTCTAAGTGGGAGAGTGCTTCATTAATTACACACTTAATTAAGATGCCATCCCCTGACTTGGTCTCCATATGCCCATCATGTTTTCTTGGGATACTGAGCCTACTTGCTTAGAACTGGACCAAGGAAGAAATTTCAGGGCATGTCTATATTTAATAAACCCCACCTGGTCTAGTCAAACTAGTGTTGTAATAACTTGTTGCAATCTGTCGGCCAGAATTGCAGTTAATATTTTAATATCAATGTTGATTAACGAAATAGGCAGATAGTTAAATTCAGTGTGATCCTTGCCAGGCTTAGGAATCACAGTGATATAAGCATCATTTAGTGATGATGAAAGAGAGCCCAATTCAACAATATAATTATAAAGGCAATAAAGCTTTGGAATGAAGAGGCTGGGAAATGTTTTATACCACTCAATTGGAAACTTGTCTGGACCAGGTGCTTTCCCAGTATTCATATTCATAATTGCTTTCATGATTTCCTCAAAACGCAGGGGAGCCAAAAGAAACTGCCATTGTGAGGAATCTAAACATGGAAGATTAACATGGGGGGAAAGCATCCATATCCTGCTCTGATGTTAGAATTTCCTCCTTTTATCCCGGAAGACAATCTTACTCTTACTCGGTCACGAGTGATCGCCTGATGATGATGATGACACAAATCAGAATAAAACTTGAAAAATTGTGAGTTTATATCTTTGGGAGAGGTGTGTATCGTATCACTCTCATCTTTAATAGCAGAAATATCATTTCAGTGCTTTTGCTGTTTAAGACGACATGCCAGAATCTTACCAGGACATTCAGCATTTTCCCAGTATGCCTGTCATAGACAAATTCTGCCTGCTGTGAAAGAATGTTATTCAGTTCATATTTAATGTTCTGCAGTGCTGGATAAAGTTGTCCAGTTGGAGAAATCGCAAACTGGGTTATAAGAGATTTCAACTTCTCGTTTAGAGATATTTCTTGCATTTTTTTAAAAAAAAATATTTATACGAAGCACAGGCAATAATTTGGCCCTGTATAAAGGCTTTCCTGGCCTCCCACTCAGTGGCACAAGAGTGAACTGTACCCTCATTAATTTTAAGATACTCAAGTAGCTCAGCAGAAATCTGATTTTTAAACAGCTCATCACCAAGATGAGAAACATTAAAGCACCAGAGACTAAAAACTGCAACTCCAAACAGACTGGGGAATGGTTTGAAACTACCACTGTTTCAATCTTGCAGACATTTGTTTCATGTAGTAAAGATGTAGAAACAAACAAAAAATCTAATTGAAAGCAATTATGATGAACAGGTGAATGGAGTCTCTTTTATCAGGATGCAAAATTCTCCAAGCATCAATCAGAGTTCAGCCAAGGAGGTCTGAAGTGTAAATCTCACCATCATTCGCCTCTTAGGAGCAGGTGTATTCCTAGCCAGCAAACCATCTAAAATCTCATTGAAATCCCAATCCACAATCAAATAATGATATATCAACCACTTTGCTAAAACATTCATGAAACAACCAGAGAATCATTATTAGTCCCGTACACATTGACCAGAGCAATTACTTTATCATTATATTTCCCAACCAAAATAAAAAAACTACCATTAGGCTCACTAATACCTATTGAACTGAAAAGAGGAGTTGCTTATGGATTGAAATTGCAACCCCTTTAATAAACCGAGCTGCATTAATATAAGTATAGCTTCCAAATCATGGGAAGTACTAGTTCCCCTCTACTCAGCACTGGTTAGGCCTCATCTTGAGTACTGCGTCCAGTTCTGGGCACCACATTTTAAGAAGGATGTAGACAAACTGGAGAGGGTTCAGAGGAGGGCAACAAAGATGATTAGGGGACTGGAACCAAAGCTCTATGAGGAGAGACTGAAGGAACTGGGCATGTTTAGCCTTCGGAAGAGAAGGCTGAGGGGAGATATGATAGCACTCTTCAAGTACTTGAAAGGTTGTCACACAGAGGGCCAGGATCTCTTCTCGATCATCCCAGTTTGCAGGACATGGAATAATGGGCTCAAGTTACAGGAACCCAGATTCCACCTAAACATCAGGAAAAATTTCCTGACTGTTAGAGCAATAAGACAATGGAACCAACTACCTATGGAGTTGGTGGGCTCTCCCACTCTGGAGGCATTCACGGTGCAGCTGGACAGCCATCTGTCAGGGATGCTTTGACCTGGATTCCTGCATTGAGCAGGGGGTTGGACTCGATGGCCTTGTAGGTCCTTCCAACTCTGCTATTCTATGATTCTATGAATATCTATTATGCTAAACTTTACATAACCTTTAAAGGAAAAAAAAGGAAAATAAAATTGAAAAAATAAATAAAAATAAAACATCCCGCATAGTGCCCATATCCCCCTTATTTTTTAAAAATCCCCAAAATCAAATAAAAATAATGAATGAAAACAAAACTGAAAAACAGAACAACAACAACAAAACAAACAACAACAAAAAACAGAATAATTTTTTGGCTTCCAGTAAAGGCAGCAATTTAATCTATCTCACCCATTCCCTACTCAATTATCAAATACATACACAAGTCAAAAGAAAAGAAGTGGGTATCTTAGAATGCATTTTTATCTGCTTATAAACCTGTATTATAAACCTCTGAACTTGAGGTTTACGAGCATCCATTGCAGAGCGGGCACAGAGGCAATCTCCACCTCCCTGTACCTCCTGCTCTGCATTTCATAAGATGGCCGTTTTTGGCCTTCTAGTTGAGGCGCTTCAGAGGGCAAGGGGAGGAGGCTGGAGCGCCATCAGGATACCTCATATCCTGGCTGCCCAGGTCTCCTCCCCTCCCCCTTGAACATCCCCTCTACCCGCTCTCTGAGGTCAATTTCCAGAAGTATCCTATAGCCCCCTAGACGATATCTAGGAGGCCATAGGATCGCTCTCTTAAGTATATTAAATACATATAACCTACATTAAGTAGATATAAAATATGTAAAGGTGTGTACAGTTATATAAAACGAGAGACATGCTTGAATGATGTATGACATGGCCAAATGCACAGAACATTATTTAGTTAAACAGTGTAAACACTGGTGAACAGCCAAGAACTTTCCAGCTGAAGGCCGAATTAAGCAACAAGAGCAGAGGCATAAGCAGGCATGGAGACACCAGTTTTAATGCCCATGAAAAATGTGGCCTCAGGAGATAAGAACTTCTTTAGTTGATCTTGATAGATAACACAGAAAATCACCGGGTATCTGATATAATATTGTAGACCAATTTCTTTTGATGAACTCCTTGCTTTTGTGAATTGTCTCCTCCAAACTTGAGACCTCTTTTGTGTAGTTCAGAGAGCATGATTTTATGATTGGCAGAGTTCAACCGAAGCTCCCCTCTCTGCCTGGCTGTGCAGAGGAGATATTCTTTAGTTGAAGCTCGTAAAAGCTGTACAATAACAGGTCCCACTCTTGGCCCACGCACAGAACCAGGAACATGAGAAGCTCGCTCAATATCAAGCTGAAAATCTGATGGGAATGCCAACAACTCACGGAGAAACGTATCCACAAATTCTGCCGACTGACCCCGTGTAGGCTGAGGAGGCTGTTGTCGATGTCCAAGGATAAGCAAATTAGCTTTTCGAGAAAAGGTTTCCAAGAGAAACACGAGCAGATATTATGCTGTGAGAAGCAGCCATTGCGGTCTCATGAGCTGTAACTCAACCCTCCAAGGTATTAACTTTTGATTCCATTAAGATGACCATCAACAGAATTGACTGATCCCTGGAGCGTTTTGACAGAATCCTGGATCAGCTGGAACTGACCAGCTGCAGCTTCTTAGACTGCTGAGATAGTAGTGACATATTTTTCAGCAGGGCAACAATATATTTCCCTTCGTGTTCCACCTTAGAAACCTTAGCTGGAGGGGGCTGTGGAGGAGTAGGTGACATTCCAAAGCCTTTCTTCCTTTTCAATGTTGCCATGATCAAACACTCCTTCCATGCATGGCAAGCAGATACACAAATAAAACAAAAACTAAACCAAAGCAAATACAAAATACCAGGATAAGACAACAGTCTTAAGTGGATTTTAAAAGCTGAAAATTGGGAGACACAGACAATGATCAGATCATATCACCATCTTACCAGAAGTCCACTGAGAATATTTATAGGGCTTTTCCTGTGTGAACCTTTTGATGTCTTTTAAGGCTTCCAGGATCACTGAAACTCTTTCCACACAAAGAGCATTTATAGGGCTTCTGACCTGTGTGAATTCTTTGATGCCGTTTAAGGATGTACCTACCGCATAAACTCTTTCCACACTCTAAGCATTGATATGGCTTTTCCCCTGTGTGGATTCTTCGATGACTGTTAAGGTGTGTGCTATTACTGAAACCCTTTCCACATTCAGAGCATGTATAAGGCTTCTCCCCTGTATGGATTTTTTGGTGCCTCGTGAAGTTTGTGCTGTGGTTGAAGGTCTTTCCACATATAGAGCATATATAGGGCTTCTCACCTGTATGAATTCTTTTATGTCTTTTAAGGAGTGTTCCCCGACTGAAGCACTTTCCACACTCAGAGCATGCATAAGGCTTTTCACCTGTGTGAATTTTTTGATGTGTTTTAAGAATTGTTCCCTGATAGAAGCTCTTTCCACATTCAGAGCATTGATAAGGCTTCTCCCCTGTGTGGATTTTTCGATGCCTGCTAAGGCCGGTGCTCTGACTGAAGCTCTTTCCACACTCACAGCATTTATAGGGCTTCTCCCCTGTGTGAATTCGTTGATGTCTTTTAAGGCTTCCGATACCACTGAAACTCTTTCCACATACAGAGCATTGATAGGGCTTCTCCCCTGTGTGGATTTTTCGGTGCCTGCTAAGGTTTGTGCTCTGACTGAAGCTCTTCCCACACTCACAGCATTTGTATGGCATCTCCCACATGTGAATTATTTGATGCTCTTTAATGTTTTTGCAATGACTGAATCTCATTCTGCACTCAGAGCATTTATACTTCTCTATGTGGAGTCTATGCTCCAAGTTAAGGTCTGAGCTATGACTAAATTGCTTTCCATACTCCAAGCATTTATATGTTTTCTCTCCTGTGTGAATACTTTCATGTTTAGTCAAGTATATGTGCTGACGGAAGCTCTTTCCACACTCAGAGCATTCCAGCAGTTTCTCCCTGTTGTAAATATTGCTTTCACTTCCCTCAAAAAATATTTCTAGTATTGGAATTTCATAGGAGCAGGATCTGTCAAAAACAATCGATTTATTGTCCCACATCTGTTTTTCTTTGGTTTTCATTCTCTGCTCCTGGCCTTCTTTGCTGTTTTCCCAGCCATCACCTGAATATATCAAAAGAGAATACTTATCAGGGGGAACAGATCCTCAAATCAGGGAACAAACTGAACTCAATTAATGAATTTTGACTAAATGCAGAGAAAATACTTGTTGGAGAGGCAGACACTTCCAAATATTGTATTAATGGCTACTAGTCCTGATGGCTATGTTATTCTACCTCCAGGATCAGAGTCAACAGGCCTCTGAATACCAGCTGCTGGGAAAGAAATGGCAGGAGAGACTATCGCATTCACATCCTGCTTTTGTGCTTCTAAAAAGCAATTTGTTGGCCCTGGTTGTAAACAGGATGCTAGACTAGAGAGGCTGTTAGTCTGATCCAGCACAGCTCTTCTTACGTTACAGTAAGGCAAAGAAGGAACCTTACCCACAGAGGCCAGGTTCTCGCAGTTCTCCTGCATGACTTCCCTGTGGAGAGCCCTCTGGCCGGGATCCAGCAGGGCCCACTCCTCCTCCGTGAAATGTACAACCACGTCCTTAAATGTCACGAGACCCTGAAAGAAGAAGGAATATTATTTTCCTAACAGATACTCGAATAGAACAGTTATGGTGAGATGGGGATGGAGGTTCTCCTGCACGATCAAAAGCGTTGTCAATGGGGCCCTTACAGGACAGCTTTCACAGAAGGAAAAGGGACGAGGCTGTGTCTTTGAGGCCCAAGGATGTGTGCAGGGACGGAGGCACCCAGGCTTTCTGCTTCCCGCCTCACCTCAATGAATACCTCCCATACCTGTTCTGGCTTCACAAGGGCTCTTCTTCCTCCACCACAAAGGGAAGGAGGCCGAGAAGGAGCCCACAGAGTCATTTCACCACTTCCAAGTGAAGTTCCATTTCCTGTGAGGAAGACAATGAAGGTGGGGAGATATTTAATACTTCATAAGCATAGTTCCTTGAGTGAAATTGGTCTCTCTACTTTTGGCCATAATGCAAAGTTACTGGTTTGGATTCATTTCAAGTCTTAACTTATAGAAATGAAATTCCTTTTCCATTTGTTTTAGAGCCTAGCAAGAAGTGTCTCCTCCCAACAGAGGCTCCAAGAGAAAATAAAAAGCAGCCTATTGATTGAGGGCATATTTGAGAGAAGGAAGAAATATGCCCCACTAAGCCTCACCCAGGGAGGTGGCACCTCCATCTCCCTCCTGCACGATCCACCGGAACAATGGCCTCTGTGCAGTGTCCCACGGAGCGTTCTCTGCCTGAGGAAAATCCATGGCTGCTTTGGCCTGGAGCTGGAGCGAGGAGCCCAGAAAAGGAAGGGGGAAGAGGGATGAGGAGAGGAAAGAAACAGGGCAGCAAGGACCAAGAGCAGCATTTCTCCATCTCCTTGAACATGAGAAGAGGACTAGAACAGGGCATCTCAAGCTCCCCCCTAAAAACAAATGGAAGCACCCAGATGTAGGGTTCCCTCCTTAACAGGAAGTTCGTGAGCCCCTTCAAGTGAAGCATTTTTGGTACCAAGAAACTCTAATCCTGTTCCGCTGGAGGGACTGAGCTGCTGACTGAAACAGGTTCCCCTCCTTCCCTGGAACTTCACAAGCCTCTTCCGGTTTCTTGTGACCCCCAAAGGAGGGCCTGCTGCAGCCAGAACCACGATGCTACAGAGGGGTGGGGGGCAGTTGGGACGTCCCTTCCTAGGATCACATCCAGAAAGAGTCTGGTTCCTGGTGGGCATGTTTAGGATACTGTCCCACACATCCTCAGCCTGCTCGAGGCACTCAGGATGAAACCCTCTCACCTCCTCCTCCTGCTTTATGTCCTCTGAACCTCCTGCCAGGGCCAGCCACCTGGGAACCAAAGACTGGTTTTTCCCAGAATTCCCCACTACTCCCAGCCTCACGGTCCTCCTGGTGTCTTCCTGCTTTGTGGACAGCTGAACCTTGCTCCTCCATCTTCACTCTGTGCAGTGAAAAAAAAACATTTTTAAAACTGGGAGATGGTCTTTCTGCAAAGCAAAATGCTGCCATTTATTTGGGTTCAAAAATCATAGAACAGCAGAGTAGATAATACCATTATGTGTGTTTAAAAGAGTGGGTTTGTATTTAGGAGCTCAGCCCCCACACCTCTGCCTTGATCCTTGGGCTAGTTACTTTTCTATTAGTCACATCAGTTTGCCTTCTGAGAAACTAGTGTTTTGTGACAGGCCATGCCCACCATGGCAGCCATTTTATGAATGAGCCCCTCCAAGGCAGCCATTCTGTGAGAGTGCCCACAACACGCTCTCAAAACTCCAAATGTGCCCGCTAACCCAAAAAGGTTAGGGACCCCTGCTCTCAGTAAAGAAAATTGTTTTTATTTGATATTGTCTTTTTCCTCCCCTCATGTTCCTTTCAGTCTTTTTACCTATCTCCTGCCATTTTTCCTCCCCTTTTATTTATTTATTTTATTTATTATATTTATACCCTGCCTTTTTCCCCCGCACAAGGAACCCAAGGCAGCTTACATAGTCCTCCTCCTCTCCATTTTATCCTCACAACAACCCTGTAAGGTAGGTTAGGCTGAGAGTCAGTGACTGGCCCAAAGTCACCCAGTGAGTTTCATGGCCGAGCGGGGACTAGAACCCAGATCTCCTGAGTCCCAGTCCAACACTCTAACCACTACGCTTCTAACCTTCTTCTTTCACACTTAATATGTACCCAATCCCCAACTGCCAGTTTCTTTCATCCCTCCCTACTGCTGCTTTTACAATCACTTCTTCCTATAACAGCTTCCCTCTCTTATCCCCTTCTTCTTTATTCCGTTATGTTGTTGCTATTATTATTATTATTATTATTATTATTATTATTATTATATAAAATGTTAGCCTTGGCCTCTAATCGACACCTGCTGCCACACCTGCCCCTGCAGTGTGCAGAGTGGTGCAGCCATGGCACAGGGTGGTCAGGCAAAGAGGCACCGGCCAGTCTGTAGCACTGAGAGCCACCTGAAGGTTGGTTTCATAGATTTCATAGATCATAGAGTTGGAAGGAGCCTACAAGGCTATCGAGTCCAACCCCCTGCTCAATGCAGGAAACTAGAGGAGGGGTCTCCCATCCAAGTAATAACCAGGCCTGACCCTGCTTAGCTTTCCACGCTCAGACAAGCTGAGCCAGCGTAAGGGTTGAGACCCACTGGTAGATCCCGCTCCACAATCTGAGAAACACAGCTCCAGATGGCTCTCTAGGAACTCCTTTGCACTCAGTTTAGCCCTTAGATTACTTCACGAACCCCCGCACTGCAGCCACGGGAGTCCACCCCACCGCATCTTGCACTCACCAGATTTCTGCGGAGACCACGGATGCTGGGGGGGGGGGGGAATCAGAAGCGGCTTTCCGAAGGCAGCAGCAAGGCAGGGATTGTTCTTTCTCCCCCAGATGGTTCTCTAGGAATTCCTTCTCTCTCAGTTTAACCCTTCGATTGCCTCTCACCAGGCAGTAAGGAGGATGTGCCTCTTTAATCCTTTCCTGCAAAACTGAATACAGATCGTGGTGTTCATACCCAAGCTCTTGCACCGGATTCACTTCACTACACAAGATTTTTCCGTCTCTTTCTCCAGCGATGCCCTGAGCAGTCCTTGGTGGCCCCTGAACACCTTTGTGACGTCATCTGGCTGTCCTAAATGCCCCCCCCCCCCATACTCCTAAATTCCCCTCATGTTTCACCCATAGATCCACACAACAAACTGGCAGACTCTGTTTTGGCTGCTTCATGCCTGATCCATTTCCCCTTCTTCCTCCGGCTTGCATTTGCCATCCACGCTAACCCACCACTGCAACCTTCGGCCTCTCCATGTGCTTCTCCACCCCCTCCCAATAATCCAGCGGTCTCTGTTTAGGCAGGTTAGCACCTGATGCATTTTCTTCTTTTATTCCGAGTCGATTAGGGCAGGAGGGGGCCGGGGAAGCTTTGTGAGGAGTGGAGGCTGCTGGGCCACGTGGAAGAGCAGAGTTGGGGCAGATGGCTACGGAGGGGAATAAAGAGCCAGAAAGAAAGAAAGAAGGAAGGAAAGGTCGGACGGAGGATGTATGGGTGGCAAAGCAGGAAAAGATGGAAAAACAGCAGAAAAGGAGGGGGCGGGGGAGAGGAAAAAGCTAGAAACAGCTAGAAAGGGGCAAAGTGGGGGAGGGGGCTGGGAGCGAAGCAGTGGGGGGGGAATGGAAGTGGCACCCAGGGGCCTCTTTTCTCCCCACACCTACCGCCCACCTCTGCTGGTTGGCGCAAAGGGTGAGATTGTCTCGGAGATGATGGGTCCCCCGATGAATCCTCCAGCAACGGCGCAGGTCCCGGATCTGGTTGCTTTCCAGGGAGATCCAGTGGGCGCCTCCCGACTAAGGATCCCTGTCACTGCAGGACATGGGTCCTCCTCCCTTGCAAACAATGCGTGTGTGTGGAGGGGCTTATTTTAACCCCCGGAGGTACTGCGCTGAGCAGCCCCCACCGAACAGAAGGGCACCCACCCGCAGCAGCAAGAGGCGCCCCTGGGGCAGAAGCCCCCTCGGGATGGAGGGATCGGAAGCCCCCCAAACTAATCTCTCTCCCCCCTCCCACCTCCCCTCTCGTCTGCAGAAGCGGGGTTTCAGCGCGTGGGTGGGGAGACCTGCCGAACGGGAACCTTGGGCCAATGAGGAAAAGGCGTGCCTGTCTCCGTCACCAGTTGCTGGGCAAGTTGGAGCTTCGGCAGGAAAGCGGAGCGAAGGGCCGGCGAAGGGGGGAGGGGGCACGTGGTGGTCGCTTCTCGCGGCCCGGACGGCAAGGCGCCTCCCCTTACAACGGAGCCCTTGATGGTGGGCGCGTGTCTTGTGCGGCAGGACCTCTGCCGTGGCGGAGGGAGGAGTCCATGAAAGGAGGGGGACGCGTGGGGGTTGAGGGCTTGGGTCGGGTCCAGTGTTAGTCCTACTTAGAGGAGACCCATTGAAGTAAATGGGACTTAGAATAGAAGTAGAGTTGGAAGGGGCCTATAAGACCATCGAGTCCAAACTTCTCAAGGCAGCCCAGGCAGTCACCCATCCAAGTACTGACCTGGCTCATACCTGCTTAGCTTCAGCATGTGGCCTGCATTATGTGCTCTCAACACCACCTGCAGGGGCCCATCTGCAGTCGTGACCCATTGATGTCCCATTGTGTAGTGGTGGTGGAGAGCTTGTGCTCTGAATTTGTTGTTTTTGTTAGGTAATATTGTGGAGAAAGCCCAAAACTCAGTACACACACGCACACACATCTTTCCCCAAAGGAGGGGGCCAGGGGAGGAGGGATGAGGTCACCAGGGAGTAGCCAGACAAGTCATCAGCCCCAACAAAGGAAGACCTCGGCAGAGATCCACAAACGTCCAGGAAGGGCCATCAAGGACCATCAGCAAACAGGGCAGCCTCGAAGAGCTGCAAAGGTTTCCCTACGTCACCTTCTTCCCGGGCAGGAATAAGCCCATCTACACGAAGGGGCAGGCATAAGCCCCCACCTGACCTAGGGGGCAGGGGGAGAGCGGGGGATCCGGGGTAGAAAACCCCTCTCCCGTCCCGGTTCGGGTTGTTGGGAACCACGGGGCCAGATCCTCCTAAGCAACAGCCGCCCAGGCACTCCGTTCTCCGCTAGGAAGCGCCGATCGGGAGCTGGGCTGAAACTGGCTAGAGTATTGTCTTTGATGTAAGGAGAGTGACCTGAATGTAACCTGCTAGCCACAGAGCCCGCTCATTGGGTAAGATGCGAGTCAACTAAGGTTGTGTTGACTGTAAACGTATTCTTAGAAGACTGCTAGTTCCGATTTGATTGCTGTATAAACAAATAAAAGCCTTATTTGGGCATACAAAGGGTTGTGGTTTTTCCTATCGTACTGAGAGCCGATACGAGCGGTATTGCTCTGCCGGTTAACCCTAGAGTTGCCGAACTCACGCAAAGGATCCGGTTGCTGATCCTTCACATGGTGGCAGGCGACGGGACAATTGGAAACCACATTTGACGGTCGGAACTAACAGGACTTCGGGCAGGCTAGTAGGTTGCTGGGGAGCGCTCAGAGCAAGGGAAATGAATAGTCTGAGCCAAGAGCAGGTGGAGCTAGCGAGCAGCCCAGAAACCCCAACCCAGACCTCCACAATGGAGTGGGTGGTGCGGCCAAAGACGGCGAGGCAGGAAGGGGGGGAAGCCCCCTCACCGTTGTTAGGAGGGCAGGGACCCAAGCAGTGGGGTAGCCCCAACCTTACCAGTAGCGGCCGGAGAAGCGAGATAAGGGACCCAGAGGCGGAAGAAGACCTCGGCAGAAGGGTTACTGACGGAGCCATGGGGGGAGGAGGGTTGGATGCCCTCTTTCCCCAACTCAATTGGCAACAAGCCAAGGAGTTGATGCAGCATCAACAAGAGATGCTACAGATGCAGCTGGAGTTGGCCAGGCTGACCAGGGGCACCGGACAAGGGGGAACCCCTGCAACCCAGGGTGGGGGCACCACAACCCCCAAATGGGACAGGAAGCAATTCCCCACCTACCAGTCGGGACAGGATGTACTGATCTTTTTCACTCTGTTCGAGGCTGCCTGCTTAGAGCAGAAGGTGCCGGACAACTTAAGGATGTCTGCCCTGAGGACTCAAGTCAGCGGGGAACTGGCTGATCTTCTGGGTATCCACACCCAAACCGCTCCCTTGGACTATGGAGCGTTCAAAGAAGCGGTGAGAGAGAGGTTTGCCCTCACCGCTGAGCATTGTCGCCGTAAATTTCGTTACGGGCGGCCTACCCCAGGGGACACGTATGCCTCCTGGATGGCGCACCTGGGGCAGGTGTGGGACGCATGGATCGGGGCCACCGGGAAGACCTCTTTGGCGGAGGTGCGGGAGCTCCTGATCCAGGAACAATTCTGTGCCACTATCCCTGAGGACCTAGCTACGGCGGTGAGGGATCGGGACCCCCCAAACTGTAGGGAAATGGGCAAGTTGGCCGACCAAATGGGACTGTATCGGCAGCCCAAAGGACCCAAGGGGGGTAACCTCAGTCATGGCGGGACCAAGGGAAGTGTGGAGAAAGGCAACCCCAAACCTCGGGAGGGAGCCCTAGGCAAGCCCAAAGACAACCCCGGCACCAGTGGATGTTTCTATTGTAAAGAACCGGGGCACCTCAAGAGGAGCTGCCCCAAACTGATCGCAAAGAACCGCCACGCCAAGACATCGCCGGGCAAGGTGGGGAGGATGCTTGCGCCGGAGTCCCGCGAACCGGAGGAGCACGAGGAGGATCAACAGTCCAGCTCGTCCCTCGAGGGAGACGGTGAAGATGCGGCGCGGTCCCTGAGGAGCGGAGGACAGCATTCGCTGGGGGCCATCTCGCAGGCATCATTGATGCGCATTGCCTCACCGGAGCAGCTGCGGTGGAGCCAAGACAAATTCTGTGAGTCCATCTCTGTAAACAATGTTTCCCAGGTGGGGTATAGGGACACTGGGGCGGACATCACGGCTTTACCTCGAAGTAAGGTAAAGAAGAGACAGTTGCTAAAGGGGCGCACCTGTGCCATAAAGCCCTATAACTCTCCCAACATAGCCGTTCCCCTCGCCCGGGTCTGGGTCAAGTACAGGGGGTGGGAAGGGGAGATGGACGTTATAGTGCATGGCCAGCAAGAATGGGGAATCATCATTGGGAACGACGTTGCGTTCCGGGCTGCCCAGGTCAAGGTGGGGGTGGTGACCCGGCGTCGGGCCAAACAAGCCCCTGACCCGCAGCCTCCCAGGTCCCCGGGCCCGCCTCCCGGTCGCGGTAAAGCGGCCCCGGCAGCGGCAGCCAGCCGTCCCCCGCCGCTCCCCCCAGTTGTGGGGAGGGACGAAGACCCCGGGGGGTTCGCGCCAATGGCCCGTGATTTTGGGACTCAGAAGGCGTTTCAAGAAGAGCAGCAGAGCGACCCATCCCTCCAGGGATGTCGGGATCGGGCCAGTCAAGGGCCCGGGGTAGGGGACCAGTCAGAACGCTTTTTGTGGGAGGCGGGAGCCCTCTACAGAGAATTCTGCCCAAGGACGGGACCGGGTCCCCAACCAAAGAAAAGACAATTAGTTGTGCCTGCGAGGTACCGCCAGGCTGTACTACAACTGGCCCACGATGTGGCGTGGGGAGGGCACTTGGGACAGAAACGGACCCTGGTTAGGGTGACAGAGGGGTTTTACTGGCCCATGGTGGCAAATGAGGTGCAAGAATATTGCCCCCCTGCAACCCCTACCCATTGTGGGCATCCCCTTTGAAAGAATAGGGATGGATATCGTGGGACCCTTGAATCCCCCCACCAAGACGGGGAAGAAGTTTATATTGCAATGAGCCCGCTCATTGGGTAAGACGCGAGTCAACTAAGGTTGTGTTGACTGTAAACGTATTCTTAGAAGACTGCTAGTTCCGATTTGATTGCTGTATAAACAAATAAAAGCCTTATTTGGGCATACAAAGGGTTGTGGTTTTTCCTATCGTACTGAGAGCCGATACGAGCGGTATTGCTCTGCCGGTTAACCCTAGAGTTGCCGAACTCACGCAAAGGATCCGGTTGCTGATCCTTCACAAATATATATCTCGCCTTTCTGACAAAAAACGGAGCTCAGCCTTGCGTCCTGAATAGCTCCCTGGTGAAAGTGAGCAGGGCTGGGCCTGGGAGCAAGGAAGGAATGGGCACCCCCCCATCATGGTCTTCTCACTCTTTCCTTTGTCATTTATTTGCATCTGTTTATTTTATTTCCATGTTGCCTTTCAGCCCTCGAAAAAGGGCCCCAGAGCCCAACTATACGTCTTAACGCAGTAAAGACTAAAAATGCTTAAAACGTTCACTTAAAAGTAGATGGGATTTTATAGAGTGGATTCCCACCCCTCTCAATCACTTAAATTAGAGACTGGATCCCTGTATTTTTTGTTGTTTTGTTTAAAAGATTTTAAACCCGCTTTTCAAGGCACACTGCCCTCCAAGGCAGCTTAGGATGCACGTTTAGAAAAAAGTCCTACAACTTGTTCTCAGGCTAGCTGGGGAATGCTGGGAGGTGTAGGACTTTTTTCTGTCTAAGTGAAGGAAACGAAATAGTTAAAAGAAAAACTTACAAGAGATTCCTGGCAGGCATGTAGACAGATTGCCAGGGTCATGACTAATACTAAAAGAATGTAGTCAATGGCTGGTAATGACTGTGGCAATGACTGACAATGTCCGTCAATGGCTGTTGTTGATTCACAAATGTTGAGGTGTTTTGTTGTCTCACCCTGCCTACCTGACCAAGATAAGATAATACCTAGCAGCTGCTTGATTGTAAGATCATCTTCCTGTCTCCTTGTAAGGAAATCCCCCTCCCCTAAAGCAAACCCCCTTTTTTCTTGACCTTGCTGACCAATGTAAAGAACTGTTGCCAAATGACCAGACTTAGGTATGCTATATAAGATGTTGTGAAGCCCCGCCCAGGGTTCTGCTTTGCGACACAGTCCACAGGACCAATTGTGCACAATAAACCTCTTTCCAATAACCCGAGTTGGTCCTTGTTGTCCTTATATGAGTTAAAGGGTGTCCACTTCATAAGCACACGACTTACAATATCACAAAAATGTGAACATACAAATTACAACACTTGTGCACATATAGCAGTCAATGGAGACTGGATTAAATGTGTCTTACTCCTTACTCACTATGAATTGATTTTATAATACTGTATTTTGTATTGTGGAGGGGAACAGAAAATAGTGCTCCGTACCCAGTCTAGGTACATCATGTCAGAGACTAACCATTATTTTGACAACTCAGACAGACACCCCCCCTCAAAAATCTTGTATTCAAATACAAGAATGATACATAGGGGGAGTGATCCCATGGCGCCTAGACAGTGTGTGGGGAGCCATAGGATACTTCAGATTCCCAGATCTGAGTCTGGAGACAGAGCTCCGATCTCGGAGCTGGGAATCCATGTGCCATGCCCCCTCGCTGCCAGCGCAGAAAGAACCGTGCCAGCAACCTCTCCGAGGTTGGGAACTTGACCTCGAAGAGGGGTTAAAGGGGGCATTTTGGTGGGTGAGGAGGGGCAGGAGACTGCAGAGGCCAGGATGCGAGGTCCGGGTCTCCGATGTCCTCTGCAGCCTCCTTCCCTCCCCTTCCGATGTCCGAAAGCACAGAGCGGGAGGAACCGTTCCTCTTGCTTTGCATTGGATGATTGTTGACAATCATCTGGATAAGATTGCACCCTAATAGAGCAATTCTATGGACCCTGGCAGGGTTCTCCCCCACAGTGGCCATAGATAAAGATACAATGGGGGTGGGGATCCCATCCCCCACCCTCCCAGCTGCTGTGGAAAGCTCCAGAGCAGTTCCTCTTCTGAGGTCCTTGTTGTGACCTCGGAAGAGGCCATGGAGGGGGGAATGGGGGCATGATGGTGGGGAGAAGATGTGGACCCATCAGCCTCCCTGTTCGCATCCCCACCCGCAGGGGGTTAAGTCAGCTAGGTGGGCTCAGAGACCCGTCTAGCCTAAAATGCAAAAAAAGCAGAGATTGGATGCAAAAATGCCTCTGTCATTCCTCCGGCTGTGCATGGCAAGGCTCAAGATAGAGGGCTCCATTTTGCACACATGCTGCTGTGCCCATGGAGGAAGGACTGCACTTCCCCTTCCCGTTACATAAACAAAACAAGTGCTTCTGTAACATTACCTCCATAAAGGAAGTGCGCGATTATCGCAGGAGTGGGCAACTGGTGGCCCTCCAGATGTTTTGGCCTACACATTCCCTCATTACTCACCCTTGGGCTGCTGGGAGTTGAAGCTCAAAACCTCTGCAGGGCCACAAGCTGCTCATCCCTATGACAACAGCACGAAAGCACCGATCATGTGGATTCTCCAGAACATTTTGAATGGGAAAATATTTCCAGAACCTTTTCAGTTGCTCTAAACGAGATCTGACTTGCTTGTTTATTTTGTTTCATTTGTGCTATGTTAATATTCTGTGCTTTATAAATATCACAAAAGTTTTTCTTTCCAAAAGCCCAAAGTGGTTGCACTGAAATATCTGATTAGGAAATAAACCATTAACAAGATGAACTTATGTGTCAATCTGATGGACAAAGCATACTGCTGTTCTGAGGATTCCAGACTGATTTAAAGGGGGAATAATGTATGGCATTTCCATCCCGGATTTACCATACTCCCAGTTGTGGGAAAGTACTTCATGAATTACGTGATTAATTAAAGGCACAAAGCTATGCACGTTTAGACAGAATAAAGCCCTACAACTCCCAACTCCCACTGATTTATGCCTCATCACTAATGATTTCTGTGAGGAAATTGAATTAGCTTTTGCGGGAGGGGGGGAGTTAAATGGATGATCAAACCAGCTTACAGTTCTCTGAATTGTTCAATATATATATATATATACTCTCAGCCTAGCCTACCTCGCAGGGTTGTTGTGAGGATAAAATGGAGAGGAGGAGGATTATGTAAGCCGCCTTGGGTTCCTTGCAGGAAAAAAGGCGGGGTATAAATATAATGAATAAATAAATAAATAAACATGCCACAGACAGCCATTCTGGTTGGGGCATGCTGGGAATTGTAGGACTATTTTCTCTCTAACCATGCACAGGATTGCACCCTAAAATGCATTATCCACATACTCCATCAGCTTATGCGCATCACATTTAGACATTGTATTTGCGCTTGCCAAATGGGCCAAGCAGAATTCAGGGAGATCCTAGTAAAGCAAACAAAAGCAGACGCTTCTAGGCACAAGGTACAGTATGCCAGCAGCTTCTTCCTGCCTTCCTTTTATATGGGAGACTGGAGTCAAAGAGAGCTGCCAACACCATATAGTTTAAGTAATAACCAGTTAATCAGGCAGTTTTATTGGATTTAACTGTTGGTTCTTAAATTTTACCAAGAAAAAACAAAAAAATTGAACATACTAATCAAAACAAATAATCATGCACACAACTTACATAAATAGTTTTAAAAACTTTACTCTTTTCCTGGGACCAGCATACAAATCATAAAATACATAATGATATTCTTGATTTGTGGAGCCACACGCATACAAAGATATTGAAATATGGGAACATTTGCATACCTCCCATTGAGGTAAGACAGCCTAGTCTGGAAACATACTTCCATAAATGCTTTTCTCAGCTCAAAATAAGTCAAAGAATTGACATCAGCCTTCGATTTGCGTAAATGAAAGGAAGCCAGTGAAAAAGAAAATTTGGCCAGTTTTTCAGAATCAGAATGAGCCCAACCACCCCTCTCCTTCTGTCCTAGATAGCAAAGTATGCCCAAATAATGTTTAAGTATATCAATCCATCTTTTTAAATAAAAGAACATTGCCTTGTTCCCTCTAATAGAAATTGATGATAACCCCACCTCAGTACAGAGAAGAACAGCTGATGTACTAGGAGGAAGGGCGAAAATAATCCTTTAAAATTTGTTCTAGATAACCACCAGAGCCTCTATTCTACCCAGACCTTAAAAGACTACACTTCATAAAGGATTTGTGCTAAGATCTTCCCTTCAAATAGTTTCAATGTTGAAAGCACCAACTGAGCTGGGCTAGGTTTGCAAGTGCATTATAACAAGCTTTCAGCAGCCAATTTACTGGCCTTTGTGTGAGCAGAATCAGGGCAGAATCCTATCAATGTTCAGACAGAAAAAGTCCTACAGGGCTGGCTGTGGAATGCTGAGAGTTGTAGGACTTTTTTCTGTCTAAACATGCATAGGAGTGTAACCGTAATAACATTACTTCATCAAGTATGGGGAGATTAAAAATGCTCTTAATGCAGAATTTCCAGCAACAAACCAAATAAAATATTAGGCTCCAAACAATACATAGTCCCATTCTTTTACCGAGGACCCCTTGAGCGCACAGGTGTATACATGTGGCAAGTTGGACACATATGTAGTCAGAGGGAGGCAAAGTTTGTTCATTACAGGCAAGCACTTAACCCTGGCTACTCAGACATCTTGCAGGATACTGGCTACAATTGAAGTCTGTTGCCCACTCTCAGCCATGACGGTGGAAATATCTCTGCCACATTTTGAGCTTTGATACAGCTCCTCCCTTGTGTCACACATGTTTATTATTAAGGTTTGACTGGTCAAATATAATCTACTACAATTATTTATATACTTTCTCTTAGGTCCGAATCTTTTAAAATGAAGACCATTTTTAGGACTTCTCCCTGGTGTGAATTCTTTTATGCACTTTCAAGTTACTGTTAACACTGAAATTCTTTCCACATTCTGAGCATGTATACAGCTTCTCACCTGTGTGGGTCCTTAGGTGTGATTTAAGATGCCCACTTTGACGGAAGGCCTTTTCACACACCAAACATTTATAGGGCTTCTCACCCATGTAGATTCTTTGATGTAAAGTCAGAGTTACACTACGACAAACTCTTTCCACATTCAGAGCATTTATACAGCTTCTCACCTGTATGGGTCCTTTGGTGTCTTTTAAGGTGTGTGCTTTGACTGAAGTTTTTTTTCACATTCAGAGCATTTGTAAGGTTTTTCCCCTGTGTGAAGTCTTAGGTATATTTTAAGGTTTGTGCTATAACTGAAGTTCTTTCCACACTGAGAGCATTTATAGGGCTCTTCACTTGTGTGAAATCTTTGATGTTCTTTAAGTGCTGTGCTATTACTGAAATCATTTCCACATGCTGAACATTTATAGGGCTTCTCGCCTGTGTGAATTCTTTGATGTGATTTAAGGTATGTGCTCTGATGGAAACTGTGGAGAAAGCCTGACACGAGTATACATGCACACGCACACACCAGTCTCCTTCCAAGGGGGAGGGGGCAAGGAAGGGAGATTGGGTTACAGGGAAGCAGCCAGACGGACCGGCATCTGAACAATGGAGAGTATCGGTTGGAACCCACAAAACCCAGGAAAGGACCATCAAGACCATCAAACTAACAGGGCAGTCTCAAAGAGCTGTAAAGTACCCAACACGTCACCTTCTTCCCGGGCAGGAATAAGCCCACCTGACACGAAGGGGCAGGCATAGCCCCACCTGACCCTTGAGGGCGGGGAGAGCAGGAAACCCAGGGGTAGAAAACCCCTCTCCCCTCCTTTTGTTGGTTGTTGGGAACACGGGGTGCTTTTGATCAAGATCCATCCTCCAGCAGCGGCTGGAGTAAGCTGTTCTCCTCCCCGGATCGGACAGACCCGGAGCCAGGCTGAAATTGACTAGCGTGAAGTCTTTAGTCTAAGGTAACTGACTAATCCCAACGGGCTAGCCTGGGAGCCTGTTCATTGATAAACTTGGGGGTCACGTCAGGTCATATTGACATTGTAGTATTCCTAGAAAGCTGTTAGTTCCGCTCCATATATTGTGTAAATAAATAAAGCCTTATTTAGTCATTCAAAGGGCTCTAGTTTCCTCTTGTGTGTGCAAACCTCCTAGTCGGTTCCACTTGCTTGTACGGGCTGTAACTCAGTGCCGGTTAACCCGTTAAGCGCCGAACTCACGCATAGGACCCGGGTGCTGGTCCCTTCACAGAAACTTTTTCCACATACTGAACATTTATAAAGCTTCTTGCCTTTGTGGAATGTTTGATGCAAGTTAAAGTTGGACCTGAGACTGAATTGTTTTCCACACTCCAAGCATTTGTGTGTTCTCTTCTCTGAATTATTTGGTGCATTGTAAGGTGTATCTGCAGAGAAGCTCTTTCCACACTCAGAACATTCCATCAATATTCCTTTTGCTGCCTTCATAACATTCTTCTAGTGTTGGAATTTCAGGGAACTCAGGAGCAAAGGTTTTGTTTGTTCTTCTGTTTTTGCTGTTCTGCTTTTCTTTTGTTTTTATTGTCATCGAAAAAATCTGGATAAGAGAAGAGATCCCAGAAGACTTCAGGGATGCCATAATTATCACCCTCTTTAAGAAGGGTGATAGAACAGACTGTGGAAACTACCGGGGCATTTCTCTCTTAGCTACTGCAGGTAAAATATTTGCTAGGATTCTCGCAAACTGTCTTCTATCTATCTCAGAAGAGATCCTCCCTGAAATTCAATATGGTTTCTGCCCCTCTAGAGGGACAGTAGACAGAGGGGTTCTACTGGCCCATGATCGCCTCCAACATTAAAGCTTACTGTCGGTCCTGCGATGTGTGCCAGCGGGTGGGACACAATCGCGATCACCCAAGAACTCCCCTTCAGCCTTTCCCGGTGGTGGGGATCCCTTTTGAACGGATTGCTATGGACATAGTGGGTCCCCTGAACCCGCCCGCCAAGACGGGGAAGAGGTTTGTACTGACGGTAGTGGACTTTGCCACCCACTACGCGGAGGCTTTTGCGCTAGCCTCCATCTCTGCAGCCAGTCTGGCTAAGACTCTGCTCTCTCTCTTTGCCCGCTTAGGAATGCCCCGCACGGTCGTGTCGGACTGCGGCACCGGGTTCATGTCTAAACTGTTCCAGAAAATGTGGGACCTGGGGGGGGGTTGACCATGTAACTTCGGTGCCTTACCACCATGAGACCAACGGACTGGTTGAACGCTTCAACCAGACTTTGGGGGAAATGATCCGGGCATACACTAGCCGTCACCCGGGAACTTGGGACCAAGCCCTACCCTACCTCCTCTTTGCCTACCGAGATGCTCTGCAGGAAAGCCTCGGGTTTTCCCCGAATGAACTGATGTTTGGCAGAGAACTACGGGGGCCATTGGCTTTGTTGCGGGAGGAGTGGGAGGGGGCTGCCGGCAGTTCGCCCGTGCCGGTTCACACTTTTCTGCGGCGGCTACGGGACACCCTCCACAGCGTTCGAGAAGCCGCCCAACAGCATCTGAAGGCAGCCCAGCAGCGGCAAAAGGAGCTGTATGATAAAACCGCAGTAGCCCGGACTTTTGAGGTGGGTGATAAAGTGTTGGTTCTGCGTACCCTCAAAACGGACAAGCTGTGTCTTAAGTGGGAGGGTCCGGGGACTGTAGTTGAGAAACTTGGACCAGTCAACTACAAAGTACTCTTTGCCGGGACTCCTGAAAAATGTAAAGTGTTTCATGTGAATATGTTGAAATTGTATGTGGACCGGGGTGCGGGAGTGGGCTGTGTGAAGGAACATAATGATAAGGATTTCGCTGATGGGGATCTGTTGGGAGAATGGGGGGATGGCGGGGGGATGGAAGAAATTTCACTGTCACCCGCCCTGTCCGAGTCTCAGCGGGAGCAAATGAAGCGGGTGCTGGATGAATTTGAGACCATGTTCTCAGACCACCCCGGGCGGACCCCACTCATCCAGCACACCATTCAAATGGGTGACAGCCCCCCTCTGCAATCTCTGCCATACCGGGCGGTGGGACCCCACGCTCAGGTCATTGCGGAAGAAGTCAAAGCCATGTTAGACCTAGGGGTGATCGTTCCTAGTTCTAGCCCATGGTCCTCCCCGATTGTCCTGGTGGCCAAAAAGGATGGGGGGGGGGTGCGGTTCTGTGTGGACTATCGGAAAATCAATAAGGTGACCGACCGTCCCTGACCCCTACCCCATCCCCAACATGGATGCCTTGCTGGAGAAGCTAGGGAGGGCCAAGTACATTACCACCCTAGACCTCACCAAGGGCTACTGGCAAGTTCCGCTGGACGCGGATGCTGCCCTCAAGTTTGCCTTTGTCACACACCTGGGTTTATTCCAGTTCACCACTCTTCCCTTCGGAGTCCGGAATGGTCCAGCAACCTTTCAGAGCCTGGTGAATGGAATGCTGAACGGGTTGGGAGAATTTGCCTGTGCCTATCTGGACGACATAGCTATCTTTAGCTCCACTTGGGAGCAGCATCTGCAGCATGTCCGGCAGGTTTTCCAGCGGATCCGGGATGCTGGGTTGACAGTGAAAGCAAAGAAGTGCCAGGTGGGGCTAGGGGAGGTTGAGTACCTTGGACATCGGGTCGGAGGGGGGAGCATCAAACCCATGGAAGCTAAGGTAGAGTCGGTTCAGAAATGGCCCCAACCCGCAACCAAAAAACAGGTGCAGGCTTTTCTGGGACTTGCAGGGTACTATCGGAAGTTTGTGCTACACTTCAGTCAGATAGCAGCCCCTCTGACTGATCTTTGTAAAAAGCGCCAACCGAACAGGGTCCAGTGGACCGCGGCTTGCCAGACCGCTTTCGACGGGTTAAAAGCTTGCCTCACGGCAGCTCCCATTCTGCAAGCCCCAAACTTCGAATCCCCCTTCGTTCTACAGACAGATGCCTCTGAGGCCGGGATGGGGGCGGTGCTATTACAGGAGAAGGTAGGAGAAGGGCTGCGCCCCGTTGCCTACCTGAGCAAGAAACTCCTGCCCAGAGAACGTAGTCTTGCCACCATTGAGAAGGAGTGCCTGGCCGTGGTGTGGGCCATCACCAAGTTGCGCCCCTACCTCTGGGAGAGACGGTTCCGTCTGCAGACCGACCATTCCCCCCTGTGCTGGTTAGATAGAGTCAAGGGCAACAACCAAAAACTCCTACGGTGGAGTCTGGCGTTGCAAGACTTTGACTTCGAAATTGAGCACATCAAGGGTAAGGACAATGTCTTGGCTGATGCACTCTCCCGGGCTTTCTCAGGTGATGGGCAAGTCGATTGGGGTGTGGGACCCCAATGCCATCTTTTCCCCGGGGGGGAGATGTGGAGAAAGCCAACCTAAGCCCCCTGCCTGACACACACACACTCACCAAGGGGGGGGGGAAGGAGACCCAGGGGGGGAGACAGCCAGTCTCCACAGATGCAAAAGGGGACAAACAACATCTGGATAGAATCACCCCAGGGGGGAAGGCAGGAAGCATCCCCAGGTTTGTCAATGCTCTCGCATATCAGCCCCATCTACATAAGACTTGAATACCTCTTTAGAGCAGACACTTCGGCACCCCTAAGAAATGGCCACTCAACACCATAGGATGGGACCATTAAGCAAGTGGCTTCAAAGGGACCCCACCCCACGGGGGGAGGGCGTCACCCCACCTGACCCCCACTGTTTTACATCTTGTCAAGGGGAAACTTCCCACTGGTGTGGAAATTATATATCGAACAGATGGAAAGCTTTTTAATCTCAGCAGGCTGAAAGCAAAAAGTAAGGTAATTACAACCTCCCTGGTGGAACTTCAGTATGCTGATGATAATGTGGTCTCCGCACATTCAGAGGATGATCTCCAAACTATCCTAAATGCTTTTGCAGAAGCATACGGAAAACATGGTCTCTCACTTAACATCAAAAAAACCAAAGTGCTTCATCAGCAAGTGCAAGTTAACCCTTTGGTGTTGCCATCTATCCAGCTTGGCGGGACAATACTGGAAAATGTTGATCATTTTCTCTATCTTGGCAGCTATCTTTCTGTTACAGCTAACATTAACAGTGAAATCCAGCATCGTTTGAGCTCCACAAGTGCCACGTTTTCTCAAATGAAAGAGTGTTCGAGGATCGGGATATTTGTAAGAAGACCAAAACACTGGTTTATGAAGCCATTGTATTACCAACTTTATTGTATGCCTGCGAAACGTGGACTATCTATAAACATCACTTCTACCTCCTTGAAAGATTTCATCAACGTTGCCTCTGGATTCTGGAAAATCCTGCGAATTACTTGGGAAGATAGGCGAACAAATGTCAGTGTACTGGAAGAAGCAAAGACTACTAGCGTTGAAAAAATGATCCTTCAACGCCAACTTCAGTGGACCGGTCATGTTGTTCGAATGTCTGAATGCCGTCTCCCAAAGCAGTTACTTTATTCCCAACTCAAGGATGGAAAGCGGAATATCGGTGGTCAGTATAAGAGGTTTAAAGATGTTCTTAAGGCTAATCTAAAAAAATGCAATATAAACATCGAAAACTGGGAAGCTCTGGCCCATGAACAATCTAAATGGAGGTTGGCCTCTCACAAAGGTTCCATGGACTTTGAAGAGGCCCGAGTGCAAGGCGAAAGGAAGAAACGTGCTAAGCGAAAAGCATGGCAAACAAATCCTTTACAGGACCATCTTCCATCTGGTAACCTGTGTCCTCACTGTGGGAAGCTGTGTGGATCTAGAATTGGCCTCCACAGTCACTTACGGACCCATCTCTAGAGTCTACACAATTTTCTTTAGAATTTCCTCCTTTTAAAATTTTTCTTTTTGTAAATTTTTTATCCTGGAAGACAATCTTACTTGGTTGAGCCTGATGATGATGATTCTCTGTTGTTTCTTCTTTTTATTGCTGCCCCTCCCATCCCCTGAAGGAACAAAGAGAGACATCTGATCAGGGAGGAATAGATGCTCCATTCAGGGAACAAACCCAATCAATTGCTACTTTGGCTAAATGAGGAGAAAATACTTGGTAGGAATACAGATATTTCCAGGCAGACTGAATATCCTCTGCTGATTGATAGAACTGACAGTGGTGCACAGAATTTGAATGATTTCTGTGCATAAGCTCGCACGATCAATTCCTGGCATCTGAAAATGAAGATACTCAAGTAGCAGAATGGGGAAAGATTGCCAACTGGGACCTTGGTGGGCCTCTTGAAATCAAAAGCACAGAATTCTGGGCAATCTGATCATTTGGAATGGTATGACAATATGGTACTGATGGCCTGGTACTCAAGGCCTGCTACTCATTAGATATTTCTCCTCACTTTAGACAACACAGGCATCCCCTTTCCCAGTTGACAAAGTCCCTCCAGGTATTCTCTGACTGTTTCTTTGACAAGTGTCTCAGGTTGGTGACATTCAGCCAGAAGAACAGCCTGCCAGGAGAATGCATAGCCTGATACGCTTAACAAAGCATCCTACAAGGTCTAAGCACCTACCTGCTGATCTCACTCTTTTCTTGGAGCATCCAACAAATGCATCTTTACCTTCTTCTTGCCAGGAGAGGAGGCTGGGTCTGGGAAGTTGAATCCCTTTTAAAGAGGACAGAAATAGAGAAAGTTTGTCTGGCACTTCTGACTATAAGAAACATTTAGGGCAGGGTGGACAACTTTAGGAGGTCCAGGGGCCATTTTCTCCCCCTGGATTCCCACTTCCATGGGGCGCAGTCTGCAAGGCAACCTGAAAAATGAAGCTTTTAAAAATATATTGTTCACCCCCCAAAAATGGGTGTCCAGAGTGCTACAGAGTCCTAAAAGGGTCAACTTTAACTTGATTAGATGTCATTGGCACTCTGTAGTGCTCCAGATGCCTTTCTTCTCATTAAATAACTTTTTTGGGTGTGGGGACAGTTGGGAGTTCACTGGGGTGTGTGTGTTCTACATGTGGCCTGTGACCTGCAAGTCGTGTGTACCCCCCCCCCCCCGATTTAGGGAATTAAAAGTAGCCTGTCTGAAGCCTCCACCGTCTCAGCCTTCTAAAGATGAAAGGAAGGATGGAAGATGTTGGAAGTCCTGCACTTAGGAAAGCAACATGGAAGGGGTGGCATGGGGTTGTAGTTTACTGCTTGGAACAAGAAGCATCACGCCATGTACACTGATGATGATCTACAAATAAGTAATAATCACAGTCCTTTAGCAGCTGGGGACATAGACATTCAAGAGAAAATAGAGAGAGGTCATTCTGGCAGCAAGGACATGGTCCAAGTGCTGTTGAACCATCTGGAAACAGTGACCGCCCTGTTATCAAATTCAGTTTTATATGTAAATGGTCCAACACAGTCACATTTGACTTCAGTGATGAAACTTCCAAATAATGAGAGGATTGGTAAAAAGGAAGTTAGATGGAAAAGTCAAGAAGGTCAAATAAAATCTTTAAAACCCTGTACAGCTCTGGTCCAGTATATCTCAAGGAGCGCCTCCAGCAACATCAAGTAGGCCGCTCAACAAGATCTGCCACGGATGGCTTTCTCACTGTCCCATCAGCCAGAGAAACCAGGCTGGTGGGGACTAGAGGAGGGCCTTTTCTGTGGCAGCCCCCAATTTATGGAACTCTCTCCCCAGTGACCTCCGCCATGCCCCTTCCTTGATTAGCTTCTGCCGGGCATTAAAAACGTGGCTTTTCAGGCGGGAATATGGGGTGGGTTAGGATTTTAAAGTTTTGTACTGTTTTTAATTGTGTTTTATACTGTGTGTGCGTGTGTGTGTCTCCCCCCCCCCTTGTATTTTATTGCATTGTACATCGCTCAGAGTGGCTGGATGTCTGGCCAGATGGGCGATTCATAAATATAATAAATAAATAAATAAAGGAGATACAGGCCTGTGGCTCATGCTGGCTCAGCTTGTCTGAGTGTGGAAAGCTAAGCAGGGTCAGGCCTGGTTATTACTTGGATGGAAGACCCCTCCTCTAGTTTCCTGCATTGAGCTGGGGGTTGGACTCGATAGCCTTGTAGACACCTTCCAACTCTATGATCTATGAATCCATGAAATTTCTCTAGAATCCATCAAAGCCCAAAGCACCAAATAAAATAACCACAACATTCCCAAACCGTGTTCCTTCCAGGAACTAACCAGCCCCAGCGGGACTGAGCCTGGGGTGGGGTGCCTTCAGACCAGTCCTCAGCCAGCCAGCCAGCCTAGCCATCTTTCCCCTCCTCTCCATTTATTCTTCCTGCCCTGAGAAACGTGTCAGCTACAGCCAAAATCCCTTTGCGAGTTTGCCTGCAAGACAGACAGACTCACACGTGGTTGCCCTTTAGCCCCCTTTCTCTTTCCTGCCCAGCAACCGTCAACGAGAAGGGGGATGCCTTTTCTCATTGGCCGAATATTCGCGCTCAGTGTTCCTGGACGGACTTCCCAGCGCTCTGCAGACGAGCGGCCGGCCGGGAAGGGCGAGCGCCACAGAGATCTAGCCAGGGGGGCTTCCGATCCACCCACCCCGAGCGGGCTCCTCCCCCGGAGGCTCCTCTTGCTCTGGGCGCGGAGGGGGGAGAGGGGTACCCTTCTGCCGGGAGGGAGCTGCTCTGGTGAGTACTTCCGGGGCCTAAACTCGTAATTCCCCCATTTGTAAGGGCGGGTGGAGGGCAGAATTTGCACTCAGACCCCGCCAAATTGCCTGCCTGCAAAACGACCCTTTGGGCAATGCATTTTGGGGGGCATGCAAACATGAGGCGGAGGGATGTGTGTGTGCAGATTAATTCTGGCACGCATGTCTGAGAGCCCTACAGTGGATCACCCTAAAACAGCGTTTCCTCAAACGGGTGGGGGCCACCAGTGGGGCACTGTCCACTTTCAGGTGGGCCTCAGGGGCTGCAGCCCACCTGCTTCCTCCTCACCTGCCTGCTGACAACACCAGCAGCTCCCCGGCATGCGCAGTGCGTAGGCACACCTGGGAACAGGAATTGGTTGGAGAGGGAGCCTGTAGCTGTAGTACGGAAAGGGGCGCGCGGGGAAGAAAGAATGGGACAATGGATGAACAACGAGGAGGCTTGTGGCACCTCACAATCATCATCATCATCATCATCATCATCATCATCATCATCATCATTCTACTGCGTTATTGGCTAATAAGCCATCAAGGCAGTGCACAGCAATCTGAAACAACAAAACCTCAAAACGATCAGAATAAGGGGTTGGATTCAGCTAAAATGTGGATAAAAACCTGGATAGTTACCTGAAACCTTTCCGTTTCTGCTCTGGCAGAAGTGGACCTCTCTGTCTGCTCCTTCCCCCACCAACCCTGGAAAATGCTACATGGAGAGTCAGAAGAGCTTGCTGAATGGGGTGGGAGCATCCCCCCAAAACCTGGCAGAGGGTCCTTCTGCAAGCAGAGGGAGGCAGATCCTGGATCCAACATTAAAAACCATAGAACATAACATTGTAACAGCTGCATCATTTAAAAGGCTAAAAAAAATTTTTAAATGTATTTTGGGGGGCATAACTGTTGTGGGCACTGTCCACTTCATCAGTGGCATGAAATGTTAACATTAAGACAGCAGATGCATATACGGTACACATGCTGGCGGGTGGGACTGTAAACAGTGAGGTCAGAGGGAATGTAGCAGGAATGCACCTGGTGATAGTTACCTTTATGGTGGCCATTTACAAAATATTGGTGGTAACACAGGCATTTTATTATTATTTTTTTAAAAAAAATATTACATGTATATTCTGCCTATTTTCCTCTTGCAAGGAACCCAGGGCAGCTTAGAGTGTCCTCCTCTCCATTTTATGAGGAGAGGTAGGTTAGGCTGAGAAATTTCAGTGACTGGCCCAAAATCGCCCAGTGAGCTTCATGACCAAGCAAGGACTAGAACCCGGATCTCCTCAGTCCCAGCACAGCATGGGAGCTCTCTGCCTTTGATGAGCTGCATCTGATGAAGTGGACAGTATCCACGAAAGCTTATGCCATAATGAATTAGTTAGTCTTTAAATTGACGCAAGACTCTTCATTTGTTTTTGCTGCAGCAGAATAACAGGGCAGAGAGGCCGAGTGCGAGGGAAGGAGGAGAAAGAATGGGAGGGATGGGGGCAAAAGAGCCAGTGTGGCCTAATGGTGACAGTGTTGGGCTGGGACTTGGGAGATCCAGGTTCTAATCCCCACGCGGCCATGAAGCTCACTGGGTGGCTTTGGGCCAGTCACGGACTCTCAGCCTAACCTACCTCACAGGGTTGTGAGATAGGATATAAATGTAATAATAAATTATATAAATAAAGTAAAATGAAGAAAAAATAAATCATGTAATAATAAATAAGCAAGCATATTACTCTGAAGCCAGAGAGTGTACGGTACATCATAACCTCAGGAACCTTCTCACCAGTAACAGGACAGATTCACAAGTTACCTGCCAACTCCAGAGCCAGTGTGGCCTAGTGGTTAGAGTGTTGGATTGGGAATGGGGAGATCTGGGTTCTAGTCCTCACTTGCCCATGAAGCTCACTGGGTGACTTTGGTCCAGTCATGAACTCTCGGCCTAGCCTACCTCACAAGGTTGTTGTGAGGATAAAAATGGAGAGGAGAAGGGGGATTATGTAAGCCACCTTGGGTTCCTTGGAGAAAAAAAGGAGGGATATAAGAAATAAATAAATAAAAGGACTGAGGGAGAGGAAAAGTAGAAGCACCCAGAGCTACAGCTGCACCTTCTGGCCCCTTTACCTCACACACACAATCACACTAGCAACATCACACCCAAGTGCTTCTTCCTGCCCAGCCCATCTCCTTTTGGGCCACGAAATCCTGGCTGATTTTGTGGTGGTGGCCACCTGCTCCACCTCAGAACAACCTAGTATTGGGCAGTGATGCAACCTATGCAGAAGGGAAGATGAAGGGGGGAGGGGGCTGGATAGATGAAAGTACATGCACACACACACACACACATTTTAGAGCCTGGGGCAGCTGCCTCAGACAGCTGATTTGGAGCTTCATGAAAAAGCAGCAAATTATTCATTATTTAATTCATTATTCTTAATTGTATTTTCACTGCCAGGGAATGGAGAGGCACTTGTAGGATTTTCTGCCTCAGGGGCCAAAACAACTTGACTGACTCTCTTGAGTACTACTATGCAGTCAGTCAGGCAATCACTCACTCGTGACCGAGTAAGATTGTCTTCCAGGATAAAAATTTACAAAAAGGAGATTTTAAAAGGAGGAAATTTCTAAAGAAAATTGTGTAGACTCTAGCGATGGGTCCGTAAGTGACTCTGGAGGCCAATTCTAGATCCACACAGCTTCCCACAGTGAGGGCACAGGTTACCAGATGGAAGATGGTCCTGTAAAGGATTCGTTTGACATGCTTTTCGCTTAGCACGTTTCTCCCTTTCACCTTGCACTCTCTTCAAAGTCCTTTGTGAGAGGCCAAGCTCCAGTTAGATTGTTCATGGGGTGGGGGTGGGGCGGCATTTGCTGCTCTGCCTCAGTCAGCAAAATGTCTTAGATTTTAGGATTGCAAGGTTAGAACCCAAGAGCTGTAAAAAAAAGTGTGTTCTCGATTCCCAGAAACTTAAACCAAAAAAATAAGTATTTGAAATAAAATGAGGAGCCACCTCTGGCGGCGGCTCTCTCCGCCACCTCACCTGGTCCAGCTGTTGTGCTCATTGGTGATGTGGGTTGGGGAGAGCAAGTGAGGATTTACTCAGAAGTAAATCCCACTATGTTTAATGGGGGTTACTCCCTGGTAATTGTGTCAGTTTGCAGCCTAAGAGCATGGGTTATTCTACAATACATTCCCACACTTTCCCCTTGCCACTGAGCCATGTTCAGTTTGCAGTTAATCGGTAAATGTTTCAGGTGCCATACAGCCCTTGGGGTGTGTGTGTATGTTGTCCTAGTCAGCCACACTTGGTGAACCCACAGCGTGGAGAATAGGACAGTGGAAGACCGACAACCTGGTCTTCTGCGCGGGTTCAATGCTCATCATCATCAGGCGATCACTCGTGACCGAGTAAGATTGTCTTCCGGGATAAAAGGAGGAGATTCTAAAGAAGATTGTGTAGACTCTAGCGATGGGTCCGTAAGTGACTGTGGAGGCCAATTCTAGATCCACACAGCTTCCCACAGTGAGGACACAGGTTACCAGATAGAAGATGGTCCTGTAAAGGATTCATTTGACGTGCTTTTCGCTTAGCACGTTTCTCCCTTTCACCTTGCACTCGGGCTTCTTCAAAGTCCATGGAACCTTTGTGAAAGGCCAACCTCCATTTAGATCGTTCATGGGCCAGAGCTTCCCAGTTTTCGATGTTTATATTGCATTTTTTTAGATTTGCCTTATGAACATCTTTAAACCTCTTATATTGACCACCGATATTCCGCTTTCCATCCTTGAGTTGGGAGTAAAGTAACTGCTTTGGGAGACGGCAGTCAGGCATTCGAACAACGTGACCGGTCCACTGAAGTTGGCGTTGAAGGATCATTTTTTCAATGCTAGTAGTCTTTGCTTCTTCCAGTACACTGACATTTGTTCGCCTATCTTCCCAAGTAATTTGCAGGATTTTCCGGAGGCAATGTTGATGAAACCTTTCAAGGAGGTGGAAGTGACGTTTATAGATAGTCCATGTTTCGCAGGCATACAATAAAGTTGGTAATACAATGGCTTCATAAACCAGTGTTTTGGTCTTCTTACAAATATCCCGATCCTCGAACACTCTATGTTTCATTCGAGAAAATGCGGCACTTGCGGAGATCAGACGATGCTGGATTTCACTGTCGATGTTAGCTGTAACAGAAAGATAGCTGCCAAGATAGAGAAAATGATCGACATTTTCCAGTATTGTCCCGCCAAGCTGGATAGATGGCATCACCAAAGGATTGGCTTGCACTTGCTGATGAAGCACTTTGGTTTTTTTGATGTTAAGTGAGAGACCAAGTTTTTCGTATGCTTCTGCAAAAGCATTTAGGATAGTTTGGAGATCATCCTCTGAATGTGCGGAGACCACATTATCATCAGCATACTGAAGTTCCACAACGGAGGTTGTAATTACCTTACTTTTTGCTTTCAGCCTGCTGAGATTAAAAAGCTTTCCATCTGTTCGATATATAATTCCCACACCGGTGGGAAGTTTCCCCTCGACAAGATGTAAAACCATGGCGATGAAAATGGCAAATAATGTTGGGGCGATAACACATCCCTGTTTAACACCTGATCCCACTTTAAATGGAGCACCATGAGAGCCGTTGTTGTCCAAAACCGTTGCCGTCATGTTGTCATGGAGAAGTCGCAAGATATTCACAAATTTATTGGGGCATCCAATTTTCATAAGGATAGTCCAGAGAGCTGTACGGTCTACAGTATCAAAGGCCTTAGCCAAATCGATAAATGCCATATAAAGGGGTTGATTTTGCTCCCGGCATTTTTCTTGGAGCTGACTGTGCAGTAAAAATCATGTCTACTGTCCCTCTAGAGGGGCGGAAACCATATTGAGTTTCAGGGAGGATCTCTTCTGAAATAGATAGAAGACGGTTTGCGAGAATCCTAGCAAATATTTTACCTGCGGTTGCTAGGAGAGAAATGCCCCGATAGTTTCCACAGTCTGTTCTATCACCCTTCTTAAAGAGGGTGATAATTATGGCATCCCTGAAGTCTTCTGGGATCTCTTCTCTTATCCAGATTTTTTCGATGAGTTTATGAAGATGTTGTACAAGTTCGGGGCCCCCTTCTTTAAAGATTTCAGCAGGAATCCCATCTGGTCCACTAGCTTTGTTGTTCTTCATTTGATTAATGGCTTTTTTTACTTCATCCAAAGTGGGGAGTATTGCAAGTTCCTCTTTAATTTGTTTTTGCGGGATTTGCGAAAAAATCTCATTATCCACCTTAGACTTACGATTTAAAAGGTCATAATAATGCTCTTTCCAACGCAGTGCAATAGACTCTTTGTCTTTTAAGAGTTTGGTGCCATCTTTTGATTGTAAAGGGTTTGTACCATAGGTTTTTGGTCCATAAATGGCCCTTGTGGCCTTAAAAAAGCCCCGTGCATCATGAGATTCTGCAAGTTGTTGAATTTCTTCAGCTTTCTTTTTCCACCAAGCGTTCTTAAGTTCTCTTGTTCTTCTTTGGACCTCAGCCTTTGCGCTAGCGTAGGTTTTTTTCTTGGCAGCGCAGTTAATATCATTTTGCCATATTTGGAAGGCTTTCCTTTTTTGGTCAATTATATATTTAATCTCATTGTCATTTTCATCAAACCAATCCTGATGTTTCTTAGTTTCATATCCAATAGTTTGTTCACAAGCTGCAGTAATGGAGGTTTTCAGCTTAGACCAATGGTCCTCAATGTTGTCAGGAGGTTCCGTAGGTAGATGTTCCTTAAGAAGTGATTGAAGATGAGTTTGCTTAATAGGATCTTGAAGGACTTGGATGTTCATTTTACACCTTGGTTTCCTTCCTTGAAGCCTACGTTGGGGAGCAATGTTGATAACCATAGTGGACCGGATTAGTCGGTGGTCTGTCCAGCAGTCGTCGGCACTCACCATGGCCCTAGTAAGAAGTACATCGCGGCGATCTCTAGCACGGACAATTACATAATCCAGAAGATGCCAGTGCTTTGACCGTGGGTGCTGCCATGATGTTTTAAACTTATTCTTTTGTCGAAAGAGCGTGTTTGTGATAGTGAGATTATGCTCTGCACATATAGACAAAAGTAAGAGTCCGTTCGGGTTGCTATTACCAACTCCGTCTTTTCCAATAGTTTCTGGCCATAAATCAAAGTCACGCCCGACTCTTGCGTTAAAATCGCCTAGGAGGATAATTTTATCCTCCTTAGGTATCTCTGACAGGAGAGTGTCCAACTGGCTGTAAAAACTTTCCTTGATGTCATCATCAGCATCTAATGTTGGTGCATAAGCGCTCAAAATAGTTACCTGTTGGTTATTGGCGAGCTTTAATCGAAGAGTTATCAGGCGTTCGTTAATGCCAGTAGGAACTTCTGACAAAGAGTTCACTAGTTCATTTTTGATGGCAAAGCCTACACCATGTATTCGTCGGTCCTGCTCAGGTAGTCCTTTCCAGAAGAAGGTATAACCTCCTTTTTCTTCTTTCAGCTGTCCCTCTCCTGCCCTTCGAGTTTCTTGAAGTGCTGCTATGTCAATTTTAAACCGTCTCAGCTCCCTTGCAATAATAGCAGTCCTACGCTCAGGGCGTTCACTATCTATGTTATCCAGCAATGTCCGTATATTCCATGTTCCAAAATTCAAATGTCTTTTTCGACCGCTAAAATGGTGACCCCACTGGACGCGGTAATCCAGTCAGGGGAGAAAGAGGTAGACTATGTTTAGGGCACCTTTTCTAGCCCCCTCCCCATACGGGGTGAGCAGAGTGGATCCTAAATAGGGCTGCTCAGTCATGGATACAGCTGCCGAGCTGCTCGACTACCTCGTTCCTTGAACAGGGCGACTGAGTCTGCATCCACCGCCCATGTGCTGGTCCATGACTAGGGGCTTCCAGATTCACAGTCCTGCCCCCGTTGCCATTCGCCAGTCGCCATGGGACTTTTTTTTTGTTTGTTTGTTTGGTTGGTTGGGTTGGGTTGGGTTGGGTTGGGTTGGGTTGGGTGGGTTGGGTTGGAAGACGCCTGTGCGTGAAACTGTTTTATGTGGGGAGATCGGTGCACAACGAATCACCACACAAACTTGACAGAGTACGGCAGAGATCCAATGGCACGGTTACCCTGACGATTGGAAAACCATTCTCTGCTGCAGCCTTCATCCGCCTTCACAGCCGTTGTAATTTAGGTTTAATTATCTTCCGCCTGTTCTGCCGTTGAGGACTTTATGTTTTGGATCGTTCTTTGTCTGGTTCCTCTCCCCGGACCTTACCGCCATGGGTGACCCTGCTGGGAGTACATAGCTCCCGACGGCATTGCTCACAGGATTCATCGGAACACGCAAGCCCACTCACCACTTCAAGGTGACGATCCGGCGAGGGGTGGAGAATAGGACAGTGGAAGACCGACAACCTGGTCTTCTGCGCGGGTTCAATGCTAAGGGGGTAGCGAGTCCTGGGGGCGGGCCTTCTCCGAGGTCCCCCAGCGACTATCACCCTTAGCCCAGAACAAAGGGATAACTTATAACCACAAAAGTATCTTTTATAAAACAAGTTTATTTACAAAATTACCTTCACCAACCCAGACACACGCCAGCAATACAGCTTATCAGTACGGTACAAAGTAGCAAGCAAGAGGTCTCAAGGACACCATGATTTCAGGGCTCTCAGCTAGTTAGTTCAGCTCGGGCTCCAGCAGAGGCCCGGTCAACCGCATGCTGCTAGCTGGGTTCCCGGCGGAGGTCCGGTCTACCCAAGCGGCTAGCTGGGTTCCCGGCGGAGGTCCGGTCTACCCAAGCGGCTTGTGAGTGATTTCAGCTTGGTTTCCCGGGGGTCCGGTCAACCCAAGCGGCCAGTGATTTCAGCTTGGTTTCCCGGGGGTCCGGTCAACCCAAGCGGCCAGTGATTTCAGCTAGCTGGAGCACGCCGGGTGCTGCTACCCGGGGTTGCCGATCCCTTCGTTCCCTTACCCCAAGCATGGGGCAAGATTGCTGATCAGGTCCAACAACTCAGTTCCCTTGCGCAGGGTGTTTTATACCTTGGGTTTCAGGTAGCCCCTCCCTCTGCAATCAGGTGGGTGGCCAATCAGGTGGGTTGCCACCCTCCTCAGGTGGGCGGCCAATCAGGTGGGTTGCCACCCTCCTCAGGTGGGTGGCCAATCAGGTGGGTTGCCACCTTCCTCAGGTGGGCGGCCAATCAGGTGGGTTGCCACCCTCCTCCTGTGAGGTGGGGTCCCTTTGAAGCTACTTGCTTAATGGTCCCATCTTGTGGTGTTGAATGGTCCTTTCTTATGGGTGCCGAAGTGTCTGCTCTGGCAAGGCATTCAAGTCTTATGTAGATGGGGCTGATATAGCATTGACGAACCTGGGGATGCTTCCTGCCTTCCCCCCTGGGGTGATTCTATGCAGATGTTGTTTGTCCCCTTTGGTCTCTGTGGAGACTGGCTGTCTCCCCCCCCCCCCCCCGGGTCTCCTTCCCCCCTCCTTGGTGAGTGTGTGTGTGTCAGAAAGGGGTTTTAGGTTGGCTTTCTCCACAAGGACAATTTTTTCTTCCCAGAGGCAGATTCGATTGGAGAGTACTGTACATCTTACACATTTCCTGGTAAGCCCATGTAGCAGACAGGACCCCTCCTCCAACCTCACACCCTTAATGTGTGCTTCACTCTCACCAAGTGCCACCTTGTATTGGTCACTTCAGACTTTAAGCTGTCTTAAGCTTCGTTAGCCGATGATATGTCTTAGGGCTTACAGTATTTTTCCATGTATAAGACTATACTTTTTCCTAAAATCGCTAGACTAAAAATGGAGGGTCGTCTTATATATGGAAGTAAGCCAAGGAGAGAACCGTGCGGTTGCAAAACTGCCCAGTGGGGGGCGTCTTATACATGGGGGCGTCTTATAGACGGAAAAATACGGTATATGTAGCTGTTCACCCACGTTTGTCTGTCTTTATTAAGAGCAGTTTGTTTTATTTGATTACTTGAAGTAGGGTGCCCCTCTGTCCACCAGTCAGACTCTGGAGACTTAGAACTTTGAATAAAAATATTGATTTATTGTTCTAACAAAGTCTCTAAACTGATATTCAACTCAGGCACAGATAACTTGGATTTTCAACAGTTAATTCAAACTTGTTCTTTGCTTAAATTCAGGTTAAAGGTAGGCAGGTGTTATACAGTGCTCTTTGTATCAACTTGGCTTGGTTACTTGAAGTTACAGTATCAGACCAGGGAACTTAAGTGTCCCTCGCACTAGTTCAGAGCTTCACCTTCTTCCTCAGACAGAAGGTCCTTCACTCCCTAAGTAGAGACTCCTGTGAAGTGCCCCTTCACATTTGCTTTCTCACAACTTAGTACTAGATTTCCTGTCTGAACTCTTTTCTTCAGCACCACCTTTCCCTGCCTACTCTACTAACCTCCCCCCCTCTCTCTCACTCCAACCCACTATCTCCCCAACTGACAACTGACTCCCCTTAACTGCCAACTCCCTGGGGTTCTATGCTCTCTGCTTAAACCAATCAGAGCCTCTGGAATGTTCAGGTTGGCCCTCCCCGGGCTTCTGCCCGTCACTTCGCCACACCCTGTGCTTGGAAAAATGGGGATTTTACCTCCCCCTTTGAAAATGTGGAGATGCCATGTCATAATAAAAACATACATCTGAAATGTTTGAACATTTCAGTGCCATTATGTTCAATTTGCAATTTATCTGCAAATGTTTAAGGTGCCATACAGCTCCTCACTGGTCCCAGACACTCCATCTTCTCCTGGATTTGGGCGTGAAAGGCAAATGAAATCTGTGGGTGCACAGAAGGTAAGTTGTAAGCAAGCACAGTTTGGGACTGTCACATCCCACCCCTCAATAGGGCCTCAAGCTTGCCCTCATTACTGGGATCTCTAGGTGCGCTTATGTAAGGTTGGGGGTTTCTTTTCCTCAAATCCTTACCCCTCTCACACTGCCTTTGGGATACCTCTTTGACCTGTACAATAAGCACAGCTTCCCACACAGGCTATTTCAAATAACAAAGAAAAGTTTATTTTAAAATACAACAAGTTCTGGAAATAAGTTTCATGTGCAAGTTTCAATTAATTCTAAGTAATGTACTATCTTATTCTAATACCAATCCTCCCTCAACAACTGTTCCCAATATCAATCCCTGCACTCACTAGCTAATCTCATATCCTCATATACTGTAATCTCTCAACTCCAGCAACATCAAGTAGGCCGCTCAACAAGATCTACCACGGACGGCCTTCTCCCTGCCCCATCAGCCAGAGAAACCAGGCAGCCCCCAATTTATGGAACTCTCTCCCTAGTGACCTCCGCCATGCCCCTTCCTTGATTAGCTTCCGCCGTGCATTAAAAACGTGGCTTTTCAGGCGGGAATATGGGGTGGGTTAGGATTTTAAAGTTTTGTACTGTTTTTAATTGTGTTTTATACTGTGTGTGTGTCCCCCCCCCCCTTGTATTTTATTGGATTGTACATTTATATTTATTTATTTATTTATTTATTTAATACAAATACCGCCCAATAGCCGAAGCTCTCTGGGCGGTTTACAACAGATGTCTGGCCAGATGGGCGATTCATAAATATAATAAATAAATAAATAAATAAACTCTCTCCAGTCAGTTTCACAGACTCCCAAACAGCACTTCACACACTCCGGCACTTTTTCTTCCCCACACACTCTCCCCACAATCCTCCTTAAACAGCACCACCCACTGTTTATATAACACAGGCTCTACCCTCAATTACTCAATTCCTGCATTGAGCAGGGGGCTGGACACGATGGCCTTGTAGGCCCCTTCCAACTCTACTTTTCTATGATTCTATTATTCTATCCCCCTTCTCACTCTCTCAGCTAATCATGTCACATATGCAACTACACCATTCTTCCTGCCTATCCTTTCTCACTTATCCCTCACAGATACACCAGGAATACATAACGTAGTTATACTTACCACTTATACACTTCATATTTAACCCCAAATAACATAACTTCACAGGACATTGCACAGTTCTGTCTTGAAAGCAAGCAAGCAAGAGGTTAATTAGCTTGCTTTCTATAAAATTTAAATTATGGTAATTATTTCTAATTATGTACATATATTTGCCTATGTAAATTAGCATATGCCCTTTGCTGTCCTATGGGCCTGTACCCTGGATCTTTTAGGTACCTAGTACCGCCCCAGGCCTCAACATTCTCGGGCTTTGCTCAGACAAGGGACAGTGGTGGTGAGGAGAAATAAGGGCCCAGGAGGAGACTGGCTGCCACCTCCATCCCCCACCCCCATTTTCCTTTCAAGAAGCTTCCCTTACAGCCCCCTTCAAGTCTCGCTGACTATTTCTCACTTTTTCCTCTCACCCCATCTTTTGCAACCCCTTTTCTGTTGCTTTTCCTCTCATGCCACCCATCCATCCTCTGCCTGTCCTTTCTTTCTTTGTTTCTGGCTCTGTATTCCCCTCTGTGAAGAAAAGAGCCTTTGGGGGGGTACACACACACACACACACACCTCATGTGTGAACCGTCTGGGGTGGGGTGTGCATAGTTAGCGTGTGGAGAAAGGGGCCCTTGGGGGTTCCTGCATGCACACACACACACACGCGCCTCCTCATGTGTAAACCAAGTGGGGCCAGTTGAGGGGGCTGGGAGGAAACAAAAGCCTCGGTGCCTAGATGCCTAGAGAAGCTGGCCTAGGGCTTTCATATGTAAATAGTTCAAGCCATGAGGCATGACTCATGAGTCTCCCTCATCCTGACTGGCCAGCTGAAGTTCAATCTAATTGGCTGAGAGGCAGCAGAGTTACAAGGAGGAGGGGAGGGGGGGAAAGGTATATTTCCCAAAGCGTGGGTTTTGGTTTGTCTTTGTTCTACCCGGCTGTGGTAATGGCGGTAAGCCAAGGACCCCAGGCAGCTCCTGGTGAAATTAGCTGGATTGAGGGCTCTAGTAAAGGCAAGCCTTGTGGGAGTATTACCCATCTCGGACCTTCGGGTAGGTGTGGTAATCTCCCTCGGGCAGCGAGGCTGTGCTGGATTTAACCCTTGAAGAGAACACCCTCAGGTAACAGGTGAGTGCCTGAGAGATATTAAGGAATCAGGTTTTATTGTTTTGCAGCTTTACTGTGTACTAACATGTCTCTCTCTTTATTTTGTGTGCTTCTCTCATTTCCCTAATCTTGTTGTAAAATGCTACCAGAATAAACCTTGTCCTGGTTTTACCCCACATGGGTTTTGTAGTACTCTGTGGCTTCAGTATCTAAATCCAGTTTACAGAAATTAAAGGCGAGTCCCTCAACAGAGATCCAAGTAGGATTGCAGACAGCTGAGGCTGGCAATCTGGTACCTTGAGATCTCTGGGGGTCTTGGTTCCTTTGGAGTAGGAAAGGGTGGGGGTGTGGCGGGCCAGCCAGCCCCCCCTTCCTCCACATGGTGGCAAGTGCTGGGATTCGAAGCTGAACCACAGAGTGTGTGCACGTGGGCAAATGAGAGAAATGAGAGAGACGTTAGTGCATGAATAGAGAGTTTGTTATTTTTTAGAGATTTAAGTGTGAGATTGAGCCTTAGGGAAAAATGTTCAAATTGCTGAAAGGGGCTGCCCCAGTCAGTGGAAGCCTAGCGCCAGCGGGGAGCGTTGAAGGCAAGAAATTTCAACTATAGAAGAGTTCCAGAACAGCTTGTGTGCCCAGCAAGTGGGCAAAGGGCAGCAAGTGATGAGATTGAGCCTCAAAGAAAACGTTCAGATTGCTGAAAGAGGCTACCCCAGTCTGGGGAAGCCTAGCTCCCAGCAGAGAGCGTTGAAGGCAAGAAATCTTGATGTCTGTAGACTGGTGGAAAAAAGCTGCCATGCTAGACAACTGGATGGAGTTGTACCAGCAGAAAAGGCAGGGTGGGTTCCCTTTTCCAGGTGTGGAGAGGCCAAGGGGACAAGCAAAAGAAACTACCCATCGAGTACAACAGAGGCTGGGAGTAGCAGTTGCCAGTGAGTAAGTAGAGCCAGATCCTACCATCCCCATCGTGTGCAAGAAGTCTGCGGGTGAGCAGATGGCGGCTGCGTGATCCCAAAGTTTGGGGGGCTGGAGGAGCCCGGGAAGAGAGGAAGAGGTGGTGTGTGCGCACGCGCGTGTGTTCCAGGAGGAGGGAGAAGACCAGAAAACCTCTCCTAAGAGAATGGTGAGCAAAACGTTGAGTTTTGGGACAGCGTTTGATGGGTGATTTTAGTTGTGCTGTGTGCCCCAGAGAAATTGTCGAGACTTTTGAACTTGGACTGTCCAGTTGCTCTTGGGGGGGGGCATGGTGAATGGCTAGGCTGGGCAGCAGCAAGCAGTGGGGGGGGCGGACATTAGAAACCCCCCCCCGAAAAAGAGACTTTGTCCCCTGTGCTGCCGAAGTGGAGGGCTGAAAGAAGCAGAGATTTCCCTCCTAGCTGGCGGAGAAGCACGGACAGAAGAATTTCCCCTCCAGCTGTCCCCAGCGAGAAGAAAAGAGGACTGAGATTGGGGGTTGATTAAAGCCAATGAAAACTGTGAAATAGTTGCTGGAAGGGAGGGAATGGGTGATCCAAGTGTATTTGTGTTGTCTTTGTGTTGTCTTGTTGCTGGGTTGTTGGGGGACCGGGGACCAGTGCTCCCAGTGTAAACAACTGAACTATTTGTGTTGTCTTGTGTCATGTGCAAAGGTCAATTTGAAATGATGATGATAATAATAATAATAATTGCTGCATTTGTTCAAAGGGCCTCAAGGGGGCAGGGAAGAGTTGCCAGAGGAAAAAATCAGAGGCGAGGGAACAAAGCAGGCTAAAAGACAGATTGCCAAGCTGTGTGTTCTAGAAGCTTGGGTGGAGCCTCCATGGCTAAGCATTTGAGTCTGAAAGAGACAGTCATCCTGTGCAAGTTTGGGTGGTGGGCTAAAGGAGCCACGCCCAAGAGGCTGGAAGATTGCCAGGCTGTGTGTTCTAGAAGGTGCCTTTGGGAAAAGCAGGGGTGGTGGGACGCCACCAGCGAACCTTTAGAACAGTCATCCCTTTCAAGTCATTGGGTAGAAAGTGCCAAATGCAAACCTTGGGAAAAGGGAGTAGGCATTCATGTCGTTGGGTGGTGGGAAGCCATCCCATCGGGCCTTTGGAGGGGGGGTGATGGTATTCACGTCGTTAGGTACAGAGTGGCAGGGGCAAGCCTTTAAAAGCAAACAAAGGCGAATTGAAGAGTCACATTTCGGTCCATAATCTGCCCCCTACAGGCTGTGTGAGAAACAGCAACCCTAAAGTTTTTTAATTGAAGAGTCACATATTTCTGTGTAATGCAAACCTGTAAACTGCTGATTTATGGTTATTGATTGCTGTTTTGATGTTTAAGGAGATTTAAGATTTAAGAATTAAGCTTGAAGATGTTTAAGACTATAGTTAATGTGTTTGATGTTTTGATGCTTTTTGTGTTGTTCTGTTTTTGCGTGTGTGTGAAAGTGAAGAAAGGTGCACTAGTGGTAGAATGCTAGCCAAGCTCTTTTCTTTTCTTTGTTTTGTTTTGTTTTTTAGTTAGTATAGATGAAAGGAGAGGGTTAACCCCCTCTTTTCATCTTTTCCCAAGGGAAAGGGTGTGAAGAAAAGAGTCTTTGGGGGGGTTCACACACACACACACACACACACCTCATGTGTGAACCGGCTGGGGTGGGGTGTGCATAGTTAGCGTGTGGAGAAAGGGGCCCTTGGGGGTTCCTGCATGCACACACACACACACACACACACACACACACACACGCCTCCTCATGTGTAAACCAAGTGGGGCCAGTTGAGGGGGCTGGGAGGAAACGAAAGCCTCGGCGCCTAGATGCCTAGAGAAGCTGGCCTAGGGCTTTCATATGTAAATAGTTCAAGCCATGAGGCATGACTCATGAGCCTCCCTCATCCTGACTGGCCAGCTGAAGTTCAATCTAATTGGCTGAGAGGCAGCAGAGTTACAAGGAGGAAGGGAGGGGGGGAAAGGTATATTTCCCAAAGCGTGGGTTTTGGTTTGTCTTTGTTCTACCCGGCTGTGGTAATGGCGGTAAGCCAAGGACCCCAGGCAGCTCCTGGTGAAATTAGCTGGATTGAGGGCTCTAGTAAAGGCAAGCCTTGTGGGAGTATTACCCATCTCGGACCTTCGGGTAGGTGTGGTAATCTCCCTCGGGCAGCGAGGCTGTGCTGGATTTAACCCTTGAAGAGAACACCCTCAGGTAACAGGTGTGTGCCTGAGAGATATTAAGGAATCAGGTTTTATTGTTTTGCAGCTTTACTGTGTACTAACATGTCTCTCTCTTTATTTTGTGTGCTTCTCTCATTTCCCTAATCTTGTTGTAAAATGCTACCAGAATAAACCTTGTCCTGGTTTTACCCCACATGGGTTTTGTAGTACTCTGTGGCTTCAGTATCTAAATCCAGTTTACAGAAATTAAAGGCGAGTCCCTCAACAGAGATCCAAGTAGGATTGCAGACAGCTGAGGCTGGCAATCTGGTACCTTGAGATCTCTGGGGGTCTTGGTTCCTTTGGAGTAGGAAAGGGTGGGGGTGTGGTGGGCCAGCCAGCCCCCCTTCCTCCACACCCTCTATAGCAATCTCCCCTTGCTCTTATTTTCTGCCCTTCCACGTGGCCCATCTGCCTCCACTCCCCACAGTGCTTCACCATTCCCTTCTTGCCTAATCTGGTCGACTCCCCAGATCCAACTTGAGGGAATAAGAAAAACAACAACAGAAAATCAGGTGTTGATCAGCCAAAACAGAGTTTGCCAGATTGTTGTGTGGATCTGTGAGTGAAACCATGAGGGGAGGTTGGGGAGAATCATTTAATCCTGAGGAGAAAAGTTGCTCACATGGATTATTTTATCTAATAAACAAGTTTTCTCCCACAGAGTTATGGATTCTGCACATGGGGGGCCATTTAGGGCAGCAAAATTTACAGCCATGGTCTGTTTATTCTCTTTTGCAGGGCAAGGGTGAAATAAGTACTACGGTAAGTCCTCCATTCTCCCTGATGAGAGGCAATCTAAAAAGTAAACTGGGAGAAGGTCTTCCTAGAGAACCATCTGGGGAGAAAGAAGAATCCCTTCCTGCCTTGCCACTGCCCTTGTGAAAGTAGCTTTTGATTCCCCTGCCTGTATCATCCGTGGCCTCTGCAGGGATCTGGTGAGTGCAAGATGCCATGGGGTGATGTGGACTCTCATGGCTGCAGTGCGGGGGTTCATGTGGTTGGGAAATGCAAGCCAGGGGTGTGGCAATTTGGTTTTGGAAGTGCCCAGATAGAGACACACAAACAGTGGATGAAGGCAAAAGGCAGGGAGGCAGCCACTGAAGGGTGGTGTGTAGAGGAAGAGAAAGGTTCCTCCCTGCAACATTTGCCCTAAAAGGAGATGGATTGTGCATTCCCCCCCCCCCCTTCATATTGGGTTCCTACACGATATCCACATTGGGGAGTTTCTTTCCACCTTACTGCTAATCCAAGAGGCCTCCACATCCTATTCCAGGCAACAGAACTCAAGACACCCTCCTGTGTATCTGGGTTCTAGATACACTGAAACCAGTTTCAAGCTGGTTAGCAGATACCTGGGACAAGAGAGGATCTGGCTGAGGGCTCTGGGTTGGACAGCAAGGTTGGGGAGGGATCAAGGGGAGGGAGAGAGAGGATGGGAGAAGAAATTGTTAGGGGTGGGCCCTGGCCAGGTTGCTGTCTCCTGCAGTTCTCCTCAGCCTGTTGTAGACTTTGGCCTGTGGGGCTGAGGTGGAGGAGCCCAAGTCCCCACACCATGGCCGCAGACTCTGATTTCTCCTTGGCCTTTGTCTGCCTTTCCTACAGAGAAAAGCCCTGGCTGCCATTCAGAAACATCTGCTGTTCCTTGTAGAGTTGTTGACTTTGCAGGGCTTAATGGCTGCATGCGTTTGAGCAGCCCTTTCCTCAAGAAAGACAATGGCAGCAGAGCAAAGTGATCCCTCAGCCCTGTTTGATGCTTCCTTCGGGCACAGAACGAAGTCGGAGAAGCAAGTTTCAGCAGACCCTGAAGCAGGAAGAGACCAGGAGGACCTTGAGGCTTGGAGCAGTGGGGAATTCTGGGGGAAAACAGTGCAGAAGACAGTCCTTGGTTCCCAGGCCGTGGCCTTGGCCAGAGGCTTCCTCCTGAGCCAGGCAGAGGACATAAAGCAGGAAGAGGTGGAGGAGGTGAGAGGGTTTCATCCTAAAAGCTCTTAAGGGGCTGAGAACGTGTGGGACGGTATCCTAAAAATCCCCATGTGTAGCCCATCTTTTTCTGGATGTCATCCAAGGGAGGGATGTCCCAACTGCCTCCCCTACAACCCTCCATAGAGTAATAATTCTGACTGTGTGGAGGGCCCTACCTTGGGGGAAATCACAAGATGCTTGATGTTGCTTACAAAGTTCCAGGGAAGGAGGGGATCCTGTTTCAGTCAGCGTCAGTGTCTTCCCAGCGGAACAGGATTAGGGTTTGCAGGCACTAAAACTGCAGTGCCAACAATGGTAGTTACATCGGTGAGCTTCTCCCCTCTTGATTGGTTTTAGTGGGGAGCTTGAGATGCCTTGTTCTAGTCCTCTGCTAATGCCAGGGTGGAGTTCAAGCAGGTGGAGGAAAATGTCTTGGCCTTTGCTGCCCTGTTTCTTTTCTCTCTCCTAATCCCTCTTCCTTTCCTGGGCTCCTTGCTCCAGCTCGAGGGGGTGTTGTCTAAAGTAGCCATGGATTTTCCTGAACCAGAGAACACTCAGTGGGACACCGCTCAGAGGCCGCTGTTCAGGTGGATCGTGCAGGAGGGTGACGGAAGTGCCACCTCCCTGGGTAAGGCTCAGTGGGGCATATTTCAACACCATCTTCTTGCCCTCGAATGTGCCTGAAATCCACGGGCTTCTTTTCATGTACTCCTCGAGCCTGTGTAGGAAGGAGACTTCTCTCTAGCCTCTCTAATGAATGGAACGAGGAATTTTGTTTCTGTACATTAAGACTACATGAATGCAAACCAGCAACTTTGCATTATGCCCAAAAGCGTTGTGGGGAAAGACTGGTTGCATTCAAGGAACTGAAATGCAAAAATGCTTACAAAGTATAAAATATCTTCCTACCTTCACTGTCTTCTTCATAGGAATTGGAAAGACGCTCAGAGATTGTGAAATGATTCTGTGGGCTCCTTCTGGGCCTTCTTCTCTTTGTGATGGAGTGGTAACCGCCCTTGTGAAGCCAGAACAGGTATGGGAGGAGGAGAAGGCTTTCAATGGCTACTAGCCCTGATTGCTGGGGAACATGGGCGGGAGGGTGCTGTTGCACTCCTGTCCTGCTTGTGGGATCCTGTGAGCAGCTGGTCAGCCACTGTGTGAACAGGATGCTGGACAAGATGGACACTTGGTCTGATCCAGCAGGGCTCTTCTTCTTATGTTCTTATGGGATGGATCATTGACAGGAGAAGGGTAGCAGAGAGCCTGGGTGCCTCCATCCCCTGCACACACCCTTTCACCTCAAAGACACGGCTGCTTTCCTTTCCTTTTTACACATATTTTTTTAAAACAAAAAAACTACAAAAAATAAAAAGCAGACAAAACAACACAAAAACACAACAAAAACTAAACTAAAATGGACTTCTGATTTCTCCACAACAAAGTATGGGTAACATTAAATACTCTGCTCTATAGTTACAAAGATATTTCTCTTTTTTCTCTTGTCAAATATTATTCTTATCCACCTCACAAGTTCACAAAACATCATTTTAACCATAACCATAGGTATTAATTCTTCTAATTAAACAATGCAAAGCATTTCTACTCGTATTTAGTAAGGTTCCCTGGCTCCTTTCCACTTATTTATCAAAGAGACAACCTTTTTAACCACATATTTTCCCATTTCACCCATAGCTCTTGTATCTTTAAACAATTTTAGGCCTATATTTGTTTACATCCTTTCCAGTAATCTTTCTCCCTCAAATTACAACAGAGGTCAATAATGAATTACCTTCAGAATCTAATTTCCAGCCTCTTCCATCATTTTTCATTATAAGAAACATAAAGTAATCATAAGTATGTCAATTCTTTCTTATTTCATAGCATCATAACAGATTAAACCATTTCTAACAATTCTAATAAACAGCAACCATCACAATATATCCTCTTATTAAAGCCCGACTACTTTAAATCTTTCTAGCATTTATAAGTTCAACCCCCCCTTAAATTTATTCACTTCTAACAACCATTTCCCTTACTTTATGATTATACATAAAAAGTAAAAAAGAGAAGAAAGTAAACTTGAAATTAAAAAATCTCTTTTCTATTTTCTTCCTTCTGTTCTAACAGAGAAAAACTAATATAAACATTTCTAATCTTTCTTAATTCATAGCATGCATATAACCATCTCTATCAATCCCAGTATTCAGTAATCATTCTTGTTATTTGCCATTTCCTTTAGTTCATAACATAGTTCAAATCAAATCTATCAGCTCCAATAAACAGCAACCCTCATAACATAGATTAAACCGTTTCTGTCAGTTCCAGTAATCAACACCCAATCTTCTTATTAAAGTCATCCACTTGTTCTGCCCCTGTCAAAAACAAACTTATTATATTTGGACTTCAGAGTAAAAAAAAAACACAGTCTCCCTTACTGCTTTTCTTTCCTTCTCTGAAAGCTGTCCTGAAAGGGCACCATTAAGTTAGCTTTGGACCCTGCAGGAGAACCTCCACCAACTTCACCTTTACTGTCTTTTTCGATGTTTACATTATCTACTCAGGGAAAACATTTTCTTCTTCTTTCAGGATTTTGTGACATTTAAGGACGTGGCTGTGCATTTCACGAAGGAGGAGTGGCCCCTGCTGGATCCAGGCCAGAGGGCTCTCCACAGGGAAGTCATGGACGAGACCTGTGAGAATCTGGCCTCTCTGGGTAAGGCTCCCAGTTTGCCTTATTGTAACATAAGAAGAGCTGTGTTGGATCAAACCAAAGGCCTCTCTAGTCCAACATCCTGTTTCCTACAGTTGTTTTTTGGGAAGCCCACCAGTATTTATTTATTTATTTACAGCATTTATACCCCGCTCTTCAGCCAGAAAAGGCTCCCAGAGTCTCAAATCGCCCTCTCCTGCTGCTCTTTCCCAGCAGCTGTTCTTCAATGGCATACTGTTTTTGATCCTGGAGGGAGCATATTGCCAATCATGACTAGTAGCCATTGATAACCTTATCCTCCATGTATTTGTCTAATTCCTTTTTAAAGCAGCTTAAGTTAGTTGCTTTCACGATATCCTGTGATACTGAATTCCATAATTTAACTATGTGCTGTGAGAAGACATTGTTGCTTTTGTCTGTCCTGAATCTCCCTTAATTAAGCTTCATTGGATGCTGGATTATGAGAGGGAGAACTTATCTCCATCCACTTTCTCCACACCATGCATCATTTTATACATCTCTATCGTGTCCAGTCTGTATGATAACCTTTCCTTGTAGGGGAGTTGCTCCAGCCCAATTATTTTGGTTGCCCTTCTCTGCAGTTTTCCCAGCTTCAGAATAATCCTTTTTGAGGTGCGGTGACCTGAATGGTACACAGTATTCCAAGTGTGGCAGCACCAGATATTTGTAAAAAGGCATTACGATATTGGCAGTTTTATTTTCACTTCCTTCTCTAATGATTCCTACTATGAAATTTGCCCTTTTCCCAATTGGTGTACACTGCGTCTACCTTTCATTAAGCTATTCAGTAAGGCCCCATATATATGTTCATCTGAGAGTAGTGCCTGTATGTCATCCACTCAAATATTGAAAGCATTGTTAGGTCTTCAATTCATTGCATTATAGGAGGTGAGCTTTTATCTTTCCAATGTTATAGTATGTCTTTTAGCTGTCAAAGGACATGAAAGATCCATTTGCATTGACCATGCTTGAACTTCCAAGAAACGGGCAGGTAATTTAAAAGAACATGTGCGTCAGAAAATATTAAAGAGTGTTCCAATACAAAATTTATCCGTATTCTAACTTCCTCTCAGAAAGGGGCAACTACTAGACATTGCTAAAATGCATGAATAAAAGAAGCATTAGCGGTATTACACCACCAGCAGTTGTCCAGCTTAGACTGGTCCTTATTAGGGAGACGTCGTGGTGTCTAATAAACATAAAACAAGAGTTTTTGCTGGTAAGACGTAACCCAAGATCCATTGAAGATTCAGATAGAGACTCTAGAGCAGTGTTCTACAACCTTGGATCCCCAGATATTTTTGGCCTACAACGCCCAGCTGTATGCTGGGAGTTGTAGGCCAAAAACATCTGGGGACCCAAGGTTGGAGAACACTGCTCTAGAGCAACAATCCATTGATTAGGCAAAATAGGATAGTCCAGTTTTTGCCCTAATATGAATTACTTTACACTTACCTGAATTGAACTGCATTTTCCATGTGGACCCAGAACTTTTGTCAATTTTTAATTTGTGGTTACCCACCACATGAGTGTCATGTCTTCTTGCCATTCTTTGCTTACAGTCTTCCTTCCTGTAAAGGTCAGTTCAGGCATGGGTATCTGATATTCCACAGTGAAGACAGACACAAATAATTTATTCAGCCTCTCTGCCATGTCCTTATCCTCCTTTTAACACATCTTTATCTCCTTTGCCATGTTAATGGTAACATTATTAGTGGTACACTCCTCAGATTATCATTTTTGCATCGTTTACTGTCTGCTTGTATGAAGGAGTGAATGCAAAAGTGCTCCCCACACTCCTGCATGGCAGGCCAGTCAGACCCTACCAGTAGGCTGTCACCACCCCTTCATCACCCACTACAGCTTGGGGAAGTGGACCTTGGGCCTCACAGATCCATTGGAGAAGGCTGGAATAAGGGTGCAAGCTGCGGCCCTCTATTACAGCTTCCCCAACCTGAAACACAATTAGGTAGCCAGTCACTTGGTCTGAGGCACTGAAATTAGCACTGAGTGGAATTGGAAGAAACCACACTCAGTTGAGGTAGATATAAGTTTATTAAAAGAATTAATAAAAAGAGAGAAAAGGGGAGAAGGGAGAGAGGATAAAAAAAAGATGACAAAATGACGATTACAGACCCCTCTGGTATATCACAGCCAAGAAAAACAACAAAAGCTAGCTTCAGCTAATCAGCATCTTACCCAAGCCAAGGGGGTATCTCTTAGGGTAGAAATCCAGCCAGGCTTGCAATAGCATACAGCCCATGGACAGTTCACATCACCAGGACAGGAAACAAAGGAAAGTTTCCCTGGGGCGGCCTTTTAACACGCTCCCCTGGTAACTGGGCCGATTTGTTTTAACCAATCAACTTTCGACCCACCACCTAGCCCGCCATCTCAGGACGAGGGCATCTTCCCACAGTCCTCCCAACTGAGATTTATTGAGGTCAATTTAGATGGCCTTGAACACAGAGCTGCCCAGCACCACCTGGATAAGGAGGTGGTACATCACCTCCGCTTGCTTCGACCATCTTAAGACAAGGGACCCAAAAGGGGAATAGGCCTTCTCCCAGTTAAACCTTCCTCACATAAAGCTGTTTTCTTCACAGCTTGCATTTCTTTTGTCCAAGTTTGTGCTCTTTTTTTGTTCTCCTCATTTGGGCAAGACCTCCGTTTTCGGAAGGAAACGTTCTTTGTTTGAATAGCTTCCTTGGCTTTGCCCGTTAACCGTGCTGGCATTGCATTGTACAGATGGTACCTGATCTGTGGTATACATTCTAGCTGAGTGTCAAGAAATCCATTTCTCATCTGAGATTCTTGCTGCTCACAAGAAGCTTTGTGTCATGAGGAGGGGCTGGCACGCACTCATTACAACCACCCGCGTGCCTTATCGTAGTTTTCTGCTAGTCTCTAGGCCTTCAAGGTCAGAGCTGAATAGCTGCCAAAAATTAGGCTGACTGATTTCAGCTGGGCGGCAGGAAATCCCGCCCCCCCGCCCCTCCTGGAAGCCAAGGAAATTATCCAGCTGAAAGTGATTGGCTATGGAGGCTCACCTCATATTGGTCATAGGCTTGGGGGGGGGGGGTATAAAGCTAAGCGGGTTACCGGAGGGTAACGTATAGGAGGGGCTAGATAGGGTTTTATTCTTTTAGCCTGCAGCATAGTTTCAAAGGGTTTCTCTGTTGTTTAAAGAGTTGTATCCTGGGTCTAAGGCTTGGGTTTCTGGATTTCTATCTTATTTGATCTTTGCACACCTTTTTACCCTTTTGTCCCCCCCCCCTCCTTTAATGTAAATAAAGTTTACTGTTTCAAGTTTGTGTGTGTTCTGTTCTAGATCTGACCTCAGTACTAAATTCAGCACCTTCTGCTTTGGCCTTGCTGCTGTTTAGGGTGCTAGGCTGGAGGGCTAGAAATAGAGGTTGACCAGGTGCTCCCTCATTTCTGGGGCCCCAGGATATCCGGAAAGGTCCAAGTATTCCCTGGCTCGGACTGGGTGGATGAAAAAGGGGTGGTGGCAGTATACCGGGTGGTTTGTTTGCCCGCTGGCCACAGAGAGGGAGCTGAGAGTTTTGCGGCAACCCCCCCAACCCTCCTCCCATCCTTCACACTGAGCTTCGATTATTTTGGTCTTGAGACATTCTGGAGAGATTTGACCCTCTTGGATTTTCCATTTAACTTCCTTTTTAACCAATCCCCTCATTTTTAGAAGTTTCTTCTTTTGAAATAAAATTTACCGGTATTTATTATATTTATATCCCGCCTTTTTCCTGCAAGGAACCCAAGGCATCTTACATAATCTTCCTCCTCCTCTCCATTTTATCCTCACAACCCTGTGAGGTAGGTTAGGCTGAGAGTCCGTGACTGGCCCAAAGTCACAGTGAGCTTCATGGCCGAGTGGGGACTAGAACCCGGGTCTCCCAAGTCCCAGTCCAACACTCTTGCCTCTATGCTACAAATGTGACTGTGTTGGACCATTTACATATAAAACTGAATTTGATAGCAGGGTGGTCACTGCTTCCAAACGGTTCAACAACACTTGAACCATGTCCTTGCTGCCAGTTAGTATTAAGAATCACCTCTCGATATTGTCTCTTGAATGCCTGTGCCCCTGCTGGTAGAGGACTGTGATTATTACTTATTTGTAGATCATCATCAATGTACATGATGCTTCTTGTTCCGAGCGGTAATCTACAACCCCATGTCACCCCTTCCCTGCCCTAAATGTTTCTTATAGTCAGAAGTGTCAGATGAAATTTCTGTATTTCTGTCTTCTTTAAAAGGGCTTCAAATTCCCATATCCAGCCTCCTCTCCTGGCAAGAAGAAGGAAAAGATGCATTAGTTGGGTGCTCCAAGAAAGAAGTGAGATCAGCAGGTAGGTGCTTAGATGTTGTAGGATGCTTTGTTAAGCGTATCAGACTACCCATTCTCTTGGCAAGCTGTTCTTCTGGCTGAATGTCACCCACCTGAGACACCTGTCAAAGAAACAGTCAGAGAATAGCTGGAGGGACTTTGTCAACTGGGAAAGGGGATGCCCGTGTTGTCTAAAGTGAAGAGAAATATCTAATGAGTACCAGGCCATAAGTACCATATTGTCATACCATTCCAAATTATCAGATTGCCCAGAATTCTCTTTTTTTCCCTCTTTCAAGTGGGCCTCCAAGGTCCCAGTGCAATCTTTCCCTATTCTGCTGCTTGAGTATCTTCATTTTGAGATGCCAGAAACTGATCGTGTGAGCTTCTACATACAAAGGATTCAAATTCTGTGCGCCACTGTTAGTTCTATCGATCAGCAGAGGATATTCAGTCTGTCTGGAAATATCTGTATTCCTACCAAGTATTTTCTCCTCATTTAGCTAAAGTAGCAATTGATTTGGTTTGTCCTCTGAATGGCCCATCTGTTCCTCCCTGATCAGATGTCTCTCTTTATTCTTTTAGGGGATGGGAGGGGCAGCAATAAAAAGAGGAAGCAGCCGAGAATAAAAACCAAAGAAAAACAGAAGAGCAAAAACAGCAGAGCAAACAAAATCTTTCCTCCTGAGTTCCCTGAAATTCTGATACTAGAAGAATGTTATGAAGGCAGCAAAAGGAATATTGACAACAGGGAGAAACTGTTGGAATGTTCTGTGTGTGGAAAGAGCTTCCGTCAGCAGATACACCTTGCAATGCATCAAAGAATTCACAGAGAAGAGAACACATATAAATGCTTGGAGTGTGGAAAACAATTCAGTCGCAGGTCAGATTTTAACTTGCATCAAACATTCCACAAAGGCAAGAAGCTTTATAAATGTTCAGTATGTGGAAAAAGTTTCCACCAGAGCACATATCTTAAATCGCATCAAAGAATCCACAGAGGCGAGAAGCCCTATCAGTGTTCTGAGTGTGGAAAGAGTTTCAGTCATAGTGTAACACTGACTTTACATCAAAGAATCCACACGGGTGAGAAGCCCTATAAATGTTTTGTGTGTGAAAAGGCCTTCCGTCAGAATGGGCATATTAAGTCACATCTAAGGAGCCACACAGGTGAAAAGCCCTATAAATGCTCTGAGTGTGGAAAATGTTTCAGTGAGAGCAAAAGCCTTAAAGAGCATCAAAGAACCCACACAGGTGAGAAGCCCTATAAATGCTCTGAGTGTGGAAAGAGCTTTGTTCGTAGAAGAGTCCTTAAAGTGCATCAAAGAATTCACACGGGCGAGAAGCCCTATAAATGCCCTGAGTGTGAAAAGAGGTTCAGTAGTAGTGGAAGCCTTAAAGTGCATCAAAGAATTCACACACAGAAGGTCTATAAATGCAATGAGTGTGGAAAGAGTTTCAGACAGAGCATAAAGCTTGCCATCCATCAAAGTATTCACAGAGGTGAGAAGCCTTATAAATGTTTGGTGTGTGAAGCAAGCTTCCATCAGAGTGCACATCTTAAATCACATGAAAGAAGCCACACAGGTGAGAAACCCTATAAATGTTCAGAGTGTGGAAAGGGTTTCAGTGACGGCAAAAGCTTTAAAGAGCATCAAAGAATACACACAGGCGAGAGGCCCTACCAATGCTCCGAGTGTGGAAAAAGTTTCATTTATAGAAGAACCCTTAAAAGGCATCTAACAATTCACACAAGTGAGAAACCCTATACATGTTCTGAGTGTGGAAAGAGTTTCAGGAATAGCGGTAACTTTAAAACGCATCAAAGAATTCACACAGAGGATAAACCATATCAATGCTTTGAGTGTGGAAAGAGCTTCAGTCGGAGCACACACCTTAACAGTCATCAAAGAGTTCACACAGGGGAGAAGCCCTATAAATGCTCTGAGTGTGGAAAGAATTTCAGAGATAGCACTACCCATAAAGAGCATCAAAGAATTCACACAGGCGAAAAGCCCTATAAGTGTTCAGTGTGTGGAAACGATTTTAGTAATAGCAGAACCCTTAAAGAACATCAAAGATTTCACACAAGTGAAGAGCCCTATAAATGCTCTCAGTGTGGAAAGAACTTCAGTTGTAGCACAAACCTTAAAATACACCTACGACTTCACACAGGTGAAAAACCTTACAAATGCTCTGAGTGTGGAAAAGGCTTCAGTCGAAGCACACACCTTAAAAGACACCAAAGAACCCACACAGGTGAAAAGCCCTATAAATGCTCTGAGTGTGGAAAGTGTTTCGGAGACAACATAAAACTTACCATACATCAAAGAATTCACACAGGCGAAAAGCCCTATTTATGCTCAGAATGTGGGAAGAGCTTCAGTTGCAGCACACGCCTTAAAACACATGAAAGGATTCACACCGGTGAGAAGCCTTATACATGCACTGAGTGTGGAAACAGCTTCAGTTGTAGCGCGCGCCTTAAAACACATCAAAGAATACACTCAGGTGAGAAACCATATAAATGTTCTGAATGTGGAGAGAGTTTTAGTCATAGCATAACCCTGAAATCACATCAAAGAATTCACACAGGGGAGAAGCCCTATAAATGCTCTGAATGCGGAAAGAGCTTCTGTCGCAGCACAGACTTTAATTCCCATCAAAGAATCCACACTGGTGAGGGACTTTATAAATGCTTATTGTGTGGAAAGAGCTTCAATCGAAAAACACACCTTAAAATACATCAAAGAATTCACACAGGTGAGAAGCCCTATAGCTGCTCAGAATGTGGAAAGAGTTTCAGTGTTAACTGTAACTTGAAAGCACATCAAAGAATTCACACCAGAGAGAAGTCCTAAAAATGGTCTGAGTTAGCTTCCATCACAGTACACATCTTAGCTCAGATTAAAGAATACATGCAGGGAGGCATTTTGTAAATTCTAGCAATGACTGGAATGTGGGAAGATCTTCAGGTCGCGCACACCTCTTCAATTTAAAAGATTCAAACCTAAGAGAAAATATATAAATAATTGTAGTAGATTATATTTGACCAGTCAAACCTTAATAATAAACAGAGGTTTGACAGAATAGGGCAGCTCTATCAAGGCTCAAAACATGGCAGGGATATTTCCATCATCATGGCTGAGAGTGGACAACAAACTTCAGCTGGAGCCAGTATCTTGCAAGATGTCTCAGTAGCCAGGGTTAAGCACCTGCCTGGTCACCTGTAATGAATAAACTTTGCCTTCCTATGAGTATATGAGTCCAACTTGCCAGATGTATACATCTGCCTGCTCAAGGGGTACTGCTTAGTGGGACTATGTATTGGAGCCTAATATTTTATTTGGTTTGTTGCTGGAAATCCTGATTGAGGGCATTTTTAAATCTCCCCTTATTTGATGAAGTAATGTTATTAAGGGTGCAATCCTATGCATATTTAGAAAGAAAAAAGTCCTACAACCCCCAGCATTCCACAGCCAGCATCCTAGGACTGTTTTCTTTTGTAGGATTCTGCCCCAATTGAATATGAATGGCTCACACACAGGCCAGTAATTTGGCTGGTGAAAGCTTGTTATACATTTTCTTAAACTAGGGCAGCTCAGTTGGTGCTTTCAACACTGACACTATTTGAGGGGAAGAGCTTAGTGCATTTCTTTATGAGGTGGAGTCCTAAGGATTGGGTAAAACAGAGGCTCTGGTGGTTATCCAGAACAAATTTTAAAGGCTTATTTTCACCCTTCCTCCTAGTACACCAGCTGTTCTCTGTATTGAGGTGGGGTTTCCATCAATTTCCATTAGAGGGAACAAGGCAATGATCTTTTATTTAAAAAGAAGGATTGATATGCTTAAACATTATTTGGGCATACTTTGCTATCTAGGACAGAAGGGGAAGGGTGGTTGGGCTTATTCTGGTTCTGAAAAACTGGCCCAATTTTCTTTTTCACTGGCTTCCTTTTATTTAAGTGAATCTAAGGCTAAAATTAGGTGTCCATTTTATTTACAGGATGCTAGTAAGTATTTGGAAATTATTCCACAAATATGGTTTAGTACAGGGTTGTCGTTTTCTGGAAAGTCAAGGAAATTGGTCAAAAGTCAGGGAAATTGTGATTAAGTTATACTTGTGTAATGGATTTTTTTGAGATGCTGCTGCAAGAGGCCAGTCTGCACTTGAGGCAGTTGGAATAGAAAAGCAGCAGAATACAAGTGTAATGTAATGATACACATATTCCATAATATTCTATGATTTTGAAAATGTTTATTGGCTGATGGTTGTTAACAGTAAAACAGAGTAAAATGAACCTGCATGTGATAGCATTATTTTATTATGGAGAAGCTGACTGGCTTTTTGCAACTGGGTAATTTGTGCGTTCAAACCAAGTTTCAGTTGATTTGAAGATGTGAATATTTTGACAGGGGTCAGCAAATTGTGGCTGACTGAACTTAGTAGCCAGCTGCTATTTCTTCTAGCCAGCTGTAAAGTCCAGTCCTGTCACAGATTCTCTCCCAGCAAGTGAACCAAAAATGAACATTGTAGCACTCTGCAAAATGCACTTTGCTAGTGCTGGGGGGAAAAGGGGGTGGGGGTATAGGAAGGAGACTTAGCAGCAGAATCTTCTGGTATTTTGGAGGCTGCTCGTGTGCCCATGGGCTGCCCTCACATTTCCAAGTGTGGATAACCTAGGGACACATGAGGTCGCCCCCCCAATAACCTGGGGATCATGCAGAAAAGGGTATTTGGGGGGCCTCCCCCTCAGTTGCACCCCTTTCTGGCAGGATCTGGGGGGGGGTTGGGGATGATCACAAGTCCCAAGTATCCCCTTGGTTTTGCCATTGACCCCAAGTTGCTAGCACATTCGGGAGTGGCAAAACTTGGGGGGATTCCCAGCACTGGTGGTACGCAAGTTTGACGTTACCGTACTTTGACACATCAAAAGAAGCCCTCCATCCCCTCAAGTTTTGAAGGTTCCCCTGATGCTAGCAGCAGGGTGACATTTGCAAAACTGGGGGGCCACTAGGGACACCTGATCTCCCCCAAAGAAACCAGGGGATTGCACTGTGAAAAGTGGAGAAAGAGTTGCTTTCTACAAACTGCAGTCTCTTGCGGCTTTGCAAAGAGCTGACAGGTCTGGTCCTGTCAAACCTGTCAGCTCCTTGCAAAGGGGGGAAATACTTGCCTGCAGCCTGGGGAAGGCACTGTATAGGGTGAGTGTCTGCTGGATTTGGCCAGCGGGCACCCCTCCTGGCCAGTACCTAGCCCAGGGAGCCACTTGTGCTAACCCACTCTGCCTGCGCAAATCGGGCAGGTCGGGTTAAAAAAAAAACGAGCACATTATTTGCGCACATTATCAGTATAATTTATTTTTAAAAGGGGCTGGCGACCACAGGCAACCCCTCCAAAATACCACAGGGATTCTTTGGAGGGGCATACCCCATGGGGATCACAAAAGTCTGCCTGGCAGCCATCTTTCGCAATCCCCCCAAAAAAGGTTTTTTAAAAAGGTCACACTGGGGCGACCCCAAAACAGGTCGCAGTGAGGAGTGAGGGAAGCCTTTGCCAGCTGCCCCAAAGTGCCGCTTGGGCACTTTTGGGATGGCTGGCAATGGTAGTCACCTGCTAGCGGCTTGGCAAGAGTGGCAAGGTACCAGAGTGGCTTGCTTGTAGTTGGGGTTAACCCACGATGGGTCGTGTCATCTGGGTTCGGACGACATGACAACCCATTGTGGGTCAAACAGCCCCTACTACAAACCATGGCTTGTCAGGGTGGCTTAGAACCCAAAAATAAGCCACCCTGACAAACCCATCCCAGGTTTGCATGACACAACAACCCACCATGGCTTATAAGCCATGGTGTGTTGTGTTGTCATGTCATGCAAACCAGTCTCAATGTTTAAAGAAGCTCCTATTGAAGCTCCTATCTTGACTCCCCCAAAAAAGCCTTTTAGTACTTGTGTAATTTTAAACCATTTAATAAAACTGTTATTTAATGTAATGTAACCTATAAATTCTGTTAACCTGATGTTATTTTTGAATAGCGGTCAGGGAAATTGACAAAGGTTGGTCAGGGAACTGGAAAAGGAAATTTTAGTGGCAACCCTGTAGTAGGTGGAGCCATCTCCATCAGCCTGAGATCTCTCTCATGATGTTAATTCCTTGACTTTGAGCTGAGAAAAGCATTTATGGAAGTATGTTTCCAGACTAGTCCGTCTTACCTCAATGGGAGGTATGCAAATGTTCCCATATTTCAATATCTTTGTATATGTAGGGCTCCGCAAATAAGAGAATATCATTATGTATTTTATAATTTCTATGCTGGTCCCAGGAAAAGAGGAAAGTTTTAAAAACTATTGCTGTAAGTTGTGCACATGATGATTTGCTTTGATTAGTATGTTCACTTTTCTTTGTTTTTTCTTGGTAAATTTGTAAGAACCAACAGTTAAATCCAATAAAACTGACTAATTAACTGGTTATTACTTAAACTATATGGTGTTGGCAGCTCTGACTCCAGTCTCCCATATAAAAGGAAAGCAGGAAGAAACTGCTGGCATACTGTACCTTGTGCCTACCTTGTACCTCCTGCTTTTTTTGCTTTACTAGGATCTCCCTGAATCCTGCTTGCCCACTTGGCAAGCTCAAATGTCTAAATGGTGATGCGCATAAGCTGACAGAGTATGTGGATAATGCATTTTAGGATGCAATCCTATGCATGTTTAGAGAGAAAATAGTCCTACAATTCCCAGCATGCCCCAGCCAGCATGGCTGTTGGGAGTTGTAGGGCTTTATTCTGTCTAAACGTGCATAGGTTTGCACCTTTAATTAATCACATAATTCATGAAGCACTTTCCACAATTGGGAGTATGGTAAATCTGGGAGGGCAATGATGTACATTATTCCCCCTTTAAAATTAGTCTGGAATCCTCTTAAGGAACAGCAGTATGCTTTGTCTATCGAAATGCATTTTGTTGATTATTTATTTCCCAATCAGATATTCCAGTGCAACCACTTTGGCCTTTGGGGGGGAAAAACTTTTGTGATATTTGTAAAGCACAGAATATTATCATAGCACACTTGAAACAAAATAAACGTGCAAGTCAGATCTCAGTTGATTTAGAGCAATGGAAAATGTTCTGGAAATATTTTCCCATTCAAAATGTTCTGGAGAATCCACATGAGCAGTGCTTTCATGCTGCAGTAGGGATGAGTAACTTGTGGCCCTGCAGACGTTTTGGTCTACAACTCCCAGCAGCCCTTGTCAGCATAGCCAAGGGTGAGTAATGAGGGGATATAGAAGATAAAACATCTGCAGGGCTACTAGTTGGCCTCTCCTGTGATAATCACACACTTCCTTTACGGAGGTAATGTTACAAAAGCACTTGGTTTGTGTATGTAACGGGAAGTGCAGTCCTTCCATGGGCCCAGCAGCATGTGTGGAAAAGGGAGCCCTCTGTCTATCTTGAGCCCTGCCAGGCATGGGGGGGTGGGGGGGAATGACAGAGGCATGTTTGCATCCCTTCCCTGCTTTTTTGCATTTTAGGCTAGACGGGTCTCTGAGCCCATGTAGCTGACTTAACTCCCTGTGGGTGGGAGTGGAACTGAGAGGCTCATGGGTCTACATCCTCTCCCCTCCCACCATCACACCCCCATTTCCCCCTCCACTTCCGAGGTCACAGCTACCTCAGAAGAGGAACTGCCCTGGAGCTTTCCACATCAGCTGGGAGGGTGGGGGATGGGATTCCCCCCCCCATTGTATCTTTATCAACAAGACCGAGGTACTTCTGGTGGGAGACAAGGGGAGGTTAGGGGATGTTGACCTGGTACTGAATGGGGTACATCTACCCCTGAAAGACCAGATCCGCAGCTTGGGAGTCATTCTAGACTCCCAGCTGTCCATGGAGGCTCAGGTGTCAGCTGTGAGCCGGGCGGCGCTGTATCAACTCCATCTGATACGGCAGCTGCGCCCCTACCTTCCTAATCATCTGCTCCCATCAGTGGTTCATGCCTTGGTCTCCTCTCGCCTAGACTACTGTAATGTGCTCTACGTGGGGTTACCCTGGAAGACGGTTCAGAAGCTACAGCTGGTACAGAACGCGGTGGCTCGCCTGGTTAAAGGCAGCTGCCAGCGAGATCACATTACTCCGGTGCTCAAGGAGTTGCACTGGCTACCAGTTGCTTGCCGGGCCAAATTCAAGGTGTTGGTTTTGACCTTTAAAACCCTATACAGCTCCGGTCCAGCTTATCTCAAGGAGCGCCTCCAGCAACATCAAGTAGGCCGCTCAACAAGGTCTGCCATGGATGGCCTTCTCCTTGTCCCATCAGCCAGAGCAGCCATGCTGGTGGGGACTAGGAAGAGGGCCTTTTCTGTGGTGGCCCCCAAGTTATGGAACTCCCTCCCCGGTGACCTTCACCATGCCCCCTCCCTGATGAACTTCCGATGGGTTTTAAAAACATGGCTTTTCAGGTGGGAATATGGGGTGGGTTAGGGTTTTTTTTTTTTTAAACCCTCATTGTTTTAATGGTGTTTTAATTTTATGTTAATGGTGTTTTAATGGTGTTTATTATATTTATCCTGATTGTACATCGCCCAGGGTGGCCAGGTGACCTGCCAGATGGGCGATTTAGAAATATAATAAATAAAAATAAAATAAAACTATGACCAGGGTCGGGGAGAACCCTGCCAGGGTCCATAGGATTGTTCTCAATGTATTATTCTTGTATTTTAAGAATACAAAATACTAGCAGTATTTTCTGCCTCAGGTGTCAACATAACAGCTAGCCTCAGCTAGAATGCGTCTAGACTGGATGCGGGGTGCTATTTTCTGTTCCCCTTCAAGCAGCAAAAATATCTTGGGTTGGCCCTGGAGCTTAATCATGCCCTTTATTGTTAATTGAGGCTTCACAGTTTTATAAACCATAAACTAACAGCCCTAACAAGCAAACATACTTTCAAAAAACCTCCCTGTCTCCTTTCTGTGGTATGGCTGGCTGCGCTGAAGAATTCTAAAGTGAAGCAACTGCAGAGGCGCGTAATTGGAGGCGGATAGATTTTGAGGTCAGGCGTGATGCCATGTGATCCAAAGGGTGCAAAGGATCAGTCCACAAACAAGAACACTGGTACTGAATGCAGAAGTGGGGAGAGCTTTGACTGCTAGCAAAACTGGTTTCTCCAGCAGCAGAGGGGCTATTGGGAAAGGCAGCAGGGCTGGGGAAAACCTTTGTTTAAGACCTGTGCCAGGCGCTGTACAGAACCCAAGTGTGCTCCTTATCTGGAAAGCTAAGTGGGCACGGTCCTAACTCTACACCCTGTCAATCAAATCATGATTGTGTCACCAGTATGAATTCAGTCTATTGACTCGGATCCTCCCTCCCAGCGAGCAAAACCTCCTTCCAGTCTCTCCAGTTCACTTCCCAGATATATTCATTGCCTTTAAATTGTAAAACTCTTACCACCAGCATCCATTGTACCAGCTAATAGTAGTACAGTCATGCCTTGGATTGAGAGCATAATTCGTTCCGGAAACATGCTTGTAATCCAAAACACTCTTATATCAAAACGAAATCCCCCAAAAAATATTTGTACAGATTTTTAATTTAAGCCGTACTACAGTACTTGTCTTGTAAGACGTCGCTTGTATATCAAGTAAAAAAAATAAATAAATATTTTAAAATTTGCTTGTCTTGCAAAATGCTCTCAAGCCAAGTTACTTGTAATCCAAGGTATTACTGTAATAACAACTACAGTAATACCTTGGATTACAAGTAACTTGGTTTGAGAGCATTTTGCAAGACAAGCAAATTTTAAAATATTTATTTATTTTTTTTACTTGATATACAAGCGACGTCTTACAAGACAAGTACTGTAGTACGGCTTAAATTAAAAATCTGTACAAATATTTTTTGGGGGATTTCGTTTTGATATAAGAGTGTTTTGGATTACAAGCATGTTTCCGGAACGAATTATGCTCTCAATCCAAGGCATGACTGTATTATTATTTTCATTTAAACTGCTCTGGGGCCCTTTTTTGAAGGCAAAAAGGCAGCATGGAAATTAAATGAACAGATGCAAATAAATAAAGAGTGAGAAGACCATGATGGGGGGTGCCCCTTCCTTGCTCCCAGGCCCAGCCCTGCTCAGTTTCACCAGGGAGCTATTCGGGACACCAAACACAGCTGCCTTGAGTGCCGTTTTTCTCCAGAAAGGCAGGATATATACGGTATTCAGAACACAAGCTCTCCACAATGGGATTTTAATGGAAGTGCCTGAAGTCCCATTTACTTCAATGGGTCTCCTCTAAGTAGGACTAACATTGGACCTGACCCAAGCCCTCAACCCCCACACGTCCCACTCCTTCCACGGGCTCCCCACCCCCCACGGTAGAGGTCCTGCTGTCAGGGATGTTGAAGAGTCCTTGGTCTCGAGTCTTTGGACTCAAGTCCAAGTCCTTGGTCCAGAATGGTGACTCACGAGTCCCGAGTCAATCCCAAAGCTGACTCCACGAGTCCCTATTAAAATCAATGGGGGTTTTTCCCAACAAAAGGCTACTTCAGATGTGTGGCTTAAATAAATTCTAGGCACAAGTGTGCCTTTTTATTTCAAAACTCTGCAACTGATTTTCACAAGAACAGACCAGGCAGACAAACCCAAAATAACCAGGCAGGCAAAATAACCAAAAGCAGGCCTTTGTTTTGGACAATTCAAACTGTGGAACTGGTTAAGAAGAGACCAGGCAGGCAGAGGAGGCAGGGAACCCCAAACAGGCAGGCAGGCAGTGCCCTTTGTCTTGGACAATTCAACTGTGGAACTGGTAAAGAAGAGACCAGGCAGGCAGAGGAGGCTGGGAACCCCAAACAGGCAGGCAGAGGCAGCCAAACCCAAAATGTCTGAAAGGTTGCATTTTAGGAAAATGATTTTTAAAAATAAACTTGCTGTACTTCCTAAAACTTATCCATGTTGCATTTGAGGAACACGATTTTTTCTAAATGTTTAGCCCCCATTCTGGAACAGTGAGGTCTCATCACAATTCCACCCTCACTGAACACCTGCTCCACTGGTGATGAACTTGCTGGAACCACAAACACACTCAGAGCAGCTGCACAGAGTAATCTCAGATCCTTCCGCTGCCTCTCCCAAAACTTCAAGACATCCACAGGGCTACCCTCACTGCATCGCGCAAAGACCAGGGCACTATAGGACTGCATTTCTGCGCCAAAGTCCAGTAGTGCAGAGTCAAAGACCGAGCTTGTATTGGTGGTGATAGGCTTGCAGTATGCAAAGAGAGAGGCTGAAGCGCAGGCCTTTGTCTGTGGAGTGCCTTGGACTGCCTCAGTGCCGGAAGGCCAAGTAGGCGATGATGACAAGAGCCCTGCTTGGTTTTTTTCCAGTGTGCTGCAGTACTGCTGGAGTTCAGCCTAGGACCTTTTCTTTCACTGCAGTGGTTGCCTCTTCGTTATCACTGATCTTCTGCAGCCACCAAAAATGGAAGTTTGGGTCCAGGACTGCAGCAAAGTAGTAAATGTAGTCTTGGAAAGCCAACGGTTTCCCACCCTGGGTCCTCCGTGGCATTGGCTGCAGCAAACCAGCGATCACTAAAATGCCCTCAAATCTGGTCTCCAGGCTCTTCTTCAAAGCTGCAACCATAATGAATAGATGTGAAGGGTGAAGATGTTTTAAATGGTGATACAGTCCAATAACCGATGGCACAACTGCTGAAATGGTCACCCCCTTCTCGCCTTGCACAACCATTGTGGCTTCCAGGAAGGGCTGCAGAACTTGGCTCAATTCCTTCAGCTGGGCATACTCCCGTGCAGATGGCTTCAAGTGTGCCTGGTTGACATCATCAAGAACCTTCCCCACCAGATCCTCATCGAGTTGAAGGAATGCATTGATGTGGTGCAAGGTGCTGTTCCATCTAGTACTGTTGACTTGTGGAATTGAGACATTGGGCCCAAAACTTCTCTCAAATGCATCCTGGAAAACACTGCTGCTGTGCAGAAAGCTACAAATTTTGGACACCTTTGCTAGGGCTGTGTGGATTTTGGCTTCCTTCAAGCCATCACGCACACATAACTGCAGGATGTGGGCAAAGCAGGCCAGCCTCTTCAAAGGCCGCTGGGTTGGTCCGGCAACACTGGCGTGGTGCATGAGGGACACGATCACGTTTTCGTCCACATCCTGCCAGTATTCTGTGTTCTCCACTGTGGTGCTGGTGGTTTCCTCTGAGTCTGAACCGCTGCCTTCTTCTGCTGAGTCTTGATGCTGGGCCACCGAAGGTGGCTGCTCCACAGTGGGAAATACAGTGGCAAATGCCTTAAGCATGTTACTTGCGTTGTCTGTCACTATATAGCGGATTTTCTCTTTCAAATTGAAAGTTGTGCAGATGCTTTCAAAGATGTCAAGGATGTTCCCGCTAGTGTGTCGCCCATGAAACGGTTGACACGCTAAAAGTCTTGTTTTCATTTCGAAATCAAGGACTATATGTGCAGTGAGACCAAGGAACCCTTGCATTCTTCTGTCGGCCCAGATGTCGACTGTCAGTGCCACATCATCTACCTTGGCTAGAAGCGATGTCAGTTCTTCTTTCTTTCTGGCATACAGTCTTTCGATTTCCATGGTCACTACAGCCCTTGTTATGTCTCGACAACTCGGGTCCAACACTGCACAGAATCGGCGAAATTGTGGTCTCTCCACCAAAGATAGCGGCAGGGAGCATCCGACAATTAAATCTGCCACAACTGATCGCACAAACCTCTTGTGCTTGGGGTGGTTCGCAGAATAGCAGAACGGTGGTTCGCAGAATGTTAAGGTGCTTCGTGTGGCAGATGCAGCAGCATCTTCACCAACAGCTACAGCTGTGGCACACTTGAGGTCCCAAAGCTTGGCCTGCTTGGAGGTGGTAGCCTCATTGCTATCGTCTCCCTGCTGTTGCCGCTTGAATTCTTCCAGCTTCCCTCCATGGGTCTTGATGTGCCTCAGAAAGTTGGATGTGGTGGACATAGCATCAGTTATCACAGCACCACAGAACCTGCACTTTGCGGTGCGCAGTTTCTGCGTTTTCTTCTTAACGTCTGTAAAGCCAAAGGTGACAATATTTTTCCTTTGAGCACTCATGGTAATAAATGTAAATCTTCTGTATATGTCTTTTTTTGACTTTTCTTTTACTTCTTTGACTTTTTCTTTGAAAACTGATTATCTGGTTTGACTTCCTAATTGATCCTCCACGTTACTTCCCCAAATCCTGGAATTCACTGGCTTGCGCGCATCACTGAAAGAAAAAAACAAAAATAGGACTATCGTCCAGTTCTATCAATTCACATGCTTAACTATATCTCCCGCACGGAAATCAATTAGATTTCATTTTGGCTGCAGATCCTACCCAGAATATTTCCTAGACTTATCACACGGGTTTAGGGCAGAAAAGGGATATACTAAATAAAAATTGAGCGGGTGCATTTGTTTACTCACAAGGGAATACCTAAAGTACTATCAACGGATTGCTCTCTCTCTCTCGTACAGACGGTAAGACTGGCAGATAAGCAACGGTACTTGGGAGTAAGTTTCATTGGGAGAAAGAGGTTTCCAGGTGCAGGTGTTTTGAATGAGAGAGCCTGTGGGGACATTTTGCATAGCTACCGACCCGAAGACTCGCCAAAGGCTGGGCGCGAGCATTTTGAATGTAAGAATGCTCCTCTGGGGAACCATGATGAAGTATTTACGGCACACTTACTCGGGAGTAGGTCTCGAACTCCGTGGAAGTTACTTACAAGTAAACAGACCTAGGGCCCGGTTGCAGGGTGGCAATGCCATTGAACACAGTGAGAGTAGCTTTTGAGTAAACATGCTTAGGGATCGCTTTGCACCTGTCAGAGCGTCTCAGATCATTCTCTTTATTTTTTTTCAAAAGAAAAAAGCAAGCAAGCAAGCTCTGGAGAGAGGTCTACTGTAACTTAGTGCAACCAAAAAATTGCAACCCGCCCAGAGCCCTAAAGATGAGGTGGGCCTGAATCGGAACAACGGGTGCTATCCAACAAGCCACATCCATTTCAGTGGGCCTACTCTAAGTAGGACAGAAACAACATGAAGGCTGCAATCCTATCCACACACTTTCCTTCAGTGTTCAGTCCCACTGAGCTCAGCAGGACTTACTTCTGAGTAGACATGTATAGGATCGCACTGTAAATAAACGAGAGGATCAGAGAAGTTAGTATAACCCCCCCCCGGAAACTCCCCCCTTTTTGTCTCCTTTGCGAGGCGTCACCAATGCTTTGCTTTTCTGGGTTGGTTTTCATACAGTGCCATTTTAGGGTAGGATGCTTTCTGCCAAAGGGGAGCTGATTCAATCAGAGCAGATTGCTGATTTCAGGGGGACTGGAGGGATGTGTGTGCGTGCGCTGGTTTTGTTTTGTTGTCAATTCAACACATTGCAGAGAAAATAAGCAGAGATGCGGAGAGGTTTAAGCAGGCTCACAAACGCCAAACCTGAAATTTATTTATTTATTAATTATATTTATACTAAATATAATATTTATACTAAATATAATATTTATACTAATTATAATATTTATACTAAATATAATATTTATATTTATCAGGGCTTTTTTTCTGGTGGAACTCACCGGAACTGAGTTCCAGCACCTTTTCTTCTATTACCGGTAATTGCATTACAATTTAATCGCCATCTACTCCCGAGGAAATGTAATCCAAGAGTTCCGGTACCTTTTTCTCCAGAAAAAAAGCACTGATATTTATACTAAATATAATATGTAAGGATTATGTAAACCAGTGTGGCGTAGTGGTGAGAGTGTTGGACTGGGACTCGGGAGATCTGGGTTCTAGTCCCCGCTCCGCCATTAAACTCACTGGGTGACTTTGGGCCAGTCACGGACTCTCAGCCTAACCTACCTCACAGGGTTGTTGTGAGGATAAAATGGGGAGGAGGATTAGGATTATGTAAACCACCTTGAGTTCCTTGCAGGAAAAAAGGCAGGGTATAAATGTAATAAATAAATAAACATGTATACCCCACCTTTTTTCCTGCAAGGAACCCAAGGCAGCTTACATAATCCTCATCCTCCTCTCCATTTTATCCTCACAACAACCCTGTGAGGTAGGTTAGGCTGAGAGTCAGTGACTGGCCCAAAGTCACCCAGTGAGTTTCATGGCCGAGTGGGGAATAGAACCTGGATCTCCTGAGTCCCAGTCCAACACTCTAATCAATCACACACACACACACACACCTCCAAACAAACAAAAGCTGCCGAGATCGAGGTCGCGATCCCGCCCAAGTGCGCCCCAGTCCATCCAGGTTTACCCACCTTTAGCCCAAGGCTCCCTTTTCCACTTTGACTCTGAGCAGGACAGTTCCAAGTATACAGGGGACTTCGCTTTGACCCCTAAGTAGCCCCCTGGAAAAAAAGAAAGGAAGAGGAGGAAGGTGGAGGAAAAAGCCCACATTACAGAGAAGAAAAATCAGAAGGCAAATAAAACCAGCCACGGTCCATTACGTGCACCCACATCCATTGATTCAGCCCAGCCCCCCAGCGAACCCACGGAGGGGGGGAGAGCTGTGCTGCCTACCTTTGGCACCTCCTCTCCTCTGGCGGGTGCTACCGGAGTAACATTTAAATCGTTCCCCCACACCAGGTCGCAAAACAGTAGTTTGTACCAAGGTGGTGCAAGGGGAAAAGGGGACCTACTGGAAATGGGGACTCGGAACTTTTGTTCCCAGTCCCAAGTCGAGTCTCGAGTCCCATTAAAAATACAGGCCCTGGAGTGGGACTCGAGTGTGTGTGTGTGTGGGGGGGGGGGGGACCCAGTCGGACTCGCCACGTGGCTCCCCCTCCATCGGCCCTTCGCCCTACTTTCCTGCCCAAGCTCCAACCTGCCCAGCAACTGGTGACAGAAGCAGGCACGCCTTTTCTTCATTGGCCCAAGTTCCCGCTCAGCGGTCCTGGAGTAGTCTCCCCACCCACGCGCCCAAAACCCGCTTCTGCAGACGAGAGGGAGGGGAGGTGTGGTGGGGCGAGAGAGATTAGTTTGAGGGGCTTCGGATCCCTCCATCCCGAGGGGGCTTCTGCCCCAGGGGCGCCTCTCGCTCCTGCGGGTGCGTGCCCTTCTGCTGGTGTCGTCCGTCCGTTCCCCCCACACACATGCAGTGTTTGCAAGGGAGGAGGACAAAAGTCCTGCAGTGACTGAGAGATCCTTAGCCAGTAGGCGTCCACTGGATCTCCCTGGAAAACAACGAGATCCGGGACCAGCACGGTTGATGCCATCATCCCCAGACAATCTCAGCCTTTGCGTCAACCAGCAGAGGTGGGCGGTAGGTGTGGGGAGAAAAGAGGTCCCTGGGTGCCGCTTCCATTCCCCCGCCGCTTCTTCCCAGCCCCCTCCCTACTTTGCCCCTTTTTGGCTGTTTCTCGCTTTTTCCTCTGACCCTCTCTTTTGCAACCCCCTTTCTGCTGCATTTCCTTCTTTTCCTCCTCCTGCCATCCTTTCCTTCCTTCTTTCTGGCTCTATTCCCTTCTGTAGCCATCTCCCCCTACTCTTATTTTCTGCTCTTCCACACGGCCAATCTGCCTCCACTCCTCACAAAGCTCCCCGCCCCCTCCTACCCTAATCGACTCCCCCAGATCCAACTCGAAGGAACAAAAAAAAATAAAAAATGCATCAGGTGCTAACCTGCCTAAACAGGGAGCGCTGGATTATTGGGAGTGAAGGGTGGGGTGGGGGAGCACAAGGAGAGTCCGAGGGTTGCAGTGGTGGGTTAGTGTGGATGGGAGAAGGCACGAAGCAGCCAAACCAGAGTCTGCCAGGTTGTTGTGTGGATCGTGGCTACATGAGTGGAGCCTGGGAGAATAGGTTGATCCTAAGGAGAAAAGTTGCACATGAATGGTTTTCTAATAAGTTTTGTCCCACAGATTCACAGATCTTCCACATGGGGAGCCATTTATTTATTTATTTATTATTTATTTTATTTATGATATTTATACCCCACCTTTTTTCCTGCAAGGAACCCAAGGCGGCTTACATAATGCTCCTCCTCCTCTCCATTTTACCCTCACAACAACCCTGTGAGGTAGGTTAGGCTGAGAGTCAGTGACTGGCCCAAAGTCACCCAGGGAGTCCAGGGAGTTTCATGGCCGAGTGGGGATTTGAACCCGGATCTCCCGAGTCCCAGTCCAACACTCTAACCACTACGCCACACTGGCTCTCAGCCAGGTTGACTTGACAAAGGTCTTCAGGGGCCACCAAGGCTTGCTCAGGGCATCACGGGAGAAAGAGACAGAAAAGTCTTGTGTAGTGAATCTGGAGCAAGAGTTTGAGTATGAACACTTTTGTAGCCATGATCTGTCTGTTCAGTTTTGCAGGGCAAGGGTGAAAGGGGCATGTCCTCTGTACTGCCTGGTGAGAGGCAATCGAAGGGTTAAACTGAGAGAGAAGGTCTTCCTAGAAAGGAAGATCTGGGGAGAAAGAACAACCCCTCCTGTCCTGCCACTGCCCTTGGGAAAGTAGCTTTTGATTCCCCCCCCCCTAACATCAGTGGCCTCTGAGGGGATCTGGTGACTGCAAGTTGCATTCAGGTGACGTGGACTCCTGTGGCTACAGTACGGGGTTCGTGTGGTTGGGAAATGCAAGCCAGGGGAGCGGGGAGTTGGTTTCGGAAGTGCCCAGATGGAGACACACAAACAGTGGATGAAGACAAAAGGCAGAGAGGCAGTCACCGAAGGGTGGTGGGTAGAGGAAGAGAAAGGTCTCTCCCCGCCCCCTGACATTCACTCCAAAAGGAGATGGAAAATTGTGCATTTCCCCCCTTCATGCTGGGTTCCTACACAATATCCCCATTGGGGAGTTTCCGCTTTCCTGCTAGTACAAGAGGTCTCCACGCCCTATTCCTGGTGACAGAACTCAAGACATTCTCCTGTGTATCTAGGTTCTGGATACACTGAAACCGGTTTCAAACTGGTTTATGTTTGTGCACTGGGTTGAGGCTCTGGGTTAGGCAGCTATTATGGGAGGGAGAATTAAAGGAAGACAGGAGGAGAGATTGTTAGGGACAAGCCAGTGGTCAGGGTGCCATGAATTTCAGTTCTCAACCTGACGTAGGCTTTGGTTTGTTGGGCTGTGGTGAAAGAGCGCCCCCCCCCCGAACTATCTAGTTTATCCTTTTCTACTGAGAGAAACCCTGGTTACTGTTCAGAATCATCTGCTTTTGGTTTTAAAAAGCTTAAGAACATAATTGTGACGCATAACAAGTTGTTGACTTTGCAGGGCTTAATGACTGCACACATTTGAGCAGTCCTTCCCTCGAGAAAGAAAATGGCAGCAGAGCAAAATGATCCCTCAGCTCTGTTCGAGGCTTCCTTCAGGCACAGAGTGAAGATGGAGGAGCAAGGTCCAGCTGGCCACAAAGCAGGAAGACACAGGACCGGTGTAAGGCAGTTTGGTGCCCTAGGCAAGAGATCAGATATTTAGCGCCCCCCCTCGCACTTGAGAGCGCTGTATTTTTTGTCAAGGCGTTTCTGGCGCCCTCTTTAGCCCTGCACCCTAGGCAGCTGCCTAGTTGGCCTAATGGTAGCACCGGCCCTGGGAAGACACCAGGAGAACCGTGAGGCTGGGAGTAGTGGGGAATTCTGGGAAAAACCAGTCTTTGGTTCCCAGGTGGTGGTCCTGGCAGGAGGTTCAGAGGACATAAAGCAGGAGGAGGAGGAGGAGGAGGAGGAGGTGAGAGGGTTTCATCCTGAGTGCCTCGAGGGGGCTGAGGGTGTGTGGGACAGTATCCTAAAAATGCCCACCAGGAACCAGACTCTTTCTGGATGTGATCCTAGAAAGGGATGTCCCAACAGCCCCCCCACCCCTCAGTAGCATAATGGTTCTGGCTGGAGCAGGACCCTCCTTTGGGGGTCACAAGAAACCTGAAGAGGCTTGTGAAGCTCCAGGGAAGGAGGGGAACCTGTTTCAGTCAGCAGCCCAGTCCCTCCAGCGGAACAGGATTAGAGTATCTTGGCACCAAAAATGCTTCACTTGAAGGGGCTCACAAACTTCCTGTTAAGGAGGGAGCCCTACATCTGGGTGCTTCCATTTGTTTTTAAGGGGGAGCTTGAGATGCCCTGTTCTAGTCCTCTTCCCATGTTCAAGGAGATGGAGGAATGCTGCTCTTGGTCCTTGCTGCCCTGTTTCTTTCCTCTCCTCATCCCTCTTCCCCCTTCCTTTCCTGGGCTCCTCGCTCCAGGTGCAGGGGGCATTGGCTAAAGCAGCCACGGATGTCCCCAAGGCAGAGAATGCTCCACCAGAGACCACACAGTGGGTGCTGTTCAAGGGGACTGTACTGGCGAGTGACGGAGGTGCCACCTCACCGGGTAAGGCACAGTGGCGCATATTTGAACACCGTCTTCCTTCCCTCGAATGTGCCTGCAAACCACAAGCTGCTTTTTATGTTCACCGAGAGCCTCTGTAGGGGAGCAGATGCTTCTCTCTAGCAAATGGAAAGAGGGATTTCTTTTCTATAGGTTAAGACTTTATATGAATGTTTACCAGCAACTTCAAATTAAAAGTAAATTAAATTAAGTAAAAAGTAGTGCTGAGAATGTTTAATTTCGCTCGATTTGCTACAGTGGAAAAATGCTTATGAATTATAGAATTTCTTCCCCACGTTCATTGTCTTCCCATAGGAAATAGAACTTTACTCAGAGGTGGTGAAATGACACTATGGGATCCTCCTGGGCCACCTTCCCTTTGTGGTGGAGAGAGAAGAGCCCTTGTGAAGCCAGAACAGGTACGGGAGGAATCAGTGAGGGGGGATGGGAAGCAGAGAGGCTGGGTGCCTTCGTGGATTTCACGGAGGAGGAGTGGGCCCTGCTGGATCCAGGCCAGAGAGCTCGACACAGGGACGTCATGGAGCAGAACCGTGAGAATCTGGCCTCTCTGGGTAAGGCTCCTGCTTTGCGGTAGAACAGGGCATCCCAAACTTTTTAGAGCCATAGGCACATTTGGGAATCTGAGAAACTGTTGTGGGCACCACCACAAAATGTCTAATCAGTGGATCGCCACTTTGGCGTCTACTTGCCAAATCTGTGGATCTTAGGTTGCGTCAGATTCAGCCAAAATGTTTGTTTCATGTATATTGGAGACCGCAATGTCTCTCTAATAAGGGATTGTCTAATTCAGCTAATTGCTGGTGGTGCAATGCAGCTAACGCTTCTTTTAAACATATGTTTTAGCAGTATCCAGTAGTTGCTTCTTTTGGGGAGGAGGTTATTACACAAATCAGTTTTGTTCTGGAATGTTCACTTTAATGTTCACTGATGTACACACTCTTTTAAATTATTTACCTGCTTCATGGAAATTAACAAATGGAAGGGGAAATGTATTATCTGTGCCCTTTTGATAGCTAAAAGAATGATATTACAAAATTGGAAGGATAAACACTCACCTCCTATAATGAAGTGGATTGAGGACCTTACAACGCTTTTGATATATGAACGAGAAGCATATACTGTGTTTCCCCGAAAATAAGACCTACCCCGAAAATAAGACCTAGTTGTGATCATTCCCAGGGCTGGTGGTGGCATAAAAGGCAACTTGAAGAGCCGCGGGAGAGCATCAGCGATGCCGGTGCTAGAGGAAGCGAGGCGGCAGCGGAGGGAGCAGAGCCGCAGTAAACGTGCATCAGATCGCTTGCACTGACCTCCCATTGCATGCAGTGGGCCTTGCTCCCGAGTAAACGTGCATCAGATCGGGCGGCACAACGCCCCTCCGTCCGTGCGAGTGGCTGCCCTTTCTTTTGCCTCCGCCTGGCCTGGCCGCTGCCAGCCATGTGCTGTTTGTTTGTTTCTCTCTCTCTGAAATGGCCGCCTGGAGCCGGAGAGACAGAGAGCCACGTGCTGTTTGTGCCGGGGCAGGGTTTTCGCTCTGCAGGCAGGCAGGGGAGAGGAGCCCCATCATCGCGTGGGGAGGGAAAAGGATCCAGCTGGTGGCGGCGCGAAGGACAGAGCCTTCCCTCCATCTCCTTCCTTCCCTCCCTCTCTCCCTCCCCTTCCATCCCATCATCCAAGGTATTACTGTATTCTGGTACCGTATTATGGTATGGTACCGTATTTAATGGTAGATTTAAACAGAATAATATTTTGACCTCCAGACAAGATGAGTGCAAAAAGAAAGAGCTATTCTGTCGAGTACAAGAAAAGAATCGTAGAGGACTCGTGCAGCAAGAATCTTACGGCTTACTGCAAAGAGAAGATGTTGGATCTCTGATTGGTCCGAAAATGGCGAGCAGACTACAATAACCTCAGTTAACAGGTGGACGTGGGAAATGCTAAGAAGCGCAAGTGTGGATCAGGTTGGCAAACATTATTTCCAGATTTGGAAGACATCACTTGTGAATGGATTGCTGACAGGAGAGCAAAGGCTTTAGTTGTGCGCATATTGATATTCAAGCATTTGCCCTTGCAATGGCACCAAAGTTAGATATATCCCCAGAAGAATTCAAAGCACCACAACATTGGCTGGATAACTTCCTTCAGCGATATGAACTGTCTCTAAGAAGATCGACAACACTGTTCAAGCTGGAAGATGCTGAAGTTGTCAAACGTGCACTTGCATTCAACTCCTTTGTTGATGGCATCGACTTTTCTAAATACTAACTCTCCAACATGATTGCTATGGATGAAACTGCAGTGTTTATGGGCCAAGGATCTCAAACGACAATAAATCAGAGGGGTGCCTCGTCAATCTACATTCCCTCCACTGGTTACGAAAGTGCACGCGTTACCTGTATTTTGGCAATTTGTCTGGATGAAAAGAAAGTCACACCTCTAACATCACTAAGGGCAAGAAAGATGAGATTGAATGTGTTTCAGGCATTTTATGTTAAAGGCAGCAGCGTGTCTGCGTATGGGATGACAAAACACTACCTTGTGTAGGGCACCAAAATACTTGAGAGACTGTCTTGATTCAAAGGCACACTGCCTCTGATCCTGGAGACAGCATACAGTCAAGGTGGCTAGTAGGCATTGATGGCCTTATCCTACATGAATTTGTCTAATCCCCTTTTAAAGCCATAGCGGTTCGGGGCCATTACTGCATCTTCCATAGTTTTAACTTTCTGCTGCATGAAGAAGTATTTCCATTTGTTTGTCCTTAATCTCCCACCATTCATTCCCTCGGGTTCTAGGATTATCGCAGAGGAAGAAAAACACCTCTCTGTCCACTTTCTCCATGCCATGCATAACTTTATGACCTCTATCATGTCCCCCCTTACTCGCCTTTCTTTAGGCCAAACATTCCCAAATGTTGTAACCTTTTCTTGTAGGAGAGTTGTTCCAGCCCCTTGATCATTTTAGTTGCCCTTTCCTGCACCTTTTCCAGTTCTACAGTACAGTTTTAAGGTGTTGCAACCAGAACTGTACACAGTTTTCCACTAGCTCAGACCTGATTGGTTAGAGGCTTTTTTGTCCCAATGGGTATCACTTTGCACTTATTTACCCAGAACTGTAATTCAGTGTTAGTTTTTTAATTTGTTAGTTTTTCATTTTTTTGATAAGGCCTAGAACTTATTTTATTTATTATTATTTTTATTTATTATATTTATGCCCCACCTTTTTTCCTGCAAGGAACCCAAGGCGGCTTACATAATCCTCCTCTCCACTTAATCCTCACAACAACCCTGTGAGGTAGGTTAGGCTGAGAGTCAGTGACTGGCCCAAAGTCACCCAGTGAGTTTCATGGCCGAGCGGGGACTAGAACCTGGATCTCCCGAGTCCAAGTCCAACACTCCAACCACTACACCACACATTGTTCCCTTCCTACCTCCAGAATATAGACCAATATGAGAAGGCATTCCCCTTTCCTCATTCTTTATCAAGAAGCAGAAGCCGTCCTGATTTTAAGGCCCTTTTAAACTATGCAATGACTTTAAAAACAAAACCATGCACGCGCGCACACACACACACACACACACACACACACATCATCAAGTGAATTTTGAATTCTACCACTGAAAGACAGACGAAGCCAATCCTCCTGCCCTTCAGGGATGACGGGTTTTCAGATATACTGATTGCAGGCTGAGCATTTAATCCTCAGTCCCATGGATGGGAAACAGCTGCACACTGAAAGCAAGCCTGGGAATGAAAATGTATTCTCTTTCTCTCTCTGAGCTTCATCTAGCAGAGAGATTGTATTATCCTCTTGACAACCCACTATACAGAAATTGGTATTCTATTGACAGCCCCATTACCCAGTAGAAAGGAATAAATTACTAACTAAGATTTGCTTTGAAGCAGTGTTTACTTTAAAATTGCAATGGCCTTTATTAATCCAGTGTTAAATATTTAAATGTACTGAGTAAGGCCAATGTTCTTATTTTTCAGAAAGCCAGATTTTTAACTATACAAACCCCAAGATCTATAGGCTACATTCACACGAAACATTAAGCTAGGATTCTGGGGAATCCTTCACATCTTCTCACCAGTGTTTCCCTTGGTTCTTATGACTTCCTTCCTGTAAAAGTCATTTCAGGCACAGGTATCTTTCCTTCCATTTTCCTCAGTGAAGACCATGCCAAAGAATTCATTCAGCCTCTTTCCAATGTCCTTATTCTCCTTTACTACACCTTTAACTCCTTTCTTGTCTTACGGTCCAACTGCATCCCTAGCTGGTTTCCTGCTTCTGATGTATTTAAAGAATTGTTTATTGGTGAGCGTCTGTTCTGGTTTTGATTCACCCCCAAGCATTCTGGAGAGATTTGACTCTCTTGACTTTTCCATTCAGCTTCCTTTTTACTAATCCCCTCATTTTTAAAAAAAAAATCAATTTTTGAAGTCTAATGTGACTGTGTTGGACTTTCTTGGCAATTCTCCGTTGACATATCAATTGAATTTGATAGCACTGTGGTCAATGTTTCCAATTAGTTCAACAACACTTACCGGTATGTCAAACACCAGGTCCTGAGTTCCACTTAGGATCAAGTCCAGGGTCACATCCCCTCTGGTCGATTCCATGACCAGCTTGGGCACAGTCATTTAGGATATCTAGAAATGTTCCCTAAACAACTGTGTCCTACCTGATAGATTGTTGTGATCATTTTTTTCTTGTATAATTTCCTCAGTGTGCATGGCACTTTTCAGAGGGCAGGACCTTGCCTTGAGGGGTGTACAATCTAAAATTTGACAAAGGAAACAACAGAGGAAGAGGGAGCAGAAAGGGAAGCAATATGCCATTGTTTCAGCTACACACATTTGCTCTTAGTTACAGGCTGAGTTGCAGTAACTTACAGCAGGGCATGGGACTAGGGGTGAGTGCCAAACCTTTGCAGAAAAGATGGGTTTTGAGGAGGGATTTGAAAGAGGTAAGAGAGGAAGCATCACACAGGTGTTCCGCCAGGTAGTTCCACACATACGGCGCATTATGAAGAAACGCTCTATTTTTACCTGTTAATGTTTTGCATTGTTTATATCCTGCAAGTGTAACTTACAGCTCCACCTCATCTCTGTTGCATTCTAACGTGAGTTAGAAGATTTGACCATCTTTCCTTGATCTTTATGGGGTTGGTGGGTTGGGGAGAGGCCTCAGACAGGCTAGATTTGCATTCCTGAATTTGTTTTTATACTTAGAAGGGCCAGAAGTGATGGGAGGGTTCACACGACACGCTAAGCCACACTGCATAGCAAGCTACGCAGTGTGGCTTAGAAGCCTCCTTACCCTTGATGCGCCTGAGAGATGATCAGGCACATTAGGGGTATGGTGCTCCATGGCCTTGTAGGCCCCTTCCAACTCTGATCCTATGACTGTGACTATGTGCCTCCTCCTCCCCCCTTGGTCCTCCTGTGGGTATCCCAGGGGACCACACTGGAGCAATGACTTTTCCCTCCCCTCCTCACAGCCACAAAAGCCCCAGAAGGGGGAAGTGGGGAGCACCCCCACACTGCAGCTGGCAACTCCTTGCCAGCCAGAGTGGGGGAGGTGCTACTGTTTGTCATTGCCACATGTGCGCTGAGGGGGGGGGGGACCAGTGTCTGCTGAGCCCTGCCCCCTCCAGCTCGAGTGGGGCTTGGGAAGGTGGCATGCAGCAGCAGGGAAACTGATGACAGCTGCCCAAAGTGCCACTTGGGCACTTTGGGTGGCTGCCATCCGGAGCTGCTTGGCAAGAGTGACAAGGGGATTTTGCCGCTCTTGCCAAGCTGCTTGTTTGTTGTGGGGCTTGCCCTCTGGTGGGTCATGTCATCTGGGTTTGGGCGACACAACAAGCCAGCGTGGGGCAAACTAACCCTACAACAAGCCATGGGTTGTCAGGGTGGCTTTGAAGGCATGGTGGCTTAGTGTGTTGTGCGAAACCAGTAATGTCTCTTTTCTGTCCTCTTATAAAGGGCTTCCAGTTCCCAGATCCAACCTCATCTCCTGTCAAGAAGAAACTGATGGTCCACTTGTCGAGAACTCAGAGAAAGGAGAGAAATTAGCAGGTAGGCAAAATTTCTTTTTGCCTAAATGTCACCCGTTTGAGACACCTGCCAAAGAAACAGCTAGGGAATAGCTGGAGGGACCTTGTCTACTGTGAAAGGGGGAGCTTGTATAAAGGGAGGGGGGAAACTTCTAATAAATACCAAGCAATCATATTGCCCAGAATCACTTGCTGTTATTTCAAGTGGCCCTTAAGTTGTCGATGCCAGGAATCCATTGTGCAAACTTATGCGTATGGAATACTGAAATTCTGTACACGACTCTGATTGTCAGTTCTGCTGATTATCAGAAGCTATTCAGTGTATTTAGGAATTGTATTTGTATTTGTAATTGTAGAGTTGGAAAAAGTGCTGAAAGAGCAGCTAAAATGGGCAACTAAAATGATCAAGGGGCTGGAGCAGCTCCCCTATGAGGAGAGGTTACAACAGCTGGGATCGATTAGCTTAGGAAAAAGGCGAGTGAGGGGAGACATGATAGAGGTGTACAGAATTATGCATCGTGTGGAGAAAGTGGACAGGGAGACATTTTCCTCCCTCTCTCATGCTACTAGAACCCAAAGGGGTCATCCCATGAAGCTGATTGGTGGGAGATTCAGGACAGAGAAAACGAAGGACTTCTTCGCACAGCACAGAGTTAAACTATGGAATTCACTTCCACAAGATGTAATGATGGCAACTACTTTGGATGGCTTTAAAAGGGGATTGGTCAGATTCATGGAGGAGAAGGCTGTCAACCTTCTCCTCCATGAATCCTGATAGCATAGTCCTGATTGGCTCTATGCTACCCCCAGTACCAGAGGCAGTAAGCCTTTGTACACCAGTTGCTGGGGAACATGGGTGGGAGGGTGCTGTTGCACTCATGTCCTGCTTGTGGGTTTCCCGTGGGCAGCTGGTTGGCCACTGAATAGAATGCTGGACTAGATGGACCCTTGGTCTGATCCAGCAGGGCTCTTCTTATTTTCTTATGGAAGTACTTCCTCTTCATTTAGTCAAAACAGCAATTGACTGAGTATGCTACATGATTTGAAGATCCATTCCTCCATGACCATATTTCTCTCTTTCCCCCCTTCAGGTGATGGGAGGTATAAAGAGAGGGAGATGCAGAGAAGAAAAACTGAAGGAAAATGGAAATGGAATGACAGAGCCTTTGCTCCTCACGAGGCTGACTTCCCTGAAATTCCAATACTAGAGGAATGTCCTGAAGGAAGAAATATTCAGAACAGGGAGAACCTGATGGAATGCTCTCAGTATAGAAAGAGCTTTCGTCAGCATATTTCCCTTAAAATACTTCAAAGAATTCACAGAGGTGAGTGTCTGCAGTGTGGAAAGCAATTCAGTAGCAACTCATACCTTAAATTGCATCAAAAATTCTGCAAAGGCAAGAAGCCATATACATATTTGGCATGTAGAAAGAGCTTCCATCAGACCATTTATCCCACATCAAATCCAAACATTTATACAGGCAAGAAGCCCTTTAAGTGTTCTGAGTGTGGAAATAGTTTCAGTTGTAGAAGAAGCCTTAAACTGCATCAAAGAATTCATACAGGGGAGAAGTCATATAAATGCTCTGAGTGTGGAAAGAGTTTCAGTTGGAGAAGAAATCTGAAACTGCATCAAAGTATTCATACAGGGGAGAAGCCATTCAAATGCTCTGAGTGTGGGAAGAGTTTTAATTATAGGAAAGCCCTTAAAGAGCATCATAGCATCCACACCGGTGAGAAACCATATAAATGTTGTGAATGTGGGAAGAGCTTTACTTCTAGTGCACACTTTAGAACACATCAAAGGATCCACAGAGGCGAGAAGCCCCATAAATGCTCTGAGTGTGGAAGGAACTTCATTTGTAGCACGTACCTTAGAACTCATCAATTAACCCACACAGGAGAGAAACCCTATAAATGCTTTGAGTGTGGAAAGGATTTCAGTCAGAGCACACACCTTAACAGACATCAAAGAATTCACACAGGGGAGAAGCCCTACAAATGCTCCGAGTGTGGAAAGAATTTCAGAGATAAGAATACCCTTAAATTGCATCTAAAAATCCACACAGGTGAGAAGCCCTATAAATGCTCTGAGTGCATTTATAGTTTCACTCAGAGCCATATACTTTGTGAGCATCAAAAAATTGATACGGGGAAGAAGCCCTACAAATGCTTGGACTGTGGGAAAAGCTTCATTCGGAGGACCCATTTGAAAAGGCATCAAAGAATTGCTGGTGAGAAGCCCTATAAATGCGAAGAATGTGGAAAGAGCTTCAGTTCTAGTGATTACATTAAAACACATCAAAGAACCCACACAGGAGAGAAGCCTTACAAATGCTCTGTGTGTGGGAAGAGTTTTGGTTATAGCGGAAGCCTTAAATCGCACAAAACAATCCACACTGGTGATAAACCGTATACCGGTAAATGTTCAGAGTGTGGAGAAAGTTTTCGTCATAACACAAGTCTTCAAGTACATCAAATAATTCACACAGGAGAGAAGCCCTATAAATGCTCTGAGTATGGAAAGAGCTTCAGCCGCAACACACACTTTAAAACATCAAAGAATCCACACAGGTGAGAAGCCCTATAAATGCTCTCTGTGTGGAAAGAGCTTCAGCCGTAGTGCACACCTGAAACAACATCAAAGAATTCACACAGGGGAGAAGCCCTATAAATGCTTACAATGTGGAAAGAATTTCAGGGCTAGTTTTAACTTTAAAGAACATCAAAGAATTCACACGGGAGAAGCCTTATAAATGTTCTGAATGTGGAAAAAGTTTCAGTAGTAGTAGGACCCTTAAAAAACACCAATTCACAAAGGCGAGAACCCCTCCAACTATTGAAGCGAATGAATGAGCTTTATCAGAGTATACATCTTAGATTCCATCAAAGAGTACACACACAGAAGAATTCAGTAAATGCCAGCAATGACTGCAATGTGGGAAGATTGACTGGAGCACATCTCTTCATTTTAAAAGGTTCAAACCTAGGTGAAACATATCAATAATTAGAGATTATATTTGACCAATCTTATCTTAGTAGTGAACAGAATTCACACAAGGGGCTTTGTCAGATCTCAAAATGTGGCAGCCACTTCCATCAGCATGGCTGAGTTTGGGCAACAGCTCATTGGGAGCCAACATCTTGCAAAGTGTCCAAGTCTTATGTTCAGGCATTGATGTGGTTGCTTGTGATGAATAAAGTTTGCCTCCCTGTCTGAATGTGAGTCCATATCTCCATGAGGATAGATGCCTGCATGCTGCTAACTGCTCTGGGGATTTTATAAGCAACTAGCTTTTTTTACCCAGCGTTGCATGGGTCGCTATTTTCTTATAGGCACTATTTGTTCGAAATTCCTTAAGGTAGCTGTCCGCTGTTTTGAATCCCTCCATAGGAAAGGTCCCCTGGGACTACATAATGGAATCCCAGCTCCCCCAGGACTACACAGTGAAATCCCTGCTCCCCTCCCAGGACTGCACAATGAAATCCCTGCTCCCCCGGGACTGTACAATCAAATCTCTGTCGTCATCCCCCCTGGGGCTACACAATGAAATCCCTGCCCCCCCCCCCAGGACTACACAACAATGAAATCCCTGCCCCCCCCCACAATGAAATCCCTGTTCTCCCCCCCACCGGGACTACACAATGACATCCCTGCTCTCACCCCCCCCACCGGGACTACACAGCAATGAAATCCCTGCTCTTTCCACCCCCCCAGACTACACAGCAGTCTATATGCCAGTGGAGTGATTTGCATAACCGCTCCTGAATGGCCCCTGAGAACATTCCAAGTGATGCCATTGGCTCTCATCTATTTTGGGCCATATAGGTGCAGCAAGGGTTTTTTGGAGATTTGAACCCACCAGTCTTTGTCCTTGGGTGATGGAGAGTATGCGTGCCAAGTTTGGGGTGGATCCGTCCAACCGTGTAGGAGCCTATGCGACGCACGCAAACGCCCGTATACACCTACCCACCCACAGACAAACTTTCAAATTTATATAGTAGATGGGATTCTGCATTTAAAACTAGTGTCTTGGATATGTTGCTTGAAATCCAGCATCAGGGATATTTTTTGATCGTTCTGTGTTGTCAGCAGTTAGGTGTTTAATTAAATCATATTCTGTTTACTGCTTCATCTGCTCTTTGTTGGGAATCGCTTCATGGCTCCTTCTGGCCTTGTGCATGTAGTATTTCCTCAGACCACTGGATCTCTGGGTAGCTGTTCTTTTTGGCTCTAGTCTCCCATATAAAAGGAACTGGAAGAGACTGCTGGGAGGCTGGGCAGCAGCTTCTGGTTATGCCTTGGTTCCTGTGCCTCGAAGCATCTGCTTTTTGTTTTGTATCTCCCTTAATCCTTCCTCATCGCATATGGCTGGTTGCCCCTAGCTTTCTCCCTCAATCCTGTTCAGAGCAAGTGAGATCAGTGTGTATCTTGAGTAAATACTATGGGTGTAAGCAGATGGGGGGGGGGGAGTCTGTGAGACATAGGAATCTTAATCATGTAATTCATGAAGCAGTTTCCCCAGTTAGAAGTATGGCACATATGGGTGGGGAAATGCAGCATGCTGAGAGTTGTAGGCCTGTTTTCTGTCTAAACTTGCATAAGATTGCGCCTTTATTTAAGACTAGATCAATGATCTGATTCGGTGGTCGCATGCAGACATAACACTAACTTAGGGGTGTGGAACCTTAGGCCCGGAGTCCCAATCCGGCCCTCTGGGATTCCCCAGATGGCCCCGTCCCTTTCCCCTACCACTGATCACTTGGTGGCTTCCTGGCTCTTGTGTAGTTTTTTCTCCATTGTAAAAAACTAAAATGCCTTAGTTGCTAGCAGTAAGAGTATTTTTGGCCCCATGCCTTTTGTCTTCAGCCCTGTGCACCGCTGGAATGCAGCCCCCGAGAGCTTCTCCAAAATGGAATTTGGCCCTCGGGCTGGAAGAGATTCAACACCCCTCCAGTATCAGAGACAGTATGCCTATGTGCTCCAACATGGGCGGGAGGGTGCTGTTGCACTCAGGTCCTGCTTGTGGGTTTCCCATTGGGGGCAGCTGGTTGGCCACTGTGTGAACAGAATGCTGGACTAGATGGACCCTTGGTCTGATCCAGCAGGACTGGCTTGGTGCATGCAGCTCTTAGAGGCCTCGAGTATGGCCCACTGAGGGGATCCAACCTCCTAATTCCGCCCTTGACAGGAATTGTGATGTGCTCTGGAATGACTCCGTGCTCCTTCCTCCCTGTCCCCATTGGGCCCCAACCCACCCACCAAACAGCTGGGTGTTGGGCTGCCCAGAGGATGGCAAGTCATCTCTGCTCACTGTTCTCTCCCACTTAAATGGCGCTCTTCCCCCAACCCAGCTGAGATAAGAAACCATGGTGAACCCAGAGTACACAACCCAACAACAAACCACGGGTTCTCTTCATGGGTTGTTCATGGTTAACAAGTCATGGCTTGTCAGCACAGCTGGGTTCAGACATGATAACCCATGTTTCAACAACAACCCTTGAGTGTGGGCAATTGTGTTGTCTGAACCCAGTCTCCATGTAGCCTTTTAAGGGGGTTGGGCAGGCTACCTTGGGAAGGAGGGCACGAGAAAGTCCAATTCCACCAGCTTAGTTGATCCAGCTTAAATCTGGATTCGACCCCCGCTGTAAATAAATAAATACACATCGATGGATAATATTTCAGTGTTCACTTTGTGCCATCCCCGTGCCAGGTGCTGTGCAGAACTCAGGTGTGCTGCTCATCTAGAGGGCTATGTGAATGCAGTCCTCACTCACAGTCTGAATTCAACCCCAGCCTTTTTCAGGTTCATCCTGGTGGAGGTTGAACCAGGTGCCTTTGGACCAGGGACGACAACCCCAGCCCCTCAAGGTGGAGGAGGGGCCCGAGAATCCCAGAGAAATCCCACCACCAAGGATGCAAAGGATGCTCCTTTTGGTAGCACCTCATGAAGCAGACGCTCCAGTCTACCAAAGTTTCTGTGGTCAGGAGCGTGCCAGTCTTTCAGGCGTGGCAGCTGAAGACACCAGTCCTCATTGATTTATTTTGGATGCAAAACAAACGCACACTTGGCCCCTCTCCTTTCTGTTTCCCTCCCAGCCCAGCAACTGCTGACGAAGAAGGCAACGGCTTTTTCTCATTGGCCGATGATTCCCGCTCAGCTTCCTTGGACGGGCTTCCCGAAACTTTGCAGACAGAAGCGTGGCCAGAGACGGAAAGAAGGGGTGAGGTGAGGGCGTGGGGACATTGAATCCATCCCGAGGGGGCTTCTGCCCCAGGAGAGCCCCTTGTTCCTGCGGGAGGGTGCCTTTCTGCTGGGTGGGGGCTGCCCTCATGAGTACCTCCTGGGGCTAAATCCCCCCCCCCTGCATTTGCAAAGGAGGGAGAACAAGCAGAATTTGCATTCAGACCCAGCCCAATCCTCACCCCGTGGAGAATTAATGGTGGAAGGGGGAATTAATCCACGCAACACCCAGATTTCTGGAAATGCATGGCTGAGAGAGCCCCAAGAGGTCTACCTTGGATCTCCCTAGAAAACAGCGAAATCACAGTCCACTGGCATTGCCAGATGATCCATTGGAGACCCCCCCCATCATCCCTTGTCTTTCTCAGGCATTAGTCAGAACAGGGGGGCAGGTAAGTGTGGGAAGAAACAAAGGCCCCAGAGGAGACTGGCTGCCCTCTCCATTCCCCACTTCCCTTTCTAAAAGCTTCCCTCTCAGCCCCCGTTACCCTTTCTATTATTATTCATTTCTTTCTCTCCATCTTACTAGGAATATAACTGAGTGGAAGTATAAAAATATGTATATGGATTTTATTTAAAAGATTTATAAGCCAGGGTAAGCACTCCCAAAAAATAAATAAAATGCCTCACCCCACAAAAACAAACAAACTTAAAACCTAAAACATCTAAACATACAAAACAGATTAAAAGGAGTTGTTTACTTGCAGAAGGTTTTAACCTGGCACTGGCAGCTGAGAGATTAGCAGCATTGGCAGCAGGCCAAGGTATCTGGGGAGGGATTTCAACAAACAGGGTGCCACCACAGGGAAGGCCCCATTGCTAGTAATCGCTGGCCTAACTTCCGAAGACTGGTGATCTCAGACCTCAGCTGGTGATCTCAGCAGATGGGAAGGTTCACCATACAAGAGGTTAAAGTTGCCATTAGCCACTTGCAGGGTCTCTCGTGCTTTGGTGCCGCACCCCTGAAGCCAGCAACGGGAGACAGGGCCTACCCTAGGCCAGCCTTGTAAATAAACCAATGACTACCCTGCAAATGATAATTAACAATAACCTACTAACAAGGCTAGTAGCCTGTGTTCCTATGCTGCCCACAGAAGAGGGGATATCCCCTTTTCTGTAGCCAGCATGAAAATGCAGGCTACTAGCCTCTTAGACAGAATTGACATTCACCAGCATTGACCTCTCTCTGCAGAGCCAGTCTAGGATTTAAACCTCAATGTGGGGAGTGGCTGGGTAATGTTGGGAGGTCTAGGACTTTTTTCCTTTCTAAACATGCAGAGGATTGCGCTCTTAGTTGCTGATCTCTGCTCACTTGAAAGGCTGTAAAAAAGCACCAGAGCAGAACACACTCCCCCGCCCCCCACTGCAGCTGGCAGCCTTCCTTCCTCCTTACATTCAGTCTTACATTCATCTCCTAAGGATTCGATTCTCTCAACCCCTTAAATTCAGGTCTCCCCCTCCTTGCATAGAACGTTGCCTATAGGAACAGGCAGCTGGGTGCACTCTAGATACTTTTGGACTGCAAGTCCCATCATCCCTGACCTTTGGACATGCTGGCTGGGGCTTGTGGGAGTTTTAGTCCAAAACATCTGGAAGTCCCTAGGATACCTACCCTTGACTGGGCAGCAGCTCTCCAGGATTTCATACTGGAGTCTTTTCCGGTCCTAACTGGAGATGCTGGGAACTGAACCTGGGACCTTCTGCATGCAAAAGCATAAGCTCCACCCACTGAGCTATCACCCTGCATTGACTCACTTTCTCCTGGAGATCTTTGCATTGCAGTGCCCTGAGAGCCCGCAGCTCTCCTAAACTTCGCCTAGGTTGAAAAATCTACCCTCTCCCACTACCAGAGGGGGAGGAGGAAAGCGAGACAAAAAAAGAACCTTAGATAAAATTTGCATGCCTATTTCCCAAAGGTTTTGGCCACTCTAGGAATCACAGTTCTCTCTACTTAACCCCTTGTATTCTCTCACAGAAGGAGAGATAAGTATTTTATTTTATATATATATATATACAGTGCTTTTTTTCTGGAGAAAAAGGTACCGGAACTCTTGGATTACATTTCCTTGGGAGTAGATGGCGATTAAATTGTAATGCAATTAATAGAAGAAAAGGTGCTGGAACTCAGTTCCGGTGAGTTCCACCAGAAAAAAAGCCCTGTATATATATATATATATATATATATATATATATTCCGACTCCTCAGCCAAAAAGTCTCCCAGAGCAGCTTACATGCAATCAGTAAAACAAGATAGTCCCTGCTCGCAGGCTTTTGTTCTAAAAAGACACAACACACAAGGAAAACGGGATGAGAAGGGAAGAGGAAAAAAAGTAGAATTTCAACAGGGCTAGTGGAATGGCTCTGCTTCCTCTCTCATCTCTCTTAGAGCTGGCTGGAATGGCAGCTGGTGGTGACAGTTGAGCGAGAAGGAGCCTTCATGAGGGAGGCCTTTCAGCAGGGATCGTGGAATGGCCCTGCTTCCCCTCTCATCTCCCATGCAACAGCCAGCTGCAGGCTCAAATCCCCCACTTGGCCTGGGTGATCTGCAGCCAGTCACTTTTTCTCAACCTAAGCTACCTCACAGAGTTGTAAGGATAAAAGCGGTGGGGTGGGGGCACCATGTATGTCGCCTTTAGCTCCTTAGAGGAAAGGCAGAATACAACTTTAATAAATAAAATATTATTATTACGTTTATATTCCCCCTTGCCTTTGAAATAGGCAGTATGCCTAAGTACTCCCGTTGCTGGGGAACATGGGCGGGGCGGTGCTGTTGCACTCATGTCCTGCTTGTGGGATCCCTTGGGCAGCTGGTTGCCACTGTGTGAACAGAATGCTGGACTCGATGGACTGTGGCTTATGCTGGCTCAGCTTGTCTGAGTGTGGAAAGCTAAGCAGGGTCAGGCCTGGTTATTACTTGGATGGGAGACCCCTCCTCTAGTTTCCTGCATTGAGCAGGGGGTTGGACTCGATAGCCTTGTTAGGCTCCTTCCAACTCTATGATCTATGAAATCTATGAAACCCTTGGTCTGATCCAGCAGGGCTCTTCTTATGTTCTTAAATGGGCTTTCCTAGGCTGGCTACCAACATATTAAAATAAAATACAAAGTATAAACACACCAACGTTAAAAACTACATAGTAATAGAGCACGTAAAGTGATATAAAATACATTTCAGAAGAAGTCAAACTGTTATAATACTGTTATATAATTGTTATAAGACTCAAATGGTTATAATGTTTGCTGAAGGCTGCAACATTTTTTGACACAATCCTATGCATGTTTAGACAAAAAAAGGTCCTACTACTTAGACAGGACTTTTTTCTGTCTAAATGTGCATAGGATTGTACCCTCCCTTATTTGTTTAATCAGTTAGATCAGGGATAGGCAGCCTGCGGCCCTCGGCCTAATTTCAAAAACCCTCTATGTGTGAGCAGTTCAGGCCTCTAGCAAGAGCAAACTGTCCCTTCCCTGGCAAGTCAACTGTGTGGGAAGGGAGAGAGACAAAAAAAAAAAGAGAGAGGGTGGCAGAAAGAGAAAAGGGGAGACCCTTTTGGCTTCAGCCCTGCCCACCACTGCCATGTGGGCTATGACAAATCACCCATGAGGTAATGTGGCCCCCAACAGAAAAAAAAAGTTTCCCCACACCTACGTTACATTCATCCATTAAAAACCTTTTGATCAACCAAAAGTGTGGCCCAATTAATCACCCAGATTTTTTTTAATGCTAATGATTTTTTATTTTATTTATTTATATATTATATTTATACCCCGCCTTTTTTCCTGCAAGGAACCCAAGGTGGCTTACATAATCCTCCTCCTCTCCATTTTATCCTCACAACAACCCTGTGAGGTAGGTTAGGCTGAGAGTCAGTGACTGGCCCAAAGTCACCCAGTGAGTCATGGCCGAGTGGGGACTTGAACCTGGATCTACATTAATGGTGCAATCCTATGCATGTTTAGCCTGAAAAAAGTCCTACAACTCCCAGCATGCCCCAGCCAGCCATGACTGGCTGGGGAATGCTGGGAGTTGTAGGACTTTTTTTCTGACTAAACATGCATTGGACTGTGCCCTAAATTACAAAAACTGTGGGTGGCAGGCACCGTGGTGGAAGAGAAAGTCTGACTTTCTCACATGCAGGGGTGGACATTTTTCTTCTAGGGTGGCCATACATCTTTCTTTTCTTTTTTTTTTAGAGAGGACAGTCCTCTCTTTTAAGGGCGAATCCCTTCAAAGAGAGGACTGTACAATCCTATGTATGTTTACATAGAAAAATGTCCTACAACTCACAAGTCTAATCCAAGTCCGGTTTAAAGATAAAGAACCATAAGAAAGGATCAGGCTTGTGCCTTGAAGTTGCCCATCAACAGCTAGCACCCAGAAAACAAACCGAACAGGCAGCCACACTATGGTGAGGTGTGCTGTATGTTTATTTAAACTATACTCATTATTTCTAAATTTGAGGCTAGACCTATAATCATATGCAACTTTTATGCGAATCAGAGTCCGATTTTGTCCTCATAGGAAGGTAAGAAACTGCCTTATACTGAGTCAGGCCCTTGGTCCATCTAGCCCAGTATTGTTGACACTGACTGGACCTGGGATCTTCTGCATGCAAAGCAGGGGCTCTACCGATGAACCATGGATACCAGGAGAAAGCGTTGCCGCGGAAGAGGCCACTGCTCCATACCGGCCACCCTCTTTCCCAGGAACCTGCTTTGTGAGGACAAAAGACCGACCAGGATGGGATTTGAACCCACGCGTGCACAGCACAATGGATTTCAAGTCCGTCGTCTTCGCCACTCGTCCACCTCGCCACTCCTGTTTTTGGGTGATGGATTTCCTCTTTTTGGGTGATGTGTAAATGTGCACCCTGGAGTCTTCTGAGATGGGTGCCTTTGCCAGGGCTTGTGGGGGCATAACCTATGAACAAGCAGGCTTGATTTTCTTCAGCAGTGTTGGCTTATTGATATTTTGCAGATTTATGCATGCAGGGGACTAAATATACCAGCTGTATAATGCAGGGAAGGGATTATATTCCACATAATTTGGAATACAGGCAGTCCCCAGGTTACAAATGAGTTCCGTTCTTAAGAATGTCTTTAAGTCGAATGTGTATGTAAGTCGGAACAACATAGCGTTAAAATCGGTATTTATGCAAATTGCGTAAATTACGCCAATTGTGTAGTATACTATGCTATGTAAACAACATAGCGCTGGGGAACCCAAGTCCGCTCTTAAGTATGGGTTGTCTGTAAGTCGGACGTTCTTAACTTGGGGACTGCCTGTATATGACAGATACAACCATACCAATCCCCTTTTCTTTTGTCCAGTGCTCTCTAACCCTTATGCCGGAAGAAGGGCAAAACCGCTTTTGTCATCTGTATTCCATCATCGTACCCTCTGTTCTCGGTTGTTGCGGTGGTTTATATAAGTTATTTCTAGGCCAAATACAAAAGAACAACACAACAACAAAAACAAAGCATTGCCAAGAAGCTTTTTAAAACATTACTTTTCTATACTGCCCATTAGGCAAAGTTCTCTGGACAGTCCACAAAATGAACTCAGGTTATCTTCAGTTCCTCAGTTATCAGGGGTGGGCGACTTACTTTGGCCCCAGGGACCGCATGCAGTGTCTGGTGGCAGGTTGGGGGCCACAAGTCTTCCCCCCCCCAGACACACACATCACAAAGCCAAACTACATGGATTCAGATTGGGACCACTGCATTCCACTGTTTTTTTCGAATCCCCCCTTCCTGTGAGAGTGCGGGCGCGCGCGCGCGCGTGTGTGTGTATAGGGGGAGGTTTACAAGAAAAGAAAAAGCTGCCATTGATATCAATGGATATTTTTCCCTTTTAAAATTTTTTCTCACGGGTGCGGGGAATTTCAGGAAAAAATGTGTGTGTGGGTTTTAACCCTCCCCTCCAGGAGCGTGGTGGTCTAAATCCAAATTGGGGCCACGTGCGCTTACACTAGAGTAAGAGAGAGAGATGCCTCAACTACACGCTACGCGTTTCACGCGACGTGTAGTTTGTCCCTCGACGCACAGGGTTTAAACCTCCCTTCCCTACCCGCTGAGATGGGATCGCTAGCGGGGGTGGAGAGAGACTTTAACTTCACGCACCCCTGCGATCCAAACAGAAATAACTACTAGCTGGGGAAACAGCAATTTTTGGCAGCAAAAGAATCACCGGGGATGTGGGGTGGTTAAAGGCTTTCCTTTCCCGCCCTAGAGATCCCCTTCAAGATTGCTATTAGAGGCCGGATCCGGCGATCCGGGCTGCATCAGGATCGTCTGGGAGAGGAAGCTTCTTCACCTGCCCCAGTAACTCCTGGGAGTGCTAACAGCAGCGCCAAAACACATCTTTCGCCCGCTGCGGGGAAACTTGGGCGAAGCTCTTTTCTCCCTGCCCCAAGTTTCTGCGTAAGTCACTGTTGAATGCATGCCTTCTGACTGAAACAACACTATCCCTGACCCTGAGCAGTGATTCACACAAAGATGCAGAGGGTAGCTTTCCCTACAGGTGATCTATTCTGCTCTGTGTGCGCGCGCATTGGGAGTGATTAATTCAACTAATGATGAGGTTTATTGGAAAGAACCGTGTCCAGAACAGTTAATCCCACAGATATGCAACAGGCAGTCTCCTCTAGAGTGGTTAATTCTGCAGTGCATGTCTCTACATTGGGAATGACTGAGTGAGAGTGAGTCCATCATACTTGATGCAAGCACTTGCCCCTTAATGGAGGCTAATTGGAAAGAGGCAACCAAGCCCAGATCAGCAAAGCATACAGAGATACAATGGGCGGTCTCCCCTGAGTGTGGTAATTTTATCAGCTCAGGTACAAATTAGTATGTACACACCAGGGCTGGCATCAAGGGTAGGCATGGTTGGGCACCTGCCAAGGGCCCACACCACAGCAGGAGCCCATGACAAGAGGCTCTTGTAGTTGCTCCTCCTCTTCACGATGGCAACTTGCTTGTTCCCCTACCTCTCGCTCCGGCCCAGTGGTGGTGAGAAGGAAAAGCAGTAGATACCACCGCCTCCTTGCTCATTGACTCTCATGTGACATCACTTCCTGTGATATGGTAAGCTGCATTTGGGGTCCTTCTGCCTAAGACCCTGGAGAGCTGTTGCCAGCCCATGTAGGCAATACTGAGCTGGAGGATCCAATGGGCTGACTTGAAATAAGGCAGCTTCCCATGGACAGCCCTGATTTGACACCTTGGCTTGCAAGTTTACTATCTACAGTGGGTTTTCCACTTCCAGCCTCTCCAGCAATTTCCACCCTGGCAATTGCAGTCCTTCTCCCCGAAGCAGTTTTCACGCTACACCCCAGGAAAACTCCCACAATTGCTCCAAGACTGTGAACTCCAAAAAGAAGCCTCTCACCAGGAATTGGGGGGGGGGGGGGAGAGAGACTTCATAGAAAATGTCTATGTGCAACTCTTGACTTTCCTATCTCTATGGTGTCTGGCTTAGTTTCCTACTCACACTCTCTAGTCTAGGCACTTAAGTTCTCTGTGTTTAACCCTTTCAGCTTTTCTCAGCCAAGCCACTTCCTCTGATACTAGTGGGTGTTTCTATTCAGTTATGCTGTACATTATTAGTGGGCTCTGCAAAACAGGAAAGTTGCAGTCTAGTGCATCTTTACTTGGCAGTAGGCCCCACTTGCTTCTGAACAAAGAGGCACAGGACTGGGTCACAAAACATCCAGTGATGCAGAAATAGCTTTTATTCCCATTTTACAGATGAGAAATAAATTTCCATATAGAAAAGCTTTATAATCTGGATCTTGCCTTTGCCATGAACTCATTCTGTGGCCTTAGGCAAGCCACTCTCCCTGATCCTCAGTCCTATTCCCCTGCACCTTCCCGGCAATATGAGAGATAATAAGACTGCCTGATTTAACGGGATTGTTGTGAACGACATGTTCTGAACATTTGACAATGATATATAAATGTTTATTATTCATTTTCATTTCATTCATTTATTTCATTTCTATACAGCCGAAGCTCTCTGGGCAGTTCACAATAGTTTATACATAAAAACAACAATAAAAGCATACAAAATAGTTTAAAAGATTAAAAACCAAATTTAAAAACACAATTTAAAATAACAATCCAAAAGCTAATAAAACTGAGCCTACAGGTGACAATCCCCCCCCCCCCGTGCTATTCCAAGCTCCTAACTATTAAATGCCTTGGCATAGAGGGAAGTCTTGACCTGGCGCCGAAAAGATAGTAAGGTTGGCGTCAGACGGGTCTCAGTGGGGAGCTTATTCCATAATTGGGGGGCTACCACTGAGAAGGCATATTAGCAGTAGCATTCCCATTTTCCAGATGGGAGCTGAGTTTCCATACGGAGAAGTTTATAAATAAATGCCCCGTGACAGGCTGAAAGGTTTAAATCAGAGGGCAGTATCCAATGTGACATGACCGCTAATGTAAATAACTTTGCACTAGTGTAAAGGACTTCTAATGCAACGGCAATAGCATTAGCTGGTGTGACAAGTTTTCTGGGGAATCCCATCACATCAGCTAATACTGTTAGTGCTGCGATAGAAGTAGTTACGCTCATGTCACATTAGATACTGCCCGGACCCTGAACCGCTTGTGACACACACCCTGACCCACATCAGGGCCTGCTCCAGGTTTTTGAGGGCCTTTGGGCAAGACCCCCTCAATGGGCCCCCTCCCTCAGTGAGTCAACCTTCTCCCTGCCATTGTCACCAGCTGCTCTTGCTCCTCCTCCTCCTCTTTCTCATCATTGCTAACACTTGCTTGTTAGACAGGCAGAGAGCCAAGAAGCGGCATCTGGTGCTCCTCCTTCTCACCACCACTGTTGTCTGGGCCAGAGGGAGAGGCAAGTGAACAAGCAGGTTGAAAAAGTAAAGAGTGAGCAAGTCCAGGGGGCTCTTGTCAGTGGTCCCCTGCTGGGGTGTGGGCCCTTGGCAGGTGCCCGACCATGCCTACCCTTGACGCCGGCCCTGCTGTACACACTAATCTGGGAGTAAGCGCCACTGAACTCAATGGGACTTACTTCTGTGTAGACACGTGGTCCCCTGCTGGGGTGTGGGCCCTCGGCAGGTGCCTAACCATGCCTACCTTTGATACCAGGCCTGGCCTACACCATGCTTACCTGCACACTGTTTGTTTATTACATTTTTATTCCACCCATCTTCCAAGGAGGTCTGAGTAGCACATATGCTGCTTCCGATCCTAATAACAACCTTGGAAGGTGGGTTAGGCTGAGATGTAGTGTGTAGCCCAGGGTCAACTAATTTATTTACAGCATTTGTATCCATATCTGGACAGATTCCGGAGTGGTGAATAATAAAAAGATAAAAAACGATAAAAGAATAAAAACAATGTATTAAAAACAGGATAACATTAGAACCGTGGCTGGTCAGCATGGAAGGCTTCCTGCAACAAAGACGTCTTCAGAAGGCGCCGAAAAACAATACAGTGTCCGAGCTTGCCTGATCTCCAGAGGCAGGGAGTTCCATAGAAGTGGAGCCACCACACTGAAGGCTCTTCTCCTGGTGGACTCCAGTCGGGCCATAGGTCCATGTGGACCACCAGGAGAATGTCCTCCGATGACCGGATTGACCGGGCAGGTTGGTAAGGAAGAAGGCACTCTCAAGTATCCTGGTCCCTAGTTTTTTCAGGCTTTGTACACTAGTACCAGAACCTTAAACCTGGCCTGGTAGCAAATAGGCAGCCGGTGCAGTTCCATCAGCAAAGGAGTTGCATGCTGAAAAGGGGCAGCTCCAAACAACAGCTGAGCTGCTGCATTCTGCACTAGCTCCAGCTTCTGCAGCAGCCTTAAGGGCAGCCCCACATGGCAGTAATCCGATCTTGAGCTTACTGGTGCCTTTATCACTGGCCAAGCTATCCCTGTCCAGGAGAGGCCATGGCTGGCAAACCAACTGAAGGTGGTAAAAGGCACTCTGAGCTGCCACAGTCACTTGGGACTCCAGTGACAGTGATGGATTTTGGAGTACCCCCAGATTATGAACCTGATCTTTCAGAGGGTGTGCAACCCCAACCAGAACATACAATGAGCCTATCTCCCAGATTCGGGAACCGCTCACCCACAGGGCTTTTAAGAACTCTTAAAAGTTACTCAGTCTTATTCTCCCCCATACTGCAAGTGGGGTGACTGAGGCTGAGAGAGGGTAGCTTGCATAAGACTACCCAGTGACATTCGCACTTGAGGCTTCCTGATTCATGGCTCCCTTTCTTAGCCACTGTGCTTCATTATCTGCTTATCAAAGAGCTTTAATGTATCAAGGCAATTATAGATCACTGGATGTAAATGGCTAACAAAGGGAATTCATTTATCAGTCTTTTCTCCATGAACCCAGTTCCATTCGTAAAATGGGCAGAAAAGCGTTTTGTTCATCACGGTACTCCACAAGTTGTGCCAGCCTGCTGCTGCTGTAGGGGCTCCCCAGGCATGTTTAGGCAAAGGAAAACCCTACAATTCCAAGCATTCCCCAGCCAGAATGGCTAGCTGGGGAATGCTGGGAGTTGTAGGACTTTTTTCTGCTTGAATATGCAGCATAGGGCTGCGCCCTAAATGATTTAAATCGGCATTGGATCCGACAGATCAGATTCAGAAGCAGCGTGCTGCAGAATACCAAATGTGGAGGGGGGGGGGCAACCTGACAGCATGAATGCGTGTGTGTGTGTGTGTGGGTCGCCTTCGAATCGCGCCTATCCCACTGCATTCAGTGGGGCATACTCCCCAGTCGGGGTCCACAGAACTGCAGAGAGATACGCAGCACTTTCCCCCCAATTGGTCCTCTAATGGTTAAACCAGCAACCGAGCTCTGATTCTTAGAGAGGCAGGAAATGGGGGGGGGGGGGGACTCAATAGGGGCTGCACTTTCCTGTCCCACCGAGCTGGGAAGTGGACCCTGGCCTTGTGAGTTTCTTCTTTGGAGGGGGGGGGGGGAGAGAAAAGAGAGCAGGATTAATCTGGCGCGTGGATCGGGGAAGGCAGCAAAGGTGCAAAATGGGGGCGTGGGGAGGAGCGGTGCGGGGGGTGGAGCCAGGATGGCCGAGAAGAAGAGGGGCATGGCATGGCATGGCAGGTCAGGATCAGACCCGCAGTCCTTCTAGCCCAGCGGTCTCTTTGCAGCCAGGGGCGCCTCTGGGAAACTCCCCAGCAGGCCTGGCAGAACGGGAACGGGCCTCTCCTCGAGTTGCTCCCCAGCAGCAGCCTGGGAGCCGCTGCCTCTCTCAACACGGAGGGTCCCCTATAGCCATCATCGCTAGCAACCCCTGGCAGTCCTGTTCTCCTTGATGCATTGGTCCAATGCCCTGCTAAAGCCACCTAAGTCCATGATCCTCATGGCCACATCCTGTGGCAACTGGATTCCCTAAATTCATGATGCACTGTGTGAAGAAGTTCTTTCTTTTGTCTGAGCCTCCTGGCAATCAAAGTATACCAGCTTTCCTGAACCTGGTGCTCTTCCAGACAGTTTTGAACTTCAACGCCCGTCAGGAATGCTGGGAGTTGAAGGCCAAAACATCTGGGGGTGGGGAACCATGTTGGGGAAGGTTGAGGTAGACTGTGCTTATAACTGGAGGTTCCATTTATGTGTTGTGCCTTAGAGCAGTGGATGGCGCTATCCTCCCAAGAATTTATCTGGATTTTTACAAAGCTGGCTAAGCCTAGCAACCAGCATCACCTCTTGTGGTAGTAAACTCATATGCATAGGTGTGTCTGTGTTTGTAAATAAGTGAATGATCAAACAGAGAGGGTTAGGACTTTATTTAAAGGTATTGTCTTCCACCTCCACCAGTAACTCAGGTGAGATTTCAAATTTCATTTATTACATTTCTATACTGCCCAATAGCTCAAGCTCTCTGGGCAGTTTACCTAGAATAAAAACCTTTAAAATACCGTAGTGTACATAATATAAAAACCATTTACATACAAACATATAAACAGACAACACACACACACACACACACACAGTTATATCTATATAAACAAGTATAACAATTAACAATAAGAAATCCCAGGACTTAATTAAAAACCTTTTCATATGTTACCAAATGAATGTTGAGAGCTGAGTGGACAGTTTTCAAAAGGTTGAGAATGGAAGAATGCTAAGAAGTGTGATTTGTGCAAGGCAGGGTTTTAAAAAAAAAATCAAAAAAAATCAAAGGGCTAAATACAAATTAAGTGTTAAAGTTCAGATTAAGTCCTTGGGTTGTTAACAGTGTTAACGTCTGGAGATCCAGAAGTTCAGTCTCTTTCTTTGACTATCCCCAGATTTGATGGTTATTCTGTAGGAAACATTTGCAAGTCAGAGAGGTTGTGGCCATCAGAATTAAAATGTTTTGAGATGGGTTGTTTGACTTTTGTTGGTCAAGATTTCTGGTTTCTAAATTGTGTACGGAGATCTGTTGTTGTTTTTCCAACATACAAGATGTCACAACCAGGATGCTTGTATTCAGTAAGGTATATTAATTGGAGCTGTAAGTGGTGCTCCCGTTTAATGAAATTGCACTTACCAGTTGTCCGGCTTTTAAAAGTAGTTGCTTCTCAGTCTAAGGGATGTGAAGGTGACACAATTGCACACTGCTTATGACTGTGAAAAATTAACAGCTGGCCATGCCCTCTTCCAGGATTTTCCATTACATTCCTCTCCCCACCTCCATTTTTAGTTTTTCTTTTGCAACTGACACTCAATATTCCATGGCTACTGAGGGTGCTCCATTCTCTTTGGGCTGATTTTGGAAGTGAGGTCGTTTATTTATTTATTTAATTAATTTCTATCACACCTTTCCACCACAAAAAAAGACATTCATACACACACACACACACACACACACACACGGCACTCAAGGCAGCTAACAATAAATCCAGATCAACAAAACCTTAATTAAAATATAGCATGAAAATAAATAATTTGTTAAAAAGGTTTTCCTTTAAAAATATTTTTTGTACTTCTGCAAATCTTGGTTTCCACTGAGCATGCTGATTGTTTCTTGTTTCTCGATGGCCCTGTTTTGGCTTCAGTCCTGTCGGCACTTCCTGCTTGAATTTGCTGTTTGAGTAGGTGATAAGACCAACCAACTGGGCTCTGTGGACATCTCCTTTAAGTGATATACAGAGTGTTGTCTCCTGGAGACAGTGACTGGATCCCATTGTCTGTGGTGACTTGTCTGTTCCTGGACCCCAGTATCAAGCCCATACACAGGAGTAATGGTTAGAGTGCTGGACTAGGAACAGAGAGACCCAGGTTCAAATTTCCACTCAACCATAAAGCTCAATGAATGTCCTTGAGTCAGTCACTCTTGATCTCTCCCGATGTTGTTGTGAATATAAAATGAAAAGGAGCCATATACGTTGCCTTTTGCTCCTTGGAAGAAAGGTGGGATTAAAGAGGCATGGAGATTAGGGCAAGTTGCAAACATTTTCCAGGATTCTAAAATCTTGGGAGAGCCTCCATGGAAAGAGAAGGTTTTCCTTTACAAATAGCTGCCTTCCATGTGTAGATAGCAATGAGAATGGTGTGTGTGTGTGTGTGTGTGGGAGTTCATAAAATCAGAACATGTGTGTACATAGCAAGAGAGGCAACAGATGGCACCTGTTTAGTTGCTAGCTTGCTTCTTTGTTATTTTAAACATACCGTCATGATCATTATATTTTCACATTGTAAAAATTAAGGCTTTTTTTTTTTTTTGCTGAAGTCTAGAGGCTAGGAGAGATGTTAAATTTGAATTTTGTGAATAACCAGTAAATAGGATACATTTCATCAAGTTTAGCTCTGTGGTTTCTTTCATAGAATCATAGAAAGGTAGAGTTGGAAGGGGCCTACAAGGCCATCGAGTCCAACCCCCTGCTCAATGCAGGAATCCAGGTCAAAGCATCCCTGACAGATGGCTGTCCAGCTGCACCGTGAATGGCTCCAGAGTGGGAGAGCCCACCACCTCCCTAGGTAGTTGGTTCCATTGTCTTATTGCTCTAACAGTCAGGAAATTTTTCAGCCGGAATCTGTCTTCCTGTAACTTGAGGCCATTATTCCGTGTCCTGCAAACTGGGATGACCGAGATCTTTGCCCTCCTCTGTGTGACATCCCTTCAAATACTGGAAGAGTGCGATCATATCTCCCCTCAGTCTCCTCTTCTGAAGGCTAAACATAGAATCATAGAAAAGTAGAGTTGGAAGGGGCCTACAAGGCCATCGAGTCCAACCCCCTGCTCAATGCAGGAATCCAGATCAAAGCATCTCTGACAGATGTCTGTCCAGCCGCACCTTGAATGCCTCCAGACTGGGAGAGCCCACCACCTCCCTAGGTAGTTGATTCCATTGTCTTATTGCTCTGACAGTCAGGAAATTTTTCCTGATGTTTAGGTGGAATCTAGGTTCCTGTAACTTGAGCCCATTATTCCGTGTCCTGCAAACTGGGATGATCGAGAAGAGATCTTTGCCCTCCTCTGTGTGACATCCCTTCAAATACTGGAAGAGTGCGATCATATCTCCCCTCAGTCTCCTCTTCTGAAGGCTAAACATGCCCAGTTCTTTCAGTCTCTCCTCATAGGGCCTTGTCTCCAGTCCCTTTATCATCCTTGTTGCCCTCCTCTGAACCCTCTCCAGTTTGTCTATGTCCTTCTTAAAGTGAGGTGCCCAGAACTGGACGCAGTACTCAAGATGAGGCCTAACCAGTGCCGAGTAAAGGGGAATTATCACTTCCCGCGATTTGGAAGCTATACTTCTATTAATACAGCCCAAAATTGCATTTGCCTTCTTTGCAGCCACGTCGCATTGCTGGCTCATATTCAGTTTGTGATCTACCACAATTCCAAGATCCTTCTCACTTGTAGTATTGTTGAGCCAAGTGTCCCCCAAGAACATGCCCAGTTCTTTCAGTCTCTCCTCATAGGGCCTTGTTTCCAGTCCCTTTATCATCCTTGTTGCCCTCCTCTGAACCCTCTCCAGTTTGTCTATGTCCTTCTTAAAGTGAGGTGCCCAGAACTGGACGCAGTACTCAAGATGAGGTCTAACCAGTGCCGAGTAAAGGGGAATGATCACTTCACGCAATTTGGAAGCTATACTTCTATTAATGCAGCCCAAAATAGCATTTGCCTTCTTTGCAGCCACATCGCATTGCTGTTAAGTCAATTAGGTGTTAAGTAGCCCGGTCCATTCAAGTCAGTGGGATCTTCTTATATTCAGGGGTGGGGAACCTCAGTTCTGGGGGCTAAATGCAGCCCTCCTGGGGTCCCAGTTCAGCACTCCAGGATTCCTCAGATGGCCATGCCCCCTTCCACGGCTCCACCGCCTTTCCCTCAACCACCGATCCTTGGGTGGTTTCTGGCTTTTAGGCAGTTTCCCCCATTATAAAAGGTTGGAATGCCTTTCCTAAGGCTAGTGGCAGTAAGAGATTTAAGCTAAAATATGCTGGTATTTTCTGTATTTTTGGTCCCACTCCTTTGGCCCCCCCTCTACCACTGGAATGCAGTCCTGGAGTGCTTCTCTGAAATCGAATTTGACCCTCAGGCTGAAAGAAGTTCCCCACCCCTGACATAAGTCAAGCATGCCCGATGCAGTTATCCTGGCAGTCTAGAAGGGTAGCAGGAAATTGTCAACTAAAGTGTGAGGTAATTTTGAGGGATGAGGGAGTCACTCTGCCTGACAGATAGATCATTGATCACTAATGAAGAGAGGAACAAGGTATTTGACTCATGAAAGAATATTGTGAGATTGGGCTCTGTACATACTGGTACTGAGGATTTTGATTCTCTATTCTGAATTGATTTATTAGTATTATTATACCATTGTTAAAAAAATTACCGTATTTTTCCGTCTATAAGACGCCCCCATGTATAAGACACCCCCCCACTGGGCAGTTTTGCAACCGCACAGTTCTCTCCTTGGCTTACTTCCATATATAAGACGACCCTCAATTTTTAGTCTAGCGATTTTAGGAAAAAGTATAGTCTTATACATGGAAAAATACTGTATTGCACAACCTCTGATTTCATGAACCTAGGAAGAAGCAAGCTAAGAACTGTCATCAGTGGTGATTATGGGTATCCATTTTCACAGTCATCTTTTTAATAACAATCACAAAGAGCTGTGTATTACATGTGGACCCAGAGCAAGAGTCCTGCTTGTTACATAGACTACATATCTTCAACTCCAAATTGATGAGATTTTAAAGTAGAATGGCTCATGTAAACAGTGTACTCAGTCAATAACAAGTGTAATTTTCTCTTCAGATCTTTTACATCAACCAGTCAGTTTCTTGAATTTATTGTTTTTGGGTGTTTGTTTTTTTAAAATCTAAAGGCTACTGTAGCACAGCGTTTCTCAAACTGTGGGCCAGGGGACTACCAGTGGGCCTCAGTCCACATTAAGGTGGGCCTCAGTTTCTTGAATTTATTGTTCCTTCATTTTGTTCTCTTATACTGTATTACTGCATTTCTCAAATCCTGGGCATGGACCACCAGTGGACCTTAGTCCATCTCAGGTGGGCCTCAGTTTCTTGAATGTATTGTTACTTTCTTTTGTCTCAAGTATAGTGTGTACAGTATTTCTGAAATTGTGGGCTGGGAACCACCATTGGGGCCTAGGGTGGGCTTCAGGCCTCGGGTGGGCTTCAGTGCCTCAGCCCACCCAGTGTTTCCCCACTTGCCTGTCCTGCCCCACGGCTGCAGTGGCCTTTTGTTTGGACTGATGCCAGCACCAGCAGCTCCCCCTCATTCACAGTAGTGTGGGAGTTGTGGTCAGAGGGTGAGGCTGAGGCCTGCAAAGTTGATGGGGAGGAAAGAAAAGGAAAAAGAGGAAACAGACAATGGAAGGACAGAGCGGCTAGCTGAGTGTGAGAGAAGAAGGAGAAAGATCTGGATGGAAAAGGGGCCGATGGACTGAGGGAAAGGAGAAGAACCCGGGGCTTCAACTCTGCCCTCTGGCCCTTTTGCACCACACATCCCCATGCCACTCTTCCTTCCTTTTCTCCCACTCCATCTCCTGCCAAGTCAGGAAGCCTCTCCTGACTGATTCCACAGTGATGGCCACTTTTTCCACCTCAGGGGAACAACCTGGCATTGGGCAGTGGTGCTGGGAAGTGGAGGGCTGGTGTGTGTGTATTCCCACGTGGTTGGTGGTGGGAAGAAAGAAAAGGAAAAAGAGGAAACAGACAATGGAAGGACAGAGCGGCTAGCTGAGTGTGAGAGAAGAAGGAGAAAGATCTGGATGGAAAAGGGGCCGATGGACTGAGGGAAAGGAGAAGAACCCGGGGCTTCAACTCTGCCCTCTGGCCCTTTTGCACCACACATCCCCATGCCACTCTTCCTTCCTTTTCTCCCACTCCATCTCCTGCCAAGTCAGGAAGCCTCTCCTGACTGATTCCACAGTGATGGCCACTTTTTCCACCTCAGGGGAACAACCTGGCATTGGGCAGTGGTGCTGGGAAGTGGAGGGCTGGTGTGTGTGTATTCCCACGTGGTTGGTGGTGGGAAGAAAGTGGAATTGGATAAAGGTGGCCGAGAGGCAGAGATGTTTGGGAGGGAGGACGGGAAGGAAGGTCTCCTCTGAGGGAAAAGGGCCAGAAGAGGCACTGAAAGAAATTAGAAAGAGATGAATGGATAATAAATACTACTACTAACTACTACTACTACTACTACAACTACTACACTGGGAATAGAGAGGAAGGGGATAAGAGAGGGAAACTGTTATAGGAGGAGGAAGTTGGTGTGAAAGGAGCAGTGGGGAGGGATGAAAGATGTTCACTGTGAGAGGAAATAGGGTACAAGACAAACATGAAAGAAGAAGGGGAGAAGATATGTCAGGTGAGTAAAAATAGTTTGAGAGGCATGTGGTTGGCTGAGGGAAAGCAAAAAGCCTTCTCCGCTTATAGCCTTCGGATCAGTGAATTCTCCCCTAAAGTGGGGAGGCTGAGTGAGTCACAATATATCTGGAGCCAATGTCTGTCCTTAGTTCAAGGAAAGCTGAACTATGGAACTCCCTGCCACAAGGATAATGCTGTGGCAAACTATTTACTAATTTCCAAGGAGTGATTAGATATCAATAGAAAATGATGTCAGTAATCGCCAGCCGATTATTACAAACTCCACCTCCGTTCACCACCATTTTGTGACTGGCTCTCCCCAGCACTGCCATTTTGTGATTGGTGGGCCTCAGTAATTTTCAGCTTTCTCAAGTGGGTCCAGAGGTAGAAAGTTTGAGAAACCTTCCAGCATATCCCAAAGATTACTGTAAGATTCTACTATAAGACATACATATATATATGTAAAAGACCGCAGCCGGTCCTATGCGCGGGTTCGGGGAGGAAGGGGTTAACCGGAGCTAAAACCCTTCTTACACGGCTCTCAGGCACTTAAAATGAAACCGCGACCAATTTTGACAGTGGAATAGCGAATGAATGAACTTACTACACTGTTTATGGATACTAAACAGGTTTAATGAGGCGTATCAAAACAAACAGATAGCGTTAACAAGGCGCACATGCCTCCAATCACCTTTGCAGAGCCGAGCAGAGACAGAGCAATACAAGGGTTACCTTAAGTGAACCAAGTTCCTCGAAAGCTGCAGCTTGTCGGCTATCGGAGTTCCAGCTTATTCACCGGGAGCTTCCCGGGGTTGAGTCTTTGAGTCTGGACCAGAGCCCTGGACGTCCGTGCAGCCTTGCACCCACCGACCAACAACCACGGGGTTTGGAGACTCACCTTTACCTCCTGCCTCACTCCCCCCTCACTCCTTGCTCCCCCTCCCTTCCTACCTTCAGGGGAAACTGGTTTTTCCAGCCTGCCTTCCTTGCGCCCTTAGATACTTGGCGGTACTTGGCAGCTCTTTGAGACTACTGCAGGGCACTTGGCAAACTTCCTGTGCCCGAGGGTTGTTGAGCTACTGGGAAGGGAGTAGATGGCCCCATGGAGGTGAATGCAAATGAAGGCTGATGCTGAGCTGCCGTTGCCCTAGGCAGAAGCTTTGATGGTGGCGGTGGTGTGGGTGTGTGTACCTGACCGGGCTTTCTCTCCAATATATATATATATATATATATACATACACACACACACACACACCCCTGTTTTAGAAGTATATAGGTTTGATTCAGTACACTGTCTATTTATTTATTAAATGGGTACAAGAGTGTCCCTTTAGTTAAGCTGAATCACACACAAAAAAGGCTCTGCCATTATAAGCCTCAAAGTTCTAATGCTTATAAAAATGATACCTGCTGAGCTAATAACTTGAAACTTGGCATCCACAATCTGCCTGATGAGGTCTACAATTGTGCAAAATTTGAAACTGATCATTTATACTTTTTTACTTGATCTGGAGCTTGGCATACGCTACCAGTGTGGCGTAGTGGTTAGAATGTTGGACTGGGACTCAGGAGATCCGGGTTCTAGTCCCCGCTCAGCCATGAAACTCACTGGGTGACTTTGGGCCAGTCACTGACTCTCAGCCTAACCTACCTCACAGGGTTGTTGTGAGGATAAAATGGAGAGGAGGAGGAGGATTGTGTAAGCCACCTTGGGTTCCTTGCAGGAAAAAAGGCGGGGTAGAAATATAATAAATAAATATATTTCTTTGAAATTGTGGGGGAAACTACGGATGTACTTTATTCAGGCTTGTTGAGGACATGTGCCTCTCATTGGTTTGGTGAAATTCTGAGCAGTGGTTTAAAAGTTATCAAGGTTTTTCTATCCCATGAAAGCCTACAGCAGCAACTGCTGACAAAGTTATGTCGGACATGCTCAGTTTTACTCTGAAGCTAGAATGCTGCCAGTACTCCAGTGTTTTGAATTTCACTGTTCCTGTCAGCATTCTGACAGTGAGGGAGGGGGTAGCAGGGAACTGTCAATTGATATAAGATTGAGGTAATTTTGAAGGCTGAGGGAATTACTATCACTGATGAAGAGAGGGAGGAAAAGAAAAAAGCTATGCTGGAATCCAGTGCAAGCTTATTCAGAAGAAAGCTATTCTGAACATACAGGGACGTATCTATTCATTTGTACACATCTACTCCATTAATGACTTGTTTGTGTTTTTTCCTCCCATAACACTAATAATAAGTTTTCTTTTTAAAAACCGGGGAAATTAAATGATAAAAAAAAAACCCTGCTGGTTTAAGACCAGATTTAAGGCTATCTTATGTTGGCTCAAGCTCCACAAAGTCAGGAAATTAGAAGCTAAGGCCTTAACAGATGTGCCCACCTGTGATCAGTAATGATGTTGTGCAATGTCACAAATTGTGCTTGCTTACAACCTACCCTCCATGCACCCACACTTTTCCTTGGTCTTTCAGGTCCAAATCCAGATGGGAAAGATGGAGTGCCTGGGACCAGCAAAGATGCCCCACATTGTTCTGGTTCTGTATTGCTTTATGAAGCATCTGAGCCTTATTGTATTGCTAGAGGAATCCTCCTGTGAGTTGACCCAGGCCTGTTTGTTGCTTGTAAGCAAGCACAATTTGTGACATTGCACAACATCATTACTGATCATGGGGCATGTCTGTTAAGGCATCAGACTAATTTCCTGGCTTTGTGGAGCTCCACTATGGTCTTAAACTGACAGGGGTTTTTTTTGTTATTGAATTTGTTTATTTATTTACAGCATTTTTACCTGTTCTTCAGCCAAAAAAGTCTTCCAGAGCAGTTTACGTAGATTAATAATAAGACAGTCCCTGCCCTCAAGTTTACAGTATAAAAGACACGACACAAAAGGGAAAGGGATTGGGAGGGAAGAGGATCAACTATTTAGAATCAAATGTTTTTAACAATTTAACATGAATATTATTCTTTTAGCATCTGGAATAAAATAACGAAGTAAGAAAACATGCCAACGAAGGAACGAAGACGAGAGAAGAGACATAGACGCTACCTCAAAAATAAACAAGCGGTGAGGAGAAACAATTCAGGGATCACACCAAAAATCAGAAACACATTGGACAGTAAACATAAACAGTACTACATTTTTTAAAAAAAACTGGGGAAAAAAGGTCTAATGTACCTAAATAGAAGAGAGGAAATTTATCACACACGGTTTTCTGTTTGAGACAGGTATATCAGGTGTGCCCTTTGCTTTCATTAGAGGAAGATTTTAATTCAGTAATTAATACTGGGAAGATGGATAAAATTAAGGACTTCGTTACCTATGAGATGAAAGCAAAGCTAAAGTTAAACGCATATTCTGGGCCACAGAAGGTGATATAGTAGAAAGTCCTTTTGTCATTCAGTTTGAACACACGATTCTAAATTTTGAAAGGGATAAAAATGTTATGTTTGACAGAGTCCAAGTAAGCTGTAGTAGACTCTTTTACCACACCCAAGTAAAAAATGTTAACATAGAGAAGGTGGCAGAGGAAAGTAGCTTGTGGAAGGAACTGATAGGATACAGCCTTTAAACAACAACAAAAATCAGTATCTGTGATCATGGCACTATATGTCTGCAGTCACTGTGCGGCAAGGCTTGGAAAAAGATATTTTACCAAGTCAATGTGTTTTGAATGAAATGGATTTAGAAGTTCCAAGCAAATTAAGTAGTCTGAACTTGTATGAAAAAATAATAATACAGCTCATCAAACCATTTTAGACCATTATTCACATAAACAGTAAAAGAAGAAAACTGTCCTATAAGGATTTAGTGAGAGGTATAAAATGTAAACCAACCTTATCTTCCTATACCTATCCTTGTTACTTGGATGGGAGACCCCTCCTCTAGTTTCCTGCATTGAGCAGGGGGTTGGACTCGATAGCCTTGTAGGCTCCTTCCAACTCTATGATCTATGAAATGAAATGAAAGATAACTTAGACCAGTGATGGCGAACCTTTTTGAGCCCGAGTGCCCAAACTGCAACACAAAACCAACTTATTTATTTCAAAGTGCCTTAAATTTGGCAGGAAGGAAGAGGGGGCACTAGCTAATTGCGCCCCGCTCTGTCTCAGGGCATGGCTCTTCACCGGGCACGCAAAGATTTGGGCGTGCGCGCGCTGTGCTTCTGAGCTGTCTGTTCAGTTAGAAGGAGGGCTGGGTGCCTGCGCAGTCCGCTTCTGGGGGTGGAGATGTTGGAGTGTGCCTGCCTGTGGAGGCCAGCGAGGAATGAGTGGAGAGGAATTACTATGGAAACCCGACGCTGAATGCAGAAGGGGACGATCTTTTCGCGATCTGGCGACCAATGGCTCGAGTGCCCACAGAGAGGTCCCTGCGTGCCAGCTGCGGCACGCGTGCCATAGGTTCGCCATCACTAACTTAGACACTGTAAGATAGGGGACTTCAACTGTGTTTTTGGTCATTGGGCACATAATTTTTTGGGAGAAAGGATCATGGGCACCATCACAAAATGGCTGCCACGAGGGGTATCCATTTGCAAAATGGCTGCTGGGGTGGGCACGACCAGTCACAAAGCACCAATTTCACAGAAAGGGAACCTGGTGATGCTAAAAGACAAAGTGCCAGAGAACTTGAATACAAAGCAGAGGTAGGGGCTGAGCCTCAGAACACAAGCCCACTTTGAATCCACAGTTTTCATCCACCACCCTCAAACTCCTCTCTCTCTCTCTCTCTCTCTCTCTCTGTCACATACAGTGCCTTGCAGAAGTATTCATCCCCCTTTGACTTTTCCACATTTTGTTGTGTAACAACCTGGAATTGAAATGGATTTAATTGGCATTGTTACCACTTGATGTACACAAGACACTCAACACTGTGAAGGTGCAAAATATGTTTTTATCGCGGCACAAAAGCTAAGTAAACAAAGACAAACTGGCACTTGATGGTTGCATAAGTGTTCACCCCCTTTGCTGTGACAGGCCTAAATAAGCTCTGGTACAACCCACTGTCTCCAGAAGTCACATACTGTAAGTTGAATGGAGTCCACCTGTGTGCAATTCCAGTGCCACATGATCTCAGGTTAAATACAGCTGTTTCTGGAAGGCCCCAGAGTTTGTCGGAGAGCATATCTAAACAAACAGCATCATGAAGACCAAGGAGCTATCAAAACAACTCCGGGATACAGTTGTGCAGAAGCACCAATCAGGGATGGGTTATAAAAAAATATCCCAAACTATGGACATCCCCCGGAGCACCGTTAAATCCATTATTACAAAATGGAAAGAATATGGCTCAACTGCGACTCTGCCCAGAGAAGGCCGTCCACCAAAACTCAGTGACCGGGTAAGGAGGGCATTAGTCAGGGAGGCAACCAAGAGGCCAATGGTAACTCCGAAGGAGCTGGAGAGATCCGCAGCCATCCATTGGGACAACTATCACCCAGACGTTCACAAAGCTGGGCTTTCTGGATGAGTGGCAAGTGAAAGCCATTGCTGAAACAAACCCATATCGAAGCCTTTTTGGAGTTTGCAAAAAGGCATGTGGGAGACACAGCAAACATGAGCAGAAGAGAAACCACTCTCAGAAGTGTCAAAAATTTGTATTCAGACCAAACACATTTCCTTCTGATTTAGTAAATGAGAGAGTCAAGGAGTTCACTTTTGCAGGTTGCTGATTGCCCCTGAAAGGGGTCATTTTGTTTGTGAAACGTGCCAGGCCTGAATAAATTTTTTGGCCACTTCTGAGACAGGCTTCTCTCCAATGCATCTGTCAGTCATGGGGAAGACCATGGCTCGGTATCAAAGCATATGCTTCACATACAGAAAATCCCAGGTTCAATTAAGCAGATACATAGAGAGCAGCATTTGGGCTCTGTATGCTGCTTAGGGTGCTGGCTGTCGAAATAGAGCAGGGGTGCCGAACCTTTTTCAGCCCGAGGGCCAAATTCCATTCCGGAGAAGCTCTCGGGGGCCACATTCCAGTGGGGGCTGAAGGCAAAAGGGAGGAGCTTTAAAAACCATGCCAAAATCCCAGCCTATTTTAGCTTCAAGCTCTTACTGCCGGTAACTGCCTCAGGAGAGGCATTTCAGCCTTTAAGAATTGGGGGATGGGGAGCGGACAGAAACTGCACAAAAGCCAGAAAACCACCAAATGATGGTTGGAGGAGAGGGTGGGGCCAGGGGAAGGTGGCATGCATGGCCCGGGGAACCCCAGATGGCAGGATTTGGCCCCTGGGCCTGAGGTTCTGCACCCTCGCCCCAGAGATCTGATGTGGGAGCAGTGGACTTTAGCTGTCTTGTCAAATTGTTCAAACCTCCACAAGGCTCAGCCTGGGCATTTGTAATTAAATGCAAATATTACAAAGTGCCAATAAGCCTCCAGTGACCTTCCAAAGGAAACCAAACCCAGGTAAGCATTGTGCCCTTGGAACTTTCCCCAGCACGAGAAGTAGGGTGAGTATAAAATTGTATGTTGTTTGGTTTATTTACAGAGCAATCCCATAGGATTTTTCAGATTCCCAGATCCGAGGTCTGAAAAGAGCTGCAACTGCGGATCTGGGGATCCGTGCTTGGATCCCCCTCCTCCCCCTTGTAGCCGGCCCATAAAGAACCGCACTGACTATTTCTCCGAGGTTGTAGTAGTAGGCAATCACTCGTGACCGAGTAAGATTGTCTTCCAGGATAGAATTACAAAAAGAAAATTATAAAAAGAGGAAATTCTTAAAAATTGCGTAGACTCTAGAGATGGGTCCGTAAGTGACTGTGGAGGCCAATTCTAGATCCACACAGCTTCCCACAGTGAGGACACAAGTTACCAGATGGAAGATGGTCCTGTAAAGGATTCGTTTGACGTGCTTTTCGCTTAGCACGTTTCTCCCTTTCACCTTGCACTCAGGCTTCTTCAAAGTCCATGGAACCTTTGTGAAAGGCCAACCTCCAGTTAGATCGTTCATGGGACAGAGCTTCCCAGTTTTCGATGTTTATATTGCATTTTTTTAGATTAGCCTTATGAACATCTTTAAACCTCTTATATTGACCACCGATATTCCGCTTTCCATCCTTGAGTTGGGAATAAAGTAACTGCTTTGGGAGACGGCAGTCAGACATTCGAACAACATGACCAGTCCATTGAAGTTGGCGTTGAAGGATCATTTTTTCAACGCTAGTAGTCTTTGCTTCTTCCAGTACACTGACATTTGTTCGCCTATCTTCCCAAGGTTGTAAGAGCGACCTCGGAGAAGAGGTTTGGGTGGTGGGGAGGGAAGGGGAGGAGACCATGCAGCCAAGATATGATGTATCCTGGCCGTGCCTCAGCCTCCTTCCCTCCCCCTCCGAAGCACTGCAGTTAGATGGCCTTGCAGAGCAGGAGGGGCACGGAGGTGACCTTCGCCTCCATGCTCCTCCCATTCTGCATAGGATGCCTGTAATCCTCTGAGTTCGGAGGGCTACAGGGTTCCCCATTGGATTGCGCCCTTACTGTTTTAAACTTTCACATTATGGGGTTTAGGGCCCAACAGTTGGATGTACATGCACACAAATGTACCTCTTCCCTGATTTCTCCTCCGTGTGGGGTTGCCCAGCAGGCCTCTTTAGCAACACCCATTCTTCCCTCTTCCTTCTCCCCCACTTTGGGTCACCCCAGCCCAGCCGTGGTCTCTCCACTTCCTCCTCCCACTCCATTGGGTGACTCCTCCAGCATTCCCCAGATGACGCACTGCCACTCCCAAGTCTCTCCCCCCCCCCCACTTACCAGCAGCAACAATGGGGCATATCCCTTCCTTTTTCCTTCTTGGCGGCCAGGAGAGTTTCCAAGCAAAGCTCTTGCTTCCAGACACCCGCCATGTTTTCTTCCTAAGAACGTCTCTGGGTTCCCATGGGTCCCAGAGGCATTCTGGGGAATAGAGACAACTAAAGGCCAGTGGCATTCTGGGGAATAAAGAGGACAGGCAGCTGAAGGCCAGCAATTCACTAAGAAGCTCCACTGGCTACCCAGAAAGAAATTTTAAATTCCATTAAAAAGAACCAACCCCACACGGGTATAAGCAGGGCACTTCACAGTGCTGGGGGAGGGCACCGCATTGCCTACCCCTGGTGCAGGAAATTTGTAAGGGGCCTTGATTTTCCCCACCCTATATTTTCTTACTAAACTGTTAAGTTTATTTATTTATGTATTTCATTTATATACTGCCCAATAGCTGAAGCTCTCTGGGCGGTTAACAACAATTGCATTTCATTTGATAGGACTTCCTTTCTTGGAAGTCAGAATAGAGTTGCAGACTCCATTTGTAATCCACACCCTTCATTATAAACTTCAGTAGGGTTCCCCCCCCCCGTAATATTTATTTATTTATTTATTTATTAATTATATTTTTAACCTGCCCAATAACAAATGTTCTCTGAGCAGATTCCAAACAGTTAAAATACTGTGGTGGCATACAAACAGTTAAGAGTATAAAATGCAATACAAATATTTAAAATAATACAATACAATTCCCTTTTTGTTAGAATTCAAAACAAAGAAGCTTTCTGGATATCTCAAAAGCTGGCTCCGTAGGTGCCAGCTTTAAGGTGTATGCCTATGTACACCAGTTGCTGGGGAACATGGGTGGGAGGGTGCTGTTGCACTCATGTCCTGCTTGTGGGATCCCGTGGGCATCTGGTTGGCCACTGTGTGAACAGAATGCTGGACTAGATGGACCTTGGTCTGATCCAGCAAGGCTCTGCTTATGTTCTTAAGGCACATTCCTATGCAAGTTTAGACAGAAAAAGACCTACAACTCCCAGCATGCCCCAGCTAGCTTCACTGGCTGGGGCATGCTGGGAGTTGTAGGCCTTTTTTCCTGTCTAAACTTGCATAGGATTGTGCCCTTAGTTATTCCTAATAAAATAATTACCCTACTATTATTATTTTGATTTGTTTGAATTAGCAAACATGGTTACCTACCTTTATTTTTATTTGTTAAGTCTATACCTAAAAAAAGTTAAATGGGCACTTTGAAATGAAATCATGATTACCATTAGTTAAGTATTTATAAACCCGTCAAGAACCCCCATTTTCTTTTTGTGCTCTGTCTGTCTGTAAAACTCCCTTTGGCCAGGCTGAAGTTGCACATACTGATACAACCACCTATGTGTGTGTTATCGCAAGATGCCCCTCCCAATCTGCCACCATGTGGCTCATGGTAGGGCTGGCCCTGGGTTTCCCCATTTTAGGTGTTTTATTCTAAGCAATATTTATATATCTGCAAAACTTGGGGCTCCCCCAAGCCTGCTGATGGATGGTATATGGATATATGGTGCCAATTTGACTACATAAGCAACCACACTCACAGCCTGAACATCAGAAGTAAAGGGATGATGATGATGGCGACCATTATATTTTAAATGTTGATAAAACACAATTTCAAGAAGTACCATCAATGGTGTGTATGTTAAACCACAATGGCGTTTTACTTTGTGTTGATCGATGCTCAATTTCTTTTCCAGAAAGTGGGGATAGAAATGGAGGAGCAGGGACTGGTGCAACCCGTGCAAACTGAGAGATTGGAATCTAGAGGAAAAAATTCTCATGTGGTCCAAGCTGGGACAACCAGAGAGCTTCTGACTGGGGCAGATTCACATCAAATTAAGCAGGAGCCAGAGGAGGGGCTGCAGCAGCAGTGCTGGGATGCCCAGTGGCAGGACTTCCTGATGACAATGCAGCCCCCTCGTTCAGGATGGGGAAACTCACAGCTCCCCAGTCCTCTCCAGTCAGGGGATGGTGTCAACCAACCTCAGGCCTCTTTCAAGGGAGCCACTGATGCCAGCCAGTGGCTTGGAAGAGAGGGTGCGTCCTGGATCCCGCCCGACCTCACTGAGGATGGCGAAGACCCAATTTCCTCCATAAAAGTGAAGGAGGAGGTTCTGGGGGAGGAAGATGCTGCTAGCTTGGAAATGGACCGGCAGCACTTCAGGCAGTTCTGCTACGAAGAGGCCGAGGGCCCCCGGGAAGTCTTCATCCACCTTCAGGAGCTTTGCTACCAGTGGTTGAAGCCAGAGAGGCGCACCAAGGAGCAGATCCTGGAGCTGGTGATCCTGGAGCAGTTCCTGACCATCCTGCCTGAGGAAATGCAGAGCTGGGTCAAGGAATGCGGGCCTGAGACCTGCGTCCAGGCGGTGGCCCTGGCCGAGGATTTCTTGCTGCAGCTGCAAGAGGCTGAGGGGCGGCAAGAAAAGGTGAGTGCCCTTGGTTCTCGCCCTGCCAAGAATGGCCGAGAGAGTGATGGCAGCTCTGCTCATCTCCCTGCAGAAATGCAAAGCTTTGGGAAGGTCAGTGAATCTGTTTATAGGATTGCACCTTTATTTTATATATTTACATTATGCATATCTAGACTTTCAAACAAAAGTTTCAAAGGGGTAAAGAAAAATTAAATATAACAACAATAACATGTAAATACATATTAAAATGTCCAAGATGAAACATCAGGTATAAAATGCAGCACTACAGAAGCTAGAAAACAATTTAAAACAGCAGAAATCGAACATGAACTGTCTTCTAGTATGAAAAAGTTTTTCAACTGGGAGCTTATGGGGCTTCCCTGGGGAGAGAATTCCACAGATCTGGTGCCACCACTGAGAAGGCTGTGGTCCTGGTACAGGGGCAATGCTAGGTAACAAAAAGATCCAGGACTCATTCCCACAGGACAAAAACAAGAAAACACAATTTTGCATATGCTAATTTACATATGCTCTAAAGTGTGTGTGTGTATCTTTGTCTTTAAAGGACCCTGTCTCCTAAGGATACCCCTATTTGTAAAAAGGGATATATGGACAGGAGAGAGAACATTTGATTTCAGAAAAAAAACTTGGGCAGAAAGATTGAAGGGCAGGGGGCAGCAGGAGGTGAAGCACATGTGGGCAAAAAGCCAGCTAATCCAGGGGGATCAGATGCAACAGAGATCTTCAGGGCCCTGTACCTTTATTTCAGCAAGTGCCCATGGACAGCAGGGTGGTGGGGCAGATGACCTCCCAGAGATTCAGGGCTCCAAAGGAAAGATTCGGGGCTCCACCCATAGTGGGTCGCCCCCAAACACCGCCTCAGCCCTGGTACCAGCCAAGCAAATATTTGCTACCAAACAAAACACCTTTCCAAGCAATTGTTTTCTCAGGGTACTGCACAGCCATTGAGAAGTGATGGAAAAAGCTTAACAATAAGACTAGCGTATAAAACAACATTATTAGGAAAACCAATCCAAAGTAGCCATGAAAGAGGCCTCTCTGTGCTGGGTCAGACCCAAGGTCCATCTTGTCCAGCATCCGGCTTTGCACAGTGGCCATCCAGCTGCCTTCGTGAAGCAGAGCATGCTGGCAAGAGTCCACCCGTGTGGCTTGTTTCCAGCATCTGGTGATCAGAGGTACACTGCCTCTGAACATGGAGGTTCTCTTCAGCTCTCACAGCTTACTCTCCTATCCTCCTTCGTGAATTGGACTCATCCCCTTTCAAAGCCATCTTGGGCTAAACTGCACTGGATGCTGGAGATCTGCTATCAGGTCTCCTGATGTTCTTATTTAACTTAAGCAGCTACAGGAGGCTATGAATTTTGTCAGAGTAGCGACAGTGGGGGGGGGGGTGGAGATGTTTCCCCCAACATCATTTTCCTGATCCAAATTGCCCCCCTGCAAGCTGTTATTTGCCCTACGGAGCAGGGGGGGATCTAGGTACCTCTTGCAGTCTCAGCCCCCCACCCCACCCCCAATTGTAATGCACAAATAATAAAACTGGCCTTATTTACAGAGCTGTTTTAATTAAAGTAATGGCTGCGTTCAGACAATCATACAGTAATACCTTGGATTGCAAGTAACTTGGTTTGAGAGCGTTTTGCAAGACAAGCAAATTTTTAAATATTTATTTATTTATTTTTTACTTGATATACAAGCGACGTCTTGCAATACAAGTACTGTAGTACGGCTTAAATTAAAAATCTCTGTACAAATGTTTTTGGGGGGATTTCGTTTTGATATAAGAGTGTTTTGCATTACAAGCATGTTTCCGGAACGAATTATGTTCTCAATCCAAGGCATGACTGTATCTCAGTTTAATTAGCTATGATATGGATAAACCTTTTCCCTACACTGGGCAGCTCCTTTGCTCCTCCCTTGGAGGTATGCCACGATTAAACCAGGAAATCTCTCATTATCCATAGTTTCCCATCTCATCCAGACTAAGGTTACCACATTGGGAACAAGCCAGGATATTAAGCCACTGAGCGTGCATAGTACTCATTGAAGTACTCATCCCCCCCCCAAGATTTGAGGTACTCATGCGAACCTTGGGGTTCCCCCAAGCCTGTTGATACCTTCCTCTTGTTCATGGGTGGTGCTGTTTTGGCTAGATGAGCAATGGCATGCTCTGCCTGAAGATTGGAGATAGAGGGAATGATGTGTTCAGCCAGCATCTCTCTGGCATTCAGCCTCCGAAGGCTGTCATCATGTCTTGAATTAAGCCAAAATATGATTGCCCAAACTGGGCCAATGCATGTGAAATATTTTGATCTCTTTAACACCGCAATCCTATACATGCCTACTCAGCAGTAACCCACATTGGGCTGGTTCACATGACACAACAGCCCAGTGTGGGCTGTTTAACCCATGGCGAGGCTGTGGCGTGTGTGGGACATGTGCAGCCACCATTTTGCATATCCAACTTCCACATTTGGGGGTTGTCGTATGAACCCGGGGAGCGTGGGTTATGCGAGGCTAAACAACCGTCACATAACCCATGGGCTGTTCTAGGGTTATATGAGGGTTGTTTAACCCTTGCATAACTGATGCTTGCTTTGTTCGCATGACACAACAACCCCCAAATGCGGGCTGGATATGCAAAGTGCTGCCTGCGGGCACCGCGGCCTGTCGTAGGTTAAATAATCCATGACGAGCCACGCCGGGCGAACCAGGTCATTGGGTAATGGGACTTACTCCCCGGGACATATGAATAGGATTGCAGCCAAAAGTGCTCTATAAATGCTTTTTATGATTAAATAACTCAGCCACCACCTCTGCCAATCAGTCTCTGAAGCTTTTTTATTATGTCCTGAATTGTATCTTCGTTTCTGTTTCAGGTTTCGTGGCCTATGGAAGACATGGCTGTTAATTCCCCAAAGTCGGAGCAGGATCCGTCAGAGACTGTGAATATCCCACTCTCCGCGGAGGCTGAGGAAGAAAGTGATGGGGAGGCCAGCTTTCTGGGTAAGGGATATGGGGCTGGATCCTTGAGGATGTTCTTACAGTTTCTTGTCGGAGGAGGGGACTCTTTTCTCTCTCCTGACTGAAATTCTTGTGCTGCTCTGAGGATGAAGCCCCCAGAACTTGAAGACATGTACTGTAGTTCAGTGGGAGAACACCTGCTTTGCGTGCGGGAGGTTCCAGGTTCAATCCCTGGAATCCCCATTTAGGGCCAAGGGACTGAAATCCTGCAGAGATGCTAACACTCCAGGAAGACAACAGTGAGCCAGATGGACCGATGGTATTCCCTAACCTAGCGCCCTCCAGAAGTTTTGGACTACAGCTCCCAGCACCGCTGACCATTGGTCATGCTGGCTGCGGCTGAAGGAAGTTGAAGTCCAAAACATCTGGAGGGCAGCACATTGAGGAAGAAAAGCCCGTCTACTAGCCCTGTTGTAGAAACATTTTCTAAAGGCTGAACTAGCATGATAATAAATGCATCTTTACATTCAATGTGCACGGTGGATTTTTTTTTTTTTTAATGCAGATAGCATCCACGGGGGATGCAGGGGATGGCTGAAAATTATCAGGTGTGGAAAGTGAATGTAACCCTTTCCTACCCGGCTGTGGTCCTGAGGAAAATCTGCATTGGGAAGGAATCCCCCCTTGGCATCACCCAGGTGTTGGCGCATACATTTCTCAATCCATTTACAGCATGGCACAAACTGAGGCTATTCTGGCTTGCCCTGTTGGCAGAGCATCATCTGTAAAGCAGAAAGCATATACGGTATATATAGCTTCAGCTGGCAAACAATGGAAAGGACTCAGCTGGACTTTAGAACCAAAAGGCATAAAAGGAAATGGATACCAACAACCAAAAGAACAAAAAATTTTGACAAATTGGAATCTGTTATTTAATAAAAATAGACCAAATTAATGTACATACACAAAACACATAAGTCCACTATATGGCTTCAAAAATTAAAAAGCAAAAAACATTACATCACTGAAATACATAACATGAAAATGCATTTTGTGTATGTACATTTATTTTGTCTATTTTTATTACATTACATATCCCAGTTTGTCAGTTTGGGGGTGGGGGTTTGCTCAGTGGGACTTTGCCACACTTAAAATAAATAAATAAATAATATATTTTACTTATTACATTTCTCTTTAAAATATTTAAAAAAAAAAAAACCATGAAAGGTAAACTACAATTGTCATCATTAATCAATAAAGTATAAAGCCACAACCTTCACAACAACAAAAATAAATTACACATAATTATGCCAATACATCCATCCTTGCAATTCTATTTGATTTCTTTCTATTCCATAATAGGATAGAGTTACAGTTTTCTTTCTTGTAAGGTTTTTAATGCCGTCAACTTATTCATAAGCATGGCGTTAATAGACATGTGTTGTGTAGTTACGTGGAGGCGGGGTTAGGTTACACCTAATTAGGCTTAGTTATAGTAGGGCAGGGGTATGCAACCTGATGACCCCCAGATGTTTTGGACTACAACTGCCATAATCCTGGGCCATTGGCCATGCTGGTTGGGGCTTATGGGAGTTGTAGTCCAAAACAGCGGGAGGGCAACAGGTTGCCAACACCAGTAATGTAGCAAGGAAATAACTGTTAACATTAAACAAGAACTTTTATCATTGATCCATTCTGCATTATGCGTTGCATCACTGTCTTCTTTAGAGGCTCTGGCTACATCCAGACGTAACACTAAACCATGGTTTAGCATTAGGAGAGCAAGGTCAGCCTCCCCCCGGGCTCGTGCACTCCCTCTTCCCTCTCCTCCCTCTGGTGCAGCCACAAGGATGAGATTGGGAGCATTTGCTTCTATTTTTGATTAACCACAGTTTAGTGTATCCTACGAACCCTGGACTATGGTTAACTTTAGCTACAGTTATTGAAAACAAGCCTGCTTCATAAACCATGGTTTGGAGTTATCTTGTTTTCACTAACCATCGTTAAGATTAACCACAGTTTCTCCAGGCTTGGACAACATGGCAAGTTGGGGTTAATCAAAGATGGAAGCAGAAGCTTCTGATCTCCTCCTCCACAGCTGAGCCAGAGGGGGAAGTGCACAAGCCTGAGGGTGGCTAGGCTGTGGTTTAGTGTTACATCCATACCACAACTATTTGTTTGTTCCAGCAGGCAACGACCAAGCAGTATGAGAATGGTGAGGAGACCTTCCCATTTGAAAGACATCCACAAGTGGGCATCAGTGGCTTGTCCTTGGCAAGACTCAATGGGACTTTTTTCCAAGTTTGTGGGTTGGGAGAGATGCCTCGAAGTGAGCAGAGCCAAGAAAGCCATGGAGAGAGCCAAGCAGAGATCCAAGATTTCCTTCATGACGAAAGTTTACAAAGAAGCAACTTCCCAGGGGGAAGCCACAAGGCGAAGAGGAAAAGGACAGGCCCCAACTGGGGAACAGTCCTGCGTCGGAGCTTCGACTTCCCTCGGAACCAGAAGACACAAAAGCTTTATACCTGCACCTATTGTGGGAAGGTCTCCAACAACAGTGCACACATGATCATACACGAGAGGACCCACACTGGCGAGAAGCCGTACAAGTGCTCGGAATGCGGCAAGTGCTTCAGCACGAACTGCAACCTTATGAAGCACATGCGCGTCCACACGGGCGAGAAGCCGTACAAATGCTCCGACTGCGGCCGGAGCTTCAGCGACAAAGCCTCGCTCATTGTACACGAGAGGACCCACACAGGAGAGAAACCCTACGAGTGCCCAATGTGTGGGAAGAGCTTCACCTCCAGCTCCAACCTCATCACCCACAAACGGGTGCACACGGGAGAAAAGCCGTACAAGTGCTCCGAGTGCGGGCAGAGCTTCGTTCACAGGCCACAGCTTGTCATCCACATCCGGACGCACACGGGGGAGAAGCCCTATGAATGCCTGGAGTGCGGCAAGAGCTTCAATCAGAAAGCAGACCTTATCATACACGGGAGAACCCACACCGGGGAGAAGCCGTATGAATGCACCGAGTGCGGGAAAAGCTTCATTTCCAGCTCTTACCTTCGGAAACATGAGAGGCTGCACACGGGGAAGAAAGTGCAAGCGGGGGAAGAAACCCACAAGTGCAACTACTGCAGGAAGAGCTTCATCAGCCGATCCAAACTTCTCATCCACGAGAGAACGCACACAGGAGAAAAACCCTTTGAGTGTGCTGAGTGTGGGAAAAGCTTCAGCACGAGCTCCAACCTCGTCAATCACAAAAGGGTGCACACGGGAGAGAAGCCGTATCAGTGCTCAGATTGCGGGCAGAAGTTCAGCACGAACTCTAACCTTGTCAATCATAGGAGAGTGCACACAGGGGAGAAGCCGTACGAATGCTCAGATTGCGGGCAGAGCTTCGGTCACAAAGCATCCCTTAGGAGACACAAGAGAATCCACTCCAGGGAGACAACCCCATGAACGCTTTGATTGCGGACAAAATTTGATACTAGTTCGTAACTTAGGAACATTGGAAGCTGCCTTATACTGAGTCAGACCATTGCTCCGTCCAGCCCAGTAATGTCTACACTGACTGGCAGAGGCTTTCCAGAGTTTTAGGCAGGAATCTTTCCCAGCTCTACCCAGAGATATCAGGGATTGAACATGGGATCTTCTGCATGCAGAGCAGGTGCTGTACCTCTACGCTATGGTCCACCATCTTGTTTCCCATCCATATGCCTCCGGGAAGCCCACAAACAATTCAAGGAAACAAGGGCAATGGCTCTCACTCACTGTTGCTCCTTAGCAAGTGGTATTCAGAGACATGCTGCCTCTAAGGCTGCAATCTTGTACACCAGCCTTTCCCAACCTGGTGCCCTCCAGAAGTGTTGGACTGCAACTCCCATCATCCCTAGGGCTGATGGGGGTTGTAGTCCAATACTTTTGGAAGGCACTAGGTTGGGGGAAGACGGCTCTATACACTTGCCTGGGAGTATGTTGCATTGAACTCAGTGGGGGTCCTGTTGGATCAGACGAAAATCTACCCAGTCCAATTTTGTCCCAACAACCAACAGGTGCTACATACATTGCCCAGTGGACTACTTCCTCCGTTCTGTCCCTTCCTGTCCACAGAAATGGTCCACAGAGAAGATCAGGGGTTTGGCCCTTTCCACACAAAGCAGTGACTTGTTACTTCTTCTTTTTTTGTATGAAAGCAAGAGCTGAGGGAGGGGTTTCCCCATCTCCCCATCACCTCTCCCTAGGGACAGAGTGTTACTCTGTGTCCTCATCAGTGGGTGTTCGAAAACACACACGGACAGGAGGGACATGTGTTTTGGTCTTGAACCTTGAGTCACTGCACACCACAGGAAAGCTGGGCCTTTTCTCTATAGCAGGGATGGGCAACTTCAGGAGGTCTGGGGCCCATGTTTGCCTCCCAGAACACTCCCCCGGGCCACAGCCAACCCAAAAAAGAATTTAAAAGGTTTATACAAGAAATAAAAAGATTATATGAAGGCAGAATTCAAATAGGCTGGCAACTATTTCATTAATTCTATGAAGGGGGAGATACAGGGTGACCAGATTTAGAAGGGAGCACTGTTTGCTTGTGAGATGGAGAGGAAGTGGAAACTGATCCCAAATAAGAGCTGTAGACACTAGATAGAGATATGTGCTGGGCTGAGTAGAGGTCAGAGGGGGAAGTTCAGATGTAAACTGAACTGAAGCAGAGCTTGGAGACTAGGAAGGGGTGAAGGAAGGGTAGGGATGTAACCGCTCGCCTCGAGCGGGCGTAGTGGGCCGAAATTGGCCCCGCTCACACCCGCCAGAGACTCGCTTTGATATAAGAGTGTTTTGGATTACAAGCACGGTTCCAGAACGAATTATGCTTGCAATCCAAGGCATTACTGTATTACCTACTCCATGAGGGGCAGGGAGTGTGTGTTTGTGCGGGTTCATTCAGAAGCTTGCTGTGCACAGGGCTGTGCTTCTATTCCAAGGAGTAGCTCAGGAGCGGGGAATCAGCAGCCCAAGGGTGGTGAATCTCAGCCTGCTTTCATGCGGCTATCTGCCTAGTTTCCCACCTCAACCACCGTGGCTCTGGCCTCACGCACTTAAGAACATAAGAAGAGTCCTGCTGGATCAGACCAAGGGTCCATCCAGTCCAGCATTCTGTTCTCACAGTGGCCAACCAGCTGCCGCAATGGGAACCCCACAAGCAGGACATGAGTGCAGCAGCACCCTCCCGCCCATGCTCCCCAGCAACTGGTGTACATACTGCCTCTGATACTGGAGGTAGCATAGAGCCAATCAGGACTAGCAGCCATTGATAGCCTTCTCTTCCATGAATTTGTCCAATCCCCTTTTAAAGCCGTCCAAATTGGTGGCCATCACTACATCTTGTGGAAGTGAATTCCATAGTTTAACTGTGTTGGAGGATATGGGAAGGAGTCGGTCCTATACTGGTTAGGATGAAGCAGAGTTTCCCCCCCTTATGCACAGCTTTGTTATTCAAACTGGTTATCACTACGTGGGTTGCTAAACCCTGCTAAAAGGCTCTTAAGAGGAAACGGATTGTCCAAATAAGGTTTAAAACTAATAAAGACATTTATTAGTTTTACTTACAGTCCATTTATTCATATATGCAGGATGCATATAGGCAGATTAGAGTCTTTGGTGTTAAGAGTCTGCTTCATTAGAGATCACTGGCTGGAAGCCAGCTCAGACCATGTGTCCATCAGGTTGGAGAGGTAGAGAGAGAGCTGGCCAGTGGCCACAGAGAGGCCGGAAGTAGGGAGGAGGGGTTACAAAACATGCACCCTGGGGATTGTTCAATGAACCCTTTCCTCCCACTGCAACTAGTGGTTACATTACCTCGTTGATTTAAGCAGGCAATATTACAATTTCCATCAAACTATGCGCTGTGTGAAGAAGTACTTCCTTTTATCTGTCCTGACCCTCCCACCAATCAGCTTCATGGGATGACTGCTTTGGGTTTTGGTATTATGAGAGAGGGAGAAAAATGTCTCCCTATTCACTTTTTCTTCTGTATTTCACTTCTTGAATGTGGACCCTGACAGTTTTCAACCAAGGTAATCCAGACCTCCACAAGAAAAAGGTTCCTCACTCCCAGCCTTGAGGGTAGCAAGAATGATTTCCTAGTGATTTTTCCCAGATCCCAGCAGCTCAAATATGCCTGGAGCCTCTCACCTTCTCAACCCAGATGACCTCAAAGTGGAAGCCAACTATGAGTGGAGATGAAAGCTGTCCCTTCTGCTCAAACTGGCTGTAATGGGGGGGCTGAGGGTAGGCAAAGCCCTCTTGGGTCCCCTTCAGCTCTAACTAAACTTGAGTATTAAAAGAATAAAAGCAGAGGTGGGAAGAAGAAAAGCTCATTGAACCCAACTGTGCCCCCAGAGGACTGAGCATGGTTTTCAGTTGTGGAACCTTCCTTACTAAGAGTGTTCATCTAAATAATTCCTATCAAGCACTAATATTCTCCCCACCCCCCATCCTGCACCACAACTTAGAATGAGCACCCAAGAAACCACAATGGTCAGGCCACTAGTTACCAAATGGTTGGCAAGTCCAGTTCAAGATATTCTTGGGTAGCCTGGCTGGGAGGGATCTCTTGAGATCTTGAAGAGCAGATGCCAGCCAAAGTAGACAGTTCTGGGCTAGATGAACCGATGCTATACAGCACCTTCACACGTTCATCAGAAGCCTCCACCTCTCATTGTGGATGTTCCTATGGAAACATGGGAAGCTGCCTCATCCATCTAGCCCACTACTGGCTCCTCTGAGCGGTGTCAACTGCCCAGGGTCTCAGGTGGAGAGGAGTCTTTTGCAACTGGCTTACGCTGGCTCAGCTTGTCTGAGCGTGGAAAGCTAAGCAGGGTCAGGCCTGGTTATTACTTGGATGGGAGACCCCTCCTCTAGTTTCCTGCGTTGAGCAGGGAGTTGGACTCGATAGCCTTGTAGGCTCCTTCCAACTCTATGATCTATGAAATCTATGAAACTCCGGCTGCCTGATCTTTTTCACTACAGACACTCAGGATTGAGGATTAGACCTTCTGTAGGCAAATCATGCGCTCTACTCTAACTCTAACTCTGAGCTGTAGCTTCCTGCCCACCCTCCCAAATGCTTTGCATTCAGAAGGTCCCAGGATCAATTCCTGGAATCTCCCATTAAAAAGATCTCTGGCAGCAGAGCAAGGAAAGATTTGGGAAAGCTGTAATACTGGGCCAATTGGATCTGTACTCTGACTTCGTGCAAGACAGCTTCATATAAGCTTTCAAGTAACGAAGATGAAAATTGTGCAGATTGGACCTCCACATCTATGGGCCTCAGCATGGAATATCTACATCACAATGTTATGTCACATATGCGTGATGGAAGAAGGTGTGTGTGTCCCTTCCCCCTTGATTGGATAAGCCTGTGAACTGAACTTGCCCAGAATCGTGCTGTTACTTCTGACTGGCCAATGTCGGAGCTCACTTGGCTGGCTGCACACAAGGAAGGCTGGAGCAGATCACGCTATTACCTGGTGCCCCGTGGGATGCCCTTTCCTGAGTTAGGGAAACAGCTCTAGTAATTCACCAGTAGCTAGGTAAGGTGATGATCCACTGAGGACTTGATGTAGTATTCCTAGGCAATGACTTATAATAACCTTCCTGGTTTAAAAAAAAATATTACCTGAGTTTTACTGTTCCTGTCTTGTGTTTTTCTTTCTGTCTGTCTGTCTGCTTAAATAAACTTGGTTGATTTTGTAAGCTTTCTGTTTGTGTTCCCGAAAGTTACTGACACACAATGGCAACTCAGCTGGTGTGGTCCTGAGGGTGTGGCCCACTAAGCTCACAAAATGAGTAAATACCTGGGGATCTTGAACAAGGGCTCACAGCACTTGGGCATCTTATCTCCTGTTCCACCAACACCACAGTCAAGTATTTATTTACTTGAACTCCATATGGAGGGAAGTGGGTGAACAGATAATAGTTTTGGATCAAATAGCTCTGTGGATTGAGAGCGCCATCTAGAGGGCAGTACCATTCTGCCTGAGAATTCCGTCAGCTGATGTGAAGGGCCAATCCCTGTCCCACCAGGCCCTATAAAGCCCCACCACTCACTCCTCAGTCTCCACAACTTCTTCCTTGTGTGAGGACACTGCTTCAGGTCTTGGTCCATTGGCTCTTGACCCCTGCTTGTTTTTTGTTTTGTTTTTTACTATGCAGTCCCCTCTTGCCACTCTGGAACTTGACCCTATACCTATTTTGAATCTCAACCATGCCTTTGGCCATATTGGACTGACAGCCAGCTCTCCTTGCATCCCATAATCCCACTTGCTGGAACATGCCCCTTGCTGAGGCCATGGCCACTAGTGATTGATGCTGCTGCAGCCATACAGCAGCAGCAAAGAAACCTGTTGATTTGCTGACAAAATTCAGCAGCAAACCACTACAGACTCTAAAGTGCCATATTTAGCTTGTTTTCAACTGAAGTACGCCCCTTTTGAGTCTTCATAGCGATTTGCAGCCGAATTTTGGTGGCAAACCAATGGGTTTTTTTGCCACTGCAAAATTTAGTGGCATGGCAGTGGCAGGAGTATGACCCCCAGGGGTGGAGGGGTCCAGGGGCTGGGAATTGGCCTCCACCCCCACCCACCCCAAGTTGCCCACTGGGGGAACATGATGCAGGTACCTTGCTGAAGCTAAGTAGGTTTGGGTCTGGTCAGTACCCGGATGAGAGACCCCAATGTATGCCGCACTGAGTTTCATCACGGAACATGAGATATTAATCAAATTATTTATTACAGCAACCAATCGTTTAACAACCCCTGCCCCTTGCTGTGTGAAGATATCTGCTGCCTTTCTTTTCAAGATCTTTTAGGCAGGGCAAACTTTGCTATTGGAAACAAAGGAAAGATGTAACAGCACAACCCTATTTATGTCTTTTCAGAGCTAAGCCCCATTGAGTTCAATGGGGCGTACTCCCAGGTAAACAGGTATAGGATTGCAGCCCTATGTTATGTGGAGAAATCCTCTAAGAACCACCTTCTCCCATATGAGCCTGCCTGAGCTTTAAGACGGTCTTCAGAGGCCCTGCTCTTTATTTATTTTATTTTTTATTTATTCTATTTGTACCCCGCCTTTATCCTGTCATCACACGGAGTATGGTTGGCAGGTGCATGTTTTCAGCAGTGGTACCAGAACCATAGAATGCCCTTCTTGGGCAGATTTGTTAAGCTCCCTCTCTTGCTTTTAGGAGAGCTTGGAAGGCCTTTTAATCCTTAGTCAGGTCTCCAACATGGTGCCTATGGGCACCAATGTACTCACAGCCACCTCCCTTGGGCCCACCAGGCTCCCTATGCCTCCTGATTTTAATTTTATTTCTTAGATTTTTAATGGATATATATATATATATTTAACTGGGAGGCTGGCATGCTGCGAAATGAAGGCCTGCCCTCCAGAACCATCTTTATTTGGGTTCAAAAGAGGGTTTTTGTGGGGGAGCTCAGACTCCGTACTCTGCCTTGTACTCACCAGTTTGCCTTATGGAAAATAGCGGTGTGTTTTTTAATTAGCCATGCCCACGACAGCCATTTTGTGAGAGCGCCTATGATACCCTCTCAAAATTCCAAATGTGCCCACCGCCTTAAAAAGGTTGGGAAACCCCTGCATAATGACAGTATGAACATAAAGACTCTTGTGTCACCCCTCTTGCTTCCTTCAAAACCCTCCTCAAAACCCACCTTTCCCATGAAACGTGCGGCACTATGCCCATCAGCCCATGCCCTACTGCCATTGGCCACGCTGTCTGAGGTTGATGGGAATTGTCCCAGACATCTGGAGGGTACCAGAGTGTGGAAGGCTGCCCTTCTATAATGAAGCCTATGCAACTGGGGAAAAAAGGCACATTTACTACTGCCGTTTATCCCCCCCCCCCCGTCTCCCCTGCATTGAATATTAGATTGTAAGTACCTTGGGGCAGGGACATGTCCTGTTATCATTTGCAAAGTACTGTACACACTGATGGTGCTATAGAAAACTATTAACAAAGAGCCTACACTCCTAGATCCACCCCCTCCCACAACTAAAATCTTTGTGTGCTTTGGAGAACACTTGAGTTCAGCTGTCCAGCAGAGGGATGGGATCCAAGAACTGGAGGAAGAGGACATTAGGTCAGGCCCATGGCCACCCAGTAGGCTTTGTGGCCAAGCGGGGATTTGAAGCTGGGTCTCTAGTTTGAGTCTGACACTCTAACCACGTTGCCTCCCTTTTGCTAAAATAAGGGCAACCACATTTGTCTTTGTTTCTGCTTTTTGTCTTGCAAGGTTCCCATCAGGGCCAGAGGCAGATCTGAATAACTGCTGACTTCTTAATATTCAAAGGGAAAGCATAAGAACCTAAGAAAAGCCATGCTGGATCAGACCAAGGGGCCATTTTGTCCAGCATTTTGTTCATATGGTGGTCAAGCAGTTGCCCACAGGAAACTCACATGAGCGCAACCGCAACCGCACCCTCCCCCGCAACTGGTGTACATGGGCATACTGCTTCAGATACCAAAGGTAGCATATAGCCATCAGTAGCCATTAATAGCGTCCTCCATAAATTTGTCAAATCCACTTTTCAAGCCATCCTAATTGGTGGCCATCGCTACATCATTTGGAAGTGAATTCCATAGTTTAACTCTGCACCGTGTGGAGAAGTCCTTTTATCTGTCCTGAATCTCCCACCAATCAACTTCATGGGGGGACCCCCTTTGGGTTCTAGTATGCTGCGTCTTTGTCCCAGCAATGCTTGCTGTAACCTAGGTTCAATCCCGAGCTGCTGCCTGCCAGATATTTTGGGACTACAACACCCGAATTTCTGACCATGGGCCATGCTGGCTGGGGCCGATAGGAGTTGAATTACAAAACATTTGGAGGGCACTAGTGTGGTGAAGGCCAGTGTATGCAATACTCAGCAAGATGGGCAAATGACTTGATCAAAGGCAGCTTCCTGTGTAAGTAAGGCACAGCCCAAAGAATTGTGGAGCACCTGTAAGTGTTGGGAGGTTCTGCATTATGGTGGTTCTGTTCCTACTTAGATGGACGATTACAGGTGGTGCTCCGGGATTATTGCCCTGTTCCTTGGCTGTCATTCTAAGGGGTTCCACAGAGCTCTTATTTTATCCCCTATGCTGCTGCTCAACATCTGCATGAAACCGCTGGCGGACGGTATCCAGAGATGTGCACTACAGTGTTACCAATATGCAGGTGATGCCCAGTTCTCTTGCACGCCTTTTCACCAAATCCAGGTGAGGCAGTGGGTGTTTTGAAGCAGCGTCTGGGTGTGGTAACCGACTGAGTGAGGACTAACGAAGTGAGACTCGGGCCAGACAAGACCAGAGGTACTCCTAGTGGGTGCCCAGCTGAGTGGTGTTCAACCCAGTTTATCCTTGTTTCTTAAAAAAAACAGAGACAGTGCATTTTTAGAGATTTGCCTGGCTGCTGGCTTTTACTTTGGGTTTTATTCTGTTGTTTAAAACTTTTAATGTTATGTTTTAATTTTTGTTTTGTGACCCGTCCAGAGCGCTTTGGCCATTGGGCAGCATAGCAATGTAACAAATAAATAAAATGCTTGCTCACAACTTTTGTGATATAACAAGAGCTCTGCTGGATCAGATCAAAGACCTGGCCCTGCAGTCAGCAGCCAACCAGATGCTCACAGGCAGGGCATGAAGGAAATAGCTCTTTCTTGTTGCTGCTCTGTAGTACACTGCCTCCAAGGCTGTGGTCCTGTACACACTTACCAGGGAGTAAGTCCCCCCTGAACTCGGTGGGGCTTACTTTTAAGTAGCGGTATATATATAGGATTGCTCTGTTAACCTCGGACATTTTAGGTAGTCCTAATAAAGGTATTGCTTTATTCTTACTTTTGCATTTTCTCCTAATGGAGCAACATGGCTACTTAAAAACCACACAAAGGCAGCCATGTTGGCCAGAAGAAAAATTCCAAAATCCATATAGCGTTATGCCTTTATTAGGTCAACTCAAAGATCACCCAAAAATGTGCAAGCTTTCGAAATCTCCAGATCTCTTCATCAGGCAAGACGTTACGAAAAGCAGGATGGTAGTGGTGGGAATTGGAGCGGGGTGGAAAGGCTGATTTGAATGTTGTACTCAGCATGTCTGCATACCCAGATATGGAGGAGGGTTTGCAGATATTCAAATTGGGCTCCACCAGGGGATGTGATGGTTTCCAGTGCTACCAAGACCACTGGGAAGAAGTAACAAACATTTGCTGATCCATTTTTGAAAATATAAAATCCAGCTGTTAACTCAAATCTGCATCCTTGGTGAACCAGATAGGCTCCTTGGCTGGCAGAAAACAGAACCAAGTCCAGGACTACCTGTAATTTTTGCCCACAATAAATTTGTTAGAGAGCAATCCTATGGTCCCTGGGAGAGCATCCCAGGGACCATAGGATTGCTCAGGAAAACTCTTCCGAGGTCGGAGACAGTGCTCAAACCGCGGAAGGGGGAGTCAGAGATCTGACCCCTCTTTCCCACACTGGCTGCTCTCTGAGGTTAGAAAAGCAGCCCTGGAGGAGGAGGAGGAAAGGGGGTGTTCCGGTGGGCAGGGAGGGGAGGAGACCAGAGAGGCCAGGATATGAGATATCCTGAGCCTCCTCCAGCCTCCTTCCCTCCCCTTCTGAAGCGCCCTTGCTAGATGGGCTAAAAAGCCCGTCTAGGGAAAATTGCCAAAGATGGAGGACAGGGAGGTGAAGATCGCCTCGGCTGCTCCTCCCACCCAGCCGGCTTCAGCCCAGCAGGGCACAGAGTCTCGGAAGCCTCCGAGTTCCAAGGCTTCTAAGCAGTTAAGTTTTTAAGGCAGAGATGGGGGGACCTTTTTTCTGCCTAGAGCCACATCCCCTTGGGGGTGATCTGTTGGGGGCCATATGCCAGTGGTGAGGGGCAAAATCCAGCAGTGGGCAGGGGCAGATCCAAAAGTGGGCAGAACCACCCATTTTCTCTCTTTCTGCTGCCTCCTTCTCTCTCTCTCTCCCTCTTCCCCAGAGCAGAGCAGGCTGCTGCGGGAGGGACAGACCACTCTCACCAGTGGTCTGAACTGATCTCTTGCAGAGGGCTTTTGAAATTAAGCCAAGGGCCATATGCAGCCATAGGGCCACAGGCTGCCCACCCCTGCTTTAAACTGACGCAGGACTCATGGTCAGTTTTTGGTGCAAAATACTAATTCCTCTGGAATTTGTATACATGGAACAGGATGTTTGAAAATCTAGAATTGAATGAGGAAAGCCATCACTTTTCACATACGTAAATTCTACAAGGTGGTGCCTCCACCAAATTTAGCATTTTGCTTCATTTAAAATGTACAGTCATGCCTTGGATTGAGAGCATAATTCGTTCCGGAAACGTGCTTGTAATCCAAAACACTCTTATATCAAAATGGAATTCCCCCCAAAAAATTTGTTCAGAGATTTTTAATTTAAGCCGCACTACAGTACTTGTATTGCAAGACGTCGCTTGTATATCAAGTAAAAATAAATAAATAAATATTTAAAAATTTGCTTGTCTTGCAAAACGCTCTCAAACCAAGTTACTTGCAATCCAAGGTATTACTGTATATGGATTCACACAAGTAAACACCCTATCAACCCATCCCACCAACTCCAGGCAGGTGCTAACAATGGTTGAAAAGAAACCCATATAAAACAAGACAATTTAAACCTGAAAATCACCTCAGTGCAATCCAGTCATTTTAGTAGCTGCATACATTCAACAATAAGATGGGGAAAATATTCCAAATTCTTTTGTATCGACAGTGATTCCTCCCCCCCCCCCCATTTTTATTTGGAATTCCTAAGGGAGCAGCACCAAATTTCTGGATTCTCAGACCTAGGGTCCATTAGATCTTTCTGAAGTTAAAAGATTGGAGCATAGAGTTTAGCATCCACATTTCCAGCAGCCATATCAGGCTGATTATGCAGCAAGGATTTGGCTCCTGTCAAGGTATTGTAAGAATATGACGTGCATTTTCCAACTGTGAGTAATAGGAGACCACAACCCTGATGTTTTGCCCAGAAAAAAAAATATAAAGTTTCATTCATTCTTTTATGTAAATAGATTTGGTATCAGATGAGCTCCAATGAAATCTATTCAGTGTCTACATTTTTATAAGGTTTTCACTCCAAACTCTTATCTACATGAAGATCTTTGCATTCAACATGTAGGCTTTCTGTTTACGAGAACAGAGGGATTAGAGGACACTTCCTCCCGCGTTTATATGGTTTCTCTCGTGTGTGTACTCTTTCATGTTTTCTACAGTCAGAGCTAGAAATAAAGCTTTTCCCACACTCATAGCACTCATAAGGTTTTTCTCCTGTATGGGTTCTCATGTGCTTAGTAAGGGAGGATCTGTGACTTAAGCTTTTGCCACACTCAGGGCATGAGTACGGTTTCTCTCCGGTATGGGTTCTCTGGTGTGTAATAAGGTTTGATTTCAAATTGAAGCTCTGCCCACAATCTGAGCATTTGTATGGTTTCTCCCCTGTGTGTGTTCGCAGGTGCTTAGTAAGGGAAGATTTATCACTAAAACTTTTCCTACAGATGGAACATTCATAAGGTTTCTCCCCGGTATGTATTCTCCGGTGTGTAATAAGGTTTGACTTCCAATTGAAGCTTTGCCCACAGTCTGAGCAGGTATAAGGTTTCTCCCCTGTGTGTAACCTTTTATGGTTTATGAATTGATAGCTAGTGCTAAAGCTTTTTCCACACTCAGAGCATTCATATGGTTTTTGCCCAGTATGCTTTCTCTTGTGTATAACAAGGTCTCCTTTCTGGTTAAAGCTTTTCTCACAGTCTGAGCATTTATGAGGTTTTTCTCCTGTGTGGGTCCTCTTGTGTGTTAGAAGATGTGATGTTTGACTAAAGCTTTGCCCACATTCTAAACACTTATATGGTTTCTCTCCTGTGTGGATCCTCCGGTGCTTATCGAGGATTTTCCTTTGGCTGAAACTCTGTCCACATTCTGCACACTGATAAGGTTTCTCCCCCGTGTGGATTCTCACATGTGAAACGAGGTTCCCTTTCTGGCAGAAGCTTTGTCCACACTCCAAACATTTATATGGTTTCTCTCCTGTGTGTATTCTTTTGTGTTTCGTAAGGTAAGAGGTGGTGTTGAAGCTTTTCCCGCACTCGGAGCACTCATACGGTTTCTCTCCGGTATGGGTTCTCTCGTGTACAATAAGGTCTGCTCTCCTGTTGGCAATTTTCCCACAGTATGTACATGTATGCAGCTTTTCCTCCTTTTGCGTTTTCTGATTCTTAGGAAGGCCAAAGCCCTGATAGAAGTTTCTTCCAGACTCTGAGCCCACCTGTGTTGCCTCATGCCTCAAGGGTCTCTCTTGGAAGGTTCCTTTACATGAGCTATTGTTGCCTTCCTCACAAAGTAAGGTATGTTCTGGTCTCATCCACTGATGGTTTTCCTGCTGGGTTTCTGGTCCTTCTTGACTTCTATACATCTCTTCCAGTTCAGGACCCCAGAAAAACAGCCCTTTGGCTCTTTCCAAGGATATTTCACCAATGTCCATTTGCTCATGTCTTTCCAGTAGAAAAGTCTCCTTTGCACTCACCCGCACTTGCTCACTGCCTACTGGAACAAACAGAATTGTTACATAAGTTAAACCCTGTATTGGGGAGAGAAGAAACTTCCACAAAAAGGAATAAATGGAACTAATCAATCCTGTACAGTAATGCCTTGGATTGAGAGCATAATTCAGTTCCAGAAACGTGCTTGTAATCCAAAACACTCTTATATCAAAACGAAATTCCCCAAAAAAATTTGTACAGAGATTTTTAATTTAAGCCGTACTACAGTACTTGTATTGCAAGACGTTGCTTGTATATCAAGTCAATTTTTAAAAAATAAATATTTAAAAAATTGCTTGTCTTGCAAAACGCTCTCAAACCAAGTTAGTTGCAATCTAAGGTACTACTGTATTTTAATAGTGAACTTATTCTCCAAGTGTGAATCCTTATGTAGGAGAAACAGAACCATCCATACACACACACACAAGAAGAGGTATCAGCAGGCTTGGGGAACCCCAGTGTTAGTAAAAGGACCACCAAATCTTTAGGGAAGAAAAAAAAAAACTAGGGCAGGGGGAACCCCCAAAAATAGTCCAGTGAGGTCCGAGCATGCTCAGTGGGCACAGAATGTGAAGAATCCATTGGAAGGAAAATACAAAACTCAGGGGGAGAGGGAACAGAAAAAGGGCATGGCTGCCAGGATCCTTGAACAGAAACACTCCACACTTGTATGGAACTAACATTTAAGAGCTGTTATGAGATATTTAATTCTTGGTAATTTATTTCCAATCATTTTTATCCTACTTTTCTATTCTGGAAAAACAAAGCATTTATTTATTTATTTATTTAAGTAGAGCCAGTGTGGCTCTGGGGCTTGGGAGATCCGGGTTCTATTCCCCGCTCGGCCATGAAACTCACTGGGTGACTTTGGGCCAGTCACTGACTCTCAGCCTAACCTACCTCACAGGGTTGTTGTGAGGATAAAATCGAGAGGAGGAGGAGGATTATGTAAGCCGCCTTGGGTTCCTTTCAGGAAAAAAGGCAGGGTATAAATATAATAAATAAAATAAATAAAAAATTAAAAAAATTATTAAGATATCTATATCCTGCCTTTAAAAAGCCCCACAAGACAGCTAACGAATCCCAATTAATCATTTAAAAACAAATCAAAATACAATAAAAGGGTTATCAGGATGACATAAAACAGTTTAAACATCAGCCAGGATAACAACAGTTCATTGTTACTATTACTCTTCCACCAAATTTTATTTCATTTCATCATTTATCTCCCCATCTTCCAATGATAAAAATCCAACTCCAGGCTGCTTACAAATAAATTAAAAACAATCCTGAAAATAAAAACACAAATAAATGAAACAGCAGTAAAAATAGTATCCTAAAAACCATATTAGCAATAGCAGACTGATCCTGCATCAGGGTGACAAGCAGCAGAAAAAACTAAACTAAAACCAGCAGTAATTAAGAGCCACCAAGACCTTTGGGGGCAGGGATAAGAACCTAAGAAGAGCCCTGCTGGATCAGCCCAAGGGTCCATCTAGTGCAGCATTCTGTCCACACTGTGGCCAACCAGCTGGCCATGGGATCCTCCCAAACCAAAGTGGCTGCTTTTAAAGACAAGGATGCTGGGAGATCTGATCTCCTGTATCTTGTGTAGTTTCAACACCATGTCTAGAACATAAGAAAAGTAGTGCTGGATCAGACCAAGGGTCCATCTAGTCCAGCATTCTGTTCACGAAGTGGCCAACCAGATGCCCATGGGAAACCCACAAGCTGGATATGTGTGCAACAGCACCCTCTTGCCCATGCTCCCCAGCAACTGTACATAGGCATACTGCATCTGATACTGGGGGCAGCATATAGCCATCAGGACTAGTAGCTGTTGATAGCCTTTTCCTCCATGAATTTGTTCAATCCCCTTTTAAAACCGTCCATATTGGTGGCCATCACTACATCTTGTGGAAGTGAATTCCATAGTTTAACTCTGCGCTGTGTGAAGAAGTCCTTCCTTTTATCTGTCCTGAATCTCCCACCAATCAGCTTCATCAGATGACCCCTTTGGGTCCTAGTATTATAAGAGAAGGAAAAAAATGCCTCCCTATCTGTTTTCTCCACACCATGCATACTTGTGTCCCCCTCTGTCATGTCTCCCCTTACCCACTTTTTTGGAGTAAGGGGAGAACAGAGAAGGAGAACAGTTTTCACCTGACTCTTAAAAGATGTTAAAGAATGAGCCGGGTGAATATGTGAGGGAGAAGGCATTCCGGAACCAGCATTCTGTAATGGAGAAGAATGCTCCCTCGCTGTTTAAATGTGATCTTTGAAGTAAGTAAGCTGATGTGGTTTGGTCTCTTTATCCAGCTTCGATGATATAACTTTGCTGCTGTATTCTGGTGCTTGATTTCATGTTTCATTGGTACTTATGATGGTTCCCAATCAGGACGGAAAAGAGGGATATCCTGTAGAACAAGCTTTCCCCAACCTGGCGCCGATGCATGGATTCAAAAAAGCAGGGAGGAGAGATGCTGTAAGCATCCAGAAGTTTCCTAACAGTATAACGTTCGGATCCGTACCCAGCAGGTTGGCCTCCTTATGACCCTCCTCCTTGACCTCCAGAGGAAGCCGGCCCTTTACAGCATCTGAAGAATCCTGCTTTGACTCTGCGTAGTTGAGGGCCACGTTTTTGAGAGCTCCTGGTAGCTGAAATAGAAAGTGAGGCGGGAGTGGGTGGAGAGATGCCATTTAGAAAGTTTGGGCAAACACTAATCATTCTGCTCTTTCACAAGTACCAATCCACTCCACACTGAGAACTCAGCCAGACCCAATGACCCCACGTGGGCCCTGCCCAATCCCTATAAAGCGGGGATGGGGGCGGGGCGGGAAGACACAGTATAGGAAAGCAGAAGGGTGGTGGTGAAGAGCCCCTTTCACTGCCTATTTCCCCCTAGGCTGGGGGTCAGAACACAATGTTGGTTTTGCTGTTGGTTTCTCAATGTTTTAAATTTTTTTTTAATGTTGTTAATGTTCAGTATTGTATTTGATATTTTTATTGATGTATTTTATAATTATAATTACAGTATTTTTCCATGTATAAGACTATACTTTTTCCTAAAATTGTTAGACTAAAAATTGAGGGTCATCTTATACACGGAAGTAAGCCGAGGAGAGAACCGCGCAGTTGCGAAACTGCCCAGTGGGGGTCGTCTTATACATGGGGACGTCTTATACACGGGAAAATATCAGTATTATTAATTTTATTTTATTTTAGGTTATTTTGTTATTGTTGCTTGGTTTTATGATTGTAAACTGCCCTGAGCACATTTGCCAGTAGGGCAGTGTACAAATCAATCAATCAATCAATCAATCAAACAAACAAATTAATTAGGTATCTGGAAGGGCCCCTCACTTCAAAAAAAGAGGGGGGGGAAGCACCGGGCAGGGGGGAGCCACCATTTTAATTTCCCACAGTGCCCTGGGCGGCAACGTTATGTCGGAAGCATTTGTATTATGATTGCTTTTATGTTTTAAAAAAAAAAGTTTTCAGTTGAGTTTTATCGTTTATAACCCTAGGTCATCACAATGTAACCGAGGCAAAAATAGCCAATGTATTCCTAAAGTAAAAGTGGAGAAACGAAACATAAATCAGAGAAAATAACTAATGATCCAGAACTAACAAACTTAACCTAAAGATAATGATTTCCAATTTTTATAAAAGTGTTTGTTAACCAAACCAAGGATCAAACCAAGGATATGGGGCTAAAATAATATTAATATTAATAATAATATTAATAATAATAATAATAATAATATTAAAAAAATCATTAGCAACCTTTTATGTCTACCCTATAAAATCTGGCGCAGATCTTAGCTAATATCATTAGGAAAGGAGCAACTTTTCTCAAAGTCTTTATATCCTTATTGAAAAGCAAGAAGTCTATCTTCAGACCAACTGACCAGTTTGTTCCATTTTTTAGCAAGCCAACAAGATATTTTTCTTCAATCTCTTGCATCAAAGAACAACGGAACAAATTATGAAGAAGGTCTTCCGTGTCATCTGATCCACAATGACAAAAGCCTAAATGGTAAGGTATCTTACCTAGTCTACCATCAAGGACTGTAGAGTGCCTTCTCTGAAGCCTTTTTCATATTCTGTAAGCCACTTTGAGTGACTACTTTTGGGGGGGGCGGGGAAAAGCAGGGTAAAAATCCCTTAAATAAATAAATAAATCACCTCTTGGATTTCCTCAGCCTCTTGGCCACAGGAATCCCTGAAGGGCTGGCACCGGATTTCCAAGCTGACAGTGTCCTCCTCATCCAGAATCTCTTCCTTTACTCCTACTGAGGAATCCAAGCTTGTACCGGCCTTGCTGAGGGACCCATAACCTCCTCCTCCAAGCTCCTGGCTGGCAGCAGCTTCTCCCTTGATGGAGGCCTGGAATCCCTCCGTGTCCGCTCCTGAAACGGGTTCAGGCACCAGTGGAGTTCGCCTTTGTGCTTGAGGGGCCTGCATTGTCTCCAGGAATCCCCTCCATTGGGCTTCCCAGCCCTGCTCCATCTGCCCCTCGCTTGGTTCTTGCTTAATGCGTTGTGGAGCTGCTCCAGTTGGAAGCTCCCTGAGGGCTCCAATATGGACAACATGGGGTCCTCCCCCTCCGCCTGCCTCCAATCTCTCCCCTGGCCCAGGTCCTGTTGGGTCCTGGTGTTCCATTTTGTATTCCTGGCTGCAACTCCTGGGGCTGGAAAGGATGTTACAGGGAACTGTGGTTTGTTCATAATCAAAAGTCAACGCTTTCAATCATCTCCTCACAAGCGCAAAAGAGTGTGGAGGGGGGAGCATGTAACAGCCTGAAGTTTGCCGCAGCTCTTAGTGGGAAACTGTGACTTCTTGTTACATTCTGAACTAAGCCACTGATTGACCTCATATATCCCCGCGGAGAGTTTGGTCCCTCAGTCTTTTTTGTTTGTTTTTGGCCAGACTGAACACACCACACTCCCTCAGCCTTATCCTCTTATATTCTTTATTCAAATCCCTTTAGCATCCTTGACAGTTCTGCTTCGCACCCTTTCTGATTGGTCAACCAAAACGAAAAATGTGTGGTCTTTTGAGTACAGAGAGGCAATATTAGCTGCCAACTCTTGAATATGTCTCCGTAGTGGGCGCAATGGCAGCTGTGTGCTTACTGCGGTTGCCATGGAAACCAGAGAACACTTAGTGAAAGACGCTAATGGGAAAAATAAGATGGAGGGAGGGTGGGAGGAAACGGGCACAAATTCAGCCATATGCAGCATTCAAAATGGTCTGGTAGAACACGCTCTGAGTGAACTTCTGGAACAAGACAGAGATCATACTCTGGAACAAGCCAGGATCATACTGCCCTTATACAAATCTATGGAGTGACCCCACTTGGAATACTGTATACAGTTCTGGTCACCGCACTTAAAAAAGGACATTGTAGAGTTGGAAAAAGTGCAGAAAAGGGCAACTAAAATCACCAAGGGGCTGGAGCAACACCCCTATGAGGAAAGGTTACAACATCTGGGATTATTTAGCTTAGAAAAAAGGCAAGTTACAGAAGCCATCTAGAGGTGTGCAAAATTATGCATGGTGTGGAGAAAGTGGACAGGGAGACATTTTTCTCCCTCACTCATACTACTAGAACCCAAAGGGGTCGTCCCATGAAGCTGATTGGTGGGAGATTCGGGACAGATAAAAGGAAGGGCTTCTTCGCACAGTGCACAGTTAAACTATGGAATTCACTTCCACAAGATGTAGTGATGGCCACCAACCTGGATGGCTTTAAAGGGGATTAGACAAATTCATGGAGGAGAAGGGTATCAATAGCTACTGGCCTGATGGCTATATACTACATCCAGTATCAGAAGCAGTATGCCTATGTACTCCGGTTGCTGGGGAACATGGGCGGGAAGGTGCCATTGCACTCATGTCCTGCTTGTGGGCTTCCTGTGTGCAGCTGGTTGGCCACTGTGTGAACAGAGGACCCTTGGTCTGATCCGGCAGGGCTCTTCTTATGTTCTTATGTTCTAGAGATGGTGTTGAAACTACACAAGATACAGGAGATCAGATCTCCCAACATCCTTGTCTTTAAAAGTGGCCACTTGGGTTTGGGAAGGAATTTGGATTCAGTGGTGCTATCAGGGAAGGACTTTGGGGCAGAAGTCAAGGGTCCCATTCAGCTGAATGAGCAGGAAAGCCCCCAGACACAGCAGGACTGGCTTAACTTGAAAATGGAAAGTGAGTTGAGATACATTACCATGTAGACCATTTGATGTAAGAAAAGTAATACACCAGGGGTGTTGAACCCCTTTCAGCCTGAGGGCCGGATTCCATTTCAGAGAAGCTGGGGGGGGGGGCTGCATTCCAGTGGTGGGCGGGGGCCAAAGGCAAAAGTGGCAGGGGCCAAAATACCAGCATATTTTAGCTTGAAGCTCTTCCTACCAGTAACTAAGCCTTACGAGGGGCATTTCAACCTTTTAGAAAGGGGAAAAGACTTCACAAAAGCTGGGAAACCACCGAAGAATTGGTGGTAAGTGGAAAGGGGATGGGGCCAGGGGAAGTGGGCATGGCCATCTGGAGAACCCCAGAAAAATGGCTTGGGACCCCAGGCAGCCCAGATTCGGCCCACGGGCCTGAGTTTCTACACCCTTACAATCTGCACCCTTACATTACAATCAAAACAACGGTCCCTCTACCCTGCAAAACATATTTTAGGCCAGCCTTGGGCAATTAATTATTGATTCAATTTGGATATGGAAAGACACTTTTCTTGAAGCAAGAAGTATTGAAGCATCCACTGTTTTTAGATGATGCACTTGTGTGTTGTAGGAGGCATAATCTTAAAGGCTTTCCTCCTCCTCTCTTTGTGTGTGTGTGTGTGTGTGTGTGTGTGAGTGTGTGTGTGTGAGTGAGTGAGAGAGAGAGAGAGAGAGAGAGAGATTGTGATGCCTCTTTTAAGGTAGTGCTTGCTACCTGCAATTTTTAGAAGCACTTACGGTATATTAAAAATAGTATTTTTTAAAGAGTTAGGGTTAGGGTGCCCAATGAATTGGGGGCACCTTTTTAGTTGATTACATCCTTGTAAGAAGCCCACAAACATTACTAGCCTGCAAAATGTTTTACTAGTACAGTGACCCCCAACTTGGTGTCCTCCAGGTGTTTTGGATGACAACACCCAGGATTCCTGACCATTGCCCATGCTGGCTGGGGCTGATGGGACTTGAAGTCTAAAACATCTGGAAGGTACCAGGTTGGAGAAGGCTGGGCTAATAGCTTGCTTTTCTATGCTGGCCAGGGAGAGTGGAAAGCCCCCCTTTTGCAGCCAGAATGGAAATGGAAGCTATTAGACCTTACCAAGCTAGTTTTTAAAAAGCCTTTACCAAAAGCCTACTTTACCAAAGGGAGTGGTAAAGGAGGAACAGAGCAATCTGTCCTTCCTCCAAGAGCCCGAGGCGTTTCCATGCCAGCTGTGTAGGAAGAGACTTTAATCCCTGTGCACGGAAACTAAGTGCATTTGCCTTGCACAGAATCCCTGGTCATCTATGGTGACTAGGAGAGAGTTGTGAAATACAAGGCCGGATGAAACATTTTCTTTCTCATCAATTTGTCTAACCCAGTCTTCCCCAACCTGGCATCCTCCAGATGTGTTGGACTATAACTCCCATGATCCCCAACCAGCTGGCCGGAGATGACTGAAGTTGCAGACATAAGAACATAAGCAGAGCCATGCTGGATCAGGCCAAGGGTCCATCTAGTCCAACATTCTGTTCACACAGTGGCCAACCAGCTGCCCACGGGGAAATCCACAAACAGGACATGAGTGCAACGGCATCCTCCCGCCCATGTTCCCCAGCAACTGGGGCACACAGGCATACTGTCTCTGATACTGGAGGAGGTAGCATATAGCCATCAGGACTAGTAGCCGTTGATAGCCTTCTCCTGCATGAATTTGTCCAATCCCTCTTTAAAGCCATCCAGATTGGTGGCCATCAGTCCAACACATCTGGAGGGCGCCAGGTTGGGGAAGGCTGATCTAACCGACGAATGATTGGAAGCGTATTGCAAGTGAGCCCCTGTCAACAGCCACTCGCTCTATACGGCTGTCTACTTTTCCTTTGTTCCCAGCATAGCTGAATTCTGAGCTGCGGCTCCCTTATTCCCTCCAGTCCCCTGTTCTATGCTTGGTTTTAGCATCGCTTGGCCCTGGTCCGGATGGGGCAGGGGGCATGGGAGCTCCTCCTTGCTGAGATCCGCTGCACAGACACACACACCCCCTGATCTGGAGAGCAGCTTTGTAATAATTCTCATTATTTACTTATTATTAACAGTCATATATTGCCGTGTTTGCTAAAAAGCCATCAAGGCAGTGTACAACCATTCAAAAGAACAAAACCTTTAAAAACAAGAAAAGAACCAGGAAGATTAAAATTGCAACGCACAGTTTCAATTGCATTGTTTCTTTCTCTCTTTTGCCTTCTCCCTCTCAACTTACCTCTCCCAGCTGCTTTTGCTGCCTCTGGAAATCAGGCTTCAAAAGCCAAAGTCCCTCGAGGCAGTCTCCCCCACCCCAAACCCTTTTTTCTTCCCACGGAGGCTCTGGAGTAGGGCAGGAAGAGGAAGTCAATGCCCCTCCAAGATCCACCTCCACTCGCCTATCTAGGAACTATAGCTTTGTGTCAGTTTAACCCTTCCCTTAAAAATAGCACAAAGAGTCTTGTAAGTGCTGATGGCGATATGCTACTTCCATTACCAGAGGCAGTGTGCCTATGTACCCCAGTTGCTGGGGAACATGCGCGAGAGGGTGCTGTTGCACTCATGTCTTGTTTGTGGGCTTCCTATTGGGGCATCTGGTTGGCCTCTGTGTGAACAGAATGCTGGACTAGATGGACCCTTGGTTTGATCCAGCAGGACTCTTCTTAGAATCATTATAGTGGGTGGGAAGCAAAGGTCTTATTAGCCCTTTTGATTGAAATTGGATGCATTTTTCACCTATCTTTTTCTGTAAAGCTTTCACCATCTTGTAAGACTTGTATAACTATTCCATCTACCTGAAGGTCTGAGATGGGTAGCCCTCCACAGGGCCTGCCTTTACCAGAGCCCTCATTCAGCTAATTTCACCAGGAGCTACCTGGGGTCGGATCCAGAGGCCTCCTGAAGGCTTGGGGCCTCTCCTTGGCTTACCGCCATTTCTCCAACAGCCACCATGCGGTGACCCAAAAGACAGACAAAGAACAAAAACTCCCACCTTGGAATATAGCTCTCCCCCGCCCCCCCCCCATCTGTAGCTTTCCTGCCTCCAGCCAATTAGAATGAACTTCACCTGGCCAGGCAGGGGGAAGGAGACTCATGAGTCATGACTCATGGCTTACTGGGCCTGAACTACATTTGCATATGAAAGCCCTAGGCCGAACTTCCAGGCGCCATACCCCATCTGATGCTTTATGTACCTTTCGCCGCCTCCCAGCCCCCCAACCGGCCTTACTTGATTTACACATGAGGAGGCGTGTGTGTGTGCGCGCATGCGCATGTAGGAACCCACTCTGGAGGCATTCAAGGTGCAGCTGGACAGACATCTGTCAGAGATGCTTTGACCTAGATTCCTGCATTGAGCAGGGGGTTGGACTCGATGGCCTTCCAACTCTACTTTTCTATGATTCTATGATTCTATGAACCCCCAAAGGCTCTTCCCTTCACATTATGGTACTAAGTTTGCAGTCCTATACTCACATTTGGGGAGTAAGTCATGTTGAACTCAATGGAGTTTACTTCTGAGTAGACATGCATAAGCTGAGCTGCAGGGTTTCTGTTTGTATTTCATGTTTCACTGCCTTGTTTTATATTTGTAGTTACCTCCTTTGCTGTTATCTCTTTTCTGCTGAAAACTTTAATAAGGATAATTTAAAAAAAAAACATTAATAGATTTCTTGCAGTCAGCAAAAGGCAACCCATATGAACCCCCAACCTCCCAGCTGTTCCAAAGTTGGGAGATCCAAAGGGATCTTTCTTCCCCCACCTACAGGCTACACTGGGGTGGGGGTGGGATTGTACATTTTTGGATTTTTGGTTTTCTTTTGAGGAAGTGCAGCTTTGTGTTTTTGAGCCTTCACCAACCTGGTACCCTCCAGAGATTTTGGACTACAATTCCCATCAGCCTCAACCAGCATGGGCAATGACCATGGATGATGTACACTGAAGTCCTGTAACATCTGGAGGGCACCAGGCATGCCTACTTAGAAGCAAGCAGACCACCACTGAGTTCACTGAGCCTGGTTCACACTGAGAGCCAGTGTGGCGTAGTGGTTAGAGTGTTGGACTGGGTCTCGGGAGATCCGGGTTCTAGTCCCCATTTGGCCATGAAGCTCACTTTGGGTGACTCTCAGCCTGACCTACCTCACAGGGTTGTTGTGAGGATAAAATGGAGAGGAGGAGAACCATGTAAGCCACCTTGGGTGGGGGAAAAAGGCGAGATATAAATGTAATAATAATAATAATAACAACAACAACAACAACAACAACAACCACTATAGAATTGCAGCCTGAGCGTCTCCTTTAGTAAGGAAGTTTAGCTGTTAGGTTGCCATTCTATACCTGTTTATCTGGCTGGGAGTAAGTTCCATTGTGGGCCAATCAAAAGACATTCTGTAACTATTCCCCTTTTTCTCCTTAGCAGATTTTCTGCAGTAAGGACAAGGATGGAAAAACATTGGGAAAACATGGGAGGGTTATAAGAGGAAGTTGACAACATCTGGATCCTCCATATAATTCTGTGAATGAGGCATAATAAAAACCCCATCTGGAAGCTTTTATTAATTCTGGCATAAACATTCTTGCATCCACAAAAAGCTTATGCGATCATAAATTTATGTTAGCCTTTCAGGTGCCATAAGATCCTTTGCCACTTAGTAAGATGTGTGTATGTGTGTTGAATTACTCCGGCGCACCTCCTCTTCCTCAGCAAGCATGGAAGCACCCAGTAAGGTCAATTCCCCAACTTGCAAATGGGCATTGGTGACTTTCCACACGGAGTTGCAAAAACCAAACCAGGAAAAGCTGGATTGCTCTGACTGAGGGTGCTACCAGATGAGGCTTTTACTGCGCCATTGCTCTGCCTCATTCACTGAACTTTACGGGGTGTGTGTGTGTCCAGACAATGTCCTCTTCTACTTGTGACCCTCCCATGTTTACTCACCATTTCTTCCATCTCGTGTCATGCTTGTGGGTTTCCCATTGGGGCATCTGGTTGGCCACTGTGTGAACAGAATGCTGGACTAGATGGGCCCTTGGTCTGATCCAGCAAGGCTCTTCTTATGTTCTTATCTCTTTCCTTTATGCAGAAAATCTGTTAAGGAGAAAAAGACGGGTGGCCAGGTGTCCTCTGTTATGGAGGACAGTCCTGTATTTGAAGGGCTGCCAGAGGACAGTCCTCTATTTGAGTGTTCTCTATTTGAAGGGCTGTCCAGTCCAAGGCCTGCTTAAAGATAAAGAACCATATGTACCTGCATATGTGGGGGGATTGCAAAGGTTTTGGGTCCAGGTCTTTGCTTTCGCCAGTGAGGTCACATGACAAGATATAACACTAACTGCAAAGATATAACACTAACTGGGACTACTATCTCGTTACATGAACTCTAGTACACAAATAAGATATAAAGGGTGGCCGGGTGACCGGCCAGATGGACGATTAATAAATATAAGAAATAAATAAATAAAAAGAGCTCCTGACTTTTTCTGGACAACAGCCAGGTTGGTCGTAGCTGCTAATTGGAAATCAGCAAATGAACTTTCTCTTATCACACAGAAACAGAAAATCTGGGACCTTGCACTAATGGAGAAACTCACTAAATAACTTCAGGCACAAAGAGGCCAAGAAGCAATGGATGCTTTTTATGGAATATGGTATCCATTATCTGAAAGACCATATTCTCCCCTTGTGAGCCTGCCCATACCTTGAGATCTTCAGGGGAGGCCCTTCTCTGAGTTCCGCCACCATCTCAGGCACACCTGGCAGGAACTCGGCAGAGGGCCTTCTCAGTGGCTGCCCCAACGCTCTGGAATTTGCTTCCCAGGGAGGCTAGAATGGAGCCCACCTTGGTATGTTTCCAGAGGTGGGCAAACACTTTTTTGTTTGGGAACAGGTTTGTCTGGACCTGTGAGAATATGATGGATTGCACTGTCTATAATGTTATTGCTGTTTTAACTTTGATATTTTGTATAATTTAATATCATAGCTGATTGAATTATATTTTTAACTTTTGTATATTTCTATGTTTCAATTGTACAAATTTTAATGTTGTAAAGCCGCCTTGAGTCCCAGTACTGGGAAAAAGGAGGGAGATGATGATGATGATGATGATGATGATGATGATGATGATGATGATGATGATGATATCCATTTATTGAATTCGTTAATACTGAGAATACAGGACAACCTCCTAAGACACACAGAACTCTGTGATGTGATCTATGAGGATGATGAGTGATAACTTTATCAGATAATCTTGGGGAAGGGCGGTGGCTCAGTGGTACAGCATGTGCTTTGCATCTAGACAGTGCCAAGTTTGATCCCCAGCATCTCCAGGTAGGGCTGGAAAAATTCCTGCCTGAAACCCTGGAGACCCATTGCTGCCAGTCAGTGTCGACAACATTGGGCTAGATGGACCAAGGGTCTGGCTCAGTATCAGGCAGCTCTCTATGCTTTATGTTCCTAATCTTGCTTCTGCCAAATATAGATCTTGTCTTGCGTGATCAGAAAGACTGTAAAGAAATTGACTCACATGTGGTGTACTTACATTTTTCATTGTTACTTTGAAAAATTCAATTAAAAAAAAAAAAAGAACCATCGCAAAGGGAGAGCAGCAGGGGCCTAGAAGTTGCCCCTCAACAGCCCCAGGACAGCACACTGGGCAGACACACAGGTCACCTGGTCACAGTCTTCCCCACTAGGCTGAGATGTGCAGTATTTCTAATTACGTATAGCTATTATTTCTAAATTTGCATATAACTACATAAACCCACCTAAGCAAAAGTTGTGCAAATCGGTGTCCTCTTTTTAGGGGTGATGCATTTCCTCTTTGGGGGGGGGGCGCGTTGCGTCACGGGGGCTAACGCCTTCTGATTGCTTGCGCTTGGTTGGGAGCCCTCCGTCTGGAAGCGCCCTGAAAGAGTTAAAGTACACAAACTCTGATGCCTAGAGAGGCCCAAAGGGGGGTGAGAAATTGGGGAGGTCCCCCTAAGTAAAGCAACCTTCCTGGTCTATTTCCCCTCCCCGCCTCCTTTCCTTTCCCTTTGGGGGGGAGGAAAAATCTTTTATAGGATCCCTTTCTTTGGATTTCCTTTCCTTGGAGCTCTTGGGTGGCTGCTGCAGGTTGCCAGGGCAATGCAGAGCCTGCCTGGAGCAGGTGAGTTGAAAGAGAAAAACGGGGGAAGGAGAAAAAGATTGCGGAAGGGGCTGGCTGGGAACCTCTTGGGACCCAAAAAGCAGCAGGCACAGTGTTTGTGGGGGTGAAAAACTTCACAAGCCTGCATGTTTTTTATTCCCTTTATCGGCAAGTTCATTTAGGGCTCAATGAGGACAAGGGTTTTCTCTCCTGTTGCAGATGTTCAATCGGCAAAGCTAGGAAGGAAGGTTATGTCTTTTCATGTGTTACCTCTGCTGTGAGTCTGCTGTGCGCATCTCGCATCTATTTGAGCATCGTGCATGATGTGTAAAATGTGACGGACAGGAGCTCCCGCATTAAGTGGCCATGTGGCCCCGCTGACAGTGGTGCAGTAGTGACGGTGGGGCCAAAGTCTGGGGCCCCGTAGCCCAAAGGGCCCCCCAAACGCCCACCTGAAGTGCAGCAGGTGACAAGGGCATCAGAAGCAAACTCCATTTTATTCCTGTTGTCATGCTATGATTCAAGTGAGTATGGCTGGGGCGTGCTGGGAGTTGTAGGCCTTTTTTCTGTCTAAACTTGCATAGGATTGCACCTTAAGTCCAGGGTGTAAAATTACCTAGCTGTGCCACCGCTCACTGATTACACTCACTGCTACCCAAAACCCTTGCTTAGGGTGGCCAGATGCAGAAAAGGACAGGGCTGCTGCGCTGTAAGGTAGTTGTGCAGAAGAGGGAATTTCTGCAGGGATAGCTTGCAAGCTTGCTACTGAATTTCCCTCTTCAACACAATGACTGAAGATGCAGGAACCAACCTTGTCCTTTTTTGCATTTGGCCACCCTGTCGGGGTGTGTGTGTATTTATGGCTGGGTGCAGACAACACTCAATGTTAGGGTTCATGTAGAATGTTGGTCTGTGTGCTAGCCAGAACTAAATGAACCTTTGGCCTTCCACACACAGCAGCAGAGTCCTCCCCCGTGCAGCAGTTCGCCTCAGCCTTCCCAGTTGCATTTTATTTCAGGACTCAGGAATCACACTGTGATCTGACTTTACATTCCATATACAGAGTCCATGTGCAGAGTACAAATCCTTAAAGGTACATCCATCTCAGCAAAAGCATGTGCAGCTCAAAACCATAAAAGCATGATACATATGGCCGAAGCCTGGCCACTACACATAGAATCATAGAATCATAGAAAAGTAGAGTTGGAAGGGGCCTACAAGGCCATCGAGTCCAACCCCCTGCTCAATGCAGGAATCCAGGTCAAAGCATCTCTGACAGATGTCTGTCCAGCCGCACCTTGAATGCCTCCAGACTGGGAGAGCCCACCACCTCCCTAGGTAGTTGATTCCATTGTCTTATTGCTCTGACAGTCAGGAAATTTTTCCTGATGTTTAGGTGGAATCTAGGTTCCTGTAACTTGAGCCCATTATTCCGTGTCCTGCAAACTGGGATGAACGAGAAGAGATCTTTGCCCTCCTCTGTGTGACATCCCTTCAAATACTGGAAGAGTGCGATAATATCTCCCCTCAGTCTCCTCTTCTGAAGGCTAAACATGCCCAGTTCTTTCAGTCTCTCCTCATAAGGCCTTGTTTCCAGTCCCTTTATCATCCTTGTTGCCCTCCTCTGAACCCTCTCCAGTTTGTCTATGTCCTTGTTAAAGTGAGGTGCCCAGAACTGGACGCAGTACTCAAGATGAGGCCTAACCAGTGCCGAGTAAAGGGGAATTATCACTTTCCGCGATTTGGAAGCTATACTTCTATTAATACAGCCCAAAATTGCATTTGCCTTCTTTGCAGCCACGTCGCATTGCTGGCTCATATTCAGTTTGTGATCTACCACAATTCCAAGATCCTTCTCACTTGTAGTATTGTTGAGCCAAGTGTCCCCCATTCTGTAACTCTGCATTTGGTTTCCTCTCCCTAGGTGCAGCACTTGGCATTTATCCCTGTTAAATTTCATTCTGTTGTTTTCGGCCCAGCGCTCCAGCCTATCGAGGTCACTTTGAATTTTGTTTCTGTCTTCCAGAGTATTAGCTGTTCCACCCAACTTTGTGTCATCTGCAAATTTGATAAGCATTCCCTGTACCTCCTCATCCAAGTCATTAATAAAAATGTTGAAGAGCACCGGGCCCAGGACCGAGCCCTGTGGTACCCCGCTCGTTACCTCTCCCCAGTTTGAGAAGGAACCATTGATAAGCACTCTTTGAGTCCGATTCTTTAGCCAATTGTGGATCCACCTGATAGTTGTTCCATCTAGCCCACTCTTAGCTAGCTTACTAATCAGGATATCATGAGGCACTTTGTCGAAAGCTTTGCTGAAGTCCAGGTATATAATGTCCACAGCATTCCCACAGTCCACAAGGGAGGTTACCCGATCAAAAAATGAGATCAGATTAGTCTGACAGGATTTGTTCTTTACAAATCCATGCTGGCTTCTAGTAATCACTGCATTGTTTTCAAGGTGCTTGCAGACTGACTTCTTTATAATCTGCTCAAAAATCTTCCCGGGGATTGATGTCAAACTGACTGGCCTATAGTTCCCAGGTTCCTCCTTCTTGCCCTTTTTGAAGATGGGAACAACATTTGCCCTCCTCCAGTCGTTTGGCACTTCACCTGTCCTCCATGATTTCTCAAAGATAATAGACAGTGGTTCTGCGAGTTCTTCTGCCAGTTCCTTTATTACTCTAGGATGCAGCTCATCAGGCCCTGGAGATTTAAACTCGTTCAGAGTAATCAGGTGCTTCTTGACCATTTGCCTATCAATCTCAAGCTGCAATTCTGCCCCTTCAGTCTGCACTTCAGGTTTGCCAGGGGGGTCATAGACCCTCTTTTGGGAGAAGACCGAGCCGAAGTAGGAATTGAACACTTCTGCCTTTTCTTTGTCTTCTGTTATCAGTTTGCCATCCTCATTGCGTAGTTGAACCACCAGTTCTTTCTTCTGTCTTTTACTGTGCATGTATCTGAAGAAAGCTTTTTTGTTGCTTTTAGCATTCCTCGCTAACCTTAGCTCATTCTCAGCTTTAGCCCTCCTGACACTATTCCTGCAGTTCTGTGCTACCTGCCTGTACTCTTCCCCTGTAGCCTGTCCTTCCTTCCACTTCCTATACGTGTCCTTTTTTGTTTTCAGTTCATCTTTGAGTTTATTGTGAAGCCACATTGGCTTCTTCTGTTGCCCTCTGCCTTTTTTCCTTGTGGGAATTGTTTGCAATTGTGCCTTTAAAATTTCCTTTTTTAAAAACTCCCACCCCTCCTGGGCTCCCTTTCTCGTGAGAGTCACTTGCCATGGGATCTTACTAATCATTGTTCTGAGTTTGTTAAAATTGGCTTTCCTAAAATCCAGGGTACGTGTTTGGCTACACTCAGCTTTTGCTTCTGTTAGAATCAAGAACTCAAGTATAACATGGTCACTTTCCCCCAGAGTTCCCGAAACTGCCACTTTATCCACTAACTCGTCTCTGTTGGTTAGAATCAGGTCAAGGATAGCCGATCCTCTAGTTCCTTCCTCCACTTTCTGTAGGAGGAAGTTATCAGCAGCACAGCTCAGGAATTTCTTGGAGGGGGCATGTTTGGCTGAATAAGTCTCCCAACAGATATCAGGGAAATTGAAGTCTCCCATTACTACCACATCGTGCCTCCTTGAAACACTGGCAATTTGCTTTTCAAAAGTTCCATCCTCGTTTTCTCCTTGATTGGGTGGTCGGTAGTAGACTCCAACCGCCATGTTTGCTTTATTCTTTGCCCCCTTTATTTTAACCCAGATGCTCTCAATGGGGCTGCCAAGCTCCTCTTCCTGTATCTCTGTGCAGAGATACGTATTTTTAACATACAGTGCAACTCCACCTCCCTTTCTGTTGCTTCTGTTCCTTTTGAACAAGTTATACCCTTCAATTGCTGTATTCCAGTCATGGGAGTCATCCCACCAGGTTTCAGTTATCCCTATCAAGTCGTACTTGCCCTCATGTATCAAGAGTTCAAGTTCGTCTTGTTTATTGCCCATACTCTGGGCATTAGTATAGAGACATTGAAGACTATGTGCTTTATAGTCCGACTTTCCCCCTACATTTTGTGGTACATCAATAGGCACCACTGGAGCTGTTCTCTCCATTGTGGCATAGAGGCCTTCTTCCATTGGTACCCCCGAGTTTATGTCTCCCTCCCCTGTTGGATTCAGTTTAAAGCCCTCCTGATTAAGTTCCTCATACTGTGTCCAAACACATTCTTCCCAGTCCTTGTGAGGTGCAACCCATCCTTTGCCAGCAGTCCATCTTCCAGGAAGTGTAGTCCGTGGTCCCAGAATCCAAATCCCTCACGTCGGCTCCACCTTCGTAGCCAGTCATTCACTCGGAGTATTTTTCTTTCCCTTTCTATGCCTCTTCCAAGTACTGGAAGGATGGATGAGAAAACTATCTGGGCCCCGAAGTTCTTGAGTTCCCTTCCCAGCTCTTCAAAGTCTGCCGTGATT